>CM019069.1:24822426-26269926 GCA_009667805.1 Leptobrachium leishanense
CTTACTCCTCTGAACGCTACCATAAGCGTTCACTAGGGAATAGTGGCTCGTATCAGCTGCCAGCACCATATATTGTTTTCGAAAAATCATCTGATAGAACAAAATCACGCCCAAAATAAGAACAGATCGAGTTATATAGATCTGGGTCTCCAAGAGCTTTAGAAAACAAAGTAAACTTAATCATGGTAGTGGAGGTTTAAAGGCAAATGCTAAAATTCTGCTATTACTGGTTCCTTACTACCTGCTGCGATGGGCCCCTTTGCATTCATACTACATGGATAAGATCAACTTCCCATATAGGTTTTGGCATCTACTGTAATTGATGACTATGATGAGCTACAAAAAAAATAATAAAAAGGCAACAAATAACCAGAGTGCGATATTGATTTCCACGGCATAAATAATAAAAAATACTATAGAAACAAATTACATATTTACAAAAGGCTGACAAAGGACGTGCGTCTGTCGAGTCCAGACTTTCGCTGATAACCTACTGCTGTTGATCAAAAACAAGGCAAAAACCCCAGTCTGAAGCGCTTGCCAATAAGCAACATACTGGGAAAAAATCTGGTCTTGACCCCAGATGGCGTCAGATATCTCCTTGGATCAAGCAGCTTTTAACCACATATTAAATATTATAACCCTTAATATTCTGTGTCTGCAGGAAGTCATCCAGTCGTTGTTTAAAAGTCTGTATAGTCTCTAACCCAACCACCTCAACAGGCAGAGAATTCCACAGCTTTATTTTTCTCACTGTAAAATAACCTTTCCTATGCTTTAGGCGGAATTTTCTTTCTTCCAGTCTAAATGGGTGACCTCGTGTCCTGTGTATAGTCCTATTGATGAATAGGTTATCAGACAATGGTTGATAATGGCCCCGTATATATTTATATAAAGTTATCAGATCCCCTCTAAGGCCCAATATACTGTATATTTATATAAAGTTATCAGATCCCCTCGAAGGCCCCGTATAAATTTATATAAGGTTATCAGATCCCCTCTATGGCCCTGTATATATTTATATAAGGTTATCAGATCCCCTCTAAGGCCCCATATATATTTATATAAAGGTTATCACATCCCCTCTAAGGCCCTGTTTCTCTAAACTAAACAGGTTTAAGCTTGTTAGTCTTTCCTCATAAGTTAAATCTTCCATTCCCCTTATTAATTTAGTTGCCCGTCTCTGCACTTTTTCTAGCTCCATAACATCTTTTTTTTTAAGGCCGGTGCCCAAAATCACACGGCATATTCAAGATGCGTCTTACCATTGATTTATAAAGGGGCAATATTACGTTTTCAATGAAGAACAACTTGTAGTAGTGCGCTTACACCATAAGGAAGGGGAGGGGGGAATCGCTATATTAAGCCCAAAAAAAGAAAGGTATTCTCCCTAATACCTCAAAATCACAATTGAAAAACACAAATAGGCAGCGCTCCTCCGTAGACAAGAACAATACAACATACAAATAAACCAAAAAAAGGAAAACAGAAAATTTCCTTACAGCAAAGAAATATATTCTTTTCTTTTTAATCTCCTTAGACTTTTTTCAATGAAGGAATACGTATGTTGTCTTGTATATACCTCAAAAAGAGGGAAAAAGGTTACATAGCGTAATATGCTGTAATGGTCACTTTAACAATATTTAAACCGCCAAGTGTGCACTCACGGTTTGTGAGAGCTTCCAGCTCTCATATGATCGCCTCTCAAGTGTTAATGGGCCAACTTGATTGACCGTATCTCCAGGTGGATGGATTTCCTGGTACTCGTCATCTCCCGAACTGATAAATACTCAGAGCAACAAAATAAACAAAATCTTTTTGCTTTTAGCTTTCAAAAGAAAAGCTTTTATTTCTCATAAATGGATAACTATTAAAACAATAGGGGCAAACAGCTATACGCGTTTCGCACCTTACCAGGCGCTTCATCAGTAGCAAAGAAAGAAATGGAATTACCATCTCAATACAATACCGTCCTTTTATATTGTATAAGGGGAACCGCCTAAGTCAATACGTCCCGGCACGTTGATCTCGGCGCAGTCCAATGACGTCCGTCGCAACAATCTCCATGGATCCCCATGTAAACAGAGCGGTGAATCATAGACCTAGAGTGATCTTTACACGCTGTGATATCCCGGACGATGAACAAGGGAACTGTTTATGCATTCCATTAATCAATTTGGATCCTTGGCTGGTACATAGTGCTCAGTGGTCATCCCCCCCAGAGGAATGAATACATATACCAAGGGGGCACATAGAAGGAGAAGAGAACACCAAATTACAAACAGTCCCTAACATTAGGGGTTTCGGAATTTCGGAATTTTCACGAAATTTCCCGATTCGTGTCTTCGGATTCGGCCGAATTTCCGAATAGGATCGGACCCAAAAACCGACAGATCCGAAAAGTTTTCCGAGCCGAAACGAAAAATTTTCGGATTTTTCGAATGGACTTGAAATGTGTCAAATCGAAATTTATTTTTGCTCTATTCATGATTTCGGTTCCATTTCGGTAATTCTGGACATCGTATATTTAACTATTATCGGTTATATCGCTGATTCTGTAAATTTTGTATTTGTAAATGCGTATCACTTGTTTCTTGTGGCATTCGGGTCAGTTTAGCGTTTTTTAAATCATTTTGTTCATTTTTTTTGTTCCTTGGCTTTCATACCATTTTAATATGATTAAATAAAGTTGTGAAATGTGAATTCAATTATTCATAAGAAAAAAAGGATCTTTATTTAATAAAAAAAACACGATAGAATCGCCAGAATTATCGTATCGACAGAATGAATTATCGGATCCGAAAAACAAACCAAAAATTAATTATAAAAAAATATATAAAGTATAAAAAAAGTAAACCATAGTAGTTTACGTCAAAATGAATAGAGTTAGACACTTTGAAACGAGGAGAACAGACGTTCCGAAAAAAACGAAAATTTCCGAAATCACGAAAAGTCGATACAAAAAACGAGCAGAGTGACCCGAAAACACGAAAAATGGTCGATATTCCGAAAAAAAATGTATACAAAAACGAGCCGAACCGAACCGAATCGGAACAGAAATCAGTCGAAACGAGCCGAATCGAAATTTTAAACATCCGAACGAATCGAACCGAATCGAATCGAAAAAAAATCGGTGCACAAGTCTACCTAACATAAAAAACTCCTTAAAACCAAAACAAAGATTACTTAACTCTTAAAGTAGAAGAGAAAGTATTAATGAACTAAAATTCCATATTATATGGTCACAGTAGATGGGGATACATAAAAACAACCTCATTTCTTCTTGATTCATTTTTTTAATAAACAGTTGAAGGATTTTTTTCAACAACTTAATAACAATGATTGGGGGATTGTTTTGGACACCCAGTTTAGTAGACAAACCATCAACTTTCTGGACCTCACTATTTATATAGATAATATGGAGATTAAAACTAAGACCCACTTTAAGTCTGTAGATGCTAACAGTTTCATTCAATCGACTAGCTGCCATTCTCAGATATGGCTCCAAAGCGTACCGGGCAGCCAGTTCACCCGGATACGAAGAAACTGTAAAGAAGAACACATTTTTGATGAGCAAGTCCAGAAAGTTAAACAGGATTTTATTGAAAAGAGATACGAGGAAGAATTCCTCAATGCTACTATAACAAAGACGAAGCAACAGGACAGGAAAGAAATGTTACACTATAAACCCCGACCCATTGTAAAAGAAAATCCATCTCCGGTAGTCCCATTTATTTATAATTTTAATTGGCAATCCAAAGAAATTAATCAAATTTTTAAAAAGTATTGGCCTATTCTACTCGAAGACTCTGTTTTAAAAGAGATATTGGGAGAAAAGTCGAAAATTATAAATAGAGGGGCAAAGAATATTAAACAAAAAATCTTGAGAAGCTATAATTGTCATAAAAATCAAAAAATGGAAAATCCATTTCAGATTAAAGAAGGCTTTTATAGGTGTGGATCTTATAATGCCTGTAGAAATCTTAATTTAACAAAACAAGTCACATCTGACCTTCCTCATGAGACCAACCATAAATTTAAAGGAATCACCACTTGCCACTCTAAAAATGTGATTTATGCTTTAATTTGTACATGTAACAAAATGTATATTGGAAGGACCACCAGACCCCTCCACACTAGAGTTATGGAACACATACGAAACATAAGAAATCAATTTGAACACCATACTGTCTCTGCACATTTTAGAGACCATCATGACGGAATACCCGTTGGCTTACTTTTTTTCCCACTTAAAAGAATTAAGAAAAACTGGCGTGGAGAGGATTTTATTAAAAAAATGAATCAAGAAGAAATGATCTTCCATTTTAATACACTAATTCCTCACGGATTAAATACTGACTTTGAATTGTGCCATTTTTTATAATTTAGTCTGAGAGGTTGTTTTTATGTATCCCCATCTACTGTGACCATATAATATGGAATTTTAGTTCATTAATACTTTCTCTTCTACTTTAAGAGTTAAGTAATTTTTGTTTTGTTTTTAAGGAGTTTTTTATGTTAGGGACTGTTTGTAATTTGGTGTTCTCTTCTCCTTCTATGTGCCCCCTTGGTATATGTATTCGTTCCACGGGGGGGGTGACCACTGAGCACTATGTACCAGCCAAGGATCCAAATTGATTAATGGAATGCATAAACAGTTCCCTTGTTCATCATCCGGGCTATCACAGCGTAAAGATCACTCTAGGTCTATGATTCACCGCTCTGTTTACATGGGGATCCATGGAGATTGTTGCGACGGACGTCATTCGACTGGGTCGAGATCAACGTGCCGGGACTTATTGAGTTAGGCGGTTCCCCTTATACAATATAAAAGGACGGTATTGTATTGGGACGGTAATTCCATTTCTTTCTTCGCTACTGATGAAGCGCCTGGTAAGGTGCGAAACGCGTATAGCTGTTTGCCCCTATTGTTTTAATAGTTATCCATGTATGAGAAATAAAATCTTTTCTTTTGAAAGCTAAAAGCAAAAAGATTTTGTTTATTTTGTTGCTCCGAGTACTTATTGTCACGGATCCCTCTGATTACCAAAAGTGTGGTCCCTTTACGCAGACCGCTCTCTACCCTTCCGATCCTTGAATGGTCGGCAAAACTAGAAAGACAATTAACCAGACAATATATAAACAAGGGGTAACACCAGACAGAGGTATGGAATAGAGTATTGTCACGAATCCTTCTGACTACCAAGATATTGATCTCTTTATGTAGCTCCCTTTCTACTCTTCCGATCCTTGAATGGTCGGCAAAGCTATATAGACAATGAAGCAGGTAACAGATAAAGAAAGGGAAACACCAGACAGGGGTACAGAGCAGATCACAAGTCCTCCCTAGGACTTTAGTAATAGCAGAGGTAATCTGATGCGTGCTTAGGGTGCCACATAGACTGACCTCGGTACCAACGTTAAGGGCAGAACCTAGAGCAGAGTAAATGCCAATACCAGGAGTCATACACAGGAGGGTTCGTTTGCCAATGCCAAGGGTCATACACAGGAGGGTTCGTTTGCCAATGCCAAGGGTCATACACAGGAGGGTTCGTTTGCCAATGCCAAGGGTCATACACAGGAGGGTTCGTTTGCCAATGCCAAGGGTCATACACAGGAGGGTTCGTTTGCCAATGCCAAGGGTCATACACAGGAGGGTTCGTTTGCCAATGCCAAGGGTCATACACAGGAGAGTTCGTTTGCCAATGCCAAGGGTTATACACAAGAGGATTCGTTTGCCAAATATCACAAGAGCTCTGCGGGAGGTGAATACCACGTCAGGGCACCGGTGTAATGGTGAGACTGGGTTTTAAACCCGGCGGGTCCGCGTCACAACGCCAGGCCCCGCCCCTCGGCGTCCCACGTGAGCGCACCCGGAAGCGTTTACATTCGGCGCCTGGCCAGCGAGCAGCGAGGAAGCTGCTGCCAGCCGCCCCATCCCCTGACCCACCGTGACAGAACCCCCCCCTCCAGGGGCGGCCACTGGACGACCCCCAGGGGCACGGGGGTGCGCCGAATAGAAGGCCTTCACTAGCCTAGGAGCATGGACTTCCGCAGCCGGTACCCAAGAACGATCCTCCGGACTGTAACCCACCCAATCGACCAAGTACTGCAAAGACCCCCTAGACATCCTGGCACCCAGAATGGCCTTAACTTCGAACTCCTCCTCGCCCTCCACAGAGACAGGAGGCGGTGGAGCATGGACTTTGGTGTACCGGTTACATAACAACGGCTTCAAAAGGTTTACATGGAATACATTGTGTATCTTAAAATGGGGGGGTAACGCCAAAGCATAGGAGACAGGGTTGAGTCGCCGTAGAATCTTATAGGGACCGATATACCTAGGAGCCAACTTCATGGAAGGCACTAAGAGCTTGATGTTACGTGAAGACAGCCAAACCCTGTCCCCAACTTGATACACGGGTGCCTGCCTCCTGTGTCTGTCGGCCTTCGTTTTCTGGATGGCACTACTCTCCTCCAGTGCCCGTCTCACTCTCCCCCAAGTCTCTTTCAATGATGCCAGTTGCTCATCTAAAGCAGGAATCGTGGTATCAGGAAACGTGGCGGGGAGCACGGGAGGATCAAAACCATAAACAGCGAAGAAAGGAGAATGCCCTGTGGATTCACTCACTGCGCTGTTCAAAGCATATTCTGCCCATGGTAGCAGGTCTGACCAGTTATCTTGTTGTTCGGAGATAAAGCACCTGAGATATTTCTCTACATTTTGGTTTGCTCGTTCTGCTGCTCCGTTGGTCTGGGGGTGATAAGCCGAAGAGAAAGAGAGGTCTATCCCTACGTTCTTACAAAACCCTCTCCAGAATCCGGAGATGAATTGGGTCCCCCTATCAGAGACAATCTCCAGAAGGACACCGTGTATGCGGACCACGTTGGCAATGAATATGGGCACCAGTTCAGCTGCCGAAGGTAGTTTCCGAAGAGGAACATAGTGGCCCATCTTGGAAAATCGGTCTATGATCGTAAGTATCACTGTATTCCCTCTTGACTCAGGTAACTCTACTATAAAATCCATGGCTACATGTGACCAGGGTCGTTCGGGGATCGGCAAAGGCTGGAGTAAGCCAATGGGTGCTGTTTTGGGACTTTTCTGCCTTGTGCACACTTCGCACACGGCAATGTAGTCTTTGACATCTCGGCGCAACGTGGGCCACCAGAGGAGTTTACTGATACTAGACACAGTCTTGGTGATACCCATATGCCCGGAAGATTTATTATCATGATAGATGTTAAGTACTTCCTCTCTTTCGTTCTCAGGTACAAAGAGTCTCGCAGGAGGTTTTCCCCCAGGAGCGCCCTGGACGGTCTGCAACCTTTTCATTAGAGGAGACGAGACACTGATCGTGGTAGCGGCTATAATCCTTTCCTGGGGTACAATGGGATGCTGATCTTGGATATTATGTTCATAAGACTCATACTGTCTCGACAATGCGTCTGCTTTAATGTTTCTGGACCCAGGTCTATAGGTAAGCACGAAATTAAAACTTGAAAGAAACAATGACCATCTCGCTTGTCTGGAATTTAAACGTTTGGCATCTCCAATGTACGTGAGATTCTTGTGGTCGGTTATGATAACGATGGGGTCCTTAGACCCCTCTAATAAGTATCTCCATTCGGCCAAGGCCGCGATGACTGCTAACAATTCTCTATTTCCAATGTCATAGTTCTTCTCTGCCGGGGACAACTTCCGAGAATAGAAGCCGCATGGATGCAAGGGTTTGTCAGGAGCCTCCCTTTGGGACAAGACTGCACCAAGACCTAGTTCGGAGGCGTCAACTTCTACTTGGAAAGGCAGAGCCGGATCTGGATGTCGGAGAACAGGGGCAGTAGTAAAAGCTTGCTTTAGTGCCTCAAAGGCTTGAGTGGCTTGAGGTGTCCATTTCTGATTTCCCACCCCTTTCTTTGTCATAGCCGTGAGGGGGGCCACCAAGGCCGAAAAATCTTTAATGAACCTTCGGTAATAGTTCGTAAACCCCAGAAACCTCTGAATGGCTTTAAGTCCTTGGGGTAGAGGCCAGTCAAGAATAGCTGAGAGCTTCTTAGGATCCATTTGAAAACCCCCAGGGGTTATTATATAACCAAGGAATTGCACAGTTACTATGTCGAATAGACATTTTTCTAGCTTACAGTACAATCCAGCCTTCAATAGTTTTTTCAACACTTGTTTCACGTGGACATGATGAGTGTCCACATCAGGAGAGTATATCAGGATATCATCCAGATATACTATGACGAATTCTTGCAGAAATTCCCTTAGAGTGTCGTTTATAAGGTCCTGGAAGACGGCTGGCGCATTACACAACCCAAAAGGCATCACCAGGTATTCATAATGCCCGCTACGTGTATTAAAAGCCGTTTTCCATTCGTCTCCCTTTTTAACCCTGACCAGGTTGTACGCTCCGCGTAAATCAAGCTTCGTATAGACACGAGCCCCTTTTAATCGGTCGAACAATTCTGTTATGAGAGGTATGGGATATGCATTTCTTATAGTGATCCTATTCAAACCCCTATAATCGATGCAAGGTCGCAGATCTCCCTCTTCTTGGAAACAAAAAAGAAACCTGCCCCTGCTGGAGAGGAGGACCGTCTAATGAATCCTCGTTCCAGATTCTCCCTTATGTATTCCTCCATAATGTCGTTCTCTCTTTGTGATAAAGGGTATACGTGACCCCTAGGAGGCATCGTACCGGGGAGTAAATCAATGGCACAGTCATATGGACGATGTGGTGGTAGGACCTCAGTCCTGGCTTTAGAGAACACCTCCTTTAATGCCAGGTAGCATTCAGGAACCTCTGTGGACAAAGGAGGGGCTGTGGCAATAGTGAGGCTACCAATCACATTAACTGTGCCTAGGCACTTAGACTGACAACTCTGACCCCAACATTTTATGTCTCTCTGGACCCAATCGACAACTGGGTTGTGCTCTGTTAGCCATGGAAACCCAAGAACGACAGGACATGAGGGTGATTCAATAATTTGAAATCTTATTGTTTCCTGGTGCAAAACTCCTGTTTTCATACATACATCGACTGTGTCGTGAGTGATATGTGGACATGACAGGGGTTTACCATCTATGGCCTCCACCATTAGAGGTCTTTCCTTGAGAACCAGAGGTATGAGGTTTTTGGCAGCAAAATTCTTATCCATAAAATTGCCTGAGGCCCCAGAGTCTAAGAACGCCTCAGTCTTGAGGTGAACCCCCTCCCAGGTTAGGGAGATCGGTAACAGAATCCTGGATTTTTTTTTCTCATTATCCACAAAGGAGGCACACAGAGAACCGACAACCTGGGTGTCTCCTGTTCTGAATCCCACTCTGCTATGTTCAACCCTGCCAACCCTGGGTCTCTGAGGACATCGAAGGCGGAAGTGATCTGCCCCTGCACAATAGAAGCAGAGCCCCTTTTCTCTTCTGTGTGCTCTTTCTGCTTCTGAAATACCGGTCTTCCCTATTTGCATGGGTTCAACGACTGGTAAATCTGTTTTAACATTCTCCGAACCACCTGACGTACTGGTGTGTCTGGGTAACGAGGGTAAAGGAGGCAAGACCCTTCTGGGTCTATCTCTGGGGTGTCTCCTTTCCCTGATTTGATCGTCCATGGCTATACAGAAATCTATCAGGTGGTCCAGACTTTCTGGTAATTTTAAGGGAGCCAGCTCAAACATAAAAGCCTCGTTCAAGCCTTCGGTAAAGGCCAAGGTTAAAACGTCGTTCGGCCAAAGTACCTCAGAAGCCAAAGTCTTAAACTCTATGGCATAATCGGCGACCCTCTTATTACCTTGTTTGATGTGAAACAAGGACCTACCCGCATTGGTAGCCCTTCTAGAGGGATCAAAGGTACGTCTTAACTCAGAGGTAAAACCCTCATAGTCATAAATGATGGGTTTCTTATTTTCCCACAACGGCGTAGCCCACAATAAAGCTTTTTCTGTTAAATGATTAATCAGATATCCTACTTTGGCTTTATCAGACATACAAGAACCTGGATTGTTCTCAAACACGATCTCGAGTTGAGTCAAAAACCCCCGACATAGGCTTGGTGTACCATCATAGCGTAGGGGTGCCTTCATACTAAGCCTATGTCCTTCAGGGGGGACGGAACTGACCCTAGGTAACACTGGATCTGGAGGGTTTGTGGTACCTGTATTGGACCGATTTAACAGGGTTTGCAGAGCGAGAGAAATCTGGTCCATCCTATGGTCCTGTTCCTCTTGTCTGGCTGCGATACGTGCCAGCTGGTTAGAGAGGTCTGCGGGATCCATTGGCCCTGACGTAATGTCACGGATCCCTCTGATTACCAAAAGTGTGGTCCCTTTACGCAGACCGCTCTCTACCCTTCCGATCCTTGAATGGTCGGCAAAACTAGAAAGACAATTAACCAGACAATATATAAACAAGGGGTAACACCAGACAGAGGTATGGAATAGAGTATTGTCACGAATCCTTCTGACTACCAAGATATTGATCTCTTTATGTAGCTCCCTTTCTACTCTTCCGATCCTTGAATGGTCGGCAAAGCTATATAGACAATGAAGCAGGTAACAGATAAAGAAAGGGAAACACCAGACAGGGGTACAGAGCAGATCACAAGTCCTCCCTAGGACTTTAGTAATAGCAGAGGTAATCTGATGCGTGCTTAGGGTGCCACATAGACTGACCTCGGTACCAACGTTAAGGGCAGAACCTAGAGCAGAGTAAATGCCAATACCAGGAGTCATACACAGGAGGGTTCGTTTGCCAATGCCAAGGGTCATACACAGGAGGGTTCGTTTGCCAATGCCAAGGGTCATACACAGGAGGGTTCGTTTGCCAATGCAAGGGTCATACACAGGAGGGTTCGTTTGCCAATGCCAAGGGTCATACACAGGAGGGTTCGTTTGCCAATGCCAAGGGTCATACACAGGAGGGTTCGTTTGCCAATGCCAAGGGTCATACACAGGAGAGTTGTTTGCCAATGCCAAGGGTTATACACAAGAGGATTCGTTTGCCAAATATCACAAGAGCTCTGCGGGAGGTGAATACCACGTCAGGGCACCGGTGTAATGGTGAGACTGGGTTTTAAACCCGGCGGGTCCGCATCACAACGCCAGGCCCCGCCCCTCGGCGTCCCACGTGAGCGCACCCGGAAGCGTTTACATTCGGCGCCTGGCCAGCGAGCAGCGAGGAAGCTGCTGCCAGGCGCCCCATCCCCTGACCCACCGTGACACTTATCAGTTCGGGAGATGACGAGTACCAGGAAATCCATCCACCTGGAGATACGGGCAATCAAGTTGGTAGGGATGTGCGTTTCGGGTTTCGGAATTTTGGAATTTTCACGAAATTTCCCGATTCGTGTTTTCGGATGCGGCCAATTTTCCAAAAGTTTTTAGATCCGAAAATGTCAGATCCGAAAAGTTTTCCGAGCCGAAACGAAAAAATTTCGGAATTTTCAAATGGACTTGAAATGTGTCAAATCAAAATTTATTTTCGCTCTATTCATGATTTCGGTTCCATTCGTGATTTCGGTTCCATTTCGGTAATTCTGGACATCGTATATTTAACTATTATCGGTTATATCGCTGATTCTGTAAATTTTGTATTTGTAAATGCGTATCACTTGTTTCTTGTGGCATTCGGGTCAGTTTAGCGTTTTTAAAATCGTATTGTTCATTTTTTTTGTTCCTTGGCTTTCATACCATTTTAATATGATTAAATAAAGTTGTGAAATGTATATTCAATTATTCATAAGAAAAAAAGGATCTTTATTTAATAAAAAAAACACGATAGAATCGCCAGAATTATCGTAGACACTTTGAAACGAGGAGAACAGACGTTCCGAAAAAACGAAAATTTCCGAAATTTCCGAAAAGTCGATACAAAAAACGAGCAAAGTGACACGAAAATACGAAAAATGGTCGATATTCGGAAAAAAAAATGTACACGAAAAACGATCCGAACCGAACCGAATCGAAACAGAAATCGGTCGAAACGAGCCGAATCGAAAAGTTTAAACATCCGAACAAATCGAACCGAATCGAACCGAAAAAAAAATCGGTGCACAAGCCTACAAGTTGGCCCATTAACACTTGAGAGGCGATCATATAAGAGCTGGAAGCTCTCACAAACCGTGAGTGCACACTTGGCGGTTTAAATATTGTTAAAGTGACCATTACAGCATATTACGCTATGTAACCTTTTTCCCTCTTTTTGAGGTATATACAAGACAACATACGTATTCCTTCATTGAAAAAAGACTAAGGAGATTAAAAAGAAAAGAATATATTTCTTTGCTGTAAAAAAATTATGTTCCTGAGATGAACAGTAACATTTTTGACAGCAGCGACGATTATGCCTCAGACTTTATTAGCCCCGTTATCACCACCATCTATATAAATCACTGAGCTGTTTTCCCAATAATAAAAGAAAAAAGAAAAAGAAAACCTACTTTAATTTTTAAATTTTATTTAGAGAGGTCCAAAATGTCACCGAAATATAACCGGACACTGGAATTCAGCATACGGTGACATTTTGTGTTCCTTCAGCTATTCAGGGAGCAGGCAGTTCGCCAAATTTTGGCGAATTGCCTGCACGTACGGTGCTGTTTGACGGCAGTGAAATCCCCATAGAGAAGCAATGTTTAATCTATTCAGAGACACCGACCAGCAGAGAAAAGTTGCTGAAATGCCCTTCTGTTTGGGGTTTTCATTCGGCAAGTTTATTCAGGTGAACCCCATAGGCTTCAATGTTAAAAATATTCCCATTTTAAATCAATATGTAATAAACCGTCCATTATTTTAATCTGCATCAAAAAAACTCTTCTTTATTTTTAGATTTTTTTAGGATCTTTTAGGCATTTTCAGCAATTTTTGTTCCCGTATTTTTAAAATAGTTTTTTATTTTTTCTGTAACAGCCCTTTTTATTATCATTCATAGGATTTTCTATGTAAATTCCAGACATTTTCGTTCAGTAGTTTTTTTGCAAACAGTGTTTAAATTTTGAAACTTTCAAGCTTACTGTCTCTTTTTTTTTGTTCTTTACCCTGTTCATCAGCTTTTCAGCTTTTTTCCGGCAGCTGCTTTGCACTGTGAACCCCGGCCCATTGGCTTTTTCCGGCGTGTTCGGCATGGCTTTTGCGGCGGTTTCTGCAGGTTTTCGTTGAGTGTTCAGCTGGTGTTCGTCAGGTATGCGGCGAGATTTCCCTGCACTCCGGGGCCCCTGTGGTGAATGCTGAATACACCAAAGGGTGGGGAACTTTGATTCCCTGAAGTGCAAGGAAGCACGGGGAACAAGAGACCACCAAAATGTCGGCAACATTTCGGTGCTCTCTGAATAACCCTCAAAGTGTTTTAAAGCACTAAATGAGCATACAATCTAGGGTACTTTATGAAAGACGAACATATTAGTCAACATAATAAAGTAGAACAAAAAATAATCTGAATACATTTGGAAACGTCCATCCAGACATACTATATATTGATATAAATAAGTCTATAGTATTGTCTTATGTGACTATCCTCATACACTATATTGCCAAAAGTATTCGCTCACCCATCCAAATAATCAGAATCAGGTGTTCCAATCACTTCCATGGCCACAGGTGTATAAAATCAAGCACCTAGGCATGCAGACTGTTTTTACAAACATTTGTGATAGAATGGGTCGCTCTCAGGAGCTCAGTGAATTCCAGCGTGGAACTGTGATAGGATGCCACCTGTGCAACAAATCCAGTCGTGAAATTTCCTCGCTCCTAAATATTCCACAGTCAACTGTCAGCTGTATTATAAGAACGTGGAAGGGTTTGGGAACGACAGCAACTCAGCCACAAAGTGGTAGGCCACGTAAACTGACGGAGCGGGATCAGCGGAGGCTGAGGCGCATAGTGCGAAGAGGTTGCCAACTTTCTGCAGAGTCAATCGCTACAGACCTCCAAACTTCATGTGGCCTTCAGATTAGCTCAAGAACAGTGCGCAGAGAGCTTCATGGAATGGGTTTCCATGGCCAAGCAGCTGCATCCAAGCAATACATCACCAAGTGCAATGCAAAGCGTTGGATGCAGTGGTGTAAAGCACGCCGCCACTGGACTCTAGAGCAGTGTAGACGCATTCTCTGGAGTGACGAATTGCGCTTCTCCATCAGGCAATCTGATGGATGAGTCTAGGTTTGGCGGTTGCCAGGAGAACAGTACTTGTCTGACTGCATTGTGCCAAGTGTAAAGTTTGGTGGAGGGGGGATTATGGTGTGGGGTTGTTTTTCAGGAGCTGGGCTTGGCCCCTTAGTTCCAGTGATAGGAACTCTGAATGCTTCAGCGTACTAAGACATTTTGGACAATTCCATGTTTCCAACTTTGTGGGAACAGTTTGGAGCTGGCTCCTTCCTCTTCCAACATGACTGTGCACCAGTGCACAAAGCAAGGTCCATAAAGACATGGATGACAGAGTCTGGTGTGGATGAACTTGACTGGCCTGCACAGAGTCCTGACCTCAACCCGATAGAACACCTTTGGGATGAATTAGAGTGGAGACTGAGAGGCAGGCCTTCTCGTTCAACATCCGTGTGTGACCTCACAAATGCGCTTCTGGAAGAATGGTTAAAAATTCCCATAAACACACTCCTTGTCATGCCCCATGGCTACCACCATCCTGAAACCCCCCCCCCCCCGGTGGTTCACTTCCATCCTGTTCCTGCCCTGCAGCCAGCAACCAACATCCAGCAGTGTAAGAGTTAAACACCAAACACACATGACTCACAAAATAAAGGGCTTTGCCCCGCACTCACACATTGCTGGTTCATTACGGCTCATGCTCACCAAGAGTGAACACCCTTGCTATTGTTGCTATCTGCTACCTGAACCTGATTCCCCATTTCTGGTTCCTGCAAATTACAACCATCATCGCCATCATCCTCTGCAATGAACCTGGTTAGTCTTTATTTCCATTCACCCTCCACCATCCATATCCTCTGTTTATCAGTGCAGACCACTGTACGCTGGGCTCTACTCTCCTCACCCCTGGAGCCACCCCTAACCGTGACACTCCTAAACCTTGTGGACAGCCTTCCCAGAAGAGTTGAAGCTGTTATAGCTGCAAAGGGTGGACCAACGTCATATTGAACCCTATGGATTAGGAATGGGATGTCACTTAAATTCATATGTGAGTCAAGGCAGATGAATACTTTTGGCAATATAGTGTATATTGTCGATATAATTACCAATTCTACTATTTCCATGTAGAGTAATAAAAGTTAAATTTGCGTTATTGCCAATCCTATTACTAAAGCAGCTGAATGAAATAGTCCCTACTTAATTTCTCCTTGTCCTTATCTACGTCCGTCCCCTAATAGGCCCAATATTTGTAAGTACAATGTATTTTTTAACAGCTGATTGGAGTGTGACTAGTGAGTAATTGAGAAAATGTAAAAATCAATGTGCCTAATGTCTTTAAATGCAACAGAGCATGTATACTTTTTCTTACAGAGTTACTTAGCTTTATTTTGTGCCCAACAAAGCTCTTGGCGGGGGACGCTCTGCAAAAAATAAGCCACCTACCGCGAAACCATGTAATTGTTCTTAATGTACAACATAAAAAAATACACGTTTTTATGATTTTCTTACATGGAAGAAAAAAAAACTATTACGATGCAAGCTGCATTTAAATATGAAGTAAAATATTAAGCTGCACTCGTAAGACTATTTTATGCCGCGCCGTAAAGTCAGGAAATTCCTGGGCAATTATTACATTTTAATCAATATGAGTGGGATTATGACTATGTAGCTTTCTGTTTTACTGTAACCGAACTCATCCATAAAAGCCAGTAATAAACGAAACGGCCGAGCGTTTGATGAATACATTAAACACATGGATGGTCTTGTTAAAGTATACTATTTTCCCATAATATGGGAAAAATAGAAAACTGATGCTCTTTGTCTTCCACCTCATTTTCGCGCACATCATCCACCTATGAAAATGGTTCATTGAATTTACCCGATACACCTGGCTTGAGAGCCCTCTTAATGTTACCGCGCTGTCAGTGACCCCCAGAGATAACTTACAGGGTTATTCAGAGAAAGGTGAAACTCTGGAGAACTTTTGGAGAAGTGAAAATTCTAAGTCAAATTAGCTGATTTGGAAAGTGAGATAAATGGGTGAATTTTTCTGGATTGGCTATTTAGAACCAAAAGTTCTCCAGAGTTTCCCCTTTCTCTGAATAACCCCGACAGTATCAATGCAATGAAAAAATAAAAGTCCAAATTAAAAGTGCAACTATAAACTGCCTATATTTTAACCCCTTCGCACCCAAAATCGAGTTATCTCGATTTTGCATTGTAATGCATTGAAAAGCACTCACTAGCATATCAAAATACCATTTTCACACCTTTTTAAAGGAAGATTACTGTGTCCCCTGGGGAGAAACAAAATCCTTTGTTTTATTTCTCTCCAAACACACTGGGAGGACATAAAACCAGCTGGAAATAGAAGCCCCAGTCCTCACTGTAACAAAAAGTTCAAATAGATTAATGCTGCATTACAGCTGCTGGGGATTTGTCAGAATACAAGGAGAACTCTGGAATCACTGCTTTACAATGGTAAGATTCAGGGTGTTATAATGACTGAATCCCTGTAAAGTACAGATGCAAGTTGTTGCTTTAATTTCCATATACAGGAATTATGCAGCACATACAGATATTATTTTTATATTCTGTTGGTATTTTTTTGTGTGGAAGCTGCATTGTTAAAAATTGCATTATGACCACTTTAAACCCCATAAGCAGGAGATCTCACCATTCCTATTATTTTTATTTATCACAGTTACTGTATCTAACACAAAGGACTTTTCTGCCTGTATGATAGTAATGCAGACCTCATTTGAAATCGTGTAAGATAAGGGACACCATCTAGAGCTCAAAATCTTGCATTTCCACAATATTTCTGGAAAGGATAAACAAATACATAAAAAATTATAAATGAGCAAATTAGCATTATTTTAATTTTTGTCTATCGTAGAAAAACAATTGCTGTACAACACGTTTATTTCACCCTATATTTAATGGTTAACTTCATATCTCATGTTTCAAATAAATGTTAAAAAAAATCAACAAAAATCGCTTGGTAGTGAAGGGGTTAAGACCATATAATCACACTTTTGACTAGGTATGGAACTCTGTAAAGCTTTCATAGCACTGCTTTCATTAAAACACTACAGGAGCCTATTCATTCTCCTTGATAAAGTCATTTTCCGGGTTGTATTTCTTCCTGTTCAACGTGATCACACTTTCTAATATGCGTTTGGTAATTTTTTTTTTAAAGGTGTTTGAAATAATGATAAAAAAAGTCAAAGCTTAAAAAAATAAAAAACACAAAAAGCACAATATACAGAGCTAAGGCTCTGCAGGGGATAAATTGTTTCCTGCAATCACAGGTCACAGATGTGCTGTATAGTTAGTAGCATCAGAAAAGCTGCTGAGAACACGAGTACTTTCTACAAATACTTTGTTCTCATAATAACTCACAATTTTTCTATTTTTTTTCTATCTTTCTATGAATGAACGTTCAATAACCGGAAATGTGTGCTACTAACCAAGAGATTGTGCTGTGCACAGAAAAAAGACAGGTGTTGCCTTAAAAATGTGCAGATGATAAAAAAAATAAAAAATAATAGCATTTATAATGGTGTATTCACATAGCGCAGAAATTGTGTAAAATTTCGGTGCATTGCGTTTCAGCCCATTTCGGCAATTCCACGTTGTCGAATATACGGTGAATTCTCTATTTAGCGAATGGTCACCATATTTTTTCAGAAATTGGAGTCACTGAAGAGTTAACGGATGTCGGCGAAAACCCAATTGGGTCAATAATTTTGGATTCTGAAACATTCTCAACTGAAATCTTTACTAGACATGTGCACAACGAAAAAATGTGTTTCGTTGCATTACTTATATTACCGTGATTCGTATTTCGGATTGATTCGTTATTTTGGTTTTATTGGTAGTTTTTTGGGTCAATTCATATTTCGTTTTTATTAGTTATTTCGTATTTCGTTTTTATTAGTTATTTTGTATTTCGTTTTTATTAGTTATTTCGGAATGTGAAATGGAGGAATTAATTACTTAGATTGGGGTAAAAAAAAAAAGCACCTATTCTTGGTGCTGAAACCTATTCAGCACCATGGATAGCAGCTCGGAGCAGTGGCGGAAGTACCAGGGTCGCAGCGGTCGCAGTTGCGACCAGGCCCTGGCATTCCGCCACTGGAGGGGGGCCCAGCGCCGCCGCCATATTCCGGCAAAAAGCGCCAGAATCTGGGAGCAGCGCCGCCGGCTGTTCCCCTCCCTGCGAGCGGCCCGCTGGCTTGCAGCTTGGCCGCTCGCGTGGGATGGGAACTAGCTGACCAGCGCACGAGATCTCGCGAGAACTCGGCTGCGCTGGTCAGGTGGTTTCCGGTGAGCGGCCAGGCTGCATGCTTTCAGCGGCCGCTCACCACGGAGAGCTGAGCCTGAGGTGAGCTGGGGGGCCCTATATACCCATAAGAGCTGGGCGCAAATCTATCCATTAGTAGGGGCAATATATCCATGAGCTGGGGCAGTATATCCATGAGCTGGGGCAGTATATCCATGAGCTGGGGCAATATATCCATCAGCTGGGGCAGTATCCATGTGCTGGGGCAGTATATCCATGAGCTGGGGCAGTATATCCATGAGCTGGGGCAGTATATCCATGTGCTGGGGCAGTATATCCATGTGCTGGGGCAGTATATCCATGAGCTGGGGCAGCATCCATGACATGAGCTGGGGCAGTATATCCATGAGCTGGGGCAGAATATCCATGAGCTGGGGGCAAATATATCCATGAGCTGGGCAGTATATCCATGAGCTGGGGCAAATATATCCATGAGCTGGGGCAGTATCCATGAGCTGGGGCAAATATATCCATGAGCTGGGGCAATATATCCATGAGCTGGGGCAAATATATCCATGAGCTGGGGGTAAATATATCCATGAGCTGGGGCAATATATCCATGAGCTGGGGCATTATATCCATGAGTTGGGGCATTATATCCATGAGCTGGGGCATTATATCCATGAGCTGGGGGCAAATATATACAGGAGCTGGGGGCAAAAATATCCATGTGTGAGCTGGGGCAATATATCCATGTGTGGCCTGGGGGCAATATATGTCCATGTGAGCTGGGGGCAATATATATGTCCATGTGAGCTGGGGCAATATATATATCCATGTGAGCTGGGGGCAATATACAGTATATATCTGTGTCAGCTGGGGCAATACTATCTTTTTTATATTGCAGGAAAAAAAAAGTAAAAATATAGATTTTTTTTGGGGGGAGTTGGGGGGGCCCTTCATGGATTCTTGCACCGGGCCCTCAGGTTTCTAGTTACGCCACTGGCTTGGAGGCACTCCCTAGCCCCACATGACTGCTGTCCTTGGTACTGAATAATTTCAGAACCAAGAATAGCTGCTGTCCTTCCTACTGAATAGGTTTCAGGACCATAGGCAGTCCGAACCAATTGCAGCCAGACTGAAGAAAAAAATGCTGCGTTCTGCAAAGAAAATAAAAAGCCTCAATGTTTTAAAATAAATTAGAAATCCAAAAATGTAACAAAAAAATCCAAACAAATCCTTAAAAAATTAATTAATAGTCTTTTTGATGCAAGTAAAATAAAAATAAACAGTTGAATAAATATTTAAAAAAATACGGGAATATTTTTTACATTGAAACCTGTGGGATTCACCTGTTTAAACCTGTCGAATGAACCATCGAAAATCAGGGCATTTCACTGATATTTTGGTGCTGTTCGGCATTCTCTGAATAGATTAATCATGACTTCTCTATGGGGAAATTTAACTGCTGCCGAATCACACCGTCAATGGCTGTGGTGCTGAATACAACAGATTCAGCACCACAGCCAATGGACAGAGACACGGTGCAGAGTAAGTGAAACGGCAGAACAAATTAATCCGTAAAAACAAAATCCAATTTATTTTATACCATATCTTTTTTGGTCCAAAACAATTAGTTTTAATTCTGTTTTCAGACTGTTTCGGACAGAACAATTCGTATTTTTTCAAAACCATTTCCAAAATACGAATAGGGAAAATTTCATCCGAATTTTGATTTGGAACAAAACGAAAATCTCTAATCTTTACCTGTGTCTAGTAACTAGCATGTCTGCTATGTTCCTGTCATCTGCCTTTCTAGAATGTTTTATAATTTATAGAACTCATTCAACTGACTCAGGTATTAGAACCTGTTTATTCAAATTCTAATCATTTTAATGGGGTCCCAAATTAACGTAAATTAAACTGTCCAGAACGCAGCACTGGAGCGACTCAAGAGTTCATGGTAATTAGTAATTAGAGGAATAGATGTCATTAACCTTTACAGTAAAATGTATCTGTTGGTAAGAAATAATGCAAAACCACTACACACAGAATTCATTTCTCTAAATTTTGGCAGTGGTGGCATGGAAAACCTCAGGTATATTGTGCTTCCAAAATATAAATTTTGACAGCTTTTAACAGTGGCACTTCATGTTTCAAAATTAACATTTTTATTCAAATAACCTATTATCACCAAAAAGTGTTTTTCCAATTTAATTCTAACCTATATCTAAATCCGAAAAGGAATAACAATACTAGAGTTTTGTTTGACCTCTTGAAGAAGCACTGTCACCTGAAATGTTCTATCCAGGAAGTTATGAGATATATATATCTAACAAACCAGGAGGAGAGCACTCCATTAACCCAATGAAAGATTTCAACAGTAGCTTATACATTTTAACATTTAAAGACTTTACCAAATGTGAACCCCTTAAAGATTCTAACAACTCTTAACCCTTTCAGCATTTCAACAGTTCTTAACCCATTCAAGATTTTTTTACAAAGTTTTTAACCCTAAGCTCTGTGAAATTTTTTTATGGGAATTCAGTTCACAATACATGGCCACAAATTCCTTAAGCCTGTCAATACTGTCAATGTATCCCACCTTTGACAGGTCCTACTGCACATCATACAGGTGTTCCACTTTCAGGTTCTATTTATCCTCGAATCGCACGGAGCTCCAGAAAAGATTCAGGCCTTAGCATTTGAGTTAATCCCATAATGGCAACATTGGCGCTGTTGACTTAAGCAATGAATGGCCATATATTGTGAGCTAAATTCCCATCATTTTCTGACAGATCTTAAGGTTGAAAATCTTGTATAAAATCTTGAATGGGTTAAGAATTGGTGAAATCCTGAAAGGGTTAAAATTTGATAAAATGTTTACATGTGTAAGCTACTGTTGTGTCTTTGAATGTGTTAGTTGGAGTGCTCTCCACTTCGTTTGTACATATATATATATATATATATAACAAAGAGCAACAGGAACAGCACTCGCCCAACTTGATTCTTAAATGCCCGGTGCTGACAACTCTCATGGAGACATGTAGAAAAATACGGAATGGAGAGGCACTCAGGGACTTCATAAAAAAATCTTTATTGGTAGAAGATTAAAATTGTATAATCCGACGTTTCGGCTCAGTCGAGCCTTTTTCAAGGATCCTTGAAAAAGGCTCGACTGAGCCGAAACGTCGGATTATACAATTTTAATCTTCTACCAATAAAGATTTTTTTATGAAGTCCCTGAGTGCCTCTCCATTCTGTATTTATATATGTATATATATACACCAGTTGCATAAACCTGATCTCTGCTTAAAAAAAACCATAGTATGGCATGGCATTGATTTAAGGGTTCTGTGAAAAACAGACACAGAAGGCAATAAAAGTGAGACAGAGGTCATTTGGATATCCTACCCAGAGTTCCTTGCTGCATATGGAGAATGCAGCTTCAGAGACTCTGTGCCAGTTGGGACTATGACGTATCACACGTCACTCTACAGGCTCTTCCAGGGGACACACCAAGATTGCCATAGCGAGTGGCGCCTGATGTGCTGTTTCAACGATGCCCTGTGGTTCACCTGGAACCACTTGGTATTGCAGTGCGAGAACATCACCATCGCAGGCTGCGTGAGGCTGGTTCGAAGCATGCTAGGCGAGTATGCTATCAATGACAGCTTCGGCAGGAGAAGACACGACGACGAGGAAGAAGATGGCGACGACTAAAGAAGAGGAAGAAGAAGAGGATCCCTTACTTATTCATTTTACTGTACTGTATTTTATGTGCCTCTTAGGGAGCCATGGTGATACACAAGGTATTTCATTAAATGTTATATAAATTATAACTTTTGTAATTTCGTACTTAACTGATCATCTAATTAATATGTCGTTTAACAGCTATTGCATCATTAAATAAATAAGTAAATAAAATAAATAGAAAAAATTCTTATTGAAAAAGACCTTTGGTCTTAGAAGAAGTACAATATTTTGACATAAAATTCACTCGACTCTCACACTTTTGGTTTGAATGATTAAGGCCATCAAAGAAAGTGATAGTGAAATACATTTAGTTTGCCATTAGAACCTGTAATGCATCTCTAAGTCATAAGCTATAAAGTGTTATGACGGATATGAAATTGCAAAACTTAATAAATGGGCCTTAGCCGTCCCTGAATTGCATCAAAATCCATCTACGCAGCCATCAGTCTGTGTGTGCCTCTCCGCAAACATTGCAAATTATTTAATTTCTAGAAATATGTGGAAAATTACCACTGAACAAACCAAATTAAATAAAGATACTGCAATGTGATATTAGATTTATGCATTTATTCATCCACTTACATATCTATGTGATCCATCATATTCGCATCTCTCTATCTTCCCCAAGCTGCCGTCAGAATAGTAGAGTTTCTCTGCTGTGTGATCTATGGTGAGGCCATTTGGTGTCAGGATATCTGTGCTTATGATGACTTGGACATTCTTCCCTGAAAGTGTGGACCTCATGATGCTTGGGTGCTGCTCGTTCCAGTTAGTCCAAAACATTAAACTGGATGGAAGATACAATGCAGAAACATGTTAGCAAATGCAAGATACTGACACTAATACAGATTGGTTGTACATTTTAT
The DNA here is from genome assembly GCA_009667805.1 of Leptobrachium leishanense. NCBI lineage: Eukaryota > Metazoa > Chordata > Amphibia > Anura > Megophryidae > Leptobrachium > Leptobrachium leishanense. The sequence goes on from CM019069.1 coordinate 24,845,431, forward strand.
CCACTTGAATTTGTTGTAAATAGATTTATTCCCCATGCTTACCATTCTTTCTTATTTGTGGAAATATCAAAACTGGGTTAAATAAAGTTAGGAACAAGGGGGGAAGGTTTTAAGAGTAAAACAAGCAACCTGACTAGTCGTAAAAAGGGGCTAAACCAATCCCAACCACAAGTTTCGGAAGGTGGTAAACCTATCTAAACAATAGTAAAAATGGCTGATTGGAAAATGGTTAGTTGAGAAATCAATAGGTTAAAATCAGTGGGACATAACCAGATATGGTGATGGACAAAAGAGAAAAAAGAAAATGAAAACAAAGGACAAACAAGGCAGAGGCAAGTAACTGCTGCCACCTCAGAGTTAGTGGATAATAATGGGTGAGATTTTGGTCCCACAAGTAACATTATCGGAGATTTGATGGGTTGGTCAGGTGAGCTTGACTATTTCCTCACTCTAGAAACCTGTCCTTTAGCAGAAATCAGGTGTTTGACCCATAATCTATTTGAGGGAACAGGCAAGGACCCGACACTCCAAGGGCAAGGACTTCGTTTATTTTAGTTTGGTACAGAAGCAATGTGTCAGCTGGACTATCGACCTTTATCAAATTTGACCAATCCTGATAGTCCGGTCAAAATGTTGCTGTACCAAACTTAAAAAAATTGTGTCCTTGCCCTTGGAGTGCCGGGTCCTTGCCTGTTCTTTCTATCTTCGTAGGGGTGGCTTCCCTGGACTCTCAAGCACCCGATTTCTACTGACAGTCTGAATCATTCCTGCACTCCCTGTGTGTGCGCTCATCTCATCTAACCTGAAACAAAATCTATTTGAGTTTAGAGTCTGTGGATGAACCTATTGCATTTCCCGATATTTAAAAAGAACAAAACATAAATTCCTGGCGCACCTTGTGTATTAGAACATAATTTTAAAGTACAATATGTATGATACAGTTGTAAGTGAGCAGTAGGCAAAAAATAATAAATATGTGTTTTTTGGTTTTTTTTGGTTGTTTGTTTTTTTATCTAACACTGAAAACACTCAAAAATTCAAAAAAAGAGAAATCAAAATACTTATATTTGTATTGATGGTATCTTTATCTTCCTCCTTTCCTCCTCGGCAAATCCTCTGGAGTTTAGCTTTTTTTTCCCCCCAATGATGACTCGTTAATTCATTAGCTCATTCGATGGTATATGGAGGTGCTATACAAATTCCAGGGAGAGGAGGGAGCAAACCTTATATAGACAGGTGCTAAAGTAAAAAATATGTAGCAGGACGGTATGCTACTATATTCAAGAATGTATTCCTATAAATTCATATAAAATAAACCATATGGTATGTATAATAAAAAATGGTAATTGACAAGTAATCATAAAAGGGGATCACTTAAAACGCGTTTTCGCCTATATACTTTTTACCAGAGACTACCTGAGGACACTTACTGAGGAAGCCGGTAGGCGAAAATGCGTTTTAAGTGATCCCCTTTTATGATTACTTGTCAATTACCATTTTTTATAATGCATACCATATGGTTTATTTTATATGAATTTATATGAATAAATTTTTGAATATAGTAGCACACCCCGTCCTGCTGCATATTTTTTACTTTAGCACCTGTCTATATAAGGTTTGCTCCCTCCTCTCCCTGGAATTTGTATAGCACCTCCATATACCATCGAATGAGCTAGTGAATTAATGAGTCATCATTGGGGGGAAAAAAAAGCTAAACTCCAGAGGATTTGCCGAGGAGGAAAGGAGGAAGATAAAGATACCATCAATACATATATAAGTATTTTGATTTCTCAATTTTTTTTGAATTTTTTGAGTGTTTTCAGTGTTAGATAAAAAAAAAGATTATTTTTTGCCTACTGCTCACTTACAATTGTATCATACATATTGTACTTTAAAATTATGTTCTAATACACAAGGTGCGCCAGGAATTTATGTTTTGTTCTTTTTACAATTATTTGTGTCCTTGGAGGTGTGTGGACACTGCACATTCCACTGTGGCAGCACCTACCCTAATTAATATCTATTTAAATCACACGGAAGCGCTGCCTTTACATACACACGTTTTCCCTTTCCCGATATTTAGACATTTTATTTTTATGAATGTCCTATGAGAAATGTCCTAGAACTTGTTTGCTGAAATGAAGAACACATTATGTGAAGGAAATCACATGCATGTGCATACATTTAGCTTTCCAAATCATTACACCTCTTGTGTACCTATCATAAAACATAATAATAAGGGTTGCAATATTTTTAATATGTGGGTAAAAGCTGCTTGATCCAGGGATAAATCTAACTCTATTCTGGGGTCAAGAAAGAATTTTTCCCAGTATGTTGCAAATTCAGAGAGCGCTTCAGACTGGGTTTTTTGCCTTCTTTTGGATCAACAGCAGTAGGTAATGTGTGAAAGGTTAAACCCAATTGGCGCACAATGTTTTACAGCCTATGTAACTATGTAATAAGTAAAGGTTGCTCATTAGGTCTAGACATAGAAGAAGCTACTTTGGTTATTCCACCATGGGAAGAGAAATACCACTGTTCTTAAAATTAATGTAAAGTGTATACAGTTGTAGCTATTATTAAATGACAAGATCAGTGGAAGAGGGATATATACCACTGATGTGTTGAGTATGCTTAAACATAATTAGCCATTTCACTAACACTTTCTTTTTGTTGAAAAAATATAATATATAATATCATCATAGCATTTATTTGAAACGTAGGATGCATAATTAGCTCTTCAATGTAGGGTAAAATTACACAATTGCATAAAGAATGTTAGCATTTTGAGATAGTTAAAAAAATAATACAATAATATAATCATATTAATAGCATTACTAATAATGCCATTTACAGAAATAATGCGGGGATAAAAGGTTCTAAACTCTAGATGGTATCCCTTAACAATTTCAAATGGGTTCTGTATTAATAGCAAGCAGACAGGAAGGTGATAGATAATAAAACGGTGAGATCTCCTGCTTATGGGGATTTGTAGTGATCATAATGAGATTATTGGCAATGCAATATCTGTACATGCTGCAAAATGCCTGTGTATGGAAATTACAGCAACACCTTATTTCTGTATGTGCTGCATAATGCATGTGTTTGACAATTACAGCAACACCTTGTATCTGTATGTGCTGTATAATGCCTGTGTATGGCAATTACAGCAATACCTTGTATCTGTATGTGCTGCATAATGTCTGTGTATGACAATTACAACAACACCTTGTATCTGTATGTGCTGCATAATGCCTGTGTATGGCAATTACAGTAACACCTTGTATCTGTATGTGCTGCATAATGCCTGTGTATGGCAATTACAGCAATACCTTGTATCTGTATGTGCTGCATCATGCCTGTGTATGGCAATTAGAGCAACACCTTGTATCTGTATGTGCTGCATAATGCCTGTGTATGGCAATTACAGCAACACCTTGTATCTGTATGTGCCGCATAATGCCTGTGTATGGCAATTACAGCAACACCTTGTATCTGTATGTGCTGCATAATGCATGTGTTGACAATTACAGCAACACCTTGTATATGTATGTGCTGCATAATGCCTGTGTATGGCAATTACAGCAACACCTTGTATCTGTATGTGCTGCATAATGCCTGTGTATGGCAATTACAGTAACACCTTGTATCTGTATGTGCTGCATAATGCCTGTGTATGGCAATTACAGTAACACCTTGTATCTGTATGTGCTGCATAATGCCTGTGTATGGCAATTACAGTAACACCTTGTATCTGTATGTGCTGCATAATGCCTGTGTATGGCAATTACAGCAATACCTTGTATCTGTATGTGCTGCATCATGCCTGTGTATGGCAATTAGAGCAACACCTTGTATCTGTATGTGCTGCATAATGCCTGTGTATGGCAATTACAGCAACACCTTGTATCTGTATGTGCCGCATAATGCCTGTGTATGGCAATTACAGCAACACCTTATATCTGTATGTGCTGCATAATGCATGTGTTTGACAATTACAGCAACACCTTGTATATGTATGTGCTGCATAATGCCTGTGTATGGCAATTACAGCAACACCTTGTATCTGTATGTGCTGCATAATGCCTGTGTATGGCAATTACAGTAACACCTTGTATCTGTATGTGCTGCATAATGCCTGTGTATGGCAATTACAGCAACACCTTGTATCTGAACTGTACAGGGATTTACAATCATTATAATCCTCTGAATCTTATCTCTGTACAGCAATGAGTAACCCCACAGCTCATCCTGTATTCTGCCAAGTCCCTGGTTGCTGTGGACTTTAATGATTTTTTTTTTTGGTTGCTGTAAATGTAGGAGCAGCTCCTTGTAGCTTATTAGAATAACACAGGATGACGGGAGTGAAATCTCAATGACACTTTCCTTTTTCACCAGTGAGAACACTAATTGTGCACTGAAAAGGTATGCAAATGATGCAGATGGGGTTTGTATGATACTTTACATTTTTCTTTGTACAACAAAGGAAAATGAAGTGCCAATATTTTGGTAGTGGAAGAGTTAAACCAAGTCTCTGTATTTATATCTCAACAGGTACTATAAGTATCACCGATACTGTTCTTTTTTTATTCATTATAAATGATTTGATGGACTGGGATGGCAATTCAGCTTGTAATAAATAATGGAAACAGACCTATTTTGCAAAGGTATGTTCCGTAAGTTTCATGAATAAGTTAGGAGCATGTACAGGCTTCTGAGCTGTATTTCTGCAATAATGACACATCTTGGATATATATAAAATGAAAGAAATGGCTTAAAGAAACTGGTGTGTGTGTGTGTGTTACTGTTATTATTGTTAAATTACAGATTGTGCATTAAAGGAGTCCCATTGTGAATGAAAAAGAATTATCTTATCTCGAGAGTTATCAGCTGTGTACAGTATCTTAACTTCATGCAGGACTAAAGTCATAAAATGTTGACTTGTCATAAAAAGTTGTCTCTTGAGAATTAATGATGTGACAACTATAAAAAATGAGTTAACTGGGGAAATGGCATAATTACTTCCAAGGTACTAATACAATATTGGAAGAGTAAATCACAAGAGCGTGATACCCAATGAACACTTGCTGAGCATGCCTGACCTGGTTTTTATTCATTATTCATTCATTATGTAAAACATTTTAATAATCAACAACTGCACTGCAAAAAAAAATATATACATAAGATAAGACTTAAGGAAAGAGGAAGGGCACTATCATCTGGCCCTCGCTAAAACCAGGACGCTAAAGGAAAAAAATCAGCGATCGCAAATTTCCCCTTTCTGTCCCGGTTTCAACATCATATCGCGGGGCCGGCGCGGAAGCTGGCAACCTGCCCTATTGTGGCTGCTAGGCTCGCGGTTGCTGGGGGCAGCGCTATCGCGCCGTCCCAAGCATTCGCTACATGGAGGCTTCTCCTGCCGGGTCACATGACCGGCAGGATCTCACCTCTTGCTAGATCCTGCTAGTCGGTGGACTGATCACGGTGGGAGACTGGGGATTTTTTTCCCCAGTCTCCCTCTGCTCCCAGCAGCCAGAAGCAGTAGATCTGGCCAACGTTCTCGCCGTGGGAAGAGAGGTGAGTATTCGATTTTTTTTGGGGGGGTTCAGCTGCTGCTAACTGATTCTGCAGCAGCTCAGAGCTGGTGTTAACTTTTTCGTTAGCGCCAGCTCTTAGCAACTAGCGTTAGGACCTTGTGATCCTAACGATAGTTACTCTGTACTTACACTTTGCACTCCCCATGTCAAGTATAGGGAGCGCAAAGTACAGTAAACTCATGCAAAAAAGCGCTACTACCGATTCGCTAACGGGTTTTTTAACCCGTTAGCGAATCTGAGGTGCAGTGCTATCACCTCATTTAAGCTAACGCTCACGCTATCATTAGCTTCAAAAAGGTGATAGGGCCTGAAGAGAGAAAAAAATGGAAAGGAGAAGGGAAAGAAAAGAGAAAGGAACTGGAAAGGGGAAGACAAAAAGGAAAGAAATAAGAAAAGAGAGAGAAAAGTGGAAGAGAAAGAAAATGGAAAGGGAAAAGAATTAAGAAAAGAGAAAGGAAAGGAGAATGGAAAGAAAAGAGAAAAAAGGGAAGAAATAAGATAAGAGAAAAGAAAGGGAAAGAAAAGAGAAAGGAAGGGAGAAGGGAAAGGGGAAAACAATAAGAAAAGAGAGGAAAAGTAAGCGGAAGAGAAAGATAAAATTGGAAAGGAAAGGAGAAGAAAGAAATGAAAGTGTAAAGAGAAAGGAAGGGTGACAAGAGAAAGGAAGGGCAGAAAGAAAGAAAGAGAGAGAAAGAAAGAGAAAAATAAACAAGAACAGGAAGAAGTATGGGGAGGAATAGAATGTCGGTTGTTCTTACATATGACATAAAATACCCCAGCAGGATGGAACACATTTAGCTTTTTTACAATTAATGGATGCAGAATGGCTTTAGTGACTGGATTTATTAGTTCTGGAACAAACTAGAGGTTACCTCATTACCATGTTCAAGTACAGCCAAATAACCCAGAAGGACTTGACAGTACCTCTTTTAATTTTGTGGGCTTAATTACTAAGAATAGTCTTCCTTTTAATGATTAGAGAAAAAAAATAGGATTACATTATGTCTACTCAGTCTTTGGGAAGTTAATTGGCCAACACGTAATAGATACCCATTTTCTGAAAAATGCTCAATATTTCTTAATCTTTTGCCAGTCAGGTCTGAAATTATTCAGTAAAAAGGGATCACTCTAGTTGTCAGCAGAATATTAAGCCCGTAAGATGTAGAACACAAAGCTTAACAAGCAGTAATCTACTGATGTTACACTAAAGCTCGCAGCGCTGCTTAGCTGGTTATTATATGTGAATTGTTTTTCGGGAAAAGGTTAAATCTAAATCTTAAGCAAATTGATAATGTTTCTCCTTGAATGCAGTAACATCTGCTTGCGGAAAATGTTAAATTGCTTGAGCTGCATACAAAAAAAAGCACGTCTAAAAGGCCATAAATCACAGGAAACTGAATATATATGCATACTTTTGGCATCCGTCGAGTGCCAGAACATGAGGGTGGTCATCTTCAGACATCGTAATCACAGCTTCCCTGTTGAATGCACCTCGGCGGCTCTGGTCTACTGTATGCCGCGTGATGGATGAGGTGGTAGAGCTTGTCCAGTATAAAGTATCCCAGGCTTTATGATAAGCCAGACCTTCCACGGAGCCTACATCTGTTGAGGAAGAACCACAAAGAAATCAGATTACACCGTGCTGTTTTATTATCTGAGGGAAGCATTTTAATGGCCCGTTCAAATAGTGGATATCACAGATGGCTTTGCTACTATAATTACATCATTTTTTTAAAGATTCTAAATGATTTTTTTCACTTTTTAATTTTAAGATTTCTAGCCAAGCAACAATTTTTTGGTCCAAAGGAGCGATTTTATGTTGATATAGGTCAAATGCTACTGAAGTGAATAGCAAGCTGTGCAATGGCATTTTTTTTTAACATCTGACTAGAGAATTGACCAAATATATATATATATATATATATATATATATATATATATATGCAAAGAAAGAAAATTGGAAATAGGCGCAACAAAAATAATAACCGAAGGGGTAAAAAACCTTAAAGCACGATCGCCCTCACACCCATAAGTGTCATCCCTAGAGTGACAGAAAAGATGGAAATCAAAATAATAGAAAAAGGATGCGGCGCTTCCTTTTTCTATTATATATATATATTTATATATATATTGTATACCAGTGTGCGGGGTCTCTTGGACTTTTTATATATATATATATATATATATATATAATCTTTTATCAGAAGATCTCAATTAAGAACAGTTTCAATAAATATATATTGAAAATAAATGATATCACAGTGTTCTTGTTTAATTTAATTTTTGCTATCATTTGTTTGAGGCTTTTGTTATAAAATTTACCAAAAAGCAGTAAATTGCATTTCTAATTTTTAACAATCAAGTCACATATTAGTTTTCTTTTGCTTTGTTTTGTTTCTTTGTAAAAGCATAAGGAGGATATAAACAGAACTAGGGTAGACAATGACAGCCGAGACTTACAAGCTGCCGGCATGATTAAGTCTGAATTAGAAGAGTTGCCGTTAAGGGATAATTTATCATGGAGTAAGATATATTTCCGACCATTGTACACTGAAATATTTCTTACATTTTAGAAACTAACATAACCCTGACATTTATTAATAAAATGGCATGATAGGACACAATGTAACACCAATTTGTTATCGCAGCACTTATTCTAAAAGGATATCCACAAACTGAATGACCTTCATTTCAATAGTTCATAAATGTATGAAAAAGCCCATGACCTGACTGTATCTGTGAAGTAGAGATTCATTATACGTGACACTTTCTAAACCTTTTCAATGCAATGACTTTGACAGATTTTCCTAGGCTTATATTTTCATGCCAAGTCAGCAAGGAACCACTTGTGCCACCACTGAGATGAAACAGATGTTACTTTATCTTACAGATGATATATAATCCTGGCTACGGTAATACAAATGGAAACTACTGGAATTCTTCAAGGTTGTTTTTGTATTTTTCTAAAAAGCAAAGAAAGAGTCAAAACAAAGACAATTTCCTCAATCTAAAAAGTTTCTGCAATGACATCTGCCATATTTTTACTGAATAATCCCGTGCTGTGTTTTCATCTTTCATCATGACCAGCAGGACCGGACTGGTGCACATACATTCTTTATTTCAATGTGTCTGTGTACAAAGTATATTCCGCGACTTTTCTAAACTATCACAATATTCGTGAGACAAGCTAACACGCGGCTTCAAGGAATATGTCGCCTCAATGTTAAATGGCCAATCAGTATATATAAACCCAAACAAAGCAACTCTTTAGAGGTTACTCACTAACGTCTGAATTGGCCCCGGATTGCAAAAAACTGTGATTTTCACTGTTCAGTGCAATTTCGGCCAATTCATCTATTCATTAGCTGTCAATTCGCCAATTACCGGCAAACGGACAGCGAATTACAGTGCAATTCGCCACAATTCGGCACCGAAATTGCCTCATCGAATACTTTTGTGTCTTCACAGGACGCCGACCTGCACTGAAATTCCAGCGAAATGCCCTGATTTGTGGTATTTCAATTTGACAGGTTTAAAAAGGTGAATGCCATAGGATTCAATGTAAAAACGTAATAAGTTTAACTATTTAATTTTAAAGACAGTTTATTTTTTATATTTGCAAAAAAATAATAATTTTTTAGAACACCTTTTTGTAATTTTGTATTTTTTACTACATTTTTGTTTTTCTTATTTTTTTTAAAAGACTTTGGGCACTATCCCCTAGTTGGCGCTAACGTTAGCACCTCGATTTGTAAGTATTAGTACCAGAATAAGGGCTCTAGTACATTCTTGGCGCAAAAAAGCTTGTGCAAAAAAGCTTGCGCAGCGCGTTAATTTGTGCACGAAGCGTTAAACGTTAACGCGTAAATTAACGCTGGTATTACAATCCGCAAGCATTTTTTCATCCGTCCAAAAATAACGTGCGTAAAAAAGACGTGCAAAAACGCACGCGCATTAACGTTGCGCGCAGAAATCGGCGTGCAATCAGAATTGAGAACCACAATTGTCTCCGTTAGGTTTTTGCATCTGCCAAAATCAATCTGCGTATATATGCTGCAGAAATATCAAAAACACGCTTCTGTATTTTATTGTTTGGGTATGTGCAGCATGTGTAACTATACGTTGCTGCGTATTTTTTTTTGGGCTGGTGTATTTGAGTTCGTCCAGGTCGTTCAGATTTGCCATTAACACCAGCTTTTCAACGACGTTAAAATTATGTGCGTAAACATTGTCCGTTAAAATTTGCGCATAGATTGCAATACCATCCACGTACCAGCGCACAAACGCATTTGCGCTCACAATGTTAATTGTAGGAGGCGCGCAGTACGGTACGCTCGCGAAGGGTTCACGCAGGTCCACCCGCGTTAGACGTTAACAAGAATTTTTTGCGCAGACGTTGTAATACGACGTTCAGCGCAAAGGGATTTGCCCCTCGCGTTAATGCGTTTAAAGGGATTTGCACCTCGCGTTAATGCGTTTAAAGGGATTTGCCCCTCGCGTTAATGCATTTTTGCGCACACGTTAAGATTTACGTTGGGAATGTAATAGAGCCCTAAGTGTTTTATGCATGGCCGCCATATTACATTCCTGATGCTACCCCCATTAGCACATCAGTTTTTTTGTTTTGCAGTAGCTTCCACGAGCTTACTGTACTTTGTGCATCCTATACTTAACATGGGGAGCGCAAAAGTACATTAGCGTTTCGATAAGTAAGGTACTACAAAGTGTTAGTGGTAATTACCGTCGGGGTGAGCAAGGCAAACGTTTACCACCTTCTAAAAACTGGTGCTTTATGATTCTGCAAATGCAAAATCATTTAGCACTTCCTAAACCCCTACCAATAAATCTGATACTCACCTCTCACCCTGCGGCAAGAACGGTGACCCGATCCGCCGCTTCTTCTGGCTGCAAGCAGAGTGAGACTGGGAACAAACAGTTCCCAGTTTCCCTCCGTGATCACTTTGTGGCACTGCGCGATCTCACAGAGAGCATAGGAGTCACAAATTGCACAGCGCAACAGGACTTGTGCACTTTACGTCCGCAAGTTTTGTAATGATTACACAGACTGATGGAAATAAGCTGTACTCATGCACAGAGCCGTCAGTTGCTTCTCTGAGACGATCGTTACCACAATTTCTGTCAAAGAGAGTGATATCCGCATTTCTCTCTTCTTGCTAACGTCACCAGTGAATCATTGGGTGACTGGCAGCCGGGAAATTCAAAAATTTCGGCTGTTGGTGACACTTGGTGGGGAGGAGGAAACTCCTCCATGTCACCCAGCGATTACAACAAAATGGGGAACCTGAGGGAAGAAGGGGTGACACTCAGTGGCGGAAGTACCAGGGTCGCAGCGGTCGCAGTTGCGACCGGGCCCTGGCATTCCGCCACTGGAGGGGGGCCCGGCGCCGCCCGCCAGATTCCGGCAATCAGCGCCGGAATCTGGGAGCCGCGCGCTGGCCATCCCTCTCCCTGCGAGCGGCCACTGACATGCAGCTTGGCCGCTCACGTGGGAGAGAAACCACCTGACCAGCGCACGAGATCCTCGCGAGACCTCTGCGCTGATCAGGTGGTTTCCGACGAGCGGCCAAGATGCATGTTTCCAGCGGCCGCTCGCCAAGGAGAAGAACACCTGGGGCCAGCAGAGGTAAGAGCTGGGGGGCCCTTATACCCATGAGCTGGGGGGCCCTTCTACCCATGAGCTGGGGGGCATATCCATGAGCTGGGGGGGCATATCCATGAGCTGGGGGGCATATCCATGAGCTGGGGGGCATATCCATGAGCTGGGGGGCATACCCATGTGAGAGCTGGGGGGCATATCCATGAGCTGGGGGTGCATACCCATGTGAGAGCTGGGGGGCATATCCATGAGCTGGGGGGCATATCCATGAGCTGGGGGTGCATATCCATGAGCTGGGGGGCATATCCATGAGCTGGGGGGCATATCCATGAGCTGGGGGGCATACCCATGTGAGAGCTGGGGGGGCATATCCATGAGCTGGGGTGCATACCCATGTGAGAGCTGGGGGGCATATCCATTAGCTGGGGGGCATATCCATGAGCTGGGGGCCATATCCATGAGCTGGGGGTGCATATCCATGAGCTGGGGGCATATCCATGAGCTGGGGGCATATCCATGAGCTGGGGGGCATACCCATGTGAGAGCTGGGGGGGCATATCCATGAGCTGGGGTGCATACCCATGTGAAAGCTGGGGGGCATATCCATGAGCTGGGGGCATATCCATGAGCTGGGGTGCATATCCATGAGCTGGGGGCATATCCATGAGCTGGGGGGCATACCCATGTGAGAGCTGGGGGGGCATATCCATGAGCTGGGGGTGCATACCCATGTGAGAGCTGGGGGGCATATCCATGAGCTGGGGGGCATATCCATGAGCTGGGGGTGCATATCCATGAGCTGGGGGCATATCCATGAGCTGGGGGGGCATATCCATGAGCTGGGGGGCATACCCATGTGAGAGCTGGGGGGCATATCCATGAGCTGGGGGGCATATCCATGAGCTGGGGGTGCATATCCATGAGCTGGGGGGCATATCCATGAGCTGGGGGTGCATATCCATGAGCTGGGGGGCATACCCATGTGAGAGCTGGGGGCATATCCATGAGCTGGGGCAAATCCATGTGTGAGCTGGGGCAAATCCATGTGTGAGCTGGGGCAAATCCATGTGTGAGCTGGGGCAAATCCATGAGCTGGGGCAGTATGAATATATATATATCGGGGGGATATACATGTGAGCTGGGGGCATTTTTATATGGTCTGTTCTTATTGGAAAGCATCACATGACATTAAAGAAAAGTATCGGTACTCGGTATCGGTGAGTACTTTTAAAAAGTATCGGTACTCGTACTTGGTCTTAACCCTTTCGCTGCTGAGGCTTTTCCCGCCCCTGTGCTGAGGTCATTTTTACTGGTTTTGCTCATCATGTTTAAACGTGTTTTGAAGGCTTATTTTAGTATATGACCCAGACATATTATATATCGTTCTTTCCGTCAGACTTGGCAGATTCAGAATATGTCATTATTATATGTATACGTCATGACCTGTCTGTATATTATAACAAAAAATGCAATAAAATATGATTTTTCAATAATTTACAATGTGTAAAGTGTTTTTTTTCACATTTTAGGCTAGGGTCAGACTGAGGCAGTGCGAATGCGCGTGCAGGCGCACTTAATCACGGCCGTAGTAGCAGCAAATGCCGGGCAATGACGGCCAATATACGAAGTACGGTCGCACAAAAGTCCGGCTGCGCAACGCAAGTGGCAAACGAACGCATTTTGTCGAGAACGTAAAACTGCTAGTACGGTTGTACAGAGTGCGCTGCGTCCGCTAGCGGCGTGTGTGCGTGAATTGGAGATGTCAGACACTGCTAATGTCCGGCCAACATAACGTCCAGATGCACAAAGTGTTTTATTGATGATCCGTACAAAATCACGAACGCAAATGCGCATAGTATGACCGCTATCACGTATTCCGTGAAAAAATACGTCCATTCGTTCGAACGCACTTTTTTCACAGACAACGTGAAAATGCGTTCGTCTGACCCTAGCCTTAACATGCGAGCAATTGCGGTTATATTTTGTATGGGGTGCGCTTGTTAAAAAAATTAGAGATGGGGTCTCGTTACATTTTTTTTTGGGGAAAATTACACGATTTTTAACAAACGCACCGCATACAAAAATTGTTAGTGCAGCATCATCGTTCACATTATAATTGAAATGGGAACAATATTGCTGCATTAACAAACCAAAAAAAGAAAAAAAACTTGTTTATTTTTTTTTTTATAATTTTTTTTTGAAATATTTTTTTATTTTTATTTTTAATTTTTTTTTTTTTTACAAACTTTTTCACTTTCGTGTTTGGTATCGTTGGAACGGCCATGCTCTGGCCGATCCAACAATACCAAACTTTAACCCCTAGCTGCCACGGATCGGGAGATAGGGAGTTCATTGGAACTCCCTATCTCCACCATTGGTGGCAGCTAGGGATTAACTCCCCAGGGGTTCCCGGAGTTCCCGGAGGCTTGGCCGACATCCAAGATGTCGGCCAGCTCTGGGAAAGGATCACAAACCGGCGCTTTTCAGCGCCGATTCGCTATCCGGCTCCCCAGGGGTTAATGCCAGGTACCATTTGGAAGGGCAGGCTGTGCCCTTCCAAATGGTGCCTGGGTTAACCCCCGCAACACCGCCGATCGGGAGGGAGAGAGGTCCGAAGGACCTCCCCCCCTCCCTTTCAGGCGCCTCCTCCGCACATGCGGGGGGGGGCGCCTGAATTAGGTGTCATCGCGCCCCCGCGATGACACCTAATTAGCCTGGCGGCGGTTCCGGATGCTGGGCTGACATCGAGGATGTCAGCCCGCACTGGGGGGGCCAGCGATCGGCCGGAACCCGGCCGAACGCTGACCCCAAAGGCTGGACGCGCTCAGCGCGTCCACCGCATGGAACGTGACATGCGGTTGGACACGCTGAGCGCGTCCACCGCAGCGAAGTGGTTAAAAAAGTGGTATCGGTGCATCCCTAGGCAATACTATCTTTGTTTTATTTTGCAGTGAAAAATAAGTAAAAATACATCGATTTTTTTGGGGGGGGCCTTCGTGGATTCTTGCACCGGGGCCCTCAGGTTTCTAGTTACGCCACTGGTGACACTCCTTACATTCTGACTATTTAATAAATGTAAAGTGGCCAGAATGAGTAGAGTTTCCCTTTAATGAGTTAAGTTACGGAAATCTTTAGAATGAGTTAAGTTACGGAAATCTTGCCTGGAGGTTTGGACAATAATTGAGTTTCTCGATGAACATTTGGGTCTTCACTCCTTGCTACACCGAGGAACATTTTAGGAGTTAAGACATAAATTCATAGTAACAACTCTACAATATTTTAAAACCAAGCAGGCATATTGGTGACAGCTTGCTAATAAACACATTTATTTTGCACCAACGCATGATAAATAATGAATTTGGACAGACTGCACCTTGACAACATGAGAAACTTGGTTTAACTGAAAATATAAACAGAGGAATTGTTAAAAAGATTGCCCGACTTCCAGAAACTTTACTACACAGCTGAACCGAAGCTTACAGCCTGTCCCATGTCTCAAACTCTGGGAAAGAGAACAGATTAGATGATAGCTGTAAAACAGAGTGTGCCCTTGCCTTGGGCTGGAATAAGGCTAGAATGAGTTACAGTAATTCACCTTTGGGAATTACACCTGAATTGGTTACTTAGTTCTGTGCTGTCTATACAGACAACCTGTGTATTCTCCTCCTTTGTAAATATTTTTATCGAGTCCCTCTAGACGCTTTTCCTATTTCTACAAGTATTGTAAGTCATCACAAATTGGAAGGATTCTTTTGTAGAATCCGTTGTGTTTGTAAGGAATTGTATTTTATGTTATAACATAGTTTGCAAGGCTGCATCCAGATTAATGCTCTATTTATGAAACCTTTCACGTTCCAACTTTCCATTTGATTGGCAAAAAACCCCAAACAACAGTTATTTATGCATGGTTCCTAAAATGTTACGTCACAGTGCAGGTCTAGTACTGTGGATATATTGGAAAAAAGGGGGACAATCAAACCTTAAAAATGGAAAAATGTCTAAACTTTTCACATATCTCTGGGCTCTGGGACCTCTGCTATGTGTTGGCGATGCACTTAGGGCCATTTTTTTGGTCATGTCCCAAGATCCTCTCATTTTTGACCTATATACGGTGGTTAATAGTTAGATGAATGTCACTAGATATCCCTCTCTGTAATGAAAAATACCTATTACACATTTTGCCTACTAATATTCAACTAGTCCCCAGGGGTATGCTCTCAATTACCATAGGTGTGGCCAAGTCAGTCATTGCACATCACTGGTGCTTGCCCACATTTCCCCCATGCATGATGTCATGAGTCAATTGAGTACAAAAGTATGAGGAAATGTTTTATAGGGCTCACAACTCTGCGTCCTCCTTTCAGGACACATAAGACCCAGAGGCATCTGGTAACATTTTAAGTTGGTGGGGCGCCAGACTGGAAACATGAATGGTTTTAATCATGAATAGGAATATGTCTATATGATAATATTACTTCCAAAATATGTGGACTATCCCTTATATAGGGAACAAACCATATAGACATATTCCTAATAATAAGGCAAATAAAATGGCCAGGAAGTGTAATCCAGAAATTAGCTGCAAGATGTATAAATAAAACATTATTCAGTATGAAAAATCTAAAAGTGAAAAAAGTGATTTTATTATTTGCTAAAAGTAAAAACGGAACACTGATCCCATCCATTTTATTTTAAATAACCGAGTATACAAAATGTCAGTGTATGAAAGAGAAAAGATCCTATTTACTATTGCACATCTATTTATTTTTTATTTATGTATTTGTATTTAGAACATTAAGGTAAATGTTGGATGCATTTTCTGTCATTAAGGGGTTAAGGCAGGTCCCTGGTGTGTGTAGCAGATAAGATCTCCATTCAAGGCTCAGACAGGAGCTTGCTTTGGTTGGTTTGTTTGACACTCATCAATAGAGTCCTTATCACATTTCTGGAATCTGGTCACCTAATCTTTCTGTTTTATTTTACTCTACCTAACAACAGTTGAGGAGACAATGACACTGTTTAAAGGTACATAACATATTTTATCAATCAGGCACATATTAAATGGCAAACCAAACAGAAAAAAATTATATAGTTTAATTTTTTTTAGTGCAAAATAAAAATGCCAGGGCGCTGCACCATCTGTCCCTATGGATGAGCCGCCACTGGTAAGACATTTGGTCACAGATTAGGACTTATGGTAACCCATTGTAACAATCAATGTGTGAACCATTTTCTAACTTGGCTTGTATAGATTTATTGTGGGGGGTTATGTTCTTTGAAACAAAATATTTTTTTTCATTAGTTCCTGTGGCAACCACTGCATTGAAGTGTTCAAGGCATTTCTTATTATTGCAAATGTCGTACTGGTGGTCCTGCATGACTGTATTTAACCATTATGTTGGTTTACCATTGACTTGTTCTTGACCATATACAGTATCATATCATATCATTATATGGAAAAATAATTGAAAATTTTTAAGTGAGCAACTATTGATGCATATTGTTCGACTAATATTGTACCAAACTGTACATAAAAAAGGGGAATTTGATTGTTTAATTTTGATAAAGTTGTATGGAAAGGTGCAAATGCAGTGGAGAAGTTGAATAGGGACATGTTTCTATCCTTACCTGTCCATCATGGTGGACATTTGTTTTCTCCTTTGTGCAAAAATGTTGCTGCTTGGGCCCTTGCCAACCTTACTGGTGCTACACATCTTTCTGATAAAGTTTGCCATGAACCACTTGGCACCAATCATTTACAGTCAGGTCCAGAAATATTGGGACATCGACACAATTCTAACATCTTTGGCTCTATACACCACCACAATGGAGTTGGGATGAAACAAACACAATGTGCTTTAACTGCAGACTGTCAGCTTAAATTAGAGGGTATGTACATCCAACTCAGGTGAACGGTGTAGGATTTACAGCAGTTGGCAGATGTGCCTCCCACTTGTTAAGGGACCAAAGGTAATGGGACAGAATAATAATCATAAATCAAACTTTCCCTTCTTAATACTTGGTTGCAAATCCTTTGCAGTCAATCACAGCCTGAAGTCTGGAATGCATAGACATCACCAGACGCTGGGTTTCATCCCTGGTGATGCTCTACCAAGCCTCTACTGCAACTGTCTTCAGTTCCTGCTTGTTCTTGGGGCATTTTCCCTTCAGTTTTGTCTTCAGCAAGTGAAATGCATGCTCAATGGGATTCAGGTCAGGTGATTGACTTGGCCATTGCATAACATTCCACTTCTGTCCATTCAAAAACTCTTTGGTTGCTTTTGCAGTATGCTTTGGGTCATTATCCATCTGCACTGTGAAGCGCCGTCCAATGAGTTCTGCAGCATTTGGCTGAATGTGAGCAGATAATATTGCCCGAAACACTTCAGAATTCATCCTGCTGCTTTTGTCAGCAGTCACATCATCATTAAATACAAGAGAACCAGGTCCATTGGCAGCCATACATGCCCACGCCATGACATTACCACCACCATGCTTCACTAATGAGGTGGTATGCTTAGGATCATGAGCAGTTCCTTTCCTTCTCCATACTCTTCTCTTCCCATCACTCTGGTACAAGTTGATCTTGGTCTCATCTGTCCATAGGATCTTGTTCCAGAACTGTGAAGGCTTTGTTAGGTGTTGTCTGACAAACTCTAATCTGGCCTTCCTGTTTTTGAGGCTCACCAATGGTTTACATATTGTGGTGAACCCTCTGTATTCACTCTGGTGAAGTCTTCTCTTGATTGTTGACTTTGGCACACATACACCTACCTCCTGGAGAGTGTTCTTGATCTGGCCAACTGTTGTGACGGGTGTTTTCTTCGCCAGGGAAAGAATTCTTCGGTCATCCACCACAGTTGTTTTCCGTGGTCTCCCGGGTCTTTTGGTGTTGCTGAGCTCCCCAGTGCGTTCCTTCTTTTTGAGAATGTTCTAAATAGTTGTTTTGGCCACGCCTAATGTTCTTGCTATCTCTCTGATGGGTTTGTTTTGTTTCTTCAGCCTACTGATGGCTTGCTTCACTGATAGTGACAGCTCTTTGAATCACATATTGAGAGTTGACAGCAACAGATTCCAAATGCAAATAGCACACTTGAAATGAACTCTGGGCCTTTTATCTGCACGTTGTAATTGGGGTAATGAGGGAATATCACACACCTGGCCATGGAACAGCTGAGAAGCCAATTGTCCCATTACATTTGGTCCCTTAACAAGTGGGAGGCACATCTGCAAACTGCTGTAAGTACTACACCATTCACCTGAGTTGGATGTACATTCCCTCAAATTAAAGCTGACAGTGCAATTAAAGCACATTGTGTTTGTTTTATTCCAACTCCATTGTGGTGGTGTATAGAGCCAAAGATGTTAGAATTGTGTCGATGTCCCAATATTTCTGGACCTGACTGTATATACTATTTCTAGTGCATGTAAATTCAGTGTGGCTCCGCCATCTGCGTCTTTTTGTCTGTGTCACTCTTGGACATATTGGTGCTCAAGAATGATGCCAACTATTAAGAGTAAAGAGGTGGAGGGTGCTAAAGAGGAGAATGGTACTACAATAATACCATGTATTAGAGGATGATACTACCAGTCACACTAGTTATTACGAAGTGGATTTTATCCAGGAAAAATGCTACAACGTTTCATCAACATAAACGTTTCAGCATTCTTCCAGAGTAAAAGCCACTTCTCTACAACGTATGTGCCTAGTACCCTCATCGTCTACCGTATTGGTGTGTCTGACTGCATTGGGTCCCGGTGCACCCAACTACCATTACTCTGATTCTGTGGGAATCCCTTTGAGTGAAGCTCCTTCTTGTTGTGTTACTAACTAGTAGGAGCAGTGCTTCCTCTATGTAGACAATTTCCTAATTTCCTTGCCCACTAATGTTTTTAACTAATCAAAAGTGCATTGTTTTCCTATTACTTTTTATTCCTGTTATATTTTTTATCCTATTTATTAGTTACTGGCCTGGATTGTCCTTAACTAATGCTGTTTTATCCCCCAATTTTGGCCATTTTCCTCGTCTCCTCTGCTCTTCTAGTGTCCCTGTCTTCAGATAGTCCCTCAATTTACTGCACTCTGGTGTAGCTGAACTTGGCTTTGTATTTCTCATTATGTATTTATTGTTTAACCTGTCAATTACAGGGACCGGTGTTAGTCTAACTTCTCTTCCCTAGGGGTAGGATTTGAATGTTTGGGTTTGGGGACCAATATGCTTAGGACTTTTCAATGGTATTTCAATGGTATTTAGTCATAAAAAAATATTTTTAGTGAGCACAGGGATGGACAGGAACCTGAGAATACGTCCTGGATAGGGGACATGGCCATTAGACCTGCAGGGGGGCTTAGGGAACAGGCTCCATGCATACTGTATACATGGGGTAGGTGTCAAGAGAGGTTGTGTGTCCAATAATCAGTTCTGGTAGAAATAGTCATTTATTCCCAGAATATCTTCAGACCCAGAATACTCCAGGAGACATTATGACTGCTAGATAATATGCGATTATTTGCTTTTATTTATTGTTTAGATAAATAACAATAATAATTATTTATTTATTTGTTTATTTATAAAGGATATTACCAGGAAGGATACATTGAGATTTCGCTCATTTTCAAGTATGAGTTGTTACAGAAATACAAAGTAGTAAAATGCAAGATAATAACACAAAACAAATATACAGATTAACAGAAAATAAATTTGTAGGAAATAGTCATTAAGTTACATGTTTACAGGTGCATTCTGTGTTGAGGTATGTTAATAGGGAGCTCTTGAGTGACTTTCGACTGGGGGAAGATTTGATGGCGTCTGGGAGGTTATTCCATATTTGCGGTGCTCTGTAGGAAAATGAGGATCGAGCAACTTTCTTTTTGTATTGTGGTATTGCAAGTAAGGTGCAGGTCCTGGATCGGAGGTTATAGGACGAGGGAACTGCTGGGGGAAGCAGTCTATTCAGGTAGGGTGGCAGCTTTCAAGAAAAGCTCTTAAACCCCAGGTTGAAAAGGTGAAGAGTGCGTCTAGATTCCAGCGATGGCCAGTTTAGTTCTTTAAACATGTCACAATGGTGGGTCATGTAGTTACATTGTAGCACAAAGAGGCAGAATGAGTTATACAATGTGATAAGTTTCTGAAGGTATGTTTGTGGGGCAGCTGCATACACTACATCTCCGTATTCAATAGCTGGCATAAGCATTTGTTGTACAATCTGCTTTCTTACCGTGGGGCTCAGGCAGGATTTGTTTCTGTACAGGGCACTTAGTTTGGGGTAACGTTTAGATGAAAGTTTTTCGATGTGGGGGCCAAAGGATAGATTTGGGTCTAACCACATACCTAGATATTTGAGAGTAGTGACTGTGGTCAGCGTGCCATTTGATCTTATCCCAACACATAGATGGGGAGTTTGCAATTTGTGTAGTTTAGGTGCTGTTCCAAAGAGCATTGTAATAGTTTTGACAGTATTTAGAAAAATAATAATATTATAATAATAATATTAAAAGATCAAGCAGATAGTGGATTTGGAAAAAATGTATTACTCACAGAATACAATGTATTAAGAAAAACAAATAACATGCCATCTCCAAACTAGATTATAGGTGAATTAAATATGATTCATACAGTGCCATAAACCCTGCATGTAATCGGTGGAGCAGTTATCCAGTCAATGCATTTCACAGCTACATTAGGAAGCATTGCAGACTATAATCAAACTATTTCTGAGCTGGCAGCCTCTAGAAGAAAAATAATAATTATATATATATATATTTATACTAGATCTGATCATCAATTAATTGAAAGATCCAAATGATGCATTCACGGGTCAGAGAACAAAACCACTACATGTCCGACACACGCCTGGTGTTTCAAGGAAAGCCGCTTGTTTTCAAATTCGAGGAACAGAATGATGGACTGTTAATCCGAAATGATATTAATAAACAAACACTCAGACAATTCACCTGCTCTGACATTCCGAGTCTAATCAGTAATAGGGTGCATTACTGATTAAATATCTACACAACACACAGCAATAGCGTATGATTTACAGAGGTAATGCAAGAGTGATCACATCATTACACTGCCAAATACCATCTATCTCTTTTACTGAATTTAACGAAGATGGATTACGTCCTAAAGGAGAGATGCGAGCTATAAATATATTCATTCTGATCTTCATCTGACTTTCCCGTAGAATAGACACGCAGCAAATCAATAATTGAAGAACACACACTACTGATTCTTTGTTATAAATGATTTTAGGGAATGAAACCCGTTCGGTATCTTGGCAAAGGGAAAATGTGAGTAGGAGATGAAACAGCTGTACACAGAAAGATCGGACAAAAAAGTCATATCAAAAGCAGACGCCAACGTACATTTCCTAGTTGTTTTGTTTTAAAAGAAAAAAGGAAAGAAAAATTCTCAAAAAATGCCCGTGGGGAACGTTCTGCTTTATCAACACTTTGCTTTTTTTATATCAAAAAGTTTTATGTGTCTGGTTAAAAGTTGTTTTTTCAAAGAACATCATGCTGGAGAATAATCGGCACTTACTTAGACTTTACATCACCTGAAATGGTAAGAAAAAGCAAGAATAAAGGGGTTACTCACTAACCGACGTCCGTTTATTGAAAGAATGGTGGTTTTAAGTCCGCAAACCTGGGAGAACTACGATGGATCAAGTATGGCGTAACCATGGTGAATTCACTGTTTACGGAGCTGCCACTGTAGTTCTCTGTACTTTACACTGTAGTTTCCGATGACGCTGCCTAGCGTAGTTCACAGTTTTGTTTTCAACTGGGTTTCCATTAACCCCTTAGTGACCGGGCGGTTTTATACAAATCCATCCTTTAGTGACCGCTGCTGTTTTTACATTTCTGCACTGTTAGGGTTTAGGTCAAATTTTCCTCTTACTCGTTTATTCAACCCACACATATTATACACCCTTTTCCCCGCCATTAAATGGACTTTCTAGAAATACCATTATTTCCATCATATCCAATAATTTACTATAAAAAAAATATGAAATATGATAAAAAAAATGGTAAAAACACACTTTTTCGTAATTTAATCCCCAAAAGCTACAACCACCAATAAAGACCCCGGCTAAATAGTTTAAAAATTTTATCCCGAGAATAGAAATACCCAATTTTTACATGTTTTTGAATTTTAACCCTTTCACTGCTGAGCCAGTTCACCTATGTGCGCTGCGCTCATTCTGACCATTTTGTGCTAATTATTTTGAGATGACAGCCTAGGTCCTATTTAATTAAACCCCCCCCCCCAGAATTTTTTTTTTAAAAAAAAAACACATTTTTTTATTTTATTTAATTTTTTTTTTTTTTTTACATTTTTTAAACCAAACCTGGTCATGTTTGGTATCATTGGAAAGGCCATGATCAGGCCTTTCAAATGATGTCAAATATGACCATCTAGCTGCCATGGATCGGGAGATAAAGGGATCCTTAGGATCCCCTTATCTCTACATGGCAGCTAGATGGTTAACTGGCCCACTGACATCCTCACACATATGGTGAGGTTGTCAGTGGGTGGGGGGGGACCTGGAGGCTAGGCTGACATCCAAGATGTCAGCCCTCTCCAGGTTCGAATCACGTTTTGGCGCCAATTCGCGCTAAAACGCGATCCGGCGGCGAAATGGTTAATGACTCTCCCCTTTTCAGTGGTGCAAAAAGCATCTCCCTAGCTTCAATGGTTGGGGAGATAGAGGGCTCCGAAGGAGCCCCCCTCCCCTCCACTGATTTGAATGGGGGCACCTGCTGATGACGTCACCACGCAGCGTGGCGACGTCATCAGCCTCGCCTGCCCATGTAAATCACATGGGCAGGCTTCCACCCTGCCAGATCACCGAGGGATCCAGCGAGGGAGGTGAGTATCGGGCGGGAGGGGGATTTGGCACCACTGACGCACCCTGTACGTCCGCGGGTCTAAGGGAGACCTGTGGACAGGACGTACAGGGTACGTCAGGGGTCCTTAAGGGGTTAATAAATCTGACATTATTCAGCATAGTTTTGAACCTACAGGGTTATTCAGAGAGAGGCGATCTGGTCCAAAATTGCACCAAACGGTGAATTTCCCTGTACGGTGACATTTCGGGGCCATTTGGCTATTCAGAGAGCTGGTAGTTCGCCAAATTTTGGCGAATTGCCAGAAAAATATGGTGCCTATTAGACGGCAGTGAAATTCTCATAGAGAAGCAATGGTTAACCTATTCAGTGAACGCCGAAGAGCAGTGAAATGCC
Organism: Leptobrachium leishanense; assembly: GCA_009667805.1. Taxonomy (NCBI): domain Eukaryota; kingdom Metazoa; phylum Chordata; class Amphibia; order Anura; family Megophryidae; genus Leptobrachium; species Leptobrachium leishanense. The sequence continues at coordinate 24,868,895 of CM019069.1, forward strand.
CTGCTTTTCAATAGTTTCATTCAACGGTTTAATCAGTCGAATCCCATAGGTTTCAATGTTAAAAATATTCCTGTTTGTACCCTATTTCTATTAAACCATTTATTATTTTAATCTCCAGTAAAAAGTCTCCTTACTTTTACTTTAAGATTTTTTTGGGGGATCTTTCGCAAAAAAAAAAGGTTCCCGATTTTTTTTTTTCATTTGTGGTTTTTCTTTTTTCTGTAACAGGCCTTTTTATTATTATTCATAGGATCTTATATGTAAATTCCAGACATTTTCGTCCAGTAGTATTTTTGCAAACAGCGTTTCAAACTTGGCAGTGTCAATTGTTTCTTTTTTACCCGTCTGGCGGCTTGTCGACTTTTTTCTGTGGCTTTGTTCAGCGGCTCGTTGGCTGCATTTAGCAGCTGTCTGGTGGGTTTTTGCTGTGGCTGTCCGGCGGGTCGGTGGCGGATCGTCGGGTGCGTTCGGGATTAAATTGGCAGTTATTGGATTGATCTGAAATTTTGGATCGTATCGGCAGTAGTTTCTGGCGATTTTTCAGCGGAATTCCGTCAAATTTTCACTTTCGTTCCCTGCAGTCCAGGGACCCTGCAGTGAATGCCGAATTCAACGCAGGGTTGGGGAACTTGATTCCCTGAAGTGCAGGGAACGAGAGAGCACCAAAATGTCATTGACATATTGGAGCTCTCTGAATAACCCCTTTCGTTTTCAAAGGTGTTTCTTTACGGAGTTTATTAGTTTTCCAGCATTATTTACATCATTGCACATAAAACATTTTTGTGCAAATACATTTCATTTGCATTTGGGCTTCAGATGGTACCTCCAAACATTTCAGTATCGTAGGCATGATGCCTAAGGTGTTAACACTTTTTAAAACCAGATGGAGAATGTCTTTAACAGACTCTTCCCAAGTTTATCCTGCATGGAAAAGTAAAAGTGCAGTAGCTCCCTTTACCAGTAGATGGTGACATTCGCCAGCCAAATATGTTATAATACTAGGAAACACATCAGGAATATTTCTGTCGGCCTCTTTTGGAAACTCACTTAGTAGTGAAGGATTTAATGTCAACTGAACAAGAAACTATAGAACATATACACTGAGTGGCCAGATTATTATGACCACTTGGCTTTTTTAGGCAAATTAGCTATAATTTCGCGCTGAAGTTGCTCGAGGGCCAGACCATTATAAATAGGGAAGCATGTTGTTTACCACGACAGTAGAAGTGATTTTTTTTCTGCAGATATGGGTAAACAACGCGCTTTAACAGCCTTTGAACGTGGGATGATTGTTGGTGCTCGGAGCCATGGAGCGAGTATCAGCAAAACAGCAGAATTCGTTAAATGTTCAAGAGCAGCTGTTGTTCAAGTGTTTAAAGACTGGACTGACAGCCAAAAATTTGGGTCTGAATGTGCGAATTGTGGCCGTGAGCGACTAGTCAATGTTAAAGCAGAACGGAGAGTTGCAAGACTGGTACAAGACAACAGAAGCGCAACAGTGCATCAAATTACTGCAGATCTTAATCAGGGATCCTCTCAAATGATCTCTGAATGCACTGCGCGCCGTACACTGCATCGTATGGGATATGGAAGCCAAAGGCCTGTTCGAACGTCTTTGCTGTCTGCAATTAAAAAGATGAAACGTCTCCAATTTGCACGGGAACACAAGGATTGGACAGTTGAGCATTGGAAAAAAGTCATGTGGTCCAATGAATCACGTTTCCAGTTGCATCATGCAGATGGCAGAGTGAGAATTTGGCAGAAACAGCATGAAAGCAGCACCCCACATGCATGAGTACAACACTTCTGTTTTACCTTGCTTAGGTGGCCCCCACAATCAACAGATCTCAATCCAATTGAGCATTTGTGGGACAAAGTTGAACGAGCCATCAGGCAGCTGGTTCCACAACCATCAAATCTCACAGAACTGGCCAGTGCTATTCATCAGGCATGGTGTCAGATTCCTCGCATCACCTTTCAACATCTCGTGGAGTCAATGCCAAGAAGAATCACCGCAGTATGGAGGCAAAAGGTGGCCGAACCAAGTACTGATGGGGAGGTCATAATAATCTGGCCACACAATTATATATATATATATATATATAGCACCCTACTATAAATCTTTGTACACTTTAGCTCTAGGAGTTTTGTTTTTTACTTTAAAAACTACAATTTATTACTAAAAGATTAGAAGATTAGTAATATCACTTCATTTTTTATTATGCACTTAGTTTATTTATTTCTTGCTTCTAGTTATATGTCCGGAATTTTCTTTTCTAATGAAGATCTTAAGCTCTTAAACAGGTTACTATGCTTTTATCAATGACTCAGGCTTATAAAAACAAGATGATATATTAAGATGCTGAAATGATGAAAGTGATTTATTTATTTAGAAAGTGTTTTAGCAGGAAGGATACACTGAGATTTCTCTTGTTTTCAAGTATGTCCTGGATTGCAGTAAAGGGAATCAGGAAGTAAGATCTATTATGGTTTAAATAACTTAAGTGGTGTCATATCAGTGAAACACATGTACAGTAGACTTGTTGAACCAGGAGTACATGATGAATGTTGAGCTCTTACCAGGGCAGGATTTGCATCTCAGGAACCTGTAGGCACAGAAATGTGGAGCACCCCCACCCCCGACGACAAAAAAGAAAACATTCCAAAATGACTATCAGGGTTATTCAAAAAGATCCGAATGGCTGGAGAAAGGTAACCGAACGCTGAAAATCAGCGTTCGGTTACTTTTCTTGGCCATTCGGCTATCCAGAGAGCAGGCAATACGCCAAATCCTGGCGAATTGCCTGCACATACGGTGCCTGTTCGAGGGCAGTGAATTCCCATAAAAAAGCACTGCTTCGGCTATTCATAGAACACAAACCAGTAGTGAAAGGTTCCCAAAATGCCCTGCCATTCGGTGGTTTAATTCGGTAGGTTTATTCAGACGAATCCCATAGGCTTCAATGTTAAAAATATTCCAGTTTTCGTCCAATATCTAATAAACCGTTCATTATAAAATTCTGCAGTAAAAAGTCTCTTTATTTATAGATTTTTTGGGATATTTTAAGCATTTTTCTGGATTTTTTTAAAAAAAGGCAGTTTTTCTTTTAACCACTTCAATGCGGTGGACGTGCTGAGCGCGTCCAACCGCGTTGGTACTTGGCTGCGGAGGACGCGCTGTACGCGTCCTCCCTTTGCAGCCCGCGATCAGCCGGTATTCTGGCTGTTCGCTCGGCCCCCCGGTGCGGGCTGACATCATCGATGTCAGCCCAACCTCCGGGACCCCGGCGGGCACGATAGGCATCATCGCGCATGCGCGATGACGTCTATTTCAGGCACCCCCCCCGCCATTGCAGGGAAGGTGCCTGAAGGGGAGTGGGGGAGGTCCTTCGGACCCCTCCCCCTCCCCATCCGTGCGGGCCAGCGATTAAAGGCAGGCACCGCCTGGAAGGGCACAGCCTGCCCTTCCAAGCGGCGGCTGTCTTTAACCCCTAGGGGGCTGGATCGCGATATGGCGCCAACATGCGCTGTATCGCGGTCCCCTCCCGGAGCTGGCCGACATCTTGGATGTCGGCCAAGCTTCCGGGATATCCCCCTAATGACTGGTGTCATCGCGCAGAGTGCTATGGTGCCAGTTTTTAAATTAACCCCTTGCTGCCACCTATAGTGGAGATAGGGGGTTCCAATGAACCCCCTATCTCCCGATCCGTGACAGCTAGGGGTTAATGTTACTATAATTGGAATGGCCAGAGCGTGGCCTTTCCAATGATACCAAACATGACCATGTAAAAAGTAAAAAAAAATAAAAATAAAAATAAAATTAAAATAAATAAATAAATAATTTTTTTTTTTTTTTTTTAGATTTATTAGTGCAACAATATTGTTCCCATTTCAATTATAATGTGAACAATGATGCTGCACTAACGATTTTTTCTATGGGGGGGGCATTTGCTAAAAAACACGGAATTTTCCCCAAAAAAAGTAACGATTCCTCATTTCTAATTTTTTTAACAAGCGCACCCCATAGAAAATATAACCGCAAATGATCGAATTTTAAAATGTGAAAAAAAACACTTTACACATTGTAAATTATTGAAAATTCAAATTTTATTGCATTTTTTGTTATAATATACAGACATGACATAACGTATACATATAATAATGACATATTATGAATCTGCACAGTCTGCCGGAAAGAACAATATATAATATGTCTGGGTCATATATTAAAATAAGGCTTCAAAACGCGTTTAAACATGATGAGCGAAACCGGTAAAAATGAGCTCAGCACAGAGGTGGGAAAAGGCTCAGCAGCGAAAGGGTTAAGTTCACTTATTTTTTTCTGTAACAGCCCTTTTTATTATCATTCCTTGGATCTCATATGTAAATTTCAGACATTTTCGCTCAGAAGTTTTTTTGCAAACAGCGTTTCATTTTTCAAACATTCAAGCGTACTGTTTTGCTAATTTATTCACTGCCTTCATCTGCGGTGTCAGCTTTTTTCCGGCAGCTGCACTGTGTGTGATCGGCTCCTGCTCGTTTTTTTCCGGTGTCTTCGGCAGGTTAATCCAGATGTTTTTGCGGGTATCGGCGTGCATTCGCCGGGTTTTTGCAGTGAGTTTTCGGCGGGTTTGCGGCAGCTTTTCCTTGCGCTTCGACAGCCCTGTGGTGCTCGCTGAATACACTGCAGGGTCGCCGAAATGGGATTGCGAATCGGCCCGAATTGAAGAGAACTAAAAGTCATCGAACATGCGGTGACTTTTCGATTCTCTTTGAATAACCCTGTATTTATTTATTTTTGGTTTTGGGGCAAACCAAAGGTTTTTTTAAAACATTTTAAAAAACTGAAAAGCAGTTTCTCTCTGCATTCAAATCAAAAGAAGGGGCAGAATCTGTTGCCTTAGTTGAGTTATTGCAGTGATATTGTGTGTTTTATATGTAAAATCATATATTGCCTCTGCCGTAGAACAGAGAAAAAAATTATTTTGCATTTACTTTTTCATTTTTTTTATTTTTACCAATTACATGGCCATGTTTGGTATCATTATAAACACCAGACTCTGACCTTCCCAATGACACCTCACTTAAACTTGTGCTGTGTACAATTCAGAGATGCAGGTTCCAAAGTCCCCATGTTTCTCCTCACTGCAGCGCCATGATCTAGGCTGTCGATAAAACTATCAGGTCTATTCAAAGAAAGGTGAAAGTTGAGAATGAATGGACAAGTGAAAATTCTAGGTGAAAATAGCCAAACCAGAAAAATTCTCCCATTTATCTCACTTTCCAAATCGGCTATTTGGTCTAGATTGTTCTCTTCTCCTGCCAATTCTCCTGATTTTCACCTTTCTATGAAGATACCTGAATGTGTTGCATCATCAGCTCCACACTTGCTGGCAGTGTGAGAAATGAGAAGGTGAGTTAGCGCAGCATCGCTGTTCACTTTTGTAAACTGAATAATAGTGCTGTGTTAGAAAAAAAAAGAGAAAAATATTATTTTATTATACATAAAAGTAACCTGGTTAGATTTGGTATCATTGGAAAGACCATAATCTGCCCTTTCCAATGATACCTCATATGTCCCTCTAGCCCTTAGAGCTCCAGATATATAGTGGTCTAAATAATTGTAAACTGTACAATTTTTTTTTTTTTTTTTAACAAAGCAAGGTGCCCCTTTCTGAAAGGTGCCTGTAGGCACATGCCTACTCTACCTAGTTATAAATCCGGCCCTGGCTTTTACATATTGAAGGTGTGTTTTCTAAATACTTTTAATCAGCAAACTGATGGTTTTTAGGGGAGAAACAACTAAATTTATAGCTTATAAATTTATCTAAAACTCAAGGATCTTAATAAAAATTAAGACAAAAAAAACACCTTGAAGTTTGCCAAGATGCCACGACATCTGCTCATTAAGAATTTTTCTTCCCTACTACCTTCCAATTAGGCTAATATATGTCATTTCTAGCCTTTAAAATAAAACTTCAAATGAGTATATTAGTAATTATTACATCCGCATTTTATGTGAGTGCCGCTTTCATTTTTTGTTTATAGGTTGTCGGGTTCTTCATTAGACCAGAAATAGGGCAAAATGTTCTTGTAAATTTCAAATGTTGTCATAGCTAAAAAAATGGCTGATGTAGATCAATTATCTTAAAGGAACAGTATCAAAAAATATTTTTTCCCCTTAATTTTTTAAATATATCTAGTAGATTAATTAAAATACTCATCTCTTCTCCCTCAGCGATGACCTGTGTCCCCCTATCAAAGTGTGCTGACATCATCGGTCCCAGAGTTGGTCCATGACAGGTTGTATATTCAAGATCCTGCCTGCCCATCGACAACTGTGTGAGTGGAGGAAACTCCTCCACTTCACACAGTGTGACTGGCCAATGGGACTGGAGGGAGGGTGCAGTCCACAGTTTTTTTGGAATTAAAGATTCTGAGCTCTAGATCGTGTCCCCGATCCCTCATAGTGTCACTCTGGTCTGCATTATCAGCATACAAGCAGCAATGGTCTTTGTGTCAGAGCCAGTAAATGTGCTGCAGACAGGTAATAAAATGGTGAAATCTCCTGCTTATGAGGATTTGTAGTGATTATACTGAGATTATTAGCAATGCAATATCTGTATGTGCTGCATAATGCCTGTGTATGGCAATTACAGCAACACCTTGTATCTGTATGTGCTGCATAAAGCCTGTGTATGGCAATTACAGCAACACCTTGTATCTGTATGTGCTGCATAATGCCTGTATATGGCAATTACAGCAAAACCTTGTATCTGTATGTGCTGCATAAAGCCTGTGTATGGCAATTACAGCAACACCTTGTATCTGTATGTACTGCATAATGCCTGTGTATGGCAATTACAGCAACACCGTGTATATGTACTGTACAGGGATTTACACTCATTACAACCCCCTGGATCTTATCTCTGTACAGCAATAAGTGACCCCACAGCTCTCCCTGTTTTCTGGCTCACCTGGTTACTGTAATATTGCAGCAAAGGTTCAGATCTTTTTGTTAAAATGAGTGTGAGAGCTGCTCTGTGTAGCTTCATTACAGTTACAAGTTTTTATAAAGTGCTAACAAGTTCCGTAGCGCTGTACAATGGGAGGCAGACTAACAAATATACATACAGGTTAAACACACAGTACAGTAGGAGAGGACCCAGCTCAAGAGTTTACAATCTAAAAGTACAGTAAGATGGGGTGAAAAGGAGAGAGATAAGACAGTGGATTCTGTTTCCCCTCAAGGAATACACTAGTCTTGTTTTAAAAAGACATGCACATTGGGTTTTAATCGCTGGTGTGCACAGCCTGTCACATTAGGGTGTGCACACATGGAAAATGGATTAATTGAAAACTTATGATTAGAAGATTTTAACCCCTTGAGGACCAATGATGTACACGGTACATCCTGAGAAACACACCGTTAAGGACCAAGGACGTACCGTTTACGTCATGGTCCTCTAACCACCATCCCTCCCTATATTCTCCTCTCTGGCCGGGGAGCCACAGCAGTCTGACTTGCTTGAAGTCAGAGCAACGGCTTTATGGGCCCCGGCCATCGCAATTACATCATTACTGTCAGTTTCAGTTGCCCCCCCCCGGTGCCTGCCAGGGGAGAGCCTGAGAGGGTGGGTCCTTTAGACTCCTCTCCCTCCCAAATGACTAGAGGTAGAAAAAGAGGAGAGGCACTGCTGGAAAGGGCACAGTCTTCCCTTTCCAGTGGTGCCTCTCTTTAACCCCTTAGGTGCCGGATCACAATTTGGCACCAATCGACTACAGATCGCGGTCCTCTCCAGGAGATGGCTGACATCTTGGACATCTTGTCAGCCATGCCTCTGGGACCTCCCCCCACCCACTGACATCGATGCCAGATGCGCGGTGATATCAGTTGGGCAGGTAACCCCCTAGCTGCAAAGTGGAGATATGGGGGTTCTTTGGAATCCCGTATCTCCCAACCAGTGGCAGCTAGAGGGTCATGTCTTGTATCATTGGAAAGGCCAGAGCATTTCCAATTAAATAATATCAATCATGACCATTTTTGGCATACAAAAAAATAAAATTAAAAAAAATATTTTTTTTTAAAAAATGAATTTGTCTGGGTCGTGTAGTAAAATAGGACTTCAAATCACATTTAAACATGATGAACATGTAGCGCTGCTTTAAAAAGACTGTGTTCTGCTGCATTTAATTATTACGGCCACCAGAGGGAGACAGAGACCTAATGGATTATGCTGGACAAACAAGGAAAACACTGAACTACGTTTTCCATCATGCTTTGCGTGAGGACAGGAAGTGGGTGGTGTAGGAAGGACATCAGCAGCCTCGTGCAGGGGAGAGGCAGAGTGAGCCGAGGGGTGAAAGGTGGAGGACGCACGTGAAACTGCCAGGGATCGTGACCAGGCCAGAGTACAGGCGCTGCCTCACTGGTGCTGGAGATCGGGACAGTGACCCTGCAGAGACCTACCTACGCACCGCTGAGAGGTCTGAATGATAATCTGGTTCCGGCTGGACTCCGAGTTAGGAGACCGCGATGATCAATTGGGAGTGCAGGCGGTAGATCGTTGTACGCAGTGTGGAGATCGGATAAGCAGGGAGCGGATCCGGTGGCACAGAGTCCCAATACACAGCGGAGAGAAATCCTTGATCGGGTGCTGAACAGATTGTCTATCGGATGGGTGAGAGGCCTCCCAGGCCGCAGTTCCAAAAATAAGAAACGCACGCTGCAGTATTATTTAAATTCACAGGGCCCCAACGTGACTAGTCGAAGATTTGCTTGTTTCATTCACTGGCCAGTTGAATACAGTACCCGGGTACCCGAGACAATACACATACACATTGTTGAGCTATTATTCACGGGATTTACACTCCAGAACTGAGGGGGTTAATCTTTTTCTTTTGCCGCCGCGTGTTTTTCCCACGTTACGAAATCCTGTCATTTTAAATACCGTATCTACATTATATATGCTGCTTTATTGGGATCAGTAAAGAATATAATCTATAAAAATCCACAACAGTGCTGGTGTATATTTATTCCCTAGTGCGGTGAGACTAACCCGAGGTTAATTCAGCGGCTCCTCCGGGAGTGAGCACCACACGTGGGGGCTCGTCCGGGATTCCAGTCTCTGTAGAAACCGCAATTAAAGGGTTAATTATGGATCCATACAAAGCAGCAGAGTGGTGTAAAGCACAGGGTGGCCAGTTAGAGTTGAGTGTAGTAATGGATATTCCTGCAGGTACCTGGGCAGAAGAACAGATCCGCTGGGCCGTGGCAGCGTTGGCACCTGACCAGCGGGGGTTTCTAGCGGACATTAAAGTGAACCCAGAGACTTCTCACACGTATGTTCTTTTTGAATGGAGAAAGGGTGTTCCCGTGTGTTTTCAGGGCGTGAGTATGCAGCTAACCGACGACGTGGAAGTTCGTCTGATCCAGCCAAGTAAATCACGTGGTGATTCTGCGAATATTCTGGCATCCAGCCCGCTGGCCATGATGGGGCCTGAGTTCATTGCTGCTATTGGAGACCTCGTAGTTAAGTGTCAGAGGGCACACCCTTCTTGCATCAGCTTCGGATATCGGAAGTGGGAAAATTTTTCAGGAAACTTGCCAACTCCGGTGGGAAAAGAAACCTTCGAAGAATGGGTGGAACAGGCGATGCAGGCTCTGGATGAGTGGGACGTCCCTGAAGCGCAGAAGAAACAGAGAATTACTGAGAGCTTGAAGGGACCTGCATCAGAGGCTGTCAGGAATCTGAAGCTGAGTAAGCGAGACTGTACTGCTCTAGATTACCTAAACATATTACAAGAAGTCTTCGGGCGAACGGAAAAGGCTGCTGAGCTCATGTATCAGTATGAACATACTTACCAGCAAAAGGGTGAGAAGATAACAGATTACATGAGGCGCCTGGATAAGATACTGTACCAAGTACTGTTGAAGAAATGAGCAGACCCCACTACAGTAGATCAGGTTAGAATGTGGCAGATATTGAAAGGTGCTCTACCATTAGACCCTGTGATGTTGCAACTAAAGACTCGAGAAGGTAATAAAGAGTTAAATTACCTAGAACTGATTCGACTTGTTCGGGAAGAAAAAGCCCTTCTGGAAGAGAAGCTTGCAAGAAGGGGAGAAAAGGTCTATGCGCAACCCATAGGGTATAACGAGTGTTCATCAGATGAAGATGATCCGGAAGAGACATATGAGCCGGAGATAACCCAAAAGTCGTCAAACCAGGTGTATGGTGAGATACAAAAGACTCTCAAGAAAGTACAAGAAGCCTAAGTTAAGATGGAACAGACACACACGGATCTATGCCAGGCAATCTTGAAAGTAGCAGAAATTCAGACTGAAATGCAGAGGTCTCTCTCAGATATGTGAACAGCAGCGGTTGCCGTGGCCTCCGACAGGGGATTTTCAAATGAGCAACAGGAAGAAAGTGTGCCCTCATCCTCGTGGGGAAGATGTTTTGCCTGTGGGGAATTCGGCCATTTCAAGGCTCAGTGCCCGGAAAGGAGACAGGGAGGGTCCCTATATGTGCCTGCTAGAACTAGGAGATCCTCTCCCTGGAGATCCGGTCCTACGTCACGGGAAGACAATGTACGCCCTCAGTCGCCACGTATGAGGGCGATGGTTAGAGTACAACAGACCGGGTCTACATCTACTGCTGCCACGAAAAAGTTCCCTGACAAGTTGATAGGTCCTTCGCCCATCATCCCGGTTCAAGTGGAAGGAGTCTACACTAAGGCTCTTCTAGATTCGGGTACTCAAGTAACGCTGATTTACCGAGACTTCTATCAGAAATATTTGAAGCATATACCCCGATGAAGTTGAAGGATCTCGAAATCTGGGGTATGGGGACTGAGAGGTTTCCCTATGATGGATATATACAGGTGAATCTAGAATTCAGTTCAGTAATCGCTGGACAACCGGGAGTATGTGACACGTTGGCCATTGTGTGTCCTCGTCCCTTGGGAGCTAATCGAAGTTCTATGATAGTGGGGATGAACACTGATGTGTTGAGACACCTCTTAACCCCACTGGTGACGGAAGAGAGTCCTGCTCCTAAGAAGGCACACTCGATGTTACAACCGGCCTGTCCACGGAGGGTCAAAGAACAGAGAGCCACTACAGAAGTGAGAAGGCTGAGGAGAACAGAAGGGACGGAGAAGGTCCTACGGTCAGGAAAGACTGTACGAGTACCGATTGGAGACAAATTCTCTTTGTCTGGTCCGCCTATATCTCGTCCAACTTCTATTACCCAGTCTCAGCAGTTAAGTTCCGTTGGAGAGAGTGAAGAAGTCAGTGAAGAAGAAGGCTGGTGTCTGAGCTGGGTGTGGACACCTGAGTCCGAGGGCGTCAAGCTGGTCTCTGACCGGGGCGAGAGTGATATAGAGCCTGATATTTTTGAAGTTATGACTCAAGCACCTGAAGTGCCTGAGACCTCGGAAGTTCCTGAAGTTCTAGAGGAAATATCCATAGATTACAGTTCTATGCCTTCACTGGAGGGCTCATATTCCGAGGAGGGGTTTGCTCCGACTGTTGATGAGAGAATTGAGCCCGTAAATGTGACTCACCCACCTGAAGACGTATCAGGGGATGACAGTTCTATGCCTTCCCTGGAAGGTTCATACACCGAAGATGTATCTACTCAGTCTGCAGGAGAGAGAATTGAGCCTGTGGAGTCAGCTCTCCCGACTGAAGAGGGTCCTGAAAAATTTGAGCCTAAATGTTCAGTACGACCCCCTCAGAGACTCACGTATGATTCACCAGGATATAGCACAGAGGAAGCTATAACAACTGTGCGGAGGTTTCCCGAAGTGTCAGCCCTACTTGCAGAGGTGCCTAGGGGATTGGGCGAGATTGAGGATATTTGCTGCCTGTTGTCAACCCTAAATATAAAGGTTAAAGTGAGAACTGTTGTGTTATGTTATGTTATGTATGACCGATACATGTACCCGGTACACGCCCTTGGGAGGACCCAAGAGTTTAGGGGGGGAGAGTGTAGCGCTGCTTTAAAAAGACTGTGTTCTGCTGCATTTAATTATTATGGCCACCAGAGGGAGACAGAGACCTAATGGATTATGCTGGACAAACAAGGAAAACACTGAACTACGTTTTCCATCATGCTTTGCGTGAGGACAGGAAGTGGGTGGTGTAGGAAGGACATCAGCAGCCTCGTGCAGGGGAGAGGCAGAGTGAGCCGAGGGGTGAAAGGTGGAGGACGCATGTGAAACTGCCAGGGATCGTGACCAGGCCAGAGTACAGGCGCTGCCTCACTGGTGCTGGAGATAGGGACGGTGACCCTGCAGAGACCTACCTACGCACCGCTGAGAGGTCTGAATGATAATCTGGTTCCGGCTGGACTCCGAGTTAGGATACCGCGATGATCCATTGGGAGTGCAGGTGGTAGATCGTTGTATGCAGTGTGGAGATCGGACAAGCAGGGAGCGGATCCGGTGGCACAGAGTCCCAATACACAGCGGAGAGAAATCCTTGATCGGGTGCTGAACAGATTGTCTATCGGATGGGTGAGAGGCCTCCCAGGCCGCAGTTCCAAAAATAAGAAACGCACGCTGCAGTATTATTTAAATCCACAGGGCCCCAACGTGTCTAGTCGAAGATTTGCTTGTTTCATTCACTGGCCAGTTGAATACAGTACCCGGGTACCCGAGACAATATACATACACATTGTTGAGCTATTATTCACAGGACTTACACTCCAGAACTGAGGAGGTTAATCTTTTTCTTTTGCCGCCGCGTGTTTTTCCCACGTTACGAAATCCTGTCATTTTAAATACCGTATCTACATTATATATGCTGCTTTATTGGGATCAGTAAAGAATATAATCTATAAAAATCCACAATAGTGCTGGTGTATATTTATTCCCTAGTGCGGTGAGACTAACCCGAGGTTAATTCAGCGGCTCCTCCGGGAGTGAGCGCTACAAACATAAAACAGTCAAAATGAGCTCAGCACACAGAGGTGAAATGGCTCAGCATTGAAGGGGTTAAAAAGCTAAAACATGTAAAAATTGGGTATTTCTAAACTCAGGACAGAATTTCGAAACTATTTAGCCAGGGTATTTTTTTAGCAGTTGTAGATTTTGGGCGTCAAAGTTTGAAAAAGTGTGTTTTTTCCATTTATTCATCATATTTCATATTTTATAGTATAGTAAATTATGCAATATGATAGAAATAATGGTAACATTAGAAAGTCCATTTAATACGGAAAAAAACAGTATATAAAATGTGTGAGTTCCATAAATGAGTAAGAGGAAAATTAGAGCTAAACACAAACAACGCAGAAATGTAAAAACAGCAACAGGCACTGTCGGACAAAATTTGGTCAAATTGCTTATTCATTATGGGATTAATTCTGCAAAATGTTCGGAGGACTCTTTCAGGCCACAGAATGATCAACTCATGCCTTGTAATTGGTTGCTAGATACTAACTCCCCGTGTCTCGCACTCAATCTTTCGTTTATTATGCTTCAATATTGACTTTTAGGTACTTCTGCAACAAATCATTGACTACCTTATTGCTAGCTGAGGCATATTGTCCTACACAAAGAATTCATTAAAACCGTGATGGGACAATTAGTGTTAAGTACAAATTGTAAAGGCATTGCCTTGGATGTTTTATTGCTTTAAAAGCAGACTCACGCCGAGCCCCTTTTTATCAATTACAATAACATTATGCTAGTATTAGCTGACATAGCGATCTTTCGCTGTCTGATTGGGTTATTCTACCAAGTGAAAAATGTTTTAAACAAGTTTAATTGAAAGCGCCAAATGAGAAAAAGGCATAGACAGCTGTATAATGATGTGAATTGAAGCATGCTGTTTTTCATTCCACCTCAATCACATTTTAGATTAAAGTCATGCATTGTGGCCGTTCTTTAAAGTTGGTAATTGTTAGGCAGATTTTTGTGGCAAGGTACAGTTTTTCTATATAGCGGATCTTTTTTTTTCTTTTCTTTTCTTTTCTTTTTTTCATCCTTCCAGGAAATATGATCAAAAAAAAATTGACAGAAATTGCAAGGGGGATATTGAAAAATCCACTTAAAAGCTTTTTAACAGGATGTTTAATATGATGCCAACTTGGCGCAGCAAGTCAGTGTTTCACTATAGCTACATTAAAGCAATCAAGTGATTATATGCTGATGTATGTATATATTTGTCATTTGACTGAAGTAGTGTTTTGCTTTAAAGAAGAACTACTTATTTCCAATGTGTATATATGTTTTGTTTATGGAAAGACGTACAAATTAAAGCATACCGCTCATCTGATTTTTATTTTTCCATAAATCCACGCAAAGGATTACTACGAAACTATTTTCACTCGATCAAGCTTATTGTAAGACACATTAAAAACCAGCAGAACAAGCCTTGCTATAGCCACAAAGTAGTTTAGTTGCCACCCAAACCAGGTAAAGCACACAGTGCAAATAGAGAAGCTATAGGGGTTATTCAGGGAGCACCGAATTGGTCACAGAAATGCACCAAATGGTGAATTTTCCGAATACGGTGCAATTTTGTGGCCATAGAAAAAGCTAGCAATTCGCCAAATATTGGTTACGATTAAATCAAAGAGGCACGTGTAGGTCAGACAAATATAACATAACATTTATAATGAAATAACCACAAATGTCTTTTCTGTGCTCACATCATTATCAGTTTTATTCAACCCCCAAGTGACATTCAATCTCAGTACTTAGTACAACATCCTTTTACAGTTATAACAGCTTTTAAACGTGAAGCATAGCTTGACACAAGTGTCTTGCAGCGATCTGCGGGTATCTTCGCCCATTCGTCATGGGCAAAAGCCTCCAGTTCAGTCACATTCTTAGGCTTGCGCACTGCAACTGCTTTCTTTAAGTCCCACCAGAGGTTCTCAATCGGATTTAAGTCAGGTGACTGCGATGGCCACTCCAAAATGTTCCAACCTTTAATCTGCAACCATGCTCTAGTGGACTTGGAGGTATGCTTGGGATCATTGTCCTGTTGAAAGGTCCAAAGTCTCCCAAGCCTTAGGTTTGTGACGGACTGCATCACATTGTCATCCAATATCTCCTGGTACTGAAGAGAATTCATGGTACCTTGCACACGCTGAAGCTTCCCTGTACCTGCAGAAGCAAAACAGCCCCAAAGCATGATTGACCCCCCGCCATGCTTCACAGTAGGAAAGGTGTTCTTTTCTTCATAGGCCTTGTTCTTCCTCCTCCAAACATAGCGTTGATCCATGGGCCCAAACAGTTCTAATTTTGTTTCATCAGTCCACAGAACACTATCCCAAAACTTCTGTGGTTTATCCACATGACTTTTGGCATACTGCAGTCGACTCTTCTTATTCTTTGGAGACAGCAAGGGGGTGCGCCTGGGAGTTCTGGCATGGAGGCCTTCATTTTGCAGTGTGCCCCATATTGTCTGAGCTGAAACTTCAGTACCCACATCTGACAAATCTTTTCTCAGTTCCTCAGCAGTCACATGGGGACTTTTCTCCACTCTACGCTTCAGGTAGCGCACAGCAGTCGAAGTCAGCATCTTCTTTCTGCCACGACCAGGTAGCGTTTCAACAGTGCCCTTTTCCTTGAATTTGCGAATGATGCTTCCTATGGTCTCTCTTGGTATGTTTAACATCTTTGCAATCTTCTTATAGCCATTGCCCTTCCTGTGAAGAGTAATCACCTCTTCTCTTGTCTTCCTGGACCATTCTCTTGACTTCACCATGTTTGTAACCACACCAGTAAATGTCTAGAAGGAGTTGAGTATCACAGTCATTTTAAAGCTGCCTAATTGGTGCTTATTATGCTTTATTGCTGCTCCGTGACATCCACAGGTGTTTTCAATACCTGATTGAAAACACTTGAATGAACCTCTGTTCTTCAGAGTGGTAGTCTTTAAGGGGTTGAATAATTGTGTCAATGAAGAATTCACAAAAGAAACATTTACTACTGTATTACAAAACCAATTGATGTCATTTTAGTTGCATATGGTTCTTTAAAAAGTCCTTGTAGGATTTCATTCTGAATACAATTACAAATGTACACTAAATTCCCTAAAACCCTTTACAGCATTGGGGGTTGAATAATTTTGAACACAACTGTATCCATGTGTTGGGGCATATCCATGAACTGGGGCATATATCCATGAGCTGGGGCAAATCCATGAGCTGGGGGCAGTATCCATGAGCTGGGGGCAGTATCCATGAGCTGGGGCAATATCCATGAGCTGGGGGCATTATCCATGAGCTGGGGGCATTATCCATGAGCTGGGGCATATCCATGTGCTGGGGCAGTATCCATGAGCTGGGGCAATATCCATGAGCTGGGGCAATATCCATGAGCTGGGGGCAATATACATGAGCTGGGGCAATATCCATGAGCTGCTGGGTAAGTATATCCATGAGCTGTGGCAGTATATCCATGAGCTGGGACAATATCCATGAGCTGGGGCAGTATCCATGAGCTGGGGGCATTATCCATGAGCTGGGGGCATTATCCATGAGCTGGGGGCAGTATCCATGTGCTGGGGCATTATCCATGAGCTGGGGGCAGTATCCATGAGCTGCTGGGGCAGTATATCCATGAGCTGGGGCAATATCCGTGAGCTGGGGCATTATCCATGAGCTGGGGCAATATCCACGAGCTGCTGGGGCAGTATATCCATGTGCTGGGGCAGTATATCCATGTGCTGGGGCAGTATATCCATGAGCTGGGGCAATATCCATGAGCTGGGGCCATTATCCATGAGCTGGGGCATATCCATGAGCTGCTGGGGCAGTATCCATGAGCTGGGGCAATATCCATGAGCTGGGGCAATATCCATGAGCTGCTGGGGCAGTATATCCATGAGCTGGGGCAGTATATCCATGAGCTGGGGCAGTATATCCATGAGCTGGGACAATATCCACGAGCTGGGGCAGTATCCATGTGCTGGGGCAGTATCCATGAGCTGGGGGCATTATCCATGAGATGGGGGCATTATCCATGAGCTGGGGGCAGTATCCATGTGCTGGGGCATATCCATGACCTGGGGCATATCCATGAGCTGGGGCAATATCCGTGAGCTGGGGCATTATCCATGAGCTGGTGAAATATCCACGAGCTGCTGGGGCAGTATATCCATGTGCTGGGGGCAGTATATCCATGTGATGGGGCAGTATATCCATGAGCTGGGGCAGTATCAATGAGAGGAGCTGGGGCAGTATCAATGAGAGGAGCTGGGGCAAAATCCATGAGAGGAACTGGGGCATTATCCATGAGAGCAGCTGGGGCAGTATATCCATGAGAGGAGCTGGGGCAGTATATCCATGAGAGGAGCTGGGGCAGTATATCCATGAGAGCAGCTGGGGCAGTATATCCATGAAAGGAGCTGGGGCAGCATCCATGAGAGGAGCTGGGGCAATATCCATGAGAGGAGCTGGGGCAATATCCATGAGAGCTGCTGGGGCATATCCATGAGAGCTGGGGCATATCCATGTGTGAGCTGGTCTGGGGCAATATATCCATGTGTGAGCTGGTCTGGGGCAATATATCCATGTGTGAGCTGAGGCGCAATATATCCATGTGTGAGCTGAGGCGCAATATATCCATATGTGAGCTGAGGCGCAATATATCCATTTGTGAGCTGAGGCGCAATATATCCATATGTGAGCTGGGGCAATATATATCTATGGGTGAGCTGCTGGGGGCAATATATTCAGAGCTGCTGGGGGCAATATATATCCATATGTGCTTTCACTGCCTTCGAACAGGCACCGTACTTGCTGGCAGTTGGCAAAAATTTGTGTGAGCATGAGAGAGCTCCACAGCAATAAACCTCACAGTAATGTGCGCCGTGTGTATGAGCATTCAGTGTTATATGGGAGTACTGATTTAGGAGTAAGAGTAGTTAAAAAAAAATCCGTAAAACTCGGGGGGTGACACCATAAGTTACCGCACCGGGTGACACCAACCCTAGTGACGCCGCTGGGATAGATAGAGATAGATAGATAGATAGATATGGGATAGATAGATATGGGATAGATAGATAGATAGATAGATGGATATGGGATAGATAGATAAATATGGGATAGATAAAAATGGGATAGATAGATATGGGATAGATATCTATGAGATAGATATGGGATAGATATCTATGAGATAGATATGGGATAGATATCTATGAGATAGATAGATAGATAGATAGATAGATAGATAGATAGATAGATAGATATGAGATAGATAGATATGAGATAGATAGATATGGAATAGATAGATATGGGATAGATAGATATGGGATAGATAGATATGGGATAGATAGATAGATAGATAGATAGATATGGGATAGATATGGGATATGAGATAAATATGGGATAGATAGATAGATAGATAGATAGATAGATAGATAGATAGATAGATAGATAGATAGATAGATATGGGATAGATAAATATGGGATAGATAGATATGGGATAGATATCTATGAGATAGATATGGGATAGATATCTATGAGATAGATAGATAGATAGATAGATAGATAGATAGATAGATAGATAGATAGATAGATAGATAGATAGATATGAGATATATATATAGATATGAGATAGATAGATAGATAGATAGATAGATAGATAGATAGATAGATATGGGATAGATGGATATGAGATAAATATGGGATAGATAGATAGATAGATAGATAGATAGATAGATAGATAGATAGATAGATAGATAGATAGATAGATAGATATGGGATAGATAGATATGGGATGGATAGATAGATAGATAGACAGATAGATATGGGATAGATAGATAGATATGAGATAAATATGGGATAGATACATAGATAGATAGATAGATAGATATGGGATAGATAGATATGAGATAAATATGGGATAGATAGATAGATAGATAGATAGATAGATAGATAGATAGATAGATAGATAGATAGATAGATAGATAGATAGATAGATAGATAGATAGATAGATAGATATGGGATAGATAGATATGGGATAGATGGATATGAGATAAATATGGGGTAGATAGATAGATAGATAGATAGATAGATAGATAGATAGATAGATAGATAGATAGATAGATAGATAGATAGATAGATATGGGATAGATATGGGATAGATGGATATGAGATAAATATGGGATAGATAGAAAGATATGGGATAGATAGATATGATAGATAGATAGATAGATAGATAGATAGATAGATAGATAGATATGGATAGATAGATAGATAGATAGATAGATAGATAGATAGATAGATAGATAGATAGATAGATAGATAGATAAGATAGATAGATATGGGATAGATAGATATGGGATAGATAGATATGGGATAGATAGATAGATAGATATAGATAGATAGATAGATAGATAGATAGATAATAGATAGATAGATAGATAGATAGATAGATAGATAGATAGATATGGGATAGATGGATATGAGATAAATATGGGATAGATGGATATGAGATAAATATGGGATAGATATGGGATAGATAGATAGATAGATAGATAGATATGGGATAGATAGATAGATAGATAGATAGATAGATAGATAGATAGATAGATAGATAGATAGATAGATATGGAATAGATAGATATGGGATAGATAGATATGAGATAGATAGATAGATAGATAGATAGATAGATAGATAGATAGATAGATAGATAGATATGGGATAGATAGATATGAGATAGATAGATAGATAGATAGATATGGGATAGATAGATAGATAGATAGATAGATAGATAGATAGATAGATATGAGATAGATAGATATGGGATAGATAGATATGAGATAGATAGATATGAGATAGATAGATAGATAGATAGATAGATATGAGATAGATAGATAGATAGATAGATAGATATGGGATAGATAGATAGATAGATAGATAGATAGATAGATAGATATGGGATAGATAGATAGATAGATAGATAGATAGATAGATAGATATGAGATAGATAGATATGGGATAGATAGATAGATAGATAGATAGATAGATAGATAGATAGATAGATATGGGATAGATAGATAGATAGATAGATAGATAGATAGATAGATAGATAGATAGATAGATAGATAGATAGATAGATGGGATAGATAGATATGAGATAGATAGATAGATAGATAGATAGATAGATAGATATGAGATAGATAGATAGATAGATATGAGATAGATAGATAGATATGAGATAGATAGATAGATAGATAGATAGATAGATAGATAGATAGATAGATAGATAAGCCAATTGAAAGATAAAATAACAGAAAGTCCCATAGATTGATTGACTGACTAAGGACATCTCATGTGACTGCACTGTCCAAGGTCCCTTTTCATTTTGCATGTATTCTAAACATATTTTAGATTTTCATTTAAAAAATTAAGTATTATGCGAATGGAAACTTTCCATAGGTGTGTATAAATAAAGCACGTGCTTGACGTGATGATGAATTGTTACTTTATATTTTACATTTTTTACAAAACACTAGCAAAGGACTACTCAGCATGATGATCTAAGGTTGTTATTTTTTATTATTATTTATTTACAATCCATTTTAGAATGATCCTTTCAAAATGTTACGCAGTGATAAATAACAGCATTTCTTCCAGAATTAAAGATTATATCAAGAAAATAATAATGTATATAGTGCTTACAATCTAACATTATTTTATGATGTGCTGAAAGATCGACGCGTTAGGCTGGATCTCCCGGATGTGGGATGCCATTAATAATGAACCCAGCATCCACAGCATCACACTGTGCGTTTATTGGTAATAATGCCAACTGCCTCAGCTGAACCTCAGTAAGTATAAACACAATGCCTTTAAAAGTCAGAACCTGCTTCAAAAGCGAACTTTATAAACTGAAAGAAGCTTTCAGACCAGTCAAAATGTGTGCGATAATGAGCCGCTGTTGTTGTTTGCACGTCGCAAACCTTTTTCTCTGCAGTGTCAGATAATGGGATGTTTATGAATACTAAATCAATGTTCAGTGAGCTGGATGTATATGGCATAATGTTCAGTTATAAATCTGCTTTTAGTGAACTGGAAATATGAAATAAAGGACTGATTTCAAGATATAAATCTTTTAAGTCAACTGGAATAAAAATGGTGCCAGCGTAAATACATAGAGCTGAAGGGGGACAGGAACGTGTCCTTCCCCCCATGCATATTTGATTGCCATAAAGGCTGATCATTGGATAAATGTAGCTATAAAATATACATTATATTGTCTAGGTGTGCAATTTTGGAATATGTCACTTCGAAACTATATCATTTATTTTTTTCCAAAATAAAACCCATATCCCATAGTTTGTACACTTAATACGTATTTACAAACACAGAAACACTGCAACATTTACTAAGTGACAAGCCATATTTTTTATCTTTATTTCCCCCCCCCTTTTCTCTTTATTTTTCCATCTTTTATTAAAATCATGTACAGAGATCCATTTCTCGACAGTAGGCATGAAAAGCGTTCATTCCACTTCACAATAAAAAAAAGGACATTGCGTCTGCAGTGTTAGTAATTGTTTCGAATTTACAATCACATCTCCTGTCACTGTGCATTTTAATCATGAAGAGGAAAACTGACCTTTTGATCCTCTACCAGAAAGCCTCAATTCGGGAACAGCTCTTTCTGAACTTGTGTAAGGCATATTATCTACCCGTGTATCGGATAACAAATTAGATTTTAAGCTCTTCGAGGCATGGATGTATTAGAGGAAAAATGACTTTGTGTCGCACTGTTCTTTGCACTTTCCTTTAGTCCTAATAAAACGATTTGCTGAAAGGGATGACTGATGCATCACAGGTAAAAGTACCAATGCGACACAATACAATATGTCAAAAACTCCATTGCATTGTAGCAGGACCGACGAAAAAATATAAAGGACTTTATATTTTACCGCTCATCTTTGTATTGGTCAGTGCCCTCCACTAATAGACACCTTGGTAAACATCGACACCTTGGTAGATATGAGCAGAGAAAGCTTTGACAAAATGTCTTTATTTAACCATCTGTTCTTTAGTGAGCAAAAACACAGCACAAAGGTCCCACCATAGAGAAGGCCCCAAGTGCTGTTTGTTCACAGGGCCCTCACAAACCTTTTTTTTTTTGCTCATTGTAAGAATACAGGGTAATCCAGATGTGGACTCCTTACTCGAGGAGCCTAGAGGGGTGTCATCTATACCCTCCTGATGAGCCCTAACGAGGCCAGAATGATCACCGTGGGTTGTTTGCTGCTTCTCACATGCAAAGTTGACGTCCTTGGCACTTCAATGCTTTCCGCCCTTTCTGGGTGATAGCATCTCATTTGCATATGGAATAGTCATCTCTGTAATAGGACCATCGTGCTAAATGCTTGTGAGACCTGATCGAGGCCCACCATAGAGCAGACCACTAGTGCTGTTGCTCGTTCCCAGGACCCTCTCAAACCTTGCTTTTGCTCACTTTTTTCTTTAACCCTTTCGCTGCTGAGCCATTTCACACCTGTGTGCCGAGCTCATTTTTACCGGTTTTGCTCATCATGTTTAAACGCGTTTTCAAGGCATATTTTAGTATATGACCCAGACATATTATATATCGTTCTTTCCGGCAGACTCGGCAGATTCATAATATATCACTATTATAAGTATACGTCATGACCTATCTGTATATTATAACAAAAAATGCAATAAAAAGTTTAATTTTCAATAATTTATAACATGTAAAGTGTTTTTTTTATACATTTTAACATGCGAGCGTTTGCAGTTATATTTTTTATGAGTTGCGGTTGTTAAAAAAAATTAGAAATGAGGACTCGTTACTTTTTTTTGGGGGGAAAATGATGCTATTTTTAACAAACGCACCCCATACAAAAATCGTTAGTGCAGCATCATTGTTCACATTATAAATTAAATGGGAACAATATTGCTGCATTAACAAAACCAAATAAAACTGTTTTTTTTTTTAATTTTTTTTATTTTCATTTTAATTTTTTATTTTTAAAAAAAAACTTTTAACATGGTCATGTTTGATATCGTTGGAAAGGCCATGCTCTGGCCGAAACAATGATACCAAACATTAACCCCTAGCTACCATGGATCGGGAGATAGCGGGTTCATTGGAACCCCCTATCTCCACCATTGGTGGCAGCTAGGGGTTAACTCCAAAACTGACGTCATCGCGCTATGCACGATGACGCCAGTCGTCAGGGGGAGTTCCCGGAAGCTTGGCGGACATCCAAGATGCCAGCCAGCTCTGGGAGAGGATCACGATCCGGCGCTTTGACATCAATTGTGCCCGCTGAGGTCCCGGAGTACTGGGCTGACATCAAGAATCCCAGCTGATTGCTGCCTCCTGTGCTAGGACGTGCTCAGCGAGTCCATAGCACAGGAGAACCACTTGGCTGGAGGCGCTGAGTGCGTCCTTAGTAGCCAAGTGGTTAAAGAAATACACAAAAATACTCTCGTGGATGTCAAACAATTGCTAGCACAACATAGGTTTATATATAGAAAATAAATCTTTGTTACATAGTTGTGACACAATTTTTGGACCCCATTTTACTCAATACTTTGTGGTACCTCCCTCTACCAAAAAAACAACTCTGAGTCTTCTCCTAGAATGCCTGATGTGGTTGGAAAGTACACGGTGAGGGATCTGAGACCATTCCTCTATACAGAATCTTTCCAGACCCTTTGAGGTAGACATTGGTGAACCTTCCTATTTAGTTCACCCAAAGGTCTCCTTTGAGCTTCAAGTCAGGGGACAGGGATGGTCATGGTATGAACTAGATTTTGAGGTAAGTAAACCATTTTTTGTGTTGATTTTGATGTATGTTTTATATAATAAATAAAACTATTTACATCTATTTGTTGCAAGTGGTTTATATATTGGTTTCAAAATTTTCCTTCTGAAAAAAAAATAAGTAACGTGTAGATCAGAACCCAGGATGGGTTTCCATGTGCAGAAAGGTTCCCTTCTACGTCAATATCCCGAAGTAGTGCTGATTCTGGCCCAAACTCACCCAATAGCAGGTGCTCTTTGTAGGGTGAAACGGACAGACGAACAGACAGATTTTAAAGAAACACACGAAGCAACAGTGTGGGACCCGGAGATCAATGTAAAATGACACCCTGGCACACATCCCTCCTCATCAAGTGTGCCAGTCTCTAGCCATAGTAAATTATAATCCCCAGACATGAATCAATAGGGCAGTTTGCAATCACAAGGTGAACATGAGTAAAGTAGATAACATGTAGCACAAATACACAATTGTGTGATAGAGCAGCAATGTTTGGTAAACAAAGACCACACAAACCTGTCACAGCTGTAAAACATATTCTATATGGGGGTGGGGTGGAAAGGGCTGCAGTGCAACACAGTAATAATATTAGAAATAAGAACAGTGACATATAAACACAGAAAATAATGATGTAATAACAATATTCAAACATAACACAGACAACCTGTACCCTTATAGATGCAGGGTGACTTGGACATGAGAGAGGGTTGGGGAATAAAATGACTTGTCAGACCCCCCAGAATCCACAGTCCCACCTCCCAACAGTAATGCCAAGAGTGACTCTCGTCACAATAAATAAATAATAAAAAACAATCAACAGTGATGCTCGGATCGTGCTTTCCCCGAAACACAGAAGAAACATCCAGCATTCTGACTCTGGAGAGCCCTTCCTCCAGTTTAAAAGTCGTGCTGCAAAAGTCACACGTACACAAGCTCAGTTAAATTATACATATGTCATAATCTGTCACGGTCCTCGCCGGCATCGGCGCAAAGGCAAATCTGGCTCAGCCATGTCCTGAGATCACCTGGGCAGTGCTTGTAAAGTGCTGCCATTCTGAAAGACTGTTTCCTGCTGCATAGGATCATCTGATCACATGACCCTTTGCTCCCTACTTAAGGGTGGAACACCCATTCCCTGATGCTTCTGCATTATTCTGAAGTCCTCAGTACCCTGCTCCCTCCGGACTGTGAACCTCACCCTCCTGAAGCTCCTGCCTACCCTCTCTTTACCCTCCACTGCTGGATACCCTGGATACGACCATTTGCTTTGAACCTGACTACACTGTTGCCTGCTGCCCATCTTGACCATTTGCATGAACTTGACTACGCTACCTGGATTACCCCTTTTGCTACCGCTGCTGGATTCCCCTCCTATTTACCTGGACTTGGACTTTACCCACCATGCCTCTTGTCCCTCAGTCCTTTCCCAATGTCCTGTCGGTTTCCCAGTATGTCTCCTTGTGTTGTGTTTCCTGATTTGTTTATATTAGTATTCAGCCCTCTTCATGTCCTGCTCCTCTGTGCCTGCTTAACCCCTTAGGGACCGGGCGGTTTTACACAAATCCGTCCTTTAGTGCCCGCTGCTGTTTTTAAGTTTCTGCACTGTTCGTGTTTAGGTCAAATTTGCCTCTTACTCGTTTATGCAACCCACACATATTATACACCGTTTTTCCTGCCATTAAATGGACTTTCTAAAAATACCATTATTTCCATCATATCCTATAATTTACTATAAAAAAATATGAAATATGATGAAAAAAAATGGTAAAAACACACTTATTCGTAATTTAATCCCCAAAATATACAACCACCAAAAAAGACCCCGGCTAAATAGTTTCAAAATGTTGTCCCGAGAATAGAAATACCCAATTAACCCCTTAACTGCTGAGCCAGTTCACCTATGTGCGCTGAGCTCATTCTTACCATTTTATGCTCATTATTTTTAGATGGCAGCCTAGGCCCTATTTAACTAAACCCCCGCAGATGAATTAAAAAAAAAATGGATCAGGAGATAAGGGTATCCAAAGGATTCCACTATCTCCACTTGGCAGCTAGGGGGTTAACTGGCCCACTGACATCCTCACACATATGGTGGGAATGTCAGTGGGTGGGGGGTGACCTGGAGGCTTGGCTGACATCCAAGATGATATCCAAGATGTCAGCCACCTCCAGGTTTTAAATCGCGTTTTGGCGCCGACTCGCGATCCAGCAGCGAAGCAGTTAACTAAGCTCTCCCCTTTCCAGCGGTGCAAAAAGCATCGCTGTAGGGTTAATGGTTGGGGAGATAGATTCATTGATTTCAATGCAGGTGCCGGTGGACGCCTGCCTATGATGTCACCACTCAGCATGGTGACATCATTGTGCTCGCCAGCCCCTCTAAAACAGAGGGGCAGGCTTCCTCCCTGCCAGAACTCTTTGGGAGCCAGCGAGGGAGGTAAGTATAGGCGGGAGGGAGGTTAGGAGCCCGATGACGTACCATGTGGGCAGTACGTACATGGTTCGTCAGAGGTCGGGAAGGGATTAAAGTATTCAGTGTTCAGTTCTGCCAACCTTTCTTGTCCTGTCTGCTTGGCCTGTCCTGTTGTGTGTATTCATTTGGCTTATTCCTGCGTTATTCAGTTATCAGTTGTTATGACTTATCCAGTGTCCCCTCCTTTGTTTATCTTAACCAGTGTTCCCCTTTTGGTTTATTCCTGTTCTTGTGCTTCCTTCTGTTTCCTTATAATAAACCCTACTTGGTTAACCAGCACGGCTGTCTCCGCTCCAATCTGTCACCGCATCCCGGGCTCGGCCTTGCCGCCCGTGACATAATCGCATATAGTGTGACTCATAAGGATTTTACCAAACGTTGAGAATTCCATCATTATTTTGCTCGCGTTACAGCTTCTCCAAAAGACACGAGTCTAGACAAATTAAGTGTGCTTTTTATAGAACTTCATTAAACGTAAGAGTTGAGGTCCACATGCTCCCTCGATTATAAAGCAGCAACCAAATAAAATTACTAGAAGAAAAAAAATACAATCAACGAAAGAAACAAAGGAAAGGTAGACATCAAAGGCTGCGTCGGCTGAATGAATAAGTACATCTTCTATTCTTTGTGCTGCCTTGGTTTTTAGCAACAAATAGGATGAAAGGAATCAATTATAGCATGTGAAGAGAAATAATGTAGTCTACTAAATGAATTCATAAAGATTCCTCTAGACAAACTACTGGCTACAATAAAGAGAAAATACTTCCTCTATTTATCGAACAGCCAAATCCTTAGACATGATGAAAAGTCTATGGCGTCTACAAAAACAATGAATTTAGAAAAGTGCAGCTACAGTTAGGGAAAGGTTAAGAAAGGCCTGTTTCTGTCCTACATTTAAGAAGAAGATTGAAATTTGGGTTCTTCTTATATATACAGGGCCCTACTTCATTCTTCGCGCAAAAATGTGCGCGTGCGCAAAAAACGCATTAACGCGAGGGGCAAAACCCTTCGCGCTGAACGTCGTATTACGACCTTCGCGCAAACGATGCGTGTTAACGTCTATCGCGAGTGACCCTGCGCAAACCCTGCGCGATCGCAAGTTCGTGCGCGTATCCCATACTTAACATTGTGAGCGCAAATGCGTTCGTGCGCTGGTATTACAATCTACGCGCAAATTTTTACGAACAACGTTTGCACACATAATTTTAACGTCTTTGAAAAGCTGGTGGTAACGGCAAATCTGAACGTTCTGGCCGAAACCAAATACACCAGCACGAAAAAAAAAAAATACAGCACAGTATAGTTACACATTCTACACATACCCAAACAATAAAACAGAGAGGTTGTGCGTGTTTTTATTATTGCTGCAGCATATATGCCCAGATTGATTTTGACAGGCGCAAAAACTGAACAGGAGACAATTGTAGTTCTTAATTCTGATTGGCTGAATCGCGTGAAAAAACAGTCTGCACATGGATTTCTGCGCGCAGTATTAATTTGCGCGCAGTTTCGCGCGTATTTTTTACGGGCAATATTTTCAGACGGATGAAAAGATACGCTCGGATCGTGATACCAGCGTTAATTTAAGCGCGTTAATGTTTAACGCTGCGCGCAAAAAAAATTGTGCTGCACGTGCGCTTTTGCGTGGAGAATGTAATCGAGCCCTTAATGGGGTTCTTTGCGATTCTAGACACGGTGTGTTTAGGAGAGAGTGATTGGATGATAATAATGTAGATTATACATGTTTTAAGTATTTAATAGACATGTGCACAGGCATATAATTTGGTTAAGGATATTTCTGAATCCAAAAATTTTAGATTTTCAGAAAATGGACCGAAAGGGTCCGATATATTCAGCGATTTCCAATATTCAGAACTGCAATGTAGTAAAATAGAAAAACCTACAAAACAACACGCACATGGTTCGAGATTGATATCTAAATGATGCATATGTACCAAAATTATGCACAAAATGACGTATGCGATTAAAAAATGAAGCACAGAATAAAACATATGCTCCAAAATGAAATATAGAATGATGCATATGCTTCAAACTGATGAGCAAAAGGGAGCATATGCAGCAAAAATGACACACAGAATGACGCATACAATCTAAAATGATGCGCAGAATGAAGTATGTGCTGCATAAATGACAAACAGAATGACACATATGTTCTAAAATGCTGTGCAGAATTAAGCATATGCTGCAAAAATGACACATAGAATGATGCGTGCGCTCCATAAAGGTGCGCAGAATGAAGCATATGCAGCAAAAATGACATATAGAATGATGCGTGCGCTCCAAAATGGTGCGCAGAATGGAGCATATGCTGCAAAAATGACACACATATTGACACAGGTGCTCCAAAATGATGCACAGAATGGTGCATATGCTCCAAAACGATGCATATGCTGCAAAAATGACACAGAATGACGCACACACTCTAAAATGATGCATAGAATTAAGTATATGCTGCAAAAATGATACACAGATTGATGCATACGCTCCAAAATGATGCACAGAATGGTGCATATGCTCCAAAACGGTGCACAGAATGGAGCCCATACTCCAAAAACAATACACAAAATGTAGCATATGCTTCAGTATGACTCGCAGAATGGGGCATATGCTCCAAAACATGACGAACATAATGATGCATAACCATCAATAAAGCTGTGAAGCATTTCAAATTAATCCAAAATATCTGATTATATTTGAATATGGCTGATTGTAATCGGATCGGTTCAGATCAATTTACAGATTTATATTCAGATATTGGCAATTCGGATCGATCCCAATTGCCTTTTATTTGGCCGAATTCTGAACGGTACTGAACCAAAAAGTACGTGTCTACTATTTACTGTTGGAGAAGGCAGGGCTTGTAAACATATATTCCACTGGGCTTGTGTCTCTTCGCCACCAAGTAGCATATGCAGGGGGTGATTTTTAATTAATATTATTAATGCAAATATTATTTACGTAATTAATAAACTATCAAATAAATTGATGTTCTGAATGTCACTCGAATATGGAGTAACACAATATTCAACACTCTCTGTCTTTCAAAGGGGTTTATAGGATAAATAAAATGAGTTAAGTTGCAGGTAATGCTTTTTATGAAACCAACAATTCCAGTAAGTATTTCCACTTACTCTCAACGATGACTTTTCTTCCTGTCCAGTCATCCTCCACGGATTGTATATTCCCAAAATGAGCATCGCTGTAAAATATGCGGTTGTTGGCCTTTCCGTTGGATTTGTAATCAAAAGCCAAAGAAATCACGTTTTTTAAATATTCCGGGTTTTCGTAGGGTTGTATCGGTGAGTTGAGGTTGGTCTCATCTGAAAGATGAATACTTTTCAATATCGTTCTCCCCGAATATAAAAGGTATCCTTCGTGCTTTAAACAAGTGACTCCGTTCTTCGAAAGATATCCATGGGCGCAAGCGCACGTCCTTTGCAGATTCCCGCGGTACAAGCAGATTTGTTGACATCCCCCGTTGTTTTTGGCACATATGTTGGTACCTGTGGAGAGAAATGATTCTGAAATTTTGTATCTGTCTCAGATCATTGACTTCGTTCACGCTAAACCTTTATTAAGTCTCCTAAGGTTTATTCGGCTCGGCTGTTTACATTATATTGATTAATGTAGCAATGTACCACAAAGAAACATTTTGTCCTAATCCGCGGGTTTTTCTTGTTTAAAAGGAAGAGTCAAAAATCAATATTTTAAAGGGACATTTGGGCCATGTATTCATCTGATATTATAACTTAAAGCAATAGCATCGCTTTGATGAAAGACGTGAACGTGATCTGTGATAATCCCTATTTATTACAGTGCATTTGTCTGGATTGTAAAACAAGTTAGATGAAGCTGAAATTTAGGTCCGGAAGCCAAACGCCTGGAACTCTTTCAGCTCATGTTTGTTAAAGGCTTCTTTCTATTACATAGTTACATCCAGGGTTATCCAAAGAGATCCGAATTGCTTGAGAAAGGTAACCGAACGCTGAAAATCAGGGTTCGGTTACCTTTCCTGGCCATTCGGCTATCCAGAGAGCAGGCAATTCGCCAAATCCTAGCGAATTGCCTGAACATACGGTGCCTGTTCGGTGCCTGTTCGAGGGCAGAGAAATCCCCATAAAAAAGCACTGCTTCGGAAATTCAGAGAACACAAACCAGCAGTGAAAGGTTCCCGAAATGCCCTGCCATTCAGTGGCTTAATTCGGCAGGTTTATTCAGGAGAATCCCATAGGCTTCAATGTTAAAAATATTCCCGTTTTAATTCAATATCTAATAAACCGGTCATTATAAAATTCTGCAGCAAAAAGTCTCTTTATTTATAGATTTTTTTAGGATATTTTAAGCATTTTTCGGATTTTTTTTTTTTTTTTAAAAGTCCGATTTTTTTTTCAAGTTTACTTATTTTTTATGTAACAGCCCTTTTTATTAACATTCCCTGGACCTCATATGTAAATTTCAGACATTTTCGCTCAGTAGTTTCTTTGCAAACAGTGTTTCACTTTCAAACATTCATACAAACTGGTTTGCTAATTTATTCACTGCCTCGTCTGCGGTGTCGGCTTTCTCCAGAGGCTTCGTGTGATCGGCTCCTGCTCGGGTTTTTCAACGGGTTAATCCAGATGTTTTTGGGGGTTTTCGGCGTGCATTCGGTGGGTTTTGCGGTTAGTTTTCGTCGGGTTTGCGGTAGCTTTTCCCTGCAATTCGGGGACCCTGTGGTGCTTGCTGAATACACCGCAGGGTCACCGAAATGGGATCGGCAAAACGAACCGAATTGAAGAGAACGAAAAGTTACCGAACGTGCGGTGACTTTTCGAATCTCTTTGGATAACCCTGATAGTTACATAGGTTGAAAAAAGACATGCGTCCATCGGGTTCAGCCTCTCCCACATCACCTACTGCTGTTGATCCAAAAGAAGGCAAAAAACCCAGTCTGAATGCTTGCCAATATGCAACATACTGGGAAAAAATTCCTTCTTGCCCCCAGAATGGCGTCAGATTTCTCCTTGGATCAAGAAGCTTTTACCCACATATTAAATATTATAACCCTTAATATTCTGTGTCTGCAGGAAGTCATCCAGTTGCTTTTTAAAAGTCTGTACGGTCTCTGATCCAACCACCTCGACAGGCAGAGAATTCCACAGCTTTATTGTTCTCACCATAAAATAACCCTTCCTATGCTTTAGGCTGAATTTTCTTTCGTCCAGTCTAAATGGATGACTTTGTGTCCTGTGTATAGACCTGCTAATGAATAGGTTATCAGACAATGGTTGATAATGGCCCCGTATATATTTATATAAGGTTATCAGATCCCCTCTAAGGCGCCGTTTCTCTAAACTAAACAGGTTTTTATCTTGTTAGTCTTTCCTCATAACTTAACCCTTCCATTCCCCTTATTAATTTAGTTGCCCGTCTCTGCACTTTTTCTAGCGCTATAATATCTTTTTTTAAGACAGGTGCCCAAAATTGCACGGCATATTCAAGGTGCGGCCTAACCATTGATTTATACAGAGGCAAAATTATGTTTTCATCCCGAGAAAATTAAAATCGTAACAGTTTGTAGGTAAAAAAAAGCAATATGGTCAATAGATTGGACTGTGCCTTTCAATGACATATACGTATGCAAACTCTGACTATAGATCAGTGATGGTGGATACAAAGTATATTAAAACTTAACTTTTAATGAATTAGAAGGACCAGACGGACATTTATACTTTGGACCACTAGGGGGCACCAAAGGAAAAGAAACCGTGAAAATCAAACTCTGGATGGGCTTGAAGAGAATTAAAAAACAAACATGTGTGTCAGAGCTGCCTAGAATTGCGGGAAAATTTACAGACTTGTATTTGTTAGTACATCTAACTTGGAAAGACCCAATAAGATTGGAAGGGTCTCTCATATAATTGAGTCATTGATTCCCACGTTAGCAGAGGATATGGAATGAGTATAGCAGGGATTACTATGTTGAGAGAGGCAGACTAGATAGGTCCAGAAGCCAAACGCCTGTAACTTTTTCTGCTCATGTTTGTTAAAGGCTTCTTTCTATTCTGGAAAATTAAATCGTAACAGTTTGTAGGTAAAAAAAAAAGTAATATGGTCAATAGATTGGTCCATGCCTTTCAATGACATATACGTATGCAAACTCTGACTATACAAGCACTCCGAGGTATTTCTTCCAAACGTAACATTTATTTCATCACTTAAATATATAGGATGTCCATGAAATTCCTTCCAGGAACTTTCATCAATACAGTTTTAAAGTTGATGAAAGTTCCAGGAATGGGATCTCATTATTATATGCAAATATTCCAAAATTAGAATCTGAAATCCAAAACAGTCCTGGTCCAAATCATTTTGGATAATGGACACATATAGTTATATATATTTTATTACTTTGTATTTCTGTAATCAACTGTAACAATTCAGTGTTCTTGAAGCCAGGACATACTTGAAAACGAGAGAAATCTCAATGTATCCTTCCTGGTAAAATACTTTATAAATAAATAGATACATAGGCTGAAAAAAGACATGCGTCCATCGGGTTCAGCCTTTCACACATTACCTACTGCTGTTGATCCAAAAGAAGTAAAAAAAAAAACAGTTTGAAGCGCTCACCAATATGCAACACACTGGGAAAAAATCCCTTCTTGACCCCAGATGGCGTCAGATTTCTCCTTGGATCAAGAAGCTTTTACCCACATATTAAATATTATAACCCTTAATATTATGTTTTTGCAGGAAGTCATCCAGTCGTTGTTTAGTAGTCTATACAGTCTCTGACCCAAACACCTCAACAGGCAGAGAGTCCCGCAGCTTTATTGTTCTCACCGTAAAATAACCCTTCCTATGCTTTAGGCTGAATTTCCTTTCGTTCAGTCTAAATGGATTACCTGATGATTTCAGTGCAATTCTGTGTTTTGTGATCAGGAGACATGGTAGTCTTCTATGGGACAATTTTGGTGCCGCCGAATTGGCGAACTGTACCTTATTTCACAGTTAAATCTCCTGTATTTGGCGAATTGACAGCTTAGTGAATAGACAAAATGACCCAAAATTGCACAGAACGGAGAAAATCACCATTCAATGCAATTTGGGGCCAATTCGGAGGTTAGGAAATAACCCCTTATATATTTCGGACTTGACCCCTGCCTGGATCTCATGTTCAAAGATCTGGTCTACACCCTTGAACCTCACTCAAGCCCCAGAACACATTCATGCTGCCAATTTTAACTGATTCCATTTTTCTGCCATATTGGTAAAGGAAGGAGCAAGCTAAGCTATATAATCGTATATTACCCAATGTTACCTTTCTGCCTTTTCCCCTTCCTTGTGGCTGACTGCTTATCATGGGAAATGTAGTCCATAACAACAGGAAGCTGACAGATTAATCATCTGTGATCTATTCTATAATTACACAACACATTCTGCTGTACATCGCTTCATCATTAGAGAGTTTCAGCCCCAGGCGCTCAGGTGCATATGTTGCAAGTTATGCTTCCTAGCAGATGTCGTCCACAAAATCTGCCTTGTCGGAAACTGAATATCCCTGACAAAAGGATCTTTTCAAAGCTCTGTGTGCTGTTAGGGCATCGAGTTATGCGAGAAACACTCAAGGCGAGACGTATACAAGTCAGGGAAATAGAAGATACATTTTAAAGCTGAGTGTTCCGTGGAGTCACTAATTGCTGACTTTTTCTATGTTTTGTTCTCAGTGAACCCGAGTCTAGAGATGGTTTGGGGGAAAAACTCAATAACGCAGCAGCTAGGAAACTCTCAGTGCGTATATCAGTAATCTCAGCCGTCTCGGAGGTGTTGCGTTATCGTGCCAGTTAAGCTGCTGAATAATGTATAGTTAAATCTATGTTAATGTTAGTGAATTAAGACACAGATATGCTTTTGACTCACACACTGATTGGCCATGTGCCGATCCAAGTATGACTTTAAATGTGTTTTTAACCCTGTGTGGGAATTAAAAGACACACTCTACTTGGCAGTCGTATCAAAATAATGACTCTATTGACATAGGACAAGTCATTATCTGGCTGGAATATATTGTGGATAGTCAATGGAGCGCCAGCGAACTGGATGTACGGTCAATCATTACACATGTCCAATAAACGTCTTCTAATCCGTTCAGAAGAAACTCCTATTCCAGATGGCACCCGACGCCATCAAATACGTATATGCTGATGCAGAGTGTGTGCGCCAGTCTTGTGCGCGGTGGGCGGTGCGCGCGGGATGTTTGGTGCGGGTTGCGCAGGGTCATTCACCAGGTCAAGTTTTGGCCCCCAGTGATGTGATCCGCTTGATTTGTGGTGGTAAATTTCCATCTGAAAGTGTTAATTAGTATGGGGCGATATATATACCGATGCGGGGCTCCATTAGTTTGTGACCTATGCGCATTAGATGTTGTGCGCAAGATGCGCAGTTAGAGCTGCGCTCAATGAAGCCATTTGATACGTTGGATACTTGCGCATGCGCAGTAATGTGCGCCCCGCTGTTTAAACGCCATATAGTAAAAAAGATTAAAATAAATAAATAAATAAATAAATAAAAAAAAAATAATAAAAAAAATAAATAAAAGGAATTCTCCCATCTAATTAAGGCTAATAACCTAGCGTTCCACCCCTAGAGGCAGCCTTAGAAGCACAGGCATTAATGAGATTGATAGATAAAAGGTTACATGTGATCCCAATTGTTTTTAAATTGTTTTTAATTTGTTTCAAGAGTTTTTAATTGGCTTTTTAAATTGTGTTAATTGTTTCAATGATTGTGATTCGATGTGAACTGTGAATGATTAAATGGGACAGTCTAATAGTATATAAGGAAGCAGCAGACATAAGACCAGTGATACCAGCTGAAGAAGCTCTGAGGAGCGAAACGCGTTCTGGTAATATAATTTATGTATTAATAAATTTGTTTTTATTTTAACCACTGCTGCTTCCTGTAACGTGATTTAGAGAAGGTTTTGGAATTACCTTAATATTCCCATGCGACATCTTGGAGCCAATGCGGCTCATTAACATGTGAGTGTAACCATATATAAGTACCAACTTTACCATTACATTTAAACGATATTGCACTAGGTAGTGCGTTGGTATTTTTTTGATCCACTGCAGGGGAAAGCGATTGAAGAACCTTGTTGCGGGTATATGGGCACCTGAATATCCTTTGAAGACCCATAATCGTTATCCATCCTAGAGCCAAGGTTGGGCTCAACAGAATGTGAGTAGGACTACAACCGCTTTGCTTTCCTTTTATGGTGAATCGACATACTGCGCTATCTTGCCTCCTCTTCTTTGCAGCAATTTCTTCTTATCTGGAATAGGAGTTTCTTCTGAACGGATTAGAAGACGTTTATTGGACATGTGTAATGATTGACCGTACATCCAGTTCGCTGGCGCTCCATTGACTATCCACAATATATGTTTCCAGGTTTTTAGGAGAACCCCCACATTCAATGTGTAGCGTGTACGTTTAATCCTTCTTCCTGAAGGCGCTTCACTGTTTCTTTCTTTCATTGGCTGGAATATACCCTTAGGTTTATGGCGTAGGGGTATCAAATTTGGGTCGTTAAGATGATGATCACCAATAGTTGCCAGAACTCTTTAAATATCAAACATGGGCAGAGAAATAGAGTGTAACACAGGCTCAGACTGATACTTGTTACAGCACTGCCTGGCGATGCAGGTATCGGCTCCTTCTCGGTTTTCCCTGGTTTCTTCAAATTGTGTTATTGAGCCTTTCCTCTCTATGCATAATCATCACATGTTCATGATCTTATCACTGTTGTTTTATGGGCCTAAGATCCCATTAATTTGTTTGTTTGCTCTTTTTGACATACTATTTCACTCTCACTATTTACGACACCTATCCCAACCCCTACCTGTGTGCCCCTTAATGTTCAATTCTATGATTTTGATCAGTAAATGTCACAGGGCCAGTAGTACTCTTGATCCTTGGATCAGGATAGACCTATTTCTATTGAGAACCTGCGCCTTTGATTTTTGTTCCGTATTTCTGTGTATGACTCCTTGGCTTTGGTTCCCAGTTTATGCTCTAGTCTGTTTCCTAAGTTCAGATTCTGCATTCTGATATCTCGTGTATGACCTGGTTTGGCTTCTTGGACCTCTCTTCTGTATGTACCTCGTCTGTTTAAGGATTTCTCTGCCTGTTTGTAGTTAAGTCTGTTTTCACTCAGCAGGCATTTGGCCACAAAGCCATTTGGTGTTGAATGGTACTCAGTGTTTTGTCTGATCTCCCTGCCTGGGAGTGCTAGTATTAGCAGTCTTTATTGTTGTGTTTTTAAAGTACCGAGTTCTGCCCTGCAGGCTGCTGAATACATTTTAGTCTCATTTTTGAGAATTACTGTGTGTTCTCATTCTGTCTATCCCCAGTCCTGTAATCTGTATTTAGATGAGAAATCATACACAGTGCAGGGCTACCTCTTGTGTTTGTGTTCTGCACCATCTTTCTTGTTTTCGAGTTCTGCAAGTGTGTGCTGGATTCTGCTTTAAGCAGCAAACCACTAACCTGCCCTAAAGGCTTCAAACTACACAGCCTAAAGGCTCCCCATCACCCTATAGGGGGCCGATCATTACAGTAAAGCTTCCAGACCTGAAGAAGAGAGATACACTCTTGAAAGTTTGTCTTTTAAATGTAACGTTAGTCCAATAAAAATGTATCACTATGCACTCTACTGTATACTCTGGTGATATATATATATACAGTACATATATATATATCTTCGATCTCCGCATGAACTTGTGTAAGGTCTTATTACTTGGGTGCAGGACCTTGATCTACAGAATAAATAGCAACAAATAGGTCCGCGACACAGATTTGTTACAAAATTAAATAAATCTTTTATTTAGAATAGTTGACATTTCAGTCCTGGAGGACTGAAACGGCGACTATTCTAAATAAAAGATTTATTTAATTTTGTAACAAATCTCTGTGTTGTGGACCTATTTGTCGCTATTATATATATATATATATATATACAATATATATATATATATTCGTGGTTTGTTTATATTTAAACATATAGAGGTGCACACGAGGTGTGCCAGGCATACCCTAATGTTGGATAAAAAGGTCCTCTTTCACCTCCTACATTTTTTTCTTTGTTTTTTGATGAAGGATTTTACCAGGATAGATACACTGAGATTTCTCTCGTTTTCAAGTATGTCCTGGGTTGCGAGTATGTACCGTTAGGTGTCTTGCCCAAGGAGAGGTGCTCTTGCTGGGATTCAAACCTATGTTTCCACGGTTATAGAGCAGTGATGGTACCTCTACTCCACCCAGTTGGTACTTTGACATTTTAGATGTCCCTCATCTGATCATGATGTATAACATAAAAACTTACTGTATACTTGATAACAGGCTTGTCATTTCTAATGAAAAATGTGTATTTTGGGCAAAATCTTCAAAAATAGTTTTTCAATTGAGAAATATTCCATGGGTGCCCAGCACGATGCTACGAGCTCTGCCCGCTAGTGTTTAAGCTGACAAATAAAGTGAATATGTACGAGAGGCATGTCAGCGCTTCTAAATAGATTGATTGATGGATGGATAGATAAATAGATTTTCTACAAAAAGTTTGATAAATGTTTTTGATTGAATGTAAACTGTAGCGCTTTAGTCAGACAGCAGACGTGGCACGTTACACAGACAGCAGACGTGGCACGTCACACAGACAGCAGACGTGGCACGTTACACAGACAGATTGCTTAGTTTGTCCTCCTTGCCTGGGTTTCTATGTCATTCATTATTTATCTCCATAACTATAGCTATGTGTGATCTCTTAAACGTGTGAAGATTTGGAGTGCGATATTTGTTTATATATTTTCTGTTTGGTGGCTGAGGGCAGGTTTAAATCATTAAATAGTTTTGTGCACTGGGTCAAACGTGTGAATTTCGAGAAATGCTTCACACTTCTTTGAACATGACTATCAATGCAAGCATATTCTCCCAGGTGCTTGTCCCCTGACAAACCATCAAACTGGTTCACTACTTCCAATCTGTTAAACCTATTTGCATGCATCGCTTCTGGCAACCATTTAAAATTCTTAATAATTTAACAATGCACTAAAGACCTTTTTTTTTCTTCTTTCCCCTGATATGGGTATATGACCTTTTCCTAAAAACATGTACAGATCTCACACTGCACTTTGTTCGACTACTTGTTTCTTTGAATTTGCGGAATGCGCAAAGTTTCTTTAAAGTTTCTGGAACTATAGCTTTCATAGCAATATTTACTTAAGCGCTTGATACTTTAAAGGGACGCTTCATTAAAAAATAGGGTACCCTTTTTTAACCCTTAACCCCTTCACTGTTGGACCATTACACCTCTGTGTGCTGAGCTAATTTTTACCATCAGGGTTATTCAGAGAGAGGTGAAAAGCAGCAAAATGACTGGAGAATGGAAAATTCTATCAGGGTTATTCAAAGAGATTCTAAAAGTCACCGCACGTTCGGTGACTTTTCGTTCTCTTCAATTCGGTTTGTTTTGCCGATCCCATTTCGGTGACCCTGCGGTGTATTCAGCAAGCACCACAGGGCCCCCGAATTGCAGGGAAAAGCTGCCGCAAACCCGACGAAAACGAACCGCAAAACCCACCGAATGCACGCCGAAAACCCTCAAAAACATCTAGATTAACCTGCGGAAAACCACATAAAAACCCGAACAGGAGCCGATCGCAGCCTTCGACACAGCAGAAGAGGCAGTGAATAAACTAGCAAAACAGTTTGTATGAATGTGTGAAAGTGAAACGCTGTTTGCAAAGAAACTACTGAGCGAAAATGTCTGAAATTTACATATGAGGTCCAGGGAATGATAATAAAAAGGGCTGTTACAGAAAAAATAAGAAAACTTTAAAAAAAAAGAATTGGACTTTTAAAAAAATAAAAAATGCTTGAAATATCCTAAACAATCTATAAATAAAGAGACTCTTTACTGCAGAATTTTATAATGAACGGTTTATTAGATATTGAATTAAAATGGGAATATTTTTAACATTGAAGCCTATGGGATTCGCCTGAATAAACCTGCCGAATGAAACCACCGAATGGCAGGGCATTTCAGGAACCTTTCACTGCTGGTTTGTGTTCTCTGAATAGCCGAAGCATTGCTTTTTCATGGGGATTTCACTGCCCTCAAACAGGCACCGAACAGGCACCGTATGTGCAGGCAATTCGCTAGGATTTGGCGAATTGCCTGCTCTCTGGATAGCCGAAAGGCCAAGAAAGGTAACCGAACGCTGATTTTCAGCGTTCGGTTACATTTCTCAAGCAATTCGGAGCTCTTTAAATTACCCTGTATGTCAAAATAGCCGATTTGGAAAGTGAGATGAATGGGAGAATTTTTCTGGTTTGGCTATTTTGACCTAGAATTTTCACTTCTCCAGACATTCTCCTGCTTTTCTCCGCTCTCTGAATAACCCTACATACATGTATATGCTTATCAGGTTTAAACGCGATTTGAAGTCACGTTTTATTATACAACCCAGACAAATTATATATCTTTTTTTTCAGCAGACTCGGCAGATTCATAATATATCATTATTATATGTATACTTCATGCCCTGTCAGAATGCTATATCAATTTTTTTTTAAAAAAAATGTGAATTTCTAATAGTCTACAGCGTGTAAAATTATTATTTTTTCACATTTTTATCACCTGAGCCTTTGTGGTTATATATTTTATGAAGCACACTTGTTGAAAAAATTTGAAATTGGAGCGCGTTACTTTATGTTTTTGAGAAATTACTTAATGTTAGCTAAAACCGAAAAAAAATCATTAGTGCAGTGTCATTGTTCACAGTATAATTGAAATGTGTACACTACTGCTCATTAATTATAAAAAACATTTCAATTTTTTTTATTTTTCTTTAAAAATTCTTATATTTTATTATTATCTTTGTTTTTTACTTGTAACATGATCATGTTTGGTATCATTGGAAAGGCCCTCTAACGGACACCGATTGGGAGATAGGGGGGTCCTTTGCACTGCCTTATCTCCACCATAGGGTTTCCATAGGGAAACCCTTTAACTGCTAGGGGGTTAATACTCCAACTGACGTCATTGCGCCATG
The DNA here is from genome assembly GCA_009667805.1 of Leptobrachium leishanense. Lineage (NCBI taxonomy): Eukaryota > Metazoa > Chordata > Amphibia > Anura > Megophryidae > Leptobrachium > Leptobrachium leishanense. The sequence goes on from CM019069.1 coordinate 24,909,263, forward strand.
CGCAATGACGTCAGTGGGTGGGGAGAGGCCCCGGAGGCTTGGCTGACATCCAAGATGTCAGCCACCTCCGGGAGAGATATTCAATCTGGCGCGGAACGCGTCAGATCGTGGACTGGCACCTCAGGGGTTAACGAGAAGCAGTGATGGAAAGGTCATACTGAGACCTTTCTAGTGTTGCCTCTCTTTTACTAATATTTCCTCCCCATCAGGAAGGAGAAGGGTCCAAAGGACCGCCCTCATTTCAGGTGCTCTTCCGGCTTTGCGAGGGCGCCTGAATCTGACACCGTTGCACCCGTCGCAATGACATCAGTGTGCCAAGAGGGGGTATAAGACTGGGGTCAGACCACGCGGGACCCCAGAGGGAGGTAAGTATGGGGAATGACAGCCCTCTTAACCCTTTCACTGCTGAGGACGTGTGGGGAACGTCCTCATTGACTCCTAAGGAAAGATAGGTGGTTCCTTTGAACCCCGATATCTCCCCGATATCCCCCGACTGTTGGCAGCTAGCAGGGTCATGTTTGGTATCATTAGAAAGGCCAGAGCATGACCATGACCATGTTTAAAGTAAAGAAAAAAATAAATAAAAATAATAATAAAAAAAAGAAAAACGATTTTTTTTAAGACGTGAAATGGCTCAGCAGTGAAGGGGTTAAAGGAAGACGTAGGGGGAACATCCTATGCATATTGCGGGGAATCCCCATGACGTTTTCCACACATCTTATGCATCCAAGGGGTTAAATAACTGTCAGATTCTGCTGACAGCCTCTTCCTAATTATTTTATTATTATTATTTTTATTTAGGTTGATTTTACTCACCTTTTGTGCCTTGCTGGGTGTTGATTCTAATCTTCACCTCAGAGTCTTCTGAACCTGAAACTCCCTGAAGCTTTTCTGTGCAGTTTGTGCTCCTATGCACCATTTGTAGCATAGGAACTGCAAATTGTATACCTCTACGGGATTTGCGCAAGTTACGTAGCGCCTCCGCAGAACAATGGATCGGAGCTACGTGTGCATGTGTCGATCTGATGGCTGCCTCTCTGAGAACACTAGCGATCATGGGTAGTCTCAGAGAGGGTGATGTTTGCATGTTCTTTGCATGCCAACATCACTGGTGACTGACATCTGGGAACTTCAAGGTGCCAGCTGCAAGTGACACTGGTGGAATGGAGGAAACTCCTCTGCTTCACCCAGTGATTACACCAGAACGGGGCCAGCAGAAGGAAGGGGGGACGACTCTACACTTCCTGGCCACTTTAAAAAGATAAAGTGTTAAGGATGAGTAGCGTGTTCCCTTAATAATATGTTTTGCCAAAATTTTCCCCCATTTTTCTTCAAACATGGAAAAGTAATGAAGATTCTAAATTCTTTCCACATTGCAACGTTGTAGCAGCTCATGTTAATTTTGACAGAATTCCAAACACATAGATAGAAAAATATGATTTGATGTTGCTAACCTTTCTCTCTGGCTCGATTAAAGACTTTTACATCCTTCAGGTTTATTCCAAGTCCAGTCCTCATGGTTACAGCGTCTGCGGCATCGTTTTTGTTGCCCCTCCTAATGGAACCATTGGAGTGTGCTCTGGAAAGATAGTGGAGGATCACAGATCACCAATCCTTACATAATTAAACGATCAAACGAGTCGTTAAAGTGCAACAGACAGCTGGCCTAACAGAAGGCATGGAAACCTACTTGCGTTGGCGACATTGATATTGTTTAGCTTTGAATATCAAAAGTGCCTTTTTTGCTGTGGAAATTACATGGCTTTTGTAAGATCCTCATTGTGACCTTGCTAAGGAATGGCTAATCCTACAAGGGTGAAGCAGCTGGTGCTGAAATAACATTTTGAGACTCAAATACTTATGGAAAAATAAATTACCTGTCAGACCAGTAGATGTAAGCCCCGAAGACTACAACTGAAAACATATCCACATTGCTCCCTGACAGCACAATCTCCCGATTCCGTCCACTCTCAAGGTCGATCCTTTCTATCTTGTCTGTGCGAGCATCGCACCAGTATAATTTATTTTCCTAAAAGATCAATTTCAAAGTAAACTTCAGCAAGTCATTTTTTTTTTTTTGCGGTTTGTTTGTTTGCAGGAGAAGTTTATTAAGACAGTAATGGAAAGCAAAGCAACACAATACTATAAAACATTACTATTTGTTAGTATTTAGACACATAATGTGCACACAGACCTCGTAATCCACGGAGATTCCGTTCGGCCAGACGATCCCTGTGTTGACCAGCATAGTTCTTTCGGATCCGTCTAAACGTGCTCTGCTGATGCACGGAGTCTGACCCCACTCTGTCCAGAAGAGGTACCTAAAGTGTATGCAAAAATAAACAAAAGACAACGTTTATAATGATCAACTAATAAATTCATATTTATTGTTTTCTTTCTTGACTTTATAAATATGGATGGATGTGTCTGCTGAGTAGGAAGTCGAGGCAAGCGGACAATCATTTTTTTGCAGAATCCGCACCAGAAAGTATGAAAGTATGAGAATATATTTAACAAATTATCTCTAAACTTGGGAACTTATTTGGGCAAATCAGTATTTAATAAATAACGCCATTCAGAGCCAGTGACGGTAGTCACTTGGGACTTTGGGCGTCTGGACCAGAAATTACTTTTGGAAGGTGTGGGACTTTGGGTTGAGGTGGGTCTGACACGTCACATTATTCCCCAACCCTCTCTTACGTCCATATAGCTCTGTACCTATCGATAGAGACGGCTCTAGAACCAGTGAGGTCTAAGGCAAACCTCAACTGTGAGGCCCTATTATTATGGTGTACAAATACAAGAATTAGCCCAAAAAAACATAATGTAGGAGTAATGTACCAGTACTCCCATGAACATGTGTATACTGAAATGCCACACAAATACCCCGTGCGAGGCCCCTGTTTGAGCGAGGCCTTAGGCAACTGCCTATTTGGCCTAATTATAGAGCCACCTCTGCCTATCTGTGCAGCGTTCTGTGTTATTGTATCTATATTGTTAATAAATTGTTATATTATATAAAAATTGCTATTATATATGTCGCTGAAAGTCCTTTCTTAACTCCCACCCTACCTTTCTGACATTTTTGAGCGATTTTATTCTTGGGTGCTCAGACCCTGAGCAGTGTCAGTGTATTGCGTCTCTATCTTCCTGTTTGTCTGCAATTACATTTTTTTCCTCATCAAAAGCCTGGTATAATATCCATACCTGGATGCAATAAACAAGTTCTATTCTGGCTCCTACATGTAGTCACGACTCATGATGTGGGGTAAAGCTTACAATCAACTGATATATTCATCTGCTTTGATCACTGGTTACAGGAGAGGAAGCCGACACAAACGGAGGTGCCCAGTTGGGGTACTGGAGGTTCCGTTACAAATCCTATTTTGCACGGTCACGGGACGAACGTTATATAAGGAGAGGAGTAGATGAGTGATCTTGTAGCCGGTGACGGAATTGCTGCATATTTGACTGTAATATTCTACCATAAATATTGTTTACATTTTGATAGATTTATCACTTTTTTCTTTTTCTTCTTTTGTACAAACAGAAGTAAGAGCACCCACACACGCCAACACCATAAGTACCATGGCTGTGGAGGAGGGATCTCAAACTCTGGCCTACCCAGTAGGGATGGGCCGTACACCCCAGTGTTCGGTTCGAACTCGAATACCCGAACAGCCGAAAAGTTCGAATTCAAACTCGAACTCAATGCAAGTCAATGGGGGTCGAACTTCCGAAAATTAAAGTGTCCTCCAAGAGGGCATATATGCAAGATATTAGCCATAAAAGGTGTATGGGGGTCTGAGTCCTACCCTGGGGGACAGGAACAATGAAAAAAAGTTAAAAACCCCCCACCATTTTTAACCCTTTCACTACTGAGTGCTGAGCCATTTCACCGCTGTGTGCTGTGCTCATTTTTACCGCTTTTACTCATGTTTAAATGCGATTTGAAGCCGTGGGAAATGTTTGAGCAACAAGGAGTGGGAAATGTTTAGGAATTCCATAGGCTTCAATGTTAAAAATATTCCAGTTTTAATACGATATCTAATAAACAGTTTATTATTATATACCGCAGTAAAGAGTGTCTGTATTTTTAGATTTTTTAGGATTTTTTTAAGCATTTTCTGAATTATTTTTTTCCCCTTGAACTTTCAGTGAACGTTCTGAAAAGTTCGAAGTTTGCGAACATTGAACCGGCAGCCCATCCCTACTCCCCAGTTGTTTATTGCCTACATTTCGCTGAACACTTTGAATGCAATAGACCAGAGAATCATGGGAGTTGTAAGCTCTCGAGCAGGGTCCTCTCTCCTACTGTTCTGTGTCTTTCTATTGTATGTATTTTAGTTATTCTGGCTCACCCATTGTACAGCGCTATGGAACTTGTTAGCGCTTTATAAATGCATGTAACTGTAGATCAGAAACATCTGGGTGACTGGCGTTTGAGATCCTGGCTTTAGAGATCAGGGTGCTTGCAGTGTATTATGGTCTAATATTCTAACTGACTCAACTTTGTCAACTTATGTACAGGTTGAGCATCCCTTATCCGGAATGCTGAGCTCAGATCTCACATTTATCTGCATTTTGGATTCTGGGAGAATCAGAAGTGGAAAAAAGAAGTTGTGACGTGCCAGGGGAGTAACAATACAATTCCTGCTGCAGCACCACTGTGTGTACACGCTACTAGATGCTGCATGTCTCTGTGCAGCATGTCACACAATGGAGCTGCAGCGAGTGCCCCATCATGTTCCTCGTGGTGCTTCAGCCATGGGGTGAGTCGGCATGCAGCAGGACCTGTCCGGGGCAACAGGGAGGCAGGACTAAATTCAGAAGATTAAAAAAATTCTGGGTTTATAGTCTTCCGGATTTCAGAATTCCAGATAAATGGTGCCCAACCTCTGTTGTGCATCTGTGTCTATTGTGCACCTACTTACAATTTGTGTACAGTGCTGTGGAATCTGTTGGCGCTCTATATATAATAATAAAATAATAATAATTAAGTTAGCCATTCGGCACAATTCCTTATTCACAAAATAACCCTATTCAACTGTTTCTAATTAGTTGGGAAAAGTAACAAAGGCTTGGTCAGGGAACGGAAAAACATTTCCTCATTCCATGTATTTACTTTCTAAAGATGAGACACACTCCATAACATCAGACCGAGACTGGAAGATCATTCAGCGACAATGTAATTTTGTAGAGGAAATTGAAAAGTACAGGAAATGAAGAAAAGTTGAAATGTGTAAAAAAAAGTGAATTTAGATTTATTTTTACATTTCTGTGGTGGCTTTCAGTAATGTCAACGTTTTCCTCCAAAGTCACATAAAATCCTTGTTTAACCTTAACAATTCTACGATTTCCCAGGTTAGGGGTTTGATTTAATTCTATCAGCAGATTTTTTAAAAATATCAATCAAATTAGTAAAAAAAATTGTCTTGACACAATCTTTGATAAATGCCGCCGTTGTGAAGAAAAGATGGCCGGACAAACGCCTGAAAAAGCTTATTTTAGGCCATCAGCATACAGAGTTGTTCCCTTTTTAAATTGACAATTTTTTATTGTAGAAAAGTGTCATCGGGTAACAAACAAGACATCACAACGGCCACATAGTGCCAAGTCTCAAAAAGGTACATAACAACAAAAGTATCACAAAAACACAAAAAGTGTGGCAAGGGAAACTCAAAACAGGAAGGGGGGGCAATACACACCAAAAAGTACTCCAGGACCGAAAAAGAAAAAGAAGGAAAGGGTGGAAAAGATGGCTAAGGCCTGACGTTTGACCTTCCTGGCTCACTCCTCGTAGTCCTAAAGACCGTAGGAGGCCGCGGAGAGTTGTGCATTTAAACATGTTTATTAGAAATATACAGTGTTTAATAAAATATTTCATTTTTTTTCACTATTACCCAGCCTAAAAATCCATTCATGAGCACCTTTCAGCACCTGTAAATATTTAAGGAAATGGCTCACCAAAAAATTTGAATTGAATCACTAAAGCCAATATTTCCATTTAAAAGTATAACCGCGAGAGCCGTTACATGATCAGAATTTTTATTGGGAATACGAAATGCCTGTAAATCCACATTTGAATCCAACAAACTGAAAAATGGCCAAAAAAAGGTACCAAATTAAATCGAGCCGTAGGGTACCTACTGTATTTCAGTGGAATGATCTGTTTTGAGGTCTGTACCACCATCACAGGTTTGTTCTTTAGGAGACACCAGAGGATGACATGTAGCCTGGCCATGTCAGTACAGTTGGGATATAGGAACCAAAATCATCGCATTTTTTGTCCATGTATGCCCTAAGGGAATGCTCTGTATGGGTACAGAGTTAAGAGAAGACCATTGGGGGGCTCTCGGTCAGTCAGGCCCACCTGTACACCAGACACCCATATTAATGTCTGCGAGGGGTGTCCCTACTGGTTCACTGATGATTCAGTTGAGGGTAGAACATATCTTACTATGGTTAAACTCCACATCTCATCAGTGCATCCATGCCTCCTGACGTTTCCAACATGTTGAACATACACAATGTAAGATCTACTATAACATCTCTTCAAGGACACATCATTACTAAAATCATCAGACACAATGAAACATGTTGAAGAGGTATATTCTAGGAGGTGTTTAGTTCTATCCTCTACAATTTTCTGCAACATGGTTACCTTTAAATAATTAAAAAACACTTGGCAAAACTTTTAATCTGCAACTGTGACGTGCGTCATTTGGAGTTGGGGTGCATGGACCTAGAGATGTATTTTGGAGGTGCAAGTCGGATGTTCTGTGTCATTTCCTTGCCCTCTCTTGTGCGCATGTAATCTGCGTTATGCATAAATAATGTTATTGTCTATTGTTATGGTCCATTTGTATCGGTTTGTCTGCTGTATATTTGAGGAGTTGTTAATTTTCTTTGTCCTGCAAACACTGCCCCGTTATCTGTTGTTTTAAACTGTAATCTGTTTGTCAATCACGATTGCCATTATCCTGCCTCATTTAGAAATGTTGAGTAAATGGATATCCCATTATCTGTTTTAATCTAACTATGTCTCCCAACAGTTTCTAGGGGAGGTGTTTGTGTCTGTAAATGTGTTTGCTTGTCCCCAATTTAAAAAGTTTCCATTCTGACCCTAAAAGACCCCAGATCTACAGTCTCGTCTTATTTCTGGGGGATGCTAGCAGGCTCTCTATGTATTCCGGTCTTTGAACTTCATCTCAGGACTGGAGAAGGGCACAGAGTCTGACTGGGGAGAACAGGGCGGTCCAGCAAGGAAGTGGCATTGGCAGATGTGACCCGGTCAGGGTACTGAGATCTGCCACAGCAACCATTTTAGCTGAATAGTAGATAGTGGATGACTTGTGTTTTACATATAAGCTTGTGGTCTTTCTGTTTTAACCCTGCAGAAACTCCCACCCCAAACTGAACAAAAAAGAGCAGAAAGCTGAGTCTGCAATATCCTGAACACTACTGAATATCATGTATATTCAATATGGTTTCCATAGAAGTAATGCAAATGAATTCAGTTTATTGCAATTTAAATTTGTTTGGTCCCCAAACATGCCCCTACTTTTAGCATTGCAAGCATGATGTCCAAGGTCCTAACACTTTTTAAAACCAGCCAGGAAAGTGTCTTAATGACATCTTCCCAGCTGATCCTTCATGGAGCTCAGAAATGTAGTAACTCCATTCGGCCAGCAGATGGCAGTATCTCCCTGCTAGATAGGTTATTACAGAAAGGAATACATTGGAAATATGCCCAAATATTTCTTACTGTATAATTAGTTAAAAATGGTTCCTGACAGTGGATTGTTTTTGTAAAATCCCTTGGTAGTGAAGTTGTTAAGCCTGACTTAAAAAATCACTAGAATGACACTGTAAAAATAAGTGTCAAATAATTTAAATAAATAAACATGGCAATGTATATATTTGTAACATAAAGCAACATTGCCTGCTATGCACTCACATAAAAATCCCATTCCAGCCGGTAAAAAGGTAACATACATGTCACTATCACAGAAAAAAACTAATTTACACATAAATAAATTGAAAGAAGAAAATTACCCTTTTTCTGGATGAACAGCAATAGCTCTGGGTTGGTCAATACCCCGTGAAATCACAACGTATCGGAATGAGCCGTTAAGTCTTGCCACTTCAATCACATTGAAACCATGATCTGCCCAGTATATGTTACCTGGTTTAAGTTAAAAGAAAAATATATATATTAAATGCATTTAGAGACTAGATTTTTTTTTCTTTTCTTTGTTTTCATGGTTTCTCCGTTGTAAATAAAGTTTCGATACAATATGAATTAATATCTAAACATTGGGTTTTGACACTGCTTTTAAAAAAATTCATAAGACAAGAGCATATTCTGATTAGTTCTGTTGCCAATATCAAAAATTTACTTACACTTACCTAAAGCCATAACCTAAAGCCATAGAACAAATTGTTTAATTTTTGTTTTATTTTTTCCTCAATTTTTATTGAAAATTTCAGGAATTAACAAAATAAAAAGAATATAAATGAAACAAAGTTAAGGGTTCTCTAATCAAAAAAGCATAGGTATATGGGAGGTTGTAATGGTTATTTTTTAACCCCTCCTGACCCACAACTCAGTCTGCAGCCTGTGTTTGGCTTAAAGCATCCTAAAAAGGTCATCCTCTCTCCAGTGCCAGGGTAGCCCTTGATGCTATTTTGAAATGACGGGTCTGCTGCTTCTCATCAATTGTCTTTTACTGCAAATGCATTGAGAAGCATTCATTGGGCAATCATCGCTTTACTAGCTGTTCATTGTTTACAGTAACCCTGGAAGTTCGATCAGTGTAAGCGATTGACAGCCTTCTGGGTAGAGGAACCCCCCCCCCCGCTTTACCAGAAAGACATGTCTGCTGCTTCCCATCCATTAGCTGTTAATGGAAATGCAGAGAGAAGCATTGGCCAATCAGCACAGTACTAGTTCTGCATTGTTTTCTGTAAACCTGGAAAACGTATCAGTGCGAGTTGATTGACAGCCTTCTGGGTAGAGGAAAGCCTTTTGCTTTTCGAGTATGACATGTCTGCTGCTTCCCATCAATTGCCTCTAAATGCAAATGTATTGAGAAGCATTGGCCAGTCATTGTGGAACTAGTCGTGCATTGTTGTCTGTAGCCCTGGAATACTGCTGAGATCAAGCGGATTGACAGCCTTCTGGGTAGAGGCACACCTCCGCTTTACCAGAAAGACATGTCAGCCGATTCCCATCCATTACCTGTTAATGGAAATGCATAGAGAAGCATTGGTCAATCAGCACTGTACTACTTCTGAATTGTTGTCTGTAACCCTGGAAGGCTGCTCAGAGTGAGTTGATTGACAGCCTTCTGGGTAGAAGAAAGCCTTCTGCTTTTATAGAATGACATAGAATGAGGCTTCCCATCAATTGCCTCTCAATGCACATGAATTGAGAAGCATTGGCCAGTCATTGCTGTACTAGTTGTGCAATGTTGTCTGTAACCCTGGAAGACTGCTCAGAACGAGCTGATTGACAGCCTTGTGGGTAGAGGAAAGCCCTACGCTTTTTCAGATTGACACTCAGACCTGCTGCTTCCCATCCAATGCTTCTTAATGCAAATGCATTGGCCAATCAGTGCTGTAGAAGTTGTGCATTGTTGTCCATAACCCAGAAAGACTTCAGAGCGAGCCAATTAGAAGCCTTTGCAGCTCCCTATGGCCAATTAAATTGTCAGGGTGGCCAAAGTGTCCCTTTAAGACAATAATATATCAGCCGCCATTGGATCAAACAACTTGTGTAACAATAGGAAGACATCAAAGCTTGTTTTATAAACAAGCCTATTGTTTTTTCTCCATTTATACCTGTATTCTAAGATTAACGGGCAGAACTCTTGAATGCTGACCTGTTTGCTGAATAAGGAGTTAAAAGGTGAATGCGTTTGCTATGTTGCAATAAGAGCCAACCACTGGATATTTATTAAAGTTGGAGAGGAAATAATGACCCAACGACAGTATGCTGTATCCCCTCATGCATAGTTTGTATATTTACAACCAGTGATACGCACTCACATCCGTCCCTATCATCATAGCTTTGCTGCCTGATAAAATATTAATAGTAGAGGAAAATGCTGATAATTCTTTTGTTATATGGATATACATTATATTTAATAATTCATTATTTGGGAACCCTAAACAATAATTATGTTGTGTCAGATACTTTTCAGGTCTAATTAAAAAAAAGTTAATATCCCCATATGCACCTTATATATACCTGATATTCTATAAAATACAATATTCTGTGGTCTACAAGGCATATTAAATCGCAAACATAATCTAGATAGATCCAGATGACTGAGCAAATTGTTCTTTACACACACACACAGGGTTATTCAAAGAGATCTGAATGGCTGCCGAAAGGTAACCGAACGCTGAAAATCAGCGTTCGGTTACCTTTCTTGGCCATTCGGCTATTCAGAGAGCAGGCAATTTGCCAAATGTTGGCGAATTGCCTGCACATACGGTGCCTGTTCGGTGCTTGTTCGAGGGCAGTGAATCCCCCATAGCTTCGTCTATTCAGAGAGCAAAAACCAGCAGTGAAAAGGTACCGAATTGCCCTGCCATTCGGTTGCTTCATGCAGAAGATTTATTCAGGCGAATCCCATAGGCTTCAATGTTAAAAATATTCCCATTTTAATTCAATATCTAATAAACCGTTGATTATAAAATTCTGCAGTAAAAAGTCTCTTTATTTATAGATTTTTTTGGGATATTTTAAGCATTTGTCGGGATTTTTTTGCCCAAAAATGCTTGCCGATTGTTTTTAAAATGTTTGTTAAACGTTATTTCTTTTTCTGTAACAGCCCTTTTTATTATCATTCATTGGATCTTATATGTAAATTTCAGGCATTTTCGCTCATTAGTTTCTTTGCAAACAGCGTTTCACTTTTCAAACATTCAAGCAAACATTCTTTGTTTTTTTTAACTCCATTCGTCTGTGGTGTTGGGTTTTTCCGGCGGCTGCTCTGCGTGTGATCGTCTCCTGCTCGGGTTTTTCCGGCGTTTTCGGCAGGGTTAATCCAGATGTTTTTGCTGGTTTCGGTGTGCCGTCGCCGGGTTTTGCAGTGAGTTTTTGGAGGGTTTGCGGCGACTTTTCCCTGCCTTACGGCGGCCCTCTGGTGCTTGCTGAATACACTGCAGGGTTGCCAAAATGGGATAGCTGAATCGTACCGAATTGAAGACAAGGAAAAGTCACCCACGTGCGGTGGCTTTACAATTATCTTTGAATAACCCTGATACAGTATAAATCCAAAATGTTCATATTCATCCCCCTGGTAACCTGAATATGTGAAAAATAATTGATTAACTCGATGGCTGAAAAAAGGATCAATTAAATGCTGTAGCTCGCAATATGGGGGTCCCATGGAATATAGCATGTAAAAAAAGGTAAACATGCTATTTAAATCTGATTTTAAACAAAATGTTAAGTCTCAAAAAACTTTACTTTTACATACAGTAAATGGATGTGGATATCTGCTTTGGCAACTTTAGGAACTTTAGAGAGTTTTTCATAACCTTGGTGGAATTTAAAGGGACACTCAACACACACACCCTGACCACTGTCAGTTTTTAAAGCAATCCAGCTGTTTGGGGCACCCCCCACCCCCACCCCATTTAGCAGAAATCATTTTGTGAAGCAGAGGAGTTTCCTCCTTCTCCCACATACATGACAGCAGGCAGAGGGGACATGAATATCCCACCTGCCAGTCACTAAATCAGCCCCTGATGATGTTAGGAAGGTCTGCGTACTGACATCATCCTCTCTCAGAACGTCCGCGGCATCGAGCTTTCTGATAGAAGACAGCCAGTGGGTTGGATGTGCTCGAGCATGTGCGGAACTTGCGTAGAAAAGTAAGCAAATTCCAGGTGATACGTAATTTAATCTGTGTGCACAACGCGCATATATTTGCAGATTGTGCTACATAGCCAAAGGGACTTCTGCATTTTAGAAGCCCTGAGCTGAAAGAGATGAGCATGCTGGAGCAAGTCCTTTCCTGGAGCTCCCTGCAGATCAAGGTTAAATAGAATCTGGAGGAATACCACCTGTGGCAGGGAGGGGTGCATACCCAAGAGATTCATATGAAAAAAAATTATATATATATATATAAAATCAGCTGATTCAGTTAAAAGTATTTGGCCAGAACCCAAATTCTAAAAATGCTGCTGGTCTGAAAAAGGTTTGGCTGCCAAAAACACTCCAACAAAGCATATTTTCATCCAGCATCATCCATATTTATGCCTTTAAACAGGACTATTAGAAAAATAAAAAAAAAAATCAGTCTTATCCTCTCTGTTTCCCTGCCTGAAAATCCATTTATCGACAGCTTTTAGCATTCGATTCTTGTTTTTGGAAATTGGCACACCGATAAATTAGAATTGAATCGCTAAAGCAGATGTTTTCATTAAAATAGACGTTAGAGCCTATAATTAAACGCCATTTTTTTTCAACAATCAAATACTGGTAAACCTGCATTTAAATCTCTTGAACTGAAAAAAAAAATGGCTGAAAAAGGTAGGGATGTGCATGGCTGAAAGATGTGTTCCGTTTGGTTTCGATTTTAAATAATTTAGTTTTCAGAATTTCGTAGCTAATTTAATATCGTTTCGGATCGATTTGAAATTTCGAATCGATTCGAATTTCATATATCCATTCGATAGTTGATATCAATTCGAATTTTTAATCACTAGATAAAACCCCAATTAATCAAATTTTGCTGTTAAAACAAAAGCTAGGGTTAAATTTTAAGCTGTGTCACAGATTTAGTATTTAAGTCAAATTAAACAGTGAAACAAAATTAGTTTCATAAAGTCCTTTGCTGACTATTACTTCTATTGTAAGTTAAGATCAATTCGATAGTTCATTTCAAATTCAATAGTTGATATCAGTTATTCAAATGTTTCTTTTATGTTGATGACACAGTGTAAAACAAAATAAATCCGTTATGTACTGTTTCGTTTCGAATTCGTATCGATTCGTTATTCGGAGGTACTTCCGAATTCGAATTATCAAATTTTGTTCCAAATTCCGAATTTTTTCAAAACGATTGCACATCTCTAGAAAAAGGTCCTGATTTCTACTATCGGGCCAGGTTAAATCGGGCCCTAAGTGAATCGACTGTTCAACAACGTTTGGACTAACCAAAACTATGGTAAGTTTCAGACAAATTACAGATCAAACATTTTGCCCCAAAACATCTAATTTATATACACTTTTATTTATGAAAGAAATGCAAGTAATGACCCATCAAACGAATCAATGTTTTAAATTACTACCCTATTGTATTAAAGAAGAAAAAATTACCATCGCAACATCATTTAGCTTCGTTGAAAAGAGGAGAAAAATCACATATAAATATTTCTGGAAGATAAAATAAGTAAGCCGTGTCCCCGAGGGCCTCCATATCTCCTATTTAGAAAATATTGGTTTATGTGGTTTATGGCTTATTTTGAAAACTTCCTAACTTCAGGCGCACAATATGTATTTCTGCTTGAACTGTTCTCTTAAGAGTAATACCAAGTTATTACTACTTAATCATCCTCAGCATTAAAAACACATATCTGGAGGCCCTGAATGTCAACACAAGCATCAGCGGCAGAAATTGATTTTGAGCCCCCTCGTGACCAGCAACACACAATATATCATTATTGGTGTGAATAAGAAAAGGGGGAAAAAAAGCAGAAATAAATAAAGAACAACCGATTTTACAGATCATGGGAGTCTCAGTCTAAAACACGTTTAAAGGAAGGTCAGTGACATCGACGAGAAATACAGAAAGCAGTTACCAGCAATCCAGTCGATTGCTAAGCCTTCCACTCTCCCTAGGCCATTGGCGATAATATCTTCTTTCCAGGTCTGGTCCCGTCTAGAGCGGCTAATCTTGTTGAAGCCCATATCAGTCCAGTAAATAGTGTCGTTCCCTGTTAATGTGAAAAACAACAATCACAATTAAAAAAGTGAAATCGGATAAGCTTACGTTGCATTTGGCTGCTTCGCAGTCACTATAAGAAGACGGTAGATCGGCTTTGGAATATTGATAACATGGAAACAGGGTTTGTAGAAAGATGTATTGTGGCTAATCTGTATTAGACATTGGAGATTTGGAAATTGTCCAACATATATGCTGTTCGGTAATTCAAATCAATCAGGTTTTTTTTATGATTAAAATTAGAAAGGTCCGAATATAAATAAATCGGAAAAAATCTGATTTAATTGGAATAGTAAAAGAAAATAGAATAAAAAGGAAACAAAATTGCAACCCTAGCTCTAGCTCAAGCCTAAATTTAAGCTCAGCTCTAACCCTAACTGTCACAGAACTCAAATAGCGCTCCACGCGTCAAACCCCAAGACTTATTTTCCTGCCCAAAACCCCAAAAGACACAGAAATTTGCTTTGGGAAAGACTTTATGTTCATTTATATTGCGTGGTGTGAATTTAAATGTATTGTAAATTGCTTAGCTTTAGTTTTAAATGTACTTCTATTACTGTATGTGAATGGGCACTTGGAGATATGTTTTAAAGATGCAATCTGAAGCAATGTTCAATGCCCTCTTTTGTGTAGAATGTTTGAGTAATGTGTGATTATGCAAGATTGCTTTTCTCTGTGTCTGTTATCTGGATAAGGAGTCATGAGTCTGGGACAGTGTTTGACTGCAAAGGAAATCTGATCTATCGGAACAATAGATTATGTAAATGATGTGTGATATGAAGGCTAAGGAATGTTTACTGTAAATATCGAACTGACATAATGTAATCAGAGTTTTAGTAGGTCAATGTTCCTCGGTTGGTATGCAAATTCTAACTGTTGGACCTGGGCATAAATAGTGGCGTTTTTCAATAAAATTCTCAGATTCCTGTTCGAACATACAGCCTGTCTGGTGTCTCATTCAGGGTACCCACGATCACCCCCAGAAGGCACAGAGCAGCCGTCTGGAAATTCAAAGAGGCAGAGGATCAGACCAAGCAGAGCTGGAGCTACAGATCAGGCTGCTCGAGGCATTGTATTCTGAGCAACTCAGCGGCTAGGCTGATCTTGGTAAGGGGGTGTCTGGAGAGCCAGGACAGGCGGAAGGAGCGGGTTTCCATCACACTAACCTAACCCTAAACCTAGCCCTAACCCTAAGCCTAATCATATGACACAATAACTAACCTTAGCTTTAACCTTAACCCTAACTCTAGTCATTAACACAAAGAAATGTAAACCTAATCCCAGCTCTAACCTAAACCTCAACCTAGCCTAACCCTTATCATATAGCTCTATCCTAACCCTTAACCTAGCCCTAACCTTAACATATAACACAAAAACAGTAACCATAACCACAGCTCTAACCTAACCCTTAACCTTAACCCTAACCCTTTTCATATAGTTACAGTTTCAGGTACTTATACAGTGCCAACAGATTCCATAGTGGTTTACAATGGGTTTAACCACAAACGAGAGACATAATAAATAAAGATACATTAGGTGCAGAGTAGACGACCCTGCCCGTAGGATAATTGTCCTGCTAAAACAGCACTTGAAACAAATGCTCAGCCAGAAGTCCCGCGAGCTTACAATCTAATCATACAATATCATATAACACAAAAAATGGTAACCCTAGCCCCAGCTCTAATTTAACCCTAAACCTAGCCCTAACCATAGCCGTAGAAGAAGCACCCTAAACATTTTTTCCGCTATTATACATAAAGGTTCTGAAAATCAGAAATTGATGAATATATCAGAAGTTTCTGATTTTCTGAATCGAGCCGATTCTGATTCCGATATATATATCAGAATCTTACAATATTACGAAATGGCAGATTCAGATTTTTTTTAGAATCCAATCATTTTGGATTCCGAAATAATCCGAACTGAACTGAACCGAGTCACATTTTTGCGCTGTGCACATGTCTAATCTGTACACTGCATGGTGCCCTGTTTCCCCTGGACTGATAGCTGTATCGTTTTCCAGGCGTTATTCCAAATCATTAACAGGTGAGTTTTTTTACCAGATGACCTTGCTCAGAAATTCTCACTTGCAAATGTGTTACTGGTGTGATCCCTTTAGCGGGTTTCGCATTGACGTCTATGGCAACATAGGCTAATGTCAGACGAACGCAGTCTGAGCGCATGCTGCGCGCGTGCATAACGGACGGACGTACTGACGGAAGATACTGTAGACACCACACTGTCTTTTTTTCTACATACGTCAAAAAAAAAACAAAGGAAAATATGGGAAACAAAATTAATTAAAATTAAATGACAGGTACAGTCAGCCAGACCAAAAAAACCTCTGAGCGTCAACGTGATGGACGTCGCAAATGCGTCTGACGTCGAGTCATCGTGCACACAGGTAGCTATGTGGACGTGGCGCACTCTGGGCGCCCGTCGTAGCGCTTTTACGTTGAGGCCTAAATGGCGTCCATTGTCACCTGTGTGGTGCGTGCAGTTCGGTGCGCATATACTTCTTGTGTTGGTCTCTATTGATCACAAATCAATGCTGCGACGGACGTTAAACTGTGCGACAACACGGACGTGATGACTGCGTTCGTCTGACGCTAGCCTAACACAACGTGCGATCATCATATCTTGCAACTGAACCTCAGTTTTTTTTTAAACCAAAGAAATGTGTTTGTAACCTCTTTAGTTGTATGTTGCATGCTATGCATTTTGTTTATATATATATATATATATATATACTGTATATAATCTTTTTATAATGCAATAAATCAGCTTCATTACGCTCGCTGAAAAATAGTCTTAGTTGTGCATCTGGATTTCTTGGATGGATATATAAAGAAGCAGTCGACTCAGCACCAAAGCAAGGTTACCACTTAGCTACATATGTGTGGGGGGCTCTTTAGATATATATATATATATATTACACGAGGAGTGCAGCACTCAACTTTTACTAAGCACTCAGTGAGGGTTCATCTCAAGACAATAAAATACAACAAAGCAAGAAGAGAATGCTCCAGTCAACACACTCAAAAGACAACAGCAGCTTTATACATTTAAAGATTTTACCAGATTTTAACCCTTCAAAGCTTCCAACATTTCATACCCATTCAGGATTACAACAGGCCTTAACGCATTCAAGACTTTTTACAGGGTTTTTAACCCTAAGCACTATTGAAAATGGTGGAAAGCCTGCCAACAAACATATATATATATATATAATAAACCATACCCAGTATGCCCACTGGCTATGCTTAAAGATTGAGTGCTGCCCTCCTGGTGTATTTTCTATGAAAGGGCTGGCAACCCTCAGCAAGCACCCCTCCCTGTCACAGGTGTTCAATTTGCAGTCTCTATATAACCTTAAATTGCAGGGAGCTCCAGAAAGGATTCAGTCCTCAATAAGTGAGTTATTATTAATCTTTATTTATAAAGCGTCAGCATATTCTGCAGCGCTGTACAATGGGCACAGTATAGACAGGGTTACAATACATTGAACAACATTTTGACAAACCAGTACAGGAGGAAACGAGGGCCCTATTCCAGTGGGAACTCACAATCTAGAACGGTTGGGGGTGGAAACAGAAGGAGAGGACTGCAAGGTGAGAGTGATTGACTGCAACGTGAGAGTGATGGACTGCAAGGTGAGAGCGATGGACTGCAAGGTGAAAGCGATGGACTGCAAGGTGAGAGCAATGGACTGCAAGGTGAGAGCGATGGGCTGCAAGGTGAGAGTGATGGACTGCAAGGTGAGAGCGATGGACTGCAAGGTGAGAGCGATGGACTGCAAGGTGAGAGCAATGGACTGCAAGGTGAGAGCGATGGGCTGCAAGGTGAGAGTAATTGATGATTGTGTCAGTGAGTCTGGTGGTCGGCTTCCCTAAACAGGAATGTTTTAATGGAGCGTTTGAAGGAAGAGAAACTAGAGGAAAGCCTGACCATACCAGGGAGAGCGTTCCAGAAAATGGGGGCTGCGCATGAGAAATCCTGCAGTCTATCATGGGAGGAGCTAGGCGCAGGTCACTGTTTGACCTTAGGGAGCGGGCTGGGTGTATTTGGTGATTAGTGAGGACAGGTAGTGGGGAGCTGAGTTAGTGAGGGTTTTGTAGGTCAGGGTAAGGCTTTTGAGTTTAATTCTGCAGTGGATGGGGAGCCAGTGAAGGGACTCAAAGAGGGGAGCAGCAGAGACAGAGAGGGGGGTGAGGTGGATGAGCCTGGCAGAGGCGTTCAGAATGGATTGTAGGGGGGAGAGGTGGGAGAGAGGGAGGCCAGCTAAACGTTTATTACAATAGTCAAGTCGGGAGATTACAAGGGCGTGGATGAGTTGCTTTGTGGTGTCAGTGGTAAAAAATGGCCGAATGAATTCTAGACTTGTGCACCGATTTTTTTTTGATTCGATTCGGTTCGGCTCGTTCGTATTTTGTAAATTTTCGTTTCGGCTCGTTTCGGCCGATTTCCCTTTCGTTTCGTAATTTTTTTCGGATCTGCCGTTTTCGGATCTGAAAATGTTCGGAAAATCGGCCGAAATCCGAATGCACGAATCGAGAAATTTCGTGAAAAAAAAAAACGAAATTCCGAAACGCACATCCCTACCGAATTCTGGAAATATTACGTAGTTGGTAGCGGCAGGAGGAGGAAAGAGACTGAATGTGGGGGATGAAGGAAAGAGCAGAGTCAAGAAGAGTTAATCCCATACGGATGATCATTAGGGGTTTTAGAATAGGACCTGTCGAAATGGGATACATTGATACTGTGATAGGCTTAAGCAATTCATGGTCATATTTTGTGAACTAAATTCCCATAATTTTTTTTACAGAACTTAGGGTTAAAAAAAAAAACTTGTAAAAATCTTTAATGGGTTAAAATGTTTTAAAAGGTAAAGAGCTGTTAGAATCTTTAAATGTATGAGCTACTGTTAAGGTTTTTGAATGTACGAGTTGGTGTGTTCTCCTCCTGGTTATATAGTTATAACTATTTTTTTTTATTAATTTTTTTATAGTATGACTGAAAATTGCACCTTAGATTTAGAGGCTTGTGCTGAACTTGCAAATGATCAGAGAGAAAATTTACTCTCAAAGATTTCTTCAAGCTTCCTAACAATAGCCTAGTGTTCCACAGCGCACGTTGTTAGGTATTACCAAAGGCATCGGAGTGAGCAGACACCATGAATATGTGTAATTTACATGATATGGAGATATATACATAATAAATAATATTAATGTTACTCCGACCTACAGATTATTCATCATATGGAAAATACCTACATGTTTACCGTTACACAGGATAATGTGATACATTTTAATAAATACAAATGACATTGATCATGCTATTTGTAATTAATAAAACTGTGACATGTTTACAGTAGCAACAAAAACATGCGCGCCCTCCGCGTTTTTCCATGCGTTAACACCGAAAACATTATGAAATGCCATTAATTAAAAAGACAATTTGTCCTGTCGACACAGTCATTATCAGGTAGTAGATCTAGGTCAAGCCCACCTCATCTATCCTTATAAAAGATTATCTGGCTATGGAAGTTTTAACATTAGTCTGCAGAAGGTTTCATTTAGGAGACTCGGCGTGCAATGTGAGCAAAACAACTCTTAGCTCGTGTATACATTACAAACAGTGCGCCCATTAAAAAAATGGAAATGAAATGGAATAAAAATAGGAGTTGTCAATCAGCTCGCACAGTCTGGGGATCCAGTTTACTATAGGATTCAGCAGAATTGATAAACATGATCAGACCTTGCAAAAAAAGAGGTTCAACTGAATGAAATGCCGAATCGTTTACATACAATTTCATCTGATTTCAGACGATCAATAAGGCTAAGGTCAGACGAAAGCATTTTTCTCCGCGAACGTGAAAAAGTGCGTCCGAACGCATTGACGTATTTTTTTCACGGAATGCGCAAAAATGGTCAGACGACGCGCATTTTCCGGCGTGATTTTGTACGGATCGTCAATAAAACTCTTTTTGCGTCTGGACGTTATGTAGGCCGGACATTAGCAGCGTCTGACGTCTCCTAATCACGCAAACACGCCGCTATGCCGCAGCTGCGCACTCAGTACGTCAGTACTAGCGGTTCAGCGTTCTAAGAAAAATGCGTTCAAATTCCACTTGCGTTGCACGGCCGGACTTTTGTGCGGCCGTACATCGTATATTGGCCGTCATTGCCCGTCATCTGCTGCTAGTGCGGCCGTAATTATGTGCGCCAGAACGCACGTTAAAAGTGCGCTGGTCTGACCCCAGCCTTAGTGCTTGAATTTATGTAAGGGATCTCGAGATCATATTATCGCATTTCTATACAATGTATATGTTACCGCTAAAGTGAGAAAGCCGTTAATCTGCAGATTAACTGATTTGCACCGTTAATGTGCGGAATCAAGAGTGTTCCGCACTTTACCTAGTTAATGTGCACATTAACGGCTGCCGTATCGTTAAAGTGCAAAAGTTTGTAGAAGGTTTCTTTCCCTCATTTCCTGTCCCTACACCCTGCCGCTCTCCCTCCACTTTTCGTTTCTGCCGGTTAGCGCCTGACTTTGTGTCGTGATAATAAATAAATAACATTAAACAGTTTGATTCTTTGTATTATAGTTTTTTTAAATAACACGTTGCTGTTGTTCCAGCACTTTAACTAGTGCCTAGTAGGTAATGTGCAGATTAACTAGGTAATTTGGGAAATAACACAATTTTCGGCACTTTAACGGCTCACCCTAGTTAATCTGCAGACTAACTGATTTCTGCACTTTAGCGGTAACATATACATTATCTAGAAAATATTTACTATGGGGGTTATTCAAAGAGATCCGAAATTGTGGCCAAAATGTGACCGAACACTGAAATGAAACTGGCGTCATTCGTCAGGTCTATACAGGCGAATCCCATAGGCTTCAATGTTAAAAATATTCCCGTTTTCATTCAATATCTAATAAACCGTTTATTATTTTATTCTGCAGTAAAAGGTATCTTTATCTATCGATTTTTTAGGATCTTTTAGGCATTTTTGGTATTTTTTTGGCTAAATGTTTTTTTCCATTTTTTTATTTTTAAAATCGTCTTTTCTTTTTTCTGTAACAGCCCTTTTTATTATCATTCATTGGATCTTATATGTAAATTACAGGCATTTTCCTTCAGTAGTTTCTTTGAAAACAGCGTTTCAAATTTCAAACTTTCGAGCGAACTGTTTGTTTGATTTCTCACCCCATTCGTCTACGTGTCGGTTTTTTCCGGCAGCTGCTCTGTGCTGTGATCGGCGGCTAGTCGGCTTTCTCCGGCGTGTTCAGCAGGGTTAATTCAGCTGTTTTCTACGGGTTTCGGTGAGTGTTATGCGGGGTCGCTGCGAGTATTCCCTGCACTATGGGGGGCCCTGCGGTGCTTGCTGAATACACTACAGGGTCGGCAAAATAGGATCGCCGAATCGCCTCGAGGTACAGGGAACGAAAAGTCACCGAACGTACAGGGAGTTTTCGATTCTTTTTGAATAACCCTGTATGTTTACAGAACATTACTTGAATTCACCTGAGCCCCTCCCAAGCATCAATACATTCCAGAACATGGCTGTCAAACTCCTGACCCTAACAGATGTCGATGCCTACAATTCCCAGAATTCCTTTAATGCAATAGATGCCCAGAGAATCATGGGAGTTGCAGTTCAGAAACCTCTGGGGCCCTGGAGTTTGACAGTCCTGGCTGGTCTAACAGATATACAAAACACCAGATATTGAATACCCCACCAAAGGACATTTAATCAATTAACCAATTAAGAATCAATTGGTATCTTTTGGTTGTCTTCCGTATCCATCGTGACCCGGAAATGCCTTCCACAACATGGCGGTACAATCTGCGCCTTCTGCGTGACGATGGAATATCATTATGCTTTTACTTATCTGCTCTAAATATACGTAGAATATTTTGTCGTTCCTAATTGTGTTTTTTTATAAATGTTTGCCTCTATCCCTTATGCTAAATAATCTAGTTTAATTGCTTGCGTTCATGCACCTGGAAATGTTGGCGATTAACACTTGGACGCCGCAGGGCTTTGAGACCCACCTGCAGCAGGGACGGCAAAGCATGCCCCACTGGCGTCTATGGGCCGCGACAGCCCCGTCCACCAGTTGGCGCGCATCATTCGCTGAACTTAGGCCGTCCCCCTGCAGCCAATGACATGCGCCGGGCATCTGCTGCATAGGGGACCAGAGGATGGGCACAGGACAGCAGCCAGGAAGCAGGTCATACTATTTCAACCCACCCGGCGGTAAGGGGTTAAAATGGAATTTATCGGTAAGCCGATTTTCCAAAAATATCAAATGCTGAAAGAAAGCAATTGATAGATGGATTTTCAGGCATGGAGAAAGAAAATGTCACTGAAACTCTCGCTTAACCCCTTCAGTGCCTTGAACGTGTATAGACAATCAACAGTAATAGACACAGCAGCCCGAGATCCCGTTAACACAATCTGGGGTTGCGCCGTGTCATTGCAAATTAAATTTGCTTGCTGTTGGGCTCCAGAAGGTGTCGTCAAGTTTTAGCCCTTTGGGTATTATGCAAAAGGTGCTAAAACTGGTTAAAATCAGCTGAGGAATGTCCTGCTATATTAGTCATAGCCGACACAGCGCCATGGACTGCAGATCTACCTGCTGTAACTCTCCTGTGGCCAATCATTTTAAAATTAGCTGGAGAATGTTTTTGACTGACATCTCCCCAGCTGATCCTGCACAGAGCTCAAAACTGCAGTAACTCCTATTGGCCAGCAGATGGTGACATCTCCCTACCAAATAGGTTATAACAGTAAGAAATACACTAAGAACATTCTCAAATATTTCTTACTGTATAATTAATTGAAAATGATTTTCCAAAAATATAAAAAAGAACCATTGATTCCTGAGAGTGTATTTTTTTGAAAATAACTTGGTAGCGAAGGGGTTAAACATCATGGGCCCTATTACATTCTTTGAGCACAATTGTGCGTGCGCAAAAATGTATTAACGTGAGGCGCAAAACCCTTCGCGCTGAACGTCGTATTACGACGTTCACGCACAAAATGTGCGTTAACGTCTAACGCGAGTGACCCTGCGCGAACCCTTTGCGAGCGCAATTTAGTGCGCGCATCCTATACTTAACATTGTGTGCGCAAATGCGTTCGTGCGCTGGTGCTCGCATGGTATTACAATCTTAGTGTAAAATTTAACGGACAATGTTTGCGCGCATAATTTTAACGTCTTTTGAAAAGCTGGTGGTAACGGCAAATTGTAACAACCTGACCGTACCAAACTGCGGATTCACAACGGAGAACGTCGATGCGCATGTTTTTTTTACTAGATCCGTCAAAAATGACGGCCACTACCTTGTCTTCCATCAGAACGTACGTCTGCTGTGCGCAGTCCGCACAAAATGCGGTCGTCTGACGGATTCGCATTAAAAATTACATTGCGCTTACTGATTTCTGCACGCAACGGTACTTTTTGCTCGTCGGTTTTACGAGCGCAATTTCCCGACAGATGAAAAAAATGCACGACGAATGTAATTCCAGCGTTGATTTTCTTGCGTTAACGTTTAATGCTTCACGCAAAAAACACGCGTTTAGCGTGCGTTTTTGAGTTATGAATGTAATAGGGCCCCATATTTTTTTAAAGAATAGGAATGCTTAGTAATGACAGTAACTTTGATGCAGACCAAAAATATGCTTTTTTTTTTTCTTTTAGCAGCGTAATTTTTTGATTTCTGTCTGTCTGGATTTTTTTTGATTGGAGATTAGCCCATATTTAAAAAAACAAACATCAGCCAAAACTCATTGATATTTTTCTTGAAAACTCACATAAAAGAGTGAAATCGAGCCCAAAGAAATAAGCTTTCATATAAATAAAAATGTTACAGTATGTGTAAAAAAAAATGAAAAACAAAGAAAAGGACAAAGGACAGCTTTTTACTAAGCTTGCATAACCATTAAAAGGGAGGTCAGCAGGGACGTGCGGTCAGGGGTGGCAGGTGAGGCAGAGCCTCACCTGCCATTAGGGCTGCAGTTGCACAGTCAAACTCACCTGCTCACGTTTCCCCGTCAGCTCTGTCCATTCTCCGCTGCACTTTTTTTTCCCCTTCAGCAGCCTGGCTGAATGTATGCAATTTGCGTAGCAGGACGCTCTGCAAATCACGTAGGCTGCCAAGAAATGTGCAGCGCGGCGCGTGTATTCAATGAAAAGACATCTGAGCACTGCCCAATTCCTGAACATTGCTCTCCCAGTGCCTCTGAGGCCCTGGAAGAGCAATGGAATAGCTTGGACCAATAGGAAAGCACTATTGGTCGAAGCCATTCAAAAACTGCCTGCAGGGGAGACATGCCTCTCATGCATTGATTGGTGCAGGACAATCAGTGGGCACGGGGCTGTGCTCGGGTGTGGCCTCAGTGTCACACTAGGCTGCCTGTCTGGAGGCCGACAAAGATCCTGGGACCACAGAAAGCTGTCATATCGTGGCGAGCACTGAATAGCCAGATCCTAGTAAGCACTGAGAGCAGCCAGATTGTGGGGTGCCCTGAACAGACAGTTCCTGGGGAGCACTGAGAGCAGCCAGATCCTGGGGAGCACTGAACCATGAAACTACGTAACCCGTGTATATCTGGCTTTGATACTAGCCAGTGCCTCACCAGCCAATGACCTCACCGCACGTCACTGGAGGTCAGAACAATAGACATGCGAGCGTTGGGAAGAAATATTGTGTATTTATGCCAATTGATTGATACTTGTGGATATTGTGACACCTGACAATACATTCTGGCTTAGTCTGTTGAGGATGAAGAGTTCTTTCCTGATAAAAACCCACTTTGAGGAATGGCTTTTAAAATAAATAAATAAATAAGCAGGTGCACAATGTCAAAGATTTCCCACAATGCTCCTCTGAATTATCACCCTGGTTTATTCACACATGCTCTTTTTATGAGCGTAAAGCCTATATTTTTAGCCTTTAAGGCATCAAACATATAATTTGACAAAGTAACATATCTGGGTACAAAGAGGAATCCATTCCTATTTGTGAGTTTGTCGTCTTCCATTACAATTCAATGTATTTGTCTCTAGGGTTCCAAAAATAGTGCGATTTGGCTTTCGTGCCTATAGTTAAAAGTGTGTATTATTATTTTAATGCAGCTTTTAATAGTACGATATAATTTGATTAACATGAATTCCACAAGGAATTTAAATGGAAATAGTGAAAATCTAATGTTGGGAAAAATAAACTTGGTACTTTACGCTGCATCAGAGTTAAGTCCCTATTTCCATCCAATAATCCATCATTTACCTACCTGTCTATCTAATAGCTATCAGGGTTATTCAAAGAGCACTGAAATTCCAACGGATTGTATACACAATCACAGTAGTGAAGGGTTAAAAAATGCATTAATATATCTACATTCATACATATCACCATAGTATTTAATGGGATGGTTAATTGACCTATAGTTTCCATCCATAGAAGATGGGTCGGTGATGGCCGTGGATTATTACCGAAGTCACTTCTCTCAAATATCTAGGTATGTGGTTAGACCCAAATCTATCCTTTGGCCCCACATCAAAAAACTCTCATCTAAACTTTACCCCAAACTAGGTGCCCTGTACAGAAACAAATCCTGCCTGAGCCCCGCGGTAAGAAAGCAGATTGTACAACAAATGCTTATGCCAGCTATTGAATACGGAGATGTAGTGTATGCAGCCGCCCCGCAAACACACCTTCATAAACTTACTACATTGTATAACTCATTCTGTCGCATTGTGCTACAATGTAACTACATGACCCACCATTGTGACATGTTAAAAGAGCTAAACTGGCCGTCACTGGAATCTAGACATAACCTTCACCTTTCCAACCTGTTGTTTAAGAGATTTTCTGGGAAGCTACCATCCTACCTGAATAGGCTGCTTCCCCCAGCAGTTTCCTCATCCTATAACCTCCGATCCAGGACCGGCATCTTACTTTCTTTTCGTATTGCGGTATTGTAAGTGTCTCAATCCTCATTTTCCTACAGTGCACCACCATTATGGACTAACCTCCCAGACGCCAACAAATCTTCCCCAGTCTAAAGTCACTCAAGAGCTCCCTATTAACATACCTCAATACGGAATGCACCTGTAAACATGTAACACAGTGACTATATACAGAATGCACCTGTAAACATGTAACACAGTGGCTATATACAGAATGCACCTGTAAACATGTAACATAGTGACTATATACAGAATGTGCCTGTAAACATGTAACATAGTGACTATATACAGAATGCACCTGTAAACATGTAACATAGTGACTATATACAGAATGCACCTGTAAACATGTAACATAGTGACTATATACAGAATGCACCTGTAAACATGTAACATAGTGACTATATACAGAATGCACCTGTAAACATGTAACATAATGACTATATACAGAATGCGCCTGTAAACATGTAACATAGTGACTATATACAGAATGCACCTGTAAACATGTAACATAGTGACTATTATTTTTGTGTAATCTGTATCTGTATTTGTGTTTTGTTTTTAATATTTTGTATTTCTGTAACGACTGTAAAATTTCAATGTTCTTGAACCCAGGACATACTTGAAAATGACAGAAATCTCAATGTATCCTTCCTGGTAAAATACTTTATAAATAAATAAATTATAACTTCCTATTGGAAGAGCATGTCCTAGGCTATTCTTCTTTAGTTATTGGATAGTTAGAGGATTGCACAGGTATTATCACCCCCATATCTCGAAGGAAAATGACAGCAGGCAGCAGGTAGGCAATCAGTGACACCTTCCTTGATCACTGGGAACCTGACTATCCTTGCACAGGAATGTGTGAATAATGGGAACCTTTTCAGATTTTTATATGTATATACAATGTAGAAACAAAACATATTGTATCTTTTATCGAATATATGGTGCTAGAGATAACACGTCTTAGAAATACAATTCCAGGAATCATGCGGTTCATGTTTTTGCAGAAGGTGATCCTGTATGAACCCTAGCTTCAAAATTAAAAAGGGAGAGCACAGAAAGCCGCATATTTTCACGATGTGAACGCCTGATATAACTGGGATACATCGCGATGCGCTGTAGGCAGCCATCTGATTTAAAATAAATAGCTTTATAATGGTATGTCTTCCGCCGGCAGGCATGGTTCGCAGATTAATGTCTTCATGAACTAGGAGTAAGGCACCGATCTGTTTTGCGTTGCACAAAAAAAGAAAAAAAAAGTGTGTGACCCACCCAATTGAAACACAATTTATGCGGTGTTTTTGTATAACAATATCTCCCCTTAGAATAAATCACAGGAAATAAAAGGTGGCCGCGCTATGAACGGCCAATGCACCTCCGATGGAATGAGAAAATTGGGGATTTGTGATTCTAACAGCTACATAAATAAATGAATGACAAGGACCTTAAACCACAGTGGGTTACAACAACATTAAGGGTTTGAAAGCCTGAAAGAGAGAGGAGATCACTGCTTTTTCCACGATCATTTGATAGACATCTTGACGGAGTAGATACAGTCCAAGAGGACCATGTCATGAATGTGCGAAGGAATCAATAGACATCTGTTATTTAATAACTTATAAAACAATTCTAGGTAACGTATTGAAATATAAAACCCCGCGAGTTACACATCTCTAAGCCACTCTTGCTTTTTTAACTCTATGAAGACCTTTTTATTACACACAAAGAAAGAAAATCACCCAGACAAGTAGATATTTAATATCTGCCGCAGTATTAACATTTAAATAGGTTTAGCCTGGCTTGACTTCTAACAAAAAGCATACAACTACTAGTAAAACGGAAAACTTGCAGTTAGAGAACTTCGTGTTAACCCCTTCACTACCAAGCGCTGTTTGTTAAAAACATGATTTGAAACATGGGATGCAAAGTTAGAAATTAACAAATGAACAGAAATTGCTGTTAGAAGATATATATAAAAATGAAATAATGTAAATTTACTAATTGCTTAATTTTTCATGGATTTGTTTTTCCTTTACAGAAATATTGTTGGGATCAAAAAGTTCTAAACTCTAAATGACTTTCCTTATCTTGCACAATTTCACATGGGGTCTGCATTGTCAGCATACAGACAGAAACGGCTTTTGTGTCAGATGCAGTAAACGTGCTGCGGACAGATAATAAACTGGTGAGATCTCCTGCTTATGGGGGTTTGTAGTGATCATAATGACATTATTAGCAATGCAATATATGTATGTGCTGCATAATGTCTGTGTATGGGAATTACAGCAACACCTTGTATCTGTATGTGCTGCATAATGCCTGTGTATGGCAATTACAGCAACACCTTGTATCTGTATGTGCTGCATAATGTCTGTGTATGGGAATTACAGCAACACCTTGTATCTGTATGTGCTGCATAATGCCTGTGTATGGCAATTACAGCAACACCTTGTATCTGTATGTGCTGCATAATGCCTGTGTATGACAATTACAGCAACACCTTGTATCTGTATGTGCTGCATAATGCCTGTGTATGGCAATTACAGCAACACCTTGTATCTGTATGTGCTGCATAATGCCTGTGTATAGCAATTACAGCAACACCTTGCATCTGTATGTGCTGCATAATGCCTGAGTATGGCAATTACAGCAACACCTTGTATCTGTATGTGCTGCATAATGCCTGTGTATAGCAATTACAGTAACACCTTATATCTGTATGTGCTGCATAATGCCTGTGTATGGCAATTACAGCAACACCTTGTATCTGTATGTGCTGCATAATGCCTGTGTATGGCAATTACAGCAACACCTTGTATCTGTATGTGCTGCATAATGCCTGAGTATGGCAATTACAGCAACACCTTGTATCTGTATGTGCTGCATAATGCCTGTGTATGGCAATTACAGCAACACCTTGTATCTGTATGTGCTGCATAATGCCTGTGTATGGCAATTACAGCAACACCTTGTATCTGTACTGTTCAGGGATTGTCACTCATTATAACCCTTGAATCTCATCCCTGTACAGCAATAAGTGACCCCACAGCTCTTCCTTTCTCTTGTTGCAGCAAAATAGTTGGGGCTTATATTTGCAGCTTGTTTTGCAGCAATACACAGGGTGCCTGGAGAGAGGTAAAACTATTTAATTTCTCCAGAGGGGACACAAAAACCTTGTTTCAAAAATATAAGCAAACAGGGTTTTGATATGCTAATGGCTGCTTTTCAAAATATTACCATGCAAGATCGAGTTAACTCGATAACCAGTCACAAAACACAGGTAACAGAACTACTAATACAAAGGCCAATCTTTTAGAGAAACACCACCTGGATCATAGAGACTGCTCTAGGAACTGCATGTCTAAAGCTGCCACAAATAAATGCTTTTCTCCTAAACACATTAAGAAGTGATATAATCTGGACCGGCCCAAGACACTGTGGTGCGTGGGTCCAAGGATGAAATGCTACCCCCCCCCCCAATAAAAACAACCAAAACATGTGCAGTTTGTGAGCATATTGCAGCGTTCCACAGCAAGCAAGCTCACAGTTACAAGCATTAATAAAGCACCAACAAATTCCTTAGCGCTGTACAATGAGAGAGAAAGAATAACAAATATACATACAAGCTACACACACGGAACAGAAGGAGGGAAGACCCTGCTCAAGAGCTTACAATCTAAGAGTCCACAGCAATAAAACTCATTGTAAATGTGCAGTGTGTATGAGCATATCACAGAGCTCAAAAGCAATAAAACTCACAATAATGTGTTTCTGTGTATGAGTGTATCACAGAGCTCCACAGCAATAAAACTCACTGCAATGGGTGGTGTGTATGAACGTATCACAGAGCTCCACAGCAAAAAAACTCACAGTAATGTGCGGTGTGTATGAATGTGTCACAGAGCTCCACAGCAATAAAACTTACAGTAATGTGCGGTTTGTATGAGTGTAAGTGTTATTGCTGTGGAGCTCTGTGATACACTCATCCACACCGCACATTACTGTGAGTTTTATTGCTGTGGAGCTCTGTGACACGTTCATAAACACCGCACATTACTGTATCACAGAACGGCACAGCAATAAAACTCACAGTAATGTGTGGTGTGTATGAGCATATCACAGACTCCACAGCAATAAAACTCACAGTAATGTGCGGTGTTTAGGAGCGTATCACAGAGCACCACAACAATAACACTTACAGTAATGTGTGGTTTGTATGAGTGTATCACAGAGAGGCACAGCAATAAAACTCACAGTAGTGTGTGGTGTGTATGAGCATATCACAGACTCCATAGCAATAAAACTCACAGTAATGTGCGGTGTGCCTAGTTGAGGCCCAAAATGCTGCCCCTTTCAAAGTGCTGCCTGGAGCCATGGCTCCACCTGACCCGATGGACGGGCCGCCCTGAATACAATATAAACCATGTTTTTATTGATCTATTTTAATGTATCATTGTTAATTTCCTATATGTGTTGTGTCATCCAAAACATATCATTTTCTTACTTTCCAAACTATGAATTCATGAACACTTGTGTACTTTTACCTAAGATCACAGATGAAAGTTAAGTTGTTTTTTTGCGCCAAGCTAAATATTTGAGAATGCTACGTCCCTGTTGAATATTTCATTCTAGTATACATCATGCACCAATAATTTAAGCCAGTATCACCATTTAAGATTAGCTGAAGCTACACTTTAAGTCTTGCAATTGGCCAGAAAAAAAGAAAGAAATAATAACTGTTTATCAATTCTTCTTAATTTCCATTTTAATGTTAATTTTAAGTATATTTAATCACAAGTATTATTCATTTCTATTTAAAGTGTCTAAGTCAAAATGTCTAGAGAGGCTTTTTTGTCATCAACTTGCTTGACAAAATGATCATTTTTTTATGGCTGCAGTCAGCATGTCACAGGTAAAAAAAAAAAAAAACACATAACAAAAATCCTCACACACACCAAAAATAATGTGCTACTATAAAAATAAATGTCTAGTGAGTAGTAATTATGAATGTCAGTGTGAGAGCTGGCTTGGCAGTAATGATTGTGAAGCAATTCCAGCATTCAACTTTTCTAAAAAAAATAAAATTTGTAGGAGGCGAGAGGAAATAGAGATGTTTGTATGTAAATTATTTACATTGTTAGCAGCACTCACATTGCAAATGTATTCTTAGACTGTACTTGCCTTGCAAATGTATTTCTGTTGTTGTGCAGATTATAAAAACAAAAAAATGCGAGGTCAAAAGTTTGGAATAACCCAAATATATACAGTATATAAAATGCGTAACCCCTTCACTGCCAGAATCGATTATGCTCAATCTGTAAGGGACCTCCGGGTGCCCCAATATCGAGTATAGTTGATACAAGGGTTTACTAAGAAAGCACCGAAATCTCACCGAAATGTCAGTGCTCTCTCTTGTTCGGTACACTTTGGCGAATTCAGTTCACCGACCCTGCAGTGAATGCTACATTCACTGCAGGGTCCCCGAAGTGTACCGAATGGGATCCGCCAAATGCCACCGATCAGCCTGCCGAAAGCAGCCGACAATCCAAAGAATAGCTCACCGAACGCAGCCAAAGACTGCTGAACGAAGCTGAACACCACCGATCAGATCGCTGTACACAGCCATAGACCACCGAACGCAGACAACGAATGCTGTCAAAAAAAGCCGATTAGCCGCCGAACTGGGGGTGAAAAAAAGAAAAAGAAATCGTAAATCTTTAAAAATGTGTTAAAAACAATAAAAATGCAAGATAATGCATGGACAAAAGTAAAAAAAAGGTCCCATAAAAAAATAATAAAACAGTCTGTTACAGAGTAAAAAAAAAAAGGCCATTTAAAAAAATGGGAATCAAAAATTTAGCAAAAAGAAAAAAAAATGAGAAATGCCTAAAAGTAAATACTGTAAATAAACCGACTTTTTGCTGCAAACGAAAATAATAAACGGTTGAATAGGAAAATAATACACACAGTACTTTTTTTTTTCCATTGAAACCGATGGGATTCGCCTGTCTACACCTATTGAACTGAAGCACCGGAAATATGGGCATTTTGCCAACATTCTGGTGCAGTTCGGCGTTCTCTGAATAGATTAACCATTACTCTAGGAGTTATTCAATGAGCACTGAAATTCCACCAGATTTTTAGCGCTTTTCCATTCCCCGCACTTCGGGAAATCAAATTCCTCGACCCTGCGGTGAATTCAGCATTCACTGCAGGGTACCTGAAGTGCAGGAAAAAAACAGCGACTGCATCTGAAAAACTGCTGAATAAAAAATCCAAAAATTGACTTGACAAAAAGTGAGATAAAAAGCCTCCACGCTATAATGGTTATGTTTATTATTGCAGAAGCCATTTGCACGTCACAGCAATTCAAAGAACTGCATCCCAGAGCTCCTGTGCTACATTCCCCATATGCAGCAAGGAACTCTGGGTAGGATATGAAAATGACATCTGTCTTACTTTTATTGCATCCTGGGTCTGTTTTCACACAGAACCCTTAAATCAATGCCATGCCATACTATGGCTTTTTTTTAGCAGAGATCAGGTTTATGCAACTGGCATAACTTTGACCAGTTGCATAAACCTGGTCTCTGCTACAAAAAAAGCCATAGTATGGCATGGCATTGATTTAAGGGTTATGTGTGAAAACAGACCCAGGATGCAATAAAAGTAAGACAGATGTCATTTGCATATCCTACCCAGAGTTCCTTGCTGCATATGGGGAATGTAGCACAGGAGCTCTGGGATGCAATTCTTTGAATTGCTGTGATGCAGATAGATTCTGTAATAATAAACATATATATATATATATATATACTGTATATCTATATTAGACTATAAAGGTTTCTTGCAGATTGAATATATTCAATCTTGGCAGAGATGGGGTTAACACAAGTCTTAAAAAAACAAACATTCTACTTTTTTGCCTAGAGTGCCTCTTTAAATTTCTCCTGACACATTAACCCTTCTTGAATTCAAGCAATAGGTCACCGAACACAAAATCACTGTCTGTATATACTTAACTATTCAGATAAAACCAGTTTCAAAGTCTTCAAACTATTGATAGATTAGAATTCCTGAATCAGCACTTACCAATTAAAAGCTAACAAATCTGCATATCCTCCCAAGACCTTGAACATCTAGGAATGTGGCCAAATAAGACATCATGTCAATTCCTAAAAGCTTTTTATTCGTACTTGTTGCATGAATTTCAGAAACATCAAATGAGACGTTAATAAGTATTATTATATATGTCGAATAATATACCAGTTAATAATTCCAATCATATAATTAGTCACTATAGGAAATGAATGTTAACATGTCAAAACCTATCTCATTATCGAGACAGAATGCTTTTATCCTGCTGAAAGAGGCCACTGCCCTCTGGGAACAAACACTATGGTCATGAAGGGGTCTACATGGTTTGCAACAATCTCTATGTAGGTGGTACACGTCATGCAGAGGTGTATTTAGGTTTTGTGCTGCCCTAGGCCTGACTAAACTTGTGCACCCTCTAATATAAATTTGACACACCCCTTCCTGTCAAGGTCACACCTCTTCCTGATTATACACCACCCTTCCTCTTTAGGCTCCACTTTTTCCTCTTAGTGATCCGCCTTTTCCTCTCTGTATATTAAAAGTGGATACCAAGTGCCTACTTGTAGGTTTTGTATACCATTTCAAATGTTTTATCTAGTATTTTATTATTTTGTGTGGAGGGCGGCATTTTGTGCCACCCCCTGTAAAATGCCGCCCTAGGCCCAGGCCTTGTCGGCCTAGGCCAAAATACATCACTGACGCCATGTGTGTGCTGGCACCTTTCTATAATTTCCAGTATTAGGTTTTTCAGCAGTTAGAGCTACAGGAGCTCCTCTGTGTGATGGAACCAGACAGGCTAGCCTTCACTCCCCATGTGTGTCAATGAGCCTTGGGCGCCAATAACTTTGACACCAGTTCACCGGTTGAGCATTCTTGCCTCACATTTTGTAGGTACTAACCACTGCATTTAAGAAACACCCAACAAACTGTGCATTTCCAGCTGGGAAACGCTGATGTCAAATGTAGTTACAACAACGGTAAACTACGGTTGTTATTGAAGAACACCCTATGACTTTCCAAAAACCCTCTATCATATTTATAATTAACTAAATCCCCACTTATTCCATTCACGACGGGCAGGCATCGCTGCCAGGTTCCACTGTGGGACTCTAATTTGGTCCGCCCATGCAGTCGACGCGTGACGTGCATCATTGGCTGCAGGGGACGGTCTGAATTCAGGCCGTCCCACTGCAGCCAATGGCAGGCATCACGCGCCAGCTGCAGGGAGGAGTCGAGGAGGCCCATTGAAGTCAGCGGCGCGTATCTGTACTCCCTGCCTCTTCAAGGCCCACCCACAGCGCGGACGTCATAGTACGTCCCACAGCGCGGGCCTTTAACCATTTCACTAGGAAATTAAAAAATGATTAATTTAAATATTAATGTAAATATACATTCATAATTAATTAATATTCAAGCACATTATTCTTAATCAGGATAGTATTTGTTGACAGGAGGCATGAAATATTAGTAAACATTCTTTGTTATTATTATTTACATATCAGTCAAGCGATTTCAGTCGTTTAATGAAAAATGTGTATTTTCGTTAAACATCTAAACCTGAATCTGACATGAATGCTGCCAGATAAGGTGTAATTTATGAGCAGACTCTTGTAATAATCAGCCTTGTTCATATTTCTGTTGAACTTGTGTTGTTAATTAGCAATAAATTAGCAAGATCATAAACTCAGAGAGTGTCTGCCTTCAAAAGCATGTAGTTATTCTGCCTGACTTACAATAGAAGCAGAAGCCCTATTGTTACATTGTAGCTCATTACAAAAATGCAGCTCTTGGTTAATGAACCCAGAAAAAAATATTCAGTACCAATTTAAGCACATATAACAATTTTCCAGCAGTGCACACCGAGCAGCAGATTTAAAAAGGTCAAAACCTTACTTTGATCATTTAGGGAAATTGTAATATCCATTTTATCACATTTGCGGAATTACATTCTTTTTTGTCCTGATCTGTGATCCCTGCGGGACCAATTTCACAATGTTCAATAGTTAAATTAACCATGGATCACACAAATTAACGAGTACTGGATCTCAGATAACAATAACACTAACACTTTCCACTTCAAAATGGACAATATCTTATTAAAAATCAATGGTGCATGATGGTTATAAAAAGTAGGAAAGGTTGGAGATGTTCCTGTCTGTACTTGAAGCTACAAGATTATAAAATGAAAAAGTTTTACATGAAAGTATGTACTCGGTATTAACGATTACGGTCATCTTTCATGATCTTCTATGCAGAACTAAACCGAGACACTTCAAACGTGCATTTATTTTACAGCCACTTTCTTTAACCCATTCACCGCCAAGTTGTTTTCCATAAAATTACTAACCAGGAACCAGTGGCTTTACGGAAAACACATTTGCAGCAAACATACAGTGAAAGTGTGCCTTGAAAACACAAAAGCGCACTTTCAAACTGTATGCACTAACCGAGAGGCAGCGGGTGCCATCTGCTGCCCAAAAAGTACTACTACATCTCTAGATGAAAATCTTTTTGTTTATTTAACGCTACTTAATTGCTGTTGCTCTTGTACTATTTATGGATATGTTTCAACATCTAGACAATGTATTCATTGATTTACTATATATATATATTTGCACATGCGTGATCATACATTAATTGCCTATTATTCACAGTTGGTTAGAGATTTATTCTGACAACTCTGTTCGGCGAACAATCTCCACCTGTCATCTGTTTACACCTGCACGGCCAACTCTCGCTTCCAAGACTTCTCAAGGGCAGCTCCGGTCCTGTGGAATGACTTGCCTCACCCTATCAAACTCTCCCCTGATCTTCAGGCCTTCAAGAAATCCCTCAAAACCCATCTCTTCTGATTAGCGTACCGCATCACTGATGCAACTCATCCCTCTGCTCACCTACTCACACATGATTGAAGCTGCTTCTATGGCCCCACCATTCCCAAACCATTGGCGCTAATGGTCCTACCATCCAGTAAAATTGCCCTGTTCTTCCTCAACCCCAATCCCTCTAGACTGTAAGCTCTTATTAGCAGGGCCCTCTACACCTATGTCCGTTTATCTGTGTCTCGGTCCCTTTGGTTATTGTAAAGCGCTGTGGATACTGTTGGCGCTATGTAAATGATGACAATAATAATAATTCTAATATTTGATTGTTCCTAGGAAACCCTTTCTTGTCTAATGCTAATTTCTCTACATGTTAAGCATAGGGAGCGCGAAGTACAGTAGATTTCCAATTGACAATTGTGGTTACAATTATCACTGATTCATTTAATTCTAAACGTTACCTTTTATTATTCAGCATATAAAACCAGTTTTAAAAGATCACCTCTAGGTGTTTAACAAACACACAAAAACCCAAAAATCAGCAGATAGAGTATTGATTTTCAATCTTGCCTTATTTGTTCAATTGTTATCACAATAAATCTCAAATTTTTCTGTTCTCTATTTCTTAATAAGTAAGAAACCAACCTTCGTGGGTTGGTGGGTATAGGACAGTGAGGAGAAAATCAAGATAGAATTCAACAAAATGAAATCTCAACGAGAGGAGCGCTCCCCATCATATTCAACAAGAAAATTTGCAAGATGGTTTCACTAAAGATATCTCTAAATCT
Organism: Leptobrachium leishanense; assembly: GCA_009667805.1. Taxonomy (NCBI): domain Eukaryota; kingdom Metazoa; phylum Chordata; class Amphibia; order Anura; family Megophryidae; genus Leptobrachium; species Leptobrachium leishanense. The sequence continues at coordinate 24,945,923 of CM019069.1, forward strand.
GCAAACCACTCAGCACACTCTACGCGTTTCGCTACCTCATAGTAGCATCATCAGGAGTTGTGGATGGTTCAGTGTGTACAGAAGAAATGAACTTCCTTAAAAAACGCTTAGGTTTATATACCTTTTCTAATTCAATAAATGCAGCACATTTGTGTTGGTAATCGTCAATAAATCCACCTACTAATCCGTCACTGGTGTGTTAGTGATTGACAGAAAAGATCATGCCAATACCGTGGTAGGGCTTCAGATGTTAATTAAACATGCCCGATATTTTATATGTGGAGGGAAGACCTCTATCAATTAATTGGGCGATATTCCCTAAATACATTCCACCCCTCACTCTCACTTCGGGGATTTGGTTCACCAGCAGTCATAAAGACTCCAGGGAATAAAGAAGTGAGAAGAGCGTTGTCCGCTCGAACGTTCTAAACGTTCATTGGCCCACTAGATTCACGTGTCTCAATGCATCTTGGCGCATGCGTACTGGATACCAACAAGGTCCAGTTCGAAACTGAAAATTACAGTAAGCTTGCGGAAGCGTGCACAATCTCCGATGCGCCAACGGTTTTTTTAACCTGTTAGCATTCGAAATGTAATAGGGGGTGATGACGCGCTTGGGCCACATATCTGAGCGCCAACGCTAGCATTAAGATTGTAACAGTGCCCAATATTTGTTACTTATTTGCACTTTAAATCACAAGATAATTCTTGGCATGCTGCGTGCCGAGCAGGCTTCACATTCCCACTTTTTGAGACCCAATGACGTTTTAAATAACAATTGAAAACAACAATTTATTGAACATACCTGCATGGAAATCTATCCCAACTGCAAACGATGTCCCAGAAATGGGCATGAGAGCATCCATTCTATCACTGGGGTCCAGTGGAATTCCTCGAATGCCTTCATGAACGGAGTACATTAGAAACGATTCTATACCTGTAAATATAATATTATAGTCGAGTAACAAAAGCCAACACAAAAAAAAATATATAGAATTTTTTGTTTTCTAAATTAGCATTTTGTAATAATCATCACAGCGTATAAACATCGGGGCACAAAAGGAAAATAATATAAACAGGCAAAGCTCTGTATTACCTTGACAAGACATTCGGTTCTTCTTAAGGTTGTATCCGACCGTGCACATACAAGTACGAGTTGTTTCTGAGGTTGGTAGACATAACTGGGAACATCCACCGTTGTTCATCTGACACATATTGCTACCTATGGACATTTCAGAGAGGCTCATAATTATTAATAATGACTGAGATCCACTAATTAAAGACCTAATGCATAAAATGATGATTAAGTGAATTTATTAGCATAAACAAAACATGTTTATTGTTGATTTCCCATCACGTATTCATATAATAATTTCTCCCATTAGCAAAAGCATAATCAATTAACTTCAGTTTCTTCCCACCGTTGATTTATATTAGCACTGGCTGCAAGTGAGGATAACAGGTGACCTTGTCATTTTGTACTGGCTGCCTCCACATTAGCACAACTTATAGAAAGTATAGAAAGAGCTCAGTTGTAGTAGGCAGCCACAACAGTTGAGCTGCGAGGGAAGTTTGCGGCTTGGCTGGAATAGGGCCTGAACCGTTATGATTTATGAGCGTGTTAATGATTAGGGATGGGCTGCCAGTTCGAATCTGTTCTAAGTTCGATTCGAACATTGGCAGTTCGAAAATTCACGAACTTCGAACTTTTTGGGCCGTTCGAAAAAAGTTCGACCAAATTTTTTTTTTTTTTTTTAAAAATGCTTACAAAATCCTAAATAATCTAAAAATAAAGACACTGTTACTTGCAGAATATTATAAGCAACGGTTTGGTAGATATTGTATTAAAACGGGAATATTTTTAACATTGAAGCCTATGGGGTAAAACATTTCCTACACCTTTAACATTGAAGTCTATGGGGTAAAACATTTCCCACAACTTTGTTTTTAACATTTGAAATGCACTATCGAATGGATATCCATTTGATAGATTATTTCAAATTTGATAGTTACTCGATATCCATTCAATAGTTCATTTCGAATTCGATAGTTAGTCGATATTCAAATCGGCGCACATTTATTTATTTTTTTAAAAAAAGTTTTTTTTAAAAAACTTTTTTCATTGTTTCCTGTCCCCCAGGGCAGTACCAGGACCCCCATACACCTTTTATGGCCAATATCTTGCATATATGCCCTCTTGGAGGGCACTTTAATTTTAGACCTTTTGAGCCCAATAGACTTGCATTGTGTTCGAATCGTGTTCGAATTCGAACTTTTTCGGATGTTCGAGTTCGAATTCGAACCGAACATGGGGGTGTTCGGCCCATCACTTTTAATGATAACGACTTTCGCAGAATAGCACCCTGTATCATGTACACTCCTTCCGTTTAACAGATTTGATGCGCTAGCTTGAAAAGTTTCATAGATGATGAATGTATTGTTTGTAAGTCATTGTTGTTGTTATCATATCTTTGTTTTATAAAACTCAATAAAGTCGGATCTGCAACACAACAAAAAACAAACATATTGATCAACTAAACTATGCACTGATCAAAGAGAAATACATAAATATCTGAGACTCGTTCTTTATACTAATGATACACCAGTGAATAATTTACTTTTTGTGATCCATCAAACTAAACAGAAGGTCCCTGTGAAGCGAAAGGAGCGCAATGCCCCGATCTACAAAATAAATGATGTCAGAACAAGTGCATCGCATCTCACCCCGGCGCACTTCATGAACATTCTATGAAGAGGTATAGGAAGGGTGAGCATTCCGTGACCCCACGCAGACACTTTGTTGCCGTGTTAGTACGCTATGATGAACTGGTAGTCATCCATGTATACTTTATGGAGTCTTAATAAATTATACATGTTTAGTTTCTGCTTTGCAATAAAAGCTAAGCAAGGCAACCGGCTCTTCTCCTTTAGGATTTGAAAACCGTTATCAGAACTTAGAAAGGATGTAGAATATATTACTTATTTCGGAAAATCCTCAGGTTCTTCTTAGAGGTCTTCAGTGTTATGGGATTATATTCTTTATTTCTTTGTGGTACGCAGAGATGTCTGCCGGCCATGTGTAAGACAAATTAGATGGTGGCTACAGTATCTCATTCCAGATAACAAATCTATGCTTACATTTCCTATCTCATGTGCCGAGGATGGAAGATTTCACTGCCTGCAAAAGTTTTCTTCATCGCTTGCTCATTTTCTATTTTTACATTTTAACCCCTTCACTACGAGGATTATGTATATACAATATTTGTAGCAAACAGAGCAACCCAAAATAATGTTAACATGATTTGGGGCTGTGCTGTATCATTGCAAATTAATTTTGTTTTCTTTGGGGCTCCAGTAGGTGCCCCCAAATTTTATCCCTGTGGGCATGATGTCTAAAACTGTTTAAAATCTGCTAAGGAATGTCCTTTATCAGACATTCTCATCCGATGCACGAAGACGTGAACTGCAGTTCTAACTGCAGTAATTCCATTTGGCCAGCAGGTGGCAACACCTGCCTGCCAAATAGGGTATTACACTGAGGAATGCATTATGAATATTCCAAAATATTTCTTACTTTATAATTATTTACAAATGATTTTGAAAAAAAAAAAAAAAACTGGTTCCTGGCAGTGGATTTTTGAAAAATCACTATCACTTGGTTATGAAGGGGTTATTAAGATTACTAGAAATGTTTTTACATGAATGGCCAAAACTCAGCAGGTGAGTAAAAGAATCCATTAACACATCATGCCAGGGAGCATACTTTGCTGATCTATTAAAAAAATGTGACACACTTCAGTTAGCAGCCCCTGACGTATTCCAAGTGGAGCCGCAACAGGATTCTATGGCAAAATTTTGGAAATTCTCCCAAAAAAAAGGAACAAAAACAGGCGTTTGAATTTCAACCCCACTAGATCCAGTATTTAAAGCCAGACCTGTCCAAACAGCTCTTTCCCAACTGAGGAAGCCCGCTGTATGGGCGAAACGCATTTTGACTAACTTCTTAAGTTTTGTTCGTTTTGATCTGTGCTGTAACAAAACCACTTTTATCCAAGAGAAGAATCCTGGCTGAATCGTTTCGGTAAAGACTGATCCTAAGTACAAGATCACTCAGTATGCTGAAGGCGAGCCAATGCTACGTCTACAGCTCTGAACCACAATATATGTGGAGAGTGGGGACTCTAGGCTTGTGCACCGATTTTATTTTCGGTTCGATTCGGTTCGATTTGTTCGGATGTTTAAAATTTTCGATTCGGCTCGTTTCGACCGATTTCTGTTTCGATTCGGTTCGGCTCGTTTTTCGTGTACATTTTTTTTCGGAATATCGACCATTTTTCGTGTTTTCGGGTCACTTTGCTCGTTTTTTGTATCGACTTTCGGAAATTTCGGAAATTTACGTTTTTTCGGAACGTCTGTTCTCCTCGTTTCAAAGTGTCTACGATAATTCTGGCGATTCTATTGTGTTTTTTTTTATTAAATAAAGATCCTTTTTTTCTTATGAATAATTGAATATACATGTCACAACTTTATTTAATCATATTAAAATGGTATGAAAGCCAAGGAACAAAAAAAATGAACAAAACGATTTAAAAAACGCTAAACTGACACGAATGCCACAAGAAACAAGTGATACGCATTTACAAATACAAAATTTACAGAATCAGCGATATAACCGATAATAGTTAAATATACGATTTCCAGAATTACCGAAATGGAACGAAAATCATGAATAGAGCAAAAATAAATTTCGATTTGACACATTTCAAGTCCATTCGAAAAATCCGAAATTTTTTCGTTTCGGCTCGGAAAACTTTTCGGATCTATCGGTTTTCGAGTCCGACCCGATTCGGAAATTCGGCCGAATCCGAAGACACGAATCGGGAAATTTTGTGAAAATTCCGAAATTCCGAAACCCGAAACGCACATCCCTAGGGGACTCCCGTCACAGAAGAGGCACTGCCCAATCAATAGATGCTATCCCTCTTATCCGGAGGTGGCTTTTTCCTTTTGACTGTGCCTTTGTTATATTTTATTTTCCCATTGGGCCACAGATACTGCACTATGAGGTCTCTTTATGTTCTCTTTTAATGATCCTGGTCAGTTTTCCCTTATACAGAATCCAAGATAAGTCTCGTTTCTCTTTCTCTGGGGGCATTAAGGAGTCAATTATATTTCTATGCTTTTCTATTGTAGCCCACAGGGTTCACTGATATGGACTACACGGTGTGATTTATATTTTATTGCTATGCAAACAAGTGTACATTTTGCCTTTGAATTGCTTTTATTATCATCTGCGCCGTACCAATTATATTTTTAGCTTTTTCTATCGTAACCCACGGGGGTCACCGATAAGGATTACACAGCGTGATTTAGATTTTACTCCTATGCAAACCAGTGTATGTTTTGCCTATTATCTGCTTTTACCACAGTCTGCGTTCTACCAATTATTGTACTTTAAAGGATTCGGTGGCTGCTTGTTGTGTATTATTATTTCCTATACTTTTGGGGGGGGGGGTGTTTATCCACATGGCATTAATGTTTGACGTATTTGCAAACAATGGCGAAAATCAGCAATGCTGCAAAAGAGACAAACTTTGACCTTCCAGGAAAACAAACTCAAACAATGGTAGGAGAAGCTTTGTCAAAGAAATGTCTCCTGCTGCTGTTTGTATTGTTCTTTTACGAAATGTAACAACCCGGGAATCTGCAAGATTGTCGTTTAAAGTCAGACGTTAATGGAAAAATCGTGCACCAGCCGTTAACCATTAGCTTCTCACCATTACCGTGAGACGCATGTCAAGACGCTAACGTTTGACAGAGCCATTAAAGTTGCTTAGCAAGTCGTTAAAAAGTGTGTGGAGCAGTGAAATTACCGGCTGGCGCTGCTGAAAGTGCATGATTGCGCAGCTAACACTAATTAACCCACCTTGTGTGTATTTCAGTCCTGGTGTAAACTTATCCAAAGCCTTACCAGCTCCATAGACTTCAACTGCTCACGGAAGTTACACCAGGGTTTGCGTGTCATTATGAATTTCACATAAGATTTTAGGAGGGGTTACATTTCCTTGGTTTACACCTAGACGTTAAGTTTATTTTGACCTTGGAATAGGTCGCTATTTCTATGCATTTCTTACAGGGTTATTCAAAGAGCTCCGAATTGCTGCTAAAGGTAACCGGACGCTGAAATTCAGCGTTCAGTTACCTTTCCTGGCCATTCGGCTATTCAGAGAGCAGGCAGTTCGCCAAATATTGGCGAATTGCCTGCACATACAGTGCCTGTTCGGTGCCTGTTCGAGGGCAGTGAAATCCCCATAGAGAAGCAATGCTCCGTCTATTCAGAGAACAGTGAAAAGTTGCCAAAATGCCCTGCCATTTGGTTGCTTCATTCGACAGGTTTATTCTTGCGAATCCCATAGGCTTCAATGATAAAAATATTCCAATTTTAATTCAATATCTAATAAACCGTTTATTATAATATTCTGCAGTAAAAAGTCTCGTCATTTATAGATTTTTTTAGGATCTTTTAAGCATTTTTCGGGATTTTTTTGCAAAAATATTTTCTCCGTTTTTTTATTTTTTCTGTAACAGCCCTTTTTATTATCATTCATTGGATCTTATATGTGAATTTCAGACATTTTCACTCAGTAGTTTCTTTGCAAACAGCGGTTCACTTTTCAAAAATTCAAGCGTACTGTTTTTTTTTTCACTCCATTCGTCTGCGGTGTCGGGTTTTTCCGGCGGCTGCTCTGCGCTGTGATCGGCTCCTGCTAGGGTTTCTCCGGCGTGTTCGGTGGGGTTTAGGCTAGGGTCAGACGAAAGCAGTTTTAACGTGCGTTTAGACGCACGAAATCACGGCCGTGCTAGCAGCAAATAACGTCCAATGCCGGGGAACACACGAAGTACGGCCGCACGAAAGTTCATCCGCGCAACGCAAGTGGCAAACGAACGCATTTTTTCTAGAACGTCAAACCTCTAGTACGGACGTACAGAATGCGCTGCGTCCGCTAGAGGCGTCTGTGCGTGATTAGGAGATGTCAGACGCTGCTAATGTCCGGCCAACATAACGTCCAGACACAAAAAGTGTTTTATTGATGATCCGTACAAAATCATGGATGAAAAGGCGCATCGTATGACCGCTATCGCGTATTCCGTGAAAAAATGCGTCCATTCGTTCAAACGCACTTTTTCACAGACAACGCGAAAATGCGTTCGTCTGACCCTAGCCTAAGTCCAGATGTTTCTGCGGGTTTCAGTGTGCATTCGCCTGGGTTTTGTGGGGAGTGTTCGGCAGATTTTATGCGGCTTTTCCCTGCACAACAACTGCCCTGTGGTGCTTGCTGAATACACTGCAGGGTCGCCGAAATGCGATCGCAAAATTGCACCGAATTGAAGAGAACGAAAAGTCACCGAACGTGTGGTGACTTTTCGATTCTCTTTGAATAACCCTGTTAATAACAAACATGTCCAATGTTAAGTACAGGAGATGCCAAGTATAGTAAGGAACGCAAACTGTGTGAACGCTAAGGTGGGAACGTCTCCTGTAACAGCAAGGCTGGAATAGGACATACATAAAAAATATAAGCTAATAAAGTCTGCTGTTACGTTGTGCGTCTTGAAGGCCAAGCATTGCGACAACCTTTGAATTGGGCCAGCAGATTTTATCCATTGTTTGCAAACTACAGCAAACATTGTTCATGGGAATAACTGCAAACATATAAAATTTACCAACTCTCAAAAGTTGCTATTAAGGGATTTTACACAGGAGAGTGTGATTTGCTCCCTCCTCTCACTGCAGAGCAAATCGTTTTGTGTTATCCTTTCGCCGACATTGTGTGTTCCTGCAATATTGCGCAAGGAAAATGTTGTGGGCGTCTCCATGAAGCACTATGGATACCAGGGGAGTATACCAGTGGCAGGGCATGGCACATTTGTTTGGCATAGTGACTTATTTTTAACCCCTTTACTACCAAGGGATTTTCCAGAAAACCATTGTCAGGAACCAGTGTTTATTTTTTTAATCATTTTTAATTATATATACAATAAGAAATATTTGTGAATATTCCCAATGTATTTCTTACTGTAATAATCTATTTGGCAGGGAGATGGCGACATCTGCTGGTCAATAGAAGTTACTGCAGTTATGGGCTCTGTGCTGGATCAGCTGGGGAGATGTGTATCAGACACATTCCCAGCTGGTTTTAAAAAAGTGTTAGCACCTTGGGCATCATACCCAGGGTTTGAAAATATAATTTGCAATAAATTAAATTCCTTTGCATCGCTCCTGCAGAATACCATATTGATTATAGTCAGGGGTCTTTTTGAGGCGTACGCGCCGGTACCTCATCGCCAGCCGCCCTTACATTTTTTACAGCTCCAGTATCGGACTCTCGGAGTCCAAATCCGGAGCTGTCTCGTCGGCGCAGCGGCAGATCCAGCGGCCGCCACGTTCGTTCGTTCATTCAATGAGTGGCTGCCTGCATGAGTTTCTGCCGCTCGCCTGAGATCCATCCTCCAGCCTGCCACGAGATTGCGGTAGGCTGGAGGGTAGATCCCAGGCGAGCGGCAGAGACTCATGCATGCGGCCATTCGTTGAAGGAACGAATGCGGCGGACACTGGATCCACCCCTCGGATATGCCTGGCAGAGGTGAGCTGGAGACAATATATCCATGTGAGCCTGGGGCAATATATCCATGTGTGAGCCTGTGGCAATATATACATGTCTGCCTGGGGCAACATATCCATGTGTGATCCTGGGGCAATATATCCATGTGTGAGCCTGGGGCAATATATCCATGTGAGCTGGGGGCAATATATCCATGTGAGCTGGGGGCAATATATCCATGTGTGAGCTGGGGCAATATATCCATATAAGCTGGGGCAATATATCCATGTGTGAGCCTGGGGCCATATATCCATGTGTGAGCCTGGGGCAATATATCCATGTGAGCCTGGGGAAATATATCCATGTCAGCCTGGGGCAATGTATCCATGTGAGCTGGTCTGGGGCAATATATCCATGTGAGCTGGCCTGGGGCAATATATCCATGTGAGCTGGTCTGGGGCAATATATTGATGTTAGCTGATCTGGGGCAATATATCCATGTGAGCTGGCTTGGGGCAATATATCCATGTGAGCTGGCCTGGGGCAATATATCCATGTGTGAGCTGGGGCAAATATATCCATGTGTGAGCTGGGGGCAAATATATCCATGTTTGAGCTGGGGGCAAATATATACCGTATTTTTCGCTCCATAAGATGCACTTTTCTCCCCCAAAAAAGTGGGGGGGAAAGTGGGTGCGTCTTATGGAGCGAATGCCCCATGATATGCCTCCGCTCATCTGCCGCCGCCACGTTCGGCTCCCTCTGAGCGTGTGTCCGGCGGCAAGGAGCTTGGGCACTCGCCTGGGGGAGCTGGGGGCAGTATCCATGAGCTGGGGGCAGTATCCATGAGCTGGGGACAGTATCCATGAGCTAGGGGCAGTATCCATGAGCTGGGGACAGTATCCATGAGCTGGGGTCAGTATCCATGAGCTGGGGACAGTATCCATGAGCTGGGGTCAGTATCCATGAGCAGGGGGCAGTATCCATGAGCTGGGGCAGTATATCCATGAGAGGAGCTGGGGCAATATCCATTATCACACTATTTGATTTCAGAATATTTATTTTCCTGTTTTCCTCCTCTAAAAACTACGTGCGTCTTATGGAGCGAAAAATACAGTACATGTATGAGCTGGGGGCAATATATCCATGTGTGAGCTGAGGACAATATATCCGTGTGTGAGCTGGGGCAATATATCCAGTGTGAATAAAACAGTATTTATTAGGACACGGAAAATCATCATAATAATCAGTTTTTCCCTGGGCGTGAGTACCCCCACCTATTTTTCCATAAAAAAGCACTGATTATAGTCAATATTGGGGCACCAGGAGGTACCTTGCAGATCGAGTATATTTGATCTTGGTTGTAATGACAGGACAGAACAGGGGTCATATGTTTATAATTCTACAATTATTTTCAATCAGAATAATGATATGTTTTGTTGTTAATACTAAATAAAAGTACAACCAATCACATGAACAGTCCAAAATCTTTAAGTATTCTGTATGGCAAAAGTGGACGGTCAAGTGCTAACCATGATCACAGAGAAAACACAGGGGTATGACTGACTGCAAGCAGATAATAAAATAAACATACAGTGGCAAGAAAAAGTATGTGAACCCTTTGGGATTACGTGGAGTTTTGCATGAATTGGTCATAAAATGTGCTCTGATCTTCATCTAAGTCACAACAATTTGAAAAACACAGTCTGCTTAAAATAACACAACACAAACATTATATGTTTTCATGTTTTTATTGAAATGTAAACATTCACAGTGCAGGGTGGGAAAAGTATGTGAACCCCTAGCCTAATGACTTCTCCAAGAGCTTCTCCAAAAAAAATGTTGTCATTTGTGCTTAGCACTGTAGGTCTATGCGAAACAAAATAAAGAGGTTTTGATTTACTTGAATGGCCACCAAAGTGTGGTGAGCACAAATGACAACCTTTTCTTCTTGTAGATAATAAAATAAATTGCATGCATTTTTTAAATCATAACATGAATAACAAAATATTAACGTTGACATCATTTTGAGATATTAAATACACATAAAGGTCATATATTAATCAACTTCAGCCTGTATCACATTATTTATCCAAATCACTTTGTCTTGCTGCTCCTCTGTTGTGTATATTTATGTTTTAATTATATTTAAAACATGTAAAGTACAGGTCGTAGACTTTTTTATCTTTCTAGAAGAAAGATTGTGGGATATTTATCAGTATTCACAGTTGTCCAGTCACTATTTGGAAGTGAACACCGCATATAACTAAGGTCTACCTGACTAACGAGACATCTCAGAATCCTCCTGTGATCTGTGTCAAAGTGACTAATGAAGTCTCTAATTGCACTTAGGAATCCAAAAGAGGCAGCAATGCAAGCACCTTAAACACCACTAAACTGTCCATTTGTCATCCTAATAGAGCTTTTAAGGTACCTGCAGTGATACTGTTAATGGGATTGTCTCTTATATTAATGATTTTACCAATATTCAAGAGGTGTGGAGTGCAATTTCCCTACATTTAAATGCGCCCACATTCTTAGTAGGCACTTTGGAATTACTTTGGAATTCAGAGAGAGGTTCTTAAAAGAACCCCCGTTGTTAACATTTTATATGTTTAGATACAACTTGTAAAGCCATAGGAAAGATGGACGTTATTCACCAACTTCTGAAATTGCCACCGAATTGCACCGAACTGTGAACTTCACCGTTTGGTGCAATTTCGGGGAAACTCGTCTATTCACAAAACGCAGGTATTTCACCGCATTTCGGCGTCACTGAAATTGTCCCATTGAGACATATTGATTTGTCTATTCACAGAAAGTCGAACTGCACCGAAATTTCGGCGAAATGCGCTGATTTTCGGTATTTCAATTCAACAGGTTTAAACAGGTGAATCGAATAGGTTTCATTGAAATAAATAAGACCTTTTATTTTGTTTTAACCCCTTCACTACCGATATCAAGCTATCTCGGGCTTCAAAAGGCACCATCTGGTGCCCTGATATGGAGATAACTTGGTACAGTGATCTGCAGCCCAAAATAAAATGACATTTGTTTGCTACAAATAAATTTTGTTTGCTTTTTGGCTGCAGGTGCTGTAGCGGATCCCCGCTACCCTGCCCGGGTAGATCCGCCGTCAGCGCCGAGCTGGTCTGGTGGTGTAGAGTCAGGGGTAGCGGGCAGTAGGGATTCGGCGGTGATCCAGCGTTTCTTTTCACGGTCCTTGCAGCGTCGCGGTTCCCCAAGCCCTGTTATCCCCAATTACTAGCCGAGGCAAGAGTAAAGGTTCAAACAGGAATGAGTTTTTTTAACATGGGAAATACAGGGGTATTTATGAGGAAGGAAACCATTGTTCTCCCCTGGCCCGCCCTCAGTCCTCTTGCGGTGATCTTTGTTTGTACCTCAAGCCATAGCCCAATCTGCCTTGGTTAACCTGGGGGAACCCCTGCGGTGCGCAGCCCTTGTCTCGGGTCTCGGCGCCAGCTCGTCTGTCCCCCCTCCCAGAGCCTCTCCCTGTCTGGCCAGCGCCCGGCCCCCCCTGTGGTGTGAGCGCTCTTTGTGGCTTTCTGCCCAAGTTTGGGGTTTTACCAGTGATTTTGGGGTGATCCCCTGGGAGCGGCGGCATGCTGGGGGTACAGCCTGGTAGCTCGGGTCCGGGGGCTGGTTCAGTCCAAAAAGCGCCCGGATCGGATCCACGGAGCCCGAGCTGCGAAGGGGGAAAGTCCTGCGGCTGTACCCGGGCAAGAGTCACTGGTTGCCGGCCGCGCTCCCAGCGAGGGATCCCTGGTCGGCATTCGGGTTTCTCGGGGTGTTTCGTTCTATAATTCGCACCCCCGTAAGCCCCTATTTTTAGGAGCCCACTGGCCAAGAAGCGCTCTTCTGCGTGGTTTCCACGCTGCGGGGCAAGACGGGCAAGTTTGGGCGGCTTGGCAGAGACAGTCAGCGGCGGCTCGAGGCATTCACAGACCGGGCGTCTTCCCGGGCTGTGGACAGGCGGGGAACAGGTCAACCATGGGGAGAATTACAGGGGGAACTTATAAAACACAACCTAACGAATTCTTTAATATACCATACTAAAACAACCTTTTTAAAATTTTGTACCGCGCTACGGTATAGTGGCGGCCGTCCCGTCACACATCTCCCCCAAGTTTCCAGATGGCAGACCCGGTGAGACCCTCTTCGGGTCCGCTTGGGGATGTCCATGGCCTCCACCCACCCTAAGTTTCAAGCTCAGTCTGGCGGGATAGTCCGTCCGCATTGCCATTTTGCTTCCCAGGCCAGTACTGGATGGTAAAATTGAAGGGCTGGAGGGCCAGGCTCCACCGCAAGAGCCTGCCGTTGTACCCGGCCACCCGGTTCAGCCATACCAGGGGGTTGTGGTCCGTGAGGACCGTGAAGGAGCACCCATACAGATACGGTTGCAATTTCTTCAGGGCCCATACCAGGGCCAGGCACTCCTTCTCGATGGCCGCATAAGCTATCTCCCTGGGTAAACGTTTCCGGCTGATGTAGGCAACCGGGTGGTCGTGCCCGTCTTCACCGACCTGGCTCAGCACTGCTCCCAATCCGAACATAGATGCGTCTGTGTGGACAACAAAACGTTTAGTGGAATCAGGAGCAGTCAACACGGGGGCTCCCACCAGGGTTCGCTTGAGCTGCTGGAAGTCTTCTTCACACTCCGGGGACCACAGTACCTGTCGGGGAAGGTTCTTGCGGATCAGGTCAGTCAGGGGTTTGGCAATGGCGCTGTAGTTGGGGACAAAGCGGCGGTAGTATCCTGCCGTACCTAGAAAAGCCAACACCTGGGTCTTGGTGCGGGGAGTGGGCCACTGGGCAACAGCCTTAACCTTGGCGGGTTCTGGGTGCTGCCTTCCGCAGCCCACCCGGTGGGCCCAGGTACTGGACCTCGGACATGCCGACGTGGCACTTGTCTGGTTTGATGGTCAGACCGGCGGTGCCAAGGCGGTTCAGTACGGCCCGTAAGTGTTGTAAGTGTTCCTCCCAGGTGTTGCTGAAGATGGCTATGTCATCTAGGTAGGTGCTGGTAAAGTCTTGCATCCCCTCTAGCAGCCGATCCACCATGCATTGGAAAGTGGCCGGGCATTCTTCATCCCGAATGGCATAACCCGAAATTGGTATAAGCCAAACGGAGTGATGAATGCAGATTTCGGCACACCTTCCTCGGCAAGGGGAATCTGCCAGTACCCCTTACATAGGTCAATGGTGGTGAGAAAGCTTCCCTGGGCAATCCGGTCTAGGAGTTCGTCGACTCGGGGCATGGGGTAGGCGTCAGTGACAGTGTGGTCATTTAACTTCCTATAGTCCACACAGAACCTGGTAGTGCCATCCTTCTTGGGTACTAGAACCACCGGGGAGGCCCAGGGGCTCTCGGAGGGTTCTATTACCCCTAGGTCCAACATCTCACAGATCTTTTTCTGCATCCCGTCTCTCACTGCATCGGGGATTCGGTATGCCGTCTGCCGCAAAGGGGCTTGACTCTGGGTATTGACCCGATGCAGGGCTACGGAGGTGTAGCTGGGACGGGATGAGAACAGGTCTCGGTGCTCCTGTAGCACCTGCTGAGCCTGTTCCTTGTGCCGGGGGGTGAGCCCCTCGCCTAGCCGGACATCGGCTATCCCCTGGGCACTTGGATCCCCGGGCAGTACAGGCAGGGGGAGATCCTCCAGATCCCCCGCGTCCGGCACGCAGATGGCGGCTACTGCCTCTTCCCTTTTGAAAAACGGTTTTAGCATGTTCACATGAAAGGTTCTGTGTATCCTTTCATCTGAGCATCTAGCTGCGGTGAAGGTGGTATCGCAGATCTTTTCTATGATTTTGTAGGGTCCTTCCCAGGCTGCCTGCAACTTATTTAGTTTGACCGGTCGGAGTGCTAACACTTTCTGCCCTATCTGGAAGGTGCGGTCCATAGCCGACCGGTCATACCACCTCTTCTGCTTGGTTTGGGCCGCTTGGAGATTGTCCCGTACCAGGGCGGTCAATTCCTGCAGCCGGTCCCTAAACTCAAGCACATAATCTATGGCCGAGGTCCCCTCCTCGGCCAGAGCACCTTCCCAGTGCTCCCGGAGCAAGTCCAAGGGGCCGCGGACTCTCCGGCCGTACAGTAGCTCAAAGGGAGAGAAGCCAGTGGCTTCCTGGGGTACCTCCCGGTACGCGAACAGAAGGTGGGGCAGATGGCGTTCCCAGTCCTTATGGGACATGGTAAAGGTGCGGAGAAGCTGCTTGAGGGTCCCGTTGAACCGCTCTCAGAGCTCGTTGGTCTGTGGGTGGTAAGGGGAGCTGTACAGGGGTTTAATCCCGCACAGCCTCCAGAGCTGCTGGGTCACCTCGGCTGTAAATTGTGTGCCCTGGTTAGACAGGATTTCCTGGGGAAATCCAACCCTGGAGAAGATCTGCAGCAGAGCTCCGGCAACGGTCTCTGCGTGGATATCCCGGAGGGCCACGGCTTCGGGGTACCTGGTGGCGTAGTCCACTACGGTCAAGATATACTTCTTGCCCGTAGGGCTAGGCACTGCCAAGGGTCCTACCAGATCCACCGCCACTCGTCTAAAAGGTTCTCCCACTATGGGCAATGGTCTCAGGGGAGCTTTCTTGGCGTCCCCCCGCTTCCCTACTCGTTGGCATACCCCACACGTCCGACAGTAGTCCCTAACTTCCCCTGATAATCCGGGCCAAAAGAAGCTCTGGGTCAGATGGTGCAATGTCCGCCGGTGCCCGAGATGGCTCGCAAGGGGAATATCATGCGCGATCCTTAACAGATCGCGCCGATATTTCGCCGGCACTACCAGCTGCCTGTGGGACACTCAGTCTATTCCCTGGCTCGTCCCCTCCGATGTCCTGTACAGCTTCCTTTGGTCCCAGGCAAATCTCACCTCCCCTAACCCTCCCGGGTCCCTCCCTGCTTGTTGTCGGTATGGGGCAAGGGTAATATCGTCCCGGGTGGCTTGGGCAAAGTCCGTCGGGGAATCCCAGGTCAGGGCAGGGGCGTTGTCAGGGCCAAGTGGGGGTGTTGGTCTGGTCTGGCTTACCGTGGTCCCCTCGGAGTCGGTGGGTGGAGCCTTCCGGGCTTGATTGCGGGTGGTAATGGGGCATACCCGCCAGGATGGGGGTCCTCAAAGGTGGAGGTCAGCAATCCCAGGTCGTTGCCAAGTAAGACCTCGGACGGTATATTCTTCATGACCCCGACCTCCACGTTCCGGGAATTTGTGCCCCAATCTAGATGAACGTGGGCCGTAGGGATTCGATACACATGGCCGCCAGCGACTCTGACGGCCACCGAATACCCAGTTGAAGCAGCCGAGGAGATAAGATGGGGCTGTGCCAGGGTAAGGGTTGCACCGGTGTCTCACAGACCACTGGCAAGTTGTCCATTCACCCGAACTTGTTGGCGATGGTGTTGACGGTTGTCCTGTGCGGCTGCTTGCACGGGGTTGGCCTCATGCAGGATGCCCCAGTCTTCCTCGAGGGTGTCTGTGGGTTCCGGTTCCTGATGGCAGCAGTATGCCGTAGCTCGGCTCGGTGGGTGCGCTGCCCGGGACGGTGCCGGACGCTGGTTGTTCAGGGGACAATGGTCTCTCATGTGTCCGATCTGGTTACACCCATAGCACCGGGGTCCTACCCGAGGAGCCGGGGTGGAGGGTGCCGGTGGCCTGGGTGCTCGTTCGAGGGGAGCAGGGTGTAACTGTGGCGCTGGATGGAAGTGGGGAGATGGGGCTCGGATGGCCGGAGGGGCTACTCGCCTGGCGTCCTGGTACTCGTCGGCAAGGCGGGTGGCTTCAGACAGGGTGAGGGGGCGCCGGTCTCGCACCCAGTCTCGGACCTCTGGAGGAGAGTAGTTGTAGAACTGCTCCAGTAATAGCAGCTGGATGATCTGGTCCGGTTGGGTAGTTTGGCACCCCTGTATCCAGCTGTGGAGCTCCTGGTGCATCCTGTGTCCCCACTCCGCATACGAGTCCTGAGTGCCCCTTCTTAAGGCTCGAAATCGAACTCGATACGCCTCCGGGGTGAGTGCATAGTGGGCCAGCAGATGTTCCTTGACCCGCTCGTACACCATACAGTCTTCGTCCGCCACCGCCCGATAGGCTTCAGCCGCCCTGCCGGTCAATTTGCTCGCCAGGATGGGTACCCAGTCTCGGACCGCCACCCCCTGCAGGGCACATTGCCTCTCGAAATTCTGCAGGAACCCGTCGATGTCTTCTCCCCCTCTGGGAAGAGTTTGAATTCTGCGAACGGTATTTTCTGTTTGGGGGGTCCGGTACTGCCTTGGGGGGACAGCGACCCCCCGGACCTTTGCTGCATCTCTGCCTGGCGGAGCTTGTCTGTGTCGGCCAGGACCCTCCCAATGATGTCTGCGGAGGGGTCCGTTCCATATAGGGCCAGCCGCCACTGCATCTCTCACCTCCATTCCGAGGTCTCGGAGCCCTCAGAGGGAGCCACGCTGTTGCGGTCGTCCTCCATCAGTTCTCCGATGATGACCGCTTTCGCCTTGCCTCCGGGCGCCTTGCCTCTGGCTTTTAACAGTTCTTTCAGGACCGTGCGCTTCAGCCCTTCGTAGCGCTGTGCCATACGGGGTCACCGCCGTTGCTGGTACTGTCCACCTCTCAAACCCAGGGGTGTCTGAGACCGGGGTCAAGCCGACGGCTGTATCTCCCCCTGCTGGGCTGGTCTCAGATTCTCCCGCCGGATGATGTCTACTCCAGACGCTCGGCGTGTCGCGGTGGCTGAGACCGGGGTCAAGCCAGCGGCTGTATCTCCCCCTGCTTGTCTGGTCTCAGCCGGATCCCAGCGCTGCCAGCCAATGTAGCGGATCCCCGCTACCCTGCCCGGGTAGATCCGCCGACAGCGCCGAGCTGGTCTGGGGGTGTAGAGTCAGGGGTAGCGGGCGGTAGGGATTCGGCGGTGATCCAGCGTTTCTTTTCACGGTCCTTGCAGCGTCGCGGTTCCCCAAGCCCTGTTATCCCCAATTACTAGCCGAGGCAAGAGTAAAGGTTCAAACAGGAATGAGTTTTTTTAACATGGGAAATACAGGGGTATTTATGAGGAAGGAAAGCATTGTTCTCCCCTGGCCCGCCCTCAGTCCTCTTGCGGTGATCTTTGTTTGTACCTCAAGCCATAGCCCAATCTGCCTTGGTTAACCTGGGGGAACCCCTGCGGTGCGCAGCCCTTATCTCGGGTCTCGGCGCCAGCTCGTCTGTCCCCACCCTCCCAGAGCCTCTCCCTGTCTGGCCAGCGCCCGGCCCCCCCTGTGGTGTGAGCGCTCCTTGTTGCTTTCTGCCCGAGTTTGGGGTTTTACCAGGGATTTCGGGGTGAACCCCTGGGAGCGGCGGCATACTGGGGGTACAGCCTGGTAGCTCGGGTCCGGGGGCTGGTTCAGTCCAAAAAGCGCCCGGATCAGATTCACGGAGCCCGAGCTGCGAAGGGGGAAAGTCCTGCGGCTGTACCCGGGCAAGAGTCACTGGTTGCCGGCCGCGCTTCCAGCGAGGGATCCCTGGTCGGCGTTCGGGTTTCTCGGGGTGTTTCGTTCTATAATTCGCACCCCCGTAAGCCCCTATTTTTAGGAGCCCACTGGCCAAGAAGCGCTCTTCTGCGTGGTTTCCACGCTGCAGGGCAAGATGGGCAAGTTTGGGCGGCTTGGCAGAGACAGTCAGTGGCGGCTCGAGGCATTCACAGACCGGGCGTCTTCCCGGGGCTGTGGACAGGCGGGGAACAGGTCAACCATGGGGAGAATTACAGGGGGAACTTATAAAACACAACCTAACGAATTCTTTAATATACCATACTAAAACAACCTTTTTAAAATTTTGTACCGCGCTACGGTATAGTGGCGTCCGTCCCGTCACAGGTGCCCTCAAAGTTTTAGCCCTGTGGGAATAATCAGCTGCTCAAAGTTCTGAAATATCGGGATTTCAGCAGTCAGTGCAGGGAAAAAAAAAGAAGAAAATAGACCTGCAGCTCAAACCTCTGTAACTCAATTTGGCATTAGATGGCGCCATCTACTGGCCAAAGGTTATTTACAATAAGAAATACAATGAGTACAAGCTCAAATATTTCTTACTTTATAATGAATTAAAAATTACTTTTATAAAAATAACATTTTTTTTGGAAAATCACTTGGTAGTGAAGGGGCTTAAGAACCTTTTTTCATAATTAGACACATTTTTACTGAATTTTTATTGATTTAATTTCCTACTAGGAGAATAGGAGACTTTTTTTTTTTACTTTAGTGGCATTTTTCAAAGCAATTTCGGTGCAATTTGGCGTTTTTCACTGAAGTCCGATAACTGCATTGGCGACTCCCATTTCATCAAAATACGATGACCATTTGAAAAATAGTGAACACGCCATACTTTCATCAAAATGGAATCGCCAAAGTGATCTGAAATGCTCCAAAATTTTGTTCAATTTCAGCGCTCCGTGAAAGACCCCTTTGAGTCGTACTGGTCATTGAAATCTTTTTTTGGCTGTAATGAATGTATATTCAATTCAATGTACAATTTTGTAGTTGAAATCTGATGTCAAGATTTCTTTCCTTAAGTGAAGGGCAAACATGTAGGTCACTCATCCCCGAGGCTCTCAGTGTACCAAAAACAAAGGGGAAAAATAACTTTTCCAAGGTAACTTAGTTATATTTACCAATGAATGCTTAACATTTTGTCTCAAATTAACCCCTTCACTAGCAAGAGACACGGAATTCACATAAACACCTAAATGAATGATAAAATAGAGTGTTATTATGAAACAGTTTAAGAAAATTAAAATAATGTAATATTGTGCATTTTCCATTTGTAGTTTATTCATTCACTAGTTCCAGAAATACTGATGGGATGAAAGGTTCTAAACCCGAGATGGCGCCCCTTCTCCAATTTTGTCTGAATTATTAAAACCTTAAATCCCAAGGAATTTTCCAGAAAACCATTGTCAAGACCCAGTGTTTTTTTGGAAAATAATTTTTAATTAATTAGACAGCAAAAAATATTTGTGAATATTCTCAATGTGTTCCTTCCTGTAATAAGCTATTTGTCTTGGTGATGTCACCATCTACTGGCCAAAAGGATTTACTGCAGTCCAGTGCAGGATCGGCCTGGGAGATGTCAGTAAGACATATCCCCAGCCGGTTTTAAAAAATGTTACCGCCTCAGGTATCATGCGCACAGTGCTAAAAGGTTTTTGGCATGTTCTGGATCCTAAATGCAAATGAAATGTAATTGCAGTAAATTAAGTTCTTTTGCAGGGCTCCTGTGGAACATCATATTGACAGTACTCTATATCAGGTCGCCAGGAGGTGCCTTGCACATCACCTATAGCCGATCTTGGTAGTGAAGGGGTTATTCAGAGAGAGACGATCTGGCCCACGAAATGTCAGCGAGCAAGGAATTTCCTTCTCCGGTGACATTTCGGGGCCATTCTGCTATTCAGAGAGCTACGGTGCCTGTTCGACGGCAGTGAAATCCCCATTAAAGAAGCAATGGTTAATCTATTCACAGACACTGAACAGCAGTGGAAAAGTTGCCGAAGTTCCCTGCTGTTCGTTATTTTCATTTGGCAGGTTTATTCAGGTGAATCCCATAGGTTTCAATATTAAAAATATTCCTGTTTTTATGCACCATCTAATAAACCGTTTATTATTTTATTCTGCTGTAAAAAGTCTCTTTATTTATTTATTTTTTAGGATCTTTTAGTCAAATTTTTTCCCGTTATTTTTTTAATAGCAGGTTTTCTTTTTTCAGTAACATAACTTTTTATTATCATTCATAGGATCTTATATGTAAATTCCAGGCATTTTCATTCAGTAGTTTTTTTGCAAATAGCGGTTCAATTTTGACACTTTCAAGTGTATTATTATTATTTTTTTTTTACCCCGTTTCTCAGTTTGTCGGCTTTTTCCGGCAGCTGGTCTGCTCTGTGATCAGCGGCTCATCGGCTTTTTCCAATGTGTTTGGCGTGCTTTTTGCAGTGGTTTTGCCGTGTTTTAGACGGGTGTTCGGCTGGTTTTCCCTGCACTCCAGGGACCCTGCGTTGAATGCTAAATTCACCACAGAGTGGGGAGATTTGATTCCCCAAAGTGCAGGGAAGTGCGGGGAATGAGAACACCGAAATGTCGGCGACATGAATAACCCCCTGTATTAATGGAGTTATGGTGACTACAGTGTCTTTGTAAGTTGCACTTTTTAATTCAACAAGAAGTGGTTACAATAAGCGTATTAATATCACGTTGCTTTTATTATTTATTAAGCTTTTTAGGCGGTCATGACGACCTAAGTATGCCCTTTTCCTCCGCTGCCCCTCCGCTCAGCCGATCGGCTGAAACAGCTGAGAGACGCGGAGGACTTTACTCCGCCCTCCCAGCTGTCAGTCAGCAGAGCGGGATTCGTATTTCCCGCTTCTGCCGACTATTGCTGAGTAGGAGATGTCATCGCGCTTTCAGGATGATGACGTCTCCAACTCGCCGCAGTAGCTGGCAACAGCGCCTGAGATTAGTGTTGCGCGCATCCTATTGCGCGTAACACTAATCAAAGAAGAAGATGGAGCCGGGATTGGATGGTTTACGTGAGAGGCGCGCATGCGCGCTTCTCACGTAAACCATTAGCCAAGTTGAGCATTTATCAGGATGGGAGCGGAAGAGGAGGGAGGTGAGTATTAAAAAAAAAACCGCCGTTGGAAACAACTGGTTTTTAGGGTATGTATTACATAAAAAAAAAAAATACTGAATAACTAGGTAGGGCAATAGGTATAATATAATTTAAAAAAGGGGGGGGGGATTTTTAGCCTAGAGTGTTCCTTTAATTGTTTTGTTTACTATTATCTGTTAATCGTGTTACTGTCTGATAGAATTTATCACGTTAGATAATATTAATGTCAGAAAAAAAGTGTCTCTGTATAAACCAAGAATAGAGTGAATAAAAATAAATAAATTTTCAGAAAACGAGGAGAAAAAAGTATTTCGAAGCTTTTATATCAATCACAAGCTGGATGTTGTACTTATGATTCAAAGCACGACGGAGAGAAAGCAGCATTTATCAGTGAGGAAGTCGCTAATCTGAACAGCACATTTATTGTACTTCTGCAGGACACGCAGCTTAAATGGTTTATCGTTCTTTCTAAACCTGAAACAAAGTTGATCTATATTTAAACAGTGGGTATAACAACAATTCAAAAATCACCCAAATTACAGTGTTTCCATATATTTGATCTCAGATATATCTGGGCTGATAACAGTTTTCGAGATGTTGAGGGAAAAGAAGGACTGACACTCTGTCAAGCAGGATTTCAAGGCCCATTTATTCATTGTAAGGGTTTGGGGTGTAAAACTGAAAGTATAATAGGTTGATCCAATGTAGGACAAGAACATGAACACAGATACAAACTTGGGTCCCATGCAAAAATGTATAAACTGTGCCGGCACCGCAGGACAGTTCATCAAAAAGAATAGCTTTTATGTTGTCCATGAAAACATAGTCACAAGTCAACGTTTCAGTCGTTTAATAGATTGTATAAAAGTACATTTTTTTGCTGAACTGTCCTGGCATGTCGGCACATTTAATATATAATATATATATATATATATATATTATATATATAATCTCTTTTATAATTGGGAAAGACATTTACACATCCCAGAAATTCAAAGAACTGCTTTATCCACAGAGCTCATATGCTGCTTTCCCCATATGCAGCAAGGAACTCTGGGTAGAACATGTAAATTACTGGAACCATGTCCTGTGGTCTGGTGAGACTAAGATAGACTTATTTGGTTCAGATGATGCGTGTGTGGCGCAACCAGGTGAGGAGTACAAAGACAAGTGTGTCTTGCCTACAGTCAAGCATATTGGTGGGAGTGTCATGGTCTTGGGCTGCATGGGTTCTGCCGGCCCTGGGGAGCTGCAGTTCATTGAGGGAACCATGAATGCCAACATGTACTGTGACATACTGAAGCAGAGCATGATCCCCTCCCTTCAGAGACTGGAATGCAGGGCAGTATTCCAACATGATAACGACCCCAAACACACCTCCAAGACAACCACTGCCTTGCTCAAGAAGCTGAGGGTAAAGGTGATGGACTGGCATCAAATGGAAGGTGGAGGAGCCAAGGTCTCTAACATCCACCAGCTCTGTGATGTCGTCATGGAGGAGAGGAAGAGGACTCCAGTGGCAGTGTCAGGACTGCTGGGCCGCCGGCGACGGATGCAGCCGTAGCCCTGTCTTCCCAGCGATACTACGTGAGTTGCAGGTGCGCGGCTAGGCCGGCAGCCACTCGATCTGCAAGTGCAGAGTCTGCCTGGCTTACCTGCTCGGCATGGCTTCAGCCCCTGGGGCGGTCAGACACTGGCTCCTCCGCCGGCGGTTGTGGGTCTACGCCGGAGCGCCAGACAAGACGTGCGCACGCTGGGCTCCACCAATATGGTGGCTAGGCCCGCAGCGCACGTCAATGACGTCAGCGGCCACCCGATAGCCAGGTGGAGCTAACTGAATAAAAGGCCAGTCAGATCAGTAGCTCCTCGTTCCGGTATTGCAGCAGTTCCCTTTTCTCCTTGCTATCTTATTCCCTCTCTTTATTGATTTGCTCGTGTACAGACCTGGATAGTGACCCCTACCACGTGAACGTCTCCAACCCCGACCTTGGCTTGTTCCTGACCTTCTCCTGTATACCTGCGCCTGTCAACAGAACATACACCAGTCTCACTCCTTGGGTTCCAACCTTCATATTTCCGGGATCCCTGACAGGAATCTGTGAAACTCTAGTGAACTCCATGCCCAAGAGGGTTAAGGCAGTGCTGGAAAATAATGATGGCCACACAAAATATTGACACTTTGGCCCCAATTTGGACATTTTCACTTAGGGGTGTAGTCCCTTTTGTTGGCAGCGGTTTAGACATTAATGGCTGTGTGTTGAGTTATTAGGAGGGGACAGTAAATTTACACTGTTACACAAGCTGTGCACTCACTACTATACATTGTAACAAAGTGTCATTTCTTCAGGGTTGTCACATGAAAAGATATAATAAGATATTTTCAAAATACGTGAGGGTGTACTCACTTCTGTGAGATACTGAATATATACAGTATATATAGATATCCAAGTAACCCCACACTCCACGTGCCAGTTTTTTCTTGCTCCGGTGCAGATATCCAACTGCCTTCCAATATATTCCACAAGTTTCAGACCAACACAGAGACTTTCCAAAAAATTGTATTGAAATAGATTTTTTATTAATGCATAAATCAATGTTTCAGTCCCTAAAGGGACTTTCCTCCGGAGTCTCTCGTGAGATCCTGCAGATCGGCAGAGTGATCGCGGAGGGAGACTGGGGACTTTTTTCCGCAGTCTCACTCTGCTCGCAGCAGCCAGAAGTGGTGGATCGGGCTGCTGTTCACGGGATGAGGGGTGAGTATTTGATTTTTAGGGGGGGTTCCAGCTGCAGCTAAATTACTGATTGCTTACTCTTTGTGCTCCCCATGTTAAGCATAGAGAGAGCAAAGTACAGTAAGCTCACGCTAAAAAGCGCAAATACTGATTCGCTAACGGGTTTTCTATCCCGTTCGCGAACGGGAGGTGATCTTTGCAGAAAGCTATCACCTCATTTAACCTAGCGCTAACGTTCATTTATATGAAGGAGGTGATACTGCCTGTAGGTAGGTACACATTCAAAGAGCTGGTTTACCGGGTGTCTATGTCATGCTGTGTTTCTCTTGCAACAAACAAGATATTGTATCTTTCAATGTTCACTTTTGTTTTCCCTTTAATAATAAATGTTGGCTAGAGACGAGTGATACTGAAACTAAAGGCCCATTATATTGTATCACGTAAAGAAGTATAAGAAAGAACAGGAAGGCACGTTACCTTGCTGAGTTTCCTTGTCATAGAGCTTCATGTGGATTATTCCCGATGTTTTGTTCCGTACGACGGAGATATTCCTTCCGTCTCTCTTGCTACAGGTCCCGACTTGACCGAGGTTTTGATCAGCCCACCAAATTTTATTATCTGGAAAACAGTTAATAATACATATGTTTAAACATAAGCCCGTTGCCCGTTTCATAGCAAATTTCCAAGCTTTTAAAAGAATGATTTCACCTATTATAAACCCTAAACATCGTAAACAGCAGAAAATTACCATGTCTCCCATTATGGCTAACATGTAAGATGGATTTGGCAAAGGATCTTATTTTCGCTTCCCGAATAAAATTGTCCTCAGTCTTATAATGACAAATATAAGAGAGAGAATATGAGAAACTATTAAATTATAAATTATTATTATTATTTAAAAAATCTAATTATATTATTATGTTTTATAATATTATTTATTATTGATATTTTAATATTTTCATAAAATGAGTAGTAGTGATAATAAATGTTTATTATTAATATTATTTTTAAAATAATTAAAACCAATAATAATATTAGAATAAGTATAATAATCAGCGCTGCGGAATATGCTGGCGCTTTATAAATAAAGAATAATAATAATAATAATAATAATAATTAAACATTTTTTAACTACTATTTTTAATAATGATAGCAATATATGCTTTTAATTGTGTTATTTTTTATTTAAAGTATAATAAAAATAACACAATTAAAAGCATATATTGCTATCATTATTAAAAAATAGTAGTTAAAAATGTTTAATTATTATTATACTTGTTCTAATATTTATTATTGTTTTATTTTGTAATTTTAAAAATAATATTATTGATAAATAATAATATTACCATTTTTAAAATAATATTGTTATAGTTATTATTATAATAATTATTATTATATCTACAGGATAATTTATGTTTTATAGAACAAACCCATTTTATATTTTCTTTTACCGCAAAGAGCTTATAAAGTAACTGTTGTTGAAGCAACAGAGAAGTGTATTTCACTGAATATATTTGGTTTTGTCCCATAGAATCGATTTTCTGACATTTCTAGAAGAATTCACTATATTGTCCCTCTATTTCTGTTACAGTAAAGTGTATTCTCTAGTTTCATTAGTTTGCAGGAAGGCTTTGCCAGTTGACACAGACAAATGTAAAGTGGTACCTTTGGAGACAAGAAATAAAGAGAGAGATGGCAGGTTAAATGAGATCATACTGACCAAGATGGATCAGCAATGGGACATTGAACTCATAATAGACCAATTATTCATAAAGTTGGGCAAATATCTATGGAAGCAAATGGTGATAAAATGAATAGGATGTCAGGATGCACAGCTAAGAGAATAAAAATGATAAGCAAATAACATTATGTAACAATTGTAGAACAACCTATATCAAATAGGATATCATCGCACCATTTGTAGGGGAACATAAATTGAATCCCGCGTTCCGACACTGAGTACAAGGAGTATAAATAGGGCAATGAGGAATTAAATTTCGCCCAGAGAGATGACAATGAATTTCTTGTATGTAAAGTTATATTTGATGAGAAGGTCGAGGGAGCACTCCAGCGACAATTTTACAGAAAATATATAAGATTATGGGAAAAATAAATGTCCTGAGAACTACAATGTACATTTATTGTGAATAAGCGCTGGCCTCTTTTTTTAATTTTGAATAATGTCTTGGGGAAAATACTTGCAAGATGAGACAATGTTATGTTTGTTCTGTACACCACAACTGGTGTATATATTCATATGTTCTTTTGTATTAGTTGTATTAGATATACAGAACACTGAATGATGGGGGCCCATATATTATTATTACTATTCTTTATTTATATAGCACCAGCATATTCCGCAGCACTGAACAATGGGCACAATATAGACAGGTATACAATAAATAGAGACTGAACGACATTTGACAAACCAGTATTGGAGGAAACATCGGCCCTATTCCTGTGGAAACATACAATCTAGAAGGGTTGGGGGTGGCAAGAGGAGGAGAGGATTGCAGGGTGAGCGTGATGGACTGCAAGGTGAGAGTGATGGGCTGCAAGGTGAGAGTGATGGGCTGCAAGGTGAGAGTGATGGACTGCAAGGTGAGAGTGATGGACTGGTTGGGGCAAGGAGGTGTATCAGTGAGTCTGGTGGTAGGCTTGCCTGAATAGGAATGTCTTAAGGGAGCATTTGAAGGGAGGGAAACTAGGGGAAAGCCAGACAGTAAGAGGGAGATCATTCCAGAGGATGGGGCTGCGCGTGAGAAATCCTGCAGTCTATCATGGGAAGAGGTGGTGCGGGGAGAAGCAGGGCGCAAGTCATTGTTTGACCTTAGACAGCGGACTGGGGTGTATTTGGTGATTAGTGAGGACAGGTAGTGGGGAGCTGAGTTAGTGAGAGCTTTGTAGGTCAGGGTAAGAATTTTGAATTTAATTCTACAGTGGATGGGGAGCCAGTGAAGGGACTCACAGAGAGGAGCAGCAGAAACAGAGCGGCAGGTGAGGTGGATGAGCCTGGCAGAGGCAAATTGTAGGGGGTGAGGCGGGAGAGAAGGAGGCCAGCTAGATGATTATTACAATACTTAAATTGGGAGATTACAAGGGCGTGGATAAGTTGCTTTGAGGTGTCAGCAATAAGAAATGGCCGAATTATGGAAATATTACGTAGTTTGTAGCGGCAGGAGGAAAGAGACTGAATGTGGGGGATAAAGGAAGGAACAGAGTCGAGTGTAACTCAGAGACAGCAAACCTGGTTTGATGGGGAGATAGTGATACCATCAACCATGATGGAGAGAAGTCAGGAGGTGGGGAGGCATTAGAGGGAGGAATTAGTAGGAGCTTAGTCTTGGACATGTTAATCTTTAGGTGGTGAGAGGCCATCCAGGAGGAGATGCCAGATAAACAGTCGCTGACTTTGGAAAGGACAGGAGAGAGATCAGGGGTAGAGAGGTAGATCTGAGTATCACAGCATAGAGGTGGCAACTAAGAGCCAAAGCGGCTAATGATTTTGTCCAGGGAGGAGGTGCTACACATTGGAGGTCCTTAAGTGTAGGACATTATATATAGTGGTAGCTGATGAAGTCTGAAACTGGAGGGGCACCTGATCATGCCCCCTTCATGCATACCACATATTACTACAAGTTTATTGCTGTGGAGTTTTGTGATGCATAAAAATATATCACAGAGCTCCACAGCAATAAAACTCACAGTAATGTGCAGTGTGTATCACAGAACTCCACAGCAAAACACTGCACAAGAATGTGCACTGTGTATGAGCTTATCACAGAGCTCCACAGCAATAAATGACACAGTAATGTGTGGTGTGTATGAGGGTATCACAGAGCTCCACAGCAATAAAACTCACAGTAATGTGCGGTTTGTATGAGCGCATCACAGAGTTCAACAGCAATAAAACTCAGTAATGTGCAAGGTATACACCACAGATTACTGTGAGTGTGAATTTTGAAACTCTGAATAAATGTACTTAGAATAGAAAAAAATGCTCTAAAAGATGTTTTTTCCTCATTTCCAGTCCAGAGGAAGGTGAAAAACTTGGACATATCTCTAGTAGAATGTCTCAAGCAAAACATTCCTTCCTGACCCCATATTAAGGCAGTCGGCTACAGAGTAACTCTGTCCCTGGACTTAAATAGTAATAAATTATATATAATTAAATCAACCATCTCCCTCCAGATGATTTGGAGCTAAATGTCCCATGAGGCTTATCCAACCTTAAGACCGAGTGAGCCTCATGGGTGTTGTAGGTCCAAAAACATTTGAAGGGCAAGGGTTGATGAGCACTGACTTCGATGGAAAAGGATCTTTTGGACGAGGAAAGGGATAAGAACCAAGGAGCAATGTGAGGGATGACAAGATCAGAGCAATGCATAACCTAG
This sequence comes from Leptobrachium leishanense, assembly GCA_009667805.1. Classification (NCBI taxonomy): domain Eukaryota; kingdom Metazoa; phylum Chordata; class Amphibia; order Anura; family Megophryidae; genus Leptobrachium; species Leptobrachium leishanense. The sequence goes on from CM019069.1 coordinate 24,974,299, forward strand.
CTCTGGCGTAGTAAACAAGCAAGTCGAGCTGCTCTGTTGTAACTCCTCACATTGCCCCATGGTCCTTTGTTCTTCATCTGTCTAGTTGCTCCTCATGCCTTGCGTTGCTCCTCATGCAGTGTGTTGCTTTTTGCTACTCGCTTCTCAGTCCTGAAAAGATGGAGTTCAGTGAGTGTGAGCCCCAGGTTACATGCTGATCTGTCTATTATATAGTCACATGGCATCACTGTTTTGTGACATCATACATTGACATGTGGGTAGCACTTTCAGCCAATACAGATGTACAGTAGACCATCATAACAAAATGGAAAATAAATGCCTCACTAAGAGTATTTCATAATTTATGGCTTTTCAGTAAAGCAGTTGTAAAAGCCACGTTTCCATATGGATTTCACAATGATTACTTTCCACTCGATTGTAAGATCTGCAGCCGGTCCTATCAGTTGCTGTCTTGGGATAAGAGCACGGCCGGCTCTAGTGTTTATGGGGCTGGTGCAATGTACAAAGCGGGGCCACCTTTTATTTGGCTTTCTTTTGAATCTTTTATTTTTAGAGAATATTTGCAATACAAATGTCAAACATGTATGAAATTAACCACTTCACTACCAAGTGATTTAAAAAAAAAAGCATTGTCAGCAGCCAGTGTTTTTTAAAAAAAATATTTTTAATCAATTATACGGTAAGAAATATTTGGGAATATTACCAGTGCATTTATTAATGTAATAACCCATTTGGCAGGCAGATGGCGCCATCTACTGGCCATATGCAGTTACCCTAGTTTCAGCTGCAGCTTGTGGTTCCCTGCATCGGCTGCTGACAGCCTGATGTGTCAATGCATTCATCAGCTGATTTTTTTTTTTTTTTTTTAATGTAAAAGTTTTTTTATTGGAGTTCACACATATAATGATACAGCATTGCAGAAATGATGAAACTTCGGAGATCAAAAACATATTTTCCTATCATTGACAATAGGCAATGCAAATGAAGCATCAGTGTTATCTGATATAAGGTCATTAGTGCGGTCTCCATTTTCCACAAACAGATATAATCCTAAACTAACATAAAACACTAAACACGACAGCACTACAGTCGTACACAGTGAAATATCTTATATCAAGGTTCCTGACTCGACAAACACCCTCCACCCCTCCCATGTATCCTCAAACTGGCACATTGAGTTATTCGCGATGTGGAACATTTCTTCATATTTACAAACACTTTCAAGGGCCATCATAACTTCTTTCATAGATGGGCAGAATGAGGAACGCCAATGTCTTGCAATGACCGTTTTTGCTGTTCCCAGTACCATAGAGATAAACCTCCTATAACGGATCTGAATAGTAATGGGTATGATATGTAGGAGATACATTTTCGGGCATAGTGGGAGTCTAAGTAAGGTGCAGTGAGAAATTAGTCTACTGATTTTAACCCAATAACCCCCCAATGCGGGCATAACCAAAAGGTATGTAGTAAGGAACCGAGGCCGGTAAGGCATCTCCAACAGAAGCCAGTAGTCCCCGAGATATGGGCCAAACGGGTTGGTGTTAAATACCATCTACACAGTAATTTAATATGGGCCTCACGTAGATTGGTGCTTCTAGAATATTTGTATATTGTGTCCATGGCATATGACCAGTCATCGACGGAGAGCGTGAAAGCTAAATCTTTTTCCCATTTAACCATATAGGGTAATTTTTTAGGTGGGTTCGGGGTTAAGAGGCTGTTGTAACAGAGAGATAATGGTTTCATTTGACATTTCTTCCCCATACACAGTTTGTGAAAAGCTGAAAGGTTCGTAGGTGTAAAAGAGGTCAGGCCCTTCTGGTGTAGGGCGTGCTTCACACGTAGGTAAGAAAAACAGTCACTCAATGGGATGGCAAACTCCTGTACCAAGTCTGGAAAGGGTTTCAGGGAGTGGGGTGTAAAGAGCTGCCACACATGCGTCAAGCCGCGCAAAAAACAAGAATCTAAGTTTAAGTCTGGAATATAGCGGCACAGCACTCTGAGCGGGCGAGATATAATAAGTCATAAGGCCGTACCAACGGGCGACCCCACTGACGCCAGGACGTGAGGGAAAGCATTGAGGCGGGTAGTATACCCATGGTGCTATTTCTAGGAAGGAGTGGAAGCCACAACAGGTCATGAAGTTTGTATGGGAAAATCATGGCGTTCTCCAACTGTAACCATAGAGGTGTTTCTTTGAGGTGCATCGACGACAACAATTGGGCTAGTAGGGCTGCTTTATAATACGATTGTAAATCCAAAAAACCCAACCCTCCGGTACGTCGCGGCGCAATGACTGTAGAGGCCGATACTCGAGGGGGCTTCCCTTTCCAAATATGCGCATGCAGCAGTTTTTGCAGCCGGAGCAATAAATGCGCCGGTATGAAAACTGGAATGTTTCTGAAATAATATAAAATTTGGGGTAAGATACTCATCTTTATGGCCGCCATACGTCCCAGCCAGGAGGATTTGTTTGTGCTCCATGTAGAGAGCTGCTTCTCGATGGAGTTCAAAAGTGGCATGAAATTTTCCTTTAGGATGGTGCCTCGCGATTTAGTAAGGGAGATTCCAAGGTATTTTAAAGAGGTAGAGCGCCAATCAAAAGGGTACGTGCTACGCAAGGAGCTAAGGGATGAAGCAGCAATATTTATGGGGAGAGCTTGTGTTTTACTCACATTATTTTTATAGTAAGATAACGCGCCAAATCTGTCAAGGAGGCAAAACAGGGGAGGGAGCGATATCTCCGGGGTGGTCAAAAAGAGCAGTATGTCATCTGCGAAAAGTGCCAGTTTGTGCTCCCCATGCGGGGTCGGCATACCTTTGATTGTCTGGGAGATTTTAATCTGCAGCGCTAAGGGTTCTAGGGCCAGGATAAATATTAGCGGGGATAACGGACAGCCCTGTCGGGTGCCATTGGTTATGTTGAAAGAGGAGGATAGAAATCCCGATGCCAAAACTTTCGCCGATGGAGCGGAGTAGAGGGCCATAATACTGTGTACAAATTGTGCTGGCAGACCAAACTTTAGTAACACCAGCTGCATATACCCCCAGTGTAGGCGATCGAACGCCTTTTCGGCGTCCAATGCCAGCAGGAGTCCGGAGGTATTAGTCCTATGGGCCAAATCAATTATATCATAAAATCGTCGGGTATTGTCACACGTCTGGCGGCCTGGGACAAAGCCGGTCTGTTCAGTCGCGATCAATGATGGGAGTAGGGGGCCCAGCCTAGTAGCTAGTAGTTTAGCATACAATTTGGCGTCTACGTTCAACAGGGATATAGGGCGGAAGTTGGCACAGTGTGTCGGGGCTTTACCAGGCTTGGGCAGGGTTACTACCGTTGCTTGTAACATCTCCGGAGGGATGATGCCAGTGTTCTTAATGTCATTAAAAAACAGGGTAATAGTCGGAACTAGTGAGGATGCAAATACCTGATAATACAGATTCGTAAAACCGTCGGGACCAGGAGCTTTATTTTTTGGAAGTGCCTTAATAGCCTTAAGCACCTCCTCCTCTGTAAACGCAGCAAGCAAATCTGTAGCCTGAGAGGGAGAGAGGGAGGGAAGGTGCGCCGCTTGGAGAAAGAGATCTATGTCAGCCTGGGTAGGGGACGGTACGGTGTGATCCAATCCTAGGTTGTACAGGGAGGCATAATAACGTGCAAATTCATCAGTAATGAGGGCCGGATTATAAATTTTGACATTATTAGCATCCAATAGGTACGGTATGTTGGTTTGCATTCTTTTCCCTTTCAATTTAGACGCCAGCAATTTCCCCGATTTATTCCCTTGGGTATAATGAGCATAGTTAAGCCGTCTAATTGAGCGTGCCGTGACCTGGAGCATCAAGTGCTCCAACTCGCGGCGCTGCGCAGTCAATTGAGCGGTAATATGAGTGGTGGGCGAGGCTTTATTCTGGGTTTCTAGGTCAGTGATGCGTCGTGTAAGAGCAGTCATCTGAGCATTTAGGCGTCTTTTACGCTGCGCTCCTTTCTGTATAAAATGTCCTCGCATCACTGCTTTGTGGGCCAGCCAAACCGACGCTGTTGCAACGTCCCCAGTTACATTCGTCATGAAATACTCCTGGAGGAGTTGTAACGTTGTTTGCACGTCCTCTCTGTCTACAATGAGTGAGTCATTAAGTCTCCAATTCCCCATCCCCTCGGTGGAAAAGCAGCCTCAAAAGTGAGCGTAAGTGGAGCATGGTCAGACCACGTAATGATGCCAATGGTCGCCTCCAGGAGACGAGACAAGGCTGAGCTATGTATCAAACACAAGTCAATTCTACTATATGAGGAGTGGACATGAGAGAAATAGGTGTAGTCACGTGTGTTGGGGTGACATATCCTCCAAGTATCATATAGATCAAATGAGTGCATGAATTCCCGTAGTTGTTTACTAGAGGGCGGGGGGGAGCGGGAATGGGGGCGGGGTTGGCTCGTCTGAGTGTCAACTTCGGGGTCAGGAGTGCAATTAAAATCCCCACATAGGAACATCATACCACTAGACATTTTTTTCACTCTACAAAAAGCTTTCCACAGATAAGAAACTGGGTTGTCATTAGGGAGGTATAAATTAGCTATAGTGACTGGTAACTCGTTCAGCGTACCCACAAGAATCACAAGGCGGCCCAACGGATCAACATACTGAGCCGAACACACAAAGGTCCAATCTCTATGAAACATAATCGAGACGCCTTTGGACTTTGTCGGAGCAGTGGAATGGTAGGCCTCAGTGTACATACGCGATTTCAAAAATGGAGGACGCCTCTTACAAAAATGAGTCTCTTGCAAACAAACAATAGCCGGTTGAGATTTATGCAGGTCACGAAATAAAGCATGGCGTTTGTACGGAGTGTTCAAACCCCTGACATTTAAGGAATACATCTGGAATTGGGGTTTACTCATTTGTGGTTACGCCCAGCCCTCTAGAACTCACAGCGGACAGTGAAGACAACCTCCTCAGGAGAATGGAGGGATTCCCCTGCACATAATAGCACCTGTAACCGTGTAACATAGTGCATGCCAAACAAACAAAGAATACATACATTACATACATAGGTCGAACCAAAAGGAAACAAAAAGAAAAAATAAAAAGCAAGAAAAAAAGAAAAACTAAAAAAAAACGACCAAACTTCAGAGAAAAAAAACTGCACTCCATGAGCGCAGCTTAATGGAGTCAATCAACACAGCAGATTGGTATAAGTAGAAAACAAAACTGTCAAGAAAACTCCAGTAGGGGAAACAACAGTCCCAACTCTACCTGAGAAGGACCGCGCCAATTTACAGGCCATTGGAAGGCCTCGGGGCTTGCCGATTAAGAGACCAGAACAGGCCCCCATGAGTGCCCCGTTGAGGTAGATCAAAAAAAAAAGGGGTCAGTCCAGCATCCGTGGAAGAGTTCTGACACCCAAGAAGACGGGAAGCAGCATGGCAAAGTGGTAGAAGCACGCCCCAGTGTTGGATCTCACAGGGCCAGAGCCTCATTTCGGTCGAACCCGATGCCACTCCGGAGAAACCTTCAGCGGCGAAGATGATTCCTCCCGGGGGGGAGTAACTCAGACACAACTTTCCAATCCGTCAACAGACGCATGCCAGTGAGGGGGTCAGGGATAATGTGCAAGACTCCCTCCCGCCATAACAAGATCTTTGTGGGGAATCCCCAGCGATACGCCATGTTGTGATCACGTAGAATTTTCGTGAAAGATGAAAATTCCCTTCTTTTAGACATGGTAGCAGTTGACAGGTCAGCGTAAAAAGAAATTTCAGCATACGGGGATGGCAGAGGCATAGATTTCCGTGATCCTCTCATTAACGCTTCTTTAACATGGAAAAAATGCACCCGGACTAGAACATCTCTAGAAGCTGAGGGCGGCAGGTTCTTAGCGCGTGGTAATCTGTGTGCCCGATCGATCAGGAAATCCTGTGACGAGTACGTTGGGACTAGGATCTGGAAAAGTCCCAAAATATAGGGCTGAAGGTCAGCAGGGTTTACTGCCTCTGGAATACCCCGGATCCTTACATTGTTACGCCGCGAACGATCCTCCAAATCGGCCAATTTCGTTGCCATGGCGTCATGTGCAGACTGCAAAGCTATATGACGGTCCACTAAATCGTTATGGGCCAAACATAGGTCATCTATCTTAGCCTCTAAAGAGTCTGTCCTCTCACCCAGATCTTGTACATCGCGCCTCAGCTCCTGCAGCGCCTCTTTAAGATCCGTTTGAATAGTAGCTCTAAGTTCTTGCAGCATGGCATGGAGTCTGCTTTCTGAAGGTGGTAAGCTGTCAGACATGCAGGGTGGGCCTGCTACGGCCGCTTCCATGGTGAAGGAGGAAACAGAGGAAGGAGATCCGCCATCTTGGGCCTCACGAACCCGGTCTTTTTTTGCCGATTTTGCCGGTTCCAATGCTCGTTGCGCCTTAGGGGGCACCATCTGGAGGCTAGGAGATGTCACCCAGCTGTGGGTGAAGTTTCAGCCCCGGGGTTGCTGTAAATTAGCCGCAGGAGTTAAAAGTTTAGCGCCGGTCACAGGAGCTCTCCTCACATGCGACCGCGCGCTGCAACGTCCGGCCACGCCCCCCCTCATCAGCTGATTTTTAACAGTTTTAGCACCTTGGGAATTATGCCCACAGGGCTAAAACTTTGGGGGCACCTTCTTCAGCCCTAAAGCAAATTATATATTTTTTTGCAGCAAACAAATTTAGTTTGCTTTTGTCCTTCAGAGCTGCAGGTTGAGGTAACTTGATATCGGGACCAAGGGTTGGTCCCTTTAAAGTCCCGCGTTATCTTGATCTCAGCAGTGAAGGGGTTAATCTAAAACATATGCATAATACAAGTAGTATTCGCTGGCGATTGGTGGGTACTGCAATATAATGTGGCATGTGGACTTAACGGCAACATTGGAATCGGACCCCTGAACTTGTTCTAATTAACTTGTACAAATGGAAATTTAACCTTAAAATATTTTTCAAAGAACTTTATATAGAAATGTCTTAAAATAGGATGTAGGATATTTGTTTTACGGAAGTTGTTTATAAATACATTAACACAGCAGATTGCAACATTGCAAATAACATATTTGTTTAAATAAACAGTCGTTGCTAAACTTGACATCATAAACGCGCTGAATTTGTTTTCATGTTTTTACCTAAAGTGGGCTCATTTATTCTTTCTACGTTTAATCTTGCTGCCTTTTATCTTACTTTCACTTAGGAAAGGTTGTCTACAACTGAGCAATTAAGCATAAAATAGATTTTAAAAAAAAATCTTTATTACATGAAAGTTGCAATTAGCCTGCACAGCCTCGTCTTTGTTGTTTTCCCTTCTGGTACTTCACAGATATTCCATGGCTTTTAATGTTGCAGAGTGCAAGGTGGATAACAATTACAAAAGGATGGAGTGTCCATGGCACCCAGTCACTCACAGTAACATCTGCAGAATTATGCAGTGCGGTGTAATGGATAATATTAAAATAATGCATATTTTTGCGCTTCGGCGATTCCGTTTCGTCGACCCTTCCGTGAATTCACTATTCACCGCAAGGTCACTGTAGTGCACTGAAATTGGATTCACCGAACTGGCTGCTGAAGACCACCAAATTGCAGAAGAAAAAAAAACTGAACTCTCCTATTCTCCTAATAGGTGTTTATACGGATAAAAATGCATTAAAAGATGTCTAAATAATAAAAAAAGCTACTTTTAAAAATAATAAAAGGTCGGTTACAGAATTTAAAAAAAAACGGCTTTTAAAAATATTGGAATCAAAAATTTCATCTAAAAAAATACAAAATGATGTTCAAAAAAATACTTAAATAAAAAGTTTATAAAATAAATAAAAAATAATAAAAAAATGTTTGTGAAAATGAAAATAAACATTTTTAAAAAAAATAATAAAATAAATAAAAATTATATTTTACATTGAATCCTATGGGATTTGCCTGTTTAACCACCGAAAACCTGGGCATTTCACTGACATGTCGGTGCAGTTTGGTGTCCTCTAAGTAGATTAACCAACGTTAATTGAAGAAATTCACCGTGGCAAGTTCTGCTCTTGTTTTAGGCTAGGGTCAGACAAAAGCATTTTTAACGTGCGTTTAACCGCACGAAATCACAGCCGTGCTAGCAGCAAATGACGTCCAATGCCGGGTAACAAACGAAGAACGGCCGCACGTAAGTTCGTCCGCGCAACGCAAGTGGCAAACAAACGCATTTTTTCTAGAACGTCAAACCGCTACTACTGACGTACAGAGTGCGCTGCGTCCACATAGCGGCGTGTTTGCGTGATTGGGAGACGTCAGACGCTGCTAATGTCCAGCCAACATAACGTCCAGACGCAAAAAGGGTTTTATTGATGATCCGTACAAAATCACGGACGAAAATGCGCATCGTATGACCGCTATCGCGTATTCTGTGAAAAAATACGTCCATTCGTTCGAATGCACTTTTTCACGGACGACGCGAAAAATGCGTTCGTCTGACCCTAGCTTTAGGCACAATAATTACATTGACTGTAGAGATTATCAGGGTTATTCAGAGAAAGATGAAACTCTGAAGAACTTTGGAGAAGTGAAACTTCCAAGTCAAAATAGCCAAACCAGAAAAATTCTCCCATTTATCTCACTTTCCAAATCAGTTATTGTGACCTAGAATTTTCACTTTTCCAAAAGTTCTCCAGAGTTTCACCTTTCTTTGAATAACCCTGCATGACTTCTTCTCTAAGGGACAATTTTGCTGCCGCCGAAGTTCGCCGATCTGCGGCGGACAGCACTGTATTTTGCCATCAATTCGCCAGTATTTGGCGAACTGACAGCTTAGGCTAGGGTCAAACGAAAGCATTTTTGACGTATTTTTTCACGGAATGCGCGAAAACGGTCATACGATGCGCATTTTTCGTGCGTGATTTTTTTCGGATCATCAATAAAACTCTTTTTGCGTCTGGACGTTATGTAGGCTGGACATTAGCAGCGTCTGACATCTCCTAATCACGCAAACACGCCGCTATGCCGCAGCTGCGCACTCTGTACGTCCGTACTAGCGGTTCGGCGTTCTCGAAAAAATGCGTTTGTTTTCCACTTGAGTTGCGCAGCCGGACTTTCGTGCGACCGTACTTTATATATTGGCCGTCATTGCCCGTCATTTGCTGCTAGTGCGGACGTAATTATGTGCGCCAGAACGCACGTTAAAAGTGCGCTGGTCTGACCCCAGCCTAAGGCTGGGGTCAGACTAACGCATTTTGAACGTGCGTTGAGCTGCACTTTATCACGGCCGTAGTAGCAGCACATGACGGCTAATGATGGGCAATATACGAAGTACGGCCACACGAAAGTTCGGCCGCGCAACGCAAGCGGCAAACTAATGCATTTTTGCAAGAACGTCGAACCGCTAGTACTGACGTACAGAGTGCGCTGTGTCTGCATAGCGGCGTGTGTGTGTGATTAAGGCTAGGGTCAGACTGAGGCAGTGCGAACGCGCGTGCAGCCGCACTTAATCACGGCCGCACTAGCAGCAGATGCCGGGCAATGACGGCCAATATACGAAGTACGGTCGCACAAAAGTCCGGCTGCGCAACGCAAGTGGAAAATGAACGCATTTTTTCGAGAACGTGAAACCGCAGGTACTGACGTACAGAGTGCGCTGCGTCCGCTAGCGGCGTGTGTGTGTGATTAGGAGACGTCAGACGCTGCTAATGTCCGGCCAACATAACGTCCAGACACAAAAAGAGTTTTATTGATGATCCGTACAAAATCACGGACGAAAATGCGCATCGTATGACCACTATCACGTATTCTGTGAAAAAATGCGTCCATTCGTTCGAACGCACTTTTTCACAGACAACATAAAAATGCGTTAGTCTGACCCTAGCCTTAGATGTCAGATGCTGCTAATGTCCAGCCTACATAACGTCCAGACGCAAAAAGTGTTTTATTGACAATCCGTAAAAAAAACACACACGGAAATGCGCATCGTTTGACCGCTGTCGCGTCCACCGTTAAAAAAATATGTCAATGCGTTTGGACAAACTTTTTGACAGTCGATGCGAAAAATGCTTTCGTTTGGCCTTAGTGAGGAGACAAATGTGCCCCAAAAAGACACCTTACGCAATTCACTGGCAAGCTTGTTGCGTTGTGAATAAGTGTGTGTGTGTGATCACGTCTTGTAACGGAACCGGATCTATTTTCAATCCAAAATTAGCAGGTGTATTCACTATAAGGTGAAACCCAGGAGAATTGGCAGGAGAAAAGAACAATCTAGACCAAATAGCCTATTTGCAAAGTGAGATAAATGGGAGAATTTTTCTGGTTTGGCTATTTTGACCTAGAATTTTCCATTCTTCCAATACTCCTGACTTTCACCTTTTAATGAATAGACCTGTAGGTGTTTTTAATCTTGTTAAATGTATGGTTGGGCGAAATTCCTTTCTATTTGTTATGTTGGCTCTAATGTTCTCCTTCGCACCCACATAATAACATATACATGTTTTGGCTGAGTGCTGCCTTTTGGTTGTGTGTGTTGTAATGGGAAGCCAGACCGCCTCTCAGGTTTGCACCTAGGGTTGCCAGATCGCCCTCTGTGTTATATATATATAGGGGTGCCAGATCGCCCTCTGTGTTATATATATAGGGGTGCCAGATCACCCTCTGTGTTATATATAGGGTTGCCAGATCGTCCTCTGTGTTATATATATAGGGGTGCCAGATCACCCTCTGTGTTATATATAGGGTTGCCAGATCGTCCTCTGTGTTATATATATATAGGGGTGCCAGATCGCCCTCTGTGTTATATATATAGGGGTGCCAGATCGCCCTCTGTGTTATATATATAGGGGTGCCAGATCGCCCTCTGTGTTATATATAGGGTTGCCAGATCGCCCTCTGTGTTATATATATAGGGTTGCCAGATCGTCCTCTGTGTTATATATATATAGGGTTGCCAGATCGTCCTCTGTGTTATATATATATAGGGTTGCCAGATCGCCCTCTGTGTTATATATATAGGGTTGCCAGATCGCCCTCTGTGTTATATATATAGGGTTGCCAGATCGTCCTCTGTGTTATATATATAGGGTTGCCAGATCGCCCTCTGTGTTATATATATAGGGTTGCCAGATCGCCCTCTGTGTTATATATATATAGGGTTGCCAGATCGCCCTCTGTGTTATATATATAGGGTTGCCAGATCGCCCTCTGTGTTATATATATAGGGTTGCCAGATCGTCCTCTGTGTTATATATATATAGGGTTGCCAGATCGCCCTCGGTGTTATATATATAGGGTTGCCAGATCGCCCTCTGTGTTATATATATATATATAGGGTTGCCAGATCGCCCTCTGTGTTATATATATATAGGGTTGCCAGATCGCCCTCTGTGTTATATATATAGGGTTGACAGATCGGCCTCTGTGTTATACAGTATATATAGGGTTGCCAGATCGCCCTCTGTGTTATATATATATAGGGTTGCCAGATCGCCCTCTGTGTTATATATATATATAGGGGCACCAGATCGCCCTGTGTTATATATAGGGTTGACAGATCGGCCATGTTTTCCTGGACACATATTACTATTTCATGCAGAGGGAGCACAGGGAAAAGTGCAGCCCTGCAACAAGTATAATTCATATGCTGCAGAAAGGAATCAAGGCAGGTCACCAGTGATTCCTTTTTTTTTTTTCTTCACTTGCAGTGTATGGATCATACATACTGCAGGGTGGCATTTTTCATGCACTGCCCATCAGCAAGAATAAATTCTATGCGTCCAGGAAAAAACGGCCGCCCTGGCAGCCCTAGTTATATACATGTTTATAAATTCCATTATGTCGCTTTTCTGGTAATATCAGTGAATATTGTTGTTGCGGCGCTGCAGGTGGATGTTATTTACCACTTGTTGCTCTCATATATGATGGATAAAGTCTTCTAAGTGACATGCTTCCCAGGACATCGCCTGTTATGTAATTAAAACACGCCTGTATCGTTGTTTTCAAAACGCAGACATTTTCCTCATATAACACGCTCTTTAGCAGGTGATTCTGTACGTGGATATCGCTTTGCTAAACCTCTGAGAATAGGTCATCTGTGGATCCAGGAGAGTCTAAGCCCCCCACGCACACAATTAGAGAAAATTAATTCAGAATAATGCTCCAAATATGATTAAATGGCACCTCTCTGGCTGCCAATGACTTACCCCCATTTATTCTTTCATTGTTGCTATGACAACCTATTCACGCGGTGCAATAAGTGATGAGGATGATCACATACTTGGCACCATTTTTTTCTATTAAACCTGCTTGTTATCCAATAACACTGTATGACTGGAGGCATTTGCTGTTTAGAAATGATCCAACGCAAAAGGGATATGATGTTGTTTTGGGAGACGCGCGGCTAAACCGAATCTTAACTCTAATATAGCGTAATGAGGGATGGATTACACCTCGTTATACAATCAGTAACACTGAATACAATTAACATGAAGGATGCTGGTCGGTGAGCAAACGTTGAGGCCCTGGTCAGGCGTCAGATGAGCGTTTTGCAGAGCGGAAGGAATGTCTGCAAGAGTGGACCTTCCCTCCACTCTGACGCCCGTCTGGCCACCTCGCTGAGTGCAGTCAGTGCGCTCAGCACTGCAAGGCTCGATCCTCTTATGGAGGATCGCGCTTCGCAGTCCCGTCGAACGCACGTCGTAGCGTTTCAACGGGGAGGCTATCAGAACATCCACAGCATACTCGCCCAATTCGTGTGCTCGCTACAGCATGTGGCCGACTGGCCGGCTCCGTCGAAGCATCACAACGCTGCAATGGACGCCGAGAGGCACGTCAGTACGGGCGCACATATTGCGCTCGTCTGACCCCGGCCTCATGTGAATTAAATAGCTGAGCAGCTGATGGATTTGGGATTAGGGTCGCCAGATCGGCCATGTTTTCCTGGACACATATTACTATTTCATGCAGAGGGGAATCACGGAAAAGTGCTGCCCTGCAACATGTATAATTCATATGCTGCAGGAAGGAAACCAAGGCAGGTCACCTGGGATTCCTTTTTATTTTCTTACTTGCACCTTATGGATCATACATACCGCAGGGATGTATTTTTCATGCACTGCCCATCAGCATGAATAAATTATATGTGTCCAGGAAAACATGGAGGATCTGGCAACCCTGCTTGGGATACTGGGTGGATGGAAATTCAGAAATCAATTGGCAAATTGTTACTGGCATTTTAGGCTGGGGTCAGACGAACGCAGTGCGAACGCGCGTGCAGCCGCACTTTATCACGGCCGTAGTAGCAGCAAATGACGGCCAGTGACGGGCAATGTACGAAGTACGGCCGCACGAAAGTTCGGCCGGGCAACTCAAGCAGCAAACAAACGCATTTTTTTCGAGAACGTGATACCTCTAGTACTGACGTACAGAGTGCGCTGCGTCCGCTAGCAGCGTGTGTGCGTGATTAGGAGACTTCAGACGCTGCTCATGTCCGGCCAACATAACGTCCAGACGCAAAAAGTGTTTTATTGATGATCTGTACAAAATCACAGACGAAAATGCGCATCGTATGACCGCTATCGCGTATTCCGTGAAAAAATACGTCCATTCGTTCAAACGCACTTTTTCACGGACGACGCAAAAAATGCGTTCGTCTGACCCTAGCCTTAGGCTGGGGTCAGACGAGCGTAGTGTTCACGTCCGTGATTGCGCCTAAAAGTACGTCCGTGATAGCATGAAAGTAAGTCCATTGGAGCCTGACACATGAAGTACGTCCGCACTGAACTGCGGCCGCACAACGGCCGCGGCAAACGGACGCAGGTTAGGCAAGAACGTAATACTGCTAGAACGGACGTGCGGAGTGCGCCACGTCCACAACTTCTGCATAGCTTTGTGTGTGAGTGATGGAGCATGGTCAGACGGACTGCATTTATACGTCCAGCATTTTTCACGGACAGAATGTTTTTTCATTGTAATTTATTTTTCCCTCCTACATCCGTCATAAAATAACTTCAGTGAAAAAACGGACTGTGTGACCACTACTGCGTCATCCGTACTGACGATGTCCGTACTGCACGCACGTACAGTCCGTAGAAATCACGCTCGTCTGACCCCAGCCTTAGGGTTGCCAGATTGGCCATGTTTTCCAGGACACATATTACTATCAGGGTTATTCAAAGAGATTCGAATGGCTGCCAAAAGGTAAACGAACGCTGAAAACCAGCATTCGGTTACCTTTCTTGGTAATTCGGCTATTCAGAGAGTAGGCAGTTCGCCAAATGTTGGCGAATTGCTTGTGCATACAGTGCCTGTTCGAGGGCAGTGAAATCCCCATAGCTTTGTCTATTCAGAGAACAAACACCAGCAGTGAAAAGTTGCAGAATTGCCCTGCCATTCAGTGGCTTCATGCGGCAGATTTATTCAGGCGAATCCCATAGGCTTCAATGTTAAAAATATTCCCATTTTAATTCAATATCTAATAAACCGTTGATTTTAATATTCTGCAGTAAAACGTTTCTTTATTTATAGATTTTTTTAGGATCTTTTAAGCATTTTTCAGGATTTATTTTCAAAAAAAATTCCGATATTTTTTTATTATTATTTTTAAGTTTACTTATTTTTTCTGTAACAGCCCTCTTTATTATCATTCCTTGGATCATATGTAAATTTGATACATTTCCGCTCGGTAGTTTCTTTGCAAACGGTGTTTCACTTTTCAAACATTCAAGCTTTTTTTTTTTTTGTTCTTCACTCCATTCGTCTGCGTGTCGGCTTTTTCCGGCGGCTGCGCTGCGTGTGATCGGCTCCTGCTCGGGTTTCTCCGGCATGTTCGGCGCTGTTACTCCAGATGTTTTTGCGGTGAGTTTACGTCGGGTTTGCGGCGGCTTTTCCCTGCATTACGACGGCCATGTGGTGCTTGCTGAATACACCGCAGGGTCGCCGAAATGGGATCGCCAAATCGTGCCGAATTGAAGAGAACGAAAAGTCACCGAACGTGCGGTGACTTTTCGATTCTCTTTGAATAACTCTGTATGTCATGCAGAGGGGAGTGCAGGGATAGTGCTGCCCTGCAATATGTATAATTCATATGCTGCAGGAAGGAAATAAAGGCATGTCACCTGGGATTCTTTACCTGTAGCGTATGGATTCTACATGCTGCGGGGTGGTATTTCATGCACTGCCTATCAGAATGAATAAATTTTGTATTGTTTTGATATTTCTCCAGCAAAACTTATTTTTTAATGGACCTTTTTTATTATTTAGACACATTTTAATGCATTTTCATTGGTTTAAACACCTGTTAGAAGAATAGCAGAGTTCCGTTGTTTTCTTGTCAGTTCGGAATTACATTTGCCATTAGAATTATTTATTTATAGGCTTTTATTTAGGCTAGGGTCAGACGAACGCATTTTTCACGTTGTCCGTGAAAAAGTGCGTTCGAACAAATGGACGTATTTTTTCACGGAATACGCGATAGCGGTCATACGATGCGCATTTTCGTCCGTGATTTTGTACGGATCATCAATAAAACCCTTTTTGCGTCTGGACATTATGTTGGCCAGACGTGTGCAGCGTCTGACGTCTCCCAATCACGCAAACACGCCGCTATGCGGCCGCAGCGCACTCTGTACGTCAGTAGTAGCGGTTTGACGTTCACGAAAAAATGCGTTCGTTTGCCACTTGCGTTGCCCGGACGAACTTTCGTGCGGCCGTTCGTCGTGTGTTCCCCGGCATTGGTCGTCATTTGCTGCTAGCACGGCCGTGATTTCGTGCGGCTAAACGCACGTTAAGGCTGGGGTCAGACCAGCGCACTTTTAACGTGCGTTCTGGCGCACTTAATCACGGCCGCACTAGCAGCAAATGACAGGCAATGACAGACAATATACGAAGTACGGTCGCACGAAAGTCCGGCCGCGCAATGCAAGTGGAAAATGAACGCATTTTTTCAAGAACGCAGTACCGCTAGTACGGACGTACAGAGTGCGCTGCGCCCGCTAGCGGCGTGTGTGTGTGATTTGGAGACGTCAGACCCTGCTCGTGTCCGGCCAACATAACGTCCAGACGCAAAAAGTTTCCTGGTTTGGATTCGTAAAACATCACGCACGAAAATGCGCATCGTATGACCGTTTTCGCATATTCCGTGAAAAAATACACCAATGCGTTCGGACGCACTTTTTTACGTTCGCGTGTAAAAATGCTTTCGTTTGACCCTAGCCTTAAACTGCTTTCGTCTGACCTTAGCCTTAATGTTATAAGACAGTGTGCGCTTTTGTGCTGCTTTTTAATTCCTTTTTCATAGAAAAGTGCTCCACGAAAATAAACTATTAACGTAATTGTTGGTTTTGTTTTTCTGATGCTTCCGGAGCAATTACAGCTTTTACTTTTTCCTTAAAATACCCTGGTTAAACGTACAATTAAGGCAACTTATGTTTAAGGACAGCAAACGTCTCGATGGCTCCGATACGTATACATTTATTTTCAAGCACTGATAGCGCGCAGACACATAATTTAACCCAACTCTAGATTTCCTACAAAAATGTTCTGTGCCAAGTGGATGAAAAGATAATAGCGTATAATGACTTATATGAGCTTTTAGCATTAGAAGAAAAAGAGAGAACTTTATATAAACAGCAGATTGAAAAAAGTTACAATTTCAGAATCGACATGTGTTTTATATTATGGTTTCTACGTAGGGAATTGTTGTCATAATATAAGGAGGATGAGAGAAAGGTGAAGCGAGCTGCAAAAAACAAAAACCCAAAGCAACAAAGTTACAATTTGCATTGGAAGTGTCCCCAAGTGTCTTATTACATTAAAAATATTAGTTTCACTGAAGGCTGGGGTCAGACGAGCACACTATCAGGGTTATTCAAAGATCTCCGAATTGCTGGCGAAACGTAACCGAACGCTGAAATTCACCTTTCCTGGCAATTCGGCTATTCAGAGAGCAGGCAGTTCACCAAATGTTGGCGAATTGCCTGCACATACGGTGCCTGTTCGGTGCCTGTTCGAGGGCAGTGAATTCCCCATAGAGAAGCAATGCTTCATCTAATCAGAGAACAAAAACCAGCAGTGAAAAGTTGCCGAAATGCCCCGCTGTTTGGTGGTTTCATTCAACAGATTTATTCAGGCGAATCCCATAAGCTTCAATGTTAAAAATATTCCCGTTTTAATCCAATATCTAATAAACCGTTTATTATAATATTCTGCAGTAAAAAGTCTCTTTATTTCTAGATTTTTTAGGATCTTTTAAGCATTTTTTGGGATTTTTTCCAAAAAAAAAAATCCGATTTTTTTTTAATTTTTTTTAACCCTTTCGCTGCTGAGGCTTTTCCCGCCTCTGTGCTGAGGTCATTTTTACCGGTTTTGCTCATCATGTTTAAACGTGTTTTTAAGGCTTATTTTAGTATATGACCCAGACATATTATATATCGTTCTTTCCGTCAGACTCGGCAGATTAATAATATGTCATTATTATATGTATACGTCATGACCTGTCTGTATATTATAACAAAAAATGCAATAAAATATGAATTTTCAATAATTTACAGCGTGTAAAGTGTTTTTTTTCCACATTTTAACATGCGAGCAATTGCGGTTATATTTTGTATGGGGTGCGCTTGTTAAAAAAATTAGAGATGGGGTCTCGTTACATTTTTTTTTGGGGAAAATTACACGATTTTTAACAAACGCACCGCATACAAAAATCGTTAGTGCAGCATCATTGTTCACATTATAATTGAAATGGGAACAATATTGCTGCATTTTATTGTATTTTTTTTTTTTTTTTTTTACAAACTTTTTTCACTTTCGTGTTTGGTATCGTTGGAACGGCCATGCTCTGGCCGATCCAACAATACCAAACGTTAACCCCTAGCTGCCACGGATGGGGAGATAGGGAGTTTCAATGAACTCCGTATCTCCACCGTTGGTGGCAGTTAGGGGTTAACTCCAGGACTGGCGTCATCGTGCTATGCACGATGACGCCAGTCCTCAGGGGGAGTTCCGGAGGCTTGGCCGACATCCAAGATGTCGGCCAGCTCCGGGAAAGGATCACGAACCGGCGCTTTTCAGCGCCGATTCGCGATCCAGCTCCCCAGGGGTTAATGCCAGGTACCATTTGGAAGGGCAGGCTGTGCCCTTCCAAATGGTGCCTGGGTTAACCCCCGCAACGCCGCCGATCGGGAGGGAGAGAGGTCCGAAGGACCTCCCCACCCTCCCTTTCAGGCGCCTCCTCCGCACATGCGGGGGGCGCCTGAATTAGGTGTCATCGCGCTGTCGCGATGACACCTAATTTCACCGGCGGCGGTTCCGGATGCTGGGCTGACATTGAGGATGTCAGCCCGCACCAGGGGGGCCAGCGATCGGCCGGAACTCGGCCGAACGCTGACCCCAAAGTGAGGACGCGCTCAGCGCGCCCTCAGCACAGCAGCAGCCATGCAGAGGACACGCTGAGCGCGTCCTCCGCATTGAAGTGGTTAAAAAACTAATTTTTTAACGTTTTTTCTTTTTTCTGTAACAGCCCTTTTTATTATCATTCATTGGAACTCATATGTAAATTTCAGACATTTTCGTTCAGTAGTTTGTTTGCAAACAGCATTTCACTTTCAAACATTCAAGTGTACTGGTTTTTTTTTCACTCCATTCATCTGCGGTGTCGGGTTTTTCTGGCGGCTGCTCTGCGCTCTGATCGGCTCCTGCTCGGGTTTCTCCGGCGTCTTCGGCGCTGTTAATACAGTTGTTTTTGTGGGTTTCGGTGTGCCTTCGACTGGGTTTTGCGGTGAGTGTTCGGCAGGTTTTCGGCGGCTTTTCCCTGCACTACGATGGCCCTGTGGTGCTAGCTGAATACACCGCAGGGTCGCCGAAAAGCGATCGCCAAATCACACCGAATTGAAGAGAACGAAAAGTCACCGAACGTGCGGTGACTTTTCGATTCTCTTTGAATAAACCTGAATGTGCGCCCGTACTGACGTGCCTCCCGGCGTCCGTCGCAGTGCTGTGACGCTTCGACAGGGTGGGCAACACGCTGTTGCACGTGCACGAATTGCACACGCAACAGCGGACTTGCTGCGGCTATCCTGAAATCCTGAAATCGCACTACAATGCATGTTCGACAGGGCTACAAAGCGACATCCTCGATGGAGGATCGAGCCTTGCAGCACTTAGCGCACTAACTGCGCTCAGCGAGGTGGCCAGATGGGCGTCAGGCGGACGTCAGAGTGGAAGGAACGTCCACTCTCACGGACGTTCCTTAAGCTCTGCAAAACGCTCGTCTGACCCTAGCCTCGTTTGGCGCACTTCGGTGCGCTTCTGCAATTTTAGTTTGCTAACTCCCATCCTAGGAGTGCCCCGCCGAAGAACACCAATCGCGGCGTATGAGCTCGCTGAACACAACCAGCAACTGCCAAACAGACCGCCGAAGATCCACTGAACTAACTGCTGATTACCACGAAAATAGCTGACGATCCGCCGAACAGACCGCAGAAAAAAGCTGAACAGTTACCGAACATCGCCAAACTGGTGAAAAAACCCAAAATAAACGGAACTCTGCTATTTTAAAAAAAAGGTTTAAACCAATAAAAATGCATGAAAATGTGTGTTAATAATAAAAAAGGTTCTATACAAAAATAATAAAACGGTCTGTTACAGAATAAAGAAGAAAAACGCCATTAAAAAATTGGGAATCAAAAATTCCACTTAAAAAAAATCACGAAAAATACCTAAAAATTCAATAAATAAAAAGGCTATTTGCTCAAACTGTAAAAAATAAACTGTTGAATAAAAAATTTATAAAAACAGGGACTTTTTTTTACAGTGAATTCTATTCACCCGTTTAAACTTGTCGAACTTAACCACTGGAAATCCGGTCATTTCACCAAGCACCAACATTTCAGTGCAGTTCGGTGTTCTCCGAATAGATTAACCATTACTTCTCTATGGGACAATTTCATTGTCTTCCACTGAAGATCACCGAATTGTGGCTACCTGCAGTGAACTGCACCGTACTTTGCTGGCAATTCGCCAATATTTGGCGAATTGACAGTTTTCTGAATAGACAAACTGCCACAAAATTGCATTGCACGAGGAAATTCATCGTTCAGTGCAATTCGGTGGCAAGCGCTGCTCTTATTGAATAACACTTTTAGGCACAATAATTCAGAGATTTAAGAGATTATCAGGGTTATTCAGAGAAAGATGAAACTCTGGAGAACTTTTGGAGAAGTGAATATTCTAGGTCAAAATAGCCAAACCAGAAAAATTCTCCCATTTATCTCATTATCCAAACCAGCTATTTTGACCTAGAATTTTCACTTCTCCAAAAGTTCTCCAGAGTTTCATCTTTCTCTGAATAACCCTGTTAGAAAAGTATCAATACAATTTAGTGGATTCTAGGGATGTGCATGGCTGAAAAATACATTTAGTTAAGGCTAGGGTCAGACGAACGCATTTTCGCGTTGTCTGTGAAAAAGTGCGTTCGAACGAATGGACGCATTTTTTCACGGAGTACGCGATAGCGGTCATACGATGCGCATTTGCGTTCGTGATTTTGTACGGATCATCAATAAAACCCTTTTTGCATCTGGACGTTATGTTGGCCGGACATTAGCAGTGTCTGACATCTCAAAATCCCGCACACACGCCGCTATGTGGCCGCAGCGCACTCTGTACGACCGTACTAGTGGTTTGACGTTCTCGACAAAATGCGTTCGTTTGCCACTTGCGTTGCGCGGCCGGACTTTCGTGCGACCGTACTTCGTATATTGGCCGTCATTGCCCGTCATTTGCTGCTAGTGCGGCCGTAATTAAGTGTGCCAGAACGCACGTTTAAGGTGCGCTAGTCTGACCCTAGCCTTAGTTTTGTTTCGTTACGTTTTTAAATAATTTCATTTTCGGAATTTCGTAACTAATTTTGTTTTGTGTTTCGTTTCGTACTTTGTTTAATTTCGGATTGATTTGTATCGTATCGGATTCATATTGAATCGAATTCGATATCCATTTGATGGTTCATTTCAATTTCGACAGGTGATATCCAATAGTTGATATCCATTTGATAGTTCATTTCAATTTCTATCGTATTGGATTCGTATCATATCAAATCGAATCCGATAGTTGATATCCATTTGATAGTTCATTTCAAATTCGATAGTTGATATCAATTGTTCAAATTTTTCTTTTATGATGATGACACAGTTTAAAACGAAATAAATTTGTTATATACCATTTTGTTTAGTTTCGTATAATATCGTTTCGTTTCATATCATATCGATTCGTTATTCGGGAGTACTTCCGAATATGAATTATCAATTTTTGTTCTGAATTCCGAATTTTTCCGAAACAAATGCCCATCTCTAGTGGATTCATGGGAGCACAAACCAAAAAAATGGGAGGGGGTTGGAGATGGTAAATATATAATAATTTGTTGAAGATTTAATTTCCCTTATGCTTGCATTATTTATTTATTTATTATTTTATTTTTTAAACATCTACAAAACATCTTGTTTTCAAATCAAACGTTCAACGAGTGCATTCACAAAAGTTTAAAGTCATTACGTCTCATCAACATAATTTTCTCTCTGACACGTTTAGTAATTAAACGTCAGATCCGAAAGCTGAAAGTATGACGGGACGACATTAAAAAAAAATAGAGCGTTTTCCAATCAGAAAATACAATTACACGTTTTAAATATCAAACAAAGTAATTATTGTATTTATGGCTGTGTAAATGCTGTTTTTTCTTAATCAGGAGAGTTTTCTTAAAGGAGAGAGAAAAAATATGGTTCGGAGGAAAAAATAAAGATATTGCGAGTTTATGTCCTTTGCAAAATAATACTTTGGGACAAGCAGTTAAACATTTTACATGGCCGGGCTAATATTGCATATTTTACTTCTGAGATTTAGGAAAGCAGTTTTAATGTGGATTTTGATGGGCAATTAGTTTTCATTAATGGTGGTTTGAGCACTTAGAGGAGACAACTATGTACTGTACTTAGAACTGGGCAAACTGCCTAGATATATTTCATATATTAGTGTTAACATAATGAATAGAGTAATGGCAATTAGAAGATTGATGGCTTAGAAAATTTAGGTGTGTGTGTTTCAAGTTCTTCGAACTAAATAGCGCTTCGAATCACCGTAATCAAAAATATATTTTGGAATCAATAAACATGATAAAAGCGAGAATAACAAAGGCTAATTAAATTGCCATATTGTGTCTTCGCTACATTGTATTCAAAGCTCTAACAAAAGGAGAGCATCAGATACCGGCGAAGATGTCAACCTAAGTGTAAATAATACTATTAATGCCTGATATTAACATATTTCCAAAGATAAAGAAATGCTTGCTGAGATTAATTGCACGGGAAAACGCGTGTGAGTAGTTCATTGTTTCTTCCACTTGTTATTATGCAGTAATCACCAGTGTACAAAAAAAAAGAGTTATATGTACAATTACAGAATGCTGCATTTACATATTAATGCAGTCCTGTAATCAAGACGTTGTGTAGAGAAGAAGAGAAATTAGGTCTATCTCAACCTGTTATTTGTTATATTAATAGAAGAGATGAATTAGAAGTGGAAAGTTCAGGATGTTACTTGTGGTTGGAGAAGCCAGTTATTTCTCACGCATTTCTTTAAAAGACATTAAGGCTGGTCGTCCAGTGCGTTCGTAGTTGTCCATAGTCGTCTGTAGGGTCCCCGAATGGAACTACCGAATGCCACCTATAAACCTGGCAAACACAGCTGCAAAGCGACGGACACATCCGATAAACTGCTGAAAAACCAACGAACGCATCCGAAAAACCACCGACGCATCCGATAAAACCCCAAAAACCACTGAACACATCCGAAAAACCGCCAATGCATCTGTTAAACCACCGAAAATCACTGAACACATCCAAAAAAACATTGATGCATCCGTTAAACCCCCGAAAACCACCGAAAACATCCAAAAACCCGCCGACACATCTGATAAACTCCTGAAAACCACCGAACACATCCGACACATTCGAAAAACCTCAGTCGCATATGATAAAACCCCAAAAACCACTGAACACATCCGAAAAACTGTCGATGTATCCGTTAAACCCCCGAAAACCACCGAAAACATCCAAAAACCCGCGACACATCTGATAAACTCCTGAAAACCACCGAACACGACCGACACATCCGAAAAACTGCCGAACGTATCCGATAAACCCCCGAAAACCACAGAACACATCCGAAAAAACGCCGATGCATCCTATAAACCACCGAAAAACACCGAACGCATCCGATAAGCTGCCAAATAGACCGCCAAACACTGCCAGAAATAGCCACCCAGCCCCCGAAAAAAGCTAACCAGCTGCTGAACAGGGCTAAAAAAAAAAAGCAACTTTTAAAAGGTGTTTTAATCAAAATGAATGCATGAAAATGCATGGTAATAATAAAGAAGGTCCTTTGAATAACAATAAAAAGGTCTGTTACAGAATTAAAAATAAAGCCATTTAGAAAAAAATTGGAATCAAAAATGTTGCTGAAAAAATCCCGAAAAAATGGCTAAAAATAAGTCAATAAGAGACTCTTTACTGTAGAATTTTATAATGAATGGTTTATTAGATATTGAATAAAAACGGGAATATTTTTAACATTGAAACCTATGGGATTCGCCTGATTAAACCTGCCGAATAAAACCACCAAACCTCAGGGCATTTCACTGACATTTCTCTGCTGTTCGGTGTCTGTGAATAGATTAACCATTGCTTCTCTATGGGGATCTCACTGCCATCGAACAGCACCTTATTTGCTCACAATTCACTAATATTTGGCGAATTGCCAGCCAGCTTTTTTGAATAGCCGAATGGCCCTGAAATTTCACTGTACTGGTAAATTCACTGTTTGGTGCAATCTCTGAATGACCCTGATGGGGTAAACTGGCAAAATGTGCAATGTTACTGGTGGAAAGGTATATAAATATTGGGTACATAATTAATAGAAAGTGAAATATTGTGAGTGCCACCTGGAATTCAGGCCCAGTATTTCTCTTGAAACTCAAAATATAATACAGTCATACTTGATTTTTAAATACCGTGCGGTTTTATGCAGATTTTTATTTTAATAAGTATTACATTTATATTAACACAGCATATAAAGGTTTGGAATCGTCAGCCTCTTTCGTGTTATTTTTGTATAATTATCCAGAGGATAATGGAAAATTGTAATTATCACATTAACTGCTTTCAGATGACTGTTAGATTTAGCTTTCAGTGAGAAGTAGAGTTAAAGGTTCTGATTTAATTCTTCTTTAAGCCTTAATCCTTGCAATGCGTAGCTTTTATCTGGAATGTTTATCAATAAACAACGTATTTTTGGGCTTTTGTAGCTAGGGATTGTCAGGGTGTTAAAATATTTTTCTAGTTTTTCACATTTTTAAAGTCTTAATGAGTTTCATCAAACGTAACCCCATTTACTACCAAGATTGAGTATCCTCGATCTTCAAAAGCCCCTGTTAATGCCTTGATATGGAAGTGGCCTCATTCCAGAGAAATTCAAAGGAAGCTCAGTTATTACACAAACAGGCTCCAGAACATTTCCCTGAAATTTCAACACATCGGAAATGACAGCCGACATGCAGAAATTATTTGAAAAGCTTTTGAGATCTGTTTTTTCTGCAAGGAGTGACAGAGCTCAATCTATAATTCAAATGTAGTAGCGCATTATGGCCAGCAGAGGGAGCCCTCTGTCTGTCAAAGAAGGTTTACCTACAGTGAACATATACAGAGGGAGGCATCTATGTATATTTACTCAGTAAATGGTAATGGAAAGTCATTTTCCATAAAACCACCAGATCCTGCCAATGGTTTTATGGAAAATCACTTGGAATTGAAGGGGTTACGACTCAACCACATTTGAATATCTCAATGACCTAGTTTAAGTATGAATCACTGGTGGATCTAGAATTAAGCATTCTTGATTCTCTAAAATCAAGATCAAGCTTTTTCCGAAATCAAGATTCATAGATCTACAGTTGATTATCTCAATTCCATTGAAGTTTTTCTGGGTGGTAGTAATCCATGTTCACCATATCCTGCCTAACCCCTTCATTACCATACTAGACTTAATTTGATCTTCAAAAGCACCTGCTGGTGCTCAAGATCAAGTTACCTCGATCTGATCACATTCTGGATTACTGGAAAGGAATTTAGTTTTTTGCAAATTATTTTAAGTTGTAAAGGGGCTCAAGAATGTGCCCCTGAAGTTTCAGCACATCGGACTTGTCAGCCGATGTGCTGAAACTGTTTATCGCAGCTTGGAGGTCCATTTTTCCTTCCCAGAAACATAGATCCCCAACTGAATTATATGTATAGTAGTGTTTTGTGGTCAGCAAGGGAGCACTCTGCCTGTCAAATGAGCTAACTGACTGTATAAATGCATGGTATGGAATCTACATACATTTATAAGTGTGGGCAATGGATAATAGTGTTCCATAAACCATTGGATCCTGCAAGTGGTTTTATGGAAAACCACTTGTAAGTGAAGGGGTCAGCGGTCTGAAGAAGTGATCCCTATTGGCCCTTTACCTATCAATTAAGCTGACTGTTAAAAAATGTATTGTGTGAAATCTGCATCCATTTCTATAGTGTGGATAATGGAAACTGGCTTTCCATTAAAACCACTAGGTCCTGCCAAAACTGAAGAAGTGATACTGATGGGCTGACTGGGAAAACAATTTAATGGATTATATGAAGACATGTGGGGAATGTCATGGGTATCCCTGGCTATATGCAGAGGATGTTCCCCACACGTCATCCATTTAGAGGATTATTCTGGTGGAATACTCACCTCTCTCTCTCCGGGTCACATGGTGATCTGACTTTCTTGAAATAGGACCCTGCTATAAACCCCCTCCCGGTGCACTGACGTCATTATGATGGGCGCCATGCCATCAGTTTCAGGCGCCCTCCCAGCAAAGCTGGAAGAGCGCCTGAAAGAAGAGGGGGTTTGGATCCCACTCCCTCCTGGTCAGGAGGAGATATTTGTAAAAGAGAGGTAGTGCTGGAAAGGTCACTGTATTACCTTTGCAGTGCTGCCTCTCCTTAACCCTTGAGGTGCCGGTCCACAATTAGGCGCCATCCAGTGCCGGATTGCGGACCTCTCGTGGAGATGGCTGACATCTTGGATGTTAGCCAAGCCTCCGGGGTCTCTCCCTGCCCACTGATGTCATTGCGCAAAGGACCCCCCTATCTGTACCATAGGGTTTCCATAGGGAAACCCCTTGGCAGCCAGGGGTTAATTCTCCAACTGACGTCTTCGCGTTTAAACATGATGAGCAAAGTTGGTAAAAATTAGCTCAGCACACAGAGGTGAAATGGCTTTGCAGTGGAGGGGTTAAAAATTAATAGTCTAAAAAAAAAAAACACCAGTAAAGCCTTCCTTTTTTTTATACTTTGTTTTTATTTTTTCAATATCCAGCAACGGAGCTCGTGTTCAAGTTATCAATGTGTTTTAATGAACCGGAACTGAGCTGCAAATATAAGAATCATAATACTTTATGGAGCAATGAACAATAGCAACATACATTTTACTCAGTATTTACAGGGACATTCTAATCCATTACATCAAATAGCAGGAAACAAATAT
Source organism: Leptobrachium leishanense (assembly GCA_009667805.1). Taxonomy (NCBI): domain Eukaryota; kingdom Metazoa; phylum Chordata; class Amphibia; order Anura; family Megophryidae; genus Leptobrachium; species Leptobrachium leishanense. The sequence goes on from CM019069.1 coordinate 25,000,891, forward strand.
TATCCTGTCCAAAATCTATACCTTATATAGCTGGAACGACTTTGATATCTACTAAAGCCTTTCATCTGTAAACGAGTTCAACGATGACGATGAAAAAAAATAAACAATTCAACTATTTCTGCGTTTAAAAAGGCATATGTGCTTAAAAAAAAACAATAACTCAGTTCAAATATAGCCTAGGGTTATTCTCAGCAAGGCTATATTTTAATAGAAAAATAACAGAAAGCGTCCCACAGAGTACATGCTACACATGAAGATATTTCCTTTGTTTTTGCAATAGTGACAAATGAGGAGCAGCTCGTCAGCTATCAGGTTATACAAATGAAGTATTTCAACATGGAAAGAAGAGCAACGCTGCGCATCAGGGGCTACAAACCAAGCTGTTTTTATTACACATCATTTCACACTTGCTGGTAATTCACCCCCACCTTTTAAGTGTACACCGAATGTCACAAAGTTTTTCATTCGACATCCCTGCGGTTTAGCCAACTTTTTTTTTTTTCACTGTACTATTTATTTACAAACTATTTTACCAGGAAGGATACATTGTACTGCTACTGTTACATTTTTACTTATGCTTGTGATGGCTAATGGTTGAAGCTTAATGGGTAGGGATGTGCGCTTCGTTTCGTACCGATTCGTTTTTCTCACGAAAAAGGGCCGATTCGGTGCTTCGGATTCGTCCGCTGTTCCGAACCAGACCGGCAATGAAATACACACCATCCGAAATATTTCCCGATACGAAACGAAAAAAAAAATCGTTATTTCGTATGGGAATGAAATTTATAAAATCGCAAGTCATTTTCGTTCTATTCGAGATTTCGGTTCCGTTTCATTTCGGAAAACATATTTTCGTATTGTTTGGAGTCCATTCCGGTTCCGTTGCTGATTTCGTAATTTGGTATCGTCCGTCACTTTTTTCACTTGTTCCAGTGCAAAATTCCCGTTTTTATTAGGCTAGGGTCAGACGAACGCATTTTTCACGTTGTCCGTGAAAAAGTGCATTCGAACGAATGGACGTATTTTTTCACGGAATACGCGATAGCGGTCATACGATGCGCATTTTCGTACGTGATTTTGTACGGATCATCAATAAAACCCTTTTGCGTCTGGACGTTATGTTGGCCGGACGTGGGCAGCGTCTGACGTCTCCCAATCACACAAACACACCGCTATGCGGCCGCAGCGCACTCTGTACGTCAGTAGTAGCGGTTTGACGTTCTCGAAAAAATGCGTTCGTTGGCCACTTGCGTTGCACGGACGAACTTTCGTGCGGCCATTCGTCGTATGTTCCCCGGCATTGGATGTCATTTGCTGCTAGCACGGCCGTGATTTCGTGCGGCTAAACGCACGTGAAAAATGCGTTCGTCTGACCCTAGCCTTAAATATATCTTAAAGCATTTATTTTTTCACTTACAGCAAGAAGCGTCTGCATTTATTTATTTGTTAGAATTATTTTTGCATTTTTCAGGAATTTTTGGGTTAATATTTAGGGTTCTTCCTAACTTATTTTAAATGTATAACGAGGTCTGTTTTTTTTCTTTGCAAAAATAATCCTAAAAAAAATAAATAAAAGAAATGGCTGTTTGCTGCAATTGAAAATAATAAACGGTTTAGAAATATTTAATAAACACTTAAAAACGGGGATTTGTTTTAACATTTAGCCATAAGAAAAAATGGATCTTTCATAAAAAACGATACGTCCGAAGGAACGAATCGGCAGGATTACCGTATCGACCGAAATATCGGAGCATCTGAAATACCACACGTCTAAAGTCAAAACGGGAATCCAAGAATGGACCCTTTGAAACTAAGAGAACAGACGATCCAAAAGACCGAAATCGCCCGATTTCACCAAAAAATTGATACGAAACACCAAGCCAAAACGAAACGAGCCGAAATGAAAATGGGCTGAAACGATCCGAAACAAAATTTTTGAAAAACCGAACGTGCCGAAATGAAATGAAACGAAACGCGTGCACATCCCTATTAATGGGACAGTAAACTACAATGACCATTTAATTTTACAGCAATGCAAAACAGGTGTGAATATGTGAAAGTAGGGAAAATATACTTGTGTTGAGTAAAACGTGTGTATCCTTTCTCCGAGTTTCGCATCAGTGAATAATATATGGAGAGGGGAAAAAGCAATATAGTGCAATTTGCTTTATATATCGTGACTTTTATATATATTAATATATAAATCATCACTCACGTGGCCCAGAGCCTTTATAAAATATTGGCTCTGTATAAGTGCCATGTGCCGATTAAAAGGATGGCACCATCCTCCACACGCGGGAAGCTGGAACAACCTTTCCCGGTCATCTGATTCGCTGTCCGCCAGGAAGGTTCTTCTGCCTGAGATCCTGTAGTTTTCCTGGAGGATCCTCTTGTTCTCCTCTCCAATGTATTGTGTGGGGGATTAAAATGAAGAGGAGGGGGAATTAAACAAAGTGCAAAAAATAATATTTTTTTTCTTTTTTTTAAATGAATATATAGCGTTAAAAAACTGAGGAAGCCAAGACCTATTGGCGAAACGTGATTTAAAGCTTTATTTCCCCCAGGCTATTTTTAATCAGCTTTTTAAAGCTATATATTCATTTATAAAAAGAAAAAAGAAGAAAAAAAACAAAAACTTTTTGGCACTTAGTTTAATTTTATTTTTTTTCCCCTCTTGATTTTAATACCCCACACAATACATCGGAGAGGGGGGGAGAGCCAGACGATCATCCAGGAGAACTACAGGATCTCAGGCAGAAGAACCTTCCTGACAGATAGCGAAGCAGATGATTTAGCTTGATATACAGGGTTATTCAAAGAAAGGTGAAACTCAGGAGAATTGGCAGGAGAAGAGAACAATCTAGACCAAATAGCCGATTTGGAAAGTGAAATAAATGTGAGAATTTTTCTGCTTTGGCTTATTTTGACCTAGAATTTTTACTTCTCCAGTCATTCTCCTGAGTTTCACCTTTCTTTGAATAGACTTGTAAGTCTTGGTTAAGATAGGGACGGACACGTGCAATGTTTTTAGGTGAAAGTAGCTGGATTTGGATAGCGATTGAATGTGAGGAGTGAAGGTGAGATCAGAGTCTAAGAGGACAACGAGGCAACAGGCCTGAGAGGTAGAAGTAATGGTGGCACCACCTGAAGGGAAATGGGTGCAGGAAGGTTAGTTTTAGAGGGAGGGAAGACGAGAAGTTCAGTTTTCGTGAGGTTAAGCTTTAGGAAACTGGAAGTCACCCAGTTGGAGACAGCTGACAGGCAGGCAGTAACACTGTCCAACACAGAAGGAGTGACATCAAAAGAGGAAAGGTAGATTTGTTGTCAGCATAGTGATGATATTGGAATCCATAGGAAGAGATGAGGTTCCCAAGAGAGGCGGTATAGATCATCTATTGTTCTTAGCACTACTGTTGTTTTGTGTGTCCTAAGCAAAGTATAGGATTCACAGAAGACGTGAGGGCACGTTCATAGCAGTAATTTCACATTTCAGCTGATAATGCCGTAATAGGTAAATAAATGGGTAGATACTCGAGTATACTGCTAGATTTTGGTGACAAAAAAATTACCTTAGAATGGGGGGGTTGCGTTATATTCGAGACATCTGCGTCGCCTGTAAAAAAAACTTGACTTGTTCAGAGATCGCAAGTCTCCCTAAAGTTCTGGTAGTCTCCCTGAAGTGAATGTGGGCTCCCTGACACCCGCTAACAATTCAGGAACACCCGGATTCAGGAGAGGTGGGATCCATCACAGCTAGAGGGCACGCTCGTTTTAAGCCAATCATTCATGATCGCTGCGTGATTCTCCTCACATTCTGAATGTGAGGAGAACCATGCGGCACCTATACAGTGACGTCAGGAGCTCGTACAGGGGGGGGGCGGCTATTGGCGGATGACGCAGTGGATGAACCTGCCTGCTGGAGCCGAAGGTCAGAAAACGACACCTCTCGGCGTGCTAGCTATCAGTGAATGATTCACTGCGTTGGTCATCTTGCTCCGCCGGCCATCTTATCACAAGTAAAGAAGACAGGTAGGCAGTGGCTTCATACTTAGTAACAACTACAAAGTACCCTGGCCTGACTGTGTTAAGAGAACCTCAAAGGATTTTGTTTACCGGTACAGTATACTTTTATAATTTTATGTGTTATATTCGAGTCTTGAGTATTCTCTAATTTCCATAAAGAATCTCTACCCATCGCGTTATATTCGGGTCGCGTTATACGCGAGTATCTACGTTATGTCCTACATGAATGATTTGGTTATTGGCTCTGATGACCTATATTAGTGTTATTATTGTTTCCGAGACTAATAGAATATTCTAAGACCGCTCAGTAATTGAAGAATAGTGGAAGCTGAACATTTCCTTCTCAGTTAAATTTCAAATATTACAGTGTTTTGACAATCACAAGATATAATTGCATAAACATTTTTGTTCCAGTAATATGTTTAAGCTGGTGTTTTCAATTCATCATTAGATTATACCACAGATGATGATGAATCCAAGTTCAGCCCTTAGGACAGACAAGCTGTCTTACTGGTAATTAGAGCCAGTTTAACTGGTTAATTATTATTGATTAGGACACTTTCTGTCGCCTGTGAGGCCTGAACTAAAAGCTGTGTCTCCTGTTACATGTTATTTCTTATTCTGTAGGTTATTACATTTCTATCATTATGTAAAGCGCATAATGTTATGTCAACATGAAAGAGGAAACGTGTTCTGTTTTATATTTTATTTAATAAAATCTGGCATTTTATAATTTCCATACGGCGTGGAGACGATTCATTATATCCTCCTGCCTGTCATTCTTATAAAGGTTAAAAACATAATAGATCTTAAACAATTAAGAAAGAAAAGCACATAAAGGCAATATTCTTCCCAGTCTAAAATTTAATTAAATCACCCTTTATTTAGATAAAAAAAAGTTGTAACGAAATAAATAAAATAATAGTATTTAACCCCTTGACTGCGACAGATGTGAGGGGGGTATCATGGGGTTTTCCAAGCAATAAGTGGAGGACGTCTTCCACACATCACAGGGTTTCCGTAGCCCACAGGGAGACGTTGACCGCTCAGGTCAGAGTCCCATGGTGGTCTGACTTCCTTGAAGTCAGCTCTGCAGATTTATATCCCTCCCGGCGCACTGACATCATCACGCCGGGTGTGATGTCAGTTTTGAGGGGGCTTCCCCACCAAAGTAGGGGGAGCACCTGAAAGGGGATCCTTTGGACCCCTCTATCTCCCCTCATCAAGAGGTAGAAAGTCAAGAGAGGCACTGCAGGAAAGGTCCCAGTCTGACCTTTCCAGCGATTCACGTTTTGCGTTTTTTTGGATGCGTTCAGTGGATTATCCCCGCACTTTGGGGTCCCTGCGGTGAATGCTAAAGTCACCTTAGGGTTGGGGAATTTGATTCCCCGGAGTGCAGGGAACGAAAGTGCATGGATATTCTCCCATTCCATTCTTTGAATAACCCTGTATAAACACAATGAGCGTTCAATTGTATATTTAATAAACACCTGTTCTAATGACTCCTTTTATTAAATGGCATTTTAAAATAATTATGGATTCTAATTACATCTAATGTTCATTTAAACAAGGGTATTTTACTGAAAGGATAATGCCTTTTCTAAACAATTAACATCTGCACTCAATCAAAGGAAAAAAGTCAATAATATACAAGGTAGATTGCATAGATTTACTTACCCACAATGGTTAATGCTGTAGCTTTTGTTAATTCCTCTTTCATTGACTCTATTACTTCTAAATTACTGCCATCCAGGTTGCACCTATTGATGGTTCCGTTTCCCGAACTGATCCAATAAATCTTGTCTTCACCATAGTCTATTGACAAACCTGCAAATACATTGTACTGATTAAGCACTCTTTGGGTGTGTTTATTCAACCTCATTGGTTGTCTTGCTCATTTTAGAAACTTAAACACATTTATAATCTGTCATGTGCAGAAAGTAAATATTTACAAAAGTGATATGTATGGATAGACGGAAAGATAGACAGGTGTCAGATATATAGATGACAGAGAGAGAGAGATAGCAGGATTGAGAGAACGATGAATACATACAATGATAAATACAAGGATTGATAGATGGATAAATAGATAAATATAGATAGATGCAGAGAAAGTGAGAAATAGAGGAACAGATATATAGTAGATAGACAAGTATAATAGGCAACATGGTATTGATATAGTAGACATGCGCGCAGCCCAAAATTTTGATTTGTTTTCTTTTAGCAAATTTTGGAATTCGTGAAACTCGGAATTTGCCAACTCAGATTGAAATGCAGAACATTTGGAGGCCATATAAAATGTTTTGTCCCCCTTTTTTACTGACTGAGCTATTTTCTCTTCTGCGTGTGCCAAGGTTACAGTTACTGGTTCTGTTTGTTTTTGGATCAGAGTTAGGGTTACAGTGACTAATACTACTTTTATTAGAGATACTGTTATGGTTAGGATCTTTGTTTCTGTTTATTTTAGGTTTAGGGTTACAGTGACAATTTCTGCTTTTATTAGGGTTACTGTTAGGGCTAGGGTAATATGTTTCTGTTTATTTTAGGATTAGGGTTACTGTTAGGGTTAAGGTCACTGTTTCTGTTTGTTTTAGAATTAGGGTTACAGTCACTGTTTCTGCTTCTAATAGAGTTACTGTTACTGGTTCTGTTTGTTAGAGTTAGGTTACTGTTAGGGTTACAGTGACTGTTTCTGCTTGTATTGCGGTTACTGAAGTGGCTAAAATATGTATTTAAACACAAATATAATGTTAAAAATAAAATTAAGTCCAATGTAAAAATACTTAACCCAGAAGTATTTATATACTGGAAATTCTATTGTAAATGCACATGGCTTACATTTATATCTACTAAATATAATTTTATGAAATGTGGACATTGAAATAAAATTATAAAATGAAAACTTAACAATCTGTTCCAATTTTTTTTTTCTGTAAATTATGCTTTGTATGTAAGTATATGTCGATTGGGGACATTTAAGTTTATGTGTGTGCATCTGCGTACCTGTGAGTGTTCATGTCATCCTGTTTTTTACTAAACATATTGCAAAAAATGTTTACCTCCTGATCTTACACTAAGCTGCATTTAAGCTTTCATAAGTTCTGTAATTAAAACTTCCCATGATATATTACAAACAGCCCGGGTGTATTTAATTGGGAAATAATGTACATTCATTATAAGAAGGAGCTTATTAGAGTTTTTTTATCACTGTCTGGATTTTGCCCTAAGCCTGATATTAAAGCATGTAGGAATTTTAGACTCTCTTTCCTCTACCGTTGCCAAAGTCATCATTGCAAACAAATGAACAATTCTCTGGACGTTTCTGCACACATAGCTCATTAGCTGCAATCGGTTTCCAGGTCAATTTCTTTACCACTGCAATTTCCACTCTTCATTAACATATCTTGTAGGGATTTGATTAATTTTGCATTACAATGCCATATTATTTGTTTGGGTGGGTACAATCTGCACACAACACTGCCTCCCAACAGATGTAAAACACGTACCACCTTTGACAGAAGATGGATTTTTGTATTTTAGAGTTTTTTTTAATGTGTTAATGATAGCCAGTGAGATTCCTTTAATATTCTATGTAGCAATATATTTCTGTTAATGTAAACACAGCAATCCAAAATAGTGAAAATAGTATCTTTTCAGTGTTCCATTGTAACCAATAAATATTTTATCTACTTCCAGCTACATTGTGTCCCTTTTTAAATCTTTGAACATGCTTCCAATCTACTAATCTAAAAAGAAGCTTTTATTAGATGTTTTGTAGTTGATTTCTCTGCACCTAAGGCTGGGGTCAGACTGAGGCAGTGCGAACGCGCGTGCAGGCGCACTTAATCACGGCCGCACTAGCAGCAAATGCCGGGCAATGACGGCCAATATACGAAGTACAAAGCAAAAAGTGTGTATATATAAATGTACACTATACAGTGTGGGCGCCTATTTATAAATTAATTTAAAGTGCAGGGTGTAGTGCTAATAAATAGTCAATGCTGCCTAGAGTATGGTAAAAACACACATAAAACAACCAAAATATGTGTCAGAATACAAGATAAAAGACGAATATCCATACGGCGCATCTAGTACAATTAATATATTAATAAATCAATGGATATGTAAAATCCATAAAATCTATTAAAAAACTCATAAATCGTAGCAGTAAAAAATGTATTAAAAATATATTATTAAGTCAATAAGGTGCATAGAGTAAAGTCCAGGTCAAATGTGCAAACAGTGCAAAAAAAGTGCTCAAGTATATATTAATGGAATACTCAAAAATGATGATGAAAAATGATGTGCTGATCTTCTTATAAGTGCTGGTGCTGAATCCTCATATCCGCCAGTAATCCTCAAAAAAAGCACATCACAAGAAAGGATAATAGTGCAGACAGTCAAAATAGAATAGGCTCGAATTATAACCAAAATCCAAACCACTCACATTTATAGGAGCCCACAAGGTCCCGGCTCGAGGAGAAACAGCCTGCGGCCAAATATAGGGTGGCACTTCCCTTCTTTCTGTTCGTACTGGAGACTAAAAATAGAGAGAATCGGGAGACGGCACTCCCATAGCGTAATGCTGCGTATATGTGAAAATGTGATAAAGGAAAAGATGAAGCACACTCACCGATTTTAGAGCCTCGTAATATCAGGCTCAATCTATGTCGCTCTGGGTCCTCTTAAGGTGGGAACCCAAACCTCTTTGCCTCCGCGGTGATGGATCCAAGATTCCAAGGAGAAAAAAAGGAGGGTCGGAGAAAGGTGGCAAATATTGGAAAAATTTAATGGATAAATAAAATAAAATACAGGACAGAATCTACCGAGACGCGTTTCGGCTTAAAAAGCCTTCCTCAGTCGGTATAAAGGTAAATGTCCATAAAAAAGTCAGTATTACTGACTTTTTTATGGACATTTACCTTTATACCGACTGAGGAAGGCTTTTTAAGCCGAAACGCGTCTCGGTAGATTCTGTCCTGTATTTTATTTTATTTATCCATTAAATTTTTCCAATATTTGCCACCTTTCTCCGACCCTCCTTTTTTTCTCCTTGGAATCTTGGATCCATCACCGCGGAGGCAAAGAGGTTTGGGTTCCCACCTTAAGAGGACCCAGAGCGACATAGATTGAGCCTGATATTACGAGGCTCTAAAATCGGTGAGTGTGCTTCATCTTTTCCTTTATCACATTTTCACATATACGCAGCATTACGCTATGGGAGTGCCGTCTCCCGATTCTCTCTATTTTTAGTCTCCAGTACGAACAGAAAGAAGGGAAGTGCCACCCTATATTTGGCCGCAGGCTGTTTCTCCTCGAGCCGGGACCTTGTGGGCTCCTATAAATGTGAGTGGTTTGGATTTTGGTTATAATTCGAGCCTATTCTATTTTGACTGTCTGCACTATTATCCTTTCTTGTGATGTGCTTTTTTTGAGGATTACTGGCGGATATGAGGATTCAGCACCAGCACTTATAAGAAGATCAGCACATCATTTTTCATCATCATTTTTGAGTATTCCATTAATATATACTTGAGCACTTTTTTTGCACTGTTTGCACATTTGACCTGGACTTTACTCTATGCACCTTATTGACTTAATAATATATTTTTAATACATTTTTTACTGCTACGATTTATGAGTTTTTTAATAGATTTTATGAATATACGAAGTACGGTCGCACAAAAGTCCGGCCGCGCAACGCAAGTGGCAAACGAACGCATTTTGTCGAGAACGTAAAACCGCTAGTACGGTTGTACAGAGTGCGCTGCGTCCGCTAGCGGCGTGTGTGCGTGAATTGGAGATGTCAGACACTGCTAATGTCCGGCCAACATAACGTCCAGATGTACAAAGTGTTTTATTGATGATCCGTACAAAATCACGGACGCAAATGCGCATCGTATGACCGCTATCGCGTACTCCGTGAAAAAATGCGTCCATTCGTTCGAACGCACTTTTTCACGGACAACGCGAAAATGCGTTCGTCTGACCCTAGCCTTAGCTTGTTTCATACCTCCTTCTCTATCGCTGAAAAATGAGCCCCCCTCACTCCTCCTCAATACTGAACAAAGTGACAAGAATTCCCACCCTGCTGTTATCCAGACATATATTTGTGTTTTATTTTTTAAATTTATTTCTTTATACATTTCGCATGGTCATGTCTGATGCCATTGGAAAGGTCAGACTGTGGAACAAGAAATACAGGGGTTGAAACTGTCCAAGGATCCTGTATATCTCTTACAATGGGATTGTAGATGGTGGGGGGGGGGGCAAACACTTCATGTGTCTCATCCTTGGATCTGCCAGTGTTTCCCCCATAAAATATAGCTGGAGGAACTATTTTCTCAATCAAACTCAAAGTGTTCCCAATCAACTGGGCCCTGATTACAATATAACCCATTAGAATGGATTTAACCCCTTAAGGACCAATGACATACAGTAACTGTTACGTCACAATTGCATTGACTTTAAAGACCCTTGTCCTTAAGGGGTTAAATAAACTTAAAACGTAGTTCATGCATGGTTGAGGTGGCAAGGAACGTTTACACGTAGCTAGTAGCTTAACCCTTCATTATCAAGTGATTTTCCAAAAAACTTTGTCGGAAACCAGTGTTTTTTTTGTAACATCATTTTTAATTAATTGTAAAGTAAAAATATTTGAGTTCATACATATTGTATGTCTTACTGTAAATAACCTATATTTGGCCAGTAGTTGGCGCCATCTAATGCCAAATTGATTTAGAGGTTTGAGCGGCTGGTCTATTTTCTTCTATTTTTCCCTGCATCGGCTGCTGAAAGCCCGATATTTCAGAGCTTTGATCAGCTGATTTTGCAATTTTAGCTCTTTGGGGATTATGCCCACAGGGCTAAAGTTTTGGGGGCACCTTCTGCAGCCCAAAAGCTAACTAAATTAGTTTGCAGCAAACACATTTCATTTGCTTTTGGGCTGCAGAACAGCATACCAAGATATCTCAATATCAGGGCTCCGGATGGTGCCTTTGAAGCTCAAGATATCTCGATATCGATAGTGAAGGGGTTAAAACTTGAAATATAAAGCCTAGTTCCTTACAAGACATTAAATGCAGTTATGAAACTTGGTGAAAATAGCCACCAGAACCAATCCTGCCCAATATTAGTTGCTCTCCATTGGTATCTCTTAACTTTAGTATGTATTTGAAACCTTTCAACCATTTTTAACTCCTTAACTACAAAGTGGTTTTCCATAAAACCGGTGGGTTTTTGGAAAATCATCTTTAATTTATTATACAGTAAGAAATATTTAGGAATATTTAGCCAATGTATGCCGTACTGTAATAACCTATTTTTCAGGCAGGCGGCCCCATCTACTGGCCAAAAGGAGTTACTGCAGTTAGAACTGCAGTTGTGCATGATCAGCTGTGGAATGTTCAATAAGGACATTCCTTAGCGGATTTTAAGCAATTTTAGCACCTTGGATAATATGCCCACAGGGATAAAACTATGGAGGCACCTTCTGGAGCCCAAAAGAAAGCAAATCTGCAACAAATAATATCTATTTTGCAGTCATACAGCATCGCCCCAGATCGTGTTAACACGATTTCTGGCTGTTGTGTGTGCTACCACTGATCGTATGTACACGATCAGGGGTAGTGAAGGGGTTAATTCTGTAGTTTAATGAATGAAAGATTGGAAATGCTGCGAGTATATAGCATTGTCTAAAACAAATCCATGTGTGAGATGTAATTTACCGTAGATGACATTGCTCGGCTCTTTCCATTGACGATGCTGTATCACGGACATGTTTTTTATGACCGTGATTAAGAATTACAATTTGAAATACAGTATATCTTTATTTATCACCCGACAGGAAAAAAAAAAAAACTTTTCTTTCATTCGTGGAGAAAACATGAAAGATATGATCAGTCATTGTTTATTCTTTGGAATCGTTTCTTGTCTTGACAGATGTGCAAACTGATATGTATGACTTCTATAATCATTTCTCGTTTACTTGTATACATTCGCCATTAAACTAGAAATAACATCAGAAATTTAGAGCTTTGCTTTCAAGGAATGAACGGCCTTGAGGGGCATGGAAGAGTGCATAAGAAAACCTCTCTCCTTGTTCGAAAGCTTTATATTCCTGCTTATAAATCGTATAGAGATTGCAGAAAGATAGCCGTTTGGAATGTAATGAAGACAAAAAAGTTGTCTTAACCCCTTCACTGCCATAATCGTGAATACACTGCTGTATGATTACAAATGAGATTAATTTGTTGCAAATTAATTTCGTTTTCATCCGGGCTCCAGAAGGTGCCCCCAAATATTTAGTCCTGTAGGCACGTTGTCCAAGGTGTTAATTTTTTTTAAAATAGGCAAATCGGCTGACGAATGTCCTGATATATGGCGCTTTCCCCAGCTGAAGCATGAAGCCAGGAGCTGCAGCTCACCTGCAATAGCTCCTTTTGGCCAGCAGATGGTGCCATATGCTTGGCCAAATAAGTCATTACATTTAGAAATACATTGAATATTTCCAAATATTTCTTACTTTATTATTCATTTAAAATGGTTTTCCAAAGAACGACTTGTTTCCGACAGTGGATTTTTGGAAAATCATTTGTCAATGAAGGGGTTAAAACCATAGAGTGATGGTCATTATGTTTTCTTGATATGCCCAGGTTATACACGACTAAGAAAAAGTGTATTCAGGCTTTTGCTGCACTAGACACTTTAAATTCTGCTACTCTCCCACCCCCATATGTAGAGTTGGGCGATTCCATCGATTAACTCCTTCACCACCAAGTCATTGTCCAAAAAAAACCATTGTCAGAAATCAGAGGGGTTTTATGAAAATCATTTTTAAGTAATTATACAGTAAGAAATATTCGGAACATTACCAATCTGTTTCTTACTGTAATAATCTATTTTTCCATCAGATGGCACCATCTACTGGTCATATGGAGTTACTGCAGTTTGAGCTGAAGCTCGTGGTTCCCTGCATTGGCTGTTGAAAGAGCCTGATATGTCCGGGCATTTTACAGCCGATTTTAAAAAGTTTGAGCACCTCTGACATTATGCCCGCAGGGCTAAAACATTAAGGGCACCTTCAGCAGCCCAAAAGCATATGAAATTTGTTTGCAGCAAACAAATTGCATTTGCTTTTGGCCTTCAGAGCTGCAGATCGAGATATCTCGATATCGGGACATGACGGTGCCTTTGACGTCCTGCGTTATCTCAATCTCTGTAGTGACGGGGTTAAATTGAGTTTCAGATCAATCTTTATTTTACATTAACAAACATTAAGGCATCTGTATTTTTTAATTGATGGAGTGTCTGTCCAAGCATTGGTAGAGCAGTGACAAGAGGTTCAGCAGCACCATTAAATTCAACATTTCATTTCAATGAGAGTAAACATTTTACAGAGAGCTTCTTTGACAAATATGTTCATTATGTATTTGAAATTAAACCACACAAGTAGTTAGGGAATGTAAGTGATAATTACCCGGAGTTCATTGTATTTATAAAAGAATCTAAAGTCCTGCTCACGTAACTGTCGATGGCAAGGAAAGGTGTTTTTACTGTTGTTTCCGTATTCCTCAGTGTATCCATGTACAAGATATTGTCGTGGTCTGCACCACATCGTTTCAAGGAATTAGTAAAGCGTGCAACCGTTTAGTAGCTCAGTATTGTAAGGAAAATTCACTCATTTAATCATAACAATAATGATTCATTAATGTAATTTGTATCAATTATTTTTTTTCTTTAATTTTGACTTCAAATAAATAATTTCCGACTAACCTTATCCAACAGTCAACTGACCTAAACGTATCTTATAGTGCTAATTGTTTTTATATATTATATTTTCACACATAATATTTACACTAATAACATAAATATAAATATGATATATTTACCAACAGGTTCTTTTTGATTCTGAAAGAGAATCTTGCTGTTACTGCCATCCATATTGGCCATGTTTATAGTATTCCCATCTGTCCAGTATATTTTCCTATAAAACAAAATAGTAAAATAAATAAATTTGCTGTTAATATGATGTATATCTAAATTAATATTTACTTATATTTCCTATCTTCTGAAACATTTTCACATGGATGTAAAAGTATTTAATTTAAGATCTAGATAGTCTCAATCTAAATTATTACTTATTGAGGGATTTTTTAAAAAATTTGATTTAGATTACCTGTTGTGGTTTGAAAATCTGTACTTGGCAAACATTGAATACTCAAATGCATAATAATGCTATTGATTATTATTATTATTGTTATTATTATTATCATTAATATTAATAATATTACTAATAATAATTACAACAATAATAATAAACACAATTATAATAATAATAATAATATATTCCTCTGTAGTTTAATCACATTTAATGTCAATTTGAATAAAACATTTTTAAAAAGTTCAAAACAGTCATACAGCTGGACACCATCCGATGAAAACTGTTGCTTTTTCAAACCAGCAGACAGTGGACTGTTTGTATAATTTTTTTGAGTTGACCTACATATCCTCGTTACTTACACAGGGTTATTCAGAGAAAGGTGAAATTCTGGATAACTTTTGGAGAAGTGAAAATTCTAGGTCAAAATAGCTTATTTGGAAAGTGAGATACATGGGAGACTTTTTCTGGTTTGTCTATTTTGGCCTAGAATTTTCACTTCTCCTGTCATTCTCCTGAGTTTCACCTTTCTCTAAATAACCCCTTAGTTTCCTAACTGTATATTCTACGTGTATTAGTATTTACATATAATTTCAGTATGAAACTTTTATAAATAAAGAACTAAAGAAGTTAATAGTGCTGTCCAGTCTTAGATTTGATTTTTCAATTTTTGTTGTAGTTTTTTTTTTCCTTTACAGGTCCACTACCACGAAAAACTGAATTGTTCTTATTTTGTTTATTTTATGTTGCTGATATCTTACATGTACTTTGTTTTTGTCATGCTTGTTTGGATAAGAAAATATTGTACTCTGTATGTGTCACTGGGTGCATCCTTTTTTTTTTAAATATTTTTTTTGTAAACTGTACATCATATAGTGTTGTAACAACACTTGTTCCTAACTGTGTGGCATTGGGCATAGAATGGAGTCTGTGGGTCAGAATATAAAAAAAAAAAACAATTCTTAAGGATTGCAGGTGTGATAGATGTACGCAAATGACATCACCAGGGGGTAGATTAACGTGTTTGGAAGCCCACTGTCAGATCCTATTAAGCTACCTCCTCTTATCTTGGATAGCAATAGACAACACAGTAAATCAACTGCAGCCTCGTCTAAACATTCCCTCCCCCACCCTATTGCCTCTTTGCTACTGTTTCATCCTATACCACAGCTGTAAAATGAGACTTGCCATAATATTTTGGTAATGGTAAATGTTGCATCATTGGAAAAATCCACAAAATGGAAACAGGAGATTAAAAACCCTTTTACATTCAATTATTTCAAAGAAAAAAAAGCAGCATGTGATTTATAATTTGTTGAATAATATGGTTTATAACGTGTTTTGAGTTATGTACAAGTAATCTAGTTACAGCTTATGTTAGTGGTAGTGTCCCTTTTTAAGATATTATGAGAAGAAATAATATTTGTTAGTATTTGTCAGGTAAACAATTAGATGTTAAGTCAATAGACAAAAATAAGAATAATACACAGGGTTATCCAAAGAGATTCGAAAAGTCACCGCACGTTCGGTGACTTTTCGTTCTCTTCAATTCGGTTCCTTTTGCCGATTGCATTTCGGTGACCCTGCGGTGTATTCAGCAAGTCCCACAGGGTCCCCGAATTGCAGGGAAAAGCTGCCGCAAACCTGACGAAAACTCACCGAATGCACGCTGAAAACAAGCAAAAACATCTGGATTAACCTTCGAAGAAGCCGAACAGAAGCCGAACAGGAGCCGAACATGAGCCGAATCACACAGAGCCGAAGCAGCTGTGACGTAGACTAGGAGGTGAATAAATTAGAAAAACCATTTGTATGAATCTGGGAAAATGAAACGCTGTTTGCAAAGAAACTACTGAGCGAAAATGTCTGAAATTTTCATATGAGATCCAGGGAATGATAATAAAGAGGGCTGTTACAAAAAAAATAAGTAAACTGAAAAAAAAAAAAAAAAAAAATCGGACTTTTAAATTTTTAAAAAAAATTCAGAAAAATGCTTAAAGTATCCTAAAAAATCTATAAATAAAGAGACTTTTTGCTGCTGAATTTTATAATGAACAGTTTTTTAGATATTGAATTAAAACAGGAATATTTTTAACATTGAAGTCTATGGGATTCTCCTGAATAAATTTGCCGAATTAAACCACCGAATGGCAGGGCATTAGGGAACCTTTCACTGCTGGTTTGTGTTCTCTGAATAGCCGAAGCAGTGCTTTTTCATGGGGATTTCACTGCCCTCGAACAGGGACCGAACAGTCACCGTATGTGCAGGCAATTCGACAGGATTTGGCGAATTGCCTGCTCTCTGGATAGACGAATGGCCAGGAAAGGTAACCGAACACTGATTTTCAGCGTTCGGTTACCTTTCTCAAGCAATTCGAATCTCTTTGGATAACCCTGAATGTTATCAGGGATAACAGGGGTTTTTAAAGATGAACGGTCAAGCAAATATTCAACTATATTGAATCTTGAATGGCTGTATGTTGCTTTTCTTGTGTGTGTGTTTTTTTTAATAGCCCATTCTTTGCCTAAGAAAACATCTGCCTCATAGCACGCGATACAAATCAAGAATAGATGCCTATTCATAAAATCAGTATGGAAAAGACAGTGTTCTATACATGTGTCAAGCATCATTTAGACGCTTGTATAATAGGTCAGAAATAGCACATAAAAATTAGACAGTCATTCTTCAAATATCACTTCTTTCAGCGAAACATCAGACAAGAGCTCATTAATTATCCAACGTGCCAGATTCTTCATTTGGAACTAGGATATAGCTCATTAAATTGTGACTCATTGACAGTTTAACACAGTTTGTAAAATGAAGGGGGCAGTGAAAGTGTACAATTCCTTTAAAGTTTGTTAATAAATGGGTAAAGCCATAAATTATAATTTGAAGAAGCAGATCAAAGTCTCCACGCTCACAGCGTCTCAAATCACAGCTAAAGGAGACAAGGAGGAAAAAACAGAATATAAGGACAATCTAGATGTCGATAAACATTTTTAAACCATTGTTTACATCTTATTATTGATAATGCAGTAGGGCTATGTACTAATACTAAGAATTACCAAAGAAAACAGTAGAATCTCAAAATGAAATAAAGTTGCTGTTGTTTATACAAAGAATAAACATCTTCACCACCAAGAGATTTTCCAAGAATCCACTTTTTTTTTTTTTTACATAGTTACATAGGCTGACAAAAAACATGCGTCCATCGGGTTCAGCCTCTCACACAGCACCTACTGCTGTTGATCCAAAAGAAGGCAAAAAAAAACAGTCTGAAGCGCTCGCCAATATGCAACATAATGGGAAAAATTCCTTCTTGACCCCAGAATGGCGTCAGATTTCTCCTTGGAGAAGCTTTTCCCCACAAATTAAATATTATGACCCTTAATATTCTGTGTGTGCAGGAAGTCATCCAGTCGTTTTTTAAAAGTCGGTACAGTCTCTGACCCAACCACCTCAACAGGCAGAGAATTCCACAGCTTTATTGTTCTCACCGTAAAATAACCCTTCCTATACTTTAGGCTGAATTTCCTTTCGTCCAGTCTAAAGGGGTGACCTTGTGTCCTGTGTATAGTCCTGTTAATGAATAGGTTTCCAGACAATGGTTTATAATGACCCCGTATATATTTACATAAGGTTATCAGACCCCCTCTAAGGAGCCATTTCTCTAAACTAAACAGGTTTAAACTTGTTAGCCTTTCCTCATAACTTAAATTCCCCTTATTAATTTAACCCCATAGTGGCGGTTTTACGAAAGCCCGTCCTTTAGTGTCCACTGCTGTTTTTACATTTCTGCGCTGTTTGTGTTTAGGTCAAAATTTCATCTTACTCGTTTACACAACCCACACATATCATATACCGTTTTTTCCCGCCATGAAATGGACTTTATAAAGATACCATTATTTCTATCATATTGTATAACTTACTATGAAAAAATATGATATATGATGAAAGAATGGAAAAAACACTTTTTTAAAAATTTAATCCACAAAATCAAAAACAGCCAAAAAAGAGCCCGGCTAAGGCTGGGGTCAGACCAGCGCACTTTTAACGTGCGTTCTGGCGCACATAATTACTGCCGCACTAGCAGCAGATGACGGGCAATGACGGCCAATATACGATGTACGGCCGCACAAAAGTCCGGCCGTGCAACGCAAGTGGAATTTGATCGCATTTTTCTGAGAACGCTGAACCGCTAGTACTGACGTACTGAGTGCGCAGCTGCGGCATAGCGGCGTGTTTGCGTGATTAGGAGATATCAGACGCTGCTAATGTCCAGCCTACATAACGTCCAGACGGAAAAAGAGTTTTATTGACGATCCGTACAAAATCACGACCGACAATGCGCGTCGTCTGACCGTTTTTGCGCATTCCGTGAAAAAATACGTCAATGCGTTCGGACGCACTTTTTCACGTTCGCGGGGAAAAATGCTTTCGTCTGACCCTAGCCTAAATAGTTAAAAAATGTTGTCCTGTGATTAGAAATACCCAATTTTTACATGTTTTTGCTTTTTAACCCCTTCACTGCTGAGCCATTTCACCTCTGTGCGCTGAGCTCATTTTGACCATTTTATGCTCATCATGTTTAAATGCCAGCAAAAAAGCATGTTTAAAAGTCCTATTTTATTAAATTATTTTATTTATATACTTTTATTTTTATTTTTACAACAAACCTAGTCATGTTTGGTATCATCAGAAAGGCCATGATCAGGCCTTTCCGATGGGGATGGGGAGATACGAAGCCCCCCTCCCCTTCCACATTTTTCATTGCAGGCAATGACATCATCACGCACCATGATGACGACACCGTGACTGCCGGGCCCCCTTAAAAGGCGGGGCAGACTCCAGGCCTGCCAGACCACCGAGGGAGCCTGGACAGAGAAAGGAATATAGGGAGGGAGGGAGGTTCGGAGACCGTGACGTACATAGCACGTCCGCGGTCGTTATGGGGATTTCCCCGCAGGACATACTATGTACGTCAGTGGTCGGGTAGGGGTTAAGGAACCAGTGTTTTTTTGGAAAATCATATAATCTCAATATGATAACTACGAATCCCCATATGCAGGAGATCTGAACATTTTTATTATTTTTATTTATCACAGTTACTGTATCTAACACATGTCTTTTCTGCCTGTATGATAATAATGCAGACCCCGTTTGAAATTGTGTAAGATAAAGGACACAATCTAGAGCTCAGAATGATACATTTCAACAATATTTCTGTAAAGGATAAACGAATACATGAAACATTAAAAATTAGCTAATTAACATTATTTTAATTTTTTAACCATCTCAGAACAACAATTTTTGTGCAAAACCTCTATTCTATCCTATATTTAACTGTTAATGTCACATCCCATGTTTCAAATAAAGGTTATGATAAAGATTTTCAACAAAAATCGCTTGGTAGTGAAGGGGGATAATCAACTAATTATTTGATGGGAAAAAAGTGAAATGCTACGAAAATTATTTAAAAGGATTAAAATATTTTTAAATTGTTTCTGATAGTTCTGGTAAGATTTAAATCTAAAAAAAACGAAATTGCTCCCATCCTTTTTATTCTTCCTTTTTTTCTCATCACTCAATGTTTAGACATTTGTGTTTGTGATTTCAGAAAGTTATTATCCGCAAACCACAGTGGAATATCCCTTCCGAGCAAATCGCGGTTTAAATTGCTATCTAAAATGTTTTAGAAGATAAGGAAAGTGTTTTTGAATACTACAAATGTGGATTTAATGTTGAGTATGCGGAGAATAGCACAGTTTCTAAATATGCTTGAAAAAAAAAAAGAAGAATACTTTTTTTGTGCCTCTTATGTAGGCTTTAGTCATTTCGTCCTGTAATATTCGGAGACAGTTCCACAAGTCTCTTTTTTCTTCGCAAACACAGGAGAGTATTACTTAGTGCTTGTTGTAAATGGGATTGCTATTACATATTGAAAAAACAAAAAAAACTAAGTCTACAGAAGATATCTGAGCCTTTCTACCATAATTGATGAAAAATGCATCCCGGATTTTCAAAGAAACACATTTTCCTAAGAGAATTAGGGATCATTTCATCATTATATCATTTGCAAGTGGTAACTGTGTGATAAAAGAGCTTCTGAACATAGAGATGTCCACAAATTCCCTTTTAAATCCATAAAAAAAGGAACATCTGCACACACATACTTATGTATCTTTCATTTTGCCTTAACAACTTTGTAAAAAAGCTGAAGCTTTGAAGAAAATAATAATTTAACAAAAAAAATTATTAACTCCTTCGTTACCGATGGATCTATTCACAAACCCCCGAAACCGAACGTAATTTCGTTGCTCTGCATTTCGGCTCACTTTGGCTATTCCAATGTCGCTGAATTCACTATATATCAAATTTTCAGCCTATTTTGCTTAAATTGGAGTAGCCAATATAGTTATCCAGCAGTGGCAAAAAGCACCGATAAGCACCAATAAACACCGAATTGCGTTGAATTGGCCTCGGCGAATTCCACCGAACTGAAAAAAAAAATAGAAATGTTCAGATTCTTCTAATAGGAGTATAAATCAATAAAAATGTAGGAAAAATGTGTCCAAATAATGAAAAGGTCTGTTAAAAAAATATTCAACTTTTTAAAATACTTTTTTTTTAATTAACAAAATGTATTTTAAAAAATACAGAGAAATATAAAAAGGAACTTAAAAAAATTTAAAATAAAAGTTTTTTTGTAAAAAATAAAAATAATTAACAGTCTTATAAAAATAAACAAACTATTACATTAGTTACATTGAAACCTATTAGATTCACCTGTTTAAATCTGTCAAATTGAAACACCGAAATCAGGGCATTTCACCTCAATTTTGATGCAATTTGGTGTTCAGTGCAGTGTTAATTTTAGTCCCATTTTAGTCATCTGTTTTTTTCCGTTTTAATCTAGTTTTAGTTGACTAATTATCAGATTTTAGTCGACTAATACTACAGTAAATTGAGTCTATTAAAATCTAATGGATTTAGTTAAAATGTGATGCAGTGTTAATTTTGACAGCAAATTTTGATCAATTTTAGTCGCAGTCTTTTGACTAAAATGCCATTTAATTTTTGGCAAATTTTAGTCATCTGAATTGTTTTATTTTTAGTCTACTTTTATTTTACTAGACTAAACTTACTATAGTTTTAGTCAACTAAAATCTTATGATATTTAATTAACTAAAACTGGACTAAAATGGAAAAAATTCAGATGACTAAAATGCGACTAAAATTATCACTGGTTCAGTGAATAGAGGAATCAATGATTCGCTAAAGGGCTGCCGAATTTCACCAAATTGTGATGGAATGCATCATATTTCTCTGTCCGTTCAATTGTACTTGGTGAATTGACAGTTTTGTGAATAGATGAATTGCCCCAAAATTGCACTTACGGTGAAATTCACCGATGGGTGCAATTTGGAGGCAAATTTGGATGTTAATGACTAACCCCTAAAGTGATTTTCAATTAATCGGATGTCAGGAATCACTATCATTAAAAAAAATATTTTGCAGTAGCCATACAGTGAAAATGTGCCTGGAAATCTCAAAAGCACGTTTTCATTCTGTATGTTCTATTTGACAGACAGCTGGTGCCATCTACTGGCTAAAAAGAACTACTACATTGATGTAATACAGATTGGGGACCTTTTTACTTGAGAAAAAAAAAGCAGAACTCCAAGCACATCAAACTGTTTTAGCGCCATGTCTGAGGGGCTAATACTTTGGGGAAACTTTCTGGAGCCCCCAAAGTTTCAATAAATTTAATTCCTTTGCATTGATCCAGAATTAGACCAAATTAAGTTTGCTCTCGATCAGGCACCAGCAGCTGATGATGATTGAGTATACTCAATCATGGTAGTGAAGGGGTTAAAATATGTCTAAACCACATCCACTGTACAGGATCAAGCAATAATTTTGTGAGCAGTTGTGCAGAAAATACAGTTTTATTTTATTAGCATTCTCTAGTCATGTCAAATTAGAATTGCACTACATAATATATTAAATATTTCTTGATATATATATATATATAAAATATGCATAGCGCAATGACATCAGTTTGAGCATTAACCCCTAGCTGCCATGGAGTTTCCCTATGGAAACTCTAAGGTGGAGATAGGGGGATCCTTTGGATCCTTATCTCCTGATCCATGGCAGCTAGAGGTTAATGTTTGGGATCATGGCATGACCTTTCCAATGATACCAAACCTTACCAGATTAAAAGTAAAAAAAAAAATATTAACCCTTTCGCTGCTGAGGCGTTTCACGCCTCTGTGCTGGGGTCATATTTACCGGTTTTGCTCATCATGTTTAAATGCGTTTTGAAGGCTTATTTTAGTATATGACCCAGACATATTATATATTCTTCTTTCCGTCAGACTCGGCAGATTAATAATATGTCATTATTATATGTATACGTCATGACCTGTCTGTATATTATAACAAAAAATGCAATAAAATATGAATTTTTCAATAATTTACAACGTGTAAAGTGTATTTTTTTCACATTTTAACATGCGAGCAATTGCGGTTATATTTTGTATGGGGTGCGCTTGTTAAAAAAATTAGAGATGGGGTCTCGTTACATTTTTTTTTGGGGGAAATTACGCGATTTTTAACAAACGCACCGCATACAAAAATCGTTAGTGCAGCATCATTGTTCACATTATAACTGAAATGGGAACAATATTGCTGCATTAACAAACCAAAAAAAAAAAAAAAAACTTGTTTATTTTTTTTTTATAATTTTTTTTTAAATATTTTTTTATTTTTATTTTACATTTTTTTTTTAAAACTTTTTTCACAGTCGTGTTTGGTATCGTTGGAACGGCCATGCTCTGGCCGATCCAACAGTATCAAACTTTAACCCCTAGCTGCCACAGATTGGGAGATAGTGGGTTCATTGGAACCCCCTATCTCCACCGTTGGTGGCAGCTAGGGGTTAGCTCCAGGACTGGCGTCATCGTGCTATGCACGATGACGCCAGTCCTCAGAGGGAGTTCCCGGAGGCTTGGCCGACATCCAAGATGTCGGCCAGCTCCGGGAAAGAATCACGAACCGGCGCTTTTCAGCGCCAATTCGTGATCCGGCTCCCCAGGGGTTAATGACAGCCACCGTTTGGAAGGGCATGCTGTGCCCTTCCAAGTGGTGCCTGTCTTAACTCCCTGCTCCCCGGCGATCGGGAGGGAGAGAGGTCCGAAGGACCTCCCCCCCCTCCCTTTCAGGCGCCTCCTCCGCACATGCGGGGGGGCGCCTGAATTAGATGTCATCGCATCGCCGCGATGACATCTAATGTCCCCGCCGGGCTCCCGAGTGCTGGGCTGACATCCAAGATGTCAGCCCGCACCGGGGGGGCGCAGCAATCTGCCAGAATCCAGCGGATTGCTGCCTCCTGTGCTCGGACGCGCTGAGCGCGTCCGTAGCACAGGAGAACCACTTGGCTGGACGTGCTGAGCGCGTCCATAGCAGCCAAGTGGTTAATAATAATAAAATAAATTAAAAAAAAAAAAAAAAACTTTTTTTATTAATGCAGCACTATTGTTCCCATTTCATTTATAATGTGAACAATAATGTTGCACTAATGATTTTTTGTTTCTTTTTAGCTAAAATCACATAAAAACGTAACGAGTTCCCATTTCTAATTTTTTTTTTACAAGCGTACCCCATAAAATATCAACAGCAAAGGCTTAGATGGAAATATGTGAAAAAAATAATTTTACAAGCTGTAGATGATTGGAAATTCTAATTTTATTACATTCAGGCAGGGCATGACACATACATATAATAATGATATATTATGAAACCTGCCGAGTCTGCCGGAAAAAAAAAGGATATATAATGTTTGTGGGTCGTAAAATAAAACGTGACTCCAAATCGTGTTTAAACATGATGAGTGAAATCGGTAAAATTGAGTAGAGGTGAAATGGCTCAGCAGTGAAGGGGTTAAATTATACTAACTTCCTTAGCGTCCAAAATGGAAAATAAAATGCAAATGCGTGAAAAAATTCACTATTACATTCTTTATTTAAAAACATACTTTGTTGCAATGTGTCAGATGTGCTTTATGATAAGCGTGTCCGGGGACTTACACAGACTGAGCTGCTGGAGGAAAGAAACTGCATTACAAGTTGCACATTTGACAAAATATCATTATAATTTACCCTCTGACTGGGTGAACTGCCAGGCTTTGTACTTTGTCAATTCCGTGAATAACTGATGTTTTGAGAGAGCCGTCCAATCTGGCCACATTAATCTGCGTTTCATCATACTCCGAACTAATCCAATATATATTTCGAGATATCCAGTCTACTGC
The DNA here is from genome assembly GCA_009667805.1 of Leptobrachium leishanense. NCBI lineage: Eukaryota > Metazoa > Chordata > Amphibia > Anura > Megophryidae > Leptobrachium > Leptobrachium leishanense. The sequence continues at coordinate 25,025,389 of CM019069.1, forward strand.
GAGCCCACGGATGCTGTGAATATCTGTAAAGCATAAAGGAGCGCACGGACAGTCAAGACGTAACCTCTGCTTAACAAGAATGTTATTATACGGCCTAGATAAAATTCAATTATCACTTTAGTGTTGCCGGGCGAATGTAAGAGATTGTAGTCTTATCCCCTATTGGCTCTTTTTGAGGACATTAATAATCATTAACGTCGTACTGCTGAGCAAGTTGAAATCCTGCAGCAACAATTATCATTAAATTACACTTACGGTCAATAATAATTCACTGGGATGCATGTTGGGAAAATAAAAATTAGACCTATAGACTCAGAACATGCAAATTAAGACAGCAAATGAGACCGCTCTGGGACCTGGTTAGAAATTGTCCTGTCAAGTTTCATGTTCAGAGAGAACAACTTAACTAATAACACAGGGATTTAAATGTACAGTATATCTTTACCTGCTGTCCCTCTACATGGGTTTACTTTGTTTTAAAGCCTCAGTGGTGGGATTTAAAGAAATGTTGAATTTATGAAACCACACTGCACTGGAATGTAAAGGATGAATATGTAACCCCTACACTGTGAGTGGTTTATAATAAATAACATGGGGATTTAAATGTACAGTATATCTGTTTATGTTGAGTCCAACTGCTATTGGAAAAAAATAGTTATCATATTTTGGGGGGGGAGTATTTAAAATTGTATGCTGTATTGATTATTTTTGATGGGTGGCACAAATTAAAGACTTGCCCCTGGATGCCTCATGACCTTTCTGCGCCTTTGGGCTGCGGGGTGGCATAGTAAACCCTGCTAGCATATATGGGCCGCGAAGTCCCACCCACCAGTTGGCATGCGGCTCGTGTCATTGGCTTCAAAGGGACGGACTGAGTTGCAGCCAATGAAGGACAATTCCTCCAGCGGTAAGGGGTTAAGTTGACCGACAAAAGGCTCCCTCTGCTGGTTAATCATCAATTTAGAAACAATTTTTAATTAATTTTAATTAATTGAAACATTAGAAATATGTGGGAATCTTCCCAATGTATCTTTTACTATAATAACCTATTTGGCAGGGAGATGTTGCCACATGATGGCCAAAAGGTGTTACTGCAGTTCAGAGCTCTGTGCAGGATCATATGGGGAGATATCATACAGACACATTGCAAGCTGGTGTTAAACAGTGTTGGCACCTCAGGCATCATACCCACAGTGCTAAATATTTGGGGACATGTTCTGAAGACCAAATGTGTTTGCGACAAACTAATTTCATCTGCAATGATACAGCATAGCCCTGTAACATCTAAACACAATCCTGGGCTCCTGTGTCTGCTACTGCTGATTGTGTACACAAGATCGCAGTAGTGAAGGGGTTTAACACCTTAAGGACCAAGAGTCTTTAAAGTCAATGCATTTATGACGCAACGGTTAAGTTATTGGTCCTTAAGAAGGGGTTAAGGCATATTCTTGAGGCATTTGCATGTTCATTTTTTTTAAATAAAGAAAAAAATAGTTTCCATTCCTCCAGAATAGAGAACGAGTTAACTTGATCATGGTAGTGAAGGGGATATCTATAATATATATAATGCAAAGGTTTGGACATACAGCATCATTAGCCACAATTAACCCCTTACTGCTGGGTGGGTTGTGCCCAGTAAGAAAGTCTTAATGACGACAGGGTGTATTATCATGCTCTGCCGTCCAGGTGCTGCGGTGGGCCCATCCTCCGACCTACTGACACACTTTGTGCTTCATTGGCTGCAGGGGGTTGGTGTTAGTTCATGTTGCCCCGCAACATCGAATGATGCCCGACACGCACCAACTGGTGGGCGGGCCAGACGCAGCCCATAGACACAGAGAGGCGTGCTATGCTGTCCTGCAGCATTGAGTCCAAACCGCAGCGGGGATGGCTCAGTAAGCCCCATAGCATAAAAAGGGTTAAGTGGTGTCAACATATTTTAGCTATTTAGTCCTACAAAAGAGACACTGCAGTTGCCCGTGCTACTTGTGCAGTTCACAAAAACATGGTAGCAGCAAATCAACCTTTAGCCATTTAGTATTATTATTCAGCCGCAGCATAATATTGATCTTTATGAGATACTACAGGTCAAAACATATTTATTCTTTCACAGAGCTCCTTCAGAAACACACAACCTCACAATCCTTATAAATCACGTGTTCTGAAAATTACGAAACCTTAACGGGTCCGAAAAGAAATAAAAAGTTCCAAATATGATCTCAAACACATGTATACCTCCTGAAATGACCGTCTCCATGTCGGTTCCATTAATGAATGCTCGTTTGATTGTCTGAGTCTTGATATCAGTCCAATATAATCGCTCTTCTGCCGCATCGAAATCCACCACCGTAACATCATCAATATCGGGCACGGTGAAGGCTGTGATGAAATTGAAGTATGGATTCTCTATGTCCACTCCTCTTATCTCCGATCGCCTGGCGTAGACCAGAAATTTCTTCATCTCTGTCGCATTAAATAAATAAATAAATAAAACACACCACACTCAGATAAGTGTAATTCTCTCTGCAGCAGGAACACATCACAACACGTTATATAAAAGTGACAACATTGTATATAGCTTTTGATAACAGTGATGAGCAAGCCTAAAATATCGCTAGGAATAACACCTGAGAGCTGCAGCAGATGCTACTTTGTATTTCATGCACACCCGGGTGGTACATGTCAATGTTCCAGGTACACATGGCTTCGGATTTGTACTTATTCTGTGTCAAGAGATTTATTTAAGATTTTGAAATATGCAATTGTATTTTGTATCCCCTCCTTTTTTTTTGAGAAAGGATTTTACCAGGAAGGATACATTGAGATTTCTCTCATTTTCAAGTATGTCCTGGGTGGCGAGTATGTACCGTTAGGTGTCTTACCCAAGGACACTTACTGGAGAGGTGCTCGTCGGGATTGAACCCATGTTTCCACAGGCTATCTCCACGCAGAGCAGTGATGTTACCTCTACTCCACCCAGCCGGTACTCCTTATTGACTGAATATTTTTTGCACATGCTTTGTTCTTTGTCCCTGGTGTGTAATTTACGGATCACATGAGTGGGCCAGATCCGGCTTCATTATATTATTTTATGTAACTGTATCTACTCACTATTAGAAAAGAATAATCTTATAGCTCAAAGTCCACTTCAGTATAGGGAGCTGGGTGGTCTTTTGGGTCATCGGCTTCATCTGTCATGACCCACACTATCTACGTTGCTCGTTGGCCAGCAGTGCCTTCCACGCTGCTTGCTGGCCAGCTGCCGATGGAAGAGGTGGAAAATTGTGATCACGTGATGCATCTGTGGGCGGGGTGTGGCGTGATGATGCTGCGCTCACCAGATTTAAAACCAGTCTCCTAGGCAATGCTCATTGCCCTGAAGTGATTTTCACTCCTCTTGACTTTGCATTCTGATTGTGTGCAGAATTGGCTTGTGTGACGCTACTCCTGGTTCTTAACCCCTGGCATTCCTTTGACTACCTGATTTGGCATATGACCTCTGTTACTTGGCTAGTGACTACTCTGTATTTCACATAATTTGCTTTGGTATACAACCCCTGGCTTTCCTGATAGCCTGCTCTGGTAAACGACCCTTGGCATTTCTTCTGACAATCCGTATTGTGTTAACCCCTATTCGGTTACTGGTTACGTACTCCTCCAATCCTGTTCTAGGTAGACACACTGACCACTCGAAGGTTCGGAAGTATAGGATAGCTGTGATGCATATAGGGATTAGACATATAGAAATCGAGGAGGAATGTGACATTGTCAATGAACTCGCATTGACTTCAGACACTCAATGCACTTAACCCTTTCACTAGCAAGTTGAGATATCTCAACTTTACATTGTGCTACATTGAAAAGCAATCATTAGCATTTAAAACCCGTTTTGTATTTCTTTTTAATGCAGGATTATTGCGCCCCCCTGGAGAGAAACAAAATTTAATGTGAGAACTCACTCCTGCCCCTCGGTAATTCTGTAAAACAAGCTGCAAACAGCAGCCCCAAACCTCTCTGAGACAAAACATTCAATAACTTTACTGCTACATTACAATAACCAGGGATATGGCAGAATACAGGCAGAGCTGTGGGGTCACTCAATGCTGTACAGGGAAGATTAAGGGGTTATCATTTTTTAAAATCCCTGTACAGTACAGATACAAGGTGTTGCTGTAATTGCCATACACAGGCATTATACAGCACATACAGATACAAGGTGTTGCTGTAATTGCCATATACAGGCATTATGCAGCACATACAGATACAAGGTGTTGCTGTAATTGCCATACACAGGCATTATGCAGCATATATAGATATTGCATTGCTAATAATCTCATTCTGATCACCACAAATCCCCATAATCACTACAAATCCACAATTTTATTATCTGTCTGCACTCTGCAGCACATTTACTGCATCTGACACAAAGGCCATTGCTGCCTGTATGCTGATAATGCAGGCCTCTTGTGACATTGTGCCAGATAAGCAATGCCATCTAGAGTTTCATTCTAACAATATTTCCACAATGGATGAACTAATTGTTAGGACCCGAGGGTTGCGTCCTCCTCGCGGCCCCTCCTGGTGTCCTATGCGCGCGGGCCGCCGCCGCTTCCGGGTATGAGGCTTCCCAGCGGCGTGACGTCATCACGTCTCTACCGACCGTGGTGCCTCCTGTGTCATGTGATCCTGTTGGCCAATCGGGAGGCAGGGCGCCTGATTTAAACCTGCTTTTTGCTTTTGTCTGCGCCCTTTCGTGGTTTTAGCTTGCTATACCCTTTGGTGCTGTATTCTAGATTCTTAATTGACTTACTGTGCATGACCTGGCTTTTGGCAACCGACTCTGAGTATCTCTATATCCCTTTGACCCGGCTTTTGTGTTTTGACGCTGCTTTGGTTTCTCCCTGTGTACTGTACTGTTTTACCACTCGCTATCACTTAACCCAGCCACCACAAGGACTGGTATTGTGATTAGAGTTCGAGGTTTTTCCAGTTACCTGTGTATCCTCCTAACGTACCCTTCGACTTGCGTGTACTAGCTTGACGTACACTCTCTGGCACTCCGTATTGTCTTGTTTCTAGACCAGCCACCCTTAGGACTGGTTTCTGTCCTCTTTGCCTACGTCCCTGCCTTATAGGTTCACTTCTAGCTACTGCGTAACCCAGCCAACTATAAGGACTGGTATCGCATTTAGGGTTCCACCCTCCTGTTTCGCCTTAGGGCTGACCATAGCTACCTACGGGTACGTGTGTCCGCCTGACATCACGAAAGGGCCATGGACCTTGCAGGGACCGCTCAGCAACTCTCTGGCTTGGAAAGTCGTTTGGAGGATCAAGATCATCGTCTTGATCAGTTCGCCCAGGCCTCCAAACCCTGCTTAACCGCACTGCCCCTACCCAGGTAGAGGTGTCCCCTCCAGTCAAGCCGCCTCCTTCCGAACCATTTTCTGTGCCTACTTCGTATCCTAACTTGCTACCTCCGGTACGTTACGGAGGTGATCCTAACGCTTGTAGAGGTTTTTTAAATCAGATCTCTATTCACTTTGAATTAACCCCGTGGTCTTACCCTACTGATCGTGCCAAGATCGCCTTTGTTATTAACCATCTTACCGATAAAGCGCTATGTTGGGCTAACCCTCTCTGGGACACCGATAAACCTATTGTGTATAATTATCGTGAATTTATGTCGGCTTTTCGTAGAGTGTTTGACCCTCCGGGGCGAAAGACCAATGCTGCTAAGTCCTTGTTGCGCTTACGTCAGGGTACGAAATCCCTGGGTGATTATGCACTAGAGTTCAGGTCTTTGGCCTCAGAATTAAACTGGAATAATGAGGCTTTAGTGGCCGTGTTTTCTGAGGGGTTAAACGATGAACTTCAGGACGAAATAGCAGCCAGAGATCTCCCAGAAGAGCTAGAGGATTTAATAACCTACCTGTCTTTCATAGATGAACGTCTTCGCCATCGTAGACATACCAAGGAGAGGTCGAAAAAACCACTCCTTAGGACGCCTCCCCGGTTTTCTGTACCTTTGCTTCCCGAGTCACACCCTCCCGCCGAACCTATGCAATTAGATAGCACCAAACTACCAGACAGTGAGAAACAACGCCGGAGGCGTGAGGGTTTATGTCTGTATTGTGGATTGGGGGGTCACTTACTGAAGGGTTGTCCCAAGCGCCCGCAGGGTCCATCGGGAAACTTTCGTGCCTGAGTGCCTTTAGGGGACAGCTCTTGGGTACTTTTCCGTCGTCCCCCAAACTGGAAAATAGACTCCGGGTTCCGGTTACTCTATCCTGGGAGAGTTCCCGTGACCCGGTTAATCTTTACGCATTAGTCGACTCCGGTGCTGCCGATAACTTTATCGATTTGGGTTTCGCCCAGAAACATGCCATACCCCTTGTAGAAAAGAAAACACCATTACTCGTACAAGCCATTGACGGTAGACCTCTTGAAACCCCTTTTGTCTTGTTTGAAACTCAGAACATTTCTGTGGGGATAGGGTTATGTCATAAAGAAGAGATGTTTTTTCATGCCATTACTTCGCCTTCCTATCCTATCGTACTTGGTTACCCCTGGTTAACCCGTCATAACCCTGTCATTGATTGGCGAGCCCGTCAGATTGCTAAGTGGGATAACGATTGTTTGCTCTCCTGCATTCAGATTCCCTTGTCCGTTAACACCCTTAACGTACCCACGTCTCCACCTCTCTCTACGATTATTCCCCCTCCATATGCTGATTTGGCTCCTGTGTTTGATAAAAGAGAGGCCGACAAATTACCCCCGCATCGTCCCTACGACTGCGCCATTGACCTTCTCCCAGGTGCCGTTCCTCCCCGAGGGGCAGTTTATCCGTTATCTGAAAAAGAGAATAGGGTACTGGAGGAGTACATTACCGATTCCTCCAAAAGGGGTTCATTCGCCCCTCGTCTTCCCCAGCCGGTGCGGGTTTCTTTTTTGTTCGGAAAAAGGAGGGAGATCTTAGACCCTGTATCGACTTCCGTGGTTTGAATAAAATAACCGTCAAGAACGCCTATCCCATTCCACTCATCCCTGAATTGTTCGATCGCCTGAAATTCTCCAAGGTGTTCACTAAATTAGACCTTAGGGGAGCTTACAATCTAATACGCATTAGAGAGGGGGATGAGTGGAAGACTGCCTTCAATACTAGACTCGGCCATTACGAGTACTTGGTTATGCCCTTTGGCTTGTGCAACGCCCCTGCGATTTTTCAGGCATTCATCAATGATGTGTTAAGAGAGTATACTCCTTGTTTTGTTGTGGTTTATCTTGACGATGTCCTGATACATTCACCTGACCTGGAAACACACCACCAACATGTACGACTAGTCCTATCCAAGTTATTATCTAACGGTCTGTACTGTAAACTCGAGAAATGCTTGTTTGATGTACAACAAGTACAGTTTTTAGGTTATGTGATCTCCTCTTCGGGTTTCATGATGGATTCCTCGAAACTAGATGCAATCCTTCATTGGCCTCTTCCCAAAGGTCTCAAGGCCATTCAACGATTTATTGGTTTCTCCAATTATTACAGAAGGTTTATTAAAGGGTTTTCATCGATTATTGCACCCATTACGGCCTTGACCAAAAAGGGTACTGACACTCTGAGTTGGCCTCCCACCGCTGTGGAGGCATTTGAGAAACTAAAGGCCGCCTTTTCCACAGCTCCCATTCTTAATCACCCTGACCCCACCAAACCTTTCATATTAGAAGTAGACGCCTCAGAGTCTGGGGTGGGAGCTGTACTGTCCCAACGTGCTGCGGAGGACCAACCTTTGTTACCCTGCGGGTTCTTCTCTAAAAAGTTATCACCTACTGAGACCCGTTATGACATCGGAGACAGGGAATTGTTGGCTATCATATTGGCTCTGAAAGAGTGGCGCCACCTGTTAGAGGGTTCCATTTGCACATTTTCCATACTAACCGACCATAAGAATTTAACCTATCTATCTGAGGCTAGGAGGTTGAACCCCAGACAAGCCCGATGGGCTCTTTTCCTTACTCGGTTCGATTTTGTCATTTCTTACAGACCCGGGTCTAAAAATGTTAAAGCCGACGCACTATCTAGACAGCACGAGCCCATGTCTACTCAACCCCTAGTACCAGCCCCCATTGTACCCGAGGACAAAATCCTGGCTTCTCTGAACACCCAAATTGATTCTCCGTTTTGGAAGTCCTTACTATCCAAACAAGCTCTAGCACCTTCGTCTAAACCACCCGATAGGTTATTCGTTCCTCCTGAGGAGGTTCTAATAGCTCTAAGACTGTTTCATGAATCGAAGTTTGCCGGTCATTTTGGTATAGAAAAAACTCTATCTCATATTCGTAGGCACCTTTGGTGGCCCACACTTGCTAAAGACGTTAAAGATTTTGTTACTACCTGTCCAGTGTGTACCTGTTCCAAACCCTCCCGGCTAAAACCCACTGGTCTCCTCCAACCACTACCTGTACCTGAACGTCCCTGGTCCCATTTAGCCATGGACTTCCTAGTGGAACTGCTTCCTTCGTCTGGTCATACAGTAATTTTCGTCGTGGTTGACCGCTTTTCTAAGGCTAGGGTCAGACTGAGGCAGTGCGAACGCGCGTTCTGGCGCACTTAATCACAGCCGCACTAGCAGCAGATGACAGGCAATGACGGCCAATATACGACGTACGGTCGCACAAAAGTCCGGCCGCGCAACGCAAGTGGAAAATGAACGCATTTTTTCGAGAACGTTAAACCGCTGGTACTGACGTACAGAGTGCGCTGCGGCCGCATAGCAGCGTGTGTGCGTGATTAGGAGACGTCAGACGCTGCTAGTGTGCGGCCAACATAACGTTCAAACAGCCGGATTTCCCTAGACTTCTTTTTACCCCATCGTCATGAAATACGTCCAGAATTGCGCATCGTCTGACCACTTAAGCGTATTCCGTGAAAAAATGCGTGCGCACGCATCGACGTACATTTTGACGGTGGCCGCAGAACATGCGCTCATCTGTCCCTAGCCTCAAATGGCACATTTTATTCCGTTGAAAAAACTTCCCTCCTCTATCGAGCTGGCACACGTTTTTACTAAAGAAATATTCCGACTACATGGCGTTCCTAACGTGATTGTGTCAGATCGTGGTTCCCAATTTATTTCCAAATTTTGGAGGGGTTTTTGTCAACAATTAGGAGTTCAGCTCTCATTTTCCTCTGCGTATCATCCACAGACGAACGGATTAGCTGAGAGAACAAATCAGACACTAGAGACGTATTTAAGGTGCTTTATTTCTGATGCTCAGGATAATTGGGTCTCACTATTGCCGTGGGCGGAATTTGCGTACAATAACGCACATCTCAGTCCACCAAATATTCTCCGTTCGAGATCGTTACTGGTATGCACCCCACTGTGTTTCCGTCTTCCTTTACACATCGGAATATTCCGGTCCTGGAGGACCACCTCCGTGTCCTGCGTTCCATCTGGAAAAGACCAAGTCGAATCTCGAATCCGTCTCTCTCATCCAGAAGTTCTGCTGACCTGAGACGCAGACCATCACCGGTCTATCATGTGGGGGACAAAGTATGGCTCAGTACACGACACATTAGGTTAACCCTTTCGCTGCTGAGGCTTTTCCCGCCCCTGTGCTGAGGTCATTTTTTACCTGTTTTGCGCATCATGTTTAAACGTGTTTTGAAGGCTTATTTTAGTATATGACATCGACATATTATATATCGTTCTTTCCGTCAGACTCGGTAGATTCATAATATGTCATTATTATATGTATACGTTATGTCATGTTTGTATATTATAACAAAAAATGCAATAAAAATATTATTTCAATAATTTACAGCGTGTAAAGTGTTTTTTTCCACATTTTAACATGCGAGCAATTGCGGTTATATTTTGTATGGGGTGCGCTTGTTAAAAAAATTAGAGATGGGGTCTCGTTACATTTTTTTTTGGGGAAAATGACACCATTTTTAACAAACGCACCGCATACAAAAATCGTTAATGCAGCATCATTGTTCACATTATAATTGAAATGGGAACAATATTGCTGCATTAAAAAAAAAAAAAAAAAAAAAAAAAAAGTGTTTATTTTTTTTTTTTATTATTTTTTTTTTTAATTTTTTTTTATTTTTATTTTTCTTTTTTTTTTTTTTTTTTTACATTTTTTTACTTTCATGTTTGGTATCGTTGGAACGGCCATGCTCTGGCCGATCCAACGATATCAAAATTTAACCCCTAACTGCCACGGATCGGGAGATAGGAGTTCATTGGAACTCCCTATCTCCACACTTCGTGGCAGTTAGGGGTTAATGCTAGGACTGGCGTCATCGTGCTGCGCACGATGACGCCAGTCCTCGGGGAGTTCCGGAAGCTTGGCCGACATCCAAGATGTCGGCCAGCTCCCGGGAAGGATCGCAAATCGGCGCTTTTCAGCGCCGATTTGCGATCCAGCTCCCCAGGGGTTAATGCCAGGCATCATTTGGAAGGGCAGGCTGTGCCCTTCCAAATGATGCCTGGGTTAAGCCCCTGTGAGCTGCCGATCGGGAGGGAGAGAGGTCCGAAGGACCTCCCCCCCCTCCCTTTCAGGCGCCTCCTCCGCACATGCGGGGGGGCGCCTGAATTATGTGTCATCGCGGGGGCGCGATGACACATAATAATGGCGGCCACTGCTCCGGATGCCGGGCTGACATCCAGGATGTCAGCCCGCACCGGAGGGGCCAGCGATCGGCCGGAACCCGGCCGAACGCTGACCCCAATGCGAGGACGCGCTCAGCGCGTCCTCCGCATACCAGCGGGAATGCTGAGGACGCGCTGAGCGCGTCCTTAGCATTCAAGTGGTTAAAGGTCCCGTCCATGAAATTTGCACCCCGATTTATTGGACCCTACAAGATCCTTCGGTGTATTAACCCCGTATCGTACGCCTTGCAATTACCCCCGTCCTTTCGTATACCCAATACTTTTCATGTGTCCTTACTTAAACCTCTCCTGTGTAATCGTTTTACTCGTCTGAGGGTCTCCTTCCTCCTCCTGTTGTGGTGGACGGGTGCCCTGAATTCGAAGTTGAGTCCATTCTAGATTCCCGTCGCTCTCGGAACAGGCTGCAATACTTGGTTCATTGGAGAGGCTATGGTCCCGCGGACCGGTCATGGTCTCCCTCCGCGATCTTCATGCCCCCCGTTTGTTGGCCGCTTTCCATCGTCGCTATCCTGCCAAACCGGCTCCTGTCCGCCCGGTGGGCGTTTCTCGAGTGGGGGGTGCTGTTAGGACCCGAGGGTTGCGTCCTCCTCGCGGCCCCTCCTGGTGTCCTATGCGCGCGGGCCGCCGCCGCTTCCGGGTATGAGGCTTCCCAGCGGCGTGACGTCATCACGTCTCCACCGTGGTGCCTCCTGTGTCATGTGATCTGTTGGCCAATCGGGAGGCAGGCGCCTGATTTAAACCTGCTTTTTGCTTTTGTCTGCGCCCTTTCGTGGTTTTAGCTTGCTATACCCTTTGGTGCTGTATTCTAGATTCTTAATTGACTTACTGTGCATGACCTGGCTTTTGGCAACCGACTCTGAGTATCTCTATATCCCTTTGACCCGGCTTTTGTGTTTTGACGCTGCTTTTGGTTTCTCCCTGTGTACTGTACTGTTTTACCACTCGCTATCACTTAACCCAGCCACCACAAGGACTGGTATTGTGATTAGAGTTCAAGGTTTTTCCAGTTACCTGTGTATCCTCCTAACGTACCCTTCGACTTGCGTGTACTAGCTTGACGTACACTCTCTGGCACTCCGTATTGTCTTGTTTCTAGACCAGCCACCCTTAGGACTGGTTTCTGTCCTCTTTGCCTACGTCCCTGCCTTATAGGTTCACTTCTAGCTACTGCGTAACCCAGCCAACTATAAGGACTGGTATCGCATTTAGGGTTCCACCCTCCTGTTTCGCCTTAGGGCTGACCATAGCTACCTACGGGTACGTGTGTCCGCCTGACACTAATACATTCAAAATTACCCAATTACTTACTTTAATTTTGTAACTATGTTACAACAACAATCTCTGTTCAAAATGTCTGCTTTACTCTATATTTAATTGAGAACTTCACATCCCATGTTAGAAATAAATGCTATGATATTATTTTTCCTTCAGAAGAAAGTGCTTGGTAATGAAGGGGCTAAAAATGCGTTGACTTTTTAAATTTTATTTGGACTTCTGCATCAGAATATTAAACGGCTACAAAATGGGAATGCAACTGTGTTTGGCCACATCACCTAAGCAAAGTGCCATAAAATGAACCTCAGTGACAGAAACCTGGCGGAAATATTAGACTTGCCTCAAAATAGCTTTCTGATTTTGACTCTAATAGCGTGTTAACACAAATAGAAAATCTAATGAGTCCCCGCAGGAGCAGAATTAACCATACTTTCATAAACTTTCAAAAATAAAACAGATTAAATGTTTGATCGCAAACGTATTACTACCTCAAGAACAAAATATTGATTGCACGTTTGTCAGAGACCAATCGCAACGCAGTGCATTTTTTTATTACTTGTTTTGATTTATTCATTTATATTTTGGGATTTCAATTTAAATTTCGCACAATGTCATGTTTTCAGAACTGCTTTTTTTGAAAGGCCCCTAAAATTCAGCTTGTGTCTAAGCAGATAGCAGACACTTTATTTCTGGCATACATAATTAACAGTGTTTCATTTAATAAAAGTCAAGAACAGTAGAAACCTAGCGGCTAAATCAGTTTGTGTTCGATTTGAGCAAAATAACCAATTTATGGAGAAATCATTGTTTACGAACAAAGAAAAATCAGATACGTTAAGTATTTCATTCCTTGAATTAAGATAAACCTGATTAATACTATTTAACAATATATATTTTTTAATCCTTGTTTTCACTACGTGGAATGTACGTGGAATCTACGTGGAATATACACAGCGTTATTCAAAGAGATTCGAAAAGTCACAGCACATTCGGTGACTTTTCGTTCTCTTCAATTCGGTTCCTTTTGCCGATCCCATTTCGGTGACCCTGCGGTGTATTCAGCAAGCACCACAGGGTCCCCGAATTGCAGGGAAAAGCTGCCGCAAACCCGACGAAAACGAACCGCAAAACCCACCGAATGCACGCCGAAAACCCGCAAAAACATCTGGATTAACCCGCCGAAAACCTCAGAAAAACCCGAGCAGGAGCCGATCACCCACAGGAAGCCGCCGGAAAAAGCCGAGACCGCAGACAGACTGAAGTGAATAAATTAGAAAAACAGTTTGCATGAATGATTGAAAAGTGAAACGCTGTTTGCAAAGAAACTACTGAGCGAAAATGTCTGAAATTTGCATATGAGGTCCAGGGAATGATAATAAAGAGGGCTGTTACAGAAAAAATAAGTAAACTTAAATAAAAAAAATCCAAAAAAATCAGACTTTTCAAAAATAAAATCAGAAAAATGCTTAAAATATCCTAAAAAATCTATAAATAAAGAGACTCTTTACTGCAGAATTTTATAATGAACGGTTTATTAGATATTGAATTAAAACAGGAATATTTTTAACATTGAAGCCTATGGCATTCTCCTGAATAAACTTGCCGAATTAAACCACCGAATTGCAGGGCATTTCGGGAACCTTTCACTGCTGGTTTGTGTTCTCTGAATAGCCGAAGCAGTGCTTTTTCATGGGGATTTCACTGCCCTCAAACAGGCACCGTATGTGCAGGCAATTCGCCAGGATTTGGCGAACTGCCTGCTCTCAGGATAGCCGAATGGCCAAGAAAGGTAGCCGAACGCTGATTTTCACCGTTCGGTTACCTTTCTCAAGCAATTCGGATCTCTTTGAATAACCCTGACAGTATAATCAGGCTTCCAAACAAATAGAGTGAAAATGTGGAAATTTCTGTTTCCGCTTTCATACCCTTTATTCTCTCAAAGTGCTAAGTGGAAAAAAAACTACTACCTTCAGCAATTTTTTAACTAGAGAAAACAATGAGGGGATTTTGTCATTTTTAAAGTACTGAAGATACTCGAGTATACCGCTAGATTCTGGTGACAAAAATTTACCTGAAAATTGGAGGCGTCGCGTTGTAATCGAGACATCTGCATCGCGTGTAAAAAAAACGTGACTTTCCCAGGGATCCAAAGTCTCCCAGAAGTTCCGGTGGGCTCACTGACACCCGCAAACACTTAAGAAACTCCCAGATTTTGGAAAGGTGGGATCCATCACGGTCAGAGGGCACGCTCGAATTAAGCCAATCATTCAAGATTGTCTTAAAACCGAGCATTCACCCTTGCTTCACGATGCGGTGGTTGAGCCTGGCTTCTGGAGCCGGAGGTGAGAAAATGACACCACCCGGCGTACTGGCTATCAGTGAATGATTCACTGCATTGGTCACCTCGCTCTGCCGGCCATCTTATCGCAAGTAAAGAAGACATGTGGCCAGTGGCTTCATACTTAGTAACAACTGCAATCATTCTAGAGCAGAGCACCCTGGCCTGAGGGGGAGCCTGACTGTGTTAAGAGAAACTCGAAGAATTGTAAGTGTTTACTGGTACAGTATACTTCTATAATTTTGCTCCTCGCGTTATATTCGAGTCTTGAGTATTCTCTCATTTCCACAATAATTCTCTATCCATCGCATTATATTCGGGTCGCGCTATACTCGAGTATCTACGGGGTAATAGTATTATTCTATTATTTATATTTTATATGGTTTAATATAATATGTTTAATATTTTTTTTTATTAATAATAATATACATTTTATTTATAAAATATTATGGCCCCTATTACACGCTTTTGCGCGAGGACAAAACCATTTGCGTGGAAAGTCGTAGTACGACATTCGCGCCAACGATGCACGTAATCGTCTACCGCGATTGACCCTGCGCGAACCAGGCACGAGCGCAAGTTCGTGCGCGCATCCTATACTTAACAAAAGTCGTACGAGCGACGTTTGCGCAAATTTTCATAATGTCTTTGAGAACTTGGTGTTAACTGCAAATATGATCGTTGTGGCCGAAACGAAATAACTCAGCATTAAAAAAAAAATACAGCACAGTACAGTTACACATTCTACACATACCCAGACAAAAAAAATTAATAATTTGTCAAATTTTTTTTTCCTGCAGCACATATACGCAGATTGACTTTGACAGGCGCAACAACCTAACTTTAGAAAATGGTGGTTCTTAATTCTGATTGGCTGAATCCCGTGAAGAAAACAGTCCGCCCACCGATTCCTGCACGCAACGTTCATTTGCGCACGAATTTGCGCGTCGGATTTGCACAGGAAAAAACATGAAGGCTGAAAAAATGCGGTCGGATCGGAATGCCGCATTCATTTTCAAGTGATAATGTTTTTTTGCGTGCGCAAAAAAAAATGCGCTGCGCGAGCGCATTTGCGCGAAGAGTGTAATAGGGGCCTAAATGTATATTGGATAAGCCGTGTTAGTCCAGATGGAAAAAAACACACCAGAGTATAGCAGTAGTAGTGATACTTTTTTTATTGGACAAGAATTACATTTATAAGCTTTTGAGAGTATAACTCTCTTCTTCAGGTCTGGAATCTATACTGAGCAATATCATAGAATTGAACATTAAAGGGCACAAGGGTATTGACCCCCTTCGTCGGCACAATCATCAGATGCACATCATGATCTTATCACTGTTATTGTATGGACCTTGTGCTCTTTATTGATCTATTCTATGATTTTGCTTAGTGTAGCTTCCAGACCGGAAGAAGAGAGGAGACTCTCCAAAGCTTGTCTTTTAAATGTAACGTTAGTCCAATAAAAAAGGTATCACTACATACTGCTATACTCTGGTGATTTTGGCCTCTGGACTAACATGGCTTATTAAATCAAATATATACACTTAAGTTTATTATTACAGAAGTCATTTACACATCCCAGCAATTCAAAAAACTGCATCCCAGAGATCCTGTGCTACATTCCTCATGTGCAGCATAGAACTCTGGGTAAAACATGCAAATGACATCTGTCTCACTTTTTTGTATTCTGGGTCTGTTTTCACACAGATCCCTCCAATCAATGCTAGATGGCTTTTTAGGAGAGATCAGGTTTAAGCAACTGGTCAAAGCCACTCCTGTACAGCTGTTTCAACTTTATTGCACCCTCTTCAGCAGGAGCTAGGCTGTGATCATTTGCAGTTTGATGCTTAACCCGTAGAGTAAATCAATATTTATTAAAGTTGTGGTGGAGGGCAAAAAATGAGATTAAAACACCACACTGCACTCCTCCACACTGCAAATAACTTTTATTATTGCAGATGTCATTTACACATCACAGCAATTCAGAGAACTGCATCGAAGAGCTCAGGTGTTACATTCCCCATATGCAGCACAGAACTCTGGGTAAGATATGCATATGATGTCTGTAATTTATTATATATATATATATATCAGTGATGTGCGGTGAGGTCAGTGGCTGGTGAGGCACTGGCTAGTATCAGAGCCAGATATACATAGGGTTACGCAGTCGCAATTTACACATTTGATTATTGATATATAGGAGAATAGAGTTTCACTATTTATAAAGTAAAGTTTGCATTTTTTTACAGCTAAGAGCATGCAGTTACAATACTGACTAATAGAGGGCGCTATTTCAACTCTTACTGTAAAAAAAGTTTGCATACAGGTTTTTAGGCTAGGGTCAGAGTGGGGCAGTCGGAACGCGCGTGCAGGCGCACTAAATCACGGCGGCAGTAGCAGCACATAACGGCCAATGACGGCCAATATACGCAGTACGTGCGTACGAAAGTGCGCCGACACCACGCAACCAGCAAATGAACGCATTTTTATCAGAACGTGAAACCGCTGCTACTGACGTACAGAGTGCGCTGCGGCCGCATAGCAGCGTGTGTGCGTGATTAGGAGACGTCAGACGCTGCTAGTGTGCGGCCAACATAACGTTCAAACAGCCGGATTTCCCTAGACTTCTTTTTACCCCACCGTCATGAAATACGTCCAGAATTGCGCATCGTCTGACCACTTAAGCGTATTCCGTGAAAAAATGCGTGCGCACGCATCGACGTACATTTTGACGGTGGCTGCAGAAAATGCGCTCATCTGTCCCTAGCCTTAATGTTGTAAGAGCATGCACTTACAATACAGATTAATAGAGGGAGCTATTACACACATGCTGATTGCTGAGCTCTGCCTGCCCCCCCCCCACGACTGACGAGAACAGTCACATGACTGTCCTGCGTCAATCAATCCATGGGGAGCTCTGCCTTCCATGGGGGCATTTAAAAAAAAAAGAAGTGCTTGAGACCATTGAAGCTTTCCCATTGGCTCAAGCTTTCAATTGCTCTCATTGCCTCTGGAGGCACTGAAAAGCGTAGAACCAGGAAATCAGCTTGAGCTACACAATTAGTGTAGCATTCAGCTGCACAAATTGCGTAGGCTAGGCTGGCTCAGTGCTGCCCCTGCTGTCTGTGTAGTGAATCACACACACACACACAGCAGCTGGCAAACTGAAAGTGCAGGGGAAAAAAAGCAGAGAAGCACAGCAAGGGAGCGTGGAGAGGTGAATATGAGAACTTTTTTCAATAAATAACATTTTATTTACAGTTTAAATATACACATCACACATGTCATTACAGCACAATGACCACATTAATTTACTGGAATGGCAGGGGAGGCTCTGCCACCCCTGACTGCACGTCCCTGATATATATACACTGTATACACTAAAGTTATGGTGGACTGCAAAACGTGAGATCAAAAGTCTCCACATAGTAAATAATAAAGTTTACAATTGTGTAAGACATTTAAACATCACAGCAATTCAGAGAACTGCTTCACAGAGCTCATGTGCTACTTTCCCCATATGCAGCAAGGAACTATGGGTCAGACATTCAAATGAGGTCTCCAATTTCTCACATTTTTGCATCCTGGGTCTGCTTTAACATATAACCCTCCCTACCAGTGCCATGCCCTACTAGATGGCTTTTAGCAAAGGTCAGGTTATGCAACGAGTACAGCTCCTGTACAGCTGTTTCAGGCTTATTATGCCCTCATCAGCATATGTGGAATGTAGCACATGAGCTCTGTGAAGCAGTTCTCTGAATTGCTGGGATGTGTAAATGCCTTCTACAATTATAAACTTTATTATTTGCAATGTGGAGGCTTTTAATCTCACTTTTTGCCCTCCACTATAACTTAAATGAGTATTGATTTGCCCTCGGGTTAAGCATCAAACAGCAACGAGTCACGGCCTATCTCTTGCTCTTTGAATATCCTTGTATATGTTTTCTATTGTGCTACTGTAATAATGGTAGATTTTGCATTACCACAACAAAAAACATACAGGTAAAAGACTCCAGGAGTCAGTCTCAGATCAATGGCTCTCCTGGTGAATTTTGGAATAGAATTATAATATTATACTAAATAATTATATTTAATAATAATAATTTATTATTACCGATACTACTATTAATCGTAGTAACAATAAAAATAATTATATATATTTATATATTTTTTAATTTTTACATAGTTTTTTTATCCAGATAAAGTACAAATTGAATTAAAATCTGGGTCAGCGATAAAAAAAGAAGAAAATGAATGACTTCTCCGTTAACGAACAAATAATTCAACGTCAACTCAATCATTTCCTATTCCCACTTACGCACAGAGATTTGCTTTAAAGGACGACAAGTTGCAGTTTTGAAAATTAAGAGCAAAGTAAACAACGGGTTTGACTGAATCTTCATTTTTTTCTAACTCTGTTATTTTTAGCCTAAGGTTTTCAAGCTGTTTCTAATGTAACCACAACAAGCTGTTTGTCGAACGGGCCCAACAGTCATCATTTATTCAGTCACCTTTTGGTGACCCTAATTATGCTGTAAGGTTCATGCCCAGTATCATTCACCTTGCAAGTCATAAATACTTACTTGCGCCCCTCCATAAAACATTAGATAAACAATGTATGGCGTGAACTCTTCTGTCATTCAGTTTTAGGAAGACCGGACAAATAATGCCTGACATATAATTTAAGTAAATTATTTACATATAATTTAAAAATATATATATTTTTTTAACTATTTTCATTTTTCTTTAAGCTATTTTAATATATATATATATATATATATATATACTAGGGATGCACCGATACCACTTTTTTAAGACCGAGTACGAGTACAGATACTTTTGTTCAAGTACTCACCGATACCAATTACCGATACTTTTATTTTATGTCACGTGACGCTTTCCAATAAGAACAGACCTCCTATAAAGCCCCCAGGTCTCATGGATTTGCCCCAGCTCATGGATATTGCCCCAGCTCATGGATATCCTGACTCCAGCTCATGGATAATTGCCCCCCAGCTCATGGATATGCCCCCTGCTCATGGATATGCCCCCCCTTGCTCATGGATATGCCCCCCCCCCCTTGCTCATGGATATGCCCCCCCTTGCTCATGGATATGCCCCCCTGCTCATGGATATGCCCCCCTTGCTCATGGATATGCCCCCCTGCTCATGGATATGCCCCCCTGCTCATGGATATGCCCCCCTTGCTCATGGATATGCCCCCCTTGCTCATGGATATGCCCCCCTTGCTCATGGATATGCCCCCCTTGCTCATGGATATGCCCCCCTTGCTCATGGATATGCCCCCCTTGCTCATGGATATGCCCCCCTGCTCATGGATATGCCCCCCTTGCTCATGGATATGCCCCCCTTGCTCATGGATATGCCCCCCTTGCTCATGGATATGCCCCCCTGCTCATGGATAATGCCCCCCAGCTCATGGATAATGCCGCTCATGGATATGCCCCCCTGCTCATGGATATGCCCCCCAGGCTCATGGATATGCCCCCCTGCTCATGGATATGCCCCCCTGCTCATGGATATGCCCCCACTCTCCGCTCATACTTACCTTCCTTCAGCGCCGCCGGGAAAGTCTTCGTGCGCACACTCCTTGGAAGGACCCCAGCCGCGACCACGTGGGACCATGTGATCGCAGCTGGGGTCCTTCCAACGAGCGCGCGCGCGGGAACTTTCCCGGCGTCGCTGAAGGAAGGTAAGTATGAGCGGAGACCAGCTGCAGGGCCTGTCCGAATGCTCTATCTGCATTCGGACAGGCCCTGCAGCTGCTCACTTTGTTTATACTTACCTTCCTTCAGCGACGCCGGAAAAGTTCCCGCGCGCGCGCTCGTTGGAAGGACCCCAGCCGCGATCACATGGTCCCACGTGGTCGCGGCTGGGGTCCTTCCAAGGAGTGTGCGCACGAAGACTTTCCCGGCGGCGCTGAAGGAAGGTAAGTATTAAACACAGGGCGGAGAGCAGCTCCAGGGGCGGCTGTCCAAATGCCGATAGAGCATTCGGACAGCCGCCGCAGCCCCTCGGATACCGGCAAACCGGCTCAATGCCGGCTTCCGGTATCGGAAAAAAATATCGGGGGTACTGCACGAGTACCAAGTACTCCTGCAGTACCCGGTATCAGCACCGATATCGATACTAGTATCGGTATCGGTGCAACCCTAATATATACTGTATATACAAGGGTTGTGGTGGAGGACAAAAAACGAGATAAAAATCATTGCGATAATAAACAAATTAATTATAGCGTGGAGGCTTT
Organism: Leptobrachium leishanense; assembly: GCA_009667805.1. NCBI lineage: Eukaryota > Metazoa > Chordata > Amphibia > Anura > Megophryidae > Leptobrachium > Leptobrachium leishanense. Next base: position 25,045,956 of record CM019069.1, read on the forward strand.
TTATCTCGCTTTTTGTCCTCCACCACCACCCTTGTAGATACTGCTTGCCCTATGGGTCCCAAGCATCCACTGCAACTGGTCATCATGCCTAGCTCCTAGCTGATGAGGGTCCAACAAACCTGAAACAGCGTTGTCCTAGGAGTGGCTTTGACCAGTTGCATAAACCTTATCTCTGCTAGAAAGCCACGGTGTGGCATAGCATTGATTTTAGGGTTCTGTGTAATAACATACCCAGGATGCAGAAAAGTGAGATAGATGTTATTTGCATATCCTACCCAGAATTCCTTGCTGCATATGGGTAATGTGGCACAGGAGCTCTGGGATGTAATTCATCGAATTGCTGTGATGTGCAAGTGGCTTCTGCAATAATAAACATAACTATATATACAGTCAGGTCCAGAAATATTGGGACATCGACACAATTCTAACATCTTTGGCTCTATACACCACCACAATGGAGTTGGAATGAAACAAACACAATGTGATTTAACTGCAGACTGTCAGCTTTAATTTGAGGGTATGTACATCCAACTCAGGTGAACGGTGTAGGACTTACAGCAGTTTGCAGATGTGCCTCCCACTTGTTAAGGGACCAAAGGTAATGGGACAATTGGCTTCTCAGCTGTTCCATGGCCAGGTGTGTGATATTCCCTCATTACCCCAATTACAATGTGCAGATAAAAGGCCCAGAGTTCATTTCAAGTGTGCTATTTGCATTTGGAATTTGTTGCTGTCAACTCTCAAGATGAGATCCAAAAAGCTGTCACTATCAGTGAAGCAAGCCATCATTAGGAGTGAAGAAATAAAACAAACCCATCAGAGAGATAGCAAGAACATTAGGCGTGGCCAAAACAACTGGTTGGAACATTCAGCGCTGCGGAATATGCTGGTGCTTTATAAATAAATAATAATAATAATAATAACATTCTCAAAAAGAAAGAACGCACGCAGCTCAGCAACACCAAAAGACCCGGGAGACCACGGAAAACAACTGTGGTGGATGACCGAAGAATTCTTTCCCTGGTGAAGAAAACACGCTTCACAACAGTTGGCCAGATCAAGAACACTCTCCAGGAGGTAGGTGTATGTGTGTCAAAGTCAATAATCAAGAGAAGACTTCACCAGAGTGAATACAGAGGGTTCACCACAAGATGTAAACCATTGGTGAACCTCAAAAACAGGAAGGCCAGATTAGAGTTTGCCAAACAACACCTAACAAAGCCTTCACAGTTCTGGAACAAGATCCTATGGACAGATGAGACCAAGATCATCTTGTACCAGAGTGATGGGAAGAGAAGAGTATGGAGAAGGAAAGGAACTGCTCATGATCCTAAGCATACCACCTCATCAGTGAAGCATGGTGGTGGTAGTGTCATGGCGTGGGCATTTATGGCTGCCAATGGAACTGGTTCTCTTGTATTTATTGATGATGTGACTGCTGACAAAAGCAGCATGATGAATTCTGAAGTGTTTTTCGGGTAATATTATCTGCTCACATTCAGCCAAATGCTGCAGAACTCATTGGACGGTGCTTCACAGTGCAGATGGACAATGACCCAAAGCATACTGCAAAAGCAACCAAAGAGTTTTTGAAGGGACAAAAGTGGAATGTTATGCAATGGCCAAGTCAATCACCTGACCTGAATCCCATTGAGCATGCATTTCACTTGCTGAAGACAAAACTGAAGGGAAAATGCCCCAAGAACAAGCAGGAACTGAAGACAGTTGCAGTAGAGGCCTGGCAGAGCATCACCAGGGATGAAACCCAGCATCTGGTGATGTCTATGCGTTCCAGACTTCAGGCTGTGATTGACTGCAAAGGATTTGCAAGTATTAAGAAGGGAAAGTTTGATTTATGATTATTATTCTGTCCCATTACTTTTGGTCCCTTAACAAGTGGGAGGCACATCTGCAAACTGCTGTAGGTCCTACACCGGTCACCTGAGTTGGATGTACATACCCTCAAATTAAAGCTGACAGTCTGCAGTTAAAGGACATTGTGTTTGTTTCATTCCAACTCCATTGTGGTGGTGTATAGAGCCAAAGATGTTAGAATTGTGTCGATGTCCCAATATTTCTGGACCTGACTGTATATATATATATATATATATAAATAAAAATCATGAGTATAGCAGTCTATAGTGATACCTATTTTTATTGGAGTAACGTTACATTTAAAATACAAGCTTTCGAGAGTGAGCCTCTCTTCGTCAGGTCTGTAAGCTTACTATATATATATACAGTATATATATATATATTAATATAATATATATATATATTAAAAAATCTACATTCACTATTGCTCAAATTATAAAATCATTTTGAGACCTAGTATTTGCCATGGGTAGATCACTGCGAGAAAGCTTCCGAATTCACTTAGAATTGCGACCGGACAGCAGAGCCACAATCTCCTCTTCATTGTAAAGCCTTAGATAACTGAGCGTGATGCGACGCACAGTGTAGCAAAGCAAAGAGAAGCAAACATTTTGCAGGCATGACTTCACTCCGTTCCGCCTCGCAGCCAGTCTACACTGCATTACGTTTGCTTCTCTCCACACTGGACAGGAATCCAATACTTTGCAGATCAAACTAGAGAAATGTTTGTTTCTCATTAATGAAGCACATTTCATAGAAAAAAAACTGTTTATTGTAAAACAACATTTAAATTACAATGTACGACATGCCAAAACGTTATTTTCACAAAGCGCATGTTATATAGGCAAGATCTACACTTATATCAGTCGCCCGACCGCACTGATACATTACGTCCATTTATATCAAGTTTTTATTGAATAAAATTCATATAAATTACTGCCAATTTAATCGGAATAGTAACAATCTTGAAACAATTTCTAATCAGATCATTTAATATTCTCATGATACAGTGATGTTAGCTCTGCGATAACCTATAGATCAATTTTCTCTAAAAACGCTTGTCCTATTAAATTACGTACCGTGACAGGTCCTTTTATCAGATGATAACTTCATTAGGTGTGGACATGCGCAAGCAGCCGTTCTGTTAAAGTTGATCAAACACAAATGGGAGCACGGTCCTCTTCCATTATCAGCGGCACATGGGTTGGGAGCTAGAAAAGTTCAAACAATCAAATCAGACATTTAAAATCTGTCTATCATATCCCCAATATCATAACATGTTTGTTTCCTTTGTTCTGTGTCGACGTTTTTAGTTCACACGACCCAATAGTGTTTCGTTCGCACTTCATATCAAATTCAAACACTTCTTAGCATGTATTTGTTAGTAAATCTGTGTATCATTTTTGGGAGGTTTTCCTGATTTCCAGACCGTCACTGGACTTTTAAATAAGGCCGTTTTCTGGTCCAGACTTTTTGTTGAAAAGCACCTACTTGATGTTGTGCATAATGCTCAGTTTATGATAAGAATGTTTAAATTTTTTAATAATCTGTTTAACACTAGGGATGAGCTGTTCGGGTTCGGACGGTTCGGAGTTCGACCCGAAATTTGGCAGTTCGAAAGTTTGCAAATTTCTAACTTTTTGGGCGTGTTCGGTTCGGGTTCGAAAAAAAAAGAAATTTTGAAAAAAGTATAGAAAATGCTTAAAAAAATATTAAAAAATCTAGAAATAAAGAAACTCTTTACTGCAGAATATTATAAGCAATGGTTTATTAGATATTGAATTAAAAACTAATGTGTATGTGGAAAGATTATCAACTCTAAATGACCTCTGTTCACAAACGGGCATAACACCAGATGTTTTCAGTCTGGTAATCAATTTGATACATTGTACAATATAGTGAGGGGTGGGGTGGTGTCTGTTTCTGATTGAGATTTGAGAATTAATTTCCCTCCTAAAACATCCTAATATGCTGCATTTAACCCTTTCGCTGCTGAGGCTTTTCACACCTCTGTGCTGAGGTCATTTTTACCGCTTTCGCTCATCATGTTTAACCGCGTTTTGTAGCCATATTTTGATATATGACCCAGACATATTATATATCGTTCTTTCCGGCAGACTTGGCAGATTCATAATATGTCATTATTATATGTTTACATTATGTCATGTCTGTATATTCTAACAAAAAATGCAATAAAATTAGAATTTTCAATAATTTATTATGTGTAAAGTGTTTTTTTTCACATTTTAACATGCGATCGTTTGCGGTTATATTTTGTATGGGGTGCGCTTGTTAAAAAAATTAGAAATGGGGTCTCGTTACATTTTTTTTGGGGGGAAATTTCACTTTTTTTAACAAACGCACCGCATACAAAAATCGTTAGTGCAGCATTATTGTTCACATTATAATTGAAATGGGAACAATATTGCTGCATTAACAAAACAAAAACAAACAAAAAAACTTGTTCATTTTTTTTTAGAATTTTTTTAAAAATATTTTTTTTTTATTTTTTTATTTTTATTTTTTTAAAAAAACATTTTTCATGCTCATGTTTAGTATCCTTGGAAAGGCCATGCTCTGTCCGATCCAACGATATCAAACATTAACCCCTAGCTGCCACGGAACGGGAAATAGGGGGTTCATTGGAACCCACTATTGGAGACAGCTAGGGGTTAACTCCAGGACTGGCGTCATCGTGCTATGAGTTCCTGGAGGCTTGGCCGACATCCAAGATGTTGGCCAGCTCCAGGAGAGGATCACGATCCGGCGCTTTTCAGCGCCGATTCGTGATCCGGCTCCCCAGGGGTTAATCACAGCCACCGTTTGGAAGGGCAGGCTGTGCCCTTCCAAACGGTGCCTGGATTAACCCTCTGCCCCCCAGCGATTGGGAGGGAGAGAGGTCTGAAGGACCTCCCCCCTCCCTTTCAGGCGCTTCCTCCGCACATGTGGGGGGGCGCCTGAATTAGATGTCATCGCGCCGCCGCGATGACATCTAATTGCTCCGCCGGGGTCCCGGAGTGCTGGGCTGACATCCAAGATGTCAGCCCGCACCGGGGGGCGCAGCAATCCGACGGAATCCGGCGGATTGCTGCCTCCTGTGCATGGACGCGCTCAGGGCGTCCATAGCACAGGAGAACCACTTGGCTGGACGTGCTGAGCACGTCCATAGCAGCCAAGTGGTTAACTGGTGTTTGAAAAATATCTAAAGCAATGTTATTTTTCACCTCGGGATTAAACATTCACAGGGTTATTCAGAGAGCGGTGAAAAGCAGGAGAATAACTGGAGAAGTGAAAATTCTAGGTCAAAATAGCCAAACCAGAAAAATTCTCCCATTTAACTCACTTTCCAAATTGGCTATTTGGTCTAGATTGTTCTCTTCTCCTGCCAGTTCTCCTGGCTTTCACCTCTCTCTCGGGGTTGGCAGGAAAAGAGAACAATCTGGACCAAATAGCCAATTTGGAAAGTGAGATAAGGCTAGGGTCAGACTAACGCATTTTTCGCAGCGACCGTCAAAAAGTGCGTCCGAACGCATTGCCGTACTTTTTCACGGATTGCGCGAAAACGGTCATACGATGCGCATTTTTGTGCGTGATTTTTTACGGATCCAAACCAGGAAACTTTGGGTGTCTGGATGTTATGTTGGCCGGACATGAGCAGGGTCTGACGTCTCCAAATCACGCACACACGCCGCTAGTGGACACAGCGCACTCTGTACGTCCGTACTAGTGGTTCTGCGTTCTCGAAAAAATGCGTTCATTTTCCACTTGCGTTGCGCAGCCGGACTTTCGTGCGACCGTACTTCGTATATTGGCCGTCATTGCCCGTCATTTGCTGCTAGTGCGGCCGTGATTAAGTGCGCCTAAACTCACGTTAACAATTCGCTAGTCTGACCCTAGCCTAAATGGGAGAATTTTTCTGGTTTGGCTATTTTGACCTAGAATTTTCCATTCTCCAGTCATTCTCCTGCTCTACACCGCTCTCTGAATAACCCTGACAGGGTTATTCAGAGAAAGGTGAAACTCAGGAGAATGACTGGAGAATGGAAAATTCTAGGTCAAAATAGCCAAACCAGAAAAATTCTCCCATTTATCTCACTTTCCAAATCGGCTATTTGGTCTAGAATTTTCCATTCTCCAGTCATTCTCCTGCTTTTCACCGCCAAAAAATCAGTAAACTTTTTCTGCGTGTCCGAAAATGTCTCCTCTTTTCTTACAGACTGACGCCCCAAGCAGTTGTTTATGGATAGATTAAAGGAAAAGCATTTACCGTCATTTGAAATGTCATTTTTTGGTTTTTACATATTTCTATACATCCTAGAAATCCGCCACTTCACGGGCAGGTTATGGGGACCTCCTAGGCACGATATTTGAAGGAATTTTTCGTTTTTATTTTTAACCTTATTTCATGGAAAACTCACTGTCCCTTTAACCCTTTCGCTGCTGAGGCTTTTCCCGCCCCTATGCTGAGGTCATTTTTACCTGTTTTGCGCATCATGTTTAAACGTGTTTTGAAGGCTTATTTTAGTATATGACCCAGACATATTATATATCGTTCTTTCCGTCAGACTCAGTAGATTCATAATATGTCATTATTATATGTATACGTTATGTCATGTCTGTATATTATAACAAAAAATGCAATAAAATATGTATTTTCAATAATTTACAATGTGTAAAGTGTTTTTTTCCACATTTTAACATGCGAGCAATTGCGGTTATATTTTGTATGGGGTGCGCTTGTTAAAAAAATTAGAGATGGGGTCTCGTTACATTTTTTTTTGGGGAAAATGACACTATTTTTAACAAACGCACCGCATACAAAAATCGTTAGTGCAGCATCATTGTTCACATTATAATTGAAATGGGAACAATATTGCTGCATTAACAAACAAAAAAAATAAAAAAAAGTGTTTATTTTTTTTTTTTTAATTTTTCTTTTTAATTTTTTTTATTTTTATTTTTCATTTTGTTTTTTTTTTTACAAAATTTTTCACTTTCATGTTTGGTATCGTTGGAACGGCCATGCTCTGGCCGATCCAACGATACCAAAATTTAACCCCTAGCTGCCACGGATCGGGAGATAGGGAGTTCATTGGAACTCCCTATCTCCACAGTTGGTGGCAGTTAGGGGTTAAGTCTAGGACTGGCGTCATCGTGCTACGCACGATGACGCCAGTCCTCTGGGGGAGTTCCCGGAGGCTTGGCCGACATCCAAGATGTCGGCCAGCTCCGGGAAAGGATCGCGAACCGGCACTTTTCAGCGCCGATTCGCGATCCAGCTCCCCAGGGGTTAATGCCAGGCATCATTTGGAAGGGCAGGCTGTGCCCTTCCAAATGATGCCTGGGTTAACCCCCTGTGCGCCGCCGATCGGGAGGGAGAGAGGTCCGAAGGACCTCCCCCCCCTCCTTTCAGGCGCCTCCTCCGCACATGCGGGGGGGGCGCCTGAATTAGGTGTCATCGCGCCCCCGCGATGACACCTAATTCTGGCGGCTGCTGGTCCGGATGCCGGGCTGACATCCAGGATGTCAGCCCGCACCGGAGGGGCCAGCGATCGGCCGGAACCCGGCCGAACGCTGACCCCGATGGGAGGACGCGCTCAGCGCGTCCTCCGCATACCAGCGGGACTGCTGAGGACGCGCTGAGCGCGTCCTCAGCAGCGAAGTGGTTAAAAAAGTTTTTTATAAAACTTTTTGTCCTTGTTTCCTGTCCCCCAGGGCACTACCCGGACCCCCATACACCTTTTATGGCAAATATGTAGCATATATGCCCTCTTGGAGGGCACTCTAAAAAACCTAATTTTCAGCCCCATTGACTTGCATGGGGGTTCGGGTTCGGGTTCGGACCCGAACAAATGGGAAGTACGGGTTTGGGCCCAAACCGAACTCAGGGGGTGTTCGGCTCATCCCTATTTAACACACCACACAATCCAACAAATAAATAATATCCATACATGATACTATAGAATTTGTAATCCAATGGACTCCTTATATACAGTTGCAAGAAAAAGTATGTGAACCCTTTGGGATTACGTGGAGTTTTGCATGAATTGGTCATAAAATGTGCTCTGATCTTCATCTAAGTCACAACAATTTGAAAAACACAGTCTGCTTAAAATAATACAACACAAACATTATATGTTTTCATGTTTTTATTGAACAGAACATGTAAATATTCACAGTGCAGGGTGGAAAAAGTATGTGAACCTTTGGACTTAATAACTGGTTGACCCTCCTTTGGCAGCAATAACTTCAACCAAACGTTTCCTGTAGTTGCAGATCAGACCTGCACAATGATCTGGAGTAATTTTGGACCACTCCTCTTCACAAAACTGTTTCAGTGTAGCAATATTCCTGGGATGTCTGGTGTGAATCGCTCTCTTAAGGTCATGCTACAGCATTTCAATTGGGTTGAGGTCAGGACTCTGACTGGGCCACTCCAGAAGGCGTATTTTGTTTTGTTGAAGGCATTCTTTTGTTGAATTACTTGTATGCTTTGTGTCATTGTCCTGTTGCATCACCCATCCTCTGCGGAGCTTCAGTTGGCAGACAGATGGTCTTACGTTTTCCTGCAAAATGTCTTGATAAACTCTGGAACTCATTTTTTCATCAATGACAACAATCCGTCCAGGCCATGAGGCAGCCCCAAACCATGATGCTCCCTCCGCCATGTTTTACAGTAGGGATGAGGTACTTTTGATGTCGGTGTGCTGTGCCTTTTTTTCTCCACACATAGTGTTGTGTGTTTTTTCCAAACAACTCAATTTTGGTTTCATCTGTCCACAGAATATTTTGCCAGTGGTGCTGTGGAACATCCAGGTGCTCATTTGCAAACTTCAAACGTGCTGCAATATTCTTTTTGGGCAGCAATGGCTTCCTCCGTGGTGTCCTCCCATGTACTCCATTCTTGTTTAATGTTTTCTTTATTGTAGAAGTGTCAACAAAAATGTTAGCATGTGCCAGAGATTTCTGTAAGTCTTTAGCTGACACTCTAGGATTCTTCTTTACCTCATTAAGCATTCTGCGCTGTGCTCTTGCAGTCATCTTTACAGGACGACCACGCCTAGGGAGAGTAGCAACAGTGCTGAACTTTCTCCATTTGTAGACAGTCTGTCTTACCGTGGACACATGAACATCAAGGCTTTTGGAGATACTTTTGTAACCCTTTCCAGCTTCATGCAAGTCAACAATTCTTGATCCTAGGTCTTCTGAGAGCTCTTTTCTGCGAGGCATGGTTCATATCAGGCAGTGCTTCTTGAAACCAGTAAACCCAAAACTGGAGTGTGTTTTTAAAGGGCAGGGCAGCTTTCAACAACACATCCAATAGGCTGGGGTCAGACGAGCGTAGTGTTCACGTCCGTGATTGCACCTAAAAGTACATCCGTGATAGCATGACAGAAAGTCCATTGGAGCCTGACACATGAAGTACGTCCGCACTGAACTGCGGACACACAACGGCCGCGGCCCACGGACGCAAGGCAGGCAAGAACGTACAACCCCTAGAACGGCCGCACAAAGTGCGCTGCGTCCGCAACGTCCGCATAGCTTTGTGTGTGAGTGATGGAACGTGGTCAGACGGACTGCATTTATACGTCCAGCATTTTTCACGGACAAAATGTTTTTGCTTTTTAATTTATTTTCCCTCCTACATCCGTCAAAATATACATCAGTAAATAAACGGACTGTGTGGCCACTACTGTGTCTTCTGTACTGACGTACGTCCGTGTGCACGGACGTACAGTCCGTAGAAATCACGCTCGTCTGACCCTAGCCATAATATCACACTGATTGGATTCAAGGTTGGCTCACTCCTGGCTCCAATTAGCTCTTGGAGAAGTCATTAGGTTAGGGGTTCACATACTTTTTCCACCCTGCACTGTGAATGTTTACATGTTATGTTCATTAAACACATGAAAACATATAATGTTTGTGTTGTATTATTTTAAGCAGACTGTGTTTTTCAAATTGTTGTGACTTAGATGAAGATCAGAGCACATTTTATGACCAATTCATGCAAAACTCCAGGCAATCCCAAAGGGTTCACATACTTTTTCTTGTAACTGTACCAGCAATTTCCCATTATGTAGAATGCAGCACAAATAAATGGTGTAGAGGTAAAGTACATATTGTGTTCAAATGAATCTTTATATTTACATATAAAAGTTGCTGTAGAACTCTAACTCAGGAAATCTGATCAAGATAAGTGACATTTTCAAGCAGGAAAGTGTATGATTCATTAATGCAGGGGTCAGCATCCTTGGCACTCCAGATGTCTTGGAAGTACATCTCTCATGAAGCACTTGTTAGATGGACTGAGCCTCATGGGAAATGTAGTTCCAAAATGTCTTTCCCATCGATACCTTACTTGACCCTCTGTCTTTTATATTTCTGGAGATACAAGGGTCCAAAGAACATCTGTATCCAAAATTGTCATCAGATTTCTTGGGGTCCCTTACTAAACCATTGTGCCCCCGTTCCATCAGTTGCCCATTTCAATAAACTCTTTCCCTCCAGTATAGGGATAAAAAGTGTACCCTTTTGGGAGAGAATTGGGCTACACGTCAATCTAAAAATATTAATCGCTCCCTCAGTGATAAGTCATGGTACTCTTACCAGCCCCAGGTGCCGCAGCCCGCCGACCCCTGCGTCACTAATCTTTACACCTCACAAGGTCAAGTTAGGCATCATTGGACAGATTGGACAAGTCAGAGACTGGCCTTTGCATTAATACCAAACATGACCATCAGCATTATTCAGAGAAAGATAAAAGTCTGGAGAACTTTTGGAGAAGAGAAAATTCTAGGTCCAAATAGCCAAACCAGAAAAATTCTCCCATTTATCTCACTTTCCAAATCAGCTATTTGGTCTAGATTGTTCTCTTCTCCGGCCAGTTCTTCGGATTTTCACCTTTCTTTGAATAGACCTGCTAGAATTTTTCACTTCTCCAAAAGTTCTCCAGTGTTTCACCATTCTTTGAATAACCCTGCATGTAAAATCTAAACAAAAAGAAAAAAACAAAGAAACTTTTTTATTTATTTATTTTTAGTTCTGAAGCGATGGCATTGTCCATTTGTCACGTCTAAAATGAGCAATACCACTGCCATTACTAACCTCATTTCCCACGCTGGGAGCAAGGTCAGTGGTTTATACATACAGGGTTATTCAAAGAGAATCGAAAAGTCACCGCACATTTGGTGACTTTTCATTCTTTTCAATTCGGTGTGATTTGGTGATCCCAGTTCGGCGACCCTGCAGTGTATTCAGCAAGCACCACAGGGCCGTTGTAGTACAGGGAAAATCTGCTGCAAACCCGACGAACACTCACCGCAAAACCTGGTGAACACACACCGAAACCCGCAAAAACATCTGGTTTAACCCCGCCGAACACGCCGAAGAAACCTGAGCAGCCGCCAATCACAGCGCAGAGCAGCCGCCGGAAAAAACGACACCACAGACGAATGGAGTGAACAAAAAAAAACAGTACGCTTGAATGTTTGAAAAGTGAAAAAAAAAAAAAAGGAACAAGATTTTTCTCCTAAAAGATCCTAAAAAATCTATAAATAAAGAGACTCTTTACTGCAGAATATTATAATGAACGAACGGTTTATTAGATATTGAATTAAAACGGGAATATTTTTAACATTGAAGCCTATGAGATTCACCTGAATAAATCTGCCGAATGAAACTACCGAACAGCAGGGCAATTCGGCAACTCTTCACTGCTGGTTTTTGTTCTCTGAATAGACGAAGCAAGGCTTCTCTATGGGGGTTTCACTGCCCTCGAACAGGCACCGAACAGTCACCGTATGTGCATCAAATTCACCAGGATTTGGCGAACTGCCTGCTATCTGAATAGCCGAATGGCCAAGAAAGGTGACCGAACGCTGAATTTCACTGTTCGGTTACCTTTTGGCCACAATTCGGATCTCTTTGAATAACCCAGATAGTCATATTATTCTTAAAACACAATGGAAATATTATTTTTTTTCTTTTTTTGGTTAAAATTGTATATTTTCTCAGAAAAATGCAGTAACAGGATCCCATTTCACTTTTTATTAACAAAAATTCCCTATAGAATATATAACCAGAAAAGGTTTGGATGATAAAAAGGGAAAAATAATTTGACACGCTTTAGGCTAGGGTCAGACGAAAGCATTTTTCCCCGCGAACGTGAAAAAGTGCGTCCGAACGCATTGACGTATTTTTTCACGGAATGCGCAAAAACGGTCAGACGACGCGCATTTTCGGGCGTGATTTTGTACGGATCGTCAATAAAACTCTTTTTGCGTCTGGACGTTATGTAGGCTGGACATTAGCAGTGTCTGACATCTCCTAATCACGCACACACGCCGCTATGCCGCAGCTGCGCACTCAGTACGTCAGTACTAGCGGTTCAGCGTTCTCAGAAAAATGCGTTCAAATTCCACTTGCGTTGCACGGCCGGACTTTTGTGCGGCCGTACATCGTATATTGGCCGTCATTGCCCGTCATCTGCTGCTAGTGCGGCCGTAATTATGTGCGCCAGAACGCACGTTAAAAGTGCGCTGGTCTGACCCCAGCCTTAAGGCTAGGTTCAAACAAAAGCATTTTTAGGCTAGGGTCAGACTGAGGCAGTGCGAACGTGCGTTCTGGCGCACTTAATCACGGCCGCACTAGCAGCAGATGACAGGCAATGACGGCCAATATACGAAGTACGGTCGCACAAAAGTCCGGCCGCGCAACGCAAGTGGAAAATGAACGCATTTTTTCGAGAACGTTAAACTGCTAGTACGGATGTACAGAGTGCGCTGCGTCCGCTAGCGGCGTGTGTGCGTGATTTGGAGATGTCAGACACTGCTAATGTCCGGCCAACATAACGTCCAGATGCACAAAGTGTTTTATTGATGATCCGTACAAAATCACGGATGCAAATGCGCATCGTATGACCGCTATCGCGTATTCCGTGAAAAAATGCGTCCATTCGTTCGAACGCACTTTTTCACAGACAACGTGAAAATGCGTTCGTCTGACCCTAGCCTTATACGTGAACGTAAAAATGTGCGTCCGAACGCATTGACGTATTTTTTCATGGAATGCGCGAAAACGGTCATACGATGCGCATTTTTGTGCGTGATTTTTTACGGATCCAAACCAGGAAACTTTTTGCGTCTGGACGTTATGTTGGCTGGACATGAGCAGGGTCTGACGTCTCCAAACAACACACACACGCCGCTAGTGGACGCAGCGCACTCTGTACGTCCGTACAAGCGGTTCTGCGTTCTCGAAAAAATGCGTTCATTTTCCACTTGCGTTGCGCAGCCGGACTTTCGTGCGACCGTACTTCGTATATTGGCCGTCATTGCCCGTCATTTGCTGCTAGTGCGGCCGTGATTAAGTGCGCCAGAACGCACGTTAAAAATTCTCTAGTCTGACCCTAGCCTAAATGATTGAAATCTGAGGGAAAAATGATTTAACAATGTAGCGGTCTGGTTAGATATAGCCGTATCTGCACTATTAAATAACCTAAAATATGTTTTCATTTCACTAAATTCCAAAAAAAGATCACCAAAATCTTCAGTTCCAGACCCATAGAGGTCTTAATCCGGCCCTGGATAAGATCTGATAAGCTGCCGGGACCTGCCGTGCGGGCATTGCCATGGCTTTCTCCTACACTTTGGGGGTCGGGGAATTTGATTCCCCAAAGCACGGGGAATAAGAGAGATGACATTTCGGTGCTCTCTGAATAACCCTTTATGTATTGCACATAATATGCACGTTATTTATTTATTTATTTATAAAGTATTTTACCAGGAAGGATATATTGAGATTTCTCTCGTTTTCAAGTATGTCCTGGGTTCAAGTTAAACAATGTAAAAAACACGTTTTTATTTTTCTCTTTATTCCTCTCACGGAAAATATGTGTATTATTGGATTGGATGAGGCAAAACCCACAATACATATATATATTTTTATTTATAAAAAAAAATAGATCTTTTAACAGAAATAAAGGAACACTCAGATCTCAAGATGTCATTTTAAATGCTGCAATCATTTCCTTTTCTGTGTTTCTCTTCTTTGGTCATTATATATAGAATTTCACGTGAAAGGGAACATTGTATTGATTTTCCAAGTAACATCAGAGAACATATAGTGCTTTTTCTTCCTGTTTATTCTGGTTCATAAACAATAGTCAGGTTTTTTGTCTATTTCTGACATCATTTTGAACAATTCAATGTAATATATTTTATATCGCAAATAGCCGTGTATGTGTACTTAACAGATTTGTATCAATATTTAGATATATTTGCAGATGTTTAACCCTTTTGCTGCTGAGGCATTTCACGCCTCTGTGTTGAGCTAATTTTTACCTGCTTCGCTCATCTTGTTTAAACGTATTTTGAAGGCTTATTTTAGTATATGACCCAGACATATTATATATCGTTCTTTCCAGCAGACTCGGCAGATTCATAATATAGTATTATTATATGTATACGTCATGGCCTGTCTGTATATTATAACAAAAAATACAATACAATTTGAATTTTCAATAATTTACAACGTGTAAAGTGTTTTTTTTCACATTTTAACATGCGAACAATTGCAGTTATATTTTGTATGGGGTGCACTTGCTAAAAAAATTAGAAATGGGGTCTCGTTACATTTTATTGAGGGGGAAAATTACGCGATTTTTAACAAACGCACCTCAAACAAAAATCGTTAGTGCAGCATCATTGTTCACATTATAATTGAAATGTGAACAATATTGCTGCATTAACAAAACAAAAACAAAAAAAAGCTTGTTTATTTTTTTTATATAGATTTTTTTATTTTATTTTTATTTTTATTTATTTTTAAAAAAAAACTTTTTACATGGTCATGTTTGGTATCGTCGGAAAGGCCATGCTCTGGCCGATCCAATGATATTCAAACATTAACCCCTAGCTGCCACGGATCAGGAGATAGGGGGTTCATTGGAACCCCCTATCTCCACCATTGCTGGCAGCTAGGGGTCAGCTCCAGGACTAGCGTCATCGTGCTATGCACAATGACGCCAGTCCTCAGGGGGAGTTCCCGGAGGCTTGGCCGACATCCAAGATGTCGACCAGCTCTGGGAGAGGATCACGATCTGGCACTTTTCAGCGCCGAATTGTGATCCGGCTCCCCAGGGTTTAATGTCAGCCACCGTTTGGAAGAGTAGGCTGTGCCCTTCCAAACGGTGCCTGCCTTAACCCTGGGGCTCCCGGCGATCGGGAGGGAGAGAGGTCCAAAGGACCTCCCCCTCCCTTTCAGGCGCCTCCTTCGCACACGTGGGGGGGCGCCTGAAATAGATGTCATCGCACCGCCGCAATGATATCTAATGTCCCCGCCGGGGTCCCGGAGTGCTGGGCTGACATCCAAGATGTCAGCCCGCACCGAGGGGGCGCAGCAATCGGCCGGAATCCCGGCTGATTGCTGCCTCCTGTGCTAGGACGCGCTCAGCGCGTCCGTAGCACAGGAGAACCACTTGGCTGGACATGCTGAGCGCGTCCATAGCAGCCAAGTGGTTAAAAACATTTAGGTTTTGGGTGATGGTTGTTTAAGACACAAATCGACCTGGAAGAATGAAAATATTTTGAAAATGTAATTTAAGGCTACGAGACAATTGTTATTCACACTTTATGCAAAATAAAAGAACATTTCGTCAACAATTCCTCTATAACGATCTAGTCCTTGATTTAATTCAGCCTGATAGTCTAATTCTTCCCCTTTTTTGGCCATATTTGGGCCATTTCTAAGTTTGGGAGATGCACATTTGGGTTTACCGGCATGTCGACTCCTGAAATTAAATTCGGATCGAATATCGACTCTCACGGCTACACTTTATTGAAAATATTGACTTTGTCGATACAATTCGAATTTATCACTATAACTTCTGAAAAAATCTCAAATGCTACAAAGATGTTGGTAAATGGATTTCCAAGCAGAGAAATAGAAGAAATAAGACTCAAATATTTTTCAAAGTTCATATTTTTTTTGGACCAGCTGAATTTTTTGAATAAGGCTCAGGCCAAATTTTTTGTAACCGATATTTTGGGACAGAAATCGTCAACAAGCAGCCAATATTTTTTTTAAAAAAATTCAGTTGGTAGAATTAAATTGCGCCCCTAGTCTGTGACAGGAAACTAATAAATGGAAAATATTTTCTTGCGCCCTTAGTTGCACCCTGCTACTGGCTCTACCTCGACCATGATTCTGTATTAGGGTTTCAAGCCACAACAGTAGGGATCTGCTACATGACCCCAGCATCAGCACCACATGCTGCCACTACTATTGACTGCTAGAGTCCACAGGAGTCCATAGAGCATAGAAAACCATCTGCAGAAACTGACATAAGTAGGGTTCTGCTTGCTCTGCTGAAGGCCCATAGTTCCCAGTGTTCTTCTGCATATGGACAGAGGAGGAGGTGGGTCGTGCAACCCTCTATACCACAGAACCAGAGGAAATTGAAGGGTTTGTAATGCCTTTATTTTAATGGTCTCCATCCAGTATTTGTTATTGAATACTAACTTGAGCTGAGAACGCTGAGCTACAATTGAATTGCCTTTTATCCTCAAGGTGGTTCATTACTAGAACATCCTATACATCGTACAAGAAGTGCTATCTTACAGTAAGGAGCCAATAGGGAGCTGGGTATGAATAGTTGCTCAAACTGTTATGGTAAAGAATGGAGCCGCAAAGTACAGGGTGAGCCAGTCAAACCTGCATTTTTGAAATGACTGTAAAAAATAAACGGATGGATATTTCAAAATTTTATTGTTCCTATCTTAATGTACATTAAAAAGCATTTAAGAAACAACATTCACTGTTTAAAAATAACTCCAGTAAGATGGTGTCCTTCCCGATTGAGACATTCTTGTAGGCGATTTCTGAAACAGCCCATCGCATCACGGAGCATACGCTGAGGAATTCTCTCGATTTCCAACCGGATTCTCCTCTTGAGTTCCCCAAGCGTTGGAGGTCGTTGTTCAAAGACTTTACTCTTCAGGTACCCCCACAAGAAAAAATCACACACTGTGAGGTCGGCGATCGGGGAGGCCAAGAAATTGCTCCATTTCGGGATATCACCCGATTTGGAAAAACATTGTTGAGAACATTCATGCTCACACGGGCTGTATGACTTGTGGCACCGTCTTGCTGGAATAAGGTTTCATTGTTCATTCCATGTTGACAAAGCTGAGGAATGAAGAACGAATGCAACATTTCCGAATAGCGTTGTGCATTCACAGTAGCTGCTTGCTCCCTGTCATTTTCAAAAAAATACGGGCCTATGATTCCCAATGAGGACATTGCGCACCAAACTGTTACCTTGCTTGAATGGAGTGGTGTTTGATGGAGTTGTTGAGGGTTTTCATCACTCCAATATCGGAAATTTTGTTTATTCACAAAACCGGAGAGATGGAAATGTGCCTCATCGCTCATCCACAGGTTGTGAACAAGGTCCTCGTTTTCATCAAACATGTCCAACAACGTTTGACAAAAACGCCGTCGAGCTGCAAAATCGTTTTCATTCATAGCCTGAACAACCTGAATTTTGTATGGGTGATGGTGTAAATCTAACCTCAAGATTCTTCGGACGCTCGTGTTTGCCATGCCAAGCGCAGCACTCTGTCAACGCGCGATCTCCGAGGGCTTCTTTCCACAGCAACTCTCACGCGGTCAATATTGGCGGGAGTTCGCACTGATCTTGCACTGCCACCCCTTCTGCTTCTCGTTTCACCAATTGCTTCAAAGTTTGTCACCCACAATTTGATTGAATTAACAGACGGTACTGGCTTATTTCCATTAATTTGAAAATTCTTCCGGAAACGACGCTGAGCGGCTGCATAACTACCACTTTGGTAAAACGCTTTCACAGCGAATGAACGTTGTTGTTTAGACCACTGCTCCATGACGACTGAAATGCTTAGTTGTGGGGGACACAATGGTAACCTTGCTAACTCGCTCCGCCCACTTTCACGGCTCTCCCGCCCTTTTCAAAAATGCAGGTTTGACTGGCTCACCCTGTATAACAATCCCATTCGTTAACATAACGGCTTAGTTAGAATAGGGTCTCTAGACAACCTTAAAAATAAGCCAAATGGAGCTATATATAACAATGCCAACTTTTTAAAGTTGCATTCAAATTTTTTTTTTAAATACCTGAAGAATTAGAGAGTATTTTTTAAATCTACTGTCTAATATATATAATAATTAATATTATTATTATTATGCAGTGTCCCATATAAAAATTATTACAATGCCAACTTTTTTTTAAAAAAAAAATTGAAATACTTGAAGAATTAGACAGTACATTATAAAAATACTCTCTAATATATATAATATTATATATATACATATATATATTTATATATATATATATATATTATGCAATGTCCTATATAAAAATTTATGAATGCATTATATGAGCATACTATCAGGGTTATTCAGAGAGAGGTGAAAACCAGGAGGATTGCCAGGAGAATAATTAATCTAGACCTAATAGTCGATTTGGAAAGTGAGATAAATGGGAAAAATTTTCTGGTTTATCTATTTTGACATTCAGGGTTATTCAGAAAGCGGTGAAAAGCAGGAGAATGCTGGAGAATGAAAAAGTCTATCAGGGTTATTCAGAGAGCGGTGAAAAGCAGGAGAATAACTGGAGAATGGAAAATTCTAGGTCAAAATAGCCAAACCAGAAAAATTCTCCCATTCATCTCACTTTCCAAATCGGCTATTTTGACCTAGAATTTTCCATTCTACAGTCATTCTCCTCCTTTTCACCTCTCTTTGAATTATCCTGTTAGCATTTTCACTTCTCCAGTCATTCACCTGGTTTTCACCTCTCTCTGAATAACCCTTTTTGTATGTGGAGTTACAAAGCACTGTATAAACATATGAAACATTAACCAATAAAAAATAGTATTATGTATGTCATTAAAGGTTATTTTTAAAATACCAGCTCTGCAAGGCCACTTCACCTCGACACAATTCAATACACACTATAAAAAAACTGATTTTATCTTGGGACCCCGTCTCTATCATACATTTGCCTTTCTAGGAGTTCCCCGTGCTGAATACACAACAGGCAATTTTAAGCTTAAGTCCCCGATGGTTCAACGATAGTTTTCATTGTAAAATGATTCAACTTTCCCATCTTAATAAAACGCTTCACTGTCCAGATGTATATTCAGGGAATTGCAATTCTAGAGACATGTATCCTCTCATTATTTATTTATTTTGTTCCTGGTTTTAGACCACATTGTGAGAGTTATAATATCGAAAACACTGGGTCACTAGAAAATAAATAATTCAGACAAAAACTTAAAAATATCTGTCTTTGTAACCTGCAAATGTTTGCAGTTGTCTTGGAGAATTAATCCATCCACTAGAAATCCAAAATAAATGTACCTGTTAGGCAACAAAGGGGCGCTGAATATATTACCTGGAATGTGTTATATGCAGGTAAAGAAGATCTATGGACGTGAGAAAAAATGAGCAGTCCATATGGTACAAACAATAAATGACATACAAGGTACCTATACATGTAACACCAAAACAGTGCGTCGTGATAGTGTTACAAGATTGTACCTCAGTGCGCCACAAAACAATGTAAACAATAATAATTGATAATTATAAAGAAAGACTCTGGGGCTTAGATTTTCTTATCTTTTATTACTCAACTCCTCGCGCTTTTAGTTAACCCCGTCACAACCAAGATCGACAATACTCAATCTGAAGGGTAACTGCTGGTGTCCCAATATTGAGCTTTGTTGAAATGGAGTAATACTGGAGAAATGCAAACACATTTCTTTAGGAATGGGCTAATGGTCATGCCTTAAGGTTTTATTTATTTATAAAGGACAAGGTGGAAAGCCTGCCCAGAGAGCAGTCTATTGTGGATATACTGCCCCAGCTCGTGGATATTGCCCCAGCTCGTGGATATTGCCCCAGCTCGTGGATATATGCCCCAGCTCGTGGATATATGCCCCAGCTCGTGGATACTGCCCCAGCACGTGGATATATTGCCCCAGCGCGTGGATACTGCCCCAGCTCGTGGATATTGCCCCAGCACGTGGGTACTGCCCCAGCACGTGGATACTGCCCCAGCACGTGGATACTGCCCCAGCTCGTGGATACTTGCCCCAGCACGTGGATACTGCCCCAGCTCGTGGATACTGCCCCAGCACATGGATACTGCCCCAGCACGTGGATACTGCCCCAGATCGTGGATATTGCTCCCCAGCTCAGACCCCAGACCAGACATGGGGCGGCTGTTCGAATGCTCTATCGGCATTCGGACAGCTGCCCCATGAGCTCCGTCTCCATACTTACCTTCCCGAGCGGCGAAGTGAAAGTTTCCCAGCTTCCGCTCGTTGAAGGACCCAAGCCGCGGTCACGTGGGACTCCCACGTGACCGCGGCTTGGGTCCTTCAAAGAGCGGAAGCGAGGGAACTTTCCCTTCGCCGCTCAGGGGTTGGATGCGTGCGGCAGCCGGGTAGAGGCTGCGAGCGCAGCCTCTACCCGGCTGCTGTGTGCATCTTGTAACCACCGCGGTGAGCGCACAGCCGGCTCATGCCGCGGCGGTTGCATGCGCGCGCAGCCAACCGCCGCTGGTTGCGCGCGCATGCGCAGAGTAAGGCTTGGCGACGGACACGCCAAGCCTTACTCTATTATAGTATAGGATATTACCAGGAAGGATACATTGAGATTTCTCTCATTTTCAAGTATGTCCTGGGTTCAAGAACATTGAATTGTTACAGAAATACAAAATAGTAAATGCAAGATATTAACACAAAAACAAATATACAGATTAACAGAAAAATAAATATGTAGGAAATAAAGTCATTATGTTACATGTTTACAGGTGCATTCTGTATATAGTCACTGTGTTACATGTTTACAGGTGCATTCCGTATTGAGGTATGTTAACAGGGAGCTCTTAAGGGACTTTAGACTGGGGGAACATTTGATGGTGTCTGGGAGGTTATTCCATAATTGTGGTGCTCTGTAGGAAAATGAGGATCGAGCCACTTTCTTTTTGTATTGTGGTATTGCAAGTAAGGTGCTGGTCCTGGATCGGAGGTTATAGGATGAGGGAACTGCCGGGGGAAGCAGCATATTTAGGTAGGGTGGTAGCTTCCCAGAAAAGCTCTTAAACACCAGGTTGGAAGATGAAGGGTGCATATAGATTCCAGTGATGGCCAGTTTAGTTCTATTAACAAGTCACAATGGTGTGTCATTTAGTTACATTGTAGCACAAGGACGATAGTTTTTATCTTGAAAGTGAATGTGTCTAACACATATCCCCAGCTGGTCCAGTACAGAGCTCAGTGCAGCAGAAGCTCCATTGGCCAATGGATGGCAACATCTCACTGCCAAATTGGTTATTACAGTAAGTGATACATTGGGAATATTCCCAAATATTTCTTAGTGTGAATTTCAATAAAAGTGATTTTCCGAAGAAAACCCTAGTTCCTGTCCCTGGTTTTATGTAGCATCCATTGGTAGTGAAGGGGTTAAATAGGATGTAAGATGTAAGTTCCTTACTATTGTTTTAGATTTTATTTAAAATAATCAAGAAATGTTTATTTACAAATAACACAATTGCATTGAAGGATCAAGGATAGCAGCAGCATATTTTATTCTGCAATTATAAAAAAAAATGGATGTGGCTCCAGTCACTATAGTTTGCGTTGTACGCATATTTAAAGTCTTCCAACTAGAATTAGTAATATCCATTCTACATGCCAGAAGGTTCTTGTTGTATTCTTTCATCTCATCACAGAAGCAAGGCTTTGACCTGCATTCATGGCAAGTGACTGTACTGTTTAAGAAAGGTTTTGATATTCTTTGCTCTAGAAATTCATTGTAAAAGGCGTTGCGTCTCATCTCATATTAAGAGGCTTACACAATTCAGAGCTTGAACAACAAAGCATATGCATGCTGATTACGTAAAATACAAATAAACCCTGTAGCTGTTTTTTTAAAGAATTTTTTAGGGCAACCCTTTAAATTTTTGTCAAATGGTGTCTTCTAATAAATGAAACCCTTCTATACATAGCTGTGCTTCATTGTAATTATCTATTCTGTTTATTAATTCCTTCACTATCAAAGGGGTTATTTACTAACCACGGAAATTGCACCGAACAGTGTGCCCTAATACCAAACAAAGTTTATTTGCAACAAACAAATTTCATTGCTTTGGTTTTTTCCTGCACAGCTGCAGTTCGAGAACTCTGTATTGGTCACATGATGGTGTATTTGAAGAACCGAGTTTTCTCGATCTCGAGAATGAAGATTTTAAATGTGTTACTGGAGAAAATATGTTAGGAATTTCCAGATAAAAAGGGTTATCCAAACAGGACCGAATTTGCCAACAAAGGGCACCGAATGGTGATTTTCAGAAAGCTGTCAATTCGCCAAAATACTGGTGAATTGACAGTGAAATACGGTGCAGTTTGACGCAATTCGGTGATCTCCGGCGGCCGCAAAATTGTCCCATAGAGAAGTAATGGCTAATCTATTCACAGAACACCGAACTGCACCGAAGTCTCAGTGTAATGCCCTGATTTTTGGTGGTTCAGCTCTACAGATTTAAAAAGGCGAATCTCAGAGGCTTCAATGTAAAAAAATATTATTGTTTTCTTTTTCTTTGTTATTCAACCTTACCTTTTTATTTATTTATTTTTTTTGGACATTTTTGGGGATTTTTTAGGTGAAATCTTTAATTCCCTTTTTTTTAAAGTGTTTTTTTAAAATTCTGTAACAGACCTTTTTACTATTTTTTTATATGATCTTTTTTATTGTTTCCACACATTTTAATTTTTATTGTTTGAAACACCTTTTAAACAATAGCTGAGTTCTGGTTTTTTTTCTGCAGTTCGGCAGTGGTCGGCAGTCAGTTTGTGCTCTTTGGTAGTCTGTTCAGTAGTCTCCGGCGGCTCCACGTTCAATGCACTTCGGGGACCCTGCGGTTAATAGTGAATTCACTGCAGGGTCGGCGAACTGGAATTGCTTTTCACTGAAATTCCGGTGTTTTTAGAATAATCCCTTTTAATTTTTCTAGGAAAATGATCAAATCAAATACATTTAAATAAGGCAAAAAGCTCCACAAGAAGGTGATTGCTGCCAGGTATATGCTAAAGAAGTAATTTAAAACTTTGTCATATTCTCATCTACTAATAAAAAATATTCTAAGGGTTAAAAGACATTTGATACGTTAAATAATGAACTAGTGAAGGAAATGTATCACATAGTAAACAATAAATAAACAGAAGAGGGAGAAGTCGATAAAGTGAAATGTATTATTGCTGAATAAAAATATCAAGGATGAGGTTCTTTAATCACATGATTTAAAATAATGCCAATCTTCATAAATAATCGAGGACTTAATCCTATCAAATAAAACAAAAATAAATCAGATGCTTTGTCTCAACCACTTTGTGAAATTCTATTAGTTTTAACAGCTGGTAGCACAAGTCTCTAATGAGTTTGTCATGTCACAAAGATTACAACATCAAAGTGTCGTGAAAATAAACATTGTTGATGTTTGAGTTGATGTATGCAAATATACGCCTACATTGCTAATAATTAGAAAACAAATTGTCTATAAGATACATTGACTCATACATTACTGTCAGATATGCCAGTATTTAATATTTCAACCCTACGGCTTGTCCGTGAGCAAGTCGGAACTTGTATGATTTACTTACTGAAGGATTTTAACAAAACTATCTGTAAATTGTATCCGTCATGTCGTATTTGTTATAAGATATACAGACTATTTTGTTATTTAGAATTCTATCGTAAATGAGAACATGCTTAACCAGAGCCAGTGCAGTCTGTGGAGTCGTCAAGATATCCTTGTTTTTGGTCGAGTTTGGACAAGGCTTGGACTCAGTCCTAAGGATTGGTGAATGTCCCTTGCAAATTGGCAGTTTTTTCCAGGTACATGTACTCGATTTTCAATTTATCGTTATATATAAAAATTCAAGAAAAATCCGGTGTGTATATGTGACAGCGCTCTAATAAACACAAATAAGTTTCCCAAAATAGAATCCTCTGGATCCTCGTATCTCAGCAAGAGGAAAAAATAAAAAATAACGAATAATAGTGTAATATTGCCCAGACATCCAATGTAATGTTTGCAAAAATGACAAATAGAAAAAAAAATAAAAAAATGAAAGGAAGGTATCCCATTCACAAAGTAAAGAGCCTCCCAAATGGTTCTATGTACTGTGCAGTGTGCCAACTTTATTTGGAATGGCACAGTCCTCTCCTCTCGGCCTCCTTATAGATGGTCCTCAAAGGAAGAGTGACACTTCTTTATTCATAGTGCAGCAGATCTGCTTATACGTCAGTGCCAGTAATTTGGCTATTTTGACCTAGAATTTTCACTTCTCCGGTCATTCTCCTGAGTTTCAACTTTCTTTGAATAGACCTGTAGGTTTTGGCTTTAACATATGGCACTTTGGCAACTTTTCAGGTATTTCCTCACCTTCTCACAGGGATTGAATCGACTATTTTGACTCTAAACATCAATGTCTTGCCAACAAAATAGACAACGATCCAGATTCCAAGCCTGGCTTATACTTAACCAGAGCCAATGAAGTCTATCGATTTGTCAAGATATACCTCTTTTTTGTTGAGTTTGAACAAGGCTTGTTGAATGCTCCAGGAAAATTGGTATTTTTTATCCAGGTACATGTACCAGATTCTCCATTTATCTTTCTATCTAAAAATCCCCGTAATTATGAGTTTGCCTAAAAGGAAATGGTGGTATGCACTATCAGAGGATTAAGAGGCCACGCTGTACTATGACATCTTCAATTTATTAAAGTGGTTATAGCGTAAATATTCTGTCTCCAAAATTCTCCAGTTCTAAGTATTTATTTAGTTTTCATAAAAGCTTAGATTGGCAAAACTTTTTGGTATAGTCACAGTTGAGTACTCAGGAAATTATGGCCATAATATTTTATTACTTTGTAATTCTGTAACAACTGTAACAATTCCATGTTCTTGAACCCAGGACATACTGTAAACGAGATTAACCCCTTAACGCCGCAGGACGTACATTTACGCCCTGCATTAGGCGGGCTTTGGCGCCGCAGGACGTAAATGTATGTCCTCGGCGTTTTCAGCCTTCCCGGGAGATACTCACCTCCTCCGGCGGCTCCCTCGCTGCTCTGACTCCCACGGAGTCAGATCGGCAGGGTTTCCTCCTCCGGCGCACTGACGTCATCGCGCCGGGGGTGCGATGACGTCAGTTTCAGGCGTCCCCCCCGCCGGAGCAGGGGAAGCGCCTGGAGGGGAGGGGAGGGATCCTTCGGATCCCTCTATCTCCCCATCGCCGGGGGCTACAAGACTGTGGCCAGCATTGCTGGAACGGTCACAGCCTGACCTTTCCAGCGATGTATTGGGGTTAACCCATGAGTTGCCAGGTCACGACCGGGCACAAATTTGTGCCCGATCGCAGCCTATTTCCGGTGGGGGCCGCCATCTTGGATGGCAGCCCCCACCTCTGGGTCCCCCCCCCGCGTCAACTGACTCATCGCGCCATGCGCGATGATGTCAGTTAACTGGGGAAGCCCCTAGCTGCAAAGGGATTTCCTTGCAGGAGATAAAGGGGTTCAAAGAACCCCCCTATCTCCTGATCGGTGGCAGCTAGGGGGTCATGCCTGATATCGATGGAAAGGTCTGAGCATGGCCTTTCCAACGATATCAAACATGACAATGAAAAAAGTTAAATAAAAGTGTATAAAAATAAAAATTAAAAAACAATTAATTAATTAATTAAAAAATAAAAACGTGGTTTTTTTTTTATGCAGCATTATTGTTCACATTTCAATTATAATGTGAACAATGATGCTTCACCAATGATTTTTTTTTGGGGGGTTTAGCTAAAATCACGTAATTTCCCCCCACCCAAAAAAAAAAAAAAAAAGGGTTCCCAATTCTACCCCATAGAATATAACCACAAAGGATTGGATAATAAAATGTGAAAAAAAAACACTTTATACACTGTGGATGATTGAAATTTTATTGAAAATTCACATTTTTTTACATTTTTTGTTATAGCATTCTGGCAGGACATGACTTTTATATATAATTATGATATATTATTAATCTTCCGAGTCTGCCGGAAAGAACGATATATAATTTGTCTGGGTGGTATAATAATATGTGACTTAAAACCGCGTTTAAACATGATGAGCAAAAACTTCAGCAAACTTCACTTCCGAAAGAGCGCCAAAGTTGTAAAATTACTCCCGTCCTTAAGGGGTTAATCTTAATGTATTCTTCCTGGTAAAATTACTTTATAAATAAATAAAATAATCAAGATAGCAATAGAGAGGCGGTAAAGGGCAAAGTCTAAAGTTGGTGTGAACGTATTACTGGTTCTGTTCCAAGCAATTCACTATAAAAGCAGCTCAACTCATAAAACGAGGGATGTGTTAATTGATACTGGCAACAGCACCACACGCCGCTGATGGTGCCATTTCTTGGAGTCCTTAGGATTTCCTGGAGTCAAGCGGGACCCCTATGCAAGCTCTGTGCAAACACAAACAAAGGGCATCAAGCGGTGTCAGCAGAAGAACATTGGGAACTATTTGATTTTGTAAGCATTTCTTCTAAATACCGTCTCGAGATGAGAATAAAAAGAGACCTTAAATAAGGAATTGAGGAATAACCAGCGTCCAGGAATTAGGGCTTCCCATTAAAAGTACACAAGGTATACAAAGAGCTGATCTACAGTAACCTTCTATCATGGCCAAGCCACAGGCAACAAATAGCAGGGGCAGCAGCCAGTGTTAACAAGTGAAGTATAATGGCCCTATTTGTTGACATTAAAGGTATGTTTGGAAAAGGGTCACCAGTTGCCTGGCATTCCAAAAGTGCTTGTTGTTGTCAAGTGACAAGAATCTGCAAGAACGTCCATGGGAGTAGTCTGTCATATAATACAATGGGGAAGAAACAAAAAAACAAAAAACTTGCATGGTATATAGAATATTGCAGTCGGTTGACAGTCCCCATGTTTTTCTGCACAAGCTGAGGATCAGTCTGTGAAAAGTGCTGCCCTGCAGTAACTAAGACATAGATACTGCAAGCAAGACGTGACTTCATTATTCATTAAGGAATCTCAGATTAATTGCTGTGGCTGGGTAGACAATTGATTTTTGTGTGCAACATGACAGCTTGATAAATATACATGTGTTATTGTTTTCTTAATGTACATATCCAAGGTGCGTCCTCAGTGATTCACTAGGAGAAATTGTCATAGACGCTTGTGTCGGAAACATCAACTGTCTAAAGTTGGAAGCTGAAATAAATTTCTAGGTATACGCAATTGTTGGTAATAGTATCTGAACTCACAAAGCCCTGTTGACGTTAAATATTGAAACTGTATAATTACACCAACGTAATTGTAGGCTTGAAATGAATATTTCTGAGTCGCAAAAAAAAAGACATAGAATCTTGTTTAATAACCCCTTTGCTATAGATCACTTTTTGTTCAAAAGTATATGTATTAAGCACAACATTATATAGAAAATCAGCGTTTTTTTTTGTTTAGACTGATCTTTAGAGATTCAACAATTCGAATAATGACAATTAAAACAAATTAATATTATTTGTAATGTATTAGTTTGTTCTTTACCAAAATGTTATAGGCATGAAATCTATATTATATGTTGTTTACATATCATTCTTATAATTTTCAGAAGGTGTAGCAGAGATAGAATAAATAAAGTGCCACCAAAATATAAAAATTACTTGTAAGTCAACATCACACCTTTGTGAAGTCTGCAAAGTCAAAAAATGCTGTTGAAAACTGCTACAGTAGCCTAAATCTTATCCCTGTTCTGTACCAGGTAACATCAGAAAGGTAATTCCAATGATCATGCTGTAATGTTAACAATATGTTTTAAATCCCAAATCTTTAATGTGTACAAACCTTGCGGTTGACGACTCGGATGATATATCTGTATGTCAAAGGGCTGCGCGCTTGTTTTTTGAATAACACTGACATTGTGCCCAGTCCATTTATTGGCTTTGGATAAAGTATTTGTCCTCCAGTCTGTCCAGTATACTTCGCTCCCGTACAGTGAAACAGCGAAAGGGTGTGATAAATACTCATGACCACGAATTATTTCCTTCATGGAACTACCATCATACAAAGCAGAATAAATAGCGTCCGATCTGCATAGAAATAGGAAAGTAAACAAATAAGGCAAAGTAAATAAACAGTAAATAACTCATGTCTTTGATAACAACTTAAAAAATATGTAGAATATGTGGTTTTATGGCCCCTGATTGAAAGAGTCTGGTTTTGTTGAGTGTTTTCTGAATGTTTTAACCAGTTGTAATTTAGTCGACTAATAATTTTCATTAAAAACTTAGTTGACTATAATTTTTAAATGATGAAAACTAGACTATAACTAAATTATGATGACTAAAACTATGACTAAAATCTATTGACATTTGACTAAAACTATGATGAAAATCTATTGAAATTTTTGTTGCCTATTAAAATCTAGATGAAAATCTTAGGGGTTAATTTTAATTTGGTTTTAATCCTAGTCCTCTGACTAAAATGATGTTTAGCATAGTCATGTTTTAGTTGACGACTAAAACTATGATGAAATTCTATCGACATTTTCATTGACTAATAGAAACTTGACAAAAGTCATAGGGAAGGACTGATTTTAACATAGTTTTAGTCATAATCTATTGACTAAATGCCATTTAGCTTATGTCATATATTAGTTAATGACTAAAACTATGATGAAAATCTATTGACATTTGATTAAAGCTATAGAAAAAATCTATTGACATTCGACTAAAACTATGATGAAAATCTATTGACTTCTCATTGACTAGTAAAATCAAGACAAAAGTCTTAGGGAGGGATTGATTTTAATTTAGTTTTAGTTATATATTAGTTGATGACTAAGACTATGAAGAAACTCTATTGACATTCGACTAAAACTATGATGAAAATCTATTGACTTTCTCATTGACTAGTAAAAACAAGACAAAAGTCTTAGGGAGGGATTGATTTTAACTTAGTCTTAGTCATATATTGGTTGATGACTAAAGCTATGATGAAAATCTATTGACATTTGATTAAAACTATGATGAAAATCTATTGACAATCGACTAAAACTATGATGAAAATCTATTGACTTTCTCATTGACCAGTAGAAACAAGACAAAATTCTTAGGGAGGGATTGATTTTAACTTAGTTTTAGTCATATATTAGTTGATGACTAAAACTATGATGAAAATCTATTGCCGTTTGACTAAAGCTATACCGAAAATCTATTGACATTTGACTAAAACGGTGATGAAAATATATTAATATTCTCATTGACTAGTAAAAACAAGACAAAAGTCTTAGGAAAGAACTTATATTAATTTAGTTTTAGTCATATATTGGTTGAGGACTAAAACTATGATGAAAATCTATTGATGTTCAACTAAAGCTGTAGCGAAAATCTATTGACATTCGACTAAAACTTTGATGAAAATCTATTGACTTTCTCATTGACTATTAAAAGCAAGACAAAAGTCTTAGGGAGGGATTGATTTTAATTTAGTTTTAGTCATATATTAGTTGATGACTAAAACTATGATGAAAATCTATTGACATTCGACTAAAACTATGATGAAAATCTATTGACTTTCTCATTGACGAGTAAAAACAAGACAAAAGTATTAGGGAGGGATTGATTTTAACTTAGTTTTAGTCATATATTAGTTGATAACTAAAACTATGATGAAGATCTATTGCCGTTTGACTAAAGCTATACCGAAAATCTATTGACATTCGACTAAAACTATGATGAAAATATATTGACATTCTCGTTGACTAGTAAAAACAAGACAAAAGTCTTAGGAAAGAACTTATATTAATTTAGTTTTAGTCATATATTGGTTGAGGACTAAAACTATGATGAAAATCTATTGATGTTCAACTAAAGCTGTAGCGAAAATCTATTTACATTCGACTAAAACGTTGATGAAAATCTATTGACATTCTCGTTGACTAGTAAAAACTAAACAAAATCTTAGGAAGAGACTGATTTTAATTTAGTTTTAGTCATAGTCCTTTGACTAATTGCCATTTAGCTTTAGCCATATTTTATTTGATGGAATTAACATTGGTTTCAACTAGACATGTGCATTCGTTTTAGTACTAAAGCGATTTAGTCCGAATTTTGGGATAATTTAGTTTTAGTATGACTCAAGAGAACGAAACTGCTCAGTACAAAAAACGAAAGAAACTAAAATAAAATGCACTACATTTTAGTTTCAGTCCTCTTTGTGTATTATATTGATGAGTGAGGAGACCAGCAATGAAGAGCGCAACATCGCAACATCCGAAGTTCTGCACCCTCCACATGCCAATGCAGGAAGATGTTCTATACAGAGAGGGACATTAATTCAGGGGATGTTCTATATATTATACAGAGAGGGGTATTAATTAATGCAGGTGGATGTTGTATACATTATAAGAGAGGGGTATTAATTAATGCAGGAGGATGTTCTAAACATTATACAGAGAGGAGCCTTTTTTTTTTTAGCCCTTTAAATCCAGTGGCTGTGAGCGCGGAGATCGGCTGCTTGTTACATTATCTCTCAGTAAATGTATCAGGCTCAGCTGTTACAGTAACTGACTGCTGCTCATCACAGCGCTCAGAGTTTCAGTAAAACAAGAAATAATATTGTTCTAACGTCTTATATATAAAAATATTATTTACTAGTTTTACTGAAACTCTGAGCGCTGTGATGAGCAGCAGTCAGTTACTGTAACAGCTTTGCCTGACACAGGGCAGTATTACAATGTTGGTGGCTAACTTAACCAGAGCTGTTGTAAACTGAAAACCTCCATAGGCTATAATAGCTCTGGGAAGTTTACAACAGCTCTGGTTAGGTTAGCACCAGCTATATAATATGGCCCACGCCCACATTGTGCTGAGAGTGAGAGATACTGTAACAAGCAGCGATCTCAGCCCTCTGAGGAGCCACTACAATAGTAATTGTATCCACTGGTTTTCGGATGAATGAAATTAGTTTTCATACTAAAGAACTGAAAACGAATTTCTTTAGCAACTAAATAAATTGCATTTTAGTACTAATGCATTAGTTCAAAACGAAATTTTGTGCTGTGCACATGTCTAGTTTCAACTGATAACCTGCCAGTAATGAATGAATGTTATATAATAATATGTGCTTGTGGGTTTTATAAGGTCAAGAGATAAATACATTAATTAAATGGAATATAAATATTAACTATATGGAAGACAGAAATACATATTTTTTTGCTATATTAAGAATAATTTATGTATTTGAGAAATTAAAATAGATGAATCGAGAGAACCTTATCCTTATAAAAAAGACAAAAAAGAATGTATGGGACATTCAGCTTTTATAGATAAGACAAGGATTCTTAGCGAAATACATAATATGGAAAAAAAATGTTCTGTTCTTCCTCTCACCTGGCATCCGTCCAGACAATCCTTCTTTCGAAATGATCAACTGTTAGACCATTGGGCCAGGCACCGCTTTCCATATCTTTGTAAATGATTTTTCTGCCTGCTCCGCTCATTGAAGCTGATTCGATGCGTGGGAATGTCGCATCCCAGTCTGTCCAAAAAAGTATTCTGGAGCCAAGAGGGGAGATCAGTGAATTAATACTTGAGATATAAATAAATAAATAAACTGTCAATCCTAAATATGAAGCAGATGATTGTGATCAACCACTTTCCATGCAGAATCTAAGAGAAGAATGAAAGGTCTGACCCTATACGGTCAGATTTTACATTTTTTTTGTTGAATGCTGGTGTATAGATGTATATTTTAATCTTATATTCATAAACCTGTGCATGACAGCCAAACAATGTGTTTTCTAAGAAAATGCTTAGATATTTTTAGACGGTTTATATATAATTTAGCTAGCTTGCTTTCTTTGTCAAATGTTATAAAAAAAACTAAAAAAACAACAGTAATATGTAGAATATGCAGTACCCTGCCTGAATAAAAAAATAATATTTATATTAATATTTTGTTGGACTGCCTTTGGCTGTGATTACGATACACATTCATCGCCGCAAAATCGTTTCGCAAATCTCATGCAATGTCATGTCACAGCCTTTATTTGTGTCCAGAGTCGAATTAACTTATGACCAAGATCTTGTATTGATGATGGGAGAGTTGCAGCACTGCGTAAAGTCTTCTCCAGCACATTATCCCAAAGATTAACCTCAATGGGGGTTAAGGTCTGGACTGTGCGGTGGGCAATCCATGTGTGAAAATGATGTCTCATGCTCCCTCAACCACTCTTGCACAATTTGATACCCGATGAATCCTGTATTGCCATCTTGGAATATGAAGAGGTTTGTAAGGGTCCTGAGGACGAGCAACAGCACTAATGGCCTGCTCTATGGTGGAGCCCGCTCAGGTCTCACAGGTTTTTGCTCTCACCCAGAAAGGGTGGCCAGCACTAATTGCCAAGGGCGTCATCCCTGCACAAGAGGTGCAGCAGCAACCCCCGACGATCATTTCGGCCTGGTTAGGCCTCATCAGGAGGGTATAGCTGACACCCCTCTAGGCGCCTCGAGCAAGGGGTCCACATCTGGATTACCTAGATTCCTCACTATTAGTCTACAGGGTCATCCAGACGTGGACCACTTGCTTGATGTGCCTAGAGGGGTGTCAGCTATAAGCTCCTGAAGAGGCCTAACAAGGCCAAAGCGATCATCGGGGTTGCTGCACCTCTCGTGCAGGGATGACGTCCTTAGACAAAATATAACGTATCTGGTGAGCGCAAATCAAATGCTCTGGAGTCCGGATGTCTCAAGCAGGCCCGCAACACATCATATGGGTATGTAAGAGAAGCAAGTACAAAATATCATAGTGCAAAACTGCAAACCAATGCAGTTGGCTGTCAGTACTGGCCACCCTCATTGGGTTCTAGCCGTCTGATTTGCATATGGAGCATTCATCCCTGTAATGGCACAAACAAGCTAAAACCTTGTGAGACCTGAGCGGGCCCCACCGTAGAGCAGACCACTAGTAGTGTGACTCGTGCTCAGGACCCTCACAAACCCCCTTCCCCATCTTGGAATATGCCCGCTGTGCCATCAGAGAAGAAAAAAAAATAACATTAATGGAAAAACCTGTATATTCAGGGAGTCACATGATCTCCTTTTTTGCAGCTGAAACATATTAATCACTACAGTAATTACCCAATGGAAGGCTCACGGTGGCTTAGTTAAATTCAGTTGGTGGCTTTTCTTAGCCAGGGAGTGTATAATAATAACAATTTAGAGAAAAAGTGACATTTAAATTGTGGCATAACCAATTTATCCAACTATAAACATGTGTGAGTAACGTCCATACTAAGCAATGGATATGATGGTTTTAAGTGGCTATTTTATATATAGTTAACAGAAAACCAACTCTGTTAAAATAAACGAATGTTCCATTAAAGCCAAGTGAGCCATTGCACAGCATTATCAAAATGATTTTCTCCAAATGGGGAATATCTAAAATGCTAGAATTGAAAAGGTCAAGCACCACTTAATGTAAATGTCAGACAGAATGAGCAGTTGTAATAACTCCTGATCTTCATAAAGTGTTAAGGGCGGGAGGAGACCCCCCTGTGTAATACTGTAGTGACATCATCATCGTACAAACTTTAACACATGTGCAAAATGAGAAACAAAACCACGTGTCTGATGCCATTTCCCATTGATTGCCAAGTTTAATCCAAGCATAATGCTTTGTAATTAAAATCCAAATGGCATTCATCCCTTAATGAAAACGCATATTTAATATGGATTCAGATCAATAATCTTTTCTATTTCGTGTTGTACTTGTTGAATTTACTGAATGTGCGTCTTGGATCTGGGGGACGTGTTTCCATTGTTATTACAATCATTAATATTTGTTTAGATTACATGAAGCATGGCTGTGAGGCAGAATAGGAAGTTAAGTGGCCGTGGAAAAGCAACAACACATAAATGAAGGTTATTATTAAAAAATAAGAGGATAGACTTTTAACTAAATAAATTAGCAAGGTAGCTCATAAGATCTCAATCTTGTGGAGTTAATGAGGTCATAGTTAATGAAATTGATATACAATACATATAGAGCACTATCGTATGCCTTGAGCTAAAACGAGGATGCTAACGGGAAGAACTTGTGCTCTCAAATTTCCTCTTAGCATCTCCGTTTTACCAGCAACTTACGAGGCAGGCGCTGAATTCTGGATCCTGCCCCGTAATGGCCACTAACCGTCCCGGATACTCGCTGCAGCGTAACGCTCCGCAAAGTGTATCGCCCGCTGGAGTCCATAGGACTCCATGGAGGCTTGTGCTGCCGGGTCATGTGACCTGCAAAATCTCGCTCTTATGAGATCGTGCAGGTTCGGGCAGTGATTGTGGAGGGAAACCGGGGACTATTTGTCTCTTGTCTCACTCTGCACCTGACGGCAAGAAGCGGCAGACCGGCCGCCGTTCTCGCCGCGGGATGAGAAGTGAGAATCTGATTTTTTGGGGTGTTCCAGCTGATGCTGAGTGATTGTGCAGAAGAAAGCGGACTCATTTAGCACTAGCTTAGACTGTTCTAACTGATCCTAACTCTAATTACTCTTTGCGCTCTCAATGTCAAGTATAGGGCACACAAAGTACTGTAAGCTCATGCTAGAAAGCGCTATTACCGATGGGCTGATGCTTTTTTTAACCTATTAGTGGTCAGGATCTGATCTGGATGTCCCGCTATTACTTCGTTTAACGCATGTGAGCACTAGTGCTAGCGTTAAGGTGGTGATAGAGTGAGGTTCTGATGAAGATGGAATTAATATCTCTTAGATTTGCGTAATAGTATTTCCAGACTGTGGACTGTTGTGGCTGATCACCATATCCCTTGCACTTTTCCCCTTTGTCTCCCCTCTTTTTTCATGTTTAGGCTTAGTAAACTAATTTGACCTTAACTCCTTTACTGCCAAGATCGAGATATCTTAGGACTTCAAAGGCACCATCAGGTACCGATAACGAGTTATCTCGATCTGCAGCTCTGAAGGGCAAAAACAAATGAAATTTGTTTGCTGCAATCTAATTTTGTTTGCTTTTGGGTTGCAGCAGGGGCCCCTAAAGTTTTTGCCCTATGGGCATAATGTCTGAGGTGATAAACTGCTTAAAATCTGCTGATGAATGCCCTGACATATCGGGATTTCAGCATCTGAAACTAGTTTAACTTCATTTGATCAGCAGATAGCGCCATCTGCCTGTTAAATGGGTTATTACAGCATGGAAAACACTGGGAATATTCCCAAATATTTCTTACTGTATAATTAATTAAAAATTATTTTTCAATAGACCACTGGGTCCTAACAATGTTGTTTTTTTAAATCACTTGTTAGTAAATGGGTTTAAATGCATATGCAATATACCTTACTGCCACCATTTAGAGCACCACTAGTATCTTGAAGAACTTATCTAAAAAAAAAACTAAAATTTAAAAGGAATAACATAGATGGTGCTTTTATCCAGTAACTGTCCATATAATTTCAAGGCACATTATATATTAAGGGCTCTATCACATTCTTTGCGCAAAAACGCTCTTGCAGAGCGTTAATTTGTGCGCGAAACGTTAAACTTTAACGCGCGTAAATTAAGCTGGTATTACAATCCGAGCGCATTTATTCATCTGTCAAAAAATAACACGGGTAAAAAAAAAGACGCACAAAAACGTGCACGTATCAACGTTGCGCGCAGAAATCAGTGTGCGGACTGTTTTTTCACGCAATTCATTCAATCAGTATTAAGAACCACAATTGTCTCCCGTTCAGTTTTTGCACCTGTCAAAATCAATCTGAGTATATACGCTGCAACAATAATAAAAACACGCACAACTTCTCCATTTTATTGTTTGGGTATGTGTAGAATGTGTAACTATACATTGCTGTATTTTTATTTTCGGGCTGATGTATTTGGTTTCGGCCAGGACGTTCAGATTTGCCGTTACCACCAGCTTTTCAAAGACATTAAAATTATGCACGCAAACGCTGTGCATTAAATTTTGCAAATAGATTGTTATACCATCCACGTACCAACGCACAAACGCATTTGCGCTCACAATGTTAAGTATAGGACGCGCAAAGTACATTACGCTCGCAAAGGGTTCGTGCAGGTCCACCCGCGTTAGACGTTAACGCACATTTTTTGCGTGGACATTGTAATACGACGTTCTGCGCAAAGGGGTTTTTTTGCCCCTCGCGTTAATGCGTTTTTGCGCATGCATTAACGTTTGCGCGACAAATGTAATAGAGCCCTAAAAGTGTAAAAGATGGCACATAACAAACACATTTAAGCAAAAGTAATATTTTACCCGTATCTAGGATCCAAAGCAATCGCCCTGGGATGCTCCATGCCACCCGCAATCAATGTGGTTCTCATTTTACCATCTAATTTAGCAACTTCAATTTGATCCAAATTACTGTCAATCCAATAAATATTCCCAGCGATCCAGTCTATCGCCAGTCCCTCTGGTGTTGCTAGTCCATGCTGAATCACTACTTCAATTCCACTTACACCTGTGAAATGAGAAAATTACTTTAGCGAGCTCTAATCTTGGTAAGAACAAGGGACAAGCACATATTCACTGAGGCTGCATCCATGACCAGTATTAATTCTTAAACATGTGGCAAGAAAAGTGATAGGTAGTCATGCACAGTGCTGGATATTGTACAGACATGAAAGGGTTAAGCATGTTTTGGTTGGTGGAGTTGTTCTTCATGTAATGTAACAAAAAAACAGAAATGCTATTAAAAGGACCCTAATTGTATCTCACTGCCTCGAGTTTCTTTTTAATGTCTATAGAACATGAGCGCTCTTTCCTCTTAACCTCTTCCAGCATTAGCTGATGTCATAAAACGAGTTAAATTCCAGCTGCAGAGAGCCCATCAGTCCCCCTTGAGGACCCTACTGTACCACTCAAAGTTCAATCTTGACCAGTATTTGATATGCATTGATTTAGTAAAATATACATATTTTATGTTGGAGATGTTGGTGGAGTGTCCCCGGTCTATAATCTGGACCATCTCTGCTTTTAGAAGAACCCAAGCATGGCACAATAGACCCGAGAAACAAGTGGAAAATGAGTAACATTATACACTGATAGGTAAACACTGCCATGCTTGATTGATGGAGGTCGTAAAAGTGGACATGGGTGGCAGTAAAGGATGATACATACTGGTTGTGGTTACCTGGAGGACTTTGAATTTCCCAAATTATTATTTTCGCCATTGGACAAGATATTGGTGATTCCCAGAAAAACATTGGAAGTTTAGTTTTGCATTATTTTATCGATTTGGTTTGTATTGTACTGTTATAATATATACCGTATACACTTGAACACTGTATATTTAGAAATAAAACAAAAGTTTATTTATCTTAATAAGTCCCTGATTGTGTCTCCCAGTGTCTGAGTAGGCATTTTTTTATATTTTTTTGAAAGAGTGCAGCTAAACCATGTGTTGTGTTGTCCGATTTTCTCAGCACTCACGCTTTGAAACTCACTTTTGGAAGGTGCCGCGGTGCCAGAAGATCCTCAGACATATGTTATATTAACCAGATAAGGAGCACTCACGGACTTAGAAAAAATAAAATGTTTGCTTTATTAGGAAGTAATTTAGGAAGTCATTTATGACTTCCTAATAAAGCAAACATTTTATTTTTTCTAAGTCCGTGAGTGCTCCTTATCTGGTTAATATATATGTGTGTGTGTGTGTGTGTGTGTGTGTGTGTGTGTGTGTGTGTGTGTGTGTGTGTGTATGTGTGTGCGGGTGGCCTCTGCAATATTAAACACACTTTTGATAGTGTGGAGGCTTTTTGTCTCACTTTTAGTCCTTCACCACAACCCTTATAGACACTTACTTACCTATGGTCCAAACATCCACTGCAACTGGTCATCATGCCTGTCTCCTAGCTGATGAGGGTTCAACAAACCTGAAACAGCGCTGTCCTGGGAGTGGCTTTGACCAGTTGCATAACCTTATCTTTGCTACAAAGCCACAGTGTGGCGTAGCATTGATTTTAGGGTTCTGTGTAATAACAGATCCAGGATGTGTAAAAGTGAGACAGAGGTCATTTGCATATCTTACCCAGAATTCCTTGCTGCATATGGGGAATGTGGCACAGGAGCTCTGGGATGCAATTCTTTGAATTGCTATGATGTGCGGGTGGCCTCTGCAATATTAAACACACTTTATATATATATATATATATATATATGTGTGACAGTGTGATAAAGGGCAGGGTAACAGACCAGTTTTATTAGCAGGCGGATGGAAAAAGCCCTTTTCCCCCTATAGTGTTAATTATCAGCTGAAACCTGATTATGACTGCCCTGCCTTTATGGAGGGTGGATCCCTCTGGGGGGCACTCTTTGTGCTGGGTGCAGCAGAGAAGGAACTAAAACCCTGCATCTACTAAGGGAAGTATGTTTTACTTCCTTCTGCTTATTGGCAAGCAGCTTAGCTGCCCAATGTTGTAGTGAGTGTAGATAAAAGTTTAGTTAGGATCCTCATAAGGTGTAGGCTTTTGACCTATATTTGTTTATTTTCTTGTTTAGGGAGTACTCTGCATGTACCGTGGCTGCCCAATAAAGAAAAGCCTGAAGCACTGATCCGTGTGCGCAATGAGTCACTATATATATATATTTTACGGGTAAAGCCCGAAGTGCGGTTAATCCTAGAATTTCCAGGATAATCCTGACATTACCCAGGCGTTATTAGCAAAAGTCCAAAGTGAAATTAAATTTCGGACTTTAACCGGGTAATCTGCAAAGTATCCAGAGACCTCTGGGTGCTCCGGTTTTCTGTTCTGTTTTAACCGGTAATTCGAGATTACCCTAGTGTTACTGGATAAAGTGTGATTTGCAACGAAACATCAGACTTTATCTGCGTAATCTGCAAAGTATCTAAACACCTCT
Source organism: Leptobrachium leishanense (assembly GCA_009667805.1). Classification (NCBI taxonomy): domain Eukaryota; kingdom Metazoa; phylum Chordata; class Amphibia; order Anura; family Megophryidae; genus Leptobrachium; species Leptobrachium leishanense. Next base: position 25,084,825 of record CM019069.1, read on the forward strand.
GGGTACTCGGCTTTTCTTGGGTTTTCAGCAGGTTACAGGTGACTGAATTCCGAGGATTACCCGGATAAAGCTGAAAACTGTCATCTGACTAAGAAACTTGTGTTTTTTGTTATTTTTAATGAAATTGTATCCACAGTCACAAACCGCACTAAATAACCGTCATGTGACTCTGTGCATTAATTGTCTGAAAATTAATTTATGAAGATAAAGATATTATATAAAGAGTAACCTGATGGTTATTATGTTTTATAAATGATATATAAGCACATATGACACATATTAAAGATCATGTAACTCTTTCACATTTACAAGAAACATATCCTGTTACTCTGTATATTCATTATATCCGCAATACATTTTAATGTTTGTCTTTTGCCATTTTCGTTGATAATATCCATAGATAATAGCAAAATTCACTGTTACCCAAGCGGGGGTTGGATGCTCTGCAGATTACCCAGGTGAAGCTGTGGATAGTCCTCAGATTACCCGGGTGAAGCTTCAGACTTGCACATTATCCGGGTAAAGTGCGAATTTTTCAGCTCTTACAGATTGTTACCCAAGGGCAGTTGGTTAGTTCTAAGATTACCCGGGTAAAGTCTGAAATTTTCATTTTTTTACAGCTTTACCCAGCTGTTTTAGGTAATGTCAGGATTACCCGGGTAACATATATATATAAATTTGATAGGCCGTGTTAGTCCAGTTTGCCAAAATCAAAATTGCTATACTCGTCGTGATTATATATATATATATAGTTAATTTTAGGTGTGTTTTAAAACCACCAATTTGAAATATCGAATTATAATTAATTTTATCCATGATGATAACAATCACCGTCGCCAGCAATGCAACCTGAGTCATGGAAAGACATCAAGAATGGGATGACTTGGTTACTGTATGATGACAAATAGGAAGAGACATGCAAAAAACGATGAAAAATATGGGGCCACTAATTTTGGGGAAGCGAAGAAAGAGATTGATGTCTGGAGAATATGTGGAAGAGAAGAAGAGATGTGAAATGTTGGGTTATTAGAAAAAGTGGGTTCATCAACTAGAGGTTGTGCAAATCATGCCATATTTATATTTTGCAGGATCACAGGAGTAATTTTTACGGATGATTAAACTATGCTAAGGGCACATTAGCGGAATAGAATTGTCAGGTAATGAAAATTGTGGAACTTTAATTCAAATGATTAACAGCACAAGGATAACTAATGCAAAATACCCCTAGGATTCTGTAGATATTTATCGAAACACTGTGTGTATTAACAAATAATTTAATCTATTTGCAATAAACAAACTGAATTGAGCTCTAGGCTGCAAACCCAACATTGCTCTTGTAACTAGTAGACATTTTCTTTCTGCTATATGTTATCAAATGACCTTTGAAATCCTTAAACTTTTTTCAAATCCTTTTTTTAGGGTGGATTGAAGGTAATTTTAAGCAACTTTTGTAGGTCAAACCTTACAGTGGTTTTCTTGCGCCCAAGGAGAAAAGAGCAGGGAAGCGGGTTTAAAGACTTTATAAAGAGTATAGAATACAGAATTGCATTTATGATAAAATAAAAAAATAAATAAAAAAATAATAATAATAATAATTAAAATAATAAAATAAATATAAAAAATAATATATAAATATATATACTCTTCCGGTTCCTGTAATTAACCAGGCTCACCTGTATGATATTGCTCATTGTTATTTGGTGTGTATATAAAGACATTGTCATAATGTTTTAATTATATCTTGAAAAAAGTCCAGTGGGACTGAAACGTCGACTTATATGACCTAATAAAGGATTTAAGAATCATTGAAAAGTCTGAGTTGCGGAATGCCGAGAGAATTATTCTTACTAAATACCTGGTTACAGCACCACAGCACGAGTAATCTGCTACCGGGTGTGTGGAGATCGAGATTTCTTCATATATATATATATATATATTTATATATAATATTTTTAATATTTTTTTACTATTTTAATTATTTTTTTATTTATTTTTATTTTTTTTGCACCTAAAATTCTAATTTGTATTCTTAATATTTTACTTTTTGGATTGTGCTAAACATATACTGTGTGTCTGACCTGTAATTTATTAATTAAATATTTTAATATAGTAGCTGACAGAACCTTCTTAACTTACCTGAGTTTTCCGACAACTTCCCCCTGTATATTTTGTCCTCTACAACGTCGGTCCAGTATAGCAAACTCTGATTAAAATGGAAATCCAAAGCTATAGTGTTTCTTAAACCAGGAACTAATAGGCTGTAATCTCTTTTATGCAGGTCGATTCGTCTAATCTCATGACGGATAGAAAAAATAATGAAAGCTTCAAATGTATCTGGAAGTAAAGTAATGACAGTATTAATCATGTGTTCACTAAATCCAGGGGTAATGATTGCTGAAGGAGATTGGCAGTTAGATATCTGGAAGTTGAATTTGTTGGCACTTTATAAATACTTGTAACTGTAACGGGTATTAACTCTAAATCCAGGATATGCTTTTATCTTAAGTATTTTAAGATACACTGTTTTTGATAAAAAAAATAACAATGATACTTTACAATCTTGTCTAAATTTTACCATAATAAATGTGACTGTTGTCTTAAAGAAAATAGGTGTTAAAAATGCATAAATAAAAGTAAAAACTACTGCCTTAAACAATCCCCCCCCCCTTTTGAATACTCTTTATTTCCGAGCAGGACGTCTGCGTTGAAATACTACTATGGCTTATGAAGAAAATACGAAAGTTGTTTTGCAGTAATGAAACAGCAAATCACTTTTATATATTACATAAAGAAGAACAAGCACAAAGGAACAAAATGAAAAGAAAAAAAACACAACATATTAAATTACACCTCCAAGTTAATAAAGAAGAAAATATAAATACATTTATAAAGTATATAAAGAACACAAACAATAGGTGAAATAACAAAAAAGATATTGTAAGACATGATAGGACCAAGAGGTGCAGAACACACAATTAGCTAATAGCATTAAAAATACTATGCAGAACACAAAATATAAAACATTTATAAAGTATATTGTGGCGGGATGGAAGTCCGCCTGCGGTCCTGCTCTATCTGACCCCCCCCTTTGGTGGCATCCGGCCCGACTACCGAGTGGCACGGCACTCGGCGTCTCGAGCGGCCTGGAGGATGAAATGGCGTTGGTCCGGCGTCTGGAGAGATGGTGCGGTGTTGCCTTGGGGATCCTGTTCCTGGGTTGAGTGGTGATGCAGGAGACCGCTGAGTGTCTCCTGCAATAGTGATTGTAGCTCTGAAATGAAGACACCAGACGTGGCTGTATGCTTTAAAACAGTGAACTGAATTTTATGGGTATCAACAGGGTCATTTATACAACTTCACACAGATTTCCAACTCCCCCACCCACACAACAGCACTGATTGGCTCCTTTCCCAGCCTCCTGTTCCCTATCAGGTCCCTTTCAGCCTTCCCATTGTCCAGGGATTAGGCAGATGAGGTCTTGGAAAAGCCTCCAATCAGCTGGCTTGCTGTATCCTCTATCTTGCCCTTTCAGGCTCCCCCATTGTCCAGGGGATTAGGCAGATGAGGTCTTGGAAAAGCCTCCAATCCTCTGGCCCGCTGCATCCTCCATTTTGGGGCATGATATCCTTTGTTCTGTGAAACCATGCTGGGATGAGCAAAATGGCGACAGGGAAAAACACATACAAACGGTTTCTTTCATACTTTTACAGTCACATCAGACAGGGTACATTTTCATTGCATTACACCAATAAAACCACATCTAGCAATAAAATAAGAGGTCCATAGGCTCACACGCAAAACCAAGGAAAAAAGGTCTTTAAAAAGGGTTCAGTCCTTAGTCCTGTGGCTCGCTGAAAAGAGCTCTCATGTCCGTTCCGTGACATTTCTCCCCCCTTCTAGAGTCCGACGGACACGGTTGGACCCACACGGGTCGACTCGGGGAAGTCGGAGCAGTCTTTGTGGCCCATAGTCTGTGGGAAGGAGGCGAGCCACCAGGCTTCTCCATTTGTCCTTGCGGCAGTGCCTGGCGTATTGGGGGTACAAGTCTTTGGGGGTACCCCCTCCGGAATAAGGGTCCTGTGGTCAGGGAGGGGTACCGCCTGTACCAACTCCGGAGGTATCGCGCACCCGGGAAAAACGGGTGCTAAATGAACGTGCCCGTGTGCCCTGGTCAGCCGTTGGAAAAAACAGTGGCTGCATGGGGCCTCCGGGCCAAAGGGGTGTGGAGATGGGCAGAGTTGAAACAGGCTCTGCCCCATTGCCAGCGCGTCGGCTGGGGGGTTCAAGGCCGAGGAAGGGTCCCCGGGCAGGAGAATGGTGTCCTCCATCTCCGGTGGGGTCAGTGGCTGCGGAATAAGCAGCTCGGGTGTATCCTCTTTCTGTTCCCCGAGGCAGGCGGTGAAGGTTGGGCAGAGGCCGGCGGCACTCGGTCCGGTTGCCAGCTCTTCTGCTGGGGAAGCGGGCGCAGGAACGACGTCCAGGCAGTTGGATGGGGTCAACGGCTGCGGGGTAAGCAGCTCGGGGAAATCCTCCTTCTGCTCCTCGGGACAGACGAGGGAGGGTGGGCAGAGGCCAGTGGCACTCTGTCCCGTTGCCAGCTCTTCTGCTGGGTAAGCGGGTGTGGGAACAAAGTCCAGGGGGTCGGATGGGGTCAACGGCTGCGGGATAAGCAGCTTGGGTAAATCCTCCTTCTGCTCCTCAGGGCAGACGATGGAGGGTGGGCAGAGGCCAGCGGCACTCTGCCCCATTGCCAGCTCTTCTGCTGGGGAGGTGGGTACAGGAACAAAGTCCAGGGGGTTGGATGGGGTAAGCGTCTGCGGGATAAGCAGCTTGGGTAAATCCTCCTTCTGCTCCTCAGGGCAGACGATGGAGGGTGGGCAGAGGCCAGCGGCACTCTGCCCTGTTGCCAGCTCTTCTGCTGGGGAGGTGGGTACAGGAACAAAGTCCAGATGGTCGGATGGGGTCAACGGCTGTGGGATAAGCAGCTTGGGTAAATCCTCCTTCTGCTCCTCAGGGCAGACGATGGAGGGTGGGCAGAGGCCAGCGGCACTCTGCCCCGTTGCCAGCTCTTCTGCTGGGTAAGCGGGTGTGGGAACAAAGTCCAGGGGGTCGGATGGGGTCAACGGCTGCGGGATAAGCAGCTTGGGTAAATCCTCCTTCTGCTCCTCAGGGCAGACGATGGAGGGTGGGCAGAGGCCAGCGGCACTCTGCCCCATTGCCAGCTCTTCTGCTGGGGAGGTGGGTACAGGAACAAAGTCCAGAGGGTTGGATGGGGTAAGCGGCTGCGGGATAAGCAGCTCGGGGAAATCCTCCTTCTGCTCCTCGGGACAGATGAGGGAGGGTGGGCAGAGGCCAGCAGCACTCTGCCCGTTGCCAGCTCTTCTGCTGGGTAAGTGGGTGTGGGAACAAAGTCCAGGGGGTCGGATGGGGTCAACGGCTGTGGGATAAGCAGCTCGGGTAAATCCTCCTTCTGCTCCTCAGGGCAGATGATGGAGGGTGGGCAGAGGCACCACCCGGGCAGGAGCGGCACTCTGCCCCGTTGCCATCTCTTCTGCTGGGGAGGTGGGTACAGGAACAAAGTCCAGGAGGTTGGATGGGGTAAGCGGCTGCTTGATAAGCAGCTCGAGGGTATCCCCCTTCTGCTCCTTGGGGCAGATGGTGGAGGATGGGCAGAGGCCAGCGGCACTCTGCCCCATTGCCAGCTCTTCTGCTGGGTAAGCGGACACTGGCACAGTGTCTTCTTGCGGGGGCGGGAAGATAACTTCCTCTCTGGGCCACTCGGACCCTTTACGCGGCCCATTTTGGTCGCTTGGCACCTGCCGTGCTTCTTCCGACCTGGCCGGCTCATCTACTGTGGTCCTGACGGGGACCCATGGGAGCATCTCGGGCTCCAATACTTCTGTGTCACTTGGACTGTCTGCTTCTTCGGCCAGACAGTCCCAGGTCATGGGGCTTAGGCCTGACTGCGGAGCGTCATCCAACAACCTTCTGTAGGCCTTTTCAAGCTCCCATTCGCGCTCTACCAGGAACTCCAGTTCCTCTATCTCGAAGTCCTTGCTCTCGTATCAGAGTTCCTCTTCCCGGCGTTCCAGTATCTCCTCCAACCGTCACTCCGACTCTTCTCCAAACCCGGGGTCGTTGGCCATCCTTTCATATAGCAGCCCTGTGCCGCCGTAGTGGAGGCCTGCGGTGGAGGCGCCGTCGATGGTGCGGGGTTGCAGGGGGCCTATTAAAAAGATATTGTAAGACATGATAGGACCAAGAGGTGCAGAACACACAATTAGCTAATAGCATTAAAAATACTATGCAGAACACAAAATATAAAACATTTATAAAGTATATTGTGGTGGGATGGAAGTCCGCCTGCGGTCCTGCTCTATCTGACCCCCCCCCTTTAGTGGCGTCCGGCCCGACTACCGAGTGGCACGGCACTCGGCGTCTCGAGCGGCCTGGATGATGAAATGGCGTTGGTCCGGCGTCGCCTTGGGGATCCTGTTCCTGGGTTGAGTGGTGATGCAGGAGACCGCTGAGTGTCTCCTGCAATAGTGATTGTAGCTCTGAAATGAAGACACCAGACGTGGCTGTATGCTTTAAAACAGTGAACTGAATTTTATGGGTTTCAACAGGGTCATTTATACAACTTCACACAAACAGATTACCAACTCCCCCACCCACACAACCAGCACTGATTGGCTCCTTTCCCAGCCTCCTGTTCCCTATCAGGTCCCTTTCAGCCTTCCCATTGTCCAGGGATTAGGCAGATGAGGTCTTGGAAAAGCCTCCAATCAGCTGGCTTGCTGTATCCTCTATTTTGCCCTTTCAGGCTCCCCCATTGTCCAGGGGATTAGGCAGATGAGGTATTGGAAAAGCCTCCAATCCTCTGGCCCGCTGCATCCTCCATTTTGGAGCATGAGATCCTTTGTTCTGTGTAACCATGCTGGGATGAGCAAAATGGCGACAGGGAAAAACACATACAAACGGTTTCTTTCATACTTTTACAGTCACATCAGACAGGGTACATTTTCATTACATTACACCAATAAAACCACATCTAGCAATAAAATAAGAAGTCCATAGGCTCACACGCACAACCAAAACGAAAACAGGAAAAATGGTCTTTAAAAAGGGTTCAGTCTTTAGTCCTGTGGCTCGCTGAAAAGAGCTCTCATGTCCGTTCCGTGACATATATAAAGAACACAAACACACTGAGTAAAGGTGAAATAAGAAAAAAGACATTGTAAGACATGATAGGACCAAGAGATGCAGAACACACAATTAGCTAATAGCATTAAAAATTAGTGATGGGCCGAACACCCCCGTGTTCGGTTCGAATTTGAACTCGAACGTTTGAAAAAGTTAGAATTCGAACACAACGCAAGTCTATGGGGCTCAAAAGTTTGACATTAAAGTGCCCTCCAAGAGGGCATATATGCAATATATTGGTCATAAAAGGTGTATGGGGGTCCGGGTACTGCCCTGGGGACAGGAAACAGTGAAAAAAAGTAAAACGTTTTTTTTTTAAAAAAAAAAAATATGTACCGATTTGGATATCGACTAACTAGTGAATTCAAAATGAACTATCAAATGGATATCGACTAACTATCGAATTCGAAATGAACTATCAAATGGATATTTCGAATTCGATAGTTAGTCGATATCCATTTGATAGTTCATTTCAAATGTTAAAAAATGTGTAGGAAATGTTGTACCCCTTGGCTTCAATGTTAAAGGTGTGGGAAATGTTGCATCCCCTAGGCTTCAATGTTAAAGGTGTGGGAAATGTTGAATCCCATAGGCTTCAATGTAAAGTTGTGGGAAATGTTTAATCCCATAGGCTTCAATCAATATTAAAAAAGGTTTGGGAAATGTTGAATCCCATAGGCTTCAATGTTAAAAAAGGTGTGGGAAATGTTGCATCCCATAGACTTCCATGTTAAAAATATTGCCGTTTCAATTCAATATCTACCAAACCATTGTTTATAATATTCTGCAGGTAAAAGTGTCTTTATTTTTAAATTTTTCAGGATTTTTTAAGAATTGTTTTAAAAAAAATAATTTATTTTTTTTTGGTCGAACTTTTTTCGACGGCCACAAAAGTTTGAGGTTCGCGAACGTTCGAACTGCAGATGTTCGAATCGAACTTCGAACTGATTCGAACCGGCAGCCCATCCCTAATAAAAATACTATGCATAACACAAAATATAAAACATTTATAAAGTATATAAATAATACAAACAGACTAACGAAAGGTGTGCTTGTGTCTGTAAGTGTGTTCAAATAATCAAATGAGAAAAAGACATTATATAAGACAGGGTAGGCCCAAGAGGTGCAGAACACACAATCAGCCAATAGCATTACAAAATACTATGCAGAACACAAGATATAAAATTATTATACAGTATATAAATTACACAAACCCACTAACACACATTAAGGAGTGTGTGCGTGTGTGTTTGTTTAAATAATCAAATAAAAAAAAGACATTATAATACAGGATAGGACCAAGTGGTCCAGAACACACAGTTAGCCACTAGCACTAAAAAAATACTATACATAAGACAAAATATGAAAAAATATAAAGTATATAAATTACACAAAGACACTAACATACATTAAGGTGTGTGTGTGTTTAAATAATCAAATAAGACATTATAAGACAGGATAGGACCAAGTGGTCCAGAGCACGCAATTAGCCAATAGCAGATAAAAAATATTATACATAAGATAAAATATGAAAAAATATAAAGTATATAAATTACACAAACACACTAACATGCATTAAGGCGCATGTTTAAATAATCAAATTGGATAGGACCAATGGTCCGGAACACACAATTAGCCAATAGCACTAAAAAACATACTATGCATAACACCCTTTTACTCTTGCTCTAAATGTGACCCTGACAGAGAAATGTCTGTTAAAGATTAGCTTTGAAACCTTTTAAATCTCTGCATCTCTTTCCTTTTAAAGTGTAATTGCTATCTTGCTAATCTCTCAGCAGGTGACACGTGTGATACATTTTCATAATAATAGGGGTTAGTTGTACATTTCTTCCTCTGAGAGCCTTCCGCGACAGATAATCGAGCACCCCGTCATGAGGCATGGAACATACATGACGGTAACATCATGTATACTTATGGTTTTTTTTTTTATGAGAGATAAACAGTTATGCGTTTAATTAAAGGTAATAATAGCTTCTAAGAATAAATGAAAATCATGAAAGAATAGCATACCAGCGTTACTGCAGGTCTCTCCATCTACATTCAAAGCCCATCCTTCATAGCAGGAGCATTTTACAATATGCTTGTGTTGTTCACAAACTTGGCTACATTTCAGGTGCTTAGTGCAGTAATCCACAATGTCACAAGTCTTGTTGTCAGAACTCAAATGCATTCCTTGTGGGCAAGAACATACTATTCCTCTTCCTGGGGCAACGGTGCATTGGTGACTGCAGCCTCCATTATTCAGAGAGCATTCATCTATTAAGGGATAAGATATTTAGACAGGAAAATAACCAAGTATCTTTTTGTCTACAGTAATTGTCTTCTTTACATACTATATATACTCTCGCCGAATACTATATTAGGTAGGGATGTGCAAGGCTGAAAAATTTGTTTTGTTTAGTTTTGTTTTTAAATAATTTCGTTTTTGGAAATTCCGTAACTAATTTCGTTTTGTTTTGGATCGATTTGAAAATTCGTATCGCTTTGAAATTTCGAATCGATTCAAATTTCATATATCAATTCGATAGTTGATATCAATTCGAATTTTGGATCACTAAATAATACCCCAATTGATTAAATTTTGCTGTTAAAAGAAAAGCTAGGGTTAAATATTAAGCTGTGTCACAGATTTAGTATTTGAGTCAAATTAAACAGTGGAACAAAATTAATTTGTTACATAAAGTCCTTTGATGACCATTACTTGTATTGTAAGTTAAGATCAATTTGATAGTTGAATCAATTTGATAGTTCATTTCAAATTCGATAGTTGATATCAAATTGATAGTTCATTTCAAATTCGATAGTTGATTACAATTCGAATTTTGGATCACTAAATTCCTCAAATGCTGCTGTTAAAATACAATCTAGGGTTAAATTAAGCTGTGTCACAGATCTAGTATTTGAGTGAATTTAACAGGGGCAGGTGCTTGTGAAACTAAATTAATTTGTTTCATAAAGCTGGTTGCTGACTGCAATACTTGTATGTATTTTAATTTAAGATCAATTCGATAGTTGATATATCAATTCGGTATCGATTCGATAGTTGATATCGATTCGAATTCTGGAACACAAAAAAATTATTAAAATTTTTCTATTATGATGATGACACAGTGTAAAACGAAATAAATTCGTTATATAACATTTCGTTTCGAATTTGGATCTTATCGATTCGTTATTCAGAAGTACATCCAAAATATGAATTAACGAATTTCGTTCCAAATTTTTCAAAAATGAATGCACAACTCTACATCTGTTCAATTGCTTGTTAACACAAATTGCTAATCAGCCAATCACATGGCAGCAACTCAATGCATGTAGGCACCTAGACGTGGTGACGACAACTCGCTGAGGTTCAAACCGAGCATCAGAATGGGGAAGAAAGGGGATTTATATGACTTTGAACGTGGCATGTTTGTTGGTGCCAGATGGGCTGGTCTGAGTATTTAAAAAACTGCTGATCTTCTGGGATTCTCATGCACAACCGTCTTGAGGGTTTACAGAGAACTGTCCAAAAAAAAGAAAATATTCAGTGAGCCGCAGTTGTGTAGATGAAAATGCCTTGTTGATGTCCAAGGTCAGAGGAGAATGGGCAGACTGGTTTGATATGATAGAAAGGCAAGATTAACTCAAATAGCCACTCGTTACAACCAAGGTATGCAGAATACCATCTTTGAACGCACACAACGTCCAACCTTGAAGCAGATGGGCTGCAGCAGCAGCAGACCACACTGGGTGCCACTCCTGTCAGCTAAGAATAGGAAACTGAGGCTACAATTTGCACAGGCACCAAAACTGGACAATAGAAGATTGGAAAAACATTGCCTGGTCTGATGAGTCTCGATTTCAGCTGCGACATTCATGTGGTAGGACTTGAATTTGGTGTGATCAACATGAAAGCATGAATCCATCATGCCTTGTATCAACGGTTCAGGCTGGGGGTGGTGGTGTAATGGTGTGGGGGATATGTTCTTGGCAAACTTTGGGCCCTTTAGTACCAATTGTGCATTGCTTAAACATCACGGCCTATCTGAGTATTGTTGTTGACCATGTCCATCCCTTTATGAGCACAGTGTACCCTGTATCTTCTGATGGCTACTTCCAGCAGGATAATGCACCAGGTCACAAAGCTCAGATCATCTCAAACTGGTTTCTACAACGTGACAATGAGTTCACTGTCCTTCAATGGCCTCCACAGTCACCAGATCACAATCCAGTAGAGCACCTTTGGGATGTGGTGGAACGGGAGATTAGCATCATGGATGCGCACACGACAAATCTGCATATGCAAATGCATGATGTTATCATGTCAATATGGAGCAAAATCTCTGAGGAATGTTTTTTAACACCTTGTTGAATCTATGCCACGAAGAATTAAGGCAATTCTGAAGGCAAAAGAGGGTCCAACCTGGTCCTAGCAAGGTGTACCTAATAAAGTGGCCGATGAGTGTGTGTGTGTATATATATATATAAAATGGCAGATGTATAATGATCAATATAACTTTATAATATAGCAAATAAACATTATGTTATTCTGTAAACAACTGAAAAGAAAGCATTTCCCTTTCATCTGGTGTCAAATTTAAACTTACAGTAAAAAATATCGTCCAAATCCAGATATCTCATTATTCTTTTCCATGGCATTAAAACAAAAACTTATGAAATGTAATTTTTTTTTTCCTGGAAGCAATATTTAATTCATTAGCAAGGCAAAACCTAATTTATGTTGAAATCTCTGCCATCATGGATGTCCCAGAGGGGATGATAATGCATTTCTCTTGGACCGGTTTCCTGCATTTTTATTCAATTTGAATTTGTAACCTCATTTGGGCGCTTTACTCTATTGTTCTATGACACTTATTTTAGTGTTTTTCAGACCACTCAATCATATATATATATATATATATATATATATAAAATTAGCTGTGGATGAAATGAGATCTCTGACCTTTCGATACGGGTGTGGATAATATAATAAAATTATTGATGATATTTGTTGAAACAGTGCGACATTGCATTATTACAAACTGAGAAAGCTTGTATTGCAATATTAAAATGCACCCCAGATGGGGCACCCAGATCGACCATGTTTTCCTGGACACATATTACCATTTCATGCAGAAGAAGAGCACAAGGAAGCGACTGCCCTGGAACATGTATAACCTATATGTTTCAGGAGGAAAATCCATTTCCTAATTCTGATTGATTACCTGGGATTCCTGTTTGATTTCTTACCTGCAGTATATGCATTCTACATGCTGCAGGGTTGCATTTTTTATGCACTGCCCATCAGCATGAATAAATTATATGTGTTCAAGAAAACATGGCCGATCTGGCAACCCTAATCCCAGGTCCATTTTTTTCAGTATTTATATAAACCCATAACTGGTCTCTGTCCAGTGCTCTGTTGTGGTTTCTTATTACAACTCATTTGTGGTTTTCATATGTGTACTGTTCCTCTTGGTCTTTGTCTTGGCTATTCCTGACCGTGTCACATTCTGCCTGTCTTTGACTTGGTTCCGTTCATTTTATAGTGTGACCTCTGTAGCCCATGTCCGTGGTTGGCCTGGAGCATTTTTTGTCTTTACCTTTGCACATCATTTATTGTGTTAGGATTGGAATATGTGTCTCCAGTATTATCAGTGTTTTGAGGTTGGTAATCACCAACCCTACAATATTAGTCTAGTGCTAATACAATCAACATCAACAGTGGTGACTGCTGTAAGTCACTTTCAGAGTCTACAGGACCATGAAATGGACTGACGGAGGAGAGTACATTTTGGCACAGAAGAACCTTTTTTTCTCCAAGTTCTTCTGAAGGCAAGGATGGCACCCTCCAACTTAGATTTTCAATTGTGTCAATAATGATTGCGATCCAGAGTATTTTCCTTGTCTGTCATCTATGGATAACTTGGAATAAAGGCCAGAGTTTATAAGAGAAGCGTAAACCTTAAACCTTAAATTGTTTATGTGAAATGTAGTTAGTGGACAATAAACATGTGTACATCCAAAAATTTAGTTTCATTTCGGCAGATTTTGGAATCCAGAATTTTCGCATTTCAACATTTTTGATTCTGAATGACTGGAAATTTTGGAGGTACACATATTTGTAGCCCCTGTACCCCCTCGATACACCTATATCATAAAATACCTGCTTCCTTACCTCCTCCAATCTCCACTCTATACTAATCCCTCTTCTCCCTTTATACCTTTAATTGTTAGTTAGGTTTAATTTTAGGAATACTTCTAGGGTTGGGTTACTGGTTTTGTTTATTTTAGGATTAGGGTTACATTTACTGTTTCTGTAAGCATTAGGGTTATGGCTAGGGTTGGGATTCGGGTTACTTCTAGGGTTGGGTTACTGGTTTTGTTTATTTTAGGATTAGGGTTACATTTACTGTTTCTGTAGGTATTAGGGTTATGGCTAGGGTTAGGATTAGGGTAACATCTACGGTTGGGTTACTGGTTTTGTTTATGGTAGGATTAGGGTTACATTTACGGTTTCTGTATGTATTAGTGTTATGGCTAGGGTTGGAATTAGGGTTACTTCTAGGGTTGGGTTGCCGGTTTTGTTTATGGTAGGATTAGGGTTACATACCTAGTAGGCAATTGTCTTCTGCTCATTAGTCTCACTCACTTCAGAACAATGTGAGATCTATCTCACTGAGGTGAAAATTTGTGAAAGCTCTTGAGAGGTCAAAGCTCTGTTCTAGATCCTGCACATAGCATTAATTATTCTAGCCTGATGTAATTCAAAAAGAATGTACAGAATACATAAAGAATTAAAAATAGGAGTAAGATAATAAACGATCAAGATTTATGTCTCAAATTTAAGAAAAAAAATGCAAGTTTTGTTTTTCTAAATCATAAGGGATGCACCGATACCACGAGTACCGATACTTTTGTTCAAGTACTCACCGATACCGAGTACCGATACTTTTATTTTTTGTCATGTGACCGCTTTCCAATAAGAACAGACCTCATAGATATCACCCCCCAGCTCATAGATATGCCCCCCCAGCTCATGGATATGCCCCCCAGCTCATGGATTTGCCCCCCAGCTCATGGATACTGCCCCCCAGCTCATGGATAATGCCCCCCAGCTCATGGATACTGCCCCCCAGCTCATGGATAATGACCCCCAGCTCATGGATTTGCCCCCCAGCTCATGGATATTGCCCCAGCTCATGGATTTGCCCCCCAGCTCATGGATAATGCCCCCAGCTCATGGATATTGCCCCAGCTCATGGATATGCCCCAGAGCTCATGGATATTGCCCCAGCTCATGGATACTGCCCCCAGCTCATGGACACTGCCCCCAGCTCATGGATATTGCCCCCCAGCTCATGGATACTGCCCCCAGCTCATGGATAATGCCCCCCAGCTCATGGATAATGCCCCAGCTCATGGATTTTCCCCAGCTCATGGATTTGCCCCCCAGCTCATGGATATGCCCCCCAGCTCATGGATAATGACCCCCAGCTCATGGATAATGCCCCAGCTCAAGGATATTGCCCCCCAGCTCATGGATACTGCCCCCAGCTCATGGATAATGACCCCCAGCTCATGGATAATGCCCCAGCTCATGGATTTGCCCCCCAGCTCATGGATATTGCCCCAGCTCATGGATTTTCCCCCAGCTCATGGATATTGTCCCCCAGCTCATGGATATGCCCCCAGCTCATGGATAATGCCCCCAGCTCATGGATATTGCCCCAGCTCATGGATATGCCCCAGAGCTCATGGATATTGCCCCAGCTCATGGATACTGCCCCCAGCTCATGGACACTGCCCCCAGCTCATGGATATTGCCCCCCAGCTCATGGATATTGCCCCCCAGCTCATGGATACTGCCCCCCCAGCTCATGGATAATGCCCCCAGCTCATGGATAATGCCCCAGCTCATGGATTTGCCCCAGCTCATGGATTTGCCCCCCAGCTCATGGATATGCCCCCCAGCACATGGATAATGCCCCAGCTCAAGGATATGCCCCAGAGCTCATGGATATTGCCCCAGCTCATGGATACTGCCCCCAGCTCATGGATATTGCCCCAGCTCATGGATATTGCCCCAGCTCATGGATACTGCCCCCAGCTCATGGATATACTGCCCCCAGCTCATGGATATACTGCCCCCAGCTCATGGATATACTGCCCCCAGCTCATGGATATTGCCCCAGCTCATGGATACTGCCCCCTAGCTCATGGAAATGCCCCCAGCACATGGATTTGCCCCCCTCCGCTCATACTTACCTTCCTTTAGCGACGCCAGGAAAGTCTTCACTCGCTCCTTGGAAGGTCCCCAGCCGCGACAACGTGGGACCATGTGATCGCGGCTGGGGTCCTTCCAATGAGCGCACGCGTGGAAACTTTCCCGGCGTCGCTAAAGGAAGGTAAGTATGAGCGGAGAGCAGCTGCAGGGCCTGTCCGAATGCTCTATCGGCATTCGGACAGGCCCTGCAGCTGCTCTCCTCACTTTGTTTATACTTACCTTCCTTTAGCGATGCCGGGAAAGTTTCCGTGCGTGCGCTCGTTGGAAGGACCCCAGTCGCGATCACATGGTCCCACGTGGTCGCGGCTGGGGACCTTCCAAGGAGCGCGCGCGCGTGAAGACTTTCCCGGCGTCGCTAAAGGAAGGTAAGTATAAACAAAGTGAGGAGAGCAGCTGCAGGGCCTGTCCGAATGCCGATAGAGCATTCGGACAGCCGCCCCAGCCCCTAGGATGCCGGCAAGCCGGCTCAATGCCGGCTTCCGGTATCGGAAAAAAATATCAGGGGTACTGCACGAGTACCAAGTACTCCTGCAGTACCCGGTATCGGCACCGATACTAGTATCGGTATCGGTACAACCCTAATTTTTTCTCAACATTTTTAGTGGCTGTTAAGCAAAAATATATCTTGGTCAGAAAATTCATATTTAAACATAAAAAAAGTACCACAAATTCCGCCTTCATCAGATCCATCTGGACAATCTCTTCTCCCATTGCAGAGCTTCTCAGGCTGCAGGCAGATGGAGGTATCGTTAGCACAAGGGTATTTTGGTGGTCCGCACATATAGCCTTCGCAATAATCCTCATCTGAATGGTCCTCACAATCAATATCTCCATCACATACCCATGCATTGCTAATGCATCTCCCTTTGGAAAACAGAAACAACACAAATATAAGCAACGTAAACACTGGCTTCTTATCAATGCACTGCACTATTGCTACCAGACTTTTTTAAAAAAAACATCTTGCATTGAGAAATAAATAAACGTCTGAATGGCATCCTGATCGGAATTGTCTCCATGAAATTGTTGACATATGTTTCCTGACCAATATCAATCACTGCACATCTCCCGGAACAAAAAGAAATTTAATTATCTTGTACTGGAAGTTAGGCATTTCAATTTCAAATTGATGCATTATGCAAAAATTAAAAAAGAAAAAGAAAAGAAAAAGACCTCTAGAGATTTTTTTTTCTATTATGAGATAATTTGCTTCTAGTTGGAAAATCTGTTTAATTTGGTAAATTGTACACTCAAGGATCTCAGAAGTTTGTTCCACACCGCTTACTGTACGCCGCACGCCTTTTACCATAACAAACTGATTGAAAGTGATATTTTATATGTATTTAAATGGCATCATTTAAATTACGAGATTGCAAAATCAAGTCTTTGACTATAAAATGGAAGGTGTGGCAGATTAGATATTGATAGACAGATTTGTATCGATGTATATATATATATAGATACTGTAGATAGATATATATCTCTATCTACAGTATCTATATATCTATAGATGCCAGTGGCCATTTTGCGCAGCTGCCCTAGTAAATCAATGCCTGAGTTTCTAGCCTGCTCGAGGAAGCAATTAACAGGTCAGTGACTGTTGGCTTTTGTGAAGTCATCTAAGGTGTGAACAAAAGAAATTACCCTTTTTTGTTCTGCTCAGCAGGTGGGGGGTGCAATGGACTCTTTTCCCCTATCCTGAACAGACTGAGTGGCACCGCAAGTCCATATCAAAGAAGTAATCATATCCTTTGATCACTAGAGGTGATCTCTGGAGACGATTGATGTACCTGGGGATTAAAATTAATGAAGAAGCGCACTGAGCGTGCCCAGGAAGGGGAATGCTGGGAAATGTAGTGACGGGGGCTGTACCATTTATGTTTTTTTTTATAATGACCAGGAAACCCTATGTATTCTGGAGCACGCCATGTGGCTGTGCTTGTCAAAGGGGGTTCACTCTACGTTAGGACCTGTCCATGCTCCAATCTCCAGCCCCCAGGAGTCACAGTGGTCTGGTTAGCTTATTGACGTGTAAGTAAGGCTCTGTGTTTTAATCTTTTTCTTTTATCTGCTGTTTTGTGTGTACTTGATTTATCATATCCATTTTTCTGTAACAAATGCACTGTGATTTATATCATAAATAAATATAACATTTATTAAGTTCTGCTTCTGACTGATATTCGATCCACGCTAACTGAAGGGACTGAATTATTGCCTTTTGTTTTAAGCTCGAGTATCTACTAAATTGTGAGTTGCGGTCGCTGGACTGTTTTTTCTATTTTGGGGTATGGGACCAGAGTTTCAAACCATCTCTGGGGTCCTGCAGGAAGCCTCGTAAATACGGTTCGTGGTGGCAGTGTAACGAATATAATAAGAAAAGTGGGTGCAGGGATTGTGGGAGACGTAGTCGGTATTCCGGGACGAGAGTAGCTGGGTAGTGTTGCAACCCTGTGACCACTTCATCACGTTCTACTTGTGTGTCACAAGGACAGTCAGGCACGTGTGCGTGGGGGATTGTTGTCTGCGTAGTCATTATGTGGGTCTAGGATAGACAGATAGTGAGTTGCTTAACACTGCGCCTTACGTAGTGCACGCATGTTTTTCGTGAGAGGAGGTATGTAACAGGGTATTTTTCTTTGTTGCCTGTTAAATTATTTCTATGCTTTTACATTCCAGTAACATTGCATAGTGTAAAGAAAAAATAAAGATAATGGCCATATCACACTAAAACGGGGACGCTAAGGAGGAAAACCTCTGCCTGCAGGTTTCTCCTTACAGGGTTATTCAGAGAGAGGTGAAACTCAGGAGAATGACTGGAGGAGTGAAAATTCTAGGTCAAAATGGCCAAACCAGAAAATTTATCCCATTTGTTTCACTTTCCAAATTGTCTATTTGATCTAGATTGTTCTCTTCTCCTGCCAGTTCTCCTGGTTTTCACCTCTCTCTGAATAACCCTGTTAGAGTCCCCGTTTTAGCATGATATTATGAGGCAGGCACTAAATCAGCAGCCTGCCCCGTAACGCGGCGCTGAGCCTCAGGATGCTTGAGACTGCGCCAAGTGCCGCTATGATCATTCCCTCCATAGAGTCCATAGGACTCCATTGAGGCTTCCACTGCCAGTCACATGACCTGCAGGATCTCACCTCTCATGAGATCTGGCAGGTTGGTGGAGCGATCGCAGAGGGAGACTGGGGGACTTTTTTCCCCAGTCTCTCTCTGCTCCTGGCGGAAAAAGAAGCGTATTGAGCCACCGTTCTCGTAGCAGGTTGAGAGGGGAGTATGTGATTTTTGGTGTTTTTTTAGCTGCTGCTAACTGATTCAGCAGAAGTGGAATCAGTTAGCAACAGCTCTTAGTTGTGGTTAACTTTTCAGTTAACCGCCTCGGTGAGTAATTAGCGTTATGACTTTGTAATCCTAATGCTAATTAACTCTTTTAGCGCTCCCCATGTGAAGCATAGGGAGCGCAAAGTACAGTAAGCTCGCGTTGAAAAGCGCAATCTACGAATCGCTAATGGGTTTTTTAACCCGTTAGCTTTCAGAATGTGATATGGTCGGCATGCGCCAGGGCCACTTATCCTAACGTTAACACTCACACAGCTGAGCACTAACGTTAGCGTTAAGAATTAATAGGGCCCGATATAAAGTAAATAATTAGCTATTAAGAATAAGCAATAATCATTAATAAATAAGGCAAAGTAAAGAGGCAAAGAAAGTGGATACTTTGGTCTCAACAAACCGTAAGGTTGAACACTTCAGCATTGCACGATTGATCTCTAACGTTCCATAAGGATATACTAAATGAGATTGTCAAGCAGTATTATTTAATAAAAAGACCACAAGTGATTGCTATGTCACAGCTTCAGGTTTAGCAAGCTATATTAACGTATTAAAGGATCAAATAGAGGGTCCTTTTTTTGCCTTTAAATAATTGGGCAGAGGCCTTCACCCAATGATTTTTTACATATTCTTTTTATTTTTGTTGATATTACTCACCTTTTGTCCCTCGCCACGCGCTGCTCCTCCTCTTCTGGTCCGGGAATCCTGAAACCAGAAGTCCCTGAGTCTTTTCTGTGCAATTTGCGTCCCCTGCGCTATATGAATAATGTAGGAAACAAAAATTGCACACCGAAACAGGACTTGCGATCTCTACGAATCGGATCCAGCGACTTTCTCCCTGACAACTGCCGACTTCGCGGGTTGTCTCCGGTAGGAGACGTCAGCAGTCTTGAGTATGCTGATGTCTCGAGTCACCAAACTAATGACCAACAACCAGGAGGATTAAACCTCCCATCTGCCTGGTCTTATGGGGGGGGGGATCTCTCATCTTCACCCCACATTTTAAAAAGTTCTGAGGACTTGGAGGGAGGATACTCCACACACCATGGCCACTTTAAACAGCTAGAGCGGTCATGTGTGTAGAATATCCCTTTAAGGGCAGTTGCAAATGTGGACAAAGATGCCCGTAAATAAAGATACACTTAAAGGGTTATTCAATAAGAGCCGAACTTGTTACCCTATTGCAACAAACAGTGAATTTTAATTGCAGTCTACTCAGAAAGCTGGTAATTTGCCAAATATTGGTGAAATGACAGCGAAATACGATACAGTTTGCCTCAATCATAAGCAAATTTGGCGACCTTCGGCAGCAGTGAAAATGTCACATAGAGAAGTAATGGTTAATCCATTCAGAGAACGACGAACTGCACCGAAATTTTGGTGAATGCCCTTATCTTCAGTGTTTCAGTTCGACAGTGTTTCAGGTTCGACAGGCGAAACCAATAGGATTCAATATAAAAAAAATACGTTTTTATAATTTTTTTATTCAACCATTTATTCTTTTCATTTGCAGTAAAAAAGCTTTTTTTTTGTTTTCTTTTTTAGAATTCTTTCGGTATTTTTCAGATTTTTTTTCAGCAAAGTTTTACATTCCCATTTTTTTAAATGGCTTTTTTTATTCTGTAACAGACCGTTTTATAAATTTTTTTATAGAACCTTTTTTATTATTTCCATGCATTTTCATTGTTTTAAACACCTTTTTAAATCACTTAACGACAAGTGTCCATCGAAAGAGGTTTAACCCCAGCAGGGCGTACTGGTACGCCCTGCTGCCAGCTGTGGCTTCAGCTTGCCCATGCAGCTTATGGCTACAAGAAGGGGCCGAGGCAGCCCTTAGAATTCAATGGGGCTTACTAGTATGTCCCACATCTTCTAAGCCAACTCGCTGTAGGGACAGCATAGTACGCCATGGGGCAGGAAGGGATTAAAAACCAGAGTTCCGGGTTTTTTTTACCGTTCGGCAGCTGATTAGCAGAATTCGGCGGCGTTTGGTGGAGTTCAGCAGTCAGTTTGACATCGTTCAGCAGATAATCGGCTCTTTTTGACAGCGTTGGGCAGATCGTTGGCTGTCTTCGGCGGCATGCTCGGCAGGCGTTGGCAGGCTGATTGGCAGCGCTCCACAGATCCCGTTCAGCAGACTTCAGGAACCCTGCATTGAATACTAAATTCACTACAGGGTCGACGAACTGAAATCGCCGAGGCGCACCGAAGTTGAACGAGAGAGATGAAATTTCGGTGCTTTTTGAATAACCCTTTCAATTTTACAGTTTTAGCTCCGTGTCTGCACAATAAAATGGAACAGAACTGCAGCTGCTATGATGTAATGTAAAGTTTTGAAGAATCAGAGAATGAGAAATTGATTTCTCTGCGATTGCCGCATCACTGAGCATGTACAGCCAATTTTGGTTCATATATTGTGTTAGGTCAATTGCCTAGAAAGCCACAAGGGATAGAAAAGGAAAAAAAAGAACATAGCGATGAAAAACTCCGAGGTGTAATTAGTCTATACGCGGAGGATAACACTCACAAAAAAGCTATTACACTTTAAACAAAAATTATAGCTTTCTGCAAGCCTTAGATACATTAGAAATATATGTGTACATATTCTGGATCTAGTGTGAAATCTAGGCTACCCATTGTGCAATCAGGCAGCACATAGATTTGCTTAATTAGCACATCCCTTTAAATGAATATTCAGCTTTCTAATTATTTCTAAATTGCCCACTGAGGATTTTCTTTGAAGATGCCCCAGATAATGACATTGCCTACTTGATGTAAAATGTAATTATTTATTTGCTACAAGAACATCCATAGTTAAGCTGTTTAAGACTCCTAGAACAATGACGGACACCGTAAATAACCGATCACAAAGAATCTGCTGATGTAGCTCCTGCTACAGTGGCAAGAAAAAGTATGTGAACCCTTTGGGATTACGTGGAGTTTTGCATGAATTGGTCATAAAATGTGCTCTGATCTTCATCTAAATCACAACAATTTGAAAAACACAGTCTGCTTAAAATAATACAACACAAACATTGTATGTTTTCATGTGTTTATTGAACATAACATGTAAACATTCACAGTGCAGGGTGGAAAAAGTATGTGAACCCCTAGCCTAATGACTTCTCCAAGAGCTAATTGGAGCTAGGAGTGAGCCAACCTTGAGTCCAATCAGTGTGATATTATTGGATGTGTTGCTGAAAGCTGTCCTGCCCTTTAAAAACACACACCAGTTTTGGGTTTACTGGTTTCAAGAAGCACTGCCTGATGTGAACCGTGCCTTGCAGAAAAGAGCTCTCAGAAGACCTACGATCAAGAATTGTTGACTTGCATGAAGCTGGAAAGGGTTACAAAAGTATCTCCAAAAGCCTTGATGTGGGGGCGTGGCCGGCTACCATCGAGGGCAGACGTGTCTTGGTGGAGCTCTGCACGTCTGCCGCTCTTGGGGACCTCCAGCTGACACAAATTGAGGGGATAATTTTAATTTGAGGTCCCGCTGTGGCTGGCTACCGGAACTGAGCTGTCTGGAGCCCGATTGTCCCCCCTCTGGACATAAGCTGACTTTTTTGGCCGCTGTGTGGTGGATCTGGATGGCCGTCGGCCATTTTGAGACCTGCTCAGGCTCCTGACCATTTTGAGCCCCTTCTGCTTCCCCCTGTGGGTTTATTTGCCAGGTGACAGCTTTTCGCAAGCTCTGAGGATGGAGGGCCCCCATCTTCTGGCTGCGCTGGAGGTCCCCCTGGTGAAGAGCATAAGGGGCTGTGCGGCATGGTGCAGACCAGAGCACCCCATCCCCCCTGCATGAGGTATGGAGGCAATGTTTGCAGCTCTAGAAGACTGCCTGACGTGGCTACCAGGGGATGAGGGGAGCCACTCACACGCGGCGCTTGGCGCCAACTGATGGCCGCGATAAGAACTGGTCGGGAGACTGCAGATCTGGAGGACGAGGTGACCAGAGGTGCTGTCCTGAGGCCTCCAGATGCCGAAAAGGAGCGTCTTACTTTGGACATCGCCCTGGAGGAGCCGCAGAAGATGCGTCCTGAGACCCCAGGTGTAACCCTGTGTGTGGTTCCAGGTGATGTGCTGGCCGAGAATGGTTGTGGGGCAGCTGAGGAGTTCACTGTGTCGGCGGAGCTGGATCCCTCCCTGCTGACTATGAAGCTGGATCAGTCCCCTGCTCTGTTGCGGCCTGAGGCTTACACTCGGGCAGCTGGAGTTAGGAGTTACATTGCGGGTGGGGGCTGGATAGTCCAGCTGGCTGCGTTTACTCGCACCGGGCCTCTGTTTGCAGAAATGTCTGGCCTGCACTGCATTGCCCTACCTGTCCTGCATCTGCTGCCCTTCCAAGACGCTGGATGAAGGGACCTGTTCACTGTCTTCCGAGCGGCCTTTTGTTTTTCGTCCCCCTCCCTCATGCTGAGACTATTTAATGAGACCTTCCTGCTGTTTTTATGACATTATTTGTCGCTTGGAGGCACTTTTGTTTGTTTGTTTATTTCTGTTGTCCTCCCATCTCCCACTTAATTTGGCTTTGCCATCTCCCCTCTCCACCCCCCTTTTTTTTCCTCCTGCTTGACATCCTCGGCTGACTCTTTCCTTATCTTCGTCAATATGACTTGAGGAATCACTTTTACTTTTATTTTTTTATGAGAACCCCCCCCCCCCAATTGGGGATAATTTTGCTGACTTTTTTGGTTGCCCTTAGATGTCTTTTTGCATTTTATAATTATTATTGGCTACCCTTCTGATGTCTTGAGTTGGCCCTGCGTAGCCATTTTTGCCTTGCACTACATGATGCTACACTGTTATCTAGGCTTGTGCACCGATTTTTTTTTCGGTTCGATTCGGTTCGATTTTTCGGATTATTAAACTTTTCGATTCGGCTCGTTTCGACCGATTTCTGTTTCGATTCGGTTCGGCTCGATTCGTTTTTCGTGTACTTTTTTTTTTGGAATATCGACCATTTTTCGTATTTTCGTGTCACTTAGCTCGTTTTTTGTATCGACTTTTCGTGATTTCGGAAATTTTCGTTTTTCGGAAATGCACATGTTTTCGGAATTTCGACCATTTTTCGTATTTTCGTGCCACTTAGCTCGTTTTTTGTATCGACTTTTCATAAGTTCGGAAATTTTCGTTTTTTCGGAAAGTCTGTTCTCCTCGTTTCAAAGCAATAAATTTCGATTTGACACATTTCAAGTCCATTCGAAAATTCCGAAAATATTTCGTTTCGTCTCGGAAAACTTTTCGGATCTACCATTTTCGGATCTAAAAATTTTCGGAAATTCGGCCGCATCCGAAAACACGAATCAGGAAATTTCGTGAAAATTCCGAAATTCCGAAACCCGAAACGCACATCCCTACTGTTATCTAGAAATTCAAAAATAAAGAATTTAAAAAAAAAAAAGCCTTGATGTTCATGTGTCCGTGGTAAGACAGACTGTCTACAAATGGAGAAAGTTCAGCACTGTTGCTACTCTCCCTAGGCGTGATCGTCCTGTAAAGATGACTGCAAGAGCACAGCGCAGAATGCTTAATGAGGTAAAGAAGAATCCTAGAGTGTCAGCTAATGACTTACAGAAATCTCTGGCACATGCTAACATTTTTGTTGACACATCTACAATAAGGAAATAAGCAAGAATGGAGTACATGGGAGGACACACGGAGGAAGCCATTGCTGTCCAAAAAGAATATTGCAGCACGTTTGAAGTTTGCAAAAGAGCACCTGGATGTTCCACAGCACTACTGGCAAAATATTCTGTGGACAGATGAAGCCAAAATTGAGTTGTTTGGAAAAAACACACAACACTATGTGTGGAGAAAAAAAGGCACAGCACACCAACATCAAAACCTCATCCCAACTGTAAAACATGGCGGAGGGAGCATCATGGTTTAGGGCTGCTTTGCTGCCTCAGGGCCTGGACGGATTGTTGTCATTGATGGAAAAATAAATTCCAGAGTTTATCAAGACATTTTGCAGGAAAACGTAAGACCATCTGTCTGCCAACTTTAGCTCCGCAGAGGATGGGTGATGCAACAGGACAATGACCCAAAGCATACAAGTAATTCAACAAAAGAATGTCTTCAACAAAACAAAATACGCCTTTTGGAGTGGCCCAGTCAGAGTCAATCCGATTGAAATGCTGTGGCATGACCTTAAGAGAGCGATTCACACCAGACATCCAAAGAATATTGCTACACTGAAACAGTTTTGTGAAGAGGAGTGGTCCAAAATTACTCCAGATCGTTGTGCAGGTCTGATCTGCAACTACAGGAAACGTTTGGTTGAGGTTATTGCTGCCAAAGGAGGGTCAACCAGTTATTAAGTCCAAAGGTTCACATACTTTTTCCACCCTTCACTGTGAATGTTTACATGTTCTGTTCAATAAAAACATGAAAACATATAATTGTTGTGACTTAGATGAAGATCAGAGCACATTTTGTGACCAATTCATGCAAAACTCCACATAATCCCAAAGGGTTCACATACTTTTTCTTGTCACTGTATATCTTTATTTACTCTGTAGTTTATGAGAGCAAGAGACTTTTAAAATCATCGCTCCTGTAAATCGCACACTGTTATTAACCCCTTCACTGTCAAGGGATTTTACCAGAAAACAACTGCCAGGACTCAGTGATTTTTTAAAAACCTCTTTTAATTAATTACAGAGTTAATAATGATTGGGAATATGCACAACAGATTTTTTACTGTATTATCATTATTTGACAGGCAAATATCGCCATCTACTGGCCAAAAAGGGGAAGTGCAGGTAGGGCTCTGTGCTGAATCAGCTGGGGTTCTGCCATGTTAGACTGTTCAAACTGTCATGCTTGAGGTGCAAAAACTTTTGGGGTACATGCTAGATCCTGTTTGCAAACAATTTTCGTATTTCAAGCATACTCGATATTGGCACACCACCAGGTGCTTCGAAGATCAAGTATACTCGATCTTGGTAGTGAAGGCGTTAAAAACATAGTACATGTAAAAAAGGCTAATAATATCTGATATGATATAGAATTTAAAGGGATATTCTAGGCAACATGACCACCTAAGTTTTTTTAGGTGGTCATGATGACCTAAGTATGCCCTCTTCTTTTCTCCCCCCTCCGCTCAGCCAATCGGCTGAAACAGCTGAGAGACGCAGAGGACTTTACTCCGCCCTCCCAACTGTCAGTCAGCAGAGCGGGATTTGTATTTCCCGCTTCTGCCGACTATTGCCAAGTAGGAGACGTCATCACGCTGAAAGCGCGATGACGTCTCCTACTCGCCGCAGTAGCTGGCGGTAGGGAGCCGCCAGCAAAAGTCGGCGGCTGTGATTAGTGTTAGTTGTTGTAAAAAAAACTGAATAACTAGGTAGGGCAATAGGTATCATATAATGTAAAAAAAGGGGGGTGTGATTTTTAGCCTAGAGTGTTCCTTTAATGATGTGCGACCCTGTTCAGAACAAAAAAAAGGCTTTTAAGTGTACGTTATCCTCTTGTTTTCTACACTAGCTTGCATGAGGAATCCGTTCAACTTTTTGATAAATGTGTCAAGTTGGAGAGAAACTGATAAAGGAAAGTTTTTGGAATTTTGCTCAGACATTTTTTGTGTTAAATTTTGTCAGTATTTTTCACTTTAAAAATAACCAAAATCAGGCAACAATTTAAAAATGTTCATTATTATGTCAGCATCGCTGCAGTGATAAAAGAGTCACTAAAAGTGCTGCCATAATGTTGAGTGATCGTAGGGTGAGGAGAAGGGATTTTAGCTTTTAATACCTAGGAATCTATTTCACCCTTGCTGTTAGTATTATTAATAAGTGAGCTGAAGAATTGGTGAAGTCTTAGGCAAAGCTCCACTCTGAGGCCGCTAGTATTGTGCAAAAATGAGGAAAATAACCCCCAAAAACCTATACATAGCGGAGGCTGAGGCATCCAACTACCGTCCGATATCATTGCTTCCTGTAATGTCAAAAATATTGGAAAAATGCGTCTACACACAATTACGTGATTATTATCAATATTGGAACTACTTAACCCCAGATCAATCAGGCTTTCGTCCAAATCATTCAACTAAAACCGCCATGATATCCAAGCTGGGATGGAACAAGGAAACCTAACAGGAGCATCTTCCTTGATTTTTCCAAGGCCTTTGACACAGTAGACCATGGCATCTTGTTAGAAAAACTTAAAAACTCTAGCATTGGTGATCGCACGCTAACCTGGTTTCAATCATATGTATCCGACCGATCACAATATGTGTCAATTTCTGGCAGCTCCTCCCTCCCGCTCCCAGTCACATGCAGTGTACCCCAAGGCTCAATACTCGGCCCCCTGCTATTCACAATATTCATAAATGATCTGCCCAACGTCTGCAAAGCCTCAACTGTATATATGTACGAAGACGACACTGTAATCTATACCAGCAAACCAAATCTCCCACAGCTGGAGGCCGTGCTGCAAGAACAATTCACAGAGGTAGAAAAGTGGATCAAACACAACAAACTTTTTTTAAATACTGACAAAACTGTAACGATGCTCTTTGGAACAAAACCTAAACTACATATATTGCAAAATCCCCATCTATGTGTTGGGACAAAATCAAATGGCACGCTGACCACAGTCACTTCTCTCAAATATCTAGGTATGTGGTTAGACCCAATCTATCCTTTGGCCCCCACATCGAAAAACTCTCATCTAAACTTTACCCCAAACTAGGTGCCCTGTACAGAAACAAATCCTGCCTGAGCCCCAAGGTAAGAAAGCAGAATGTACAACAAATGCTTATGCCGGCTATTGATTACGGAGATGTAGTGTATGCAGCTGCCCCGCAAACACACCTTCAGAAACTTACTACATTGTATAACTCATTCTGCCGCTTTGCATTACAATGTAACTACACGACCCACCATTGTGACATGTTAAAAGAGATAAACTGGCCATCCCTGGAGTCTAAACGTACCCTTCACCTTTCCAGCCTGGTGTTTAAGAGCATTTCTGGGAAGCTGCCACCCTACCTGAATAGACTGCTTCCCCCAGCAGCTCCCTCATCCTATAACCTCCGACCCAGGACCAGCACCTTACTTGCAATACCACAATACAAAAAGACAGTGACTCGTCCTCATTTTCCTACAGAGCACCGCAATTATGGAATAACCAACCAGACACCATCAAATCTTCCCCCAGTCTTAAGTCACTCAAGAGTTCCCTATTAACATACCTCAATACAGAATGCACCTGTAAACATGTAACATAACGACTATTTCCTACATATTTATTTCTGTGATAATCTGTATATTTGTGTTGTTTTTTAATATCTTGCATTGTATTACTTTGTATTTCTGTAACAATAACACTTCAATGTTCTTGAACCCAGGACATACTTGAAAACGAGAGAAATCTCAATGTATCCATCCTGGTAAAATCCTTTATAAATAAATAAATAAATAAATATTTCTAGGCAAACTAGTGTATGTGAAGGTAGAGGTATATTTGGGCGATAGACTTGCAACAACATGAATGCATTCATACTGCGATTCCATGAAAACACCATTATGTGAGGCCTGTGCTTGAGTGAGGCCTTAGGCACTTGAATAGTTTACCTTATTAGAGAGCCACCTCTGTTCAGCTGTCAAGTTTAATGTCAACACTAATTATTAGTAATGACTACCATGTTATTCCATCCAAGCCAAAAACTCCTTTTGTTGTAGTAAATGCCTATTGTACATGCACACTTCCTATACTTTTATATGAGGCGCCAATGTAGAGACAGCCAGAGAATAACTAGTGATTCTAAAAATCAAGAAACGTCAGCAAAATCACTCCAAACCCAGTTATAGCTATACTAACCCTGGTACCACAGAACCTCCCAAATACAGTAGTTCCTGGTGTCCTATTTCTGACCCTGTGCAAGCCATCATGCTTGCAATATTCTCCATGGAGTCCTACTATGAGCTGAAGTAGAGGATACCATTGGCAAAAACTGTAATAGAGGCCCTAGTAACATAAGCTGCGGAGGACCCGTTGAGTGCGTCCTGTGCTTTCCTGCTAGGACGCAGAGGAGACAATCAGTGTGTTGATTTCACGTAGCTTGGCACTTCTTCCACAGCAGACTAACATCTTTGTTGTCAGCCCTGACTGTGGGACCTCCATCCATCTACTGATGTCATTGTGCATGTGCGCGATGATGTCACAAACGAGACTGCCCCCTGTCTGGCAGGGAATTCCTTGTACAAGAATTCATTGAAGCCCTGTATCTCCGGAACCGTAAGGGATACAGGGTCATACGAGGTATCATTGGAAAGGTCAGAGTGCGACCAGGCAAGATATAAAAATAAAAAAATACTTAAATAAAACAAAACATTTCAAAATTGTGTTTTTAAACCAAGCAGCTTA
The DNA here is from genome assembly GCA_009667805.1 of Leptobrachium leishanense. Taxonomy (NCBI): domain Eukaryota; kingdom Metazoa; phylum Chordata; class Amphibia; order Anura; family Megophryidae; genus Leptobrachium; species Leptobrachium leishanense. The sequence goes on from CM019069.1 coordinate 25,114,028, forward strand.
ATTTATTATAAAATAACATTTACAGGGTAATTCAAAGAGATTCGAAAAGTCACCGCACATTCGGTGACTTTTTGTTCTCTTCAATTCGGTTCCTTTTGCCGATCCCATTTCGGTGACCCTGCGGTGTATTCAGCAAGCACCAGAGGGTCCCCGAATTGCAGGGAAAAGCTGCCGCAAGCCCGACGAAAACGAACCGCAAAACCCAGCGAATGCACGCCGAAAACCCCCAAAAACATCTGGATTAACCCATCAAAAAACCCGAGCAGGAGCCGATCACACGCAGCGAAGCAGCCAAGACCGCAGACGAGACAGTGAATAAATTAGCAAAACAGTTTGTGTGAATGTTTGAAAATGAAACGCTGTTTGCAAAGAAACTACTGAGCGAAAATGTCTGAAATTTACATATGAGGTCCAGGGAATGATAATAAAAAGGGCTGTTACAGAAAAAATAAGTAAACTTCAAAAAAAATAAAAAGATAAAAATTGACTTTAAAAATAAAAAAAAAATCAGAAAAATGCTTAAAATATCCTAAAAAATCTATACATAAAGAGACTCTTTACTGCAGAATTTTATAATGAACGGTTTATTAGATATTTAATTAAAACGGGAATATTTTTAACATTGAAGCCTATGGGATTCTCCTGAATAAACCTGTCGAATTAAACCACCGAATGGCAGGGCAATTCGGGAACCTTTCACTGCTGGTTTGTGTTCTCTGAATAGACGAAGCAGTGCTTTTTTATGGGGATTTCACTGCCCTCGAACAGGCACCGAACAGGCACCGAATGTGCAGGCAATTCGCTAGGATTTGGCGAATTGCCTGCTCTCTGGATAGCCGAATGGCCAGGAAAGGTAACCGAACGCTGATTTTCAGCGTTCGGTTACCTTTCTCAAGCAATTCGGATCCCTTTGAATAACACTGTTAGTGATTGAATATTCTGTACGTGAGGAATCAGGGAAATATCTGGGTTCTGCCATATAAGTAAATCCATCTGCCTAATTATATAAAAGATTCAGGATGTCGGTTGAGAAGTTGATGAGCATTTTTTCTCCGTCTTGCCCCAGATTTTGGTTTACTCAGTACTGGTTATTGATTTGTAAACATGACTTCCACAGCAATGACATCTGGTAATTGCTAAGATAACTTAGAGATAGCGCCTTGTTGTTTTATCATGTAGACATATGCATTTAACTGGACCCTGAATCATCGCTGATGTTTGCTCCCTTGACACAACTGTTAGAAATCACAAGTGATCAACAAGAGACAGAGAGGGACGATCCAAAAGCCTGATTTAGGAAAGAGCTAATGTCAAGCAAATTGGCCATAACCCAAACCAAAGTGATGTTGTTCTCACAACACCCCCCCCCCTCGCTTCCTATTTTAATCTGCTTTATAGCTACAGCGGAATAACGAATATGTTTGTTTTTGCTACTTCCTTTCACCTTAATGAAAATAAAATGTATTCTATACCAGATGAAAAATGTCCTTGCGCTACATTGATTGCAACACATTAGAAAACAGACCAGCACAGTTCAATGTAGGGAACGTAATCACTGCTAATATGTATCACGTCAGATTTATTATATGTCATTTAATGACCCTGATTGCACAATAAATAATGCTTACTTAGTTTTAAAAGGACACTAGCAAGACAAAATAAAGTGTGTTTCAATGTATAAATGGGATAAAGTAGTTTTATTTTATTACTTATTACAGTGAATAACAGAATACTGAGAGTTTCTCTGAATAACACAATAGGGTCACAACGATTTTGGGGCCAAAGCTTTAAGAGTACAGGAAATCAAGTGGTTTTTCGTAACGATTGTAATGATTTTCCTCTGAATCAGTCATTACACTTAATGATTAACTCTCTGTGTACAGAGTTGGTTATTCTGAAGCTAACAAACGTAAGGCTCAATTTAATTAATCGAAGACAGCTTCTTCAGGTTGCAAATTCAGACTTTTTTTAATTCAAGAGATATAAATAAGCGCTCAGCAGCAAAAGGGTTACGACTGGCTGTCCATTGGCACCATAGTCGGGTGTCCGACTTGGTCACCCGACTATGGACAACGTCATCGGCCGATCAGGATCGTAAACTGGAAGTGTCTGTGGACGACCCAGATCGGCCGTTGGACAGGCTGCCGAATGAGAAAAAAGTGGAAAGACCACACTGCGGGGCCGCTGAGGGGAGAAAAAACTGAGTTTCAGGACCAATGATAGCCCCTGTCCAGTGCAGGCGAAGCAGTGAGGAAAAAAAACTCCCCGGGCTGCAGGGAAGGGGATGGGTTTAAACCCCTGTCCCTGATGCTGAAATAAATTTCAGTACCAGGGACAGCAACGGTGAATGCAATCAGCTTGCAAAGAAGAAAAAAGATGCGAGAGAAAAAAGCCTTGGTCTTTTATTTTTATTTTTTTTAAGAAAGGAACCCAAAATTTTGTTGAAAAAAATCCAGAAAAATACCTACAAAATTCTAAAAAAAAATCAATAAGTAAAAAATGATTTTTGCTGCGGATTAAAAAACTGCGGGCGCAGTTTTTTCTCCATACCGCCCCCGTTTTAGCGTGGAGAATGTAATGTGGCCCACTGAGTTTTATTGTGTAACCACCACCAACACCCGGCCTGAACGCCACCAACACCCGGCCCTTCTTCAAAAAGAAAGTATAAGGGGACACATCGTGTAATATTTGGATGTACCGACTTTTTGCTGTGATCGTGGCACACATTCGCCTAGGCATCGTTTCAATACGCTCATGCAATGTCACAGCATTTATTTTGCAAGATCTTGTATTGATGATGGGAGAGTCGGGGCGCTGCGTAAAGTCTTCTCCAGCACTTTATCCCAAAGATTAACCTCAATAGGGTTAAGGTCTGGACTGTGCGGTGGCCAATCCATGTGTGAAAATGATGTCTCGTGCTCCCTCAACCACTCTTGTACAATTTGAGCCCGATGAATCCTGGCATTGCCATCTTGGAATATGCCCGCTGTGCCATCAGGGGAGAAAAACCCATTGATGGAAAAACCTGCTCATTCAGTATATTCAGGGAGTCACATGACCTAATTTTATGCTGAAACATGTTAATCACTGCAGTAATTATCCAATGGAAGGCTCATACCTACTGGCTTAGTTACATCCAGTTGGTGACTTTTTTTTGGCCAGACAGTATCTTTTTCTCAATAGGCAGGAGGCTTTCATCAAATATGCTTTTTGATCTTTAAGGCTAAGGTCAGACGAAAGCATTTTTCCCCGCGAACGTGAAAAAGTGCGTCCGAACGCATTGACGTATTTTTTCACGGAATGCGCAAAAACGGTCAGACGACGCGCATTGTCAGTCGTGATTTTGTATGGATCGTCAATAAAACTCTTTTTGCGTCTGGACGTTATGTAGGATGGACATTAGCAGCGTCTGACATCTCCTAATCACGCAAACACGCCGCTATGCCGCAGCCGCGCACTCAGTACGTCAGTACTAGCGGTTCAGCGTTCTCAAAAAAATGCGTTCAAATTCCACTTGCGTTGCACGGCCGGACTTTGGGCGGCCGTACATCGTATATTGGTCGTCATTGCCCGTCATCTGCTGCTAGTGCGGCCGTAATTATGTGCGCCAGAACGCACGTTAAAAGTGCGCTGGTCTGACCCCAGCATAAAGGGGGACTTTTTTGAAACACAGACCCATGAGAAGTATCTACTGGGAAAGCTTACATTCAGTCGAACCACGTTACTGCTATCTGTCAATAATGAGTGTTATAGACAAATCCTTGGTTTATAAGAGAAAAAAATATTCCGTCTCTTCTTTTACCCCATTTCTATATGTAATTAAAATGATACATGTTTTGTGTTAAATGTTCCGTGTTTGTCATAATACTTGTGCATATGAACGTTAACATTAAACAAAGACAAATGAAATGAACTCGAACATTTCTGACATTAATTTATAACCAGAAAGGGCACGTTGAGTGAATGGATTGCTTCCTGGGTTATTATTATTCTGTTTTTACTGAAAAGAAGAAAATGAAGGAAAATGTATTACTACTTTTTAGATTAGCGATTTTATTAGGACTTTAGAAAAGTCAATGTTGATGTCTCTCTAACAGTGAGGCGTTTTATTTTGTAATTAACCTCCTTACACTTTATCATAGCCTCGAGGTTTTTCTTTTGCTGCTGTCATTTTTGCCGCCGTTATTATTAAACACATGAAAAATAATCAAAGACAATGCGCAACTTTGTTGTATATCATGAGATGGACCATCTTCCATAAAGGGACACTATCACTTACATAAGCCTTAACTAGATTAAACACTATCAGGTCTATTCAAAGAAAGGTGAAAATCAGGAGAATTGGCATGAGAAGAGAACAATCTAGACCAAATAGCCGATTTGGAAAGTGAGATAAATATGAGAATTTTTTTGGTTTGCCTATTTTGACCAACAGGTCTATTCAAAGAAAGGTGAAACTCTGGAGAATGACTGGAGAAGACAAAATTCTAGGTCGAAATAGCCAAACCAGAAAAATTCTCCCATTTATCTCACTTTCCAAATCAACTATATAGTCTAGAGCAGTGTTTCCCAAACCTGTCCTCAGGACCCTCCGCCTCGCCAGGTTTGCCAAATATCTGAAGCACAGCACAGGAGATATGAGTTGCTGCTCAGTGATTGCTGGATTCAGTCTGCATTTCCCCAAAGTGATCTGTAAAACCTGGCCTGGTTGAGGGTCCCGAGGAGAGGTTTTGGAAACACTGGGATAGATTGTTCTCTTCTCCTCCCAGTTCTCCTGGTTTTCACTTTTCTCTGAATAACCCTGCAAGAATTTTCACTTCTCCAGTCATTCTCCTGAGTTTCACCTTTCTTTAAATAGAACTGATTATAAAACACATGCTGCTGTTTTTTTTAATATAATTAATTGCCATGTGTAATTGTCAATGGACATGTTTTATTTTATAGAGCTGTATACACCAGAGTCAGTAGGTAGGACTGTCCACTAGCTTCCTGTTTCAGAAAAATGATGCTGCATTTGCTGGAGGAGACCTAACTCCCCAAAAAGAACTCCTATATCTCCATGTGGTCTAAGAGGCTTTCACGGTGTCAGTTAAAAAGAGAAAGACAAAATAAATAAGGACATCAGTATGAAGCATGACAATTCTTTGTGCGGCTATAGCAAGTAAAAAGGAAAAATAAAGTTAGGTTTTTATCTCCTGTTTCCATTTTGTGGATTTTTTTTCATGATGCAACATTTACCAAGATCTTATGGCCAGTTTTACTTTACAGCTGTGGTTTAGCTTCTACAGTTGGGATTGAGGGAACGGTTAGATATGGATGCAGGGTATCTATTGTCTTGTCTAGGCTACACAAGATAAGAGCTGGCAGCCGATTGGTATAAAACAGGGAGCTTAAAATACTTGTAATGTCCTTTGCATACATCCCACACAATGCAATCTCAATGAGTCGAATTATGGACTTCTGACACATTCCCTCCATTCTATGGCGAAAGCCACACAGGGAGGAGCAAGTGATGGAAAGATACTGTGGGGGCAGTTTACAACACAAAATATCACACAGTGCATGCACCCAGTGACACATATAGAGGAAAATCTTACACAATGCATGCACCCAGTGACACATATAGAGGAAAATATCACACAATGGATGCACCCAGTGATACATATAGAGGAAAATATCACACAATGGATGCACCCAGTGACACATATAGAGGAAAATATCACATAATGGATGCACCCAGTGACACATATAGAGGAAAATATCACACAATGGAAGCACCCAGTGACACATATAGAGGAAAATATCACACAATGGATGCACCCAGTGACACATATAGAGGAAAATATCACACAATGGATGCACCCAGTGACACATATAGAGGAAAATATCACACAATGGATGCACCCAGTGACACATATAGAGGAAAATATCACACAATGGATGCACCCAGTGATACATATAGAGGAAAATATCACATAATGGATGCACCCAGTGACACATATAGAGGAAAATATCACACAATGGAAGCACCCAGTGACACATATAGAGGAAAATATCACACAATGGATGCACCCAGTGACACATATAGAGGAAAATATCACACAATGGATGCACCCAGTGATACATATAGAGGAAAATATCACACAATGGATGCACCCAGTGACACCTATAGAAGAAAATATCACACAATGGATGCACCCAGTGACACATATAGAGGAAAATATTTTCTTAACTAAACATACAAGAGAAAAACAAAGCACATGTAAGATATCAGCAACATCACATAAACACAATAAGGACATTGCATATTTTTGGTGATAGTGTCCCTTTAAGAAAACCTGTTATTTTTTTAAGCCAGGGTGATCCTGGGTAGAATTTATGGAGATTACCTTTCATCAAATCCCTTAATAATTTCCCATCCTGCTCTACCCATAAGCACTATATTCCGTGATGGCGTGCTTATTCTTTAATCATTGCTTTTGAATCGATGATACATTGGAATCCAACGCACTGATCGATTCCTCTGCAGGCCGACTTCATAAAACATACCTCGGGCCTTTGTGAAACATGAGAATTATTTACTCTGTTTTAAGCATCACTAAAGAGGATATACATCTCAATTAAATTTCAACTTTATGGGCTTATTACCAGCTGTTTCAGTTACAGCAATGCAATTGTCAGGGAAAATTTATGTTTGTTTACTTGCAATTTTTTCTCTAGATATGTGCACAATGTATCAGTATCTCTGCCTGTGCCGGAGGGTTTCCAGGTGCTTTCTATTCCAGATGGTAGGCAAACTTTACCGGGGCGCAGCAATTCAGATTGCATGTAGTGAAAGACTTAAAAACAAAGGCTACACAATACAGAATTTCACAGACCATACATTAGTTGGAAATCATTCCCGTCATACAATACTTTTTTTTCTTAATTTTCCAAACGTAATAGGTTAAAAACATCAGCAATTTCAAAATAATTTTTTTTTCAAAGGTGCAAAAGGGAGAGTTTGATTCTGCGGATTTTAGATGTCAGGAAAAAATAAATGAATAAATCTAGCTTTGAACACGTGAGGTCGTCCCAAAAGATTCCATTAGCTGCTTTCCTGACTACTGATAGAATGTAAAAATAATACAGTATATTTGTGTGAGCAAAACACTTTCATATGCAAGTAAATTAAAGCCGTATCAATGTACTGCACAGGGATTTTAAAGTAATAAAGCATCTCAAATGTTGTCTCTGTAAAACAGTGAGTGACTTACTAGCTTTCCCAGTTTCCTACTCTTCTCATGGCTGTTGTAATGCAGCGGTAAAGTTTGTTAAAGCTCATTATAGTGATGTAGGAAGCCGCTGCTTCCTGCTCCTCTGCAGCACCTGGCTGAGGACCTTTTTTTATCGAATTGGTAAATGATCCCAAATTAAAATGGTAGGAAAGTGTTTTTTTTTGTTGTTGTATTTATTTATTTATGTATTTTATTGAAAAGTTTGTATGCCTTTTTGGGTACAAAGGGGTTAAAAAATAACATTATACCTTAGATGTCCTTAAAATTGTTATGGTCCTCCTAGTCTAGGAATAGAGAGTATTTATTGATGATTTGATAATTGTGTTTATAACTAAATGACCAAAGTTATACTTTTATTTACTTATTTTTATTCTTCAACCAGTTGAATGCAAATGACGTGCAGGGACTATCCTCCTGTTTCACTCTCATGCAAGGAGGATGCTCCATGCGCATCTTCGCGTTGCTCCGGTTCGACGCCTATTTGGCGCCGAGCCGGAGTTTCAACCACAGCGGGACGGTGGGACTGGTCCCCGGCTGCGTGCATCAACGAGAGTGCACACAATGACTGCATTTTCAGATCCCCCCCCCCGGCATGCCAGGAGAGTACCTGATGGGGAGGGGGAGGTAGTCCTTTGGACCCCTCTATCTCCCCATCGGTAGGGGCTACAGAAATAAGAAAGGCATCACTGGAAAGGTCAGAGTCTGACCTTTCCAGCGATGCACCTCTTAACCACTTACCTGTTAGTACCTCGATGCCTCACCAATCAGTGCTTGATCAAGGTATTCCTCTAGTGGGGGCTGACATCTTGGATGTTAGCCCCACCTCCGTGGCCTTCACTCATCCACTGATGTCATCACTCATGGGTGCGCAATGATGTCAGAGAGGGAATCCTGGGATTCCCTTTGTTAGAGATACAAGGGTATCTTGCATGCAGTTAAAAGTAGAGGATCATGTTTGGTATCATTGGAAAGGCCAGAGCATAGCCTTTTTGCAAAATAAAAAAAATAAATTAAAAAAAAAAAAATTATAATAATAAAAGTGTCAGTTTTTTTATATATATAATGCAGCAATATTGCTCACTTTTCAATTATAATGTAAGTAATAATGCTGCACGAACTCACCTTCTCATTTCCCCCGCAAAATGCAATTTGTTCAATTTTAGTTAAAGTCGCAATACAACAACAGGTTCCCATTTCTAATTTTTTTTAACAAAAGTATCCCATAAAATATATAACCACAAAGGCTCGGAGGGTAAAATGTGAAAAAAAAATTTTTACACGCTGTAAATTATTGAAATCTGAATGGAAATTCAATTTGTTTTAAATATTTTGGTAATACCATTCTGGCAGGACATGATGTATACTTATAATAATGATATATTATAAATCTGCCAAGTCTGCCGTAAAAAAAGGATATATAATATGTCTGGGTCGTACAATAAAACACGACTTCAAACAACGCATTTAAACATGATGAGCACAAAACTGTAAAAATGAGCTCAGCAAACAGAGGTGAAATGACTCAGTAGCAAAGGGGTTAACTTTCAAATTATTCATTTATCTGTTCCATTGCATAATTTTATTATACCTGTTTTGTTTATATATTTTATTGAAATAATTTAATAAAAAGTCAAATGACAAAAAAAAAATGGAAAAGAAAATCATTAAATTCAATACAATATATTGAATTTCATGTGGGGTTTTGTCTGGCTGCTCAATGGTTCCTAGAACACCATCTGACCATGAACTGACTAAACCTATGAGTGCACAACCCTTCACATGTTTATTAAAAAATAAACAACAAAACATAACATTACTGTGAAATCGATTAATAGCAGAAATGTTGCAATTGTTTTGGTCAGTGACACCTCTGTATATATTCCACAGTTTATACTGCAGTTTATAAAGTTATTTGCCTGTTTAAAGTTTGTTTAAAAAATAGCTTGTAAATTCATGTCATACCTGTGTTTTTACATGCAAATTTGGTCTTTGCATCACACTGTCGAGTCCCTTTGCAGCCTCTTTCATCACTGCCATCTTCGCAATCTTTTTCACCATCACACAACCATAATTCAGGGATACAATTTCCATCTGGGAGACACTGGAACTGATTTCCCTCACAAACCACAGAGGCAGGAGATGCTGGAAGTGAAAAGGCATCGGCTTAAAGACATTGGCATTACTACCCATACTGTGACATATTTTTCCAGATCTGTTAGAGATACATCCAACATCCCAAATAACTCCTGCTGACCTACAGTTGATTCAGGCAGGGTTGTATGACCAGATTAAGTAAAACATGGCCATGAATGATACATATTTGAAAGTATAATCTGCATTAACATGACTGTAATCTATGCCTTATTCAACACTCAAGTCCTAAAAAAATAAGTGTGGGAACTCCCCAGCATTTATGTGCATTCTGGTCTCAAAAATTACTGGGAGCCACAGCAGCTGCACCGCTTCTTCATGCATGAGAATGCCATTCCTTTGGAAAACACTGAGAAATTGTCATTTCCATACCTTCCCAATGTATTTACATCTAGGATAAACCCTTACATATAGACAGTTTTACTAAATTGTTTATATATACAAAGGTAATGCAGCTTCCCAGTATATCAGCCAAAAGGGAACTAAGAAAAAGAAAGTGGCTCAATCCACATTTTCCTACAGAGCACCACAATTATGGAATAATCTCCCAGACACAATCAAATCTTGCCCCATGTTAGATTTTAATTTCCTTTATGAATATAAATATCCTGTGTTGAAAAGCCTGTTCTGATAAAATGGGCTGTGTCCCCCCTTTTTCTAAGTGTCAATTTTGTATGTAGATAGTTTTTTCTTCTATAGGATATGGCCTGTGGAATTTGTAGCCAGATTTCCTGTACGTCTTTGTTACATGAAGTGCAGGAAAAAGTGTGCGAACATTGTAAGCCAGAGAAAACCCATCTCTGAACCATATATGGTAATCTTTGTTAGCTGTGATGGCCAAATTCTGATGTAGAAATGTATTTGTACTGATTGGCTGTTAGATTACATTCCTGTGTGGGGTGGGTATGAAACTTTGTCTACAATGTTTTCATTGGTTGCTTGAAATCTAATAAATTGGTCTGTCTCAACAAAGACATCCAGACATGACATAATGAAGCTATTCCTTGTGTGTGGCTGATTTTGGTGTCACTCTCCACCATGGCGTGCACGCATCCTTTATTTTTCTTATTTGAGAAGAAACTTGAAAAAGGTTTATGGCATTCCATATATGGTAATTATAAATAGGGCATTGATTTGATTAGCTACATTTTTTTATTTAACACCCCAGTCTTAAGTCCCTCAAGAGCTCCCTATTAAAATACCTGGATGCAGAATACACCTGTAATATTTCCTACATATTAATTTCTGTGATAATCTGTATATTTGTGTTGTTTTTTTACTATCTTGCATTTTATTACTTTGTATTTCTGTAACGACTGTAAAAATTTCAATGTTCTTGAACCCAGGACATACTTGAAAACGAGAGAAATCTCAATGTATACTTCCTGGTAAAATCCTTTATAAATAAATAAATAAATAAATAAATCAGTTACTCCTGCTAAAATAGTGAGGGAACGGCGTTACCATGTATTCCTGCAGGACTTGACCCGTGGCCTTATTGTAAAGTATATAATATTACATACAGTCAATCCCTTGATGTCATCATTGACTCTTCCTGCGATTGAACAGCTTAACATTCAATTTACAGAAACACCATGATGCCTTCATATTGATAAAGCACACATTCTTATGCATGGTTCGAGGTATACCCAGAGCTATAATGTAGGTGTTTTCTGATTTGTATAAACCATTTAAACATGTTCACCATATTTCTTATTGATGTCTTCCCAGCTGATCCTGCACTGAGCCCAGAACTGCAGTAACGGATTGTGGCCAGCAGATGGCAGCATCTGCCTGCCAAATAGGTTATTCCCAAATATAACGTACTATATAATTAATTAGAAATGCTTTTCCAAAAGACGCCGGTTCCTGACAATGGTTTTCTAGAAAATTATTTGGTAGTGAAGGCGTTAACAAATAGAGAATGCCAGGAAAGGATGACACTGCTCACACGCGCTTCCAATCTAATATTTTGTTTTATTACTGCACTGTTAGTTGTTATAAAGATGCTCCTTGGAACTAGCCTGTATACAGTTTTAAGACTTGTATCCACAGGAAATCACTTCACGTTCCATACTGAGAATATATAAAGAACCAAGAAATGTACACATCAGTTGCACAATTGGCACAACTCCATTTTTAGTGGTTACTTTCTTTGTATTGTTACGGGTGAAATCTGGGCTACAAATAATAAAATATGAGCAACTCCTAATTAATTAATAATCACATATCTTGAACCCGTTTCAACCTCGCCTCCATACTTACCTTTAACAAGGTAGAAATTCACTACCGGTCACATATCAGCGACTCAACTCTATACCTTATTTGTCTACATCAGGTATCTCAAACTCTGGCTCCCCATATGTTTATTGCCTACAAATCCCAGAATGCTTTGAATGCAATAAAGGGCCAGAAAATCATGGGGGATGTAGTTCAAAAACATCTGGGGCTCTATCACCTCCTTGAAGCTAACATTAGCATCAGCGTTAGCTTAATGGAGGGCATAGCGCTGCGCCCACATCGCCTTTGACTCACTAACGGGTTAAAAAATCCATTAGCGCTCATTAATTCGTAGCGCGAGTTTACTGTACTTTGCGTTCCCTATACCTAACATAGGGAGCACAAAAAGTGAAAGCACAGATTATCTAGTGTTGGGATCACTTGGTCCTAACGCTAGTTTAGAAGATCTGGCGCTAATGAAAACGTTACCACCAGCTCAGAGGTGCAGGTAATGGGTTGCGCTGCTCTAGGATCCGTTACCTGCAGCTCAAACCCCCCCCCCGCAAAAAATTACATACTCACCTCTCATCCTGCAGTGAGAATGGCGGCCCAATACGCTGCTTCTGGCCGACGGGAGCAGAGTGAGACTGGGGAAAGAAAGTCCCCTGTCTCCCTCCGCGATCATTCCGTCAACCAGCAGGATCTCACGAAAGGCGAGATCCTGCTGGTCATGTGCTCCGGCAGCACGATCCTCCATGGAGTCTTATGGACACCATGGAAGGGATGCTGGGGACGGCACTGTAGCGATCTGCTGGGGGAACCGGGATGCAAAGGGGAAGTTAGCGAACGCAAATTTTTCCCCTTTGCGTCCCGGTTTTAGCTCAGGGCAGCTGATAGTGCTGGAGTTTGAGATCCTTTGTCTGCATACAAATACTAACTGCATAAAGGATAGTCTTTATGTCCTATTTTAACTATGTCTACATAACAAAGCACAAAAAAGTTCTAATTCTATCATATAATGCATCATATGATGTTAAAAGTAGATAGTAGAATCACATAGTTTCTGTTAATTGATCCCAAAGTTCTTTGATGTTCGTCTGTGAATTTCCTGTTGAGGTAGAGAGGCTGTTTACCACCATTCCCTCTATAAAATTGTATTTTCACACTACTTCAAAGCAAGATGTTATGATGAAAGGCGACAAGGTACCTTCATAAAGAAATTATACGGAGATAACTATATTTAGAGACTCCGTAGAGAACATCTAAGGGCTCTACTAATATTTGTGTATTAAAATGTATTTAGTAAAAGGTGATTACTAGAAGCTTTTGAAAGGAAAGCTTGTTAATTGCCAATTAATTCTATTTATGTAAATTCGCCAGACCGGAGGGAACGTGTTAAAAGTGAGAATTTGTATAGCGTGATCTTTAGCGTTTTGTTTTACTATACAGTTTTGTGTTTAACAATAACAGATACAATTACAAACAATTGTTTTCTGTTATAATAACAAGGAGAATAAAAAAAAGAAGTGAAACCTATACCTGCAGATAAAGAGGAAAAGGCTCGGACTGCTTTAATATTCTTTAAAATAAACAAATGTTTCTTCTTTGAGGTTAGGGCCGCTGTGATACTATTGAATTATTGTTCTTGAACTAGTATTCTCTTTAAAGTCTTACAGGAGCATTCAAATCAGATTGCAATATCAAAGAGCATTACCATTTGTTTTAAGTTCCCTGATAACAACAGCCTTTTCGTTGATTATTCTTCTTTGAGCTACTGAAGCACAAGAGAAAAATATAATGACGTACCCTGCCAATGCTGTATTTGTTGTTTGGAAACTTTTTCTTCATGAAATCTCTCGTGTCATAGAGTGCATCCAAAAAAGTATCCATATCCTTTTAATTCTTCATATTTATTTATGTTGCATCCTTATTAGAGGCGTGAATTATGTTTCGTAACGAATTGCAATTCGTCTGAAATTCCGTCAATTCGTATTTCGGAAGTACTTAATTTATTTCTTTTTTTTAGCTACCCGTATCGATCTGAATCGATCCAAAGTGATCCGAAATTACGAAAATAAAAGTACATTAGGAAACGAATTATGTTTTGGATAAATTTTTTTCGTCCGAAACTAATTTAACAAATTTTGGGGCCGTGCACACCTCTAATCCTAATTCTAAAATTGTTTAATTATTTTCCCCTCAAATCCATACTAGGTACAGGTCGGACACCCCTCATCTTGAATTCTAAAATCCAGAAGATTCCAAAAATCTGACTTTTTGAAGTCTTCTGGATTGTAGTTATACTGACCACCCTGATACTCCGGACTGTTCCTGCTACTCCGAGATGCGTCTTCCGATCATTGCAGCAGAGCGCAGGACTCGCAGGGAGACTCTGAGCTCTATCCAATGTTTTTTTTTGTCTTTCAGCTACAGAAGCACAAAGAGAAATATATAATAACGTGCCCTCCAGAAAATCCAGACTTCTTGGAGCCTTCCGGAGATTAGGTATACTCACTGTCATGCACAGGCATGGCTTCTGCGCTGTGTCAGATTTTAAAGGGAGAATTTGTGGGTGTTTTTCCTGTCTTCTTTCCAAAGCAGTAGGCAAGGTACCGCTGGTATTTATAAGCCTATGTCTGATCTGTTCTCTTGGGCTGAATGAAAACTTGTGTCATGTCTCACTGGCAACCGTTCCTGTCCATGCTTGGCCTCGAGCACCCCCTCGGGATCTGCGAGTCTGCGGGTCATTCCTCCTCGGTGCCGTCCGAGTCTCGGGCCCACTGAACCTAGGGTCTGGAATGTCCTTCCCCTCCGGTGGCGTCCTGTGGTCAGCGTGGTGTGGCGGCTTGCCAGCAATGCCATGTCCAGTAACCATGTGGGACCCCAGCCGGGAGAATCGGGGCAAGATGGCGTGCGAGGGTTGGTCTTGTCCCTGATTGGAGGGTCAGCGGAGGGGGGAGGAGCCACAGACCTGCGGGGATCAGGGAGAGGGCTCACAGGCCATTCTCCAATAGGTGGGGATACGGGTGGTGTCCGAAATGGAGGCGTGTCCACCTCTACCCCATTCGCTATATAAAGCCAGCGCTCGCTGTCTAACAATGCTTCACAATTGCTCAGCATTGGTTCCAGCAAGAAGCTCCTCAACCTTCCTCCTGATCTATTACTATAGACCCTGAGTGTCCCTCATCTAAAGAACCAGTCTCCTAACCTGAACCTTGGCTTGACTAACAACAACTCTTCTGGATCTTCCCTATTGTACCGCGACTCCTGCATTCTGATAACCATCTACTGGGTTTCACCTAACCGATGAACGTGACAACTTGACAAGAGGGCCCATACCTGAACCAAATTGGTTGGGGGTTGGGGTTGTTGGACAATTTGTATTTCTCAAGGACTTGAGTTTGAAGAACATCTCTAAGAACCTTATGGTAAAATCTGAAATGCCCATGGAAGAGCTACCTAATGTGAGTTAGGCTTCTGTGTAAGTCCCAATTTATTTCAAGAACTGTATTTGCACATTTTATTATGTTTTGAACTTGTATGTCTTGTTTATGTGATATTGGCACTGTGTAAAGTTTTATTTTTGCCTTTTTCCATTAACACTTTGTAACACAGTACTGTCTTTGCTCTAGATGATTCACGTTTCTCGTATTGCTCGGTTTAGCGTTACAGTAAAATATAACATTTGGTAGATATTTTAGCTGTATATGGTTAGGCTCCTGGATTATGGGGTGCTATGCAGTTAAGGGGGTTTCAAAAGTGCCCTATTACAGTCGTGGTGGTAGCATTTAGTCGGAAGGGTGTGTACAGTTTTGGGGAGTTAGTTGGCATAACTTGGGGCCCTGAGAGGGGGTAGAGTTAGTAAATCCAGAGGATTGGAGCTGTTAACCTCTTGTACACTCTCCCTCTGCATGTGTCGACTGGGTAGATAGCGGGTGGTTGTCACACTCGAATCCATGATACTCCCTGCAGGTCCTGCCTTTCTGAAATGTGGCTACCGATTATTGCACAGAGTGCGGAATGCACTGGGAGTTTCTGTACAGCGTCTCCATTGTGTGACATGCTGCACAGACACTCACTGGCTCTGTACAGCTTGTTCATGGAAAACAGCAGCACAGGAAGAGGATCACTGATCCCTGTCCCCTGCTACGATCCCCTTCCTCTCGGACATCAAATTATCCCAGATCCTGAAATCGGGAACAATCTGAAATTCGGAATACACTGGGCCCATTATGGATTAGGGATGCTCAACCTGTACAGCATAATGACAATGTATAAAAACAGATTTTATTTTTTTTACAACACTGCAAATGTAAGCAAATGTAGAAAATGCAAGAATACTAGCTGAATGCGCTATATATTAAGAACAAAACCAACATTATATCAAGAGATCATTTCGAAATCACACAATTACAGTTGTGTTCAAAATTATTCAACCCCCAATGCTGTAAAGGGTTTTAGGGAATTTAGTGTACATTTGTTATTGTATTCAGAATGAAATCCTACAAGGACTTTTTAAAGAACCATATGCAACTAAAATGACATCAATTGGTTTTGTAATACAGTAGTAAATGTTTCTTTTGTGAATTCTTCATTGACACAATTATTCAACCCCTTAAAGACTACCACTCTGAAGAACAGAGGTTCATTCAAGTGTTTTCAATCAGGTATTGAAAACACCTGTGGATGTCACGGAGCAGCAATAAAGCATAATAAGCACCAATTAGGCAGCTTTAAAATGACTGTGATACTCAGCTCCTTCTAGACATTTACTGGTGTGGTTACAAACATGGTGAAGTCAAGAGAATGGTCCAGGAAGACAAGAGAAGAGGTGATTACTCTTCACAGGAAGGGCAATGGCTATAAGAAGATTGCAAAGATGTTAAACATACCAAGAGAGACCATAGGAAGCATCATTCGCAAATTCAAGGCAAAGGGCACTGTTGAAACGCTACCTGGTCGTGGCAGAAAGAAGATACTGACTTCGACTGCTGTGCGCTACCTGAAGCGTAGAGTGGAGAAAAGTCCCCGTGTGACTGCTGAGGAATGGAGAAAGGATTTGTCAGATGTGGGTACTGAAGTTTCAGCTCAGACAATACGGCGCACACTGCGTAATGAAGGCCTCCATGCCAGAACTCCCAGGCGCACCCCCTTGCTGTCTCCAAAGAATAAGAAGAGTCGACTGCAGTATGCCAAAAGTCATGTGGACAAACCACAGAAGTTTTGGGATAGTGTTCTGTGGACTGATGAAACAAAATTAGAACTGTTTGGGCCCATGGATCAACGCTATGTTTGGAGGAGGAAGAACAAGGCCTATGAAGAAAAGAACACCTTGCCTACTGTGAAGCATGGCGGGGGGTCAATCATGCTTTGGGGCTGTTTTGCTTCTGCAGGTACAGGGAAGCTTCAGCATGTGTTCTTGTGTTCTTCACCATGAATTCTCTTCAGTACCAGGAGATATTGGATGACAATGTGATGCAGTCCGTCACAAACCTGAGGCTTGGGAGACGTTGGACCTTTCAACAGGACAATGATCCCAAGCATACCTCCAAGTCCACTAGAGCATGGTTGCAGATTAAAGGCTGGAACATTTTGGAGTGGCCATCGCAGTCACCAGACTTAAATCCGATTGAGAACCTCTGGTGGGACTTAAAGAAAGCAGTTGCAGTGCGCAAGCCTAAGAATGTGACTGAACTGGAGGCTTTTGCCCATGACGAATGGGCAAAGATACCCGTAGATCGCTGCAAGACACTTGTGTCAAGCTATGCTTCACGTTTAAAAGCTGTTATAACTGTAAAAGGATGTTGTACTAAGTACTAAGATTGAATGTCACTTGGGGGTTGAATAAAACTGATAATGATGTGAGCACAGAAAAGACATTTGTGGTTATTTCATTATAAATGTTATGTTATATTTGTCTGACCTACACGTGCCTCTTTGATTTAATTGTAAGCAAGATGACTGAATGATCAAAATCAATGTCAAACTGGCCAAAACACTCAATTTCAGTGGGGGTTGAATAATTTTGAACACAACTGTATGATTATAGAAGTTTATGATTTGGTGGATCTTTTCTGGAAACTCTGTTACAAACATTTATATTAGAATTATATAAATTGCATTTCATAACATTAACCGGGTTAATTCCGCTGGGATTTCGCTGTTCTTTCTACTTCGGGGAATCAAATTCTCTGACCCTGCGGTGAATTTAGAATTCGCCACAAGGTCCCCAGAGTGTAGGGAAAAACTGTCGATCGCATCCGAAAAACCGCTGCAAAAATCACCTAATCGTATGGAAAAACTGCCGCAAAACCAACAAAAAAAAGCCGAACGCACTAGACGATCCGTCGCAAAACCGCTGAATGCATCCAAAAAAAGCCGACGACTCGCCGACGAGCAGCCTGAAAAAGCCAACAAGCCAACGAACCTGGTAAAAAAAAAAACACAGCAACTTTTAAAAGCTGTTTGCAAAAAAAAAATACTGGACGGAAATGCTTGGAATTAATGCAAAACCATTTTTTTTGGTGAATTTTATTCTTCAGATTTTTTGTTATTTTATTTTTAAATAGCAGGATTTTTTTCTGTAACAGACATTTTTATTATTATTCATAAGACCTATGAATAATAATAAAAACGTCTGTTACAGAAAAAAAATTCCGCTATTTAAAAATAAAAGAACAAAAAATCTGAAGAATAAAATTCACAAAAAAAATCCAAAAAATGCCTACAAAATCCAAATAATAAATAGAGACTTTTTTCTGCATATTAAAAGAATAAACGTTTAACAAATATTAGATAAAAACAGGAATATTTTTTACATTAAAACCTATGGGATTCATCTGATTAAACCTGCCGAATGAAAGAACTGAAAATCAGGGCATTTCACTGATATTTCACCGCTGTTCGGTGTCTCTGAATAGATTAACCATTACTTCTCTATAGGGGATTTCATTGCCCATGAACAGCATCGTATTTCGCTGGCAATTCGCCAAAATTTTGTGAATTCCCAGCTTTTGAGTAGCCGAATGGCCACGAAATTGCACCGCTCAGGGAATTTTGAAGCCGATTCCAATCTCTTTGAATAACCCCTATAGTATAATGACAAATGTAACCAAAATGATATTAGCAAAATATGATTTTTCATTGGCATTTGTCAGGCTTTCCACTGTCACTACTGCCCAATTTGGGAAAGTAGAGGGAATGACAGCAGAAAGATCAACATGTCAAAGACTGAGCTCCTACTTATTCCTCCCTCCAATGCCTCCACACCTCCTGACTTCTCTATCACGGTGGAGGGTATCACCATCTCCCCATCAAACCAAGTTCGCTGTCTTGGAGTTACACTGGACTCTGCTCTTTCCTTCATTCCCCACATCAAGTCTCTTTCCTCCTCCTGCCGATACCAACTGCGTAATATTTCCAGAATTCGGCCATTTCTTACCGCTGTCACCACAAAACAACTCATACACGCCCTGGTAATCTCCCGACTCGACTATTGCAATAATCTCTTATCTGGCCTCCCTCTGTCCCGCCTCTCCCCCCTACAATCCATCCTGAACGCCTCCGCCAGGCTAATTCACCTCACCCGCCACTCTGTCTCTGCCGCTCCCCTCTGCGAGTCCCTTCACTGGCTCCCCATCCACTGCAGAATTAAGTTCAAAATCCTTATCCTTACCTACAAAACCCTCACTAACTCAGCGCCCCACTACCTGTCCTCACTAATCACCAAATACACCCCAGCCCGCTCCCTAAGGTCAAACAGTGACCTGTGACTAGCTTCTCACCTCTTCCCATGATAGACTGCAGGACTTCTCACGCGCAGCCCCCACTCTCTGGAACGCTCTCCCTCGTACTGTCAGACTTTCCCCTAACTTCTCTTCCTTCAAACGCTCCCTTAAAACATTCCTATTTAGGGAAGCCTGCCCCCCGACTCACTGACGCAACCATCAATCACTCTCACCTTACAGTCCTCTCCTCCTGTTTCCAACCCCAACCCTCCCAGATTGTGAGTTCCTATGGGAATAGGGCCCTCATCTCCTCCTGTACTGTTTGTCAAATGTTGTTCAATGTATTGTAACCCTGTCTATACTGTGCTTATTGTACAGCGCTGCGGAATATGCTGGCGCTTTATAAATAAAGAATAATAATAATAATAATACACCATTTATTCACATAAGTTAAAGTGATAGACTCTTGTAACATTTTGGTACGTCAGTTACCAGAAATTTTAGGAACCAGTGTGCTTTAAATCTAATTACAGAAAATAAACAATTAATTTGAGCCCTTAGTTTAACATTGTTCTGTAACAAATAGATGCTTCCTATGTTCGGAAAGGGTTAAGTTTCATGATTTTAGAGACACAAATATCTTGTATTTCATGTCTTGCCTGGCTGCTGATGCCTGCATGAGAGCACACAAACCCACAGCTATAACATGTTTGGCATGTTTATCTTGAAAATCTGTTTCGCTTCATCTGTTTTATACTTTGCTACGAAATCAAAATATTTTTAAACAATGTGTCGAATTCACAGTCTGGTCTTCTGGATATATGATAATAAGCATAGAACCCTTTTCAGAATTGTCACGTATTACTTTTCATTTTACTTTGTCTTTATTGTCATTGTCATTGATCAGCATTATTACAGCTATATGAATAATTTTATATATAATGTATTTTTTTTTTAAACTATAAAAGCTCACACACTCATTTAACTATTTCTCAATCAATGTGCTAGTGCATTTATCCCCTTCACTAACAAGCACATTTTGGTCGCTAACATTTCTTTGAAACATGGGATGTGAAGTTAACGATTAAATAGATGGTAAAATAGAAATTTTGCACATAAGTTGTTGTTCTGATATAATTATATAAATAATGGAAATTTTCTCAATTTCAATTTCTCACATATTCATTTATCCTTTACAGAAATATTGCTGTGTTGAAAGATGCTGAACACTAGATGGTGTCGCTTATTTTTCTCATATCACATGAGGTCTGCACTATCAACATTCAGGCAGAAAAAGCATTTGTGTCAAATCCAGTAAATGTGATACGGACAGATAATAAAATGGTGAGATCTCCTGCTTATTGGGATTTGTAGTGATCAGAAAGAGATTATTAGCACTGCAGCTTCTAAAATATACCAAAATCTGTATGTGCCTGTATAATGTACAGTTGCAAGAAAAAGTATGTGAACCCTTTGGGATTACGTGGAGTTTTGCATGAATTGGTCATAAAATGTGCTCTGATCTTCATCTAAGTCACAACAATTTGAAAAACACAGTCTGCTTAAAATAATACAACACAAACATTATATGTTTTCATGTGTTTATTGAACAGAACATTTAAACATTCACAGTGCAGGTTGGCATAAGTATGTGAACCTTTGGACTTAATAACTGGTTGACCCTCCTTTGGCAGCAATAACCTCAACCAAACGTTTCCTGTAGTTGCAGATCAGACCTGCACAACGATCTGGAGTAATTTTGGACCACTCCTCTTCACAAAACAGTTTCAGTGTAGCAATATTCTTGGGATGTCTGGTGTGAATCGCTCTCTTAAGGTCATGCCACAGCATTTCAATCGGGTTGAGGTCAGGACTCTGACTGGGTCACTCCAGAAGGCGTATTTTGTTTTGTTGAAGCCATTCTTTTGTTGAATTACTTGTATGCTTTGGGTCATTGTCCTGTTGCATCACCCATCCTCTGCGGAGCTTCAGTTGGCGGACAGATGGTCTTATGTTTTCCTGCAAAATGTCTTGATAAACTTTGGAATTCATTTTTCCATCTCCACTCCACTCTAGGATTCTTCTTTACCTCATTAAGCATTCTGAACTGTGCTCTTGCAGTCATCTTTACAGGACGACCACACCTAGGGAGAGTAGCAACAGTGCTGAACTTTCTCCATTTGTAGACAGTCTGTCTTACCATGGACACATGAACATCAAGGCTTTCAAAGATACTTTTGTAACCCTTTCTAGCTTCATGCAAGTCAACAATTCTTGATCATAGGTCTTCTGAGAGCTCTTTTCTGCGAGGCATGGTTCACATCAGGCAGTGCTTCTTGAAACCAGTAAACCCAAAACTGGTGTGTGTTTTTAAAGGGCAGGACAACTTTCAGCAACACATACAATAATATCACACTGATTGGACTCAAGGTTGGCTCACTCCTGGCTCCAATTAGCTCTTGGAGAAGTCATTAGGCTAGGGGTTCACATACTTTTTCCACCCTGCACTGTGAATGTTTACATGTTATGTTCAATAAACTAGGGATGTGCGTTTCGGGTTTCGGAATTGTTTTCGGATGCGGCCGATTTTCCGAAAATTTTTAGATCCGAAAATGGCAGATCCGAAAAGTTTTCCGAGCCGAAACGAAATATTTTCGGAATTTTCGAATGTACTTGAAATGTGTCAAATCAAAATTTATTGCTTTGAAACGAGGAGAACAGACGTTCCGAAAAAATGAAAATTTCCGAAAATACGAAAAGTCGATACAAAAAACGAGCTAAGTGACACGAAAATACGAAAAATGGTCGATATTCCGAAACCATTTACAATTCCGAAAAACGAAAATTTCCGAAAATACGAAAAGTCGATACAAAAAACAAGCTAAGTGACACGAAAATACGAAAAATGGTCGATATTCCGAAAAAAAAATGTACACGAAAAACGAGTCGAGCCGAACCGAATCGAAACAGAAATCGGTCGAAACGAGCCGAATCGAAAAGTTTAAAAATCCGAAAAATCGAATCGAACCGAAAAAAAAAATCAGTGCACAAGCCTATAATAAACACAGGAAAACATATAATGTTTGTGTTGTATTATTTAAGCAGACTGTGTTTTTCAAATTGTTGTGACTTAGATGAAGATAGAGCACATTTTATGACCAATTCATGCAAAACTCCACGTAATCCCAAAGGATTCACATACTTTTTCTTGCAACTGTATGTATGGTAATTACAGCAACAACTTGTATCTGTATGCGCCGCATAATGCCTGTGTATGGCAATTACAGCAACACCTTCTGTCTGTATGTGCTGCATAATGCCTGTGTATGGTAATTACAGCAACACCTTGTATCTGTATGTGCTGCATAATCCCTGTGTATGGCAATTACAGCAACACCTTGTATCTGTATGTGCTGCATAATGCCTGTGTATGACAATTACATCAACACCTTGTATCTGTATGTGCTGCATAATCCCTGTGTATGGCAATTACAGCAACACCTTGTATCTGTATGTGCTGCATAATGCCTGTGTATGACAATTACAGCAACACCTTGTATCTGTATGTGCTGCATAATGCCTGTGTATGGCAATTACAGCAACACCTTGTTTCTGTATGTGCTGCATAATGCCTGTGTATGGCAATTACAGTAGCACCTTGTATCTGTATGTGCTGCATAATGCCTGTGTATGGCAATTACAGTAACACCTTGTATCTGTACTACACAGGAATTTTCACTCCTTATAACCCCCTGAATCGTATCCCTGTACAGCAGTGAGTGACCCCCACAGCTTTCCCTGTATTCTGTCCTAAATTTGGGGAGTGAAAGGGTTAAAAAGTTACACAAAACCTAAAAAGTCTGCAAGTCATCCGTGATCAAGAGATTCATTTGAGGATGGTATTTATTGCCGTTCTCAAATCTGTACATATTCTTCAGTGAGAATGACCTCTGCTTGCAATGTATGATTTTTTTAAGGTTCATTGTGGTGTTGGGATTACTAAGGATTTGTAGTTGTTCTAGTGGACGTCTAGCAGCTGCTTTATAAGTGTAACTAAGGATTTTCTCCTTGAAGCCCCCCTCCTCCCCACCACACATTTATTTTCCCGGTGGGAGATAATCAGCCTTCTACACTGTTAACATTTTATGAAATACTAGTTGGAAAGCCTGCCCAGAGGGCAGTCTATTATTAATACTGCCCCAGCTCATGGATACTGCCCCAGCACGTGGATATACTGCCCCAGCTCGTGGATATTGCCCCAGCTCGTGGATATTGCCCCAGCTCGTGGATATTGCCACAGCTCGTGGATATACTGCCCCAGCTCGTGGTTATTGCCCCAGCTCATGGATATATTGCCCCAGCTTGTGGATATATTGCCCCAGCTCATGGATATTGCCCCAGCTCGTGGATATATTGCCCCAGCTCGTGGATATTTCCCCAGCTTGTGGATATTGCCCCAGGTCGTGGATATACTGCCCCAGGTCGTGGATATATTGCCCCAACTCGTGGATATATTGCCCCAGCTCGTGGATATTGCCCCAGCTCGTGGATATATTGCCCCAGCTTGTGGATATTGCCCCAGCTCGTGGATATTGCCCCAGCTCGTGGATATACTGACCCAGCTCGTGGATATATTGCCCCAGCTCGTGGATACTGCCCCAGCTCGTGGATACTGCCCCAGCTCATGGATATACTGCCCCAGCTCGTGGATATTGCCCCAGATCGTGGATATACTGCCCCAGCTCGTGGATATTGCCCCAGCTCGTGGATATACTGCCCCAGCTCATGGATATTGCCCCAGCTCGTGGATATATTGCCCCAGCTCGTGGATATTGCCCCAGCTTGTGGATATTGCCCCCAAGCTCTCATGGATATTTGCCCCCTCGCTCTCATGGATATTTACCCCCACGCTCTCATGGATATTTGCCCCCAAGCTCAGACCCCAGACCAGACATGGGGCGGCTGTTCAAATGCTCTATCGGCATTCGGACAGCCGCCCCTGGAGCTCTCAGCCGCATACTTACCTTCCCGAGCGGCGAAGGGGAAGTTTCCCCGCTTCCGCTCATTGAAGGACCCAAGCCGCGGTCACGTGGGACTCCCACGTGACTGCGGCTTGTGTCCTTCAAAGAGCGGAAGCGAGGGAACTTTCCCTTCGCCACTCAGGGGTTGGATGCGCGCGGCAGCCGGGTAGAGGCTGCGAGCGCAGCCTCTACCCGGCTGCTGTGTGCATCTTGTAACCGCCGCGGCGAGCACACAGCCGGCTCGTGCCGCGGTTGTTGCATGCGCGCGCAGCCAACCGCCGCTGGTTGCGCGCGCATGCGCAGAATAGGCTTGGCGACGGACACGCCAAGCCTTACTCTTTTACAGTATAGGATTATGATCTTTTTATTTTGATTTCACAATCTATCAAGATTGTCTGTGTGAATTCTCTCTATTCTGGATCATGTTTTAAAAATGCTTGAGGATGTGATATAGGTTTATATTTATTATCTAAGAAAATTACATTTGTTTTAAATTGTGATTTATAATGATTCCTTAGGACTACAATGTATCCCTATTCATAATCTATAATGGTTTCTTATAGTAATGATTTATGTTCTCATTCATGGTACAGAAACATTCCTGGCAATGACAACCTCTCTTGTTTTATTGACCTATAAAAAAAATAGGAGAAATTAACCTTTATCCCACAAGACTCCTGGTGAAGATCAAAACATAACTGTGATAATAGTCACATCTTTATCTGCGCGTGAAATAAATGCATTTAATGTATCATTCAGTTACAAAAGACAAGCACATGTCTCATTCACATATTATTATCTACATATTGTCTCTTTTTAATGATATTTTGCAAAACATGGGCATTTTTATTTATAAATAAATTAGTGTTTATACAGTCATTCCTTTTTTTTCTTCTCATTAGAATTTCAAAGGTTTAACTCTTTGGACTGTATATTTTTAGACTGTGCTTTACAATTTTTTTAATTTTTTTAAAAACACACACAGAGCTTTACACAGAGGTTAGGAGTCAGATGATCATTTGCATCATTCATATTGACTGAAATAAAACATACAGCTGCAAATTTAAAACTTTATATATAGTTGACATGTAAGCCTCTGACAAAAATAGAATAAAAAACAAGATAAACATTGTATATGTTTCATGAAGTGTTTTATAATCTGCAGATTGTTTTGGGAAAAAACAGTGTTCCTTCATCATTGCTAAAATATTTTTAGAAGACTTTGAGCTCATTTAAAGTAGAAAAACTATAGTTTTGGTAGCTTTTGACAATCTCTTCGCTGCATATTAAGGGGTATGTAGCGGCACAGCAGAGATACGTTTGTCAATAAAATTGCGGAACTTCAAAAACAGCATGCATGCAGTACTTTCCCTAATCCTGTGCAGCACAACAACAATTAGACATCCACATAGCTAATACAAAAAAGAAAAATGTCCGTAAGTGCACAAAATCCAATAAAACACCTACAGAATAAAAGTGATTTTTAGTTTACTTAAAATGAGAATAAAACCAATATGCCCACCTGCCCATACCAAGGCAATCCACATGGGGAAAACCATAAAACTGTAAAAGCGAAGTGAATAAAAAAGAACCCCCCAGAAATATATTTTAAAAAAAGTGATTGTTAGGGAGATCAAATCTCAACTACAGAGAATGTTTCTTTGAGAGTGCTACACAATAAAAATGATGACAAATAGAAAAAAGTGCCCCTTATAAGTGGTACCATCTCATTTTTTTATATCTTTTTTAAAAGTTGAAATTGTAACTAGAAAACATAATGGGGAGGAGTATTTTTGTATGTCAATCATGATTTAAAGCATAATATCACACACACCTGGTAAGCAATTAGGGAAATGTGGAATCTTTATGTGTAAATATCTGTTTGGGGAATAAACTGGGAAGTCAAATATTGGTTGGCATATGATATAAACCACCTAATGTGGATAATGATGAGGAAGAACAGCTATTAGAGAAAATCAGGGATGCTGCACATCTGGGTAACACTTTAATTATTGGAGATTTCAATTACCCAGACATTAATTGGGACAGTGGGTCTAGTAATTCAGCAAAGGGAATCCGGTATCTGAACCTGTTAGTTGATACCTTCATGACACAACTGGTAGAAGCACCAGCTAGAAAGGATACCTGTCTGGATGTGGTTATAACAAACAATGTGCATCTTTACTCAAATATACAAGTAAGGGAGCAGTTGGGAAACAGTGACCACAATATGGTGTCTTTTGAAATAAACTCAAAAAGCACATTCATAGGGGGCATGCTAAAACATTTAATTTTAAAAAGGCCAACTTCATTAATATAAGGGAAGCTATCAATATCATTGACTGGCAAAAACACTTTCATGGGAAAAACAGAGAGGATAAGTGGAATATCTATAAAATAACACTAGAAAAGTACACATCCCAATATATTCCACTGGGTAATAAATATAAAAGAAACAGACGGAAGCCAATGTGGCTCAGTAGGAAGGTAACAAAGGAAATTAAAAATAAAAAGAAGGCATTTAAAGCTTTTAAATCTGAGGCATCCTATTTTTTTTTTTTGAGAAAGGATTTTACCAGGAAGGATACATTGAGATTTCTCTCGTTTTCAAGTATGTCCTGGGTGGCGAGAATGTACCGTTAGGTGTCTTGCCAAGGACACTTACTGGAGAGGTTGCTCGCTGGGATCGAGCCCATGACTCCACAGGCTCTCTCCATGCAGAGCAGTGACATTACCTCTACTCCACCCCTACCTCTACTCCACCCAGCCGGTACTATAAAGCATATAGAGCAGCAAATAAAGAATGTAAAAACAATTCACTGGGCTAAACTAGAAAATTAAAAAGCGATCAAGACCAACCCCAAAAGATTCTTTAAGTACAAAAATTCTAAGAAACCCAAGAGTGAAAGCATAGGCTCACTGAAATATGAATCAGGAGTGTTATTAACTGAAGATCAAGATAAGGCAAAAATCGTGAATGATTATTTTTCTTCAGTATTTATCAAAGAGAAACCTATAACAGGAGACATGCAAATCACTGATAAAATCTTACAATTAGAATGTGATTGGTTGACTCAAGAAAAGGTGTTGCATCAACTAAACAAAATTAATGTGAACAAAGCCCCAGGGCAGGATGGATTTCACCCGTGAGTACTGAGGGAGCTATATGTGAAAATATGTAAACCTTTGTTTTTAATCTTTCAAGATTCTTTTCTTTCAGGAATCCTACCAGAGGATTGGAGAAAAGTTGATGTGGTTCCTATTTTGAAAATATGATTAAAATGTCTGCCTGGGAATTATAGACCTGTGAGCTTAACATCTGTGGCTGGGAAAGTATTTGAGGGGATACTAAGGGATAATATCCAGGAATTCATTGGGAGGTATAATGTAATTAGCAAAAATCATCATGGTTTTATGAAACACAGTTCATGTCAGACTAACCTAAATGCATTCTATGAAGAAGTAAGTAGACGTATAGATCAGTGGTCACAGTGAATGTGATTTACTTGGATTTAGCAAAAGCTTTCGATACAGTTCCACACAAGAGGTTACTATTTAAATTAAGTAATATTGGTCTAGATGAAAATTCTTGTTCTTGGATTAAACACTGGCTAAAAGATAGAGTACAGAGAGTGGTCATAAATGGTAAGTTTTCAAGATGGACACCAGTGGTAAATGATGTTCCTCAAGGGTCTGATTCAGGACCAATTCTATTCAATTGATTTATAAATGACCTTGAAATAGGCATTGCAAGTCATGTGTCTGTGTTTTTCGATGACACAAAACTAGGAATTGTAATACAATGTGAGCAGAATAGTACGTCCCTGCAGAGTGATTTGGATCGATTGGGGGTCTAAGCACTTAAATGGCAGATAAAGTTTAATGTAGATAAATGCAAGGTTATGCACTTTGGAGTGAATAACACACAAACCACTTATAACCTACTGTATATGGTACAGAGTTAGGGAAATCTAAGCAGAAGGATTTGGGAATAATCATAAACTCCAAACTCAGCAACAAGGCCCAATGTCAAACAGCAGTTGCCAACGCTAGCAAAGGTATTGGCATTAAAAGGAGAATTCGCTCTAGTGATGAAAACATAATTTTGCCTGTTTATAAATCAATGGTATGACCCTGTCTTGAATATGCCGTGCAATTTTGGGCACCCATTTTCCGAAAAGATATTATGGCACTAGAAAAAGTGCAGAGACGGGCAACTAAATTAATAAGGGGAATGGAAGATTTAAGTTATGATGAAAGGCTAACAAGCTTAAACCTGTTTAGTTTAGAAAAATGGCTCCTTAGAGGGGATATGATAATTTTATGTATATATATATTTATCCGGGGCCATTGTAAACCATTGTCTGAAAACCTATCCATTATTAGGACTATACAGAGGACACAAGGTCATCCATTTAGACTAGATGAAAGGAAATTCAGCCAAAAGCATAGTAAGGGTTATGTTATAGTAAGAAAAATAAAGCTGAGGGATTCTCTGCCTGTTGAGGTGGTTGGGTCAGACTCTGTACAGACTTTTGAACAACAGCTAGACTTCATGCAAAAATAGAATATTAAGGGTGCAACACACTGGGAAAAAATTCCTTCTTGACCCCAGAATGGTGGTCAGATTTCTCATTGAATCAAGCAGCTTCTTTTATCCATATATTAAATATTAGTATTTAATATATGGATAAAAGAAGCTGCTTGATTCAATGAGAAATCTGACCACCATTCTGGGGTCAAGAAGGAATTTTTTCCCAGTGTGTTGCATATTGGGAAGCACTTCATACTGGGTTTTTTGCCTTCAGTAGGTGATGTGGGAAAGGCTGGACTCGATGGACGTATGTATTTTTTTCAGGTTATGTAACTATGTAAAGGAAGTGTATCAAACACCTGGGCTAAGACGCTACATTAAAAAAAGGACACACTACTCACCCTGACCAATTTCTAGTTTAAGAGTGGCCAGGATGTAAGGAGTCCCCTTCCTCCCAGCTCCCCTGATTTGACAGAAAGGCTGGGTGAAGTGCTGGAGTTTCCCCCACCCATCCCAGTGTCACCAGCAGCAGGGATTTTTAATTTCTCGGCTGCTGTTCACCAGATTGGTCTCTAGTGATGACAGCATGCAGAGAGCACACCAATGTCACCCTTTCTGAGACCAATCGCTGTAGTCATTGGTCTCAGAGAGGCGGCCGTTGGATCGGATCTGTGCAGGTGATGTGGAACTTGCATACATAAAGTGTGCATGTCCTGTAGAGTTGCATAATTTGTGGCTCCTGCCCTAAGCAAGTTGTGTAGGAGTGCAAATTGCACCAAAAGCTTCAAGGACTTCCAGGTTCGGGAGTTCCTGAGCCGAAGAAGATAAACAGCTCATGGTGAGGGACAAAGGTGAGCAAAATCACCTAAAAATGAAAAATAAAAGGAAAAATATAATTGGGCAGAGCCTTTTAGCAGTCTCTGCCAATTATTTAAGGGCAAATAAACGGGAACTCTATTTTCAGTAGAGTATCCCTTTAAGCTCTGACTTTTTCAAGCCAACAGTCTGGTGTTATTTTTGTCTGTTGTATATTTTTTCCAAATCAAGATTACTCTATTTTGGACAACCAGAAACCAAAGATGAGCAGTGAGTATGAACTGGGCCTCTTACTAGAAAGAATCTGCATTATGTTAAAGAGAAAGAATCAATGTAACACTCGGTAATATTGTGGAAGGCAGCAGGTGAGGGTTTAATTCAGTCTTTACTTCTGAAAGCAGTTGGTTTGTAGGGAAGAGGTTAAAACAGATTGATGGTGGATCATAACTGCCTCTTATCAATGTGAACACTTTTTATGAGAACATGTAGAGGTGGTGTCGTTGAATCGGAATTAAAATATTAAAATATCAAAACTATAAAGCAATGTTATCAAAGTCTGGTTGTTTACTCTGACATCAGTCATAAATTCTTCAATATTCATTAGTTCTTTTACAATTAAGATGAAATTCAAATTGTCAAAACAAAGAATAATTTCAGTATCCGTGACAAGGTCTGGATGTGATCTGCATGGCAAGCAAGGACATATTTTCATCAGTGTGTACAAACAGACTTGTGTCATTTTTTAAATCAAAAAATGAACACCATTTGTTTTCATGTGAAGTAAATGAACACAGGTATAGTCTAGAATTTATCCAACATTTGTATATTTTTAATTGTTCATCAGAACCATTGGATCAGTCTACTTTTGGGTGACCTCAGAAACTGGGTATTAGGCGCATGTTACAAGGTGACAGGTTAGAGCCCAGACGAAGCGGACAATGAGCACAACAAAGCAGGTTGCAGAGGAACGCAGGAGATTTAACCACACGGGCTACAAATATAATGTGATGTTAGTTCTAGCCATTACTTAGCCCCCTTCACTACCGAGATCGAGATATCACGGGCTTCAAAGGCACCACCCGGTGCCGATATCGAGATATCTCAATCTGCAGCTCTGCAGCACAAGCGTAAATGAATGTTGTTTGCATTTGGGCCGCCGAAGGTGCCCCAAAAGTTTTAGCCCTGTAGGCATAATGCCTAAGGAACTAAAACTGGGCAAAATCGGCTAACTGAATGTCCTGACATCGGACATTCAGCAGCCGGTACAGTTGCAACTAGTGTTCGCTGCAACGGCTATAACTCAATTTGGCAGTAGATGGCACCATCTACTGGCCAAATATGTTATTACAGTAAGAAATACACTGGGAAAATGCCCAAATATTTTTTACTGTAAAATAAATTAAAAATGATTGGTTCCTGACAATGGTTATTAGGAAAATTACTTTGTAGTGAAGGGGTTAATTGCAATTAATGACCTACACAGTCAGTGTTTAAAGCATAAGAATTTATTCTAAAGTATTATATTTGCCAATAGATAAGTTGAAGCCTGTCGCTTCCAGTAAGCTTGCCAGCTCCTATGGTGAAAACATAATATACAACTGTACTAGATCTCCATCGCATTTAATCTTGATTTAAGGCTCATGGTCAGTGTTAAAAAATGACATTTCTCATTAATTTTAATTTAAAATATGACTAAGATATTACAAATGTTCTACAATAACCTCCAATTAAATTATCAGAGAGGGCAATGGACCTTTCCTTTCAAGTAAGGTAAATTGGATCTAAAGAATGACAGACATAAATTCTCCATTACATCTAGCAAATCCACGGAGAGCCTCTTAAAGGAATAAAATCCAATAATCACAAATGTTTCTGGACTTGATTCATGCGTTTTGCTTTCTATAAAGAGTAACAGCATGTGTTTGTATTGTTTACGAGTCGCTATTTATCTGTCATTGCTTGGCTTGGCACAAGAGACAAGTTACATACGTTTTTGCACATGTTATTGGGATGAATTTGTTTGGTTCAAGATACCAGGATATCAACAGTTGAGTAATAAGTTAAGAACCGAACATGCTATATACAAAACTATAAAAAAAAATCATTCATGCACTTAATTCCCTAGAAAATCCACCATATCACAAAAAATATCTCATCAGAAGAACATAAAAACTTTATTAATAGGCTACACAAATCAACAACAGATGAATTAACACAACAACAGAGCTAAACGACCAACAATGGAGAGCCCTGGATTACTGAATGAAAACTTCATCCATTTAAAAACCAACAAGAAAAGCAAAAACGATGAGAAAAAATTAAATACTAAATTATATGTCAACAAGCCATAAAATATTGGCATACAAAGGAACTGACAGAAAGTCCAAGAGGAACCATGAACATTTATTAGGGTGAGCCACACAGGTTAGAGATGTTTCACCTTATAAGCGTTAGCCGAATCATTGTATGTCTGCCCTGGTGCACCTTAACCCCCTTCTCTACCAAGTGGTTTTCCATAAAACCACAGGCAGGGACCAATGGTTTTATGGAAATCACTTTAAATTAACCCTTAACCCTATCACCACCATATACACACACATAACAGCTGATGTACACACACACAATGTAAATGTACTGCACAAGATCTGTAAATGAGGTTTCTAATGCTTTGCTTTTTAAGACATTGTATAGAACTTGACTGAATAGGGGCCTCCCTCTACTGGTCAAATTTTGGAACTGCAGCATGTGATCTTGAGACACTGCAGATAGACTCCACGTCCTTTTCGGATGCTGAGCACAGTTCTGGGAGATGCAGTACATCAGCTGTTATGTCCACTGAGTTTCAACTTTTAGGGCATGTTCTGGAGTCATATGCAAAGGTATTTCTTTGGGGGGGAAATAAATTTGCTTGCATTCCTTCAGAATACATCCAGATTTAGGTAACCTGATCTCGAGACCAGAAGGTGCTTTTAAAATTCATCTTAACTTGATCATAGTAGTAAATATTTATTAAACAAACATTTGGATGCCGCATTGTGTGGTATCTGTGAACAGTGGAGAAGTGGTTGTCTATTTTCCCCACAAATGAAATAAGAATATATACAGTTGTGTTCAAAATTATTCAACCCCCACTGAAATTGAGTGTTTTGGCCAGTTTGACATTGATTTTGATCATTCAGTCATCTTGCTTACAATTAAATCAAAGAGGCACGTGTAGGTCAGACAAATATAACATAACATTTATAATGAAATAACCACAAATGTCTTTTCTGTGCTCACATCATTATCAGTTTTATTCAACCCCCAAGTGACATTCAATCTTAGTACTTAGTACAACATCCTTTTACAGTTATAACAGCTTTTAAACGTGAAGCATAGCTTGACACAAGTGTCTTGCAGAGATCTACGGGTATCTTTGCCCATTCGTCATGGGCAAAAGCCTCCAGTTCAGTCACATTCTTAGGCTTGCGCACTGCAACTGCTTTCTTTAAGTCCCACCAGAGGTTCTCAATGGGATTTAAGTCAGGTGACTGCGATGGCCACTCCAAAATGTTCCAGCCTTTAATCTGCAACCATGCTCTAGTGGACTTGGAGGTATGCTTGGGATCATTGTCCTGTTGAAAGGTCCAACGTCTCCCAAGCCTCAGGTTTGTGACGAACTGCATCACATTGTCATCCAATATCTCCTGGTACTGAAGAGAATTCATGGTACCTTGCACATGCTGAAGCTTCCCTGTACCTGCAGAAGCAAAACAGCCCCAAAGCATGATTGACCCCCCGCCATGCTTCACAGTAGGCAAGGTGTTCTTTTTCTTCATAGGCCTTGTTCTTCCTCCTCCAAACATAGCGTTGATCCATGGGCCCAAACAGTTCTAATTTTGTTTCATCAGTCCACAGAACACTATCCCAAAACTTCTGTGGTTTGTCCACATGACTTTTGGCATACTGCAGTCGACTCTTCTTATTCTTTGGAGACAGCAAGGGGGTGCGCCTGGGAGTTCTGGCATGGAGGCCTTCATTACGCAGTGTGCGCTGTATTGTCTGAGCTGAAACTTCAGTACCCACATCTGACAAATCCTTTCTCAGTTCCTCAGCAGTCACACGGGGACTTTTCTCCACTCTACGCTTCAGGTAGCGTACAGCAGTCGAAGTCAGCATCTTCTTTCTGCCACGACCAGGTAGCGTTTCAACAGTGCCCTTTGCCTTAAATTTGCGAATGATGCTTCCTATGGTCTCTCTTGGTATGTTTAACATCTTTGCAATCTTCTTATAGCCATTGCCCTTCCTGTGAAGTGTAATCACCTCTTCTCTTGTCTTCCTGGACCATTCTCTTGACTTCACCATGTTTGTAACCACACCAGTAAATGCCTAGAAGGAGCTGAGTATCACAGTCATTTTAAAGCTGCCTAATTGGTGCTTATTATGCTTTATTGCTGCTCCGTGACATCCACAGGTGTTTTCAATACCTGATTGAAAACACTTGAATATGAACCTCTGTTCTTCAGAGTGGTAGTCTTTAAGGGGTTGAATAATTGTGTCAATGAAGAATTCACAAAAGAAACATTTACTACTGTATTACAAAACCAATTGATGTCATTTTAGTTGCATATGGTTCTTTAAAAAGTCCTTGTAGGATTTCATTCTGAATACAATTACAAATGTACACTAAATTCCCTAAAACCCTTTACAGCATTGGGGGTTGAATAATTTTGAACACAACTGTATATATGTACCATATAGAGCCTGCTGCGATGCCCACATGGAGTAATAAGTGCGTAAGTGCGATAATCCAAAAAATATCTAGAACAAAACCTTGAGAAAGGTTCTTAGAGAGTCGTAAGGTTGTTTTTCTGTTTTAAGGATTTTTAACATGCTTATTTAATAAAGCATAACTTTTTAACAATTTTTTTGGGATACCTTGAGTGCATCCTTTGCTCTATAAATATATACATATATATGTGTGTTTATTATCGCAGAAGCCACCCGCACATCACAGCAATTCGATGAATTGCATCCCAGAGCTCCTGTGCCACATTCCCCATACGCAGCATGGAATTCTGGGTAGGAAATGCAAATGAAACCTGTCTGACTTTTATGCATCCTGGGTTTGTTATTACACAGAACCCTAAAATTAATGCTATGCCACACTGTGGCTTTCTAGCAAAGATAAGGTTTATGCATAGCATTGATTTTAGGGCTCTGTGTAATAACAGACCCAGGATGCATAAAAGTGAGACAGAGGTAAATTGCATATCCTACCCAGAATTCCTTGCTGCATATGGGGAATGTGGCACAGGAGCTCTGGGATGCAATTCTTTGAATTGCTGTGATGTGCAAGTGGCTTCTGCAATAATAAACAGAACTATTACAGCATGAAGGCTTTTTATCTCACTTTTTGTCCTCCACCACAACCCTTATAAATATATATATACAGTGGCAAGAAAAAGTATGTGAACCCTTTGGGATTACGTGGAGTTTTGCATGAATTGGTCATAAAATGTGCTCTGATCTTCATCTAAGTCACAACAATTTGAAAAACACAGTCTGCTTAAAATAATACAACACAAACATTATATGTTTTCATGTTTTTATTGAACAGAACATGTAAACATTCACAGTGCAGGGTGGAAAACGTATGTGAACCTTTGGACTTAATAACTGGTTGACCCTCCTTTGGCAGCAATAACCTCAACCAAACATTTCCTGTAGTTGCAGATCAGACCTGCACAATGATCTGGAGTAATTTTGGACCACTCCTCTTCACAAAACTGTTTCAGTGTAGCAATATTCTTGGGATGTCTGGTGTGAATCGCTTTCTTACGGTCATGCCACAGCATTTCAATCGTGTTGAGGTCAGGACTCTGACTGGGCCACTCCAGAAGGCGTATTTTGTTTTGTTGAAGCCATTCTTTTGTTGAATTACTTGTATGCTTTGGGTCATTGTCCTGTTGCATCACCCATCCTCTGCAGAGCTTCAGTTGGCGGACAGATGGTGTTACGTTTTCCTGCAAAATGTCTTGATAAACTCTGGAATTCATTTTTCCATCAATGACAACAATCCGTCCAGGCCCTGAGGCAGCAAAGCAGCCCCAAACCATGATGCTCCCTCCGCCATGTTTTACAGTGGGGATGAGGTTTTGATGTTGGTGTGCTGTGCCTTTTTTTCTCCACACATAGTGTTGTGTGTTTTTTCCAAACAACTCAATTTTGGTTTCATCTGTCCACAGAATATTTTGCCAGTAGTGATGTGGAACATCCAGGTGCTCTTTTGCAAACTTCGAACGTGCTGCAATATTATTTTTGGACAGCAATGGCTTCCTCCGTGGTGTCCTCCCATGTACTCAATTCTTGTTTAATGTTTTCCTTATTGTAGATGTGTCAACAAAAATGTTAGTATGTGCCAGAGATTTCTGTAAGTCTTTAGCTGACACTCTAGGATTCTTCTTTACCTCATTAAGCATTCTGCGCTGTGCTCTTGCAGTTATCTTTACAGGACGACCACGCCTAGGGAGAGTAGCAACAGTGCTGAACTTTCTCCATTTGTAGACAGTCTGTCTTACTGTGGACACATGAACATCAAGGCTTTTGGAGATACTTTTGTAACCCTTTCCAGCTTCATGCAAGTCAACAATTCTTGATTGTAGGTCTTCTGAGAGCTCTTTTCTGCGAGGCATGATTCACATCAGGCAGTGCCTCTTGAAACCAGTAAACCCAAAACGGGTGTGTATTTTTAAAGGGCAGGACAGCTTTCAGCAACACATCCAATAATATCACACTGATTGGACTCAAGGTTGGCTCACTCCTAGCTCCAATTAGCTCATGGAGAAGTCATTAGGCTAGGGGTTCACATACTTTTTCCACCCTGCACTGTGAATGTTTACATGTTCTGTTCAATAAACACATGAAAACATATAATGTTTGTGTTGTATTATTTTAAGCAGACTGTGTTTTTCAAATTGTTGTGACTTAGATTAAGATCAGAGCACATTTTATGACCAATTCATGCAATACTACACGTAATCCCAAAGGGTTCACATACTTTTTCTTGCCACTATATATATATATATATATAATATAATATTATATATATATATATATATATATATTTACAAGGGTTGTGGTGGAGGACAAAAAGTGAGATATATTTATATACACATATATATTCGGGGCATGATGCCAGTTCACATACAGTAGCTTAGAGATCAATCCTCTCTTAGCATATTTCAAAGTGAAGCTCACAACTCTTTACGTTGTATCACTGATCCTAGATATTCTCTAGTAAAGCCTTTGCAGAATTAGAATTTTACTTGCATTAACATGTTGAGAGAAGAGAAGATCAGTATCTCAGGAATCAGGACTGTATTAAATTACTTTACAATTTTGAAACATCAGGCGCACGGATAGAAAAGATACATGGTTTACTTAATATAAAACTTTGAAAAGCTATGTATACCTTGAATTGAAGATACAATCAAGCAATGATACAATCAAATAGATACATTTAAATTCATAACATAATAACAGAGTAAAAAAAAAAACAGTCTAGCTCTTTCCTATAAAAACAAAAAATAAGCTTAAGAACAAGAACAGGAGATTACATATATTTTCTTTCAGAGCTACCGCAATCCAGCAGCCGTAGTAAAACCTGAACTGATTTATTAAAGAACATAAAAGCTACGGCTTTCAATAGGATTTTATTCTCCTGTAAATCTACCATTATTTTTCCGCATTTGCGATTTGCATACTCATGCTGGATATTCAGCTCACTGTTTTGCTGTATGTAGAATATGTTCATATGTGACAGCACATGGGACGAATTATTATGAATGGGTAGAATGTCAGTCTCCAAATATCAAGAGAGTAATAAGCATCTGTTTTTAGCTTTAGACAGCGTCCGCGACATACGCTTCCTATTTTTATCCATCATAAAACGCAATCGTTATGAATCTGTAGTGAATGCAGACAGTGCTTTTCTGGAGCAGCTGAGTAAATAGATGCCAGAAGATGCTATACAATATCTATATGTGTGATGATACTTCAGACAGTATAAAATGAGATTCAATGTGATGGTGGACCTAGAAGTATCGTTCTGTCTATTGAACATCATTCAAGAAAAAGGGTTTGGGAATGATGTCAAACACTTTTAGAATGAATGACAGACAGCTGTGGTTAATTAGTTAAAAATACAGCAAAACAAGTGTTAAATGTTAGACCATATCACAAGTCATCACAAGGCATTTTACCACAGGCATCTGTTAAAGTTTGATAAACTGCACCATTGCAGCATTGTTGATAAGGGAAGTGATAGATGAGGAGGAGGATGTTGGGTCTATGGTTGGTTAAACTAGGTTTTTCATGTGGTTAGTGTTTTATGTTATTTAGGGTTAGGCGAAAATCAAGGTAAGGGATTACTATGATTCTTATATCACATGGTTTGAAAGACATTAAACAACCCCATGTACTATGTTCTGCCAAAAACAGACAAACAAACAAACAAAAAATAAGTGAGCATACAATAAGGATTCCATTAATTATCCAACTCAGACACTTAACCCTGTAAAGTTAAGATATAAAGATTAATAAATAATAGATAAGCATAGATCCAGTTTTAAAAGCTAGATACAGTGTATAACTAGACAGAGACATATAGACAGACATAGAGGCGGATAAAGACAGACATATAGATAAGAATAGAAACAGAGAGATAAACAGGGAGACAGGGTCAGAGATAAAGACAGACATATAGATAGGTATAGAAACAGAGAGATAAACAGGGAGACAGGGTCAGAGATAAAGACAGACATATAGATAGGTATAGAAACAGAGAGATAAACAGGGAGACAGGGTCAGATATAAAGACAAACATATAGATAGGTATAGAAACAGAGAGATAAACAGGGAGACAGGGTCAGAGATAAAGACAGACATATAGATAGGTATAGAAACAGAGAGATAAACAGGGAGACAGGGTCAGATATAAAGACAAACATATAGATAGGTATAGAAACAGAGAGATAAACAGGGAGACTGGGTCAGAGATAAAGACAGACAAAGATAGACTTAGAAATAGTCAGCGAGACAGATCAATATTAGAAAGCTAGATATATAAATAGACAGAGAGACAGGCATAGAGACTGCCAGAGATAAACACAGACAAAAGGACAGACAGAGAGACAGAGATAAAGACAGACATAGAAGCAGAGAAAAAGACAGACATGGCAATAGACAAAGAAAAAGACTGAGAAACCGACAGAGATAAACTTAAAAAAGAGGCTGACAGACAGATCAATATTATAAAGCTAGATATATAAATAGACAGAGAGATAAGCACAGTGACAGGCATAGAGATATAAACACAGACAGAGAAGCAGAGATAAAGACAGACATAGAGACAGAGATAAAAAAATAGACTGAGAAACAGACAAACAGAGAAAAAGACAGATATAAAGATAGACATAGAAATAGACAGAGAGACAGGCAGTGAATCATACATAAACACAGACATAGAGACAGACAGAGAAGCATGCATAAACACAGACATAGAGACAGACAGAGAAGCATGCATAAACACAGACATAGAGACAGACAGAGAAGCATACATAAACACAGACATAGAGACAGACAGAGAAGCATGCACAAACACAGACATCGAGATAGAAATAGACAGAAAGAAAGACAGATAGAGAGACATAGAAATAGACAGAGAGAAAGACAGACATACCTAGAAATAGATAGAGAGACGGAGAAATAGAGTGATATTAGAAAGCTAGATAGGTAGTAGACCATACAAAACGTTTGCACCTGTATCTTATAGTCAGCTGAGATATGATGGCTTCTTACGCAATGCTACATGTAGGACTACAATTCAACATCAAACCATTCAATGACTTTATAGATTAGATGGACAGGAAGATAATACAAATGGAATCATTATAATTACTTCCTGGATCCATGATGAAAATGTGAATAAAATCTCTGACTTCCTTTTTAAATCATGTCTCAAGTCAACTCAAAACAACTCGAGTGTTCACTGGTAAGGAAAGGGAGCTCTCACTATCACTCACCTGTTTTGGAGCAGTTTCCATTGTTTTCATCACTGTAATCCTCACAGTCATTATCGCCATCACAAGCCCAGTGACCAGGAATGCATCTCCCACTGGAGCATCTGAACTGCTTATCAGTGCACGAAACCGAGCAGCCTATCTCATCACTGCCATCCCCACAATCATCATCTGAAATCAAAGCAATCAATGCAGAAATGTGAGAATATTACATCATAACAGCATTAAGATGCAACAAGTCAAACTCAGAAAATATACATAATCAAAAGAAATAATATAACACTATTACATTCTTCACACAAAAACACACGATAAGCACGAGAATTTTTGCGCGAAGCTTAAGGCTAAGGTCAGGCAAACGCATTTTTCGCGTCGTCCGTGAAAAAGTGAGTTTGAACAAATGGGCGTACTTTTTCACGGAATGCGCGATAGCGGTCATACGATGCGCATTTTCATCCATGATTTTGTACGGATGATCAATAAAACCCTTTTTGCGTCTGGGCGTTATGTTGGCCGGACATTAGCAGCGTCTGACGTCTCCTAATCACGCACACAAGCCGCTAGCGGACGCAGCGCACTCTGTACGTCAGTACTAGCGGCATCACGTTCTCAAAAAAATGCGTTTGTTTGCCGCTTGCGTTGCGCGGCCGCACTTTCGTGCTGCCGTACTTCGTATATTGCCCGTCATTGGCCGTCATTTGCTGCTTCTACAGATGTGATAAAGTGCGGCTGCACGCGCGTTCACACTGCGTTTGTCTGACCCTAGCCTTAAACGTTAACACGCGTAAATCACCACTGGTATTACAATCCTCGTGCATTATTTCATCCATCAAAAAAAAAAACGCGCGGTAGAACGGATGAGCAAAAACACGCGCGCAGCACCATTGCGTGCAGAAATCGGTGAGCGGACTGTTTTTTCACGCTATTCAGCCAATCAGAATTAAGAACCACGATTGTCTCACGTTAAGTTTTTGCGCCTGTCAAAGTCAATCTGCGCATATATGCTGCAGCAATAAAAAATGCACACACAACTTCTCCATTTTATTGGTTTGGGTATGTGTAGAATGTGTAACTATACTTTGCTGCATATTTTTTTTTTGGGCTGTGTATTTGGTTTCGGCAGGTTGATAGAATTTGCCGTTAACACCAGCTTTTAGGAGTTGCTAAAATTATGCGCGCAAAGGCTGTGCGTTACAAACTGCGCATAGATTGTAATACCATCCGCGTACCAGCACACAAACGCATTTGCGCTCACATTGTTAAGTATAGGTCACGCAAAGTACAGTAAGCTCGCGCAGCGTTTGCGCAGGTTCCCCCGCGGTAGACGTATACGCGCGTTTGTTGCGCTGACATTGTAATACGATTACAATACGTTAATGCGTCTTTGTGCCGGCGCAAATGTATGCGTGACGATTGTAAAAGGGCCCTATATGGCGGAAAATTTTTTGTGGGAATTTCCAAAGTTTCAGTTGGGGGGGGGGCTCATT
The DNA here is from genome assembly GCA_009667805.1 of Leptobrachium leishanense. NCBI lineage: Eukaryota > Metazoa > Chordata > Amphibia > Anura > Megophryidae > Leptobrachium > Leptobrachium leishanense. The sequence continues at coordinate 25,155,322 of CM019069.1, forward strand.
AGTATTGGTGTCCATATTTTTGTGTATAAATAACTGAGTTTGTGGCTACTGGTAGAAGGCAGGAAGAAAGGGAGGAAAGAAGGACGAAAAGAAAGAAGAAAGCAAGGAAAAGGGAAATATATAACGAAAAACGATTGAAAGAAAGAGAACAAGACGGATATAGCTTTCCATTTATCACAAGATGTCTCCATTTGTCCAGTTCCCTAATGGAAACATATTCTACGGTGCTACATTTACTTTTCTTTTATTGGCTACATTTACAGTATAGCCTCCTCGCATAATGTATTTTAAGAGGCAATTAAAAGGGAAATATAGTCACCCCGGTTTATGTGATTAGACTATTTGTCTAATTTGAAATATAATTAGACATGGTATATAGCCCCATGTTTAATTAACTAACAGCTTTAAAGATCTTACTCCATAATTACTCTGCTTCCCTTTATTCCTTTAGTGTTTGTTTACATCTCCTCCATGTATCGCAATTTCTTTATTTGTTTAGATTCTAACACTTTTATTACATATTAAGTGGTGCTGCTATTTTTGAATTAACATGTATTTTATTACTTGAATATGTAAATCAGAGTTAATGGAAGCTACTCTGTGAAATTATGTCCAGGTCGCATTACGAGAGCTGCATTCACACAGACGGTCAAGATAGGGCTCTTTTTATGGACTGGGGATACTTCGGGCACGGTACGGCTTATTGACGTCCCGCAACAGTAACCTGGATAACATAGCCTCATTATATATGGGGGTTATACCTACATACAAATGATGGGCCCTATTCCAGCAGAGACATTAGCATTAACGAGTGAGCTGTTAGGTGTATCGGCCCTACTAGTTAGTGATAATGTCTCCCCTTTAATCTGCTCTTGTGGCTCGGCTGTTACAGCAGGTTATTGTACATCATCGCATCCAGTACTTTGTATACTTTGTACATAAAGCTCTAATGAATAGGCAGCTGGAGAATAATCAGCGATTCCAAGGGTTTTCTTTATTCTTGCTATAGGGTTAAAGTGAAAAGGGGAAAGAAACAGTGGGGTTAAACAATCCCTCCGCAATGCCCTTCCTGCTTAAAACCTTTCTACTCCTTTAAAAACCTGTTCAACCCCGGTCTATTTCTGAGCCCTGCAGGTGGTGAGATGCTGCCGTAATCAGCTCCAGCCAATCCAGTGGCTCTCAGTTTTGAAGGCATGAAGAGTCAGTGTTTTTTCTAGGAAAAAAGTGAGGGTACTCACCTTAAAGCATCATAAAGTGCAAAGCAGTGAGCAGACAGTGAGCAGCCAATGAAAAGGTGGCATATGCTCACATGCAGCCAATGAGTAGAGGTGCACACCAGCATGCAGCCAATGAATGAAATGTTGCCGCCCCCTCCAGCGATTCCCATCAAACCTCACAGTAATGTGCGGTGTGTATGAGCACATCACAGAGCTGCAGAGCAATAAAACTCACAGTAATGTGCAGTGTGTATGAGTGTATATTACAGAGTGCTGCAGCAAAAAACACTCACTGTAATGTCGGTTAGACATGTGCACAGCACAAAATTTCGTTTTGAACTAATGGATTAGTCCTAAAATGCAATTTATTTAGTTGCTAAAGAAATTCGTTTTCAGTTCTTTAGTATGAAAACTAATTTCCTTCATCCGAAAACCAATGGATACAATTACTATTATAGTGGCTTCTCAGAGGGCTGAGATCGCTGCTTGTTACAGTATCTCTCACTCTCAGCACAATGTGGGCCATATTACATAGTTGGTGCTAATTTAACCAGAGCTGTTGTAAACTTCCCAGAGCCATTATCGCCTATGGAGGTTTTCAGTTTACAACAGCTCTGGTTAAGTTAGCACCAACATTGTAATACTGCCCCGTGTCAGGCAAAGCTGTTACAGTAACTGACTGCTGCTCATCACAGCACTCGGAGTTTCAGTAAAACTAGTAAATAATATTTTTATATATAAGAGGTTAGAACAATATTATTTCCTTGTTTTACTGAAACTCTGAGCGCTGTTACAGTCAGTTACTGTAATAGCTGAGCCTGATACATTGTGCTGAGAGATAATATTACAAGCAGCCGATCTCAGCGCTCACAGCCACTGGATTTAAAGGGCTAAAAAAAGGGGCTCCTGTATGTATAATGTTTAGAACATCTTCCTGCATTAACTAGTACCCCTCTCTGTATAATGTATAGAACATCCTCCTGCATTAATTAATACCCCTCTCTGTATAATGTATAGAACATCCTCCTGATTTAATTAATGTCCCTCTCTGTATAGAACATCCTCCTCAATTTATACCTTTCTCTGTATAATGTATATAACATTCTCCTGCATTAATACCCCTCTCTTATATAATGTATAGAACATCCTCCTGCATTAATACCCCTCTCTGTATAATGTATAGAACATCCTCCTGCATTAATTAATGCCCCTCTCTGTTAGAACATCCTACTGCATTGGCATGTGGAGGGTGCAGAACTTCGGATGTTGCGCTCTTCATTGCTGGTCTCCTTCACTCAATGTAATATCACAAAAAGGATTGAAACTAAAATGTAGTGCATTTTATTTTAGTTTCTTTCGTTTTTTGTACTGAGCAGTTTCGTATCTCTTGAGTCATACGAAAACTAAATTATCCCAAAATTCGGACTAAATCGTTTTAGTACTAAAACGAATGCACATGTCTAATGTCGGTGTGTATGAGTGTATCACAGAGCTGCACAGCAATAAACCTCACAGTAATGTGCAGTGTGTATGAGCGTATCACAGAGCTGCAGAGCAATAAAACTCACAGTAATGTGCAGTGTGTATGAGCACATCACAGAGCTGCAGAGCAATAAAACTCACAGTAATGTGCAGTGTGTATGAGTGTATATTACAGAGCGCTGCAGCAAAAAACACTCACTGTAATGTCGGTGTGTATGAGTGTATCACAGAGCTGCACAGCAATAAACCTCACAGTAATGTGCAGTGTGTATGAGCGCATCACAGAGCTGCAGAGCAATAAAACTCACAGTAATGTGCAGTGTGAATGAGTGTATATTACAGAGCGCTGCAGCAAAAAACATTCACTGTAATGTTGGTGTGTATGAGTGTATCACAGAGCTCCACAGCAATAAACCTCACAGTAATGTGCAGTGTATATGCGTATAACAGAAGTTTGTATTGAAGGTAAAGCTTTAACATCTTTTTATCCAATATTTTTTCATAAATAATCATTTGTCATACTTGTTTCTCTTCTCCTGCGCTATTTTTCAAAACATGCTTCTTTGTCATTTATTTTTACCTTCAAATGAAAAGATGGGGAAATACTTGCCTGTATCGCAGTGCCATTTGCTGCTAATACACCTCCCATTTCCACATGCAAATTGAGACGAAGGGTCACAAGTCTGAAGCTCTGTGCAAAAAAAATAATAATAAAATGTATAAGCTCATTTAGACAACTGTTGTTATTTTAAAATAATGCATGAACTTTAAAGCTAGTCTGTGAGCAGGATTCTGTTTAAAGATACATAAGAGTTCTGATACACATTCTATTCCTTTTTACAATAGTCTTTCTTGCCTGTAGATTATACTTTATACACCGCTCTTTAATGCAGGGTTCTCAAACTCTGGGCCCCCAGATATTTCTGAACTACAACTCCATGATTCCCTGGCCATCTATTGCATTCAAAGAATTCTGGGAAATGTAGGCATGAACATCTGGCAGTCTGTTAGTTTGACAGCCCTGCTTTAGTGCATTGTTATATAGCTATGTTTTATTACATATTGATATTGCCAAAACAAAATTGATACATAAGAGTTACATTGCGAGGTTGCTCTCTACTAGTTAGCAGAAGACTACAATACTTATCAGATGATGCACATCCCACAGTCCATTTGGGCTATTTGTTGCCTCATCTAGGTTCATTAACCCCTTCACTAGTAGGATTTAAGGGTCTACACTAAATTTCAGTGCTTTTCACTTCGGCGCAGTTTTGTGCACTTTGGCGATTCCATTCCGTTCAGTGAAATTTTGGAGACAGTTGTGCTCTTATTAACCATGTATGGCTAAAACTAAAGGGGTTATTCAGAGAGCACCGAAATGTCACTGACATTTCCTTGCTGTCTTGTTCCTTGTATTTCGTGGGAATCAAATTCCCAGACCCTGCATGAATTCAAGATTCACCGCAGGGTTCCCGAAGTGAATAGAGGCTGAACGGATCTGAAAAGTCACCAAAAAATCTTCAAAAATTCGCTGAAAACCCTGCCGATATCACGGCCGCCGATACGATCTGAAAAATTGGAGTGATCTGAAACGATGCAGAAAACCCACCGAACATACACAACAATCCGTTGCACACCCGCTGAACACAGCCAAAAGAAATCGACGATCCGCTGGAAACAGCGCCGACCAGCCACTGGAAAAAGCCAACAAGCCGACGAACGGGGTAAAAAAAAAAAAACGTTAGCGATAGGGATGTGATCTGGATGTAAAACTATCATCTCAGTTAACCTATAGCACCAACGCTCACTTATGTGAGCACTAGTGTTAAGGAGGTGATAGGGCCCTAAGGTGATGTTAGCTTATAAATATAGATTATCCATTAGTACTGGGATCTTAAACTCTGGCCCCCCAGATGATCATGGCCTACAATTCCCAGAAATCTTTGAATGCAATAGATGACCAGAGAATCAGGGGAATTGTAGTAGATCCAGAAAATGCTAGTGCAATGCAAATTAAATAATAATAATAAACAATAATAATTGAATTCTTGTAAACATAATTAAATGATCAGAGCTAAATTGTGTTTATTTATATTCTTTAATTTTAATTTTATTCTCTTATTTGGTAAATTGGGTAAATTGGATAACTTTTAAAACTTTTAATTTATGAGATTCTTTAATAAAAAGTTGAATGGTGGGAAAAAATTTGTAGTAAGCATTTTGCTTTAATATTGCTAAAGCTAGTTTCTGGACTTTTATAATAAAATATGAAAAGCATTTTTTGGAAGGCGGTAATAGTGAGTTTACTGAAACATGTAATATGTTTCAAACAAAATGTTTGTTTTTTTTCAAACAAAAATGACTTTGTGTTTTCAGCATTTTCTCAAACTATGCTTCTTCGTATAATGTAGAATTTGTGTTTACAGATTTATGAGTCTTGGAAGAAGCCATTGAATGATTACAATCACAGAAATTCTAGATACAATTTGGAATGTTGGCAATTTTCCTGCTTACAAGCTCATAAGCACAAACTATTCAAAAGGAATTGCATGTGCCTTACAAATCAGAAACGCTTTCCCCAAACGTATTTATTGTAACATTGCTTAATATTATTAGCTTTTTCAGTGCGCGGCTCCGTGACCTCATGATTTCTCTTCTATTAGCAAAGAACCTAAACCTGATTGCCTTATTCGCCATTCAGTGGACGTTTGTATGGTATTGCATTAACACACTGTTTTATAAATAGCTGTGCCCTCACCTAGTCATAGAGGGGGAATCATTAATTCAAAGCACTTTTAATTTTACTAGATAATGCCTTAGACAGTCTAATATCTGCTTGATATCCTCTTGCAGGTACTGCCCTTTAAGGGCTCTATTACATTCTCCGCGCAAATTCGTACGCTGAGCGCAATTTTTTTGCGCGCAGTGTTAAACGTTAAAGCGCGTAAATTAATGCTGGTACTACGATCTGAGCGCATTTTTTCATCCGTCCGAAAATATCGCTTGTAAAAAATACGCGCGAAAACGAGTGCAAATTAACACTGTGCGCAGAAATCGGTGGGCAGACTATTTTTTCACGCGATTCAGCCAATCAGAATTAAGAACCACAATTGTCTCCCGCTCAGTTTTTGCGCCTGCCAAAATCAATCTGAGTATATATGCTGCAGCAATGAGAAAAAACACGTACAACCTCTCAATTTTATTGTTTGGGTATGTGTAGAATGTGTAACTAAACTGTGCAGTCTTTTTTTTCGTGCTGGTGTATTTGGTTTTGGCCAGAACGTTCAGATTTGCAGTTACCACCAGCTTTTCAAAGATGTTAAAATAATGCACCCAAACGTCGTTCATAAAAAGTTGCGCATCGATTGTAATACCAGCCGCATACCAGCGCACGAATGCATTTGCACTCACAGTGTTAAGTATGGGATGCGCGCACGAACTTTCGCTCGCGCAGGGTAACTCGCATTAGACGTTAACGCGCATTTTGTGTGCGAACGTCGTAATTTGACGTTCAGCGCGAAGGGTTTTTCCCCTCGCGTTAATGCGTTTTTGCGCGTAGCATGTGATAGAGCAGAAAGTGTTTTAATTAAAAGTTTTGTATGACAATCAGGATGAGGAGTGAGATATTAGTAAAACAACTATATTATGACTAAAGATTCCCAATAAAGACAATTTGAGAAGAAATGGTAGTTATCACAATGTATAATGTATATCCATTGTCTTACAGGGCTATTCAGAAAGAGTGGTGAAAACCTTGAGAATGACTGGAGAACTGAAAATTCTATGTCAAAATTCTCCCGTTTATCTCACTTTCCAAATTGGCGATTTGGTTTAGATGGTTGATTCTCCTGGCAATTCTCAAGGTTTTCACCTCTCTCTGAATAGCCCTGTTAGTGAAGTGACCAATGTGCACAAAATGTGGCAACTGTCATGGATATCTGGTGTAGACTTGTGCACCGATTTTTTTTTCGGTTCGGTTCGTTCGTATTTTGTAAATTTTCGTTTCGGCTTGTTTCGGACGATTTCTGTTTCGGTTCGTTTCGTTTTCGTTTTGTTTTTCGTATCGACTTTTTCGTAATTTCGGAAATTTTCGTGTTTTTCGGAACGTCTGTTCTCCTCATTTCAAAGTGTCTATTCGTTTTGACGTAAACTAATGGTTTTTCGGATCCGATATTTCTGTCGATACGATAATTCTGTCGATACGATAATTCTGCCATTGAGATTTCTCATGTTTTACAAGAAGGATACATTGAGATTTCTCTGGTTACACAAGAAGGATACATTGAGATTTCCCATGTTTTACAAGAAGGATACATTGAGATTTCTCATGTTTTACAAGAAGGATACATTGAGATTTCTCTGGTTTTCCAGGAAGGATACATTGAGATTTCCCATGTTTTACAAGAAGGATACATTGAGATTTCCCATGTTTTACAAGAAGGATACATTGAGATTTCTCATGTTTTACAAGAAGGATACATTGAGATTTCTCTGGTTTTACAAGAAGGATACATTGAGATTTCTCTGGTTTTACAAGAAGGATACATTGAGATTTCTCATGTTTTACAAGAAGGATACATTGAGATTTCTCTGGTTTTCCAGGAAGGATACATTGAGATTTCTCTGGTTTTACAAGAAGGATACATTGAGATGGGAATGATACAAAATTACAGAATCAGCGATATAACCAAAAAATACGTTGTCCGAAATTACTGAAGTGGAACCGAAATCAGGAATGGAGTCGAAATTACGAATGGAACGAAAATTTCGAACAAATTTTCGTTTCGTTTCGTTTTCGGATCTGAAAATTTTCTTAAAATCGGCCGAATCCGAATGCACGAATCGGGAAATTTCGTGAAAATTCCGAAATTCCGAAACCCGAAACGCACATCCCTAATCTGGTGACCCAACACACAAAACCAGAAAAACAGAGCAAGGAAATGCTGCCCAAACAAACAGTTTTTTTTCATTATTATTATTTTTATTAGAAATTTTCAAGATAGTATACAAACATATAACATATACAATAAGAGAATATGCAAATTACACATTATTACCTAGTTTCCTCTACTACTACCAGTTTCTTCAGCTTCAATTACATAAAACAAAAACATATATACACACACCCTACACACTAACTATGGTACGTAAAACCGTTATCTCTTCCTGATATTCACAGATAAACATTCTTTAATTGGCTAAGTTAAACAAAAAGGCAGAGGAAATAAAACAAGCAGAAATGCTCACTAGTAACCTAAGGTCAAGGGCAAGAGAGTAATACACAAATGAGTACACTAACTGAGATCAAGGGCAGGAGAGTAATACATACATGAGTAACGGTCAAGAGCAGGAGAGTAATGTATACATGAGCAAACCAGGCACGATCAAGGGCAGGAGAGTAATACATACACAAGTAAACTAGGCAAGGTCATGGGCAGGAGAGTAATACATACATGAGTAAACTAGGCAAGGTGAGGGACAGGAGAGTAATACATACATGAGTAAACTAGGCGAGGTCATGGGCAGGAGAGTAATACATACACAAGTAAACTAGGCGAGGTCATGGGCAGGAGAGTAATACATACACAAGTAAACTAGGCAAGGTGAGGAACAGGAGAGTAATACATACACAAGTAAACTAGGCAAGGTGAGGAACAGGAGAGTAATACATACACGAGTAAACTAGGCAAGGTGAGGGACAGGAGAGTAATACATACATGAGTAAACTAGGCGAGGTCATGGGCAGGAGAGTAATACATACACAAGTAAACTAGGCAAGGTCATGGGCAGGAGAGTAATACATACACAAGTAAACTAGGCAAGGTCATGGGCAGGAGAGTAATACATACACAAGTAAACTAGGCGAGGTCATGGGCAGGAGAGTAATACATACACAAGTAAACTAGGCAAGGTGAGGAACAGGAGAGTAATACATACACAAGTAAACTAGGCAAGGTGAGGAACAGGAGAGTAATACATACACGAGTAAACTAGGCAAGGTCATGGGCAGGAGAGTAATACATACACAAGTAAGCTAGACGAGGTCATGGGCAGGAGAGTAATACATACACGAGTATACTAGGCACGGTAAGGGACAGGAGAGTAATACATACATGAGTAAACTAGGCAAGGTTATGTGCAGGAGAGTAATACATACACGAGTAAACTAGGCAAGGTCATGGGCAGGAGAGTAATACATACACGAGTAAACTAGGCAAGGTCATGGGCAAGAGAGTAATACACAAGTAAACTAGGCAAGGTGAGGGTCAGGAGAGTAATACCTACACAAGTAAACTAGGCAAAGTCAAGAGCAGGAGAGTAATACATACATGAGTAAACTAGGCAAGGTCAAGGGCAAGATAGCCATGCATACTTGAGTAAACTAGCCAAGTTCAAGTGCAGTGTAGAAAGAACAATGGTAAGCAAGCCAAGGTCAGTATCCAGAAAATCCAACATACACCACACGGAAGAGACAAAACACAACAGGCAAAGACAAGGGGAGAAGGAGACCTTTTAAATACTGACTAAGAACCCCATCGGTTAGGAGACAAAATGGATAGACTAGATACACCGTTGGTCAGGAGATGAGAAGTGTTAACCTCCTAAGTCTGTACTTACCAGAAAGCATGCAGGGTTATTCAGACACAGCTGAATTGGTCCCGAAACTGCACCGAATGTTGAATTTCCCCGTACGGTGCAATATCAGGGCCATTCGGCTATCCAGACAGCAGGCAGTTCCCCAAATGTTTGGGAATTGCCAGCAAAATACAAAGCCTGTTCAACGGCAGTGAAAGTCCCATAGAGAAGTAATGGCTAACCTATTCAGAGACACCGAACAGCAGTGAAATGCCCTGATGTTCAATGCTTTCATTCGGCAGGTTTAATCAGACGAATCCCATAGGTTTCAATGTTAAAAATATTCCCATTTTTATTCAATATCGATTAAACAGTTCATTCTTTTAATTTGCAGCAAAAAGTCTCTTTATTTATTATTTGTTTCGGGATTTTTTCCTCAATTTTTTTTTCAGAATTTTTTTAAAAAAGCGTTCTTTTTTTCCTGTAGCAGACCTTTTTATTATTATTCATAGGACCTTATATGTTAATTCCAGAGATTTTCATCCAGTAGTTTTTTCACAAACAGCGTTTCAAATTCGAAACTTTCAATTGTTTTGTTTTCTTGTTTTTTTACCCCGTTCGCTGGCTTGTCAGCATTTTCTGGCAGCTGGTTGGCGCTGTGTTAGGCAGATCATCGGCTTTTTTGGATGTGTTTGGCAGATCATCGGGTACTTCGGGGTAATTTTAGAATTGTATCGGCGGGATTTTCAGTGATTTTTCGGCAACATTTCTGTGTTGTTTCAGCGATTTTTCGGATCCATTCGGTGGATTTTCCCTGCACTTCGGAGACCCTGCGGTGAATACTGAATTTACCGCAGGGTCGAGGAATTTGATTCCCTTTAGTGCGGGGAACAAGAGAGCACTGAAATGTCGGTGACATTTCGGTGCTCTCTGAATAACCCCTATAGAAAGGATGCATCCTATGCGTTATGGTTATCAGAATGGCCACCCGTGAAGATGCTCCACCAGAACAGATGTGAAACAGGAGCATCCGTGTCCTCTGACAAGGGGAAGAAAGCTCTATGAACCATATAACAATAACATAAGTAAACATACACAACATGTCTCTAGGAAACAATCAAGGGGTGTTATACATATAGATGAAAAATGGTGCAGCGCCACACTATATGTATCCACCACCACGGCACCCCAAATAGCCAATAACAGGATATAGTGGTTTCCCCTACACCAATATAACAGAATATAGAAAATGACCTGAATCGGCGCAAATGTACTTTCTGGGGTCCTGGGATCTCACATATACATAGAAGAGAATAAACAATAATAGTGTAACATTGTAGATGGCAAATGGTAGGTTAATATGGGTAATCTCCCACTTACAAATCTAGAGCCTTAACACTGGCTCTAAGTGGGTCCAGGCGTGTGGGTAATTTTTCTTCCAATTTCTCAGGTGGCCCCCACCTTATTTGGACTGGTATAACCAGATTCATGTAGTGGAAGACAAAAAAGAGAAGAACACTCCTTGCGCAGATCTATGAGAACTATAGCAAGGTAAGTTTGAGGTCTTGTACTCACATTTCCTCTCCAGAGTAAGCGCCCATGGGTTTTTGGAGAACCCAAAGAAAACCACTTCTTATCCAGAGGAATGGCACAGTCAGAGGAGAGCCTCCAGGCTCTTGGGGCATCCGCAGATGAATTTTTAGGAAAAAACTCACAAAAACCACTCCAAGATCAAAAAAGCAGGAACGGCAGGATTCAAAAATAAAATAAAATTCCAGAACGCGTTTCAACGGAGCACTGTCTTCATCAGCTGGTAAAACAGGTACCTGTTTTACCAGCTGATGAAGACAGTGCTCCGTCGAAACGCGTTCTGGAATTTTATTTTATTTTTGAATCCTGCCGTTCCTGCTTTTTTGATCTTGGAGTGGTTTTTGTGAGTTTTTTCTTAAAAATTCATCTGCGGATGCCCCAAGAGCCTGGAGGCTCTCCTCTGACTGTGCCATTCCTCTGGATAAGAAGTGGTTTTCTTTGGGTTCTCCAAAAACCCATGGGCGCTTACTCTGGAGAGGAAATGTTATACATATGTTTAAAGCAGGGACGGCTACCACCTTTAGTTGTAAAGTACGATTATTTGTTATGATGGGGTATACCCCCAAGCCGAGCATCACAAGTTGGGTCAAGGGAAAAATACGTGGGATTCCATCCTTGAAGCAACAAAATTCTGATCTTTCTCCATCACAAGAGCCAGGATATTGTGGGTTGTATGCTGTCACAGGTTTGTATTTGACAAAATAGTACAGTTAGGCCCCTATTACATTCTTCACGCAGTGTGTTTTGCGTGCGCAAATGCGCATTTGCGCGAGGGGCAAAACCCTTTGCGCTGAACGACGTAATACAACGTTTGCGCAAACAATGCACGTTAACGTTTAATGCGAGTGACCCTGCGCAAATGAAATTTTGTGCGCGCATCCCATACTTAACATTGTGAGTGCAAATGCATTCGTGCGCTGGTACGCGGATGGTATTACAATCTTCGCGCAACCGTTTACGAACGACGTTTGTGCATTTTTTTAACGTCTTTGAAAAGCTGGTGGTAACTGCAAATCGGAACGTTTTGGCCGAAACAAAAAACACCAGCACAAAAAAACAATACAGCACAGTATAGTTACACATTCTACACATACCCAAACAAAAAAATTGTGACTTCGTGCATATTTTTTTTATTGCTGCAGCATGTATACTCAGATTTACTTTGACAGGTGCAAAAACTGAGTCAATTAAGGTAAATCGATGTCAATTAAGGTTCTTAATTCCGTTTGGCTGAATCCCGCGAAAAACCCCGTCCGCACACTGATTTACGTGCGCAACGTTACTGGGTGCGTATTAAACTTAGTTTTGCGCGTCGTTTTTACGAACGTTATTTTTTGACGGATGAGAAAATGCGTTCGGATCGGAATACCACGTTAATTTTCGCGCGATAACGCTGGGTGATGCGCGAATGAAATTGCGCGAAGAATGTAATAGGGGCCTTAGTATATTATGCTTGTTAGTTATGATTAAACGTATGTAAATATTAGGTATTAATATCATTATCAATTATCATTATAGTGGCTTCTGCTCCAAAACCCCATATATTTAACTAATATAACATAATACTAAAAAACTGTTTTATCTAAACAGAATTAAAGAGACTGGAATGTATATATTTTTTGTGTCACCTTCTTTCTTGCTAGAGATGTTCAAAGCAATTGAAACAACTATGTTGGCGCACAATATAACCATTGCCTCAATGCATATGTATTTAATAATTCATGAGGGTCATTTTAAAATCTGCTGAAATAAGGCGTACTTAGAAAACTTACTGACATCCTCAAGATTCCACTAATGTCAACATTCATCCCACGCATTCTACATTCCCGTCTGCCTATCTCCATGTCTGCCCTCTCTTTCAACTGTTAATTTTCCTGCCATTGTTGCCATTACCTGACATAATACATACATTTTAAATCTTTAATCTAAAATACCCCTAAGGTAATCTACACTTAACGGCTCCATGTTTCTTCTACAATTTAAATAATATTTTGCTGGAGAGGTTTTTCCACTCAAGGGACTCGCAGAACACTTGTCTTCTCTAAATATTTGCCATTTATCTCTGCTCTTCCGCGTTCTGTAATAGTGTTCCAGTTATCTCCCTGCTCATCCTTAATAAGATTTTGCTTTATATTTTATATTTTCAGGATATTTAATGTGTGTTTTAAAATAAATGAAACATCTAATATGTATGGGAAGCGGAAGGCAGCATGATATTTTAATTTGAGGAGAACAAAGTATTTTTTTTTTTATCGTGTTACAGTTTTTCATTTTTTTATCAATGCGGTTTGTGAGAAAATCATGGGAATAAAAATCAGCCTTGGGCATTGCAGTCATTCAAGGCTTTCTATTGATTTCTTCTTTACATGAAAGCACTGCAAGCAGGTAATGTCATGTACTTGTGCACCAGTCTTGTCAATGACACGTCATCTGCCCCATATCCGTGATAGACAGTTTGAGTTTGATTATCTGCAAGTTATTTTATATTTTATCATGCAACTACATTTCTAGCAAACCTCAAAAAATGATTTATTTTGGTTTACTATCAGGGTTATTCAAAGAGATTCGAAATGTCACCGCACGTTCGGTGACTTTTCGTTCTCTTCAATTCGGTTCCTTTTGCCGATCTCATTTCGGTGACCCTGCGGTGTATTCAGCAAACATAACAGGGCCCCCGAATTGCAGGGAAAAGCTACCGCAAACCCGATGAAAACTCACCGCAAAACCCAGCGAATGCACGCCGAAAACCCTCAAAAACATCTGGATTAACCTGCCGAAAACCACAGAAAAACCCGAACAGGAGCCGATCGCAGCCTTCGACACAGCAGAAGAGGCAGTGAATAAATTAGCAAAACAGTTTGTATGAATGTTTGAAAGTGAAACTACTGAGCAAAAATGTCTGAAATTTACATATGAGGTCCAGGGAATGATAATAAAGAGGGCTGTTACAGAAAAAAGAAGAAAACTTTAAAAAAAAAAAAAATCCTTAAAATATCCTAAAAAATCTATAGATAAAGAGACTTTTTGCTGCAGAATTTTATAATGAACGGTTTATTAGATATTGAATTAAAACGGGAATATTTTTAACATTGAAGCCTATGGGATTCGCCTGAATAAACTTGCTGAATTAAACCTCCGAATGACAGGACATTAGGGGAACCTTTCACTGCTGGTTTGTGTTCTCTGAATAGCCGAAGCAGTGCTTTTCATGGGGTTTTCATTGCCCTTGAACAGGCACCGAACAGGCACCGTATGTTCAGGCAATTCGCTAGGATTTGGCGAATTGCCTGCTCTCTGGATAGCCGAATGGCCAGGAAAGGTAACCGAACGCTGAATTTCAGCGTTCGGTTACCTTTCTCAAGCAATTCGGAGCTCTTTGAATAACCCTGTATTTTTAATACATCTGATACCTCTTGTTTTGGTATGTGATGTTGCTGTGCTCCACGGAGCCTTGCACTTCTAGGCCGCGAGATCGCGCAGTGAACCAGTGTTCCGGAGGGAGACTAGGAACTATTTGTTCTCAGTCTCACTCTAATCCCAGGGAGAAGAAGCGGTGGATGGGGCCACCCTTTTCATTGTGGGATGAGAGGTGAGTATGGGATTTAATGGGGCTTTTCTTAGAGCGTGTTAAATACTTTTACATTTGCAGAATCATTTAGCACCATCTTTTAGGAGGTGTTAAAATCTTTGCTTTCAAGTCCCGACGGTAAATTTCATGAGCCTCACTGTCACGTCCAGGGCCCTGTTCGGTGCCTGGCAGCGTAGTCCTCTCTGCTCGCTGGCTGGGCACCGAGTGATATGCAAGCCAGCAGCAGTCACGTGTGTGGCCAGGGGGTGGGGCATGATGGCGTGAAGCTGCCGGGTGTCAGGGTTCAGACTGATTGATGCAGCAGGTGCGGTAGTGAGCCCAAGATGCAGTGAGGCAGGTTTGCAGAATAAACAGAGTTTATTAAATAATAAACACCAGAACATAAAACAAAATCATACATATCAGTTTACAGAGGAGGATGTTCTACAGCATCTGTCTAAAGTAAAGACAAATAAATCAATGGGGCCTGATGGGATCCACCCTAAATTATTAAAAGAGCTCAGTGATGTAATAGCAAAACCATTAACAGATTTATTTAACCAATCCTTGTTAACGGGAGTCGTCCCAGAAGACTGGAAATTAGCAAATGTTGTGCCTATTTACAAGAAGGGTAGTAGGGAGGAATCAGGGAACTATAGGCCAGTTAGTCTTACGTCAGTAGTGGGGAAATTAATGGAAACCATGTTAAAGGAAAGGATTGTTGAACATCTAAAAACACATAGATTACAGGATCAGAAACAACATGGGTTTACCTCAGGGAGATCATGCCAAACTAATCTTATTGATTTTTTTGATTGGGTAACAAAAATAATAGACACAGGTGGTGCAGTAGACATTGCTTATTTAGATTTCAGTAAGGCTTTTGATACTGTTCCGCATAGAAGGCTTATCAATAAATTGCAATCTTTGAGTTTAGATTCCAATATTGTTGACTGGATTAGGCAGTGGCTGAGTGACAGACAACAGAGGGTTGTGGTAAATGGAGTTTATTCGGCACAAGGTCTTGTTACCAGTGGGGTACCTCAGGGGTCAGTACTTGGACCCATTCTCTTTAATATTTTTATTAGTGATATTGCAGAAGGTATTAATGGAAAAGTATGTCTTTTTGCTGATGACACAAAGATTTGCAACAGGGTTGACGTTCCTGGAGGGATCAGCCAAATGACAAATGATTTAGGTAAACTAAAAAAGTGGTGGGAGCTGTGGCAATTGAGTTTTAATGTGGATAAGTGCAAGATAATGCACCTGGGACGTAAAAACCCAAGGGCTGAATATAGAATATTTGATACAGTCCTAACCTCAACATCTGAGGAAATGGATTTAGGGGTTATTATTTCAGAGGATCTAAGGGTAAGTAGTCAATGTGATAGAGCAGCAGGAAATGCTGGCAGAATGCTTGGTTGTGTAGGGAGAGGTATTAGCAGTAGGAAAAGGGAAGTGCTCATGCCACTGTACAGAGCACTGGTGAGACCTCACTTGGAGTACTGTGTGCAGTACTGGAGACCGTATCTCCAGAAGGATATAGACATCTTAGAGAGTTCAGAGAAGGGCTACTAAAATGGTGTACGGCTTGAAGGAGAAAGGTTACCAGGAAAGGCTTAATGATCTTAACATGTACAGCTTGGAAAAAAGACGAGACAGAGGAGATATGATAGAAACATTTAAATATGTAAAGGGAATCCACAAGGTAGAGGAAGGGAGTATATTTAAAAGGAAACAAAATAGCAAAACAAGAGGACATAGTCTTAGATTAGAGGGGCAAAGGTTTAAAAGTAACATCAGGAAGCATTATTTTACTGAGAGGGTGGTGGATACATGGAACAGTCTTCCAGTAGAAGTGGTAGAGGCCAAAACAGTAATTGAATTTAAGCAAGCATGGGATAGGCATAAGGCTATCCTAAACAAAAGATAAATCCAGGTTAAGTATCCATGTAATTGGGCAGACTAGATGGGCCGAAAGGTTCTTATCTGCCGACATTTTTCTATGTTTCTATGTTTCTATGTTTCTATACACAAGATCTGAATAGGACAATAGAGGAGACTGGGCACATTGGGGAATAGCTAGAGGAGGAGGAGCGGAGATGCAGGAAAAGGAGGTTGAGGCCAAAAGGGATGGCTGAGAGTAGTGGGAAGGGAGGTTAGGGAGAACTGAATATGAGAGCAGTTAGAAAGCAGGAGAAATGAGGGATAGCAAGAGGAGACTAAGATACTGGAGAAGTGAGTAGAAAGAGACACAAAGGGAACTTAACAGCACATGGGGCAGCAATTAATAAACAATACACTAAACAGATATATGCATAAACACAGATGACAATAGCAACGGTCTCAGGCAGGGGGCAGGCAATAGAATGGTCGTGGGCAAAGCAGGGGGTCTAGGCAAGGCGGCAATCAGTCTGGTCAAAGTCCAAAATCAAGGGGGTCTGGTAGCCAGGGGTTCAAGATGGGGGGAATCAGGATGCACAGGGGGGTTACTGGCTTGAAGGGTGAATGTCCAAGAAATAGACAGAGTCCTCTCATGAAGGTCTGGATTAGGAGAGTTCAGGATTCAGCTCTGCAATGCAATACAGTCTGGGACTTCAATGAGGAAGTCCTGGGTAGAGGGTGCGATTTCCTTAAATGCAGGACTGATTAGGGAGGATGAAGGGCAGGTGAGGTTCCAGGGTTAGAATGTCAGAGTCCAAGAATGTGTAAAGTCTGATATAAAGTCCTGGAACCTGCATAGGGCATGCAGGATGTGGCATAGAAAGGGGGCGCCAGGGGGTCAGGGCCTCTAGGACCTGACACCGGGTTTAAAGTCAGTCTGCTCAGGCAGACTCATTGCTCTGACGTGGTTTTGATTCCCTCAGTGCTATTGCAATTTGTATTCACGTGTATGACCTTGGCTATTATTAACAAACCCTCTATGTGTACTGACCCAGCTATATCTGAGAACCCTGCTTTGTGTACTGACCCAGCTATTTCTGAGAACCCTGCTTTGTGTACTGACCCGGCTATTTCTGAGAACCCTGCTTTGTGTACTGACCCAGCTATATCTGAGAACCCTGCTTTGTGTACTGACCCAGCTATATCTGAGAACCCTGCTTTGTGTACTGACCCAGCTATATCTGAGAACCCTGCTTTGTGTACTGACCCAGCTATATCTGAGAACCCTGCTTTGTGTACTGACCCGGCTATTTCTGAGAACCCTGCTTTGTGTACTGACCCAGCTATATCTGAGAACCCTGCTTTGTGTACTGACCCAGCTATTTCTGAGAAACCTGTTTTGTGTACTGACCCTTGGCTTAAGGCTGACCATCTATCCTATAAGACCCCTGTTACCTAGGCTAAGTCTATCTACCTGTTCTGGTGTCTGTTAACCCTTGCTGGGTGCTACAAGATCTGTTCCCTGAAGGTAGTTAGCGTTACCGACCATCCAAGGATTGGAGGGGTAGATAGTATACTGTGTACAGGGACCAGTATCATAGACCTTAGGAGGATCCATGACACTCACTTGTCAAGACCCTAAAAATAGATAGCGTCTCCTATAACTAACATGGGTTGTGCAAAGTGTAGTAAGCTTGCGCAAGCTGCGAGGCGCAAAAAGCTTTTCACCCCATTTTACCGTCGAGATCGGAATATCGATGCTAGACTTATCCTAGCACTAACGATTACGTATTGAGATGCTTCATTAGCACCAGCTATGGAATAGTGCCCAAAGGTATATCATTTTTCTAGCAGCAACTCGCCAGCTGCTCTGGCCTGAACAGAGGTCAACACATTAAATTGCTCACAAGCTATATATTAGTTTTAAATAAAAGTTTTACTCCCGGTTTTAGAAATCCCAATAATAAACAACTTTCCGAGAATAGTCAAATGTGATAAAGTGGCAATCATTTAAAACAAATGATTTGGCCCTTTGCCTGTGAATTTTAATGATGGCTTGCACAAGGTCAGCACATTTAGGGAAGTATAATTAAGCATCTGTTTATCAATTTATAGAGGGCAAACAATGTGGCTGCAGAGTTGCTCTCTTTGTCATTTTCTGTTGACTTGTCCTTAAAAAAAATGCTGATTAAACACAAGCATATTATTTATTATAGTTGAACTCGTGAGATGTAACTTCTCAGAACAGTTTAAACTCCATCATAAAGTTCCTAATTAGCAAGGTGCAAAAAACACTTTTTTTGAAAATAACAAAATGCAAACTTTTTAAAATTAATTACTTAATAAATGATATAAATATTAAACTAGTCACCACTGGCAACAGAAAGCCTTGCGTGGGCCAGTTGGGAAGATTCTATGATCTTCCCAGTCAGCTTACGACTCGTGACTTTGCTTAAAGGGATACTCTAAGCAACATGACCACCTAAGCTATTTTAGGTGGTCATGATGCCCGGAGTATCCTGCCCTTTGTCCCCCCTCCCTCCGCTCAGCCGATCTGCAGAAAAGGCTGAAAACAGCTGAGAGAGGCGGAGGACTTTACTCCGCCCTCCCAGCTGTCAGTCAGCAGAGCGGGAATCATATTTCCCGCTTCTGCCGACTTTTGCCGAGTAGGAGACGTCATCGCGCTTTCAGCGCGATGACGTCTCCTACTCCCCGCAGAAGCTGGCGGCTCCCTCTTCGGGTTAGTGTTGCGCGCATCCTCTTGCGCGCAACACTAATCCTCAGAGGGAGCCGGGAGGAAGCCTGCCGATTGGCTGGCTTATGTGAGAGGCGCGCATGCGCGCTTCTCACGTAAACCAGAAGCCAAGACGCAGCAAGAAGAAGGACGGGAGCGGAAGAGGAGGGAGGTGAGTATCAAAAAAAAAAAACGCCGCTGGAAACAAGAGGATTTTAAGGTAAGTATTGCAGTTACAAGAAAAAAATAAAAAAAGAAGGTTTTATTAAGGGAATAGGGATAGGTTAGGAAAAAAAAACGGGGTGTGATTTTTTTGTTGGAGTGTTCCTTTAACTCCTTCAATACCAAGTGATTTTTCATAAAGGAAAGGACCCGGTGGTTTTATAGAAAATAAATGTCCATTACCCACAAAGTAAAAATATGCAGAAGGGCCTCTACAGTATATTTTCACCGTCATTAAGGTCTATTTAACAGGCAGAGAGCTCCCCCACTGGCCACAGAGTGCTACTACATGTACTTTACAGCTTGGGCTACGAGTTTCATTGAAGGGAAAAGGGAACTCCAGGCTTATCAAACTGTTTCAGCACATCAACTGTCATGTGCAATTTGTTGAAACCTCAGGGGCACATTCTAGAGCCCAAAAGAAAATCCTTTGCATTTCTCCAGAAGAAGACCAGATCGCTTTCACTCGACCTTGGACTCCTGCAGGGGCTTTTTGAAGATCCAGAATACACAATCATAGTAGTGAAAGGGTTAATGGTAATCCATTTAGACACTTACAGGGTTATTCAAAGAGAATCGAAAAGTCACTGCACATCCGGTGACTTTTCGTTCTCTTCAAATTGGGGCGATTCG
The DNA here is from genome assembly GCA_009667805.1 of Leptobrachium leishanense. Classification (NCBI taxonomy): domain Eukaryota; kingdom Metazoa; phylum Chordata; class Amphibia; order Anura; family Megophryidae; genus Leptobrachium; species Leptobrachium leishanense. The sequence continues at coordinate 25,175,228 of CM019069.1, forward strand.
GCGATCCCATTTTGGCGACCCTGCGGTGTATTTAGCAAGCACCACAGGGCTGTTGTAGTGCAGGGAAAACCTGCCGCAAACCCGCAGAACACTCACCGCAAAACCCAGCGAACGTACACCGAAACACAGAAAAACATCTGGATTAACCCCGCCGAACACACCAGAGAAACTTGAGCAGGAGCCGATCACAGCGCAGAGCAGTCGCCGGAAAAAGCCGACACTGCAGACGAATGGAGTGGAAAAAAAAACAGTACGCTTGAATGTTTGAAAAGTAGAAAAAAAACACTGTTTGCAAAGAAACTGCAGAATGAAAAGGTTTGAAATTGACATATGAGATCCAATGAATGATAATAAGAAGGGCTGTTACAGAAAAAAGAAAAAACGCTTCAAAGAAAAAAAAAACGGAAAAAAAGTTTCACTAAAAAATCCCCAAAAATGCTTAATAGATCCTAAAAAATCTATAAATAAAGAGAATTTTTACTGCAGAATATTATAATAAATGGTTTAATAGATATTGGATTAAAATGGGAATATTTTTAACATTGAAGCCTATGGGATTCGCATGAATAAATCTGTTGAATTAAACCACTGAACAGCAGGGCATTTCAGCAACTTTTCACTGCTGGTTTTTGTTTTCTGAATAGATGAAGCATTGCTTCTCTATGGAGATTTCACTGCCCTCGAACAAGCCACGAACAGGCACCGTATGTGCAGGCAATTCGCCAACATTTGGCGAACTGCCTGCTCTCTGAACAGCCGAATGGCCAGGAAAGGTGAGCGTAAGCTGAATTTCAGCGCTTGGTTACCTTACAGCCACAATTCGGAGCTCTTTGAATAACCATGTTAGACTATTAGTGAAATGGTTCATATATATTTGTCCATGGACAAAACTGGGTTCAGTTATCATGTGACCTATATGGAATCATAAAAAAACTGATATCCTTAATTGTGAAGGTCACATTATTAAAACACATATAAAACATTATTAAAAAGATACAGAATACAATTGATATATGGTAAAATACATACTACGCATTTTGTTCTTTTAAAAATGAAGTAAAATATGACAGTGCCTTAATAGCCCACAGAATGTATAGAACGATAGAGTGCTTATACCAAATTAATCAAACACCTCAACACTGTGTATACACACAAGATATTACCCTTTTAGGTGATGATTGAAATAAACGTCCAAATGGACTGGATGTCAATACATATATGGAAACAGTAAAAGAGAGACATAGCACAACAAGTATAGTCAATTTCAAACAAATATGCATGTGACAATAAACCACTCATGTGGATCAGAGCCTAAAGAATTAAGGCTCAAATTTTCAGCATTGGGTCTCTTCAGGGATGACCCCGTCCCGTCTCATCAGATTCTTGCAGATGTTTATGCATAAAAACAACAATAGAAACAGATCATTGCGTAGTTCCACAGAATCCCACACAAACTGGTAAATATTTATGGATCAACTCACATTGCCCAGAGCCTGTGAAGAAACACTGGCTCGGTACAAGCGCATCAGGTGTGTAATAGAGGTACATCAAAACTTCACTTTTCTTCTCAAAAGAATGGGTAGCTCTTGCCAATGGATGGTTAAAAAACGTTAATTCCAAAAATATACAAATAAAAAACAAACGTATTTACCGAAACGCGTTTCGCTGTATCACAGCTTCATCAGTGGACCGACTGCATTTACCGCATTTCGGTAAATACGTTTGTTTTTTATTCGTATATTTTTGGAATTAAAGTTTTTTAACCATCCATTGGCAACAGCTACCCATTCTTTTGAGAAGAAAGGGGAGGTTTTGATGTACCTCTATTACACACCTGATGCGCGTGTACTGAGCCAGTGTTTCTTCACAGGCTCTGGGCAATGTGAGTTGATCCATATAGATTTACCAGTTTGTGTGGGATTCTGTGGAACTACGCAATGATCTGTTTCTATTGTTGTTTTTATACATAAACATCTGCAAGAACCTCATGAGACGGGACGGGGTCATCCCTTAAGAGACCCAATGCTGAAAATTTTAGCCTTTAGGCTCTGATCCACGTGAGTGGTTTATTGTCACACGCATATTTGTTTGAAATTTACTATACTTGTTGCGCTATGTCTCTTTTTTTCTCTTTCCATATATGTATGCCGTGAAAAAATTGGCATCCAGTCCATTTGGACATTTATTTCAATCATCACCTAAAAGGGTAATATCTTGTGTGTATACAACAGTGTTGATGTGTTTGATTAATTTGGTATAAGCACTCTACCGTTCTATACATTCTGTGGGCTATTAAGGCGCTTTCCTAATTGTGTTATATGTTTTACTAATATAAGGGTTTTTGTAGGGAATCCCCTTAAGGATATAGCTGCCATTTAGTTCGTAGTTTGTGAGGAACCATTCATCATCCTAGCGCCTCTTCTGTCACTTTGTTCTAAAATATGACTGTATCTATCATCGTTTATGCTAGCTTTATAGCACACGCAGTATTACTCTGTTCTAGCCGCAGTGCCTTTTCCTCGTCCTTTAATTCCAGGTGTATGTTAACATTTGAATTGTGTAGTTTCACTCTACATAAGGTTACATCAGATATACAATTAAGGTTATGTTTTAGCCTGCAATCTGATCATGAAGTCAGGTGTTCCTCAGAAATAATTGGAAAACAATTTGGTTTTCCCACTTGTGTTGCACTTGATTTATTATGACTTTTTTTATACATATAGTACATACACTATCTGACAATTACATTATGAATGCACGCGTATTATTTGTAGCTTGTGGAGCACCAGTGCTTAGAATTCATGTTGAACATGTACTTGTTTTCATCATCTTACAAATGATCAGCGGCCGGCATAATTCATTCTTATATTTCTCTGAGAGATCTGAAATGTTATTATACGATACGTGTCACAGGGAACGTTGCTGCCTCGTTTCGCGAACTGTACAGTCATACATTAACCAATTATGTCATGTTACATAACCATGATTTACATACATAAGGGGATAGATTTCAGATGTCAGATGAAAACTCAATCATACACTTCAACTGCTCTGAGGAGTTTACAACCGTTCTGCTTAAGTTTACACTAGACTCAGATGTAGATACTCAAGTATACCGCTAGATTTTGGTGACAAAAATTTACCTTAAAATTGGAGGGGTCGCGTTATATTCGAGACCTCTGCATCGTGTGTAAAAAAAAAAACTTGCCTTGCTCTGGATCCCAAGTCTCCCGGAAGTTCTGGTAGTCTCACTGAAGTGACTGTGGTCTCCCTGATGCTTGCAAACACTTCAGGAACTCCTGGATTCAGGAGAGGTGGGATCCATTACAACAAGAGGGCATGCTCGGTTTAAGCCAATCATTCACCTCGCTCACTTGGTGGCTTCATACTTAGTAACAACTGCAATCATTCGCGAGCAGAGCACCTTGGCTTGAGGGGTAGCCTGACTGTGTTAAGAGAAACTGGAAGGATTTTAATTGTTTACCGGTGCAGTAAAATTTTGCTCCTTCTGTTATATTCGAGTCTTGACTATTCTCTCATTTCCATAATAAATTTCTATCCATCGCGTTATATTCGGGTCGCGCTATACTCGAGTATCTACGGTAGTCTAAGCTCTTTTACAGATCACAAAACTACCCGGACAATTCAATAGAAAATCCAAATCCCATATCATTCTGTATTGTTTGAGCAAGGCAAATTACATATCAGGCATCACTTATCTGAAATTCTAAAATCCATAAAACTCCAAAAAACTTAGTTTTCAGAGTCGTCTGAATCGAACAGGGTTATTCAGAGAGAGGTGAAAAGCAGGAGAATGATTGGAGAATGTAAAATTTTATGTCAATGTAGCCAATTTGGAAAGTGAGATGAATGGGAGAGTCTTTCTGGTTTGGCTATTTTGACCTAGAATTTTCCATTCTCCAGTCATTCTCCTGCTTTTCACCGCTCTCTGAATAACCCTGTTAGTATATTAGTATATATTATATGTAGCTAGGAGCAGGGCCAGTGCAACCATTAGTCCAATGAGGCAGTTGTCTACCATGCCATTAAGAGTGGGTTGCCACTCTGGGCTAATATAACCATAGATGCCAGAAGTCAAGTCCTGCAGGAACGCTGGGAACACAATTCCCTCACTATTTTAACAGAAGGAACTTAGTTCCCGTTTGACTGAAATACTGGGAAGCTGCAATACCTTTCTATATAAACACACTTTCTATAAAACTGTCTATTTTTAAGGGGTTCTCCTGGATATAAGTACATTGGGAATGTATGGAAATGACAATTTCCGAATGCCAGAGGAATGGCATTCTCAAGCATAAAGAGGCGCCGCAGCTTCTACGGCTCCCAGTAATCTTCAAGACCGGAATGGACAGAAATATTGGTGAGTTCCCACACTTATTTTTTTAGGTCTTGACCCCTGATAGACGCTATGGCAATAAGTTATGTTCTGTCTGTTCAGTGCGGCTGCTGTTTGCGGCAGTTCACTCCTGCCGTTAGCCCAGCATAGCTGACAGGTGTGAGAGCTCGCTGACTGTGAACATGCTCTGCATAGGAGCTCACTCCCCCATCTCCCAGCATGCTGTTAATTGAGCAGGCACTATCAGGCAACAAATGAATGGCAGGGAAGGGATTCATTATATTGAGTCTCCTGCATGTGCTACCTACAAGTGTCCAGAGACCTCACAAGAGTATGACACAATATTTGGTGCTGAAACATTAAGGAGCGGGATGGGGTGCAAAAATTATTTTGCCTAGAGTGGTAGAAATCCTTGCACCAGCCCTGGCCAGGGGCACTCTGTATTGTCGCTGCCACTCTGGAACTCGACTCCCCAGCGCTGTAGCAGAGTGTGGCGCATGCGGAGAGCCTCTGGCCAATTCCAGCATGGGACATGCTGCCCAGAGTCATGATGACTCTGGGCAGCATGTCCTCAAAGAAACCCTGCACAGCAGTCCTTGTGTGTATAAAGAGTGGGAGCTGCAGCGGAAAGGTGATTGTGGCTCTATAGCCACACAATCTCCTTCCTCTGTATCAAATCGGATTCTCCTGGATTATGAAATCCAGAAGAATTCGAAATCCAGAATGCTCGGGGCCCTGAGCTCTAAAGATAACAGGTGCTCAACCTTTATTTACAATTATATAGATTGTTTAGATATACAAATACCCATGCAAAGGATAAAGTCATGCATTGAACTCTTTCATGTATCCATTTAAACATCACACAATGGCAATCCAATCCTTATTCAGTGTTCTTAGACTTGTCAAAGGGTCGAGCCTTTTAGCCTTGTAAAGAAAAATAAATGCCACGATTTAATAGCATAATACCCCAAAGAGCTTCTCTCTTTTATTTCATCGCTTTCTTCTCTTTATCTCACTCATTGCTCACAATATAAAATGTCAAACATACAAGTTACAGTTACTATTACTATTCATTGTGTGGCATGCTCTTATGACATGCAAGGGGTTAACGGAAAAAAAATGAAATGTGTTATAAACCTCACTGATAGTCAGGGGTTTTATTCGCAGACATATTCTTCAGTTAGGTCACCACTGACTAGCATTTAAAAGGTTTTCTTACAAGTTCAATTTGCAAAGCTCTAGGGAAATTCTTAAACGGAGGGCAGGAAATGAATATATGTATTCACAGACCTTTTCATTCATCTCCAATTCAATAAGAGAGGTGTATCCAGGCTTATTTGAAGTACATTTACAATGGAATTAAAGGACTGAGGCCAAAATAACTCAAGCTAACCAAGGGAAATAGCCAAGTTGTATTAATATGCGCAACTAATCCATCCGGTATAGTTATTAACCCTTTCACTCCTTACCTACCTGGGTTGAACTCAATTTTGCATTAATACAGGGACTGTTTTAAACTGCAAAAATATATGAAAAGTAGGTAGAACAAAGTGATATGTTGTAAAATACTATGGGCTAGATTACATGTATACAGTATGTACATGGTTATGTAAGCTTTAACATCAGGATAAGTGAGTTTAATGCACCGATTACCTTCCTGATGCTAATTAGGAAAAAAATTCATTAGTGCATTGGCTTTTGCGCTAGCTTACTGTACATTGCGCATCCTGTGTCCACCATGTCTGGCCCCTGAGTGCCCTGGCCTCGTTATAACTTCCCTCCTAGGCCTCCTGTGGTCCTACCAACTTCTGGGATGAGCCGGGAGAGTCACTTATTTGACCCTTGCCATCTTGCCCCTCCCCCTATGACCCCAGCGCGTTTTTCTTTTCTTCTCTGAGCTCGTTGGGACACGTCCTATAGATAATTCTATTGTTATCCTTTAGCTTTGCATTTGTGGATGACTATCAGGGTTATTCAAAGAGAATCGAAAAGTCAACGCACGTTCAGTGACTTTTCGTTCTCTTCAATTCGGTGCGATTTGGCGATCCCATTTCGGCGACCCTGCGGTGTATTCAGCAAGCACCACAGGGCCGTCGTAGTGCAGGGAAAAGTTGCCGCAAACCCGCCGAAAACTCACCGTAAAATGAGGGCGAAAGCACACTGAAACCCGCAAAAACATCTGGATTAACACCGCCGAAGATGCTGGAGAAACCCGAGCAGGAGCCGATCACAGCGCAGAGCAGCGGCCAGTAAAACCCGAAACCGCAGACAAAGGAGGTGAAAAAAAAAAACAGTCCGCTTGAATGTTTGAAAAGTGAAACGCTGTTTGCAAAGAAACTGTCTGAAATTTACATATAAGATCCAATGAATGATAATAAAAAGGGCTGTTACAGAAAAAAGAAAAAATTATTTAACCACTTCAATGCTAAGGACGCGCTCAGCGCGTCCTCAGCATTACCGCTGGTGTGCTGAGGACGCGCTGAGCGCGTCCTCACATTGGGGTCAGCGTTCGGCCGGGTTCCGGCCGATCGCTGGCCCCTCCGGTGCGGGCTGACATCCTGGATGTCAAGCCCGGCATCCGGACCAGCAGCCGCCATTATTAGGTGTCATTGCGGGGGCGCGATGACACCTAATTCAGGCGCCCCCCCGCATGTGCGGAGGAGGCGCCTGAAAGGGAGGGGGGGGAGGTCCTTCAGACCTCTCTCCCTCCCGATCGGCGGCGCACAGGGGGTTAACCCAGGCATCATTTGGAAGGGCACAGCCTGCCCTTCCAAATGATGCCTGGCATTAACCCCTGGGGAGCTGGATCGCAAATCGGCGCTGAAAAGCGCCGATTCGCGATCCTTCCCGGGAGCTGGCCGACATCTTGGATGTCGGCCAAGCTTCCGGGAACTCCCCCAGAGGACTGGCGTCATCGTGCGTAGCACGATGACGCCAGTCCTACAGTTAACCCCTAACTGCCACCAAGTGTGGAGATAGGGAGTTCCAATGAACTCCCTATCTCCCGATCCGTGGCAGCTAGGGGTTAAATTTTGATATCGTTGGATCGGCCAGAGCATGGCCGTTCCAACGATACCAAACATGAAACTTAAAAATGTTGTAAAAAAAAAAAAATTAAAAAAAAAAATAAATAAAAAAATAAACACTTTTTTTTCTTTTTTTGGGTTTGTTAATGCAGCAATATTGTTCCCATTTCAATTATAATGTGAACAATGATGCTGCACTAACGATTTTTGTATGCGGTGCGTTTGTTAAAAATAGTGTCATTTTCCCCAAAAAAAATGTAACGAGACCCCATCTCTAATTTTTTTAACAAGCGCACCCCATACAAAATATAACCGCAATTGCTCGCATGTTAAAATGTGGAAAAAAACACTTTACACGTTGTAAATTATTGAAAATACATATTTTATGCATTTTTGTTATAATATATAGACATGACATAACGTATACATATAATAATGACATATTATGAATCTACCGAGTCTGACGGAAAGAACGATATATAATATGTCGGTGTCATATACTAAAATAAGCCTTCAAAAACACGTTTAAACATGATGCGCAAAACAGGTAAAAAATGACCTCAGCACAGGGGCGGGAAAAGCCTCAGCAGCGAAAGGGTTAAAAAAAAAACACGGAAAAAAATGTGTGCAAAAAAATCCCAAACAATGCCTAAAAGGTCCGAAAAAAATCTAAAAATAAAAGAGACTTTTTACTGCAGAATATTTTAATGAACGGTTTATTAGATATTGAGTTAAAACGGGAATATTTTTAACATTGAAGCCTATGGGATTCGCCTGAATAAACCTGTCAAATTAAACCACTGAATGGCAAGGCAATTCGGCAACTTTTCACTGCTGGTTTGTGTTCTGTGATTAGACAAAGCATTGCTTCTCTATGGGGATTCACTTCCCTCGAACAGGCATCGAACAGGCACTGTATGTTCAGGCAATTCGCCAGGATTTGGCGAAATTGCTTGCTCTCTGGATAGCCGAATGGCCAGGAAAGGTAACCGAACGCTGAATTTCAGCTTTCGGTTACCTGTCGCCAGCAATTCGGAGCTCTTTGAATGACCCTATATGCATGGCCCTGCGCGGCCCTCTTATTGCTTATTTGATTGAAAGATGTCTTTTTTCCATGAAATGAAAATTGTAAATAGAAAAAAAAAAAGAGAATCACAGCCGCGTTCATTCGCAGATGCCAGCGTTCGCTCGAGGATCTGCTGTCAGTGTGCAAATGAGGCTGGTCATCTAATGTGTTCATTTTGAAGTAGAGCAGTCAGCCCAAGCTCAGAGATACATCGGGCCATTGGGGTGCCATCCCTCAGGATGGTGACACCCGGTGCGGTCCGCACCCCCTGCACCAGTCTAATGATGCCACAGGGATTAGGCAGCATTCTTTGAGTATGTTGGGATTTGCCAAAATTTGCTGAACACAACACACTAATTATAACATCAAGAAAGGTACAAATATCCGCACGATGTGTCATAAAATGTTTAACAGAAAGTGTTATACAAAAAGATAACCCTGCTAAGAATGTTGCTTAAGTGTCAGTTTTGATTTTCTGTAATTTGTTTCCCTTTTTTCATCCGCTGCCTAGTCAAATAAATAAATAAAAGAGCAACACAAAGATGTAATGCATAAATGTATAAAGTTACGGAGCGTCTTTCTTCCTGGTTTCTCGCACACGCATTGTCCTTTTTAATTCACGGAGACATTTAAGTACAATAAAACAGTAACATAGTAACAGAATGTTTTCTTAACACATTGAAACAGCCGTCTGTTTGATGCACTGAACGCTGTGGTGGCTTGAGACGCCAAGTGAAAAATCCAACAAAATTAAAATGTCCCTCAGCACTAATTTGACATTATTTTAACTGGGTCACAGCCTACCAAGAGTCTGAATTTATCTAATAAATGACAAAGTTGTTAAATAAATTCCTTATTATTTAAAGTCAAGTATAGACTTGCATATTTTATTGTAGAAAAGCAAAATTGAGGGAGAAAAGGTATATTTGGAGATTTTTTAAAATTGATTTATTACTGCCAGGAATTTCAATCCCCACTTTAATTCTTGATGAATAATGATTTAGTTACAATTACAAGTTTTTATAAAGCGCTAACAAGTTCCTTAGCGTTGTACAATGGGAGGCAGAACAAATATACATACAGGTTCAACACACAGAACATTAGGAGAGAGAACCCTGTTCAAGAGCTTACAATTTAAGAGAGGGGTGGCACACTGGGTGAGGGTTAATAATATGAAATAGTGTAGTGCATGTGGACTGTGTGGGAAGATGCAGTAAGAAATGTACAGAGGGTGATTAGGGAGTGAGATGATAGGCTTCTCTAAAGTGATGTGTTTTCAGAGATTTCTTCAAGGACTGGAGAGATGGGGAGAGCCTGATGATGCGGGGGAGGGAGTTCCATAGTGATACAAGAATTCCATTATGTAGAGCAGCACTTCTATTGTGCAAGTCCAGGGAGGTGCCACCACGATTCATGGAGAAACCAACCACGTCCAAGATATCTATATAGTGAAAAACTGGACACTCAACCTCCTTTTTCAACAGATTATGTTGGATAACACAAGTCAAGTACAGCAACAATGATTCAGAGACTGACCTTGGTACACACACATCTGTTGCTTCCTATTAGATTTTTAAGGATATTAATATAAAAATTAATTTTTTTTGTCATGTACGCTTTTTCAGTATATATATATATATATATATATATATGTACAGTTGTTTTCCGCGGTCTCCCGGGTCTTTTGATGTTGCTGAGCTCACCGGTGCGTTCCTTCTTTTTGAGAATGTTCCAAACAGTTGTTTTGGCCACGCCTAATGTTCTTGCTATCTCTCTGATGGGTTTGTTTTGTTTCTTCAGCCTAATGATGGCTTGCTTCACTGATAGTGACAGCTCTTTGGATCTCATCTTGAGAGTTGACAGCAACAGATTCCAAATGCAAATAGCACACTTGAAATGAACTCTGGGCCTTTTATCTGCACATTGTAATTGGGGTAATGAGGGAATATCACACACCTGGCAATGGAACAGCTGAGAAGCCAATTGTCCCATTACCTTTGGTCCCTTAACAAGTGGGAGGCATATCTGCAAACTGCTGTAAGTCCTACACCGTTCACCTGAGTTGGATGTACATACCCTCAAATTAAAGCTGACAGTCTGCAGTTAAAGCACATTGTGTTTGTTTCATTCCAACTCCATTGTGGTGGTGTATAGAGCCAAAGATGTTAGAATTGTGTCGATGTCCCAATATTTCTGGACCTGACTGTATATATAATTATGTTTATTATTGCAGAAGCCACTTGCGCATCACAGCAATTCAAAGAAATGCGTCCCAGAGCTCCTGTGCCACATTCCCCATATGCAGCAAGGAATTCTGGGTAGGATATTTAAATGATCTCTGTCCCACTTTTATGCATCTTGGATCTGTTATTACGCAGCACCCTAAAATCAATGCTATGCCACACTATGGCTTTTTAGCAGAGATAAGGTTTATGGAAAGATACATATATTTTTTAAATATTACTAGATTTTACATCAATGTATTCTAGATGGTTCTATTCTGCAATGATATGAAAGTAGCTCTTGAGGAAGCCATGACTACAGACGGCGAAACGCGCGTCGAGCGTGTCCTAGGGATGCAGCTGTCCATTTACTTTTAACAGTTGTCCTATTTATGTTTTGTTGTGGATCACAGGAATTTAGTGCGTGGCTCTCTTTTCATCTATCATATATTTTGATAATATTATCATTCATGTCTGCAGGCTGAGACCCATAGGGAAAGCATAAAAATCTTACAAGTTGCAGGGACTTGCAGGGCAATATATATTCTTTTATTCGTATATAATATAGAGGTGAGCCGCACTTGTTGGTATGATTGGCTATTTACTTGTGTTATTATTGGACATCTACGCATGATTATCTGGAGGTGGATACACCTGTCCAGTTAAGATAAGGTCCAATTATAATCATATTTTTGGTTTACTATTGTGATGTGGGGGTAGTAGTCATATATACTACTCACTAACCATGGAATTGCAATATCTACATGTGTTCTTGTGATACCATCTGATTATAATTCACTATGACCCGGTTTTTATGAATATCTGTCACTTATTACAATATTTGGTCCGAAGGATATGTCCACACAATAAAGGTGGTCCATTTTATAAATATGTATTTAGCCCGGATAGAGGGTAAAACGGGCGGCCGCATATTTGCCAGTTTCCCTCTTTTTCTGGATCTGTTTTTTATTTCTCAATGATGTTGCATGTTGTTAATTGGCCCTTTCACCTTTTTACTATCAAGTTGTTTTGGTGCACCGTTTGGTGCAACTTCGGGGCCAGTTCGGCTGGCGCTGAATAACCATGATAGCATTTCTTTGCAACACGGGTGGCATAACTAGCGCTTTTCTGAATTGCCTTCAATACAATGTTTGTAAATCCATTTGTTACATGGAAAGTATTATTATGAACTACTGTGGGTTTTATTATTAATGTAGGTATTATTATGAACTAAGGAGGTCACTGCTACTGCAAACATTGCAAGTTGACCAAGTATGACCAGAGATTGGTTAAATCATTCAGTGTAGAGTTAGTTTATTGAAAACGAGCCTCACAATTAGGCAATGATAGAAAGCGATAGTCAGAATCGTACTGGAATATATACCGACCGTGTCATATGTAGAGATTTATATTTCAAGGCTAATCATTCATATTTTTTTTATATAATTGGTCACTTTGTCTTCTGATGAGACTGAATAGAACATTCTGCAAAGCGGCATTGCCTAAATTAACATAATAAAAATAAATCTTGCAAATTTTCACATGAAATCACTATAATTACTTGAAACCTGGCCGAAGAGCGTTGAAAGCAACGATTTATTATTATATCAACTTGCAAAGTCTAAGGGAACGACACGCAAACAAACAAAAGGAACACAATGAGCTACGCTTTACTTTTATGTTTTTATAATGACTATGATATAATAACTATAATTTAATCCCTTACGGAATGTTGGCGCAGAACCTTTCCATGCAGACACCAGACTTCTAATGCTGCAAAGTGCTACTTTCTCAGATCATCTATGAATCGTAGAGTATGACCTGCCATTAAAATGTTTATCTTGCTTTGACAAACAGCGCATTGAGGGGATCTATAAATACAAGTACTTCCATTATGACAGGACATCAGGGTGCCTTTATTCCCAGTCTAAAAAAAAAAAAAATCTGAAGCAAATAAATAAAGTTCAAACGCTGGTTTACAAATAGATACAAAAAAAATCTTTCATCTTTGATATTGCATGTTTCTATTCATAGCAGGAAGAAAAGAACACATTGTCTCCAAGCAACATCTTCTCATTGCAGTTTACAAATATCCCGGAGGAGTAATAGATAGACGGACAGACATGACTGAATAGCTCTGTCTCTCAAGTTGTTATTATTATTATTATTATTAATAATCTTTATTTATATAGCACCAGCATATTCTGCAGCGCTGTACAATGGGAACAGTATAGATAGACAGGGTTACAATACATTGAACAACATTTTGACAAACCAGTACAGGAGGAAATGAGGGCCCTATTCCCTAGGGAACTCACAATCTAGAAGGGTTATGGGTGGAAACAGGAGGAGAGGACTGCAAGGCAGGGGCGGATCCAGAGACTAGTCTCGGGAGGGGCACTGACAGAAAATAAGGTGTTTTAGTAGAGAGCCCGACTCACGAGAATTTACAGAGGGCCCGGCTCACAGGAGCTTACAATCTAGAGGAGCAGAGGGCCCGGCTCACAGGAGCTTACAATCTAGAAGAGCAGAGGGCACCCAGGAGCTTACAATCTAGAGGAGCAGAGGGCACCCAGGAGCTTACAATCTAGAGGAGCAGAGGGCACCAGGAGCTTACAATCTAAAGGAGCAGAGGACACCCAGGAGCTTACAATCTAGAGGAGCAGAGGGCACCCCGGATTTTACAATCTAGAGGAGCAGAGAGCCCCCAGCTCACACATGGATTTGCCCCCAGCTCATGGATTTGCCCCAGCTCACACATGGATTTGCCCCAGCTCACACATGGATTTGCCCCAGCTCATGGATTTGCCCCAGCTCACACATGGATTTGCCCCCAGCTCACACATGGATTTGCCCAGCTCATGGATTTGCCCCCAGCTCATGGATTTGCCCAGCTCATGGATTTGCCCCCAGCTCATGGATTTGCCCCCAGCTCATGGATTTGCCCAGCTCATGGATTTGCCCCCAGCTCATGGATTTGCCCCCAGCTCATGGATTTGCCCAGCTCATGGATTTGCCCCAGGTCATGGATTTGCCCCAGCTCATGGATTTGCCCCCAGCTCATGGATTTGCCCCCAGGTCATGGATTTGCCCCCAGCTCATGGATTTTCCCAGCTCATGGATTTGCCCCCAGGTCATGGATTTGCCCCCAGCTCATGGATTTGCCCAGCTCAGGGATTTGCCCCCAGGTCATGGATGTGCCCCCAGCTCATGGATTTGCCCCCAGCTCATGGATTTGCCCCCAGCTCATGGATTTGCCCCCAGGTCATGGATTTGCCCCCAGCTCATGGATTTGCCCCCAGGTCATGGATTTTCCCCCAGGTCATGGATTTGCCCCAGGTCATGGATTTGCCCCCAGCTCATGGATTTGCCCAGCTTACACATGGATTTGCCCAGCTCTCACCTGGATATTGCTCCAGCTCCGGCAGAGGTTGAGGAGGCCCAGATGCCGGGCAGCGCGGGAGTGCCTGCCCGGTCCTGAAGAGTCCGTCCTGTTGAAGGGGATGCGGCTGCGTGGCATGCGTGCGCAGGTCACGCAGTCCGGCCAGTCAGGTGGTACAGAGACTCAGTACCACCTGATTAGCTGGACCACGTGACCGGCTGCGCCTGCACGCAGCCGCTTCCCTTTAACAGGACGGACTCTTCAGGACCGGGCAGGCACTCCCACGCTGCCCGGCATCTGGGTCCCCGGCTCAAATCTCGGGGGGGCAATTGCCCCCCCTGGATCCGCCCCTGCTGCAAGGTGAGAGTGATGGACTGCAAGGTGAGAGTGATGGACTGCAAGGTGAGAGTGATGGGCTGCAAGGTGAGAGTGATGGGCTGCAAGGTGAGAGTGATGGGCTGCAAGGTGAGAGGGATGGACTGCAAAGTGAGAGTGATGGACTGCAAAGTGAGAGTGATGGACAAGTTAGTGAATAGATACAAAATTGACACTTGCTGATGGCACATTCTGATACTTAAGTGGTTATCCAGAGAGCACCTAATGCTCTCTCGTTCCTCGAATCAAATTCCCTGATCCTGTGGCGAATTCAGCATTCACCATAGGGTCCCTGAAGTGCAGACAAAACCTGCCGCAAACCTGCCGATTGCAAAAAAATGCTGCAAAACCTTCCAAAATTATCAGGTACGAAATTTCGGCAGGTCTGGAGGATTATCAAATCCGATTTGATAAGCAGTCGCGAACCCGCCAAAATTATCGGATCCGATAATTTTCATGGTGTTGCAGTGGATTTTTTTGCAATCAGGGGTGGATTTAACAAGGTGCAGGGCCCCCTGCAGCCCCTGGGCCCCTAAACATAGCATGAGCTTCAACCCCCTGATGGCTGCCCTGTCAGCAATACCCTCCTGATGAGTCCTAACATGGTTGAAATGATTGTTGAGGTGTTGCTGCACCTCTTGTACTGAGATGAGGTCCTTGGCATTTCAGTTTTGGCCACCCTTTCTGGGTGATAGTATCTGATTTGCATATGGAGTAGTCATTATTTATATAGAGCCAGCATATTCTGCAGCGCTGAACAATGGGCACGATACAGACAAGGTTACAATACACTGAGACTGAACAACATTTGATAAACCAGTACAGGAGGAAATGAGGGCCCTATTCCCATGGGAAGTCATCTCTGTAATGGCACCATCAGCTAAAACTTTGAGAGTCCTGAGTGGGCCCCACTGTAGAGCAGGCCACTAGTGTTGTTGCAAGTTCTCAGGATCTTCACAAGCTTTGTTTTTGGCCATTAATAATAAATTCAAGAACATTTGTGCTACTATGTAACTAGGTGACCGTCCATTGTGACATGTTAATAGAGCTCAACTGGCTGTTGCTGGAATCTAGACGCACCCTCCACCTTTCCAACTTGGTGTTTAAGAGCTTTTCTGGGAAGCTACCACTCTACCTGAATAGACTGCTTCCCCCAGCAGTTCCCTCATCCTATAACCTCCAATCCAGGACCTGCACCTTACTTACAATACCACAATACAAAAAGACAGTGGCTCGATCCTCATTTTCCTACAGAGCACCGCAGTTATGGAATAACAAATCCCAAATATATTCGAAAAGTGCAATCAGTTAAATATATGTCTTATATACATAAAGTCATATGAACGTTATAAGCTCAAAGAACATTACTGCATAAAGTAAGAGATACTTATGTAGCGCTGCTTTTAGAAAACACTGTATTCTGGTGCAGTGAACTATTGCTGCCACCAGAGGGAGACAGAGACATTGTTAGACTATGCTGGACAAAACCGAACTACATGTACCATCATCCTTTGCGTGAGGACAGGAAGGAGGTGGTACAGGAAGAGGAAAGAGATCAGCAGCCTCGTGCAAGGCAGAAGCAGAGTGAGCAGAGCAGTGAAAGGTGGAGGACGCACGTTAGAGCTGTCAGGGATCGCAAACAGGCCGGAGTACAGACGCTGTCTTACGGGTGTTGGAGATCGGGACAGTAATCGCGTTGAGACCTACCTGCGCAGCGCTGAGAGGTTTGGAGGAAAAAAGCTAGTTCCGGCAGGACCCCGTGTTAGGAGGCTGCGCTGATCGATTGGGAGTGCAGGCAGCGGATCGGTGTTCCAGTTGCGGAGATTGGGCAAGCTGGGAGCGGATTCAGTAGCACGGAGTCCCAGTACACAGCGGAGAAGATCTTGTGGTCGAGGCACCGAGAACAGGACAGTTTCGTTCATCGGATTGGTGAGAGGCCTCCAGGCCGCAGTTCAAAAACAGAAACGCACGCTGCAATTTTGTTTAAATTCACAGGGCCCCACCGTGACTAGTCGAAGATTGTTTTGTTTCATTCACTGGCCAGTTGAACACAGTACCCGGGTACCCGAGACAACACACATATATATTTTTTGAGCTATTATTCACAGGACTTACACTCCAGAACTGAGGGGGTTAACCGTTTCTTTTACCGCCGCATGGTTTTCGCACGTTACGAATTTTTGTCATTCAAATACCGTATATGCGTAATATATGCTGCTTTATTGGGATCAGTAAAGAATATAATATATAAAAATCCACAACATTGTTGGTGTATAGTTATTTCCTAGTGCTGTGAGACTAACCCGATGTTTATTCAGCTCCAGGAGTGAGCGCTACACTTATATTTTTGCTGAGTCCTCCCTTATGTAGATGGTGAACCTGTGCATCTGCAGACTTTTCCTTGCAAGCTTTAGGTCACGTGGTTTGCAGCCATGCTGTGACATGCTGCAGCTTATGGTTGCAAACCACGTGACCTAAAGCTTGCAAGGAAAAGTCTGCAGACATGCAGGTTCACCATCTACATAAGGGAGGACTCGGCAAAAATATAAGTATCTCTTATTTTATGCAGTAATGTTCTTTGAGCTTATATCGTTCATATGACTTTATGAATATAAGACATACATTTAACTGATTGGAACGAAATTCAGTGGTATCACCGTCAAGTGGCACCATTTTTTTAAATATTTAACTGATTGTGCTTCTCGAATATATTTGGGATTTGTTGTTATTATTGTAGCAATTCTGCGAGAGGGTGAATTGCATTTTTTCGAGTATAGCTGCGCACTCTACAGAGAATTAGGGGTTTAAGACTATTGGCGCTTATCACCACTAGGGATGGGCTGCCGGTTCGATTCTAACGTGCGTTCGAATCGAACATCGGCCGTTCGAGTGTTCGGCAAGCGCCGAACATTATGGGATGTTTGCGGTCTGTTCGACCGCAGACATTCTATAATACAAAATGCCTGCAAAATGCGTTCACAGTTCTCCTAAATGTACCAGCAGCTGCCAGTACATTTAGGAGACCTGTGGCTGCAGCCCCACGGGCCCCCGTGCCTTCCTGTTCCTCCAGACTGTCTGCTGATGTTCCTCCGGTCTGTCTGCTGATGCCCTACGTCCGGCCACGGCTCCTCTGCCCCCCGCCTCGTCTTCATGCTGACTGCTGAGCCCTGATTGGGCAAAGTCCTGTGCGTGACCTGGACTTTGCCCAATAAGGGCTCTAATTCAATATTGAGCCCTGATTGGGCAAAGTCCAGGTCAGGCGCAGGACTTTGCCCAATCAGGGCTCAGCATGAAGACGAGGCGTGGAGCAGAGGAGCCACTGCCAGACGGAGGAGCAGACGGACCAGAGGAAAAGGAGGCCGGGACAGCAGCAGGACAGGTGAGGTACGGGGCATGGGGGGCTGCAGCCACAGGTCTCCTAAATGTATCGGCAGCTGCCACTACATTTAGGAGAACTGTGAACACATTTTGCAGGTTCGACCCCCATTGGGTTACATTGTGTTCGAGTTCATATTTGAACATTTGGGCTGTTCTAATGTTCGAATACGAACCGAACACAGGGGTGTTCGGCCCATCACTAATCACCACACCACTCCTTTGGGATTATTGCAAACATGGAATAACCTCCCAGACGCCATCAAATCTTCCCCCAGTCTAAAGTCCCTTAAGAGATGTTTATTAACATACGTTGATACAGAATGCACCTGTAAACATGTAACATAGTGAATATATTTCTTATATATTTATTTTCTGTTAATCGGTATATTTGTGTTGTTTTTAATATCTTGCATTTTATTACTTTGTATTTATTTTATTTATTTATTTATAAAGATTTTACCAGGAAGGATACATTGAGATTTCTCTCGTTTTCAAGTAGCTCCTGGGTTCAAGAACATTGAAATTCTGTAACAACTGTAAAAATACAATGTTCTTGAACCCAGGAGATACTTGAAAACGAGAGAAATCTCAAAGTATCCTTCCTGCTAAAATACTCTATAAATAAATAAATAAATTGTTACGTTGCAGGGTCGAGGGAAGCAAAGTTGTCTATTTCAACACACAAAGTATATAGAAGAATTTACGCTGCTTTGTCTACCAATGACAAGATATTTTCTCGAAACAACATCAATATCAGTACTTACCACAAGATGCCAACTCATCTGACCGATCCCCACAGTCATCTTCTTGATCACATAACCAAGACCTTGAAATGCAGCGTCCATTGCCGCAGGAAAACTGGTGGGGCTGGCACGTCCTTGCTGCATGAAAGTATAAAAACACTATTACTCACAGTGAAGAGAAGAACATTTTTTCATGTAGAAACTGACTTGAGACTCAAAGAATGTGTCTTTAAATGTTTTTTTCATCACAAAAGCCAGCCTTGACCATCGATAGGTCACAACCTCCGCCAGTTGCGTTGAGATAGAAGAATGTGACCTAGTTAACTTCGAGCATTCTGTAATTGTTAGTGTAAGAGTTACCTTGACCTCTATGCTTACAATGTGACCCCGCTGCGAATTTGCTTCAGTCTAAGGTTTGGTGTTCTATGGCAAGTGGCAGAAATCGTTAATGTATTATGTAGGGTTGGATTGGAATGCCATTTTATTTGTGATATGTTTAATAAATACAAACCTCCAAGTAGACTAGCGCTAAATACAGAACCCCTGGAAAACACTGCTATACGTCGGGCAATTCATAAAGGAAATATTTAATATAATATACTTTTAAAGTGAAAATAAGAAAATGCATAATCAATGAAAATAAAAATGAATATGAATCTTTAAACTAATACCAAATTTAAATATTTATGGAGGGAAATAAAAAACAATAGCCTGAAACAGAAAATATAATAGATAGATATATCTGTCACATTTTCTTAATATATGCCTTCACGCAGTTCTTTCGTGTTCACAGTAATTCACCAAACCACACTTACGGTTTACATAGAATTCCTTCGATGTTGATGAAAAATCTTTTTATTTTTGATGTGTTGGTGGTGTTAAGCAGTTTTTAAAAAATATGCAGAAACATACAGGGTTATTCAAAGAGAATCGAAAAAGTCACCGCACGTTCGGTGACTTTTCGTTCTCTTCAATTCGGGCTAATTCGGCAATCCCATTTCGGCAACCCTGCAGTGTATTCAGTAAGCACCACAGGGCCGTTGAAACGCAGGGAAAAGCTGCCGCAAACCCGACGAAAAGTCACCGCAAAAATCCGGCGAATGCACCCCGAAACCCACAAAAACATCTGGATTAACCCACCGAAGACACCGGAAAAACCCGAGCAGGAGCCGATCACATGCAATGAAGCCACCGGAAAAAGCCGACACCGCAGACGAATGGAGTGAATAAATTAGCAAAACAGTTTGCATGAATGTTTGGAAACTAAAACGCTGTTTGCAAATAAACTACTGAGCGAAAATGTCTGAAATTTACATATAAGATCCAAGGAATGATAATAAAAAGGGCTGCTACAGAAAAAATAAGTTAAATTAAAAAAAATCAACAAAAAAAAAAAAATCGGACTTTATAGAAAAAAAACAAACAGAAAAATGCTTAAAATATCCAAAAAATCTATAAATAAAGAGACTCTTTACTGCAGAATTTTATAATGAACGGTTTATTAGATATTGAATTAAAACGGGAATATTTTTCGCATTGAAGCCTATGGGATTCGCCTGAATAAACCTGTCGAATGAAACCACCGAATGGCAGGGCATTAGGGGAACCTTTCACTGCTGGTTTGTGTTCTCTGAATAGTTGAAGCAGTGCTTTTTCATGGGGATTTCACTGCCCTCGAACAGGTACCGTATGTGCAGGCAATTCGCCAGGATTTGGCGAATTGCCTGCTCTCTGGATAGCCGAATGACCAAGAAAGGTAACCGAACGCTGATTTTCAGCGTTCAGTTACCTTTCTCCAGCCATTAGGATCTCTTTGAATTACCCTGATACTGTATGTAAATTCAGAGAGATTGTATTTATAGGTGATTTATTTTTTTGTCTTGCCTGTCACAAGTGGATGTTGGTACTGTGGATATATTGGTATCTGGCAAGTTCCATTTGTTATGATTAACTAATCTCAGTGGGCATCAATACATCGATCACGCTAAAACGAGAACGCAAAGGAGAAAAACCTGCAGTTGCAGGTTTTTCCTTTGCGCCCCTGTTTTATTGCGATAGTACAATGCAGGCGCTAAAAAAGCAGCCTGCATTTTTATCAAGCACTAAGCCCCGGGATGCACGCGGCAGCGATAAGAGCCGCCACGAGCATCCACTCGATGGAATCCATAGGACCCCATTGAGGCAGATGCCGCTGGTCACATGACCTTCCGGATCTCACCTTGCGAGATCTGGCAGGTCGGCATAGTAAGTCCGCAGGGAGAGACTGGGGGACTTTTTCCCCCAGTCTCTCCCTGCTCCCGGCGGACAGAGGAGGCGGTTGGAGCCGCGGTCCTCGTCGTGGGATAAAAGGTGAGTATCTGATTTCATGGGGGGGGTTCCGGCTGGTGCTAATGGATTCTGCAGCAGCGGAATCCGTTAGCACCATGTCCAGGCTGTGGTTAACTTTTCAGTAACTGCTGCCGGACGGTAATTAGCGTTAGTACATTGTAACACTAATTAACACTTTGCCTCCCATGTTTAGTATATGGAGCGCAAAGTACAGTAACCTCGCGCTGAAAAGTGCAAGGTACCAAACGGTAACAGGTTTTTAAACAACGAGAGATCTTGGTGACGCAAGATGTTCTCACTTGCAGACAATAGGTTGTTTTTTTTTTTTTTTTAATCAAGCCCAACGGTAAGTGATTTTGCATTTGTAAAATCACTTTAAGACAAAAAAAATCTACATAAAAAAATAGAAATAGTCCTGTGCCAATTTAATTCATAGTCCCCACTCAAGCTGGCATGTCCACTCACTATTTTTATTCTTACCCCCTCGGTTGATGCTGGCCATCAGTGGATGCTGCAAGGAGGACACTAGCACCCCCCCCCCAAGGATATACTGAGCAAGTCTGGCAAACTGCATTTCATACGAATGCCGATGCACTGATCTATTGAGCTGAATATTGAGCCGTTTTCATGAACAACACATTTTCCATTGGTGCACGCCCTGATGAAATGGGCTGCGCATGCCAGTATTCCAGTTGTGCCACCTGGATAACATTTCCAATGATCTATGAGCTTGGCATTACAATGTTCCTCTCCGCTGCGTCTAAATATAATCTGAACGCAAAGAGTAAACATACAATGTCTTACTTCAGATTAGCAGAGGGAGAAAATACCTTATATCTGACACTTGGCCTGAGTATACAAATATATTTTGCAACTTTATGTTTGGCTATAGAAAAAAGGAAACTCCTATCAGATTGCCGTAAACAAAATAATATGTCTCTTGTAAATCCCTACCACCTCTAACCTTCTCTACAGAATACCAATCAAGCAGCGAGCGCACCACGGGGAAAAGATTTAGCAGATTATTAATCATGTGAGAACAGGTGAAATAGATTTTGCAGTTAGTTCGAGTTGTTTAATTATTAGTTTATAGCCTTTTATGCATCATTAGCCCTTTTTATATAAAAAGAGAAAGCATGAAAAAAACATTCTAAATGAAGCATTTGACGCTCATCGCATTAGAGTATAATTTAGAAGAGTTCTGAAATAGGCAAATCTGGCAAGACAAGTTGTCGAGCCCTTTCTCGAAAGCTCTTGTGTCAACAAACCTTCACGAATTTATCTTTGAACCACGTAGTGTAAAAATGTGCTCTACGCTTCCGCTAATGAGACTTTACAAGGCTTCTAAACATAATTGCCTGCTCAGTGAAATCTCGCTTTTCTGTGCATATTCATTAGTTTTCAGATTGTTACGCATCCGTAGTAATTTCATTATTTACCTGACCGATGATGAAGGGAATCGAGACCACGATTCCAGAAGAAGCTTTAATATTGATAAATACGTTCGGAGTTTTTTTTTTTTTTTGCCCTTTAATATCATACTTTAAAGCAGCTATGAGCACATTAAAAAGTGTGTTAAGTAGAAAAAATAATTCAGAGTAATATAACTCAATGGTATAAACTGAAAAATCCAATGCTGAAGTGTAAAGTCGTTTTACGAGGGTGAGACATTATTGTACGGTTCAAGGTGAAAATGAAAGTCTGTGTCAAGAATATTATTCACACCTTAGAGATATTGTAGATTTCCTAGAAATATCTTCATGGAAGTTAAAGGTTCAGTGAGTTAATAGAAGTGGACCAACTCTTTGCAGAGTCTGTCGTGATATCCAATACTTTTTAGTTCACCTTTTGGTTGGATGGTCCGAACGTTAACTAATAAAGTAAACATGCTTGCTTCGTATTGTGGCAAATGGAAGTTGAGATGAGAAATATTAATATATAGCAAAACATATGATTTGCAGCCAATTTCACTTGCAAAACTTTGTCAGACAGTGCTCTTGAACAAAAAAGTCAGGGCCCTATTATATTCTCAACGCAAAAACGCACGCTAAACAGGTGTTTTTTTTGCGCGAAGCGTTAAACGTTAACGCACAAAAATCAAACGCTGGAATTACATTCCTCGCGCATTTTTTTCATCCGTTGGGAAATTGCGCTCGTAAAACCCACGCGCAAAAATGTGCGCGCAGAAATCAGTGAGCGCAATGTAATTTTAAACGCGAGTCCGTCATTTTGTGCGGACTGCGCACAACAGCCGTTCGTTCTGACGGAAGACAAGGTAGTGGCCGTCATTTTTGACGGATCTAGTAAAAAAAAACGTGTGCATCGACGTTCTCCGTTGTGAATCCGCAGTTTGGTACGGTCAGGTTGTTACCATTTGCCGTTACCACCAGCTTTTCAAAGACGTTAAAATTATGCGCGCAAACGTTGTCCGTTAAATTTTGCGCTAAGATTGTAATACCATGTGTGCACCAGCGCACAAATGCATTTGTGCTCACATTGTTAAGTATAGGACGCGCCCACTAAATTGCGCTCGTGCAGGGTAACTCGTGGTAGACGTAAATTCACATTTTGTGCGCGAACGTCATAATACGAGGTTCAGCGCAAAGGGTTTTGCCCCTCGCGTTAATGCATTTTTGCGCGCATGCACAATTGTGCGCGAAGAATGTAATAGGGGTAATAGGGCCTCAATGTTCCACCTTAAGAGGTCCCGTTAAGATGAAAATCCCTTTACAAATGATCTATGTGACCCATATAGTGAAAGAGACTGCAAAAAGTCAATGGATGTCCCTTAAATCAATTTGTTGAAGGATGTAATGCATTAAACATATCTTGAATTACAATGGGTAAGTGTTAATAATATAATGTCTGGAAGCCTGCTCGTTGAGAACCTCAAATAAAGTGGGGATACAGAGCAACCCAGGGAAAAATCCAAATCGAGAAGAAGGAAGAGATAAGGAATGTTCAGTCCTCCTACCTCATAAATTGTTAATGAGTTAGGGGCTCAGCTTAATATATTCAGAATTTTTTCATTGTACCGGCTGGATAGAGTAGAGGTAACATCACTGCTCTATAACAGTGGAGACCCAGGTTTGAATCCCGGCCAGAGCACCTCTCCAGTAAGAGTCCTTGGGCAAGACACCTACTGGTACATACTTGCCTATCACACAATATCAGCTGTGGAGTCCAATGGTAACATCTCTACCCTTCGACTGTGGAGAAGCAAGTCCAATCCCGTTCAGCACATCTCTCCAATACAACTGTGGAGAAGCACGTCTTGACTTTACGAGAAGCGGGTTCAAGCAAACCACCAGGTCACTGATCTACAATCTTGGAAAGCAGACTCTGATCCCACTCAGAAGATGCCACCAGCGAGTGTCCTTGGGCAAGACACCAAACGATATGGATGTGCCTACCTCACAAAATACTTGTACATTTTATAGACTGTAAGTTCCTTTGGGAACAGGGACCCCCTGAATCAGGTCATATCATCCCTGTGTTATTCAATGAATCAACTCTTTGTACACTGATCTTGTAAAGCGCTGTGGAATTTGTGCGCTATAACTAAAGGATAATAATAATTATAATCATATCCCACACTGTTTGACACAAGAGAAATAAATAAGTACAGTGCTTGTTCGAAAAGGCAGTGAAATCCTCCATAGAGAAGCAATGGTTAATCGATTCAGAGACATCGAACAGCAGTGAAAAGTTGCCGACATGCCCTGCTGTTTGGTGGTTTCATTTGGTAGGTTTAATCAAGTGAATCCCATAGGCTTCAATGTTAAAAATATTCCTGTTTAACCCAATATTTAATAAACCATTTATTATTTTAATCCGCAGTAAAAACTCTTTATTTATTGATTTTTTTAGGATCTTTTAGGCATTTTTCAGAATTTTTTCAGCAATTTTTTCTTTCCCTTTCTTTATTCTTAAAGGTTTTTTCTTTTTTCAGTAACAAACCTTTTTATTATCATTCATTGGCTCTTATATGTAAATTTCAGGCATTTTCATTCAGTAGTTCTTTGCAAACTGCGTTTCAATTTTCAAACTTTTAAATCTTTTTCTTTACCCCGTTCGTCAGCTTGTGGGCTTTTTCCGGCAGCTGGTCTGCGCTGTGATCGGCGGCTTTTTCTGACGTGTTCGTTGTGCATTTTGTGGCAGTTCCAATAGGTTTTCGGTGGGTGTTCGGCAGGTTTTCGACAGGTTTTCCCTGCACTCTGGTGATCCTGCAGTGAATGCTGAATTCACCGCAGTATGGGGAACTTTGATTCCCCGAAGTCCAGGGAAGTGCAGGGAACGAGAGAGCACCGAAATGTCGACGGCATTTCGGTGCTCTCTGAAAACCCCTGATGTATTTGCTTGTTACTTTTACTAGCATGTATTACCAGCAACATCAAAAAAAACACACACACACACATACAAAAAGGACAACACCAAAAAGCATAAGGGCTCTATTACATTCTTCACGCAAAAACGCAGGCAGAACGAGTGAATTTTTGCGCACAGCGTTAAACGTTAACGCGCGTAAAACAACGCTGGTATTACAATCCTTGTGCATTTTTTCATCCGTCAAAAAATAACGCTCATAAAACGGAGGCGCAAAAACGCGCACGCAGCAACGTTGCGCGCAGAAATCAGTGTGCGGACTGTTTTTTCACGCGATTCAGCCAATCAGAATTAAGAACCACAATTGTCTCCCGTTAAGTTTTTGCGCCTGCCAAAGTCAATCTACGTATATAAGCTGCATCAATAAAAAAAAACCACACACAACTTCTCCATTTTATTGTTTGGGTATGTGTAGAATGTGTAACTATACTTTGCTGTATTGTTTTTTTGGGCTGGTGTATTTGGTTTCGGCCAGGTTGATAGAATTTGCCATTAACACCAGCTTTTAGGAGTTGCTAAAATTATGCGCGCAAAGGCTGTGCATTACAAACTGCGCATAGATTGTAATACCATCCGCGTACCAGCGCACAAACGCATTTGCGCTCACGATGTCAAGTATAGGACGCGCGCAATACATTACGTTCACGCAGGTTCACCCGCGGTAGAGGTTAACGCTCATTTTTTGCGCGGACATTGTAATACGACATTCAGCGCAAAGGGTTTTGCCCCTTGCGTTAATGCGTTTTTGCGCACGCGTTAACGTTTGTGGGAAGAATGTATTAGAGCCCTAAGATTGTGCAGTATTGTTTTTGTGTTGTGCATTGGGAGTCAGCACATATGGAAGGAGTCTGTTCCAAATTACTTTTGGAAACCTTAGCCAGGCACAAGGAAGAGGTACATTATAATTTGCATTCCATCCTTGGCGGCGTCGCATTTGTGAATTAATTTAAACAGGCAATAATCTTATCATCTGCATTAGGAGGGAGCGACGACCTGAATTTTTATGAACCTCTACGTCAGAAACTAGTTAAACACGACGCAAAACTTTGTCTCTTTTTATTTTTGGGCTTTTTTTTTTTACCTGAACAAGTTTCATTTGATTCATCTTCATTATTTCCGCAATCATTTGCTCCATCACAAAGCCACCTCTTGGGGATACAGCGATTACTTTGGCACTTAAATTGATCACCTGGACAGCTGTGGTTCACTGAGAAAACAGGAAGACGTTATTCTAGACGCTCGGTGGCGTGAGAGAGGATACAAAATAACACGCGACGCATTGTAATGAGCGCACGGTAACGTGCAGAAAACCTCCTCTGAAGTTACGGCGCGGAAAGCGTGTGTATTTTTTTTATTAGCAGATAAATAAAGAGCTAAATGAGATTTTAATGGCATTTTGTTCAAAAGAAAATGAACGGTACCAAGTCGTTTGTCAACACTGAGATAAGCTTTAATTCCTTAAACAATGGCTCATAATTTATATATTGTTAACACAATATGGTAATCGGCCTTTTAAAGATTCATGCTCCTCCGTCTAGGCCACAAATGGGATTTTTTTTTTTTTTATGCCTTCGTAACAAGCCGACTAGATTTTAAGTTAAATATTTATTTTATGCCGAATTCAAATCACACTTTAAACTAGACTGCACAGCGCAAAGGGGGGCGAATTGATGCAAAACGAGACCATGTCTATTTACATCATATAGTATAGAAGGCTATTATTATTGTTATTGTTATTTTTATTATATAATCATCATCATTTCCATTTTTGATCAAAAATGCTAATTTATGCATTCACCACATGTAACTTACTTTATAATCTAAATACATCATACTTTGTTTTAAGGATAAAATGTGGAAAAATTTAATTTATACAATGATTCAAATGATTCTTTAAACTAGGCTGCACAGCACAACGGGGAAATTCATGCAAAATCACATTAATTTACATCAAATAATATAGAAGGATATTATTGTTATTATTATATAATCATTTTACATTTTTTTATCATAAATGCTAATGGACATATGGAACATACTTATAATCCATCAAAACCCTCCATAATCTGTTTCAAGGACGAGATGAGTTGAAACATCTATCCTAAGTATGAAATACATTGCTTCCTTACGACATAATGACTAAGCAGCAATTTATCATATTCCTTATTGGTGGGTTTCAGCTTCGTTCTTTGTTGAAACATTGGGGAGGGGGGGCATGAACACCCTTCACTCGCTCCTATAAATTCAGAACACCACAACCTCTGATTTGTAATTAACATTATTCATTGTATAGATTATACATATATATATTTATATATATATGTAAGTAAAATAAATTGTTACATGTTACGTCTCCTCTCCTGATTCTCTCCTCCTGCCAGTGTTGGACCGTGTTACTGCCTGCCTGTCAGCTGTCTCCGCCTGGATGACCTCCCATTTCCTAAATCACAACCTCTCTAAATCTGAACTTTTCGTCTTCCCTTCCTCTAAATCCAACAATCCTGCTCCCATTTCCCTTCAGGTGAATGGTGCCACCATTATTCAAACTCACAGGCTCATTGCCTTGATGTCCTCTTCAACTCTGATCTCTTTTTATTCCTCACATTCAATAGTTAACCAAATCGTGCTACTTCCACCTAAAAGAACATTGCGTGCATCCGTCCCTTTCTTAATCAGGACTCTGCTAAAATGCTCATCCAAGCTCTTATTATCTTCCGCCTTGACTACTGTAACCTTCTTCTCTCTGGCTTTTAGAGATCCCAGATTCTCCCTCTGCAGTCTGTTATGAATGCCTTTGCCAGGCTCATCCACCACATCTCTCTCACACCTCGCCCCTTTGTCAATCTCAACACTGACTTCCTGTTTCCTTTAGAATCTAATTTAAATAAATGGTGCCCATGTATAAAGCTCTCCATAACTGCGCCCCTGCCTACATCTCCTCCCTTTTTAGCAAATACATCCTATCCCGTCCACTTTCCTCTGCCAATGATTTGATGTTATCATCTCATAAACGCACCCCCAACTCTCACCTTCAGGACTTTTCCTGAGATGGCCCCTTTTTATTGACTCAAGCCCTCGCAACATTAGACTCTCCCCCATTCCTCCAGTCCAGTGATGGTGAACCTTGCCACCCCAGATGTATCAGAACTACATGTCCAATGATGTTTAGCATTGCATGATTCATTGTATGTTGCATTTCATGATGCATAAGCATTGCAGAGCATCATGGGACATGTAATTCAACAACACATGTGGGGCCAAGGTTGGCCAACACTTCTCCAGTCCTTCAAGAAGGCTCTGAGAACACATTACTTTAGAAAGGCCTATCGACTCACTCCATAATCCCCACTGTACATTTATTGCAACATCCTCCTGCACAGCCCCCCATGCACCCCACTATTTCACATACTCAGTTATTTACCCTCTCCTAGCGTGTCACCTCTGTCCTCTTCAATTGTAAGCTCTTGAGCAGGGTCCTCTCTCCTACTGCCCTGTGTGTCTAACTTGTATGAATTTGTTATGACTCACCCATTGTACAGTGCTATGGAACCTGTTGGCATTTTATAAATACTTGTAACTGTAATTACATTAGTAAAAAAGATCACATAATCATTTGTAAGGAATCCCTTGAGACAATTTAAATAGCTGAATATTTCTAGATACTTAACTCAGGCAGGTTATCTTGATTGCTAATTAGGGATGAGCATGGCTGAAAAAATTGTTTTGTTTAGTTTTGCTTCATTACGTTTTTAAATCATTTTGTTTTCGGAATTTCGTAACTAATTTCGTTTTGTATTTCGTTTCGTATCGATTTGAAATTTCGAATCGATTCGAATTTCATTTATCAATTTGATAGTTGATATCAATTCGAATTTTGGATCACTAAATAAAACCCCAATTAATCTAATTTTGCTGTTAAAAGAAAAGCTAGGGTTAAATTTTAAGCTGTGTCACAGATTTAGTATTTGAGTCAAATTAAAAAGTGAAACAAAATTAATTTGTTTCATAAAGTCCTTTGCTGACTATTACTTGTATTGTAAGTTAAGATCAATTCGATAGTTGATTTCAAATTCAATAGTTGATATCAATTTAACAATTTATTTCAAATTCGATAGTTGATATCAGTTATTCAAATCTTTATTTTATGATGATGACACAGTGTAAAACGAAATTCCTTATATGCCATTTCGTTTCATTACGAATTCGCATCGTATCGATTCGTTATTCGGAAGTACTTCTGAAAACGAATTATCAAATTTCATTCCAAATTCCGAATTTTTACGAAACAAATGCACATCTCTATTGCTAATAACAGTCCAAATAACTATATCAGTTACTTATGGATGCCGATACTTTGGAAGCTGTAATTTGTTGCTCATTTCAAATGCACACACGAATAACGTTCCAGTAAAACAATGCTACAACAGGATGTTTTATTTAGCCATTACTGTATGTTACTGAGGGGCACAGTAATGGCATATATGGAAGGAATGTAGAAGTGATACAAAAATATGAAATACTTTTGCACACTCTTTAATAAAGTTGAATATGTAAAACATATGAAATACTTACTACAATTTTCAAACTCTTCATCACTTCCATCCAAACAATCATCTTCTCCATCACACTTCCAGTTCTCCTGGATGCAGTGGTGGTTTTTACACTGAAATTCTTCTGAATTGCATATTTGAGGAATCTTATCTTCAGCATTGACTAAATCAAGATAAAAAATAAATAACTAGATAAGAAAGGACTATAAAACGATTAAATCCTTATGGTCAATATAAAACTTAATTCAACTTGCTACTTTTTTTTGTTGAACTTACACAATTTGTTCTTTAAAGCCGTTTAATAACAGGTTAAAGATTTGCAGAAAGTATTCTTCTATATTTCGGCACATCAATATTGTTAAATGGAACACAAAGTAATAAAACACGCAGAGAAAGTCAAAATAAAATGAAACAAGGTACATTTTTAAAACCTTGAATGAAGTGTTTCAATATGTTCAATTAAAACAAAACAATTCCTTCATCTACGGCGACATGCGGTGTTTACACAATGCCACAGGAATCAAGCTTAAATGTCACATTTTAATAACTTATAATAAAGAATCCAGACATTCATTGTGAAATTTGACAGAAAGATTTGTGAAGTCTACCCTTTACTGGGAATTGTATATTTTTGATACGGCAATCACGAATTTTAAACCAATGCAGCCAAAAAGGGAGACATTCTCATCTCGATTTCCTTGTCAGTTGTCCTGATTTTCATGTTTGGTTAACCCCTTCACTACCAACAGGGTAATTCAAAGAGAAGCCACTATAATGATTATTGATAATGATATTAATACCTATTATTTACATACATTTAAACATAACTAACAAGCATAATATACTGTCAGGGAAATTCAAAGAGATTCGAAAAGTCACCGCACGTTCGGTGACTTTTCGGTCTCTTCAATTCGGTTCTTTTTGCCGATCCCATTTCGGTGACCCTGCGGTGTATTCAGCAAGCACCACAGGGTCCCCGAATTGCCGCAAACGTGACGAAAACTAACCCCAAAATCCGGCGAATGCACGCCGAAAACCCGCAAAGACATCTGGATAAACCTGCCGAAAACCACGGAAAAACCCGAGCAGGAGCCGATCGCAGCCTCCGGAAAAAGTCGACACCACAGAAGAGGCAGTGAATAAATTAGCAAAACAGTTTGCATGAATGTTTGAAAAGTGAAACACTGTTTACAAAGAAACTACTGAGTGAAAATGTCTGAAATTTGCATATGAGGTCCAAGGAATGATAATAAAAAGGGCTGTTAGAGAAAAAATAAGTAAACTTAAAAAACCTATAAATAAAGAGACTCTTTACTGCAGAATTTTATAATGAACGGTTTATTAGATATTGAATTAAAACGGGAATATTTTTAACATTGAAGCCTATGGGATTCTCCTGAATAAACCTGTCGAATTAAACCACCGAATGGCAGGGCATTTCGGGAACCTTTCACTGCTGGTTTGTGTTCTCTGAATAGCAAAAGCAGTGCTGTTTTTATGGGGATTTCACTGCCCTCGAACAGGCACCGAACAGGCACCGTATGTGCAGGCAATTCGCCAGGATTTGGTGAATTGCCTGCTCTCTGGCTAGCTGAATGGCCAGGAAAGGTAACCGAACGCTGAATTTCAGCGTTCGGTTACCTTTCTCAAGCAATTCGGAGCTCTTTGAATTACCCTGCAAGAGTTTTTTTAACCCTTTCGCTGCTGAGCCTTTTCCCACCTCTGTGCTGAGCTCATTTTTACCGGTTTCGCTCATCATGTTTAAACGCGTTTTGAAGCCTTATTTTAATATATGACCCAGACATATTATATATGGTTCTTTCCGGCAGACTGTGCAGATTCATAATATGTCATTATTATATGTATACGTTATGTCATGTCTGTATATTATAACAAAAAATGCAATAAAATTAGAATTTTCAATAATTTATAATGTGTAAAGTGTTTTTTTTCACATTTTAAAATGCGATCGTTTGCGGTTATACTTTCTATGGGGTGCGCTTGTTAAAAAAATTAGAAATGAGGAATCGTTACTTTTTTTGGGGAAAATTTGTGTTTTTTAGCAAACGCCCCCCCATAGAAAAAATTGTTAGTGCAGCATCATTGTTCACATTATAATTGAAATGGGAACAATATTGTTGCACTAATAAATCTAAATACATTTTTTTAAAAAAAAATATATTTTTTTTTCTTTTTCTAATTTTTTTTTTTTTTTTTACTTTTTACATGGTCATGTTTGGTGTCATTGGAAAGGCCACGCTCTGGCCGTTCCAATGATAGTAAACATTAACCCCTAGCTGTCACGGATCGGGAGATAGGGGGTTCATTGGAACCCCCTATCTCCACTATAGGTGGCAGCAAGGGATTAATTTAAAAACTGGCGCCATCACGCTCTGCGCGATGATGCCAGTCATTAGGGGGATATCCCGGAAGCTTGGCCGACATCCAAGATGTCGGCCAGCTCCAGGAGGGGACCGCGATACGGCGCATGTTGACGCCATATCTCGATCCAGCCCCCTAGGGGTTACAGACAGCCGCCGCTTCGAAGGGCAGGCTGTGCCCTTCCAGGCGGTGCCTGCCTTTAATCGCTGGCCCGCACGGATGGGGAGGGGGAGAGGTCCGAAGGACCTCCCCCCCTCCCCTTCAGGCACTTTCCCTGCAATGGCAGGGGGGGTGCCTGAAATAGACGTCATCGCGCATGCGCAATGACGCCTATCGTGCCCGCCGGGGTCCCCGAGGTTGGGCTGACATCGAAGGGAGGACGCACTCAGCGCGTCCTCCGCAGCCAAGTACCAATGCGGTTGGACGCGCTGAGCGCGTCCACCGCATTGAAGTGGTTAATAAAAATAATTGGAAAATCATTTTTAATTAATTATACAATAAGGAATATTTGGAAATATTCCCAAAGTGTTTCTTACTGTAATACCCTATTTTGCAGACAGATGTTGCCACCTACTGGTCAAATGGAGTTACTGCAGGTAGAACTGCATCTCATTGCTCCGTGTATCAGCTGGGGAAAGTCAGCGATATCAGGATATTCCTTAGCTACCTTTAAGCAGATTTTGCATCTTGGGCATCATGCCCACAGTGAAAAAACTTTGTAGGCACCTTCTGGGTCCCAAACGCAAATAAATTCATTTGCAACAAATTATTTAATTTTCAATTGTAAAGCACATCCCTAGATCGTGTTAACACAATCTCGGTTTGCTGTGACTGCAACTGTTGATCGTGCATACACGATTGTGGTGGTGAAATGGTTAATAACCCCACAGGTTGTAAAGGAAACAAACTTGTTCTTTGAAATGTGAAATACATTTTCAAACAATCTGTGGACATACTTGAAAACGAGAGAAATCTTAATGTATCCTTCCTAGTAAAATCCTTTATAAATAAATAATTAAATAAATAAATCCCATCGGGCGAGGGCGGTAAAAGTATGTAAATAAATAATAGCTATTTTTAGTATATATTAAACTCTCAAAGTCAAAGCTCAGGTTACCGTTGTGACAATAATGCATAAATGGCCTCCAGATGAACATTCATTAGCGGACACAATGGCTGCACGCTTGTCATGGATGTGTCTCCCACCATTCAGCAAAGTGTTTGCATTCCCTCAGAGGTCTATTCATGAAATGTCAAATGTTGCATATTCAGCTGCTTTTTGCTCAGGTCAACTGGGATTACAGTCAGCAGATTAATTTATCCTGAGTTGCGATTAATTCACTTTCTGTTAAGTGGTAACAGAGTTGAACCAAATGTTTTTCCTTTGAAAATTAAATGTGCAGCAACTAAATTGCAGCCAAACATATCACTTGATTATCTACTCCAATTTTTTTGTTTATAAATATAATCAGTGCTCCAGTCAAAAACTGGTAAACGGTTCTGATACAGTTGGAAACACTCAGATGATATTTTGTTGCCATTCTCCACTGTGCAGATAGCCATCCTGTCACTCTGATATGTAATCTTAAGTGTGGCTATTCACAAAGCACCGAGATTGCATGTAATTTTATTGCTTTGTGTTCCACCGCAATTAGCCACATTTCGGTGATTCCATTTCACCGAAAATACGGTGAATTCACTATTTAGTAAACAGTTACTGTATTTTTCCAAATTCTGAGTCGCCGAAGCAGTTATCTGACATCAGCAAAAAACATCGACTGATGCTTATCTGTTGTTTTATGAGCCTATGATCAGTCCTCTGTTTGTTTACCTTTCTTTACACACTCTTCCACTATTAGAAATTACAACACCCATCCTAACCCCCCACTTCCCCTTCTGCTTGGCTTTTTATTGTTCTATTCTATGATTTTGCTCAGTGTAGCTTCCAGACCTGAAGAAGTGAGTTATACTCTCTAAAGCTTGTCTTTTAAATGTAATGTTAGTCCAATAAAAAAAGGTATCACTACTATTGCTATACTCTGGGGATTTTGGCATCTGGACTAACACGGTTTATCAAATCTACATATATTTATATATATATATACACTTGTTTAAGTTTTGGTGGAGGGCAAAACAATTTGATTAAAAGCCTCCGCACTGCAAATAATAAAATTTATTATTGCAGAAGTCATGTAGACATCCCAGCATTTCAAAGCACTGCATCACAGTTGGGTTAAGCATCAAACTGCAACTGGTCACGACCTAGCTCCTGCTGATGAGGGCGCAATAAGCCTGCAACAGCTGTCCAGGAGTGGCTTTGACCAGATGCATAAACCTGATCTCTGCTAAAATAAAGCCATCTTTAGTATGGCGTGGCATTGATTGAAGGGTTTTGTGTGAAAACAAACCCAGGATGCAAACAAATGAGAAATTGCAAACGTCATTTGAAAGTCTTACCCAGAGTTCCTTGCTGCATATGGAGAATGTAACACAGGAGCTCTGTGAAGCAGTTCTTTAAATTGATGTGATGTGTAAATGGCTTCTGCAATAATAAACTTTATATAGATATATATGATCGACTTTATAATTGTTGAAGTAATTTACACATCCCAACAATTCAGAGAGCTCATGTGCTACATTCCCCACATGCAGCAAGGAACTCTGGGAAGGACATGCAAATGATATCTGCAATTTCCAACCTTTTTGCACCCAGGGTCAGCTTTAACACAGAACCCTCCTTGACAGTGTCATGCCATACTAGATGGCTTTTTTTTAGCAAAGGTCAGGTTATGCAAAGAGTCTCATAATATGAATATATATATAAGTTATACTGTCTTTATTGGAAAGTGGTTTTCCATACATCCACTAGGTCATTGTACTGGGTTTATGGAAAACTATGTGCTTGTGAAGGGGTTAAAATATCTCTGTGTACAATTTGCCAACTAGAGACTAGGTTTACATAAGTTCAGTGAACTTAATAACAAGAGATTTTATGAGAATTGTAGAATCCCTTTTCGAAATGCAACAAAGTCTTTCATATAAGCATCTGTGTATTTCTGATTATTTTGCATGTTATTAATTAGTTTTGGCTGGAAAATGGGGGAAACAAATGTGTAAAGAAAAAAGAAAAGATGCCAAAGCCTTACACACACAAGTTGCATTGTTTTCGTCCAAGTGCTGGTTATCAGCGCAACCACAAACTCTGCCGCCAGGAATTGCTAAGCAAAGTGCGCTGCAGCCTCCATTGTTCAACCGACAAGCGTTGTCTCCTGCAGGAAAAACAACAAACACCTTCAGTTCAATAACTTATCAGTAATGAGGAGAGAAAAGCAGAAATAACATTATTACAAACACTAACATCCATCCATCTGCTAACAAAAGTACTGTTCCTGTGCGTTACTCCGAGCAACACACAAAATGATTACTTTTAAGTGTTATTGCGTCCCTGTCGTTTATGAGAAAAACTTCCTTTGGATCTGAAACGGGAAATACTAAAATGTTTATTATTTTTATTATAGATAAAATAATATTATATATAAATATATATATAATTGTTATTATTTATAATTTTTGCTAATTTCATTATAGATATTACATCGATAATACAATTATAATCTACAGCTCCTTTTTATCTGAATAGTCTGTAGATAACAAAAATAATGCAAAACCATGGGTGCAGCCAGGTACAAGATGAGTTTCTTTGCCACGGCCATGACATAATACTTACTGCAGTTTCCCCTATGGGAATGAAGAACTGATTATGACACAAAGCATAGGGGGAGATTTTGGAGGAATAACTGGGTGGGAGTGGCTGACACATGCAATGGGAGAAAGACATTATGTTTGTGGTAGTTGAAGGGGAAGATGTGTTCAATTATCTGGGGGAAAATAAATTATTCCAAGAGTCAGATTAATTTAACACAAGGAATCCTGCATAATGTCATCTACAGGAAAAATGTATATTGTATCATCAGGAAACAAAATGTGACTAACCTGCCTGGCGGTATTCCCGAGTGTGACTCGGAGTTAAATTTTGCTACCGCGATCGGTAACCCTGTGCCACACTCGGGCTGGATGCTTTACTCACCGCATCCTTCGCTCCCTCACCGTCTCCGCTGTCACCGCAGTGTGATTGCGGCAGCCGGCGACTTTGCTTCCTGGTTCCGCTCCATGCGAGTCACACGACGCAGGGGGGCGGGACCAGGCGGCAAGTTTGAAAAAACTTGAAAAAAATTACTGTAAAATAAACTTTTTGGGTGCTGGGATTATTGTTCAGATGTACACTCCTTTGCCAATGAAATATACAGGACACGGGGGTGCCAAAAATAGAGTATTTATTCTCAAAGCAGAATTACAGAAATAAAAGGCAAATTAGAAATAATTTCTAAAATGTAATAAGGCTTTGCAATACAAGTTTCGCAGGTGCCTGCCCAGATCCAACAGCGAAACTTGTATTGCAAAGCCTGATTACATTTTAGAAATTATTTTTATTTGCCTTTTATTTCTGTAAAGCTGCTTTGAGAATAAATACTCTTTTTTTGGTACCACGTGTCCTGTATTACTTTGGCAAAAGAGTGTACATCTGGACAGGAATCCCAGCACCCAGAGGAAAGAGGCATGTTTTTGGTTTGATTATATTATTGAATATAATTTATTTCCAATAAATATAAATATAATTTATTTCCATTATTTTGGATAATTATTTGTGGGGTAATAAATTATTTTATGTTTCAAACCTTCTCTGACTGCGTGTGTTTACTAGACTCTTGCTTGCACGGATTTCAGTGAGATATTCCTGCAGAAATATAACTACCATGAAGGAAAAGCGTAACAATACGGTACCAGGAAAAAATTGTATAAGGTTGAAGAGATCATGAGAGACCTAAGGGTTTCCCCCTAAAGGAATGATGGAATACAATTATTCTGATGGAATCATCAGAATACTGGTGTCTCCCAGAGACCAATATAAAATTTAACTTTTAATAAGGAAATTAAAAAATATTGATTGACAATCTTGTAAGCATAAATAAACAATTCAGTGTCAGGTGCTCAATACCAAAAAAACATGATAAAAACAACAGTTAGTGGTTTTCTTGCAACAATTCATGAAGATTGGGAAACCATTCCATAAGTGACCTTCAAGGGTCACCTCAATTGATGGTAACTACCATAAGGAATTGAATAGTGTTTAAAGCATAATATATGCGCAGCAAAAAAAAACACAAGAAAGCAACAAGGCAAGAGATACACTTGTGTCCACAATATTCAGCTAAATTAGCCAGAACTGTACCGCGATGGTTTACCAATGGTTTTATCAAAAAGCACATGGGTTTGACAAGGTTACCAAAAAACGGAGTAACAGTTAATAGGTGGAGAGTCCCTGCCTGCTGCTGCACCCGACGCGCGTTTCGCCAGGAATGGCTCGTCAGGAGTGCTTACGGAGAGAAGAGAGAGGGTGCCGTTTAAACTGTGCTTGTTTGGCTAGGAATAGGCTTGTTAGCCAATGCGATGAAAAAGTAGGCGGGTAACTTGGCAATTGGTTTACTACAATGATTGATGTGTCTTTCAACCAATGGAGTTAAATGTTTAATGTCGATTGCCTGAATAGAATTGAATGACTTTATAATTAGAGTTGTAAGGCAAATAATCGGCAGCCGTTCCAGCAGAATACAGGCTTACTATATAAAACAACACATTTCCTTTCCAAAAAAACTGAAACACTTTTAGACACAAAATTTTGAAAAAAGTAGACCGCTTAATGACTTTTAATGTATATCGTTGAGAGAATGGGAACAATATCTATCTATCCCATATCTATCTCTCTATCTATCTATCCAAATCTCTCTGTATATTTTTGTCTGTCTGTCTATCTATCTTTATATCTATCAATCTGTCACTCTATTTCTCTATCTTTATCTCTATCAATCCAAATCTATCTATCTATCTATCTATCTAATATCTATCTAATATCTATCCAATATCTATCCCATATCTATCTATCTATCTATCTATCTATCATATCTATCTATCTATCCCATATCTATCTATCTATCTAATCCCCTAT
Source organism: Leptobrachium leishanense (assembly GCA_009667805.1). Lineage (NCBI taxonomy): Eukaryota > Metazoa > Chordata > Amphibia > Anura > Megophryidae > Leptobrachium > Leptobrachium leishanense. The sequence continues at coordinate 25,213,487 of CM019069.1, forward strand.
CCACCTATCCCATATCTATCTATCACATATCTATCTATCTCTCTATCCCCTATCCACCTATCCCATATCTATCTATCTATCTATCTATCTATCCCATATCTATCTATCTATCTATCTATCCCATATCTACAGTATCTATCTATCTATCTATCTATCCCATATCTATCTATCTATCCTCTATCTATCCCATATCTATCTATCTATCTATCTATCCCATATCTATCTATCCCATATCTATCTATCTATCTTATATCCATCTATCCCATATCTATCTACAGTATCTATCTATCCCATATCTATCTATCTATCCCATATCTATCCCATATCTATCTATCTATCCCATATATCTATCTATCTACCTCATATCTATCTATCTATCTCATATCTATCTATCTATCCCATATCTATCTATCTATCTATCCCATATCTATCTATCTATCTATCCCATATCTATCTATCTATTCCATATCTATCTATCTATTCCATATCTATCCCATATATATCTATCTATTCCATATCTATCTATCCCATATCTATCTATATATCTATCACATATCTATCTATCTATCTATCCCATATCTATCTACCCATCTATCTATCCCATATCTATCTATCTATCTATCTATCCCATATCTATCTATCTATCTATCTATCTCATATCTATCTATCTATCTATCTATCCCATATCAATCTATCTATCTACCCATCTATCTATCTATCCCATATCTATCTATCTATCTATCCCATATCTATCTATCTATTCCATATCTATCTATCTATTCCATATCTATCTATCCCATATATATCTATCTATTCCATATCTATCTATCCCATATCTATCTATATATCTATCACATATTATCTATCTATCTATCTATCTATCTATCTATCCCATATCTATCTACCCATCTATCTATCCCATATCTATCTATCTATCCCATATCTATCTATCTATCCCATATCTATCTATCCCATATCTATCTGTCCCATATCTATCTATATATCCCATATCTATCTATCCCATATCTATCTATCTATCTATCTTATATCCATCTATCCCATATCTATCTATCCCATATCTATCTATCTATCTATCTATCCCATATCTATCTATCTATCTATCCCATATCTATCTATCTATCCCATATATCTATCTGTCTAGCCCATATCTATCTATCTATTTATCTATCTATCCCATATCTATATATCTAATATATATCTGTCGAATATCTATCTATCTCATATCTATCTATATATCCCATATCTATCTATATATCCCATATCTATCTATCTATCTAATATATATCTATCGAATATCTATCTATCTATCTATCTATCTACCCATCTATCTCTATCTATCCCATATCTATCTATCTATCTATCTAGCTATCTATCTATCTATCTATCTATCTATCCCATATCTATCTATCTATCCCATATCTATCTATCTATCCCATATCTATCTATCTATCCCATATCTATCTATCTATCTATCTATCTATCTATCTATCCCATATCTATCTATCTATCCCATATCTATCTATCTATCTATCTATCTATCTATCTATCCCATATCTATCCCATATCTATCTATCTATCTATCTATGCCATATCTATCTATCTATCTATCCCATATCTATCTATCCCAGCCCTCAAAATTTCCGCTCGCATACTCGCGTTTTGCGAGGGGAAATTGAGCGCTGGCGAGTAAAACTGTACACGCAGGCAGCATGATAAAGTCTATCGTGCTGCCTGCGCTGCGTTTTCAGCCGGCGGCCGTGTTTTTTTTTTTCCAGGTCAGCCTGTCTGTTTTTTTTTTTCAGCAAATGGGACTTGGCCGGAATCATTTCCTGGGAGGGAGGGGAGTTTGCTCTCACCCACGGCACCTTTATCAGACCATCCTGCTGCACGCTGGATCTTTCTCCTTCACATTGGGCCCCTTATCTTCCGGGCACAGCGTGAAGGATAATCTCTGCCCCCTCATTCTACTCTCCAGGTCAGGTAAGCGGAGGGGGGGGGGATGAAATAAATGGCAAGGGGTTAAAATGGAGAGAAAGAGATGAATTGGGGGGGGAGAAATTTAAATAGAGAGATGAATTGGGGGAGAAATGAAAGATGAACTGGGGGAGAAATTAAATGAAAGATGAATTGGGGGGAGAAATGAAATGAAATATGAACTGGGGGGGAGAAATGAAAGATGAACTGGGGGAAATGAAATGAAAGATGAATTGGGGGGAGAATGAAAGATGAATTGGGGGGAGAAATGAAATGAAAGATGAACTGGGGGGGAGAAATGAAAGATGAACTGGGGGAGAAATGAAATGAAAGATGAATTGGGGGGAGAAATGAAATGAAAGATGAACTGGGGGAGAAATGAAATGAAAGATGAATTGGGGGAGAAATGAAATGAAAGATGAATTGGGGGAGAAATGAAATGAAAGATGAATTGGGGGAGAAATGAAATGAAAGATGAACTGGGGGAGAAATGAAATGAAAGATGAATTGGGGGGAGAAATGAAATGAAAGATGAATTGGGGGGAGAAATGAAATGAAAGATGAATTGGGGGAGAAATGAAATGAAAGATGAACTGGGGGAGAAATGAAATGAAAGATGAACTGGGGGAGAAATGAAATGAAAGATGAACTGGGGGAGAAATGAAATGAAAGATGAATTGGGGGAGAAATGAAATGAAAGATGAATTGGGGGGAGAAATGAAATGAAAGATGAATTGGGGAGAAATTAAATGAAAGATGAACTGGGGGAGAAATGAAATGAAAGATGAACTGGGGGAGAAATGAAATGAAAGATGAACTGGGGGAGAAATGAAATGAAAGATGAACTGGGGGAGAAATGAAATGAAAGATGAACTGGGGGAGAAATGAAATGAAAGATGAACTGGGGAGAAATGAAATGAAAGATGAACTGGGGAGAAATGAAATGAAAGATGAACTGGGGAGAAATGAAATGAAAGATGAACTGGGGGGGGAAATGAAATGAAAGATGAATTGGGGGAGAAATGAAATGAGATGAATTGGGGGAGAAATGAAATGAAAGATGAACTGGGGGAGAAATGAAATGAAAGATGAACTGGGGGGAGAATGAAATGAAAGATGAACTGGGGGAGAAATGAAATGAAAGATGAATTGGGGGAGAAATGAAATGAAAGATGAATTGGGGAGAAATGAAATGAAAGATGAATTGGGGGAGAAATTAAATGAAAGATGAACTGGGGGAGAAATGAAATGAAAGATGAACTGGGGGAGAAATGAAATGAAAGATGAACTGGGGGAGAAATGAAATGAAAGATGAACTGGGGGAGAAATGAAATGAAAGATGAACTGGGGGAGAAATGAAATGAAAGATGAACTGGGGAGAAATGAAATGAAAGATGAACTGGGGGAGAAATGAAATGAAAGATGAACTGGGGAGAAATGAAATGAAAGATGAACTGGGGGAGAAATGAAATGAAAGATGAACTGGGGAGAAATGAAATGAAAGATGAACTGGGGGGGAGAAATGAAATGCAAGATGAACTGGGGGGGAGAATTGAAATGCAAGATGAACTGGGGGGGAGAAATGAAATGAAAGATGAATTGGGGGGAAATGGAAAGGAAGATGAATTGGGAGGAGAAATAGAGAGAGATGAATGAAGAGGAGGAGATGAATGGGGAGAGAGAAATTAATTGGGCAAAAGAAATTAAAGGGAGGGAGAAATTAATTAAAGTGGGGAGAGAAATTAATTAAAGGGGGCCCCTTGGCAGAAAAAAGGTTCCCCACCCCTGGTGTAAACTAAGGGAAAGTAAAAAAGCTGCCAAGCTGTCAGCTCGCCAGAAGTGACGCCAGAACCAGCGCCGCTACTACAACGCCCGCTGGAGGCCATAATTGGTGAAATGGTGGTGAGGTTATGAGGCATTTGAGGTTATGCAAAATAAATCCTATTTATAAAGAAAGAGATGGATGATACAGAAGGAGCAAAAAAAAGAAAAATGGGGATGGAAGTATCGCAGACGAAAATTAATGGATTCATCTATATAAGTATTCCGGGGGGAAACCTGACTTTGGGGTCTTCTAACTTCTAATGATAACCTGGCATATGAATAATGGGAGTATTAGGTTCCACTTGATATAAAAGATGCATAAACACCAAATTAATTTGGTCCTAAAAACTGGAGAGGAGTCTGTACTTAATGGATGAAACTACTTGTCTGGGTCTGGTGCCTGGGTATACATGTATCTGATGCCTGGGTATTAATGTTATTTATTATTTTGTAACTTTATTCTGAATAAAACCTTTAACAGTGTAATTTCATAAGATAATTTAAGAAAGTGTGTTTAGGGGCGGAGTTTAGGGCAGGGTAGGTGGGGCAACTGGTGGCGAGTAACTCTTATGGTCTGGCTAGTTGCTTGGGACTTGAAATTTTGAGCCCTGATCTATCCCATATCTATCTATCTATCTATCCCATATCTATCTATCTATCCCATATCTATCTATCTATCTATCTATCCCATATCTATCTATCTATCTATCTATCTATCCCATATCTATCTATATTCCCATATCTATCTATCTATCTATCTATCTATCCCATATCTATCTATCTATCCCATATCTATCTATCTATCTATCTATCTATTATCTATCTATCTATCTATCTATCTATCCCATATCTATCTATCCCATATCTATCTATCTATCTATCTATCCATATCTATCTATCTATCTATCTATCTATCTATCTATCTATATCTATCTATCTATCTATCCCATATCTATCTATCTATCTATCTATCTATCTATCTATCTATCTCTATCTATCTATCTATCTATCCATATCTATCTATCTATCTATCCATAATATCTATCTATCTATCTATCTATCTATCTATCTATCTATCTATCTATCCATATATATCTATCTATCTATCTATCCCATATATATCTATCTATCTATCTATCTATCTATCTATCTATCCCATATATATCTACTTCTATCTATCTATCTATCTATCTATTATCCCATATCTATCTATCCCATATCTATCTATCTATCTATCTATATCTATCTATCCATATCTATCTATCTATCTATCTATCTATCTATCCCATATCTTTCTATCTATCTATCCCATATCTTTCTATCTATCTATCCCATATCTATCTATCTATCTATCTATCTATCTATCTATCTATCCCATATCTTTCTATCTATCTATATCCCTATCTCTATCTATCTATCTATCTATCTATCTATCTATCTATCTATCTATCTATCTATCTCTCCTACTGGAAGTGGATTAAATGCCAATACACCCACATATGTTTGACAGACTAATTTAAAACATGATATCAGAATGACATCAGCATCAAACATGTTGATGAATATAATATTTTTTCTACTTCCAAGAGCTGTAATTGCCAGGTTATGTTAATGTCAGTGCCGCTATTATCTCTGTAAATGGTACAGACTTTATTAGAATTTCCCCTATTGCAAAGCATTGAGCTACTGTATTTGCTGGCACTATATAGATATGAAATATAACAGATTGTGGGCACCATTCAATTCCTATCGCTAATGTTAGCACTCACCTGAGTGAGCGTTAACGTTAGCCCTGGTGGCCCCACCATATTACAATCCAAACGCTAACGGGTTAAAAAAAATGCTAGCAATTGGTATCTTGCGCTTTTCAGCACGAGCTTACTATACTTTGCGCTCCCTATGCTTAACATGGAGAGCACAAAGAGTTAATTAGTGTTATTATTACAATCTACTAACGCTAATTACCACCCGGCTGCGGTTACTGAAAAGTTAACCACAGCCGGGATTGGTGCTAACGGATTCCGCTGCTGCAGAATCTGTCAGCACCAGCCAGAAACCCCCCCCAATAACAGCAGATACTCACCTCTAATCTCGCGGCGAGGACCGTGACTCTAACCGCCTCCTTTGTCCACCGGGAGCAGGGAGAAACTGAGTGCAAAAAGTCCCCCAGTCTCTCTCTGCGGATCACTATGCCGACCTGCTGGATCTAGCGAGGCGAGATCCGACATGTCATGTGACCAGCAGCGTCTGCCTCAATGGAATCCTATGGACTCCATCGAGTGGATGCTCACGGCGGTGCTTAGCGCTGCCACGCGCATCCTGGGGCTTAGTGTCGGATTACGATGCAGGCTGCTTTTTTAGCAGCATTGTAATATCATGCTAAAACGGGGACGCTAAGGACAAACCACAGGTGCAGGTATTTCTCCTTTGCGTTCCCGTTTTAACATGAAGAGTGTAATGATGCCCTATGTGCTATAATGACCATATTGTTTTTCTTCTTTACATAACACTCTATTCTGCAACAGAATCCACCGTCCACGAGTTTGTGGCCAGTTATCATGAGCATTGTTGTATAGTCTTGTTGTTTTTTATACAGGATGTGGATACTCTGTGTTAGTTAATACAACAATATTTCTTGTTATGTGTAATAAGTAAAATAATATTTTATGGGAAACTACTGTATACCAAACTATTGCGATTGAAAGAAAAGTAAAAAAATGTAAATAATAATAAATTATTAATAATAACACAGATGTGTTTGGAATCCTGGTTTACAAAATAATAAGTAAACACATTTGATCTGGATTAATTACAAACCAAATATAGTGAAAACCATAAATATTTAATCCAGGACTCAAAATTTCCACTCGCCTACTCACATTTGGTGAGTGGAAATTAAGCGAGGGCGAGTGGAAATGCACACGCAGGTAGCACAATAAATGATTTTGTGCTGCATATTCTAGTGGTGCCACCGCGCAGCCCCCCCTCCCCAGGTTGCACGGTGGCAGGGATCAGCTGCCTAACCTGACCCCCTGACTCTGTCACTGGCAGGGGGTAGAGAAGAGCTTCCCTGTCTCCTCATTCTGCTCACACTGGGCTCTGATGACTGGGTATACATGTATCTGGGGTCTGATGTGTCAGTATTAATGTTATTTTTGTAACTTTATGCTGAATAAAACCTTTAACAGTGTAATTTCATAAGATAATTTAAGCGGGTGTTTTTAGGGGCTGGGTAGTGGTTAGATGGAGCAACTGGTGGCGAGTAACTCTTATTGCCTGGTTAGTAGCTTGGGACTTGAAATTTTCAGCCCTGATTTAATCTATGTAGGCAAAGTATCAGACACAGCAGCTACAGTCCTCACACCCTCAGTCCGGAGAAGATCAAGAAGTTGTTTTAACATTTTGAGACATAAATAAAAAAAAATATATTTACAAAACGTCCAAAAGAAAAGTAGTGGAACCATGCTAAAGCAATAACTGTGCTTAGGCTACTTAGCTTCTGAACACAGTGATAATCAAGTTTAGATCAGATTTCCAATCGAACCATAAGACATATTACATAAATAAAGGGAAAGAAGGGCTTCCAGCTACGGCAGTGTTTATTGCATGACCTTGGAATCAAGTGTATTATTCTTTATAGAATGCAAGTTTGTTTTCTTGATCAGCCAATTACGCATTCCTTATCATCAGTAAAATACTGTATATATTTCCTGCTTCAGATTATATTTGCATTGAATTAAAATGAAACCTGTCTTAGAGGATAAGAAATCATGAAGTGTAAATAATAAAGACACATACAGGGTTATCCAAAGAGATCCGAATTGCTTGAGAAAGGTAACCGAACGCTGAAAATCAGTGTTCGGTTACCTTTCCTGACCATTCGGCTATCCAGAGAGCAGGCAATTCGCCAAATCCTGGCGAATTGCCTGCACATACGGTGCCTGTTCGGTCCCTGTTCGAGGGCAGTGAAATCCCCATGAAAAAGCACTGCTTCGGCTATTCAGAGAACACAAACCAGCAGTGAAAGGTTCCTCTAATGCCCTGCCATTCGGTGGTTTAATTCGGCAAATTTATCCATAGGCTTCAATGTTAAAAATATTCCCGTTTTAATTCAATATCTAATAAACCGTTCATTATAAAATTCTGCAGCAACAAGTCTCTTTATTTATAGATTTTTTAGGATACTTTAAGCATTTTTCAGAATTTTTTAAAAAAAAATTAAAAGTCCGATTTTTTTTTTATTTTTTTTTTTCAGTTTGCTTATTTTTTCTGTAACAGCCCTCTTTATTATCATTCCCTGGACCTCCTGTGAAAATTTCAGACATTTTCGCTCAGTAGTTTCTTTGCAAACAGCGTTTAATTTTCCCAGATTCATACAAATGGTTTTGCTAATTTATTCACTCCCTCCTCTACGTCACAGCTGCTTCGGCTCTGTGTGATTCGGCTCCTGTTCGGCTCCTGTTCGGCTCCTGTTCGGGTTTTTCGAAGGTTAATCCAGATGTTTTTGCTTGTTTTCAGCGTGCATTCGGTTAGTTTTCGTCAGGTTTGCGGTAGCTTTTCCCTGCAATTCGGGGACCCTGTGCTGTTTGCTGAATACACCGCAGGGTCACCGAAATGCAATCGGCAAAAGGAACCGAATTGAAGAGAACGAAAAGTCACCGAACGTGCGGTGACTTTTCGAATCTCTTTGGATAACCCTGTTTATGTACAGAAATCCATGTATGATTTGGCAGCTAATTACCTATGTTTTCCCTTTAAATTATTATTAACGATAATAGCACGCACTGCAGCTCTCCGGTTACTCCTCAGGTCTGCCTACCTAACTGACATGCCGTGCGATTCATTGGTTGCAGGGGGACAACCTGAGTTCAGGCAGTACCGTGGCAACTAATGATGTGCGCCGCTCGCGTGCAATAAGAGCTAGTGAGGTGTGTTATGTCGTGCTGCGGCATTCAGGCCCACCCACCGCCAGGATGGCATAACACACTCTGCGGTGTTAAAGGGTTAGCCCCTTCACCATCAAGTGATTTTCCAAACAAACATTGTCAGAAACCAGTGATTTTTTGAAAAATCTTTTTTATTAAATTGTACAGTAATACCTATCTATTACTTTAATAACCTATTTGGCCATTAGATGGCGCCATCTACTGCCAAATTGAGTTACAGAGGTTTTAACAGCAGATCTATTTTCTTCTATTTCTCCTGCATCAGCTCCTGAAAGCCCGATATTTCAGAGCTTTGAGCAGCTGACTTTACACAGTTTTAGCTCTTTGGGCATTATGCCCATAGGACTAAAACTTCGGTGGCACCTTCTGTAGCCCAAAAGCTAATGAGATTTGTTTGCAGCAAACAAATTTCATTTTCTTTTGGGCTGTAGATTAGCATATGGAGATATCTTGATATCTGGGCACCAGATGGTGCCTTTGAAGCACAAAACCTCTCGATATCGGTAGTGAAGGGATTAAGAATGTTCAGCTTGTCCATAAAAAATACATTACGTGAAAAAAATATTAATATTATGATGACGAGCAAGAATGTAATGGTGATAGTAATAATAATAATACTTGTGATTTATTATTATTATTAGGCCATTCATTGATGTATACTTCAAGCTAACCCCTTCACTACCAAGTGATTTAACAAAAAAAAATGTCATGCCCAGGTCTTTTTTTTAATTTTGGAAATGATTTTTAATCAATTATATAAGTCGGCGACATTTCGGAGCTCTCTGATTAACCCCTTATATGATAAGTTAAAAAAAAACAGTCCACTCGCTCTAGTATTCCAAGTTCTGACAGTTCTGTAGACACGCGCACACATCACATATATGATGCTGTCCACATGCAGAAAAAATTATAAAACTGTTCTTGCTGAATTGTATAAAGAATTGAGATTAATGAAAAATACGACTAGTTCACTGTCTGAATGCATTATGAATCATTATCAATGCCCATACCCCAGCATCAACCTGAGCCAATCATTAATGCTAATGCATGTACATGAAAGCCTGTTAGTGACTGAATGGGAGGAAACATAAATGAGAAGCTGTATATATAAGCTAATAACCTCTATGCACGATTTAGCACATATCTGCTAATGATATCCAATGCAATTATCAAATGTCTCCTCAAATAAACCTGCAAATATTGCAACGTGGGTTTTATAGCAGATTTTTTTTATTTTTAACATTTTACACACACATATATATATATAAAGGGTCAAGAGGTCCCTTACTCCACATACCGAAAATTTCTTGCTCCGGTGCAGTCAATCCAGCTGATAAGAGACCAAAATCCAGACGCACACAGAGACTTCTTTTCAAAGTTTAAATACAATAAAACTTTATTCTGTGATCAAATTTCAACATTTCAGTCCCCAGAGGGACTTTCCTCAGGATTCCTGAGGAAAGTCCCTCTGGGGACTGAAACGTTGAAATTTGATGCCAGAATAAAGTTTTATTTTATTTAAACTTTGAAAAAAAGTCTCTGTGTGCGTCTGGATTTTGGTCTCTTATATATTTATATATATACACATAAAATTTACATAAAATGTGCACTTTCTACATAAACTAACGTTCTTGGTCTTTTTGCAACATATATATATATATATATATGTTTACTATTGCAGAAGCCACTTGCACATCACAGCAATTCAAAGAATTGTATCCCAGAGCTACTTGTAGCTTTGAAATGTTATTGTTAAGCAAACTATATTTAATGTGTCCAGTGTTCTCTGCGGTGGAACATAAGGGACAGATGCCATTTGCATATCCTACCCAGAATTCCTTGCTGCATATAGGGAATGCGGCACAGCTGCTCTGGGATGCAATTCTTTGAATTGCTGTGATGTGCAATTGGCTTCTGCAATAATAAACACATATACAGTATATACAAATGTTGCAAAAAGACCAAGAACATTAGTTTATGCAGAAAGTGCACATTTTAGGTAAATTTCTGAATTATTCGTCAGGCCATCCGAAGTTTTGCTTAACACCATATTGTAGATAGCCTTGCGTAGGGTTGCCACCGATACCATATTATGGAATAATATATATAGAACAGTAAATACAATGCAAATAGCAGCTGCACAGACTGTATTAGTATCAGCAGTGCTTCTCAACATGAAAAGAAAACACAAAAAAAAGTGAGCAGATGGCTATATGTGCTAATACCCACGCCCGAGGGGGTGAAAAGATGGCATGCTTAATTTAAACTATATACTCGTTTGCGCTGCCAAAATATCAGGTTCCTGCAGCCGCCTTTAGGAATATCTTGGAATTTCATAAAACCATTTTACGGAGCTGTATGTTCATCTGTTACTTGTAGCTTTGAAATGTTAGTGTTAAGTAAACTATATTTAATGTGTCCAGTGTTTGCTGCGGTGGAAAACAAGGGAATATTTTGCACATAATTATAGGGGTTATTCAGAAAGCATTCACCGCAGGGTCCCCGAAGTGCAGGGAATCGACCGCCGAATGCCGCCGCAAACCCACCGCAAACCCGCTGGCTGCCGCCACAAATCTGCCGCAGACCCGCCAAATATCCGCCGCAAACCCACCGGAGGGCCGCAAAACACAGCCGACAAGCCGCCTGACGGGTGGAGAAAAAAAACAAAACAATACGATCGAAAGTGTCAAAATTGAAACGCTGTTTGCAAAAATATTACTGAATGAAAATGCCTGGAATTTACATATAAGATCCTATGAATGATAATAAAAAAGGTCTGTTACAGAAAAAAGAAGAAAAAAAACGCTTTAGAAAAAAAGAAACTGAAATAAAAGTTGCCGAAAAAATCCCGAAAAATGCCTAAATGATCCTAAAAAAATCTATAAGTAAAGAGACTTTTTACTACAGATTAAAATAATAAACAGTTTATTGGATAAAAACAAGCATATTTTTAACATTGAAACCTATGGGATTTGCCTGAACAAACCTGCCGAATGAAACTACCGAACAGCAGGGCAATTCAGCAACTTTTCACTGCTGTTTGGTGTCTCTGAAGAGATTAACCATTGCTTCTCTACGAGGGATTTCACTTCCCTCGAGCAGGCACTGTTCTTGCTGTCAGTTTGGCAAAATTTGACGAACTGCCTGCTCTCTGAAATAGCCGAAAGGCTCCGAAATGTCACCGTATGTGGATATCCCCTATTCGGTGACATTTCGGGGCCAGATCGGCTCTCTATGAATAACCCCTTATGTTTTAAGCCTCTGATATGTGTTCGGCCAATGCAAGAAAGACCTGGGGTCAAGGTGAGCATCAAAAAGGACAGATAGAGGTTTCTAATGGCTAATACTATAAGGGTTATTCAAAGAGATCCGAATGGCTGCCGAAAGGTAACCGAATGCTGAAAATCAGTGTTCGGTTACCTTTCTTGGCCATTCGGCTATCCAGAGAACAGGCAATTTGCCAAATGTTGGCGAATTGCCTGCACATACGGTGCCTGTTCGAGGGCAGTGAAATCCCCATAGAGAAGCTATCGTCCAAACACCAAACAGCAGGGAAAAGTTGCCGAAATGCCCTGCCATTCGGTGGTTTCATGCGGCAGATTTATTCATGCGAATCCCATAGGCTTCAATGTTAAAAATATTCCGGTTTTAATTCAATATCTAATAAACAGTTTATGATAATATTCTGAAGTGAAAAGTCTCTTTATTCATAGATTTTAGCATTTTTTTGGAAAAAAAAATTCTTTTAAAAAAAATTCCGAATTATTATTATTTTTTTTTTTAACTTTACTTATGTTTTCTGTAACAGCCCTTTTTATTATCATTCATTGGATCATATGTCAATTTCAGACATTTTCGCTCAGTAGTTTCTTTGCAAACAGTGTTTCACTTTTCAAACATTCAAGAAAACTGGTTTTTTTTCACTCCATTATTATTATTATTATTATTATTCTTTATTTATAAAGTGCCAGCATATTCCGCAGCGCTGTACAATAGGCACAGTATATTCAAGTATACTCTATTCGTCTGCGGTGTCGGCTTTTTCCGGCGGATGCGCTGCGTGTGATCGGCTCCTACTCGGCTTTTTCCAGTGTTTTCGGTGGGGTTAATCCAGATGTTTTTGCGGCTTTTCGGTGTGCCTTCGTCAAGTTTTGCGGTGAGTTGTCAGTGGGTTTGCAGTGACTTTTCCCTGCAATTCGGGGACCCTGTAGTGCTTGCTGAATACACCGCAGGGTCGCCGAAATGGGATCGCCAAATCGAACCGAATTGAAGAGAACGAAGAGTCACCGAACGTGCGGTGACTTTTCGATTCTCTTTGAATAACCCTGTTTGTCAGTACTTAACCATTTCACTGCTGAGGACGTGTGGGGAACGTCCTCATTGACTCCTTTGAATCCCGATATCTCCCGACTGTTGGCAGCTAGCAGGGTCATGATTGGTGCATGGCCCCAAAAAGCATAGCCTTTCCAATGATACCAAACATGACCATGTTTAAAGTAAAGAAATAAAAATAATAATAAAAAAAACATGTTTTTTAAAGACGTGAAATGGCTCAGCAGTGAAGGGGTTAATGTTTGGGTAAGACGGAAACTAGAGAAAAGTAACTAAGAAACAAGCCAGAGTCAGGGGTAGGAGAGATCGAAAAAATTAAAACACAAGCCAAGGTCAGGATACAGAGAGCAGGACAAAGGAGAGACAAGCTGGGTCAGTGACGGAATAATCAGAATAAAGAACACAAAGTAATGGAGCAGCGGTAAGAAACGCATAGAGTGTGACGTCACATTACAGCACCAGGAAGAATTACAAGATTCAGTGATATGATGTCACGAAGGAGGTAAAACGACGTATGAAATGGCCTGTGCAGAGTCAAATAAAAATCTAATGACAAAAGCGAGCAGTGATGTCAAAGGCGTGGAATGACACGTACAACATTAATTGCTTCAAAAAAGAAAAACGTATCAAACAAGCACCAAGTCCAGGCTGCAAAGGTAAGGATTACTAGGAATCCCTAACAATATGAAACTTCTGACATCAAAATATGACATTGACCGAGCGTACATAAATAAATAAACCATGTAGTTCACAATAACTCCTCTGATCCGTTGTAGGAGGTCACGGTTGCTTCCTCCTTCCTCGCAGCGATTGCATTTTTATGCGATACTGGTCACTCATGATGTCAACCTCTCACCTATAACATCCATAGACAATGGAAATATACAATATCCTTAATGGAAATTGTTTATGTTTCTTTATCAAAATACAGTACCAAAAGAAGGAAAAAAGTAATATATATATCCTTTCACCAACCAAAAACTTTACACCATCCATAAGGAAATATTACAGAGGAAATGCTGTGTTTAAATAAACGAGATTTAATACAGGTCCATAAAATGATCATGACGCATTTATAAAATAACAGCTGAAGGTGTCAACTTTAACACATGCAGCTTCAACACTCAACAAATATTTCATGAGCGGAGGTGTAAATTGTCAACACAGCAAGATCAACAATTATTTGCTGCGAGATGTAAAAATTTCATCAAAAAAATCGATAAACAACGATTTGGAAGTGTGTAGATGTAACTTTTCACTATATAGAGCTGTTTGCGTCCCTCTCAAATGTTCTGCTCGCGCATTGAATTTGCAGCCAGAGAAAAAATGACCCCCCCCTCCCAAACATGTTGAGAAGTGAATATTTGTGCAATAACATATTGTAACCGTGTAGCAAAATCCTAAAACTGACACTATGATCTCCTAATTTGGGATGTCGCAAATAAGAATGAATGAATGTTCTGTCTCTGACAACATTGCAAAATCATATATACAAGAAAGTGTTTTCAAGAGCTTCCGATGCTGCCATGTCTACCTATCACCAATGCACTAAGAAGCGTCAAAAGATAATATAATTTAGCATCTAGCAGCTCTCAAAAAGAAACTATGCAATAAATGTCTGTTTCTTTTGTTCCACCATGACAGGCAAAAATAAAAACTACAAATATTTTGAAAATAACGACAAAAAAGGTAAATGTAGCCTTCCCTGTCGTGCAACAGGAACAATACACTTCAGAGTGCTCGCTTTTGTGATTTTATATATTTAATTATTAAATGTTGTTATGTTATGCATTGGGAGCCTTATATATATACAGTGGCAAGAAAAAATATGTGAACCCTTTGGGATTACGTGAAGTTTTGCATGAATTGGTCATAAAATGTGCTCTGATCTTCATCTAAGTCACAACAATTTGAAAAACACAGTCTGCTTAAAATAATACAACACAAACATTATATGTTTTCATGTTTTTATTGAACATAACATGTAAACATTCACAGTGCAGGGTGGAAAAAGTATGTAAACCTTTGGACTTAATAACTGGTTGACCCTCCTTTGGCAGCAATAACCTCAACCAAACGTTTCCTGTAGTTGCAGATCAGACCTGCACAAAGATCTGGAGTAATTTTGGACCACTCCTCTTCACAAAACTGTTTCAGTGTAGCAATATTCTTGGGATGTCTGGTGTGAATCGCTCTCTTAGGCTGGGTTCACACCTAGCCGTTTTAACGCACGTTTGTGCGCACTTTAAAACGCAGGAACGGGGAAATCCCATGCTTTGCTATGGGACCCATTCAGACCTAAGCGTTTTACAGCGCGCAGGAACGCGCGTTAAAACGGCCAACGCAAAAAGAAGTTCGGGAGCTTCTTTTCGGGCATACAGCAGCGCGTTCGCGGCCATGTTCGCGAACGCGTGTAAAAAAACGCACGCATTGCGTGACGCAGCGCTACGCCCAGGTGTGAACCCAGCCATAAGGTCATGCCACATCATTTCAATCGGGTTGAGGTCAGGACTCTGACTGGGCCACTCCAGAAGGCGTATTTTGTTTTGTTGAAGCCATTCTTTTATTGAATTACTTGTATGCTTTGGGTCATTGTCCTGTTGCATCATCCATCCTTTGCGGAGCTTCAGTTGGAGGACAGATGGTCTTACGTGTTCCTGCAAAATGTCTTGATAAACTCAGGAATTCATTTTTCCATCAATGACAACAATCAGTCCTGGCCCTGAGGCAGCAAAGCAGCCCCAAACCATGATGCTCTCTCTGCCATGTTTTACAGTGGGGATGAGGTTTTGATGTTGGTGTGCTGTGCCTTTTTTTCTCCACACATAGTGCTGTGTGTTTTTTTCAAACAACTCAATTTTGGTTTCATCTGTCCACAGAATATTTTGCCAGTAGTGCTGTGGAACATCCAGGTGCTCTTTTGCAAACTTCAAACGTGCTGCAATATTCTTTTTGGACAGCAATGGCTTCCTCCGTGGTGTCCTCCCATGTCCTCCATTCTTGTTTAATGTTTCCCTTATTGCAGATGTGTCAACAAAAATGTTAGCATGTGCCAGAGATTTCTGTAAGTCTTTAGCTGACACTCTAGGATTCTTCTTTACCTCATTAAGCATTCGGCGCTGTGTTCTTGCAGTCATCTTTACAGGACGACCACACCTAGGGAGAATAGCAACAGTGCTGAACTTTCTCCATTTGTAGACAGTCTGTCTTACTGTGGACACATGAACATCAAGGCTTTTGGAGATACTTTTGTAACCCTTTCCAGCTTCATGCAAGTCAACAATTCTTGATCGTAGGTCTTCTGAGAGCTCTTTTCTGTGAGGCATCGTTCACATCAGGCAGTGCTTCTTGAAACCAGTAAACCCAAAACTGGTGTGTGTATTTAAGGGCAGGACAGCTTTCAGCAACACATCCAATAATATCACACTGATTGGACTCAAGGTTGGCTCACTCCTGGCTCCAATTAGCTCTTGGAGAAGTCATTAGGCTAGGTGTTCACATACTTTTTCCACCCTGCACTGTGAATGTTTACATGTTATGTTCAATAAACACATGAAAACATATAATGTTTGTGTTGTATTATTTTAAGCAGACTGTGTTTTTCAAATTGTTTTGACTTAAATGAAGATCAGAGCACATTTTATGACCAATTCATGCAAAACTGCACGTAGTCCCAAAGGGTTCACATACTTTTTCTTTCATATATATATATATATATATATATATTATATATATATATATATATATATATATATAATAAAGTCCAGACAACCCCGCACTCCACATACCAGAAAAACGTCCTTGCTCCGGTGCAGAGATCCGATAGCCGTCACAATACTTCACAAAACTCGGATGCACATGGAGACTTGTAAAAGAGTAATAAATTTATATAGTATATATAGTACTCGCTTGGGTTATGGTGGAGTGCAAAAAATGAGATGAAAAGCCTCCACGCTATACTTAATAAAGTTTATTATTGCAGAAGCCATTTGCACATTACAGCAATTCAAAGAACTGCATCCTAGAGCTCCTGTGTCACATTCCCCATATGCAGCAAGGAACTCTGGGTAAGACATGCAAATGACATCTGTCTCACTTTTTTGCATTCTTGGTCTGTTTTCACACAAAACCCTCCAATCGATGCCATGTCATACTAGATGGCTTTTTTTAGCAGAGATCAGGTTTATGCACCTTTTCAAAGCCACTCCTGGACAGCACTGCTTCAGGTCTATTGCACCCTCATCAGCAAGGAACTAGGCATGACGAGTTGCAGTGGTTGCGTGGACCCGTAAGGAAAATATGTATATATAATAAAGTGTATTATTGCAAAAGTCATTTACACGTCCCAGCAATTCAGAGAACTGCTTCGCACAGCTCATGTGTTACATTCCCCATATGCAGCAAGGAACTCTGGGTAAGACATGCAAATGATGTCTGCAATGTCTCATTTTTTTGCATCCTGGGTCTGTTTTAAAACAGAAACCTCTAACCAATGCCGCGCAATACTAGATGCCTTTTTTTTTTTTAGCAAATATCAGGTTTATGCAACAGCCACTCCTGTACAGCTGTTTTGCGCTTATCGTGCCCTCATCAGCAGGAGATAGAACGTGACCAGTTTCAGTTTGATGCTTTACCCCCAGGGCAATATAATTATCCCACTTCCTGGTGTATCATAGCAGAATGGTGACACGGTGGTATCTGGTGAAGCTGTGGGGTTTGGTGAAGCTGCAGAATCCAGGGACTGTGAAGTGGTTGGTGGTTGAGGTGTGGTATGGACTGCTGTTGTGTCAGGAAGCTGAGTATTGCTTGATGAGATGAGCATCTTTTCAGCAGGGTGGATTTCTTACTTTGTTACACTGATGAATTGTTTATGATTCTTGTTTTGTATTTGCTGTGGCGATCATTATTTCTTGCACTTTGATCTGATTTGGGGCAAGAAAGAGGAGCTTTGCCTGGCTGAGAACCACAAGATACGTATAGATTTCATATGTTACATATTTTATCATTTTTGTATCAGTTTTTGTATTATGTTTTGACTGTACATTTTACATTAGGTGTCACCTAAACAGTTTATTTTGTAAGATAATATCGTTTAGCATCCGGCAGCTCTCAGGAAAAACTATGCAATATATTTCTGCTTCTTTAGTTCCGTCACGACAAGCAACAGTAAAAACTACAAATATTTTGAAAATCCATAGAATATGGTAAATTTTAACCTTTTATTTTAAAGCTTTATTTTGCAATATTTCAAGATGCAAACTAATTAATGCTTGGGATCCACTTTCCGTTTTCAAAATATTGGGGTACTCAACCCAATATTTGTCTCCATGTTTTACAGCATTTCTGCTGTCAGTGTTGTGTTCAACCCCTTAAGGACAGATGTGAGGCGCCCGTCGAGCAGGGGTTAACGCCGGCGAGGCGTACATGTACACCTCGCCGACAGATGCTGCGCGAGTTGCTGATTTCGGCCCGGCCCACCGCTGAAGCGTGACGCACGTCAAGAGCTGCAGGAGGACGGCCTGAGTTAAGGCCATCTCTCTGCAGTCAACGGTGCGTGACGTTCTCCGGCTTCAGGGGGGGGCTGAGGCGGCCCATTGAAGACAGCAGGGTTTACCTGTACTCCCTGCATCTTCAAAGACCTCCCGCCGAGAGGACTGCATAGCACGTCCCGCGGCGGCAAAGGGTTAAGAGTTGTTTTACATTTAATTTTACAATCCAGGTATAATCCACATTGCCTATAACCACTGGCAGGTCCAGAGAGGGGGCACAGGGGGCATTTGCAAACCCATTGTAATTGATACAGGAGACCTTCAAATGTTTGAACCCCTTTATTTCGGGTTCCATACACTCAACATGGTCAAGGGAGAGGTCATTTGAAATGACAGATTCTGGCCTTTCCAATGATTTCAAACATGCACAATGTAAAATGAAAAAGAAAACAAATAAACAAAATAAAATCCATATTTGTTTTGTTGACTTAAGGTATATGGCCCACTAGTTAGTGATGCTGACTAAGACGTCTGGGAATAGCCTAACTTCTGAACCTGCCTCCAGTGACTTCCCTAAATAGTATGTTTCATGTGCGTTTTAATTTCTCTATGGCTATGTATGGGTATCAGTGGGTGTCTGAACCTGCAGGAATGTAACTGCGTTGGCGCTCGATGCTCAGTGACAGGCGGAGCATGTGCCAGAATGCAGACAGAAGAACATTGCAGTGCGGGGTCTGTTAGGTGTCACCTGAGCAGCAGGAGGACAGACTCTGTGTGGTATTGCTATGGAGAGAGTGAGTGTGATGAGCGCAGCCTGCGATCCGACACCTGCTCTGCCTGTCACTGTCACTTCGAACTAAAAAACAGCTATTAGACAAAACTGATAGAGTGCCCCTCCTCCAAAAAAAACAACCTTGTGTCTGGATCCGCCCATGCCTACTACTCATTGCACACTTAAAATGCAAATCAATTTATAACTTTTTTGAAATGCGTTTTTCTGGATGTTTTTGTTGTTATTCTGTCTCTCACTGTTATAACTTTAATGGTGGGTTTATTCTAAAAAAAAACAACACTGGGGGTAAAATCCCACACCACCAAGTATGTAATAAAAATTATTACGAGCCACTCACATGTGTGACTAAACGTCGGCGCCAGTCAGTTGCTACGGATCCTGATGTCCGGAGGACACACAATCATATAAACAATAAATAAACAACAACAAAAATAAAACAAATGAAAACGGTTATAGATCCATATTTTAAACTGACTTTAATACATACTTTAAAAACAAACATTCAATGTAAAAATAATCAAAAAAGTATTAAATCAATCAAAATGGCATATAAATCCCCCCAAAAATCCCAAAGAAGGGCTAATAAACCAATCAAATACTGAACCTGTCAGGGTCCAAACAGGAGGGTATGTGTTATTGTAGAAGCTCGACGCATTTCGTCCTATTGGGCTTCCTCAGGAGTAAAAAAATTTTTCACTCCATCAGGATCCATAGCAACTGGCTGGTGCGGATTTTTAGTCGCACATGTGAGTGGCTCATAATAATTTTTATTACATACTTGGTGCTGTGGGATTTTACCCTAGGTGTTGTTTTTCTTTTTTCTTTGCAGATTGCATCCCACGATTCGATATTTCAGACAATAAAGCTATAGACTGATCACTTCTTTGTCAGTGGACAAATGTACAAAATGAGCAGGGGATCAAATCATTTTTTCCCTCACTGTTAATAAGTTGCACCATGTTAAAATATGTAGATGTATGTTCTATATTTATTTGCTTGTTATATAGGAACTATACCTTATATTCCTAATTACCCCACCCCTTTTTTTCCTCCTTTTTTATGTTGTCCCCCTGTTTTAACGCCGTGTTCGTCAGGGTATGTCGTTATAAAATATTGAAGCTGTTATAGTGCTGTGTGCTGCACAATAGCTGCTGTAATGTTAAGTATGCAAGTGTAATGACGCAAAGCTATAAATAAAGAATAAAAAAAAAACACCATACCTTGTTGTTTCCTCGGATCATAAATTTGAAGCCCAAATAATGGTGGCCTCTCTTGTCTCAGAAGGGTGATATTTGCATTCTTTAGATCCAACTGATATATTAACCCATTCATGTAGTCAGTCCAAAATATGTAATGTCCGTTGTGAGAAAGTCCAAAAGGGTGATTCAATTCTTTCCCACTGCCGACTACCTGAAAAACAAAGTGAAAGGTGATAGTCTGATCATAACAATGATATATTTTCCGAACCAATATAAAAAGTTTACATTATTGTGATGCCATGTTCGGGATATGCTTAGGGTATATCTCTTATTAAACATGTGTGATCTGTGAAAATGAAAATGAAACAAATTGTTTTGCCCTACACATGGCTATTCATTATTAATCCTATAGAATAAGCCCATATCAAGTGAACTCGATCTCATGCGTGGGATGGCAGTTTTTAAGATTGGGCCATGGTAGTGAGAGGTTAAGACAACCAGGGAAGCATAGGTAGATATGGAAGGACAGATGGATGGACGGACAGACAGACACATATGGAAGGACAGATGGACGGATGGACAGACAGACAGACCGACCGACATGGGATAGATATGGGATAGACAGAGAGACAGACAAATATGGAAGGACAGGTACATGAAAGGACAGAAAAATAGGTAGGTATATAAGAATATAGATTCTTATGGATTACAAAGAAAATTGATTAGGTAATGAGTTGGAAGACAAAAGGATGATTCCAAAAGCATAAAATACAAAATAGATGGATTGTGAGCGCGAAAATCAAGTACAACCAGTCAGAAAACACGATCTGCTGTCACCACATGTGTTGTCCCCACTTTCAACACAAACATAGGAAAAAAATACTTAAAAGAGGATGTAGCGATCTCAGTGTTCTCTTAGTTATAAGGTATCAGAGGACTGAATTGATGATCCCTCAGTTTGACATAACACCTCGAAAAAAGTAAAATATATCATAGTGCAATGCAACTTGACAATATATAAAAGGACAAAATAGGTACATTCACTCACACTTTATGGAGCCCTAAATGCGGCTCTGGCTATTCGCGTATCTGGTGGTTTCACAGCCTGCCCAACAAGCCTTCTTCAATCTTTATGACGCATGTAGATATAGAGCTTAAACAAAAAGGTATATATAGTGCAGACCATAAATGATAAAACTTATATATATATATTAAATGGCCCACTCATGTGTCCCAGAGCCCCAAGTGGCTCTCTTGAAAGCGTCCTGGGGTTGTTTGAATTGAATGGCACGACTCCTGAAAAAGCCCTTGAAAGGAGCCTTCCACAGTATCGGGTTGCAGTTCAAGAAAAATGCACTATGATATATTTTACCTTTTTTCGAGGTGTTATGTGAAACTGAGGGATCATCGATTCAGTCCTCTGATACCTTATAACTGAGCGAACACTGAGATTGCTACATCCTCTTTTCAGTCTTTTTTTACCGAAAGCATAAAATATCAAATAATTTCAGCAAAGTGACGTATATGTCATAAAGTGAGAAACTAAGAACACACATGTAATGAAAAGCACCAAAATGTCAAAATTATTTCTTTTACCTTTCTGAAGGTTCCATTAAGAAAGATCTGCTCGATATGATCATAGTACGCATCACACCAGTACAACACACCATTTTCATGGTCTAGTGATAACCCATTTGGCCATAACATCTTCGATGTCACGAAAATCTGTCTGTTGAAACCGTTCATCCATGCCTTCTCAATTCTTCCCACGCTATCATCTATTGCATCTTCCTCCCAATCTGTCCAGTACATCCAACTGCAAGAATCAATACAAAAGCACTGAGTGTGTAATTTATAGCAAACACCACAATAAATGTAGTAGTGGTCAGATAAATATGCAGAGGAATAATCATGCATAACAAGAAGAGATTGTATTATATTACTGCAATTTCTAATAAACCTTCTCAACAGTTAGTGAATAATAATAACAATTATTAATATTATTAGTATTATTATATCATATTTTATACATGCAGACAAGCTCCATAGCACTTTACAATAGGAGTTGGGGCATAACATTATTTCAACAAATCTTGTTTTTCAAATTAAATTGACAAACAAGCTTTAAGAAGACAAAACAAAACATAAACATTTAAGCAGCATCGCTTTCAAGAGCTTAACGCCTAGAATCTAACGGAAGTGTTTCAGAGTACCTCCCTATTCTGTAGAAGTTCAGGATAATTCCTTTTGTTCGTTACTTGAAACTGATAATGAGGAAAGCGTGATAATGAACAGATTATTTTATTATTGTTTTATTTCCCTGAAGTTTATGAAGAATTCTTGCTGTCACATTTATTTATTTATAAAGGATTTTACCAGGAAGGATACATTGAGATTTCTCTCATGTTCAAGTATGTCCTGGGTTCAAGAACACTGAATTATTACAGTAGGTAGAGAAAAACAAAGTAATAAAATGCAAGAATTAAAAAAAACAACACAAATACAGATTAACAGAACATAAATATGTAGGAAATATATTCACTATGTTACATGTTTACAAGGTGCATTCTGTATATAGTCACTATGTGATATGTTTACAGTGCATTCTGTATATAGTCACTATGTTACATGCTTACAGGTGCATTCTGTATATAGTCACTGTGTTACATGTTTACAGGTGCATTCTGTATATAGTCACTATGTTACATGTTTACAGGTGCATTCAGTATATAGTCACTATGTTACATGTTTACAGGTGCATTCTGTATATAGTCACTGTGTTACATGTTTACAGGTGCATTCTGTATATAGTCACTATGTTACATGTTTACAGGTGCATTCAGTATATAGTCAGTATGTTACATGTTTACAAGGTGCATTCTGTATATAGTCACTATGTTACATGTTTACAGGTGCATTCTGTATATAGTCGCTGTGAAACATGTTTACAGGTGCATTCTGTGTATAGTCATTATGTTACATGTTTACAGGCGCATTCTGTATATAGTCACTATGTTACATGCTTACAGGTGCATTCTGTATATAGTCACTGTGTTACATGTTTACAGGTGCATTCTGTATATAGTCACTATGTTACATGTTTACAGGTGCATTCAGTATATAGTCAGTATGTTACATGTTTACAAGGTGCATTCTGTATATAGTCACTATGTTACGTTTACAGGTGCATTCTGTATATAGTCACTGTGAAACATGTTTACAGGTGCATTCTGTATATAGTCACTGTGTTACATGTTTACAGGTGCATTCTGCATATAGTCACTATGTTACATGTTTACAGGTGCATTCTGTATATATTCAGTATGTTACATGTTTACAGGTGCATCCTGTATATAGTCACTATGTTACATGCTTACAGGTGCATTCTGTATGGAACCTCATCCTATTGAACGCATCTTTGTGACTTGTTTTTTTGATTCCTGGTGCATTAACTTGCTAGAAGCCACATTTATGAAGATGTTGATGAAGGAGAGAATCAGGTCACATTTACCTCCATTCACTAGCTGTTGGTATAGCCATGACGGGAGATGTCCATGATGCGAGAAGACTCTAAATTCGCAATGTATCACATATCCCTGATGTGCGAACTGATCGGTGTAGTATTTGCATATGCATTTTCCGACCATTCACATAGAAGCATTCATTTTGCGAGATGACCTTCACCCTCCTTAGTGTCGGTTGAGGTAGCTGAAAAGTTGCAGACTCTCTGCGAGCAACAGTTATCTTACTTGTCATGTCTTTTAATAAACCTTCATCCATATACCCTGTAACTAGCATCTAAGCTTTATTGACATATATGCCTCAACAGCACAACCAAACCAAACATTACATTCGCTAATGGGCACAACTGCCTGAAAAAAGGCCAGCACTGGTGGCCATATGTTAAACCACAGCCTCAGTTCCAGAGTTTGGATGACTGTATGTAAGATCTCATTAATACTCATACTAAGTGTGTTTTCTCACATTTTTTTTTATTCTTCTGCTTCTCTCATCTTGGATTGCCGACATGGGATAACTGTCGTCCAATGGGCAACTGTCGTCCAACTGTCATCCAATGGGCTCAATGTCGGCATTCGATGGACAGAATGTAGGCATTGCTTGGGCTTTACTCAGTCTTGTTACAGATAAAGAAGGGATGGTATCTAACTCTATAAAGTTTGCATTGGCGTTGATAGGGGCCAACCTCATGTTCGAGACGTGGCACTTTGGAGCTAGCAGCTCTGTCAGTTTTTTGGGAAATCGCATGGTTTTCTGCATTATATACCTTGTTCATATTTGCAAACATGTTGGAGACGCTTTGTTTTATTTTTCGCATATTTAATTTGCTTTGCTATCCACCTAACAAAACTGATTTTATTTTGGTGGTTATAACAATGACTACATTTTTGGTGGCATGTAGGTCAACTCACAGTCACTCACAGGTGTGGGTTCCAATGCATTTCATGGCGTGGAGCTCTTTGCTGTACATGCAGGGTTATTCAGAGAGCGGTGAAAAGCAGGAGAATGACTGTAGATTGGAAAATTTAAGGTCAAAACAGCTAATTTGGAAAGTGAGATAAATGAGAGAATATTTCTGGTTTTGCTATTTTGACCTAGAATTTTCCATTCTCCAGTCATTCTCCTGCTTTTCACCTCTCTCTGAATAACCCTGTCAGTTAATTTTGAGATTCTCTTGGAGAGAAAGTTGTTTTTCTAAACTGCTAATTTTTTTCACCCCAGATATTCATCTGCCTTTGTCAACTCACCACAATGCAGACTTTAACCCCTTCACTACCAAGCAATTTTTCAGAAAACCACTTTCGGGAACTAGTGGCTTTTTGGGAAAATCATTTTAAATTAATTATACAATATAAAATATTTGGGGATATTTCCAATGTATTCCTTACTGTAATAACCGATTTTGCAAACAGATCTGCTGCAGAAAGATAGTTACTGAGGTTTTGGGCTCCATGCAGGAACAGCTGGGGAGATGTCAGTAAGACACATTCCCCAGCTGGTTTTAAAAAGTGTTGGCACCTCTGGCGTCATGCCCACTGTGCTAAAACCTTAGGGGCTTGTTCTGGAGTCCATATTCAAGTGGATTTTGTTTGCAATAAATAAAATTCCTTTTGCATTGCTCCTGTGGAACACCATATCTACTAGACTTGATATTGGGGCAATAAGGTGCCTTGCAGATCGAGCACAGCCGATCTTGGTAGTGAATGATTAAGTTGCTTTTCAGTAGTGACTTATTCACGTAGTTCTCCCACGCTAACCCTTATTTCTCGCTTTAACAAACACCATTATTGGTTCATTAAGCATGAGCCCACCATAAAGTAATTAACCATTTCAGGTGATTAGGTGCAGTACAGTGTTCCAATCAGAGTTAGATACATCATTTGACAATAAACTGAGTCTAAAATGAAGAATTGATTCTTAAAAAACATTTAGTGGCACCCTTCGGCAATTAATGCCTTACTGTGTTGTTTTCTTATCTTGTTTATTCTGCTATTTGGATCATGAACCAATGGTTGGGTAATGAGTAAACTGAGGCAGAATAAAAGCAATTTACATGGTCTTGCCTGTAAGCAGTACAATAAATCTTAATGGAGATACATTACATTAAACCCCGATAGCAATCACCGTGTTCTGCACATCTCTAACAGTGACACGGAGCTTTTTAGGTATGGGTCAATATTCTGCCCTTAAATGTTGAGAAACACAAGAAATCAATAGAAGTCCTAAACATTTATATGACTTGTTAAAGGCCAATTACTGGGTCTTACTAACTTGTCCACATTATAACAGGTTTGTCACTATTATGCCAGAAGGTGATTGACAACAGCTCGGAATATATCCCAGCACTGTGCGGTCAATGTATATGTACAAGTCTATTCAATCTATCCCCTTCCTTCGGGATTTCTGCAAAGATTTCATCCTCGTTTTTAAACTAACAATGGATTTAAACTGATGTTAAGAAAATACAGAAACATGAACAATGAATCCTACTTATAGCTACATTGCAAGGGGTTCTTTGTGTGCCATCCCCTAAAAGGAGCTTTTGGGTGTTTTTGTTATTTTGTTTTTTTTCATTATATTGAGTTAAGTAATATAATACGGGACGCTGTATTTTTTTCTGCATTTCTTCAGTACTGTATTTTATTTGTTTTTTCTATATACTTTGTTTTTAATACTGTAGTAATTGTTAACATTCTAAGGGTTAATTCTAACCTTTCTTTTCATTATAACTGGCTTTTTAATTCACAGCCTTATGTTATATTTGTCAGTTCTTCAAATTAATTATAAACTTATAATACCCGTGGGTTATTATACTGTATTTTGTTTTAAAAAGACATACAGGGTTATTTAGGGAACACCGAAATGTCCCCGACATTTCTGTGCCCTTTCGTTCCTCGCACTTCGGGGCAATTCGGTGATTCTAGATCACTGTCGCCAGAGCCGTAGCTAGCGCCTTTTGCACCCGAGGCAAAAACAGAAAATTGTGCCCCCCCCACATAATTTTAAAAATCAGAGTCCCCGACCAGTGGCACAGTGCTAAGCTCCTGGATGCTCCCCGCGACCAGAAGCAGTGGATCGGACCACCCTTTGCGCTGTGGGATGAGAGGCAAGTATGTGATTTTTGGGGGGGTTCCAGCTGGTGCTGACTGATTCTGCAGAAGAAGCATCAGTTAGCACCAGCGTCTAGCTGTGGGTAACTTTTAAGTAGCCACAATGGAGTGTAATTAGCATTAGGACTTTGCGCTCCCCATGTTAAGTATAGGGAGTGCAATTTTTTTTTTATTGATGAAATTTCTATATCTTTATAAGTGCTTTTAGTGCTGGGAGTTGGGAGTGGGCTCTGTGCTGTTGAAACACACACTCTGAGCTCTGCCTGAGAGTGATAGTAGTGTGAGTTGGCTCTGTAATATATGAATGATCTTTATATGGTTTACACACAGAGCTGCCGGACAGTGATAGTAATGTCAGTATTAGTATTAGTAACCGGCTGGGTGGAGTAGAGGTAATGTCACTGCTCTGCATGGAGAGAGCCTGTGGAGTCATGGGTTTGATCCCAGCGAGCACCTCTCCAGTAAGTGTCCTTGGCAAGACACCTAATGGTACATACTCGCCACCCAGGACATACTTGAAAACAAGAGAAATCTCAATGTATCCTTCCTGGTAAAATCCTTTCTCAAAAAAATAAATAAAAAAAATTAGTGTGCTGTGTCTTTAGAAATAGATGGACCAAGCCCTTGATGTCAGCTTTTCCCCTGCTCTCCTGGGCTCACACTCTTTCCTCCCAGGGTAAATACAAGCACTGGACACCCCTTGCTGCAGCTCACAGCATTCAGATGAGATGTACAACTTGGTGTCTTAATGAAAAACAGCACAACCCTTGCACCATGTACCTGTGAGGTTTGCTTGTTTTTACAGGGCATGGACTTTCCTTTCCTCCTTGGTCTCCACCACTCTGCAGATACCAGGTGGAGCATGTTCTGGGAGATTATCATTAACCCCTGCAGACAGCTGGGCTCTTGCAGATAGCAGTGAGTGCCCTGCA
The DNA here is from genome assembly GCA_009667805.1 of Leptobrachium leishanense. Classification (NCBI taxonomy): domain Eukaryota; kingdom Metazoa; phylum Chordata; class Amphibia; order Anura; family Megophryidae; genus Leptobrachium; species Leptobrachium leishanense. The sequence continues at coordinate 25,241,626 of CM019069.1, forward strand.
GGGGCTGATACCTTTCCTTTTGTAGCAGGAGGCTCTGACTGTCAGACACTAAAGCATGAGCCTAATACAAAACTTCCTGTGCTGCCTGCAATCAGGTGGTAGCCCACCCATAGGGGTCAGAGGGTGAAGAACTGCTGGCACCTGCCCTAATTATTTGAGACCAGTTTCTTAATGTAGCAGCTGGCCACTATACTGGCCATAAGGCCACTCAGCATAAGGCGCATTGCACAATCTGCTGGCTGCTTATTCCCTATTGGCCTCCCAGCTGCTCCTTGTCTCTGTGCAGGTGTTATATCAGTGAGACTCCTCCCACTAGGGGGAGGAACTCGTGGGGGAGTGTGGCTGAATGGGAGGTGCTGGAAACACTCGCTGTGTGCATGGCAGGGAGGGGGGAGCTGAGACGGGGGGCTGATTCACTCCCTCCCTGTGTGCCTGGCAGGGGGGGAGAAGAGCTAAGACAGGGCACAATAAACCTCTAACAGAAAAGAAACAAAAGCAGGTAGAGTGCTAGCTCTTAAACTGTACCACAGGAGCTGTCACCCCTCCGCTGTCAGGAGACACTGCATCTACCGTGGTAAGAGAGTGAGGGTGATCTGGCCCCACCCCCCTGTCAGGAGGCGATGCGGGATGTGCTCCTTCGGCCAGATACACCCATGGAGGTGGCTGCGCCCGCCCATCAGTTCCTCCCATCCAACAGGGGCCGTCCTTTTGTTTCCAGCACCTCCCATCCAGCCACACTCCATGAGTTCCTCCCCCTAGTGGGAGGAATCTCACTGATGAATCTGATAGACCAGCGGCACTAGCTGCGCTCCTTCACAGCTGTGCCCGAGGCATGTGCCTCACTCGCCTCGCCCTTCCTACGGCCCTGACCGTCGCCGACCCTGCGGTGTATTCAGCATACACCGCAGAGTCCCCATAGTGCAAGGAAAACTCATCGCAAATCTGCCGAACACTCACCGTAAACCCGCAGAACATTCACCAAACCCTCAGCAAAAACCCGCAGAAACCGCCGCAAAAACTACGCTGAACACGCTGGAAAAAGTCGACAAGCAGACGAAAGGGGTAAAAAAACAACAGTACGCTTGAAAGTTTGAAAATTGAAACGCTGTTTGCAAAAAAACTACAGAACAAAAATGTCTGGAATTTACATGTAAGATCCAATGAATGATTATAAAAAGGGCTGTTAAAGAAAAAACGATTTAAAAAAGGGGGAAAAAATTGCCGAAAAAATCCCCAAAAATAACATAATAATACACAGTTTAATAGATATTGGATAAAGACGGGAATATTTTTAACATTGAAGCCTATGGGATTCGCCTGAATAAATCTGTCGACTGAAACCACCAAACAGCAGGGCATTTCGGCAACTTTCCACTGCTGTTCGGTGTCTCTGAATAGATGAACCATTGCTTCTCTATGGGGGATTTCACTGCCCTCGATCAGATGTCAGCTAATGTGCTGCAACTGTTTTCGAGAACTTGGAGGTCCATTTTCCTGGGAGAAGAAACACAGAACCCCAACTAAATTATACATGTAGTGGCACTCTTTGGCCAGCAAGGGGAGCTCTCATATATATTTGTCTGCAGTTTCTTAGTGGCTTTTTCCTACGTAAGACTACGACCACTTTGAATTTATAATTGCCAGTTCGAAGGCACATTAAATCCCTTACAACCTGTTTCAGCAATCCGGCGCCTCGAGAGAAATACTTTGTTGCAATGCACAAATTATAAACAGAGCTGCGCAGTAGGACACTGAACATGAACTGTGTCACTTGAATCAAATATTGTTGATTGGCTGTCAAGGGAGTTTTAATACAATGCTGTTCTAATCAGCACCGTTTGAGATAAACGCTGTGGCATATATCTCATTCCATGAGGAACATTGATAGGCTGTGTTTGGGGATTCCCAAGAAATGAACCATTAAATTCTTATTAGTTTTCGGTATTGTCATATCTGCATGTCTGCAAGTATTTAAAAAATGGGAAGCATTAACATATTTTACCTTACCAAATCAAAAGCAATAGCTTCAAAATATTAACAGATTTTACTGTCAGGGTTATTCCCTCCGCTTCGGGGAATCAAATCCCACACCCTGCGGTGTATTCGGCATTCAACGCAGGGTCCCCGGAGTGCAGGGAAAGCCCGCCGCAAACCCTCTGCAATCCCGGCGGAACAGCTGGAAAAACCATGAGCCGCCGATCACAGCGTAGAGCAGCTGCCGGAAAAAGCTGACAAGCTAATGAACGGGGTGAAAAAAAAACCAAAAACAGTACGCTTGAAAGTTTCAAAATTGAAATAAAAAGGGCTGTTAAAGAAAAATTAAAACGACAATTAAAACAAAAACAGAAATTAAATTTTGTGGAAAAAATCTCAAATGCGTAAAAGATCCTAAAAAAATCAATAAATAAAGAGACTTTTCTGCAGAATAAAATAATAAACAGTTTATTAGATAGAGTTAAAACGGGAATATTTTTAACATTGAAACCTATGGGATTCGCCTAAATAATAATGCCGAATGAAACCACCGAACATCAGGGCATGTCGGCAACTTTTCACTGCTGTTTGGTATCTCTGAATAGATAAACCATTGCTTCTCTATGGGGGATTTCCCTGCCTTCGAACAGGTGCCGTACGTGCAGGCAATTCGCCAAAATTTGGCAAACTGCCTGCTCTCTGAATAGCCGAATGGCCAGGAAATGTCAACGTACGCTGAATTTCAGTGTCCGGTTATATTTCTGGGCCAGATAGGCTCTCTCTGAATAACCCCTGAAGTTTTCTGCCTACCCCTTCAAATAGCCATTTTCCTACATAACCTTTTGCTCAGACGAAAATTTGATGATAAAAATATAGACAGGCTGAGTTTTAGAGAAACATGATAATTATCATGAATATTACTGAATATTTAGATGTGGTAAGATCTCACTTTATTTGGAATATTGGTATTAATATATTGCCGCAAAAGGATAATTCTTAAGGTTATATTTTGAGAAAATCTACCCAGTGTATACAGTATTCTTTTTTCCTGTCTAGCTGTTGAAAAGCCTAAACTATTGCCAGCACTTCCAAACCTGGGTGTTTTTCCGATGAGCATCACTGGTCACAAGACAACCAAACCATCAATGTATTCAGAGATGTAGTACACAAGAATAAACCTAAATATCCTTGCGTGCCAAAATATCCACAGTATGAGAAATACGTCCTATAATGTTAAAATATAAATATTTTTAAAAAGATCAAAAGACGTTAAACAAATGCACAGGGAACTAAGTGATGTCTGGTATGTACTCTAAATTATAGCACTTAAAATGTTCCATAATTTAATTTCCACGGTAAACAGCTTTTGTTGACAATATTCTCATCTCATAAAAAAACATTCCTAAGTGTAAACCTGTTATAAACTATCCTCTGACAAAAATGTGAATAACAATTTCACTGCAATTTATCAAATTTTTGTTACAATTACAGGCATTTATACAGCGCCAGCATATTCCGCAGTGCTTTACAGTAGGGGAGCACAAACAGGAGATGTACATGATACATGATGAAAATATGACCTTGCACGTAGGATAACTGTCCAGGTAGTACAGCACTTAGCCAAGTGCTCAGTCAGACATCCCGTGAGCTTACAATCTAAGGGACTGGGGTAGGTGAAACAGATGGGAGCAGAGGGAATGTGAAGATGATTAGCAGGGCAGCATGGGAAAGACCAGAAGCCTGAGCTTAGTGAGAGTAATAAGAGAGAGAAGTGGAGACAGCTGGAAAGGAGACCTGAAAAAGCAGTAGAGTATTATCATGTACGACGTATGGGCTTTTTTTCTAACAGAAATGGAGTAAGATTTAAAATAAATGCAGATATAAAAAACAATTGTAAAAATATGGCGGTCTGGAAAATAGTGTTGGACGGCATGATGGATCCTGAATACCTTGATACTTGGTTAGGGGCGAAGAGGGTAAGGAGCAGTTCAGTCTGTGTCTGCTTGATGCTTGGTTAGGGGTGCAGAGGGTAAGGAGCAGGTCAATCTGTGTGTGCTTGACGTTTGGTTAGGTGTGCAGAGGGTAAGGAGCAGTTCACTCTGTGTGCTTGATGCTTGGTTAGGGGCGCAGAGGGTAAGGAGCAGTTCAGTCTGTTTGTGCTTGATGCTTGGTTAAGGGAGCAGAGGATAAGGAGCAGTTCAGTCTGTGTCTGCTTGATGCTTGGTTAGGGGCACAGAGGGTAAAGTGCAGTTGAGTCTGTGTCTGCTTGATGCTTGGTTAGGGGCGCAGAGGGTAAGGCGCAGTTCACTCTGTGTGCTTGATGCTTGGTTAGGGGCGCAGAGGGTAAGGAGCAGTTCAGTCTGTTTGTGCTTGATGCTTGGTTAGGGGCGCAGAGGGTAAGGAGAAGTTCACTCTGTATGCTTGATGCTTGGTTAGGGGCACAGAGGGTAAGGAGCAGTTTAGTCTGTGTCTGCTTGATGCTTGTTAGGGGCGCAGAGGGTAAGGAGCAGTTTAGTCTGTGTCTGCTTGATGCTTGTTAGGGGCGCAGAGGGTAAGGAGCAGTTGAGTCTGTGTCTGCTTGATGCTTGGTTAGGGGCGCAGAGGGTAAGGACTGGAGCAGTTGGGTCTGTGTCTGCTTGATGCTTTATTTATCAATAAATTACATCCTATGGCATAACGTAAAAAGATGTATAAAACCTGTCTGCAAACTGAACTGTTTTTCTTTAGAGATGTGCACCGATTTTTGTTTCGGCTCGTTTTGGTTCGTTTCGTTCTGATTTTGTAACTTTTCGTTTCGGACGATTTTCTTTTCGGCTCGTTTCGGCTCGTTTTTCGTATCGACTTTTTTCCGTGTTTTCGGGCATTTTTGTGTTATCGGATCGGCTCGTTTTTCGTATCGACTTTTTTTTTCGTGATATCGGGAATTTTCGTGTTTTTCTGAAAGTCTGTTCTCCTCGTTTCAAAGTGTCTATTCCTTTTGACTGAAAGTTACTAATGGTTTTTCGGATCCGATATTTCTGTCGATACGATAATTCTGTCGATACAGTAATTCTGTCGATACTATCGTTTTTTTTATTAAATAAAGATCCTTTTTTTCTTATGAATCTGCATTGCACAACTTTATTTAATCATATTAAAATGGTATGAAAGGAACAAAAATGAACAAAACGATTTAAAAAACCCAAACCTGACCCAAATGGTCTAACTTTAAAAATAAAAACCAAAATAAAAGGTTTTAAAACAGAAAAAAAGCTGAACAAAATTATCAGAAATCAGAAAAAAAAAACAGAAAAAAATAAAATGATTTAAAACGAAAAATTAAATAAAAGTTAATGCAGCATATGAATAAATACGCACACTGCGGGGAACAAGCACCTCTCTGCGGTATAATTAAGGCAGCATATGAATACGCACACTGCGGGGAACAAGCGCCTCTCTGCGCAGTATAATTAATGCAGCATATGAATACGCACACTGCAGGGAACAAGCGCCTCTCTGCGCGGTATAATTAATGCAGCATATGAATACGCACACTGCAGGGAACAAGCGCCTCTCTGCGCAGTATAATTAATGCAGCATATGAATACGCACACTGCGGGGAACAAGCGCCTCTCTGCGCGGTATAATTAATGCAGCATATGAATACGCACACTGCTGGGAACAAGCGTCTCTCTGCGGTATAATTAATGCAGCATATGAATACGCACACTGCGGGGAACAAGCACCTCTCTGCGCGGTATAATTAATGCAGCATATGAATACGCACACTGCAGGGAACAAGCGCCTCTCTGCGTGATATAATTAATGCAGCATATGAATACGCACACTGCAGGGTGGCGCCTCTCTGCGCGGTATAATTAATGCAGCATATGAATACGCACACTGCAGGGAAAAAGCGCCTCTCTGCGCGGTATAATTAATGCAGCATATGAATACGCACACTGCAGGGAACAAGCGCCTCTCTGCGCGGTATAATTAATGCAGCATATGAATACGCACACTGCGGGGAACAAGCGCCTCTCTGCGGTATAATTAATGCAGCATATGAATACGCACACTGCAGGTAACAAGCGCCTCTCTGCGCGGTATAATTAATGCAGCATATGAATACGCACACTATGAGGAACAAGCGCCTCTCTGCGCGGTATAATTAATGCAGCATATGAATACGCACACTGCAGGGAACAAGCGCCTCTCTGCGCGGTATAATTAATGCAGGCATAAGAATACGCACACTGCAGGGAACAAGCGCCTCTCTGCGCGGTATAATTAATGCAGCATATGAATACGCACACTGCAGGGGAACAAGCGCCTCTCTGTGCGGTATAATTAATGCAGCATATGAATACGCACACTGCTGGGAACAAGCGTCTCTCTGCGGTATAATTAATGCAGCATATGAATAGGCACACTGCAGGGAACAAGCGCCTCTCTGCGTGGTATAATTAATGCAGCATATGAATACGCACACTGCGGGGAATAAGCGCCTCTCTGCGGTATAATTAATGCAGCATATGAATACGCACACTATGAGGAACAAGCGCCTCTCTGCGCGGTATAATTAATGCAGCATATGAATACGCACACTGCAGGGAACAAGCGCCTCTCTGCGGTATAATTAATGCAGCATATGAATACGCACACTGCAGGGAAAAAGCGCCTCTCTGAGCGGTATAATTAATGCAGCATATGAATACGCACACTGCAGGGAACAAGCGCCTCTCTGCGGTATAATTAATGCAGCATATGAATACGCACACTGCAGGGAACAAGCACCTCTCTGCGCGGTATAATTAATGCAGCATATGAATACGCACACTGCAGGGAACAAGCGCCTCTCTGCGGTATAATTAATGCAGCATAATGAATACGCACACTGCAGGGAACAAGCGCCTCTCTGCGTGGTATAATTAATGCAGCATATGAATACGCACACTGCAGGGAACAAGCGCCTCTCTGCGTGGTATAATTAATGCAGCATACAAATACGCACACTGCGAGGAACAAGCGCCTCTCTGCAGTATAATTAATGCAGCATATGAATACGCACACTGCAGGGAACAAGCGCCTCTCTGCGGTATAATTAATGCAGCATATGAATACGCACACTGCGGGGAACAAGCGCCTCTCTGCGCGGTATAATTAATGCAGCATATGAATACGCACACTGCGGGGAACAAGCGCCTCTCTGCGCGGTATAATTAATGCAGCATATGAATACGCACACTGCGGGGAACAAGCGCCTCTCTGCGTGGTATAATTAATGCAGCATATGAATACCCACACTGCGAAGAACAAGCGCCTCTCTGCGCGGTATAATTAATGCAGCATATGAATATGCACACTACGAGGAACAAGCGCCTCTCTGCGCGGTATAATTAATGTGTACGTCTGTGTTATATGTATATGTATCATCCTGTCTCTATATATTATAACTTAAAATGCATACGTTACGGATCTAAAATATTTTCCTACCGGACGTTTTCGGATCCGATCCGATTCGGAAATTCGGTTGAATCCGAAGCCACGAATAGGACCGATTCGTGAAAAATACGAATTGGTCCGAATCAAACGCACATCCCTATTTTTCTTTAAGCAACATGAGAATTTGACAGGCTCCTTCATTTGGCACTTATCCCTTGGTATGTCTAATCTCAGAATCATGTATGATCGGATGAAGAACTGAGAAAAAGTCTCCTTTGATCAGAATCATGAACTGATTGACAAAAATTGTAATTAGTATAATTTGAGACTTCGACATAAATTATAGAACCAGGTATCAGAAAATAGAAACGTGTCCTTAGCAAGCCTCTCCTTGTGTGGCGTTCTAACCAATCAATCATGTATTAGTTCAACAAGAATAATTTATTTACTCACTGTATGTGCATAGGCATTAGAGAGTGTTTATAAGCTCGTACCCATTAACAGGATCCACAACGATTCCACGAGGATGTGACATTTCCCCTTCTAGCAAGGTTTTTCGACTTTGCGATGCTTTCTCCAGACGAGCCACATTAATGGTTTTCTTGTGTCCATCGTTTGTCCAATACAAGTTGTTTCCGATCCAGTCCACAGCTAGGCCTTCCACGTTATCGAGATCTTTTTCAAAAATATAAAAGGAATGACTGTTATAACATGTTTTTTGCCAATAAAAGCCCTGATTTTGTTTATAAAGGAAATTAAAGGTTCCTGTAAGGCTGATGTCAGACGAGCGTAGTGTTCAGGCCGTGATTGCGCCTAAAAGTACGTCCGTGATAGCATGAAAGAAAGTCCATTGGAGCCTGACACATGAAGTACGTCCGCACTGAACTGCGGACGCACAACGGCCGCGGCAAACGGACGCAGGTTAGGCAAGAACGTAATACGTGCGGAGTGCGCTGCGTCCACAACATCTGCATAGCTTTGTGTGTGAGTGATGGAGCATGGTCAGACGGACTGCATTTATACGTCCAGCATTTTTGACGGACAGAATGTTTTTTCATTGTAATTAATTTTTCCCTCCTACATCTGTCAAAAATAACTTCAGTGAAAAAACGGACTGTGTGACCACTACTGCGTCATCCGTACTGACGATGTCCGTACTGCACGGACGTACAGTCCGTAGAAATCACGCTCGTCTGACCCCAGCCTAAATGGGAAAAGACTGGATTCTGAAATGACAAACTCAACATCAAGGAATTTTTCAAAAAGCAATCTTTAAAATCTATCATAAGTTTTACGCTAGGTGTATTTTAATGTGTTGTTGTCCCATTAGATGATCAATCTCAAACTCTGCCGCCCCAGATGTTTATTGCCTACAAATCACAGAATTCTTTGAATGCAATAAATGGCCAGAGAATCATGGGAGGTCTAGTTCAGAAACGTCTGGGGGGCCAGAGTTTGAGATTCCTGCATTAGATAAATGATCATACCAGATAATAGTGCCTGCCAAGTAGGGATTTTCTGATCCGATCCCTAGGATCGGCATCGGAACCCAATCTCAGAATGTTTTGAGGATTGCCTATCAGCTTGTTTGGCCCAATTCGATCCCTAGTCAGAGAGCTGCCCAGCTGGAGTCCTTCAGACTCAGCATTGACTCACTCTATCCCCTGCCTCCTCACAGAGTCACAGAGGAGGTGGAGGGAGAAGCTGTGAGCCTTCCAGCTGTAGCCCCGGAACTGTGCATTCGCTCAGAGCATCTTCCCTGCCGACCTGTGAGCAGGTAAGGAAGATGCCAGCAGTGAACCCTGAGACCCCAGGATACCCATATACAAAGGGGAATGCCAGTCTGGCTGCTGGTCTTGTGATATGAGATCAGGGACTTGGTATTGGCTTTTTCTGAATACTGCATGACCTGAAATGGATTAGCAGCCCCAAAATAGGGATCAGAAGATCCCTACTTCAAAGGAAGAATTCATAGCCATAGAATATAGAATTCAACAGCATACAATAAAAAGAAGGCTAAAACTAAAATAAAATGTATAAAGCAAAAGCAATAGCAGACAACATAATGTATGATAAATCTTGATCATTTCAATTTTAAGGCAGGAAATTACTTATTAAGGGGGAAGGGGCTAAAGATTGTCAAGAAACTCCCGTCACCTCGACAGCTTAAAAGAATTTAAATGGTGCTATGTGTTACCACCTCCTTCCATCCTCCACCTGTCCCTGGTTATGATGACATAATTTCCACGTGGCGAGCTTCCCTCTCCCCTTAAAAGAGTCACTCAGCTCCTACTGGGACAGACTTATGGGGGTTGAGATGTATTGGTTTTTTGACTTTGTCAATCGACACAAACAATCCCCCAATGCCTCTCTATGCTTCCTTCTACAGCAAATGCTCTCCAGTGGTAGAACGCCATGGGAGAGCATGGAAAAAGTGAACATGATATATATCATTACTCATTAAACCAGTAGGGTGGGGGTCAAGTTTGTTAAATATTTAACCCCTCCATCCCTTATTGTTTTTAGCATGCAACCTACTTGATAGGGTTGTGTAATATTGGTAGTATTTGGCTTTTGTTGATACCATGTACTTATTGTTTTAGCAGTCACAAATAGAAGGGGGAACTACTAGTATCTTTGCCCAGTTATTGTTTAAAAAAGATAATAAAGTACACATTTTATTATAAACGAGAACTAGTCACAACATTTATTATTTATTTATCACGGCAGCTTTAAACTTTTCAAAATACTACCAGCAGTCAAATTAAATGTATCTTCTGCAATTATTCTAATTAATCTGTTAATTAGGTTTTGACAAGATCGTGTTGCTAAATTAATTTGTAGAATATGCACAGATTGTTTAATGGTCACCAAAGACCTGTTACTATCAATGCACTGAGTGATAGATTTTGTATAATTTCTGTGGTGTCCCATATAAAAGTCTTTCATCACATCTAGTAAATATATAATTATTTGTTTATTATTAGTTTTCCAAACTGTAAAGTGGAAATCGAAGCAGAGGTAGCACTGTCTAAAAATAACTCATAAGAAATAAGTAATACAATGGAACTACAGAGTAGATGGGTTGCATCCTCATTTAAAGGGTAAATAAGCCCTCCCTATAGAACAGCATACTAAAAAGCAGAGACATCCCCCTGCCTGTGAGTAGTCAAGGCTATGGTTTTACTCAGTTCCAATGTATGGCTGTGAAAATCGGACCATAAGAAAGGCTGATCGCCAAAGAATTGAGGCATTTGAGCTATGATGCTGGAGAAGACTTCTGCGAGTCCCTTGGTCTGCAAGGCGATCAAACCAGTCAGTCCTAGAGGAGATTAACCCTGACTGCTCTATAGAAGGCCAGATGCTGTAAATGAAACTCATATACTTCTAATGAGAAGGAAGGACTCACTGGAGAAGAGCCTAATGTTGGGAAAGATTGAGGGCAAAAAAAGAACCGGACGGCAGAGAATGAGGTGGCTGGGTGGAGTCAATGAAGCAGTAGGCGTGAGCTTAAATGGCCTCCAGAAGATGGTAGAGGACAGGAAGGAATGGAGGAATGTTGTCCATGGGGTCGCGATGGGTCCAACACGACTTCACAACTAACAACAACATAGAATACTCCTGCTTGACCTCTTGGTCCTGCTTGACCTCTCGGCTGCTTTTGACACTGTTGACCACCCCCTCCTTCTACAGACCCTCAACTCTCTGGGTCTCGGTGACACTGCACTTGCTTGGGTTGACTCCTATTTATCCAACAGGTCCTTCTGTGTGTCCTTTGCTGGTAACTCCTCCTCTTCATTGCCTCTATCTGTTGGTGTACCTCAAGGCTCTGTCCTTGGTCCTCTGCTCTTTTCCATCTACACCTCCTCCCTGGGCAAAATCATCAACAGCTTTGGCTTTAATTACCACCTCTACACTGATGACACTCAGATCTACCTCTCTACCCCTGATCTCTCTCCCCCTGTCCTTTCAAAAGTCAGTGACTGTTTATCTGGCATCTCCTCCTGGATGGCCTCCCACCACCTAAAGATCAACATGTCGAAGACTGAGCTCCTACTTATTCCTCCCTCCAATGCCTCCCCACCTCCTGACTTCTCTATCACGGTGGAGGGTATCACCATCTCCCCATCAAACCAAGTTCGCTGTCTTGGAGTTACACTTGACTCTGCTCTTTCCTTCATCCCCCACATCCAGTCTCTTTCCTCCTCCTGCCGATACCAACTGCATAATATTTCCAGAATTCGGCCATTTCTTACCGCTGTCACCACAAAACAACTCCTACACGCCCTGGTAATCTCCCGACTCGACTTTTGCAATAATCTCTTATCTGGCCTCCCTCTGTCCCGCCTCCCCCCCTACAATCCATCCTGAACGCCTCCGCCAGGCTAATTCACCTCACCCGCCGCTCTGTCTCTGCCGCTCCCCTCTGCGAGTCCCTTCACTGGCTCCCCATCCACTGCAGAATTAAGTTCAAAATCCTTATCCTTACCTACAAAACCCTCACTAACTCAGCTCCCCACTACCTGTCCTCACTAATCACCAAATACACCCCAGCCCGCTCCCTAAGGTCAAACAGTGACCTGCGCCTAGCTTCTCCCCGCATCACCTCTTCCCATGATAGACTGCAGGATTTCTCACGCGCAGCCCCCACTCTCTGGAACGCTCTCCCTCGTACTGTCAGACTTTCCCCTAACTTCTCTTCCTTCAAACACTCCCTTAAAACGTTCCTATTTAGGGAAGCCTACCACCCAACTCACTGACACAACCATCAATCACTCTCACCTTACAGTCCTCTCCTCCTGTTTCCAACCCCAACCCTCCTAGATTGTGAGTTCCTACGGGAATAGGGCCCTCATCTCCTCCTGTACTGTTTGTCAAATGTTGTTCAATGTATTGTAACCCTGTCTATACTGTGCTTATTGTACAGCGCTGCGGAATATGCTGGCGCTTTATAAATAAAGAATAATAATAATAATAATAATACTTGAAGCGTAATTAACACAGGTTACTTTAGCTCTTGTGCAACAAGGCTTTGTTGTCATCTCAGCACAGGCTACCCTTTCTGGGTGATAACAGTCTGATTTGCATATTCTTTAGTCTTCTTTGTACTGGCACCCTCAAGCTAAAACTTTATGAGACCTGAGCAGGGACTTACTGTAGTGCAGGCACACAAACTTCATTTTTGCTCACTTGCAGCCAGGGCCTGATTTGCAATTTGGCAAAGTAGGCATGTGCCTACAGGCACGCACCAGAGGGGGAGTCTAATTTCCACCCTCAACAGAGAGAGCCGCACAATGCCTACCCATGAATGTTTGCACCCTGTACCTACCCATCACTTTGTCTCACTACCTCCTCATTATCTAGACCTGTGCTCTATGCCTACCCATCACTTTGTCTCACCACCTCCTCATTATCTAGACCTGTGCTCCATGCCTACCCATTACTTTGTCACACTTCCTCCTCATTATCTAGACCTGTGCTCCATGCCTACCCATCACTTTGTCTCACTACCTCCTCATTATCTAGACCTGTGCTCCATGCCTACCCATCACTTTGTCTCACTACCTTCTCATTATCTAGACCTGTGCTCCATGCCTACCCATCACTTTGTCTCACTTCCTCCTCATTATCTAGACCTGTGCTCCATGCCTACCCATCACTTTGTCTCACTTCCTCCTCATTATCTAGACCTGTGCTCCATGCCTACCCATCCCTTTGTCTCACTACCTCCTCATTATCTTGACCTGTGCTCCATGCCTACCCATCACTGTATCTAACTACCTCCTCATTATCTAGACCTGTGCTCCATGCCTACCCATCACTTTGTCTCACTACCTCCTCATCATCTAGACCTGTGCTCCATGCCTACCCATCACTTTGTCTCACTACCTCCTCATTATCTAGACCTGTTCTCCATGCCTACCCATCACTTTGTCTCACTACCTTCTCATTATCTAGACCTGTGCTTCATGCCTACCCATCAATTTGCCTCACTACCTCCTCATCACCTAGACCTGTGCTCCATGCCTACCCATCACTTTGTCTCACTACCTTCTCATTATCTAGACCTGTGCTTCATGCCTACCCATCACTTTGCCTCACTACCTCCTCATCACCTAGACCTGTGCTCCATGCCTACCCATCACTTTGTCTCACTACCTTCTCATTATCTAGACCTGTGCTCCATGCCTACCCATCCCTTTGCCTCACTACCTCCTCATCACCTAGACCTGTGCTCCATGCCTACCCATCACTTTGTCTCACTACCTTCTCATTATCTAGACCTGTGCTCCATGCCTACCCATCACTTTGCCTCACTACCTCCTCCTCATCTAGACCTGTGCTCCATGCCTACCCATCACTTTGTCTCACTACCTTCTCATTATCTAGACCTGTGCTTCATGCCTACCCATCACTTTGCCTCACTACCTCCTCATCACCTAGACCTGTGCTCCATGCTTACCCATCACTTTGTCTCACTACCTTCTCATTATCTAGACCTGTGCTCCATGCCTACCCATCACTTTGCCTCACTACCTCCTCATCACCTAGACCTGTGCTCCATGCCTACCCATCACTTTGTCTCACCACCTTCTCATTATCTAGACCTGTGCTCCATGCCTACCCATCACTTTGTCTCACTTCCTCCTCATTATCTAGACCTGTGCTCCATGCCTACCCATTTCTTTGTCTTACTACCTCCTCGTTATCTAGACCTGTGCTCCATGCCTACCCATCCCTTTGTCTCACTACCTCATTATCTTGACCTGTGCTCCATGCCTACCCATCACTGTATCTCACTACCCCCTCATTATCTAGACCTGTGCTCCAAGCCTACCCATCACTTTGTCTCACTACCTCCTCATTATCTAGACCTGTGCTCCATGCCTACCCATCACTTTGTCTCACTACCTCATTATCTAGACCTGTGCTCCATGCCTACCCATCACTTTGTCTCACTACCTCCTCATTATCTAGACCTGTGCTCCATGCCTACCCATCACTTTGTCTCACTACCTCCTCATTATCTAGACCTGTGCTCCATGCCTACCCATCACTTTGTCTCACTACCTCCTCATTATCTAGACCTGTGCTTCATGTCTTCCCATCACTTTGTCTCACTACCTCCTCATTATCTAGACCTGTTCTCCATGCCTACCCATCACTTTGTCTCACTACCTTCTCATTATCTAGACCTGTGCTTCATGCCTACCCATCACTTTGCCTCACTACCTCATCATCACCTAGACCTGTGCTCCATGCCTACCCATCACTTTGTCTCACTTCCTTCTCATTATCTAGACCTGTGCTTCATGCCTACCCATCACTTTGCCTCACTACCTCCTCATCACCTAGACCTGTGCTCCATGCCTACCCATCACTTTGTCTCACTACCTCATTATCTAGACCTGTGCTCCATGCCTACCCATCACTTTGCCTCACTACCTCCTCCTCATCTAGACCTGTGCTCCATGCCTACCCATCACTTTGTCTCACTACCTCCTCATTATCTAGACCTGTGCTTCATGCCTACCCATCACTTTGCCTCACTGCCCCCTCTCTATCCAGCTCAGTTATTTTATCGCTTTATTTTCTACTAGTTGTAAAGCCTGCCCAGAGGGCAGTCTATTGTGGATATACTGCCCCTGCTCATGGATATACTGCCCCAGCACGTGGATACTGCCCCAGCACGTGGATACTGCCCCCGCACGTGGATACTGCCCCCGCACGTGGATACTGCCCCCGCACGTGGATACTGCCCCAGCCTGCCCAGAGGGCAGTCTATTGTGGGTATACTGCCCCAGCTCGTGGATACTGCCCCAGCACATGGATATTTGCCCCCAGCACATGGATTTGCCCAGCTCATGGATTTGCCCAGCTCATGGATTGCCCCCAGCTCATGGATTTGCCCAGCACATGGATTGCCCCCAGCTCATGGATTTGCCCCAGCTCATGGATTTGCCCCAGCTCATGGATTTGCCCCAGCTCATGGAGTTGCCCAGCTCATGGATTTGCCCAGCACATGGATTTGCCCCAGCTCATGGATTTGCCCAGCACATGGATTTGCCCCAGCTCATGGATTTGCCCCAGCTCATGGATTTGCCCAGCACATGGATTTGCCCAGCTCATGGATTTGCCCAGCACATGGATTTGCCCCAGCTCATGGATTTGCCCAGCACATGGATTTGCCCCAGCTCATGGATTTGCCCAGCACATGGATTTGCCCCAGCTCATGGAGTTGCCCAGCTCGTGGATTTGCCCAGCACGTGGATTTGCCCCCAGCTCGTGGATTTGCCCAGCACGTGGATTTGCCCCAGCTCGTGGATTTGCCCCCAGGTCGTGGATATGGTCCCCAGCTCGTGGATATTGACCCCCCCCCCACCCCACCCACCAGCGCTCATACTTACCTGTCGAGCGGCGCCAGGGAAGTGAAGATTTCCCGCTTCCGGTCTTTGAAGGACCCAAGCCGCGGTCACGTGACCGGGGCTTGGGTCCTTCAAAGCGGAAGCGAGGGAACTTTCCCTCCGCCGCTCGGGGGGTAGGATGCGCGCGGCAGCCGGGTAGAGGCTGCGCCTCTACCCGGCTGCCGCGCGCATCCTACCCCTGAGCGGCGGAGGGAACTTTCCCTTCGCCGCTCGGGGACCCGTTAGATGCACACAGCAGCCGGGTAGAGGCTGCGCTCGCAGCCTCTACCCGGCTGCCGCGCGCATCCAACCCCCCGAGCGGCGGAGGAAACTTTCCCTTCGCCGCTCTGGGGTTGGATGCGCGCGGCAGCCGGGTAGAGGCTGTGAGCGCAGCCTCTACCCGGCTGCTGTGTGCATGTGTAACCGCCGCGGCGAGCCGGCAGCCGGCTCGTGCCGCGGCGGTTGCATGCGCGCGCAACCAACCGCCGCTGGTTGCGCGCGCATGCGCAGTAAGGCTTTGGCGACGGACAGCCAAAGCCTTACTCTTTTATTATATAGATTTCTGAGATAAAGTAAACAATCTTAAAGGGACATTGAAGTGTTTTTTCCAGCATTTCACATTTTAAAACAATAATTTTCTTAGTTTTCATTCATTATTTATATCCCACGCTTAGCAAGCTATTGAACCACAAAGCTGGGTCACGTCAGGGAGCACAGACAGTCATAACTGAGCAGTTTGAGCAGCCAGCACTCCAGTTGTCCGTCCTTGGCTCTTCCCTTTCCTGCCTCCATGCATCTTTCCCCCACAAATGGAGAACCCGTTTTGTTATTTTTCCCCAAATCTGTAATATGCCTCCAAAAGAAAACTAATAATGAAAAAAATTGGGATACCTTTTTTTTTTCAGTTTGCAGGTGGCAGTCCCAGATTTCTGTGGTTACAGGCTCTTGAGATGTAAATCTGGCCCTCCTTGCAGCACAATGTTTAATTGAAATTGTACTAAAAACTATTTAACCAGAACGTTTGCATGTGATGTTATTCTCCATAATTATATCATAAATAATTCGTAGCAATACATGTGGTCAGAGTCATATGTAAATTTATAGCAATGTTTCATCTAAAAAGAGCTAAATGTGCCCCAACATATTCACTCAGTACTTTTAATTTCATTAACGGTCCCATATGGTTTAAGCTACATGGGAACGTACTTTGCTAAAAATCTCCCTGCCTTATGTCATTCAGCTGCTATCTTCTATCTCGGGTAGCCTGGATATCACAATAGACCTCCTGCCGTCTTATCTAAACATTCACTCCCCCACCCCACTAACTGTTAAAATCTGTAGAAGCAAAACCACAGCTATAAAGTAAAACTGTTGCACAAATTTTGGTACATGTTGCACCATGGGAAAAATCCACAAATGGAAACAGGCGATAAAAAAAAAACTAACTTTATTTTTTCCTTTTTACATGCAATTACTTCAAACAAAGGAAAACAGCAGCATGCGTTTTGTAACGTGGCTTTATTTATAATGTAAGTAAGCTAGTTAAAGCTTTTGTAAGTGGTAGTGTCCCTTTAAAAAGATAATTACAAAACACATATTCAAAAAACCGGCTGAAATTCCCTGGACTGAATTCATTATCCCCAGATATACAGATTTGATATGTAAATAAAACCCAAACCAAATAAATAAATATATTGTTTCTAGATGAAACTTTATGATCGTTTTACAGTTTCCTTTATATTACGGGAAATGTAAGTTTAGAGAGTGCAAAAAATAGTTAGCTAGATGAAGAGTAAAAAAGATTTTTTTAAAATCAAATATATATATACAATTTTTAATATTTTAATTTTAATTTTTTTTTGCAGAATTTGTTTAACTAAATTGACTTGTTAATCCAAATGGGAATTGACAGGCCTTGATAAATTATCTAGGAATTTAAGCACATTTTACATCACACACATCGGATACCGTTAATCCATAGGGTACATTTCATAACTCTCAAGTGGACAAGTCCCAATATCCCCTGCCACATGATGCTCTAGCCATAGCTACTGTCACAGTGTGATTAAGGGAAGGGTAGTAGACCATAAATATATCAGCCAGCGGATGGAGGACTCCCTTTTCTCTGAACGGTTAACTAAACAGCTGAGGGCTAATTAGGATTGCCCTACCGTTTACAGGAGGTGTGTGTGGCTCTCTCAGTGTGCAGTCTGTGTGCTGGCTACAGAAGGGAAGGAAGAAAAACCCTGAGGTCAAAAGGGAAGTACTTTTTTCATTTTTGTTCCATTTATTGGTAAGTGTCCTAGCTGCCCAATATCCAGTGAGGGTATCCTGCATGTTTAGTTAGACTCCGCATGAAGGAGTAGGCATTTATTTGATGTTTTTGCTGTACCCTGCTAGACTCCACATGAAGGAGTAGGTGTTTATTTGATGTTTTTGCTGTACCCTGCTAATTATTTTTATTAGGATTATTATTTATTAAGCGCCAACTGTATGACTGCACAATAAAAGAAATAGGAAGTACTGATCCCTGCATCCAGGGCCTTATCACAGTACATAATTTGCAAGGAGAAGATGATAACATTATGATCATTTTATAACAGATTTTACAGCTTATAAAGTCGATCTATAAGAAGACCCTTTTGTGCACTTCCCTTGCAAGATAAAACAGACTGCAGAGTCAGCTGACACGTTGCCAATATCCAAATAAATCTTACCCTTATATGATGGGGGTGCCTGGATTCCAAGTTGCTTTCTGTGCAATTTTAAGGCTCAGCAGAAGCGTTACAATATGCATTCTGGACCACGTTTAAAATATTACTCAGCTGAGCCACTAATATAATGGAATGGGTCACCAGCAGTTAAAACAAGATTTTAATCAAATTTCAGTAATCTAGGACAGGGTCCTTCGCAGAGACATAAATCACACTGAACCTTAAAATATCTTAACCAGGCCATGTATCAAACTGAATAATTTAGTAACTGCTAAGTACCATTATTTAATAAAAATTCAACAACTTATAAAAAGGAGAGCCTTAAATATTTTACTGTATAAAATTGACTTTTGTAAAGCACTAAAATCCAATTGGTGGCCTGTATGTAAATTCAATTTGAGCAAACATATGCATTCGTATGGTTTATGCCCATAGAGTTAAGATGTACGGACGCAGGTAAGAATACGTATAAAGGTTCAATGCCAAGACAATTCTAATTTTCTTTTAATATTTTCCAAGCCTGGTTTCACATAATTCACCGACATTTCGGTGCACTCACATTCCCCACACTTCGGGGAATCAAATTCCCCGACTCTGCATTGAATTCAGCATTCACCGCATGGTCCCCGGAATGCAGGGAAAAGCCGTCACAAAACTGACGATTTAAAAAAAAAAAAAAAAAAGGCTGCAAAACCGCCGAAATAATCTGATGTTTTCAGCTGGTCCCGGCGGCTAATTGGTTCGGATCCGATCCGATTTGATAAGCCACCAGGACCCCGCAGAAATTTTTGGATCTGATCCGATAAGTTAGGGATCCAATCTGATAAGCCACCGCAAACCCACCAAACACGTCTGGAAAAAGCCAAAGATCCGCCAAACACAGTGCGACCGGTTGACGGACAAGTCAACAAACGGGGTAAAAAACAAAAAACAAAAACGATCGAAAGTGTCAAATTTGAAACGCTGTTTGCAAAAAAACCTACTGGACAAAAATGTCTGGAATTTACATTTAAGGTCCTATGAATAATAATAAAAAGGTCGTAACAGAAAAAAAACGCTATTTAAAAAAATCTGAAAAAATATTTTGCCAAAGAAAATCTCGAAAAATGCCTAAAACATCCTAAAAAAATAAATAAAGCTACTTTTTGCTGCAGATTAGAAATAAATAAATTCTTAAATTACAATAAATAATAAAAATGGATTTTTTTTAACATTGAAACAAATGGGATTCCCCTAATGAAACCTGCCGAATGAAACCACCGAAAGTCCAGCCTTTCACTGACATTTCTTTGCTGTTCGGTGTCTCTGAATAGATTAACCATTGCTTCTCTATGGGGGATTTCACTGGCGTCGAACAGGCACCGTATTTTGCTGGCAATTCTCCAAATGGCGAATTTGGCGAACTGCCTGCTTTCTGAATAGCCCCGAAATTGCACCGTACGGGAAAATTCACTGTTAGGTGCAATTACGGGGCCAGATTGGCTCTCTCTGAATAACCCTATTAATTTTATTTTGTACCTAGAAAAGCTGACGGCTACCCTTGACAACGCAGAAAATACTGACTTTATGAGCTGTATTGCTCGATTCATATGTAGCCAATATATTAGAGCATGCGCACACTGAATTTGCAGATTGTAACCTGGAAAATATAACAATTAATCAATTCTCATGCTCTTCATCATGGAATAAAAAAGGAACACCAACAATGGGTAGACCAGTTCATCCGTGCACCTCTATGCATAAAGCAAATCGTTTTGCACTACATACCGTCTTTTAAGATAGTTTCTCTTCCCGTGCCATCGATTTTCTGACGGCCAATGAGAAAACTTGTGGTATCCGCAAAATAAATGTAGTTTGTCTCGGCGTGAAAGTCTAAAGCTCTTGGATTTACTAGGTTTTCGATAGGAAGCATGTATTCGTCCGATATTTTGGTATTCAGATCCATCCCTCTGATGATTCCTGGACGTCCTTTTCCATAAAACAGGAACAACTCGTTCTTTGGTTCTGTAGTAAAATAAATACATTTAAACATCGATACATATTCTTAATTGAGGAAGCAGAAAAACAATTAGAAAGTTGTAAACTGCGTAGTCTAATGCACTTAAGAACAAAGTATTTTTTTCTGTTGCATAACAAAATTAAATCTGTAAGCAATCAGAATGTCCAGGTACAATAAGGACGCCTAATCCTTGAGTTAAATATTATTTTCTGATAATAATTATCAATCATGATTTTTTCTTTAAAAGTCCATTTTCCATAAACATGACAGATCGTGTAAGATAACTTTGTATCAAGTGCAATGCACGGCCTAGTTCTGCGAGCGTTTATGTTAGCAACTTTATACTTTTAACGCGATGCAATTTGTGATTAAATACGGCATCCATTAAGCTTTTGAATGTCATGCAATAACTAAATGAGGAAATACTATAAAAGGCTTGAAATTTACAAGAATTTCCCTTTGCAGAGCAGTAAACATTTGCAAGATGAATTTCATGTTATAATTACTTTGTTTTTAAGTCATGGAAGAAAAATACAAATTTAGCTTTGATGCCTCTTTTTCATGGTATTAACTTTTTATCTATTTGTCAAAAAAAGTAGGGCTAGATTATGAAGTGAACGCTAAAACGGGAACGCTAACGTGGAAAAACTGCAACTGCAGGCTTCCTCATAGCATCCCATTTTAGCGTTAGAGTTTGGGATGGCGCTACCTCGGCACCTTGCCCTGGAATGCAGCACCACACTCAACGAAACTCGCACCATCTAAAGTATCACCTCCTGGAGTCCATAGGACTCCATGGAGGGTTGTGCTGCAAGGCCGCTAGCCCTGCAGAGCGGATTGATCACCAATACCCTAACGGATTTTTAATGGGTATTGCGTTAGGAATGTATTATGGGGGGCAGGTGTTAAAGTAGCTTAGCTTGCAACTACAGGTTTCCCGTAGCATCCCCATTTCAGCGTTAGATTCCGGGGATGGCGCTACCTCGATAACCTTGCCCCAGAACAAGAACACATCACTACCCTTAACAATATTTGCGGTAGCGCCTCCGTGCAGCCTCGAGTATCACCTCCTGGAGTCCATAGGACTCCATGGAGGGTTGTACTGCAGGCCTGCTAGCCCTGCGGCTCGTATTGCCAATGCCCTAATGGATTTTTAACGGGTTTAGCATTAGGAATGTATTATGTATTTTTATTAGACATGTGCATTCGTTTTAGTACTAAAACGATTTAGTCCGAAATTTTGGGATAATTTAGTTTTCGTATAACTCAAGAGAAACGAAACTGCTCAGTACAAAAAACGAAAGAAACTAAAATAAAATGCACTACATTTTAGTTTCAGTCCTTTTTGTGATATTACATTGATGAGTGAAGGAGACCAGCAATGAAGAGCGCAACATCGCAACATCCAAAGTTCTGCACCCTCCACATGCCAATGCAGTAGGATGTTCTATACAGAGAGGGGAATTAATTAATGCAGGAGGATGTTCTATATATTATACAGAGAGGGGTATTAATGCAGGAGGATGTTATATACATTATACAGAGAAAGGTATAAATTGAGGAGGCTGTTCTATACAGAAAGGGACATTAATTCAGGAGGATGTTCTATATATTATACAGAGGGGTATTAATTAATGCAGGTGTATGTTGTATACATTATACAGAGAGGATCCTTTTTTTTCAGCTTTTTAAATCCAGTGGTTGTGAGCGCGGAGATAGGCTGCTTGTTACATTATCTCAGTACAATGTATCAGGCTCAGCTGTTACAGTAACTGACTAACAGCGCTCAGAGTTTCAGTAAAACAAGGAAATAATATTGTTCTAACTTTTATATATAAAAATATTATTTACTAGTTTTACTGAAACTCTGAGCGCTGTGATGAGCAGCAGTCAGTTACTGTAAGAGCTTGACCTGACACGGGGCAGTATTACAATGTTGGTGCTAACTTAACCAGAGCTGTTGTAAACTGAAAACCTCCATAGGCTATAATAGAAACATAGAAAAATGTTGGCAGATAAGAACCTTTCGGCTCATCTAGTCTGCCCAATTACATGGATACTTTACCTAGATTTATCTTTTGTTTAGGATAGCCTTATGCCTATCCCATGGCTCTGGGATGTTTACAACAGCTCTGGTTAAGTTAACACCAACTATGTAATATTGTGCCATATTGTGCTGAGAGTGAGAGATACTGTAACAAGCAGCAATCTCAGCCCTCTGAGGAGCCACCACTACAATAGTAATTGTATCCATTGGTTTTCGGATGAATGAAATTAGTTTTCATACTAAAGAACTGAAAACGAATTTATTTAGCAACTAAATAAATTGCATTTTAGGACTAATCCATTAGTTCAAAACGAAATTTTGTGCTGTGCACATGTCTAATTTTTATCATCACTATGATGAAAATCCATTGACAATTTAGTTGACTAATAGAACTAGACTAAAATGTTAGGGAGGGACTATTCGGGAAGAGATCTAATCAGAACGAATCTCATCTAAGAGAGAAATAATGAATTTTCTATGTTCAGATAAGGTGCTTACTCCAGGAGTATATAATGAGTGCGGAAATTCTAGAGAAATGCTTAAATAATGCAGAATAAACTTTAAACCCAGTAGATTTTAGTTGATTAAAATTACTCTAGTTTTAGTCGACAAAATGTCACAAGATTCTAGTCGACTAAAACTAGAGTAAAACTTAAACAATTCAAATTACTAAAATATGTCTTAAATGAAATGGCATTAAGGTCAGAAAACTATGACTAAGATTAAAGTAAAATGTGATGTCCAAATTAACATTTTTTATATTGACATGATTCTGATTGAATATGAATAAGCATAATCATCAACATTTAATCTTTGATCCAAACCACAGTTTAGTAATTAGATACTATGGACCTATTCCCTAGTTGACATCAACATGGAGACGGCACTCAGGATAATGTGCGCTTGCAGATTTTCCCTTGAACAAAACAAAAGGAGGGATGCACTCCAATGACAAAATTAAGTTTGATTGGTACAAAAGACACGATAAAATATGACACCTATATATCTCTCAAAGAAACTCAATAGCAATAAGAAAGTGCAAATTAGAACCAATAGGAAAAAATCAATATGAATTACCCGGCACTTCAGAAAATAGCAAGCAGAAAGCGGAGTCAGGGATCCCAACGTTTTGACCTCAGTCTTTGTCTTAACGTCGTATCCCTCCTTTTGTTTTGTTCTAGAGTCTTGAGGTTTTTTGGGAAGCCTCTTATTAGGGAGTGCACCCTTGCTTTCTTCAGTGTGCACAGCAACTAAATTTTTGTAATTGGTGCAGATTTTCCCTTACCATCTCCATGTTAACATCATATTCCAAGGAGCTATCTCAACACCTTGCCCCAGAACGCCACGCTAACCTCCATGATACCCGTAATAGTGCCTCTGCGCTGCCGAAGTCCATAGGACTCCTTCGAGTCTTGCAAGTCCGTGTTGCTTGCTCTGCTCGAACTCGCTCTCACAAGATCACACAACACCACAAAGTGATCGCGGAGGGAGACTTGGAACTATTTGTTCCCAGTCTCACTCTGCTTCCATTGAGAAAAAGCGGCGGATTGGGCTACCCTTTTTACATCAGGATGAGTGGTGAGAATGGGTATTTAGGGGGAGTTTAGAGCGTGTTAAATAATTTTGCAGTTGCAGAATCATTTAACACCAGCTCTTAGGAAGACATTTTTATGGTAAAATATAAAAAAGATGTACATAGCTAACTCGTACATATACCAAAATAGCACAGAATCTCATACCTGACACTCACACAGATAAGTATGTTATAAAAAAATATTCAAGTGGATTCACATACTTTTACATGACCTTCCATCACTTCCCAAACTGAAGCCAGTCTTGCAGCGACAGGTCCTTGTTTTGTAGCTTGAACCAAGCAGACAGATGTGCAAACACCCCCCTGGCATCCCATCTGGATTAATTTCACAAGCGTGGCTTCTGACTGCAACAATTCATGGAAAACATAATGTTCAAGTTGTTACTTTTTTTTATAAATAAACATTATTTACTTTAGCATGTGAACATCGCTGACAACAAAATTGATCTTATTTTACTTAAGCCGTTTTAATTGTTTTTTCATGAATTAAACATATGAAATTAAGATCAATGCGCCTCAGCTCTGTTGTGTGATTTTTCTGCCAAACCACACATTATCTGCGGTGCGCAAGTTACACTTTTCTCAAAACATGCAAGCTGAATAATTTAATTAACACCCTTGACTCTTACCTGTTGGTTGAGTTCTTTTGTGATAAACACGAATACCCCGAGCGTTCTCCAGCGTTAACAATGATTGGATATCAGAATTATTGAACCTGTTTATTCGTTTGATGCTGGTGCTGTCGAGGCTGGTTATGTACAGGTAATTTTCAAACAAAGATAAGCCATACACTTGACTGACCTAAAAATAAAGAGAAGAAGTAATGTGTCAAATCAATGTATGTAACAAAACACAATATTACAGACAGCAGCAGACTAACAGCGTGCCAGGGATCTAATAAAAGTAAAGCCCGTTGTGTTCAGCTGAATCCTATTACTAATCACACAGTCATTGGACGAGCGAGATTTACTAATCATTGAAATTGGAATCGTCCATTGAGATGTGAGTTAGAATGGGGAAATTGCTACTCAAGAAACCCAAACGTCACTAAAATCTGCGGCCATGACTCCCTCCTTTTAGGTATCGGAACCCACACTGTGCAGAGGGTGCGAGTTGATGTTTGTGCCACCTCAAATAAACTCTTGGCCGAAAAACGAAAGGACATTAACAATGTGAGGCTGAAACACAAGCAAATAAGGCTTGGAAAAAATCACCAGTGTGTGTCCAACATATTAGCAAAGACGAACAAAAATTAGAAAGTGCAGAAAATCAAGTCCACGAGACAACTGTCAACACAGCAACTCTTAAGTATTAAGCATTGGCTGTGAGGGAAGGATATATTAAATGCAAAGTCCATTGCGTTGAATTGAATCCTATTACTAATCACTCAGTCATTGGACCATCGGACTAGATTCATTACAGTGAGATAGCATAGGAAACTGCTGCTCAAGAATCCCAAAAGTCACAAAAATTGGTGGCTACAACCCCCGCCCTTTAGTTATAGAAGCATAGAAAAATGTCGGCAGATAAGAACCTTTCGGCCCATCTAGTCTGCCCAATTACATGGATACTTGACCTGGATTTATCTTTTGTTTAGGATAGCCTTATGCCTATCCCATGCCTGCTTAAATTCAATCACTGTTTTGGCCTCTACCACTTCAACTGGAAGACTGTTCCATGTATCCACCACCCTCTCAGTAAAATAATGCTTCCTGATGTTACTTTTAAACCTTTGCCCCTCTAATCTATGACTATGTCCTCTTGTTTTGCTATTTTGTTTCCTTTTAAATATACTCCCTTCCTCTACCTTGTGGATTCCCT
Organism: Leptobrachium leishanense; assembly: GCA_009667805.1. Classification (NCBI taxonomy): domain Eukaryota; kingdom Metazoa; phylum Chordata; class Amphibia; order Anura; family Megophryidae; genus Leptobrachium; species Leptobrachium leishanense. The sequence goes on from CM019069.1 coordinate 25,267,604, forward strand.
TTACGTATTTAAATGTTTCTATCATATCTCCTCTGTCTCGTCTTTTTTCCAAGCTGTACATGTTAAGATCATTAAGCCTTTCCTGGTAACTTTTCTCCTTCAAGCCGTACACCATTTTAGTAGCCCTTCTCTGAACTCTCTCTAAGATGTCTTATATGGACCCACACTGTCCAGAGAGTGCAAGTTGATGTACGTTCCGCCTAAAATCGACTCCTGACCAAATACGATAATGAAATTAGCCAAGTGCGGTTGAAACACAAGCAAACAAGGCTTGGAAAATTCAACAGTGTGCGTCCAACACATTCACAAACACATAAAAAAATTGAAAAGTGCTGAAAAACAAGACCACAAAACGACTGCCAACACCAACTCCAATGCATCAACTGCAAAGACATCCCCTTCTCAAATCTAATGTAGATTTTAGCTAATGTTGCTCCCAGCCTGGATCTCCTTGTGTGAAACTTGAGGAACGCCTATGTTCTATGGACTATCAGTGAGGACAGTAAAACCACATCTACAAAAGACAACAAGAAGCCCGGAGCAATAATAATGGGCATGAGGAAAACTGACTCAAGCGTCTTGAATACACACTACAGATGTCACTTTTCAACACAGAACGTGCGACTGTCATAACACAAAAAAAAAGTTAAAATAAAGCTAATACGATTAATCATAGTTTTTGAGCCACAGGAACAGGAGAACATTAATTCCAACTCTTCCAGTGAGGCCGGCCGTGTTTTTTATCAGCTTTTTCTTTCATTATTTTTTTATAAATTCGTTTAGCATTTGTTTCCCGGCTGTTTACTCACATGTTACCGTAATGCAATGCACGGTTACTTCAGACCTTCGCCCACACTAAAGCAAATTCCCATCTTGTCCATATCAATCCATAGTGAATCATCACCATTGACTAACCGCAATCTTCATGTTTTACTGTTATAGCAACAAGTATTAGATACAAATAATGTCCCCTGGCAAAGCTGCATTTGCAGTGGATGCTGATTTAAAGACATTCTCATCTCTTTTGGATCTCATACAGGGTTATTCAGAGAGCACCGAAATGTCGCCGACATTTCGGTGCCCTTTCATTCCACGCACTTCGGGGCGATTCTGAGATTCTAGTTCGCTGACTCTGCAGTGTATTCAGCAATCACCGCAGGGTCCCTTGAGTTCAGGGAAAGCCTGCCGCAAACCTGACAAACACCCGCCGAACACTCACTGAAAACCTGCAGGAATCACCACAAAAATCACGCCGAACACGCCGGAAAAATATGAGTAGCCGCCGATCACAGCGCAGAGCAGCCGCCGGAAAAAGCCGACAAGCTGATGAACGGGGTGAGGAAAAAAAAACAGTACGCTTGAGGCTAGGGTCAGACTGAGGCAGTGCGAACGCGCGTTCTGGCGCACTTAATCACGGCCGTGCTAGCAGCAGATGCCGGGCAATGACGGCCAATATACGAAGTACGGTCGCACAAAAGTCCGGCTGCGCAACGCAAGTGGAAAATGAACGCATTTTTTCGAGAACGTTAAACCACTAGTACTGACGTACAGAGTGCGCTGCGTCCGCTAGAGGCGTGTGTGCGTGAATTGGAGACATCAGACGCTGCTAATGTCCGGCCAACATAACGTCCAGATGCAAGAAGTGTTTTATTGATGATCCGTACAAAATCACGGATGAAACTGCGCATAGTATGACCGCTATTGCGTATTCCGTGAAAAAATACGTCCATTCTTCGAACGCACATTTTCACGGACAACGTGAAAAATGCGTTAGTCTGACCCTAGCCTGAAAGTTTCAAAATTGAAACGCTGTTTGCAAAAAAACTACTGGACGAAAATGTCTGGAATCAACATATAAGATCCGAGGAATGATAATAAAAAGGTCTGTTACAGAAAAAAAGAACAAAATGATCAAATAAAAATGGTAAAAAGTTTCCCAAAAAAATCCCGAAAAAAGCTTACAAGATCCTAAAAAAATCGAATAAAAAAAAATCTATCAGGGTTATTCAGAGAAAGGAGAAAACCAGGAGAACTGGCAGGAGAAGAGAACAATCTAGACAAAATAGCCAATTTGCAAAGTGAGATAAATGGGAGGATTTTTCTGGTTTGGCTATTTTGACATAGAATTTTCACTTCTCCAGTCATTCTCCCGAGTTTCACCTTTCTTTGAATAGACCTGTATAAATAAAGAGACTTTTTGTTGCAGAATAAAATAAAAAACAGTTTATTAGATATTGAATTAAAATGGCAATATTTTTAACATTGAAGCCTATGAGATTCTCCTGAATAAACCTGCCGAATGAAACCACCGAACAGCAGGGCACTTCGGCAACTTTTCTCTGCTGTTCCCTGTCTCTGAATAGATTAACCATTGCTTCTCTATGGGGGATTTCACTACCTTCGAACAGGCACCGTACGTGCAGCCAATTCACCAAAATTTGGTGAACTGCCTGCTCTCTGAATAGCCGAATGGCTCCGAAATGGCACCGTACGCTGAATTTCAGTGTCCTGTTACATTTCGGTGGCATTTTGGACCTCTCTGAATCAGAATCTCAGGGTCTGTCCAGATTTCATTATAGGGGTTGAAATTATTAAGAGCCACCCTGCACTCTATTGCTTATAATATATTAGGAAAACAATGGAAGATGTGTAATTATCGGGATAGTTAACCCTTTCGCTGCTGAGGCTTTTCCCGCCCCTGTGCTGAGGTCATTTTTTACCTGTTTTGCGCATCATGTTTAAACGTGTTTTTAAGGCTTATTTTAGTATATGACACCGACATATTATATATCGTTCTTTCCGTCAGACTCGGTAGATTCATAATATGTCATTATTATATGTATACGTTATGTCATGTCTGTATATTATAACAAAAAATGCAATAAAATATGTATTTTCAATAATTTACAACGTGTAAAGTGTTTTTTTCCACATTTTAACATGCGAGCAATTGCGGTTATATTTTGTATGGGGTGCGCTTGTTAAAAAAATTAGAGATGGGGTCTCGTTACATTTTTTTTTGGGGAAAATTACACTATTTTTAACAAACGCACCGCATACAAAAATCGTTAGTGCAGCATCATTGTTCACATTATAATTGAAATGGGAACAATATTGCTGCATTAACAAACCCAAAAAAAAGAAAAAAAAGTGTTTATTTTTTTTTTTAATTTTTTTTTTTAATTTTTTTTTTATTTTATTTTTTTTTTTTATTTTTTTTTTACAACATTTTTAACTTTCATGTTTGGTATCGTTGGAACGGCCATGCTCTGGCCGATCTAACGATATCAAAATTTAACCCCTAGCTGCCACGGATCGGGAGATAGGGAGTTCATTGGAACTCCCTATCTCCACACTTGGTGGCAGTTAGGGGTTAACTGTAGGACTGGCGTCATCGTGCTACGCACGATGACGCCAGTCCTCTGGGGGAGTTCCCGGAAGCTTGGCCGACATCCAAGATGTCGGCCAGCTCCCGGGAAGGATCGCGAATCGGCGCTTTTCAGCGCCGATTTGCGATCCAGCTCCCCAGGGGTTAATGCCAGGCATCATTTGGAAGGGCAGGCTGTGCCCTTCCAAATGATGCCTGGGTTAACCCCCTGTGCGCCGCCGATCGGGAGGGAGAGAGGTCCGAAGGACCTCCCCCCCTCCCTTTCAGGCGCCTCCTCCGCACATGCGGGGGGGGCGCCTGAATTAGGTGTCATCGCGCCCCCGCGATGACACCTAATAATGGCGGCTGCTGGTCCGGATGCCGGGCTGACATCCAGGATGTCAGCCCGCACCGGAGGGGCCAGCGATCGGCCGGAACCCGGCCGAACGCTGACCCCAATGTGAGGACGCGCTCAGCGCGTCCTCAGCACACCAGCGGTAATGCTGAGGACGCGCTGAGCGCGTCCTTAGCATTGAAGTGGTTAACAATCGTCCCAAAACTACAAATACCTATTATTTACTTTTAGAGTCTGTCTATGCATATTAGGTTCTATTGCTTGAGATAATTTCTTTCATATGGTTCAAAATATATTTTCAACTAGGTTACAATGAAAAATTTTGAAAGAAAGACAAGAGGTAAAATAAATAATAAAACATAATAAGAAAATAGAAAGAAAGATATTATAATCCAGCTCAATTGGAATCTGAACTGTAACACTGAAAATCAGCTGCATGTTTATTATATATATACATATAAAACCAACAAAGCTTCTGCACACAAGGACTCCCCATGTGACTTGCACGGTGCTCAGGCAAACATAATAAATGCAATTTCTTAGTGATAGCCAGCACCCCAAGGTCCTCTTAAATCTCTGAAACATATTCACTAGACTATCAGGGTTATTCAAAGAGATCCGAATTGCTTGAGAAAGGTAACCGAACGCTGAAAATAGCCATTCGGCTATTCAGAGAGCAGGCAATTCGCCAAATCCTGGCGAATTGCCAATCCTGGCGAATTGCCTGCACATTCGGTGCCTGTTCGAGGGCAGTGTAATCCCCATAAAAAAGCACTGCTTCGGCTATTCAGAGAACACAAACCAGCAGTGAAAGGTTCCCCTAATGCCCTGTCATTCGGTGGTTTAATTCGGCAGGTTTATTCAGGCGAATCCCATAGGCTTCAATGTTAAAAATATTCCCGTTTTAATTCAATATCTAATAAACCGTTCATTATAAAATTCTGCAGTAAAGAGTCTCTTTATTTATCGATTTTTTAGGATATTTTAAGCATTTTTCAGTTGTTTTTTTTTTTTTAAAGTTCAATTTTTTTTTTTTTAAGTTTACTTATTTTTTCTGTAACAGCCCTTTTTATTATCATTCCCTGGACCTCATATGTAAATTTCAGACATTTTCGCTCAGTAGTTTCTTTGCAAACAGCGTTTCATTTTCAATCATTCATACAAACTGTTTTCCTAAGTTATTCACTTTACTCTGTCTGCGGTCTCGGCTTTCTCGGCTTTTTCCGGTGGCCTCGCTGCGTGTGATTGGCTCCTGTTCGGGTTTTTCCGTGGTTTTCGGCACGTTAATCCAGATGTTTTTGCGGGTTTTCGGCGTGCATTCGCCGGGTTTTGCGGTTCGTTTTCGTTGGGTTTGCGGCAGCTTTTCCCTGCAATTCGGGGGCCCTGTGGTGCTTGCTGAATACACCGCAGGGTCACCGAAATGGGATCGGCAAAACGAACCGAATTGAAGAGAACGAAAAGTCACCGAACGTGCGGTGACTTTTCAAATCTCTCTGAATAACCCGGTATATTTTAAAGAATTAAAATAAAGTAAAAGTTTTAAGATGACCTTGGAGTGCTGGCTATCACTAAGAAATTGTGTATATATAAACCTGATCTCTGCTAAAAAACATCCATCTGGTATGGCATGGCATTGATTGAAGGGTTCTGTGTGAAAGCAGACCCAGGATGCAAAAAAACGGGAGATTGAAGACATCATTTGCATGTCTTACCCAGAGTTCTGTGCTGCACATGGGGAATGTAGCACAGGAGCTCTGTGATGCAGTTCTTTGAATTGCTGGGATGTATTTATTACCTCTGCAATAATAAAATATATATAAATTTCAATGTTCTTCGACCCAAGACATATTTGAAAACTATAGAAATCTAAATGTATCCTTCCAGGTAAAATAATTTATAAATAATAATAATAAATATATATATATACACCACGATTTTTTACTTTTCAACAAAACTCTGAGTAGCGGAATATCGAGAGACAATATATATATATATATAAAATTTATTTATAAAGTATTTTTTACCAGAAATGATACAATGAGATTTCTCTAGTTTTTCATTTCTGGAAAAAATACTTTATAAATAAATTATATATATTGTCTCCCGATATTCTGCCACTCAGAGTTTTGTTGAAAAGCAAAAAATGTTTATTGAAGTCAACGTTTCAGTCCCAATCGGATTTTTCTCAGGCCCTTGAGAAAAGTCTGTTTGGGACTGAAACGTTGACTTCAATAAACATGTTTTTATTATAAAGCAAATCTCTGAGTGGTGGAATATTATCGAGAGGCATTACTTAGATTAACCAAGTTCTGCAACGGAGTATGTGTGTGTTTAATAAAGGGTTGTGCAGGGATCAAGGTATATTATTTATATATATATATATATTACTTCTAAAGTATTTTACCAGGAAGGATACATTGAAATTTCTCGTGTTTTCAATATGTCCTGGGTATATATGTAAACATTAACTCACTCACCTCTTTTCCATGAATGACTGTATGTCTGTTTCTCCCTTCGTAATCAGCTACTTCAATGTAATCCAAATAAACATCGGCCCAATAAATCATTCTATTAACAAGGTCCAAAGTCAAGGCAGTCGGCTGCTCAATTTTTGTTAGCACTATTCTTGTCCTGTTCATCCCGTCCAGGTCACATCTCTCAATCTTAGCAACATTGCCGTAATCCGTGAAAAAAAGCTTCCTGTTAAAAAATAAATAAAAAAACAGATTTCTTGCTTAGAAAATATCTCCAGATGGCTGATAATTAACAAAGCAAATCCAAACATTGTGCGTTATCATTGAATCCGATACATGCCTTTATTTTAATAAAATGATTAGAAAAATGAAATATAATAAATTAACGTTTTGCTCTCCTATCCTCTCCGGTGACCAGGGAACCGGCAAACCAAAGCAAAGCTAAGTGGAGTTTTTTGTGTTCAGGTGCAGTTTTGGAATTTTATGTAATAAGTAAGACCTGGTCTGCTGAAGCCAGAAAACCATACAATCTGAATTATAGATATATCTGTTTTTGTGTATCTATGAAACAGAAATACAATGAATCCATCGCAAAGTAAACCTGGGGAATGTAACAGAAATGTGTATTTTTTGTCTATCAATGAAAAGTGAATAATTTCGCCTATTTCTGAACAGTAATCTTTCCACCGTACCGCTTCATCTCTATTTTTATTTTTTGTAGCTACGGCTCTGTGCTTAAATAAGTATTACTCTATATTTAAGTTAAAAAGGGATTGCATGCATGAAATATCCCCCCGCTCTTTCAGTAATGTCCAGCCTCTGTACAGCAGCTTCATTTTTACAAAATGCACTTTGCAATGCTAGTAACACGAGCATCAACTAATGCAAGAAGAAAGAAAGATAGTAATCCTAAAATGGGTTAAATTGTAAAGAATAGTAAAAAGAACAGACAGACCGAGAAATATGCAAATGATAGATAGAAAGAAAGGAGATACATAGAAATATAGATAGACAGACAGATAAATGGACAGATAAATGGACAGCTAGATAGATAGATAGATATGGGATAAATAGATATATATATATAGGATAAGATTGATAGACGGATAGATAGATAGATAGATAGATATGGGATAGATAGATAGATAAATAGATAGATATGGGATAGATAAATAGATATATATGGGATAAGATAGATAGATGGATAGATAGACAGATAGATGGATGGATAAATGGACAGATAAATGGACAGCTAGATAGATAGATAGATAGATAGATAGATAGATAGATAGATATGGGATAGATAAATAGATATATATAGGATAAGATTGATAGACGGATAGATAGATAGATAAATAGATAGATATGGGATAGATAGATAGATATATATGGGATAAGATAGATAGACGGATAGATAGACAGATAGATGGATGGATAAATGGGCAGATAGATGGATAGATATATACAGTCAGGTCCAGAAATATTGGGACATCGACACAATTCTAACATCTTTGGCTCTATACACCACCACAATGGAGTTGGAATGAAACAAAGGGACCAACGGTAATGGGACAATTGGCTTCTTAGCTGTTCCATGGCCAGGTGTGTGATATTCCCTCATTACCCCAATTACAATGTGCAGATAAAAGGCCCAGAGTTCATTTCAAGTGTGCTATTTGTATTTGGAATCTGTTGCGGTCAACTCTCAAGATGATATCCAAAGAGCTGTCACTATCAGTGAAGCAAGCCATCATTAGGCTGAAGAAACAAAACAAACCCATCAGAGAGATAGCAAGAACATTAGGCGTGGCCAAAACAACTGTTTGGAACATTCTCAAAAAGAAGGAATTCACCGGTGAGCACCAAAAGACCCGGGAGACCACGGAAAACAACTGTGGTGGATGACCGAAGAATTCTTTCCCTGGTGAAGAAAACACCCTTCACAACAGTTGGCCAGATCAAGAACACTCTCCAGGAGGTAGGTGTATGTGTGTCAAAGTCAATAATCAAGAGAAGACTTCACCAGAGGGAATACAGAGGGTTCACCACAAGATGTAAACCAGTGGTGAGCCTCAAAAACAGGAAGGCCAGATTAGAGTTTGCCAAACAACACCTAACAAAGCCTTCACAGTTCTGGAACAAGATCCTATGGACAGAGGAGACCAAGATCAACTTGTACCAGAGTGATGGGAAGAGAAGAGTATGGAGAAGGAAAGGAACTGCTCATGATCCTAAGCATACCACCTCATCAGTGAAGCATGGTGGTGGTAGTGTCATGGCGTGCGCATGTATGGCTGCCAATGGAACTGGTTCTCTTGTATTTATTGATGATGTGACTGCTGACAAAAGCAGCAGGATGAATTCTGAAGTGTTTCGGGCAATATTATCTGCTCACATTCAGCCAAATGCTGCAGAACTCATTGGACGGCGCTTCACAGTGCAGATGAACAATGACCCAAAGCATACTGCAAAAGCAAGCAAAGAGTTTTTGAAGGGACAGACGTGGAATGTTATGCAATGGCCAAATCAATCACCTGACCTGAATCCCATTGAGCATGCATTTCACTTGCTGAAGACAAAACTGAAGGGAAAATGCCCCAAGAACAAGCAGGAACTGAAGACAGTTGCAGTAGAGGCCTGGCAGAGCATCCCCAGGGATGAAACCCAGCGTCTGGTGATGTCTATGCGTTCCAGACTTCAGGTTGATTTATGATTATTATTCTGTCCCATTACCTTTGGTCCCTTAACAAGTGGGAGGCACATCTGCAAACTGCTGTAAATCCTACACCGTTCACCTGAGTTGGATGTACATACCCTCAAATTAAAGCTGACAGTCTGCAGTTAAAGCACATTGTGTTCATTTCATTCCAACTCCATTGTGGTGGTGTATAGAGCCAAAGATGTTAGAATTGTGTCGATGTCCCAATATTTATGGACCTGACTGTATATATATATAATTTTATGCAATGCGTTCCATGTGATCAACTCTCCAAACATACATCTAGGAAACTGCAACCTTTACTACATTTACGATTATGAATGGGCTGAAGAGCTGATGAAACTGACTCCATGCACGAGTCCTAACCATGTTCACTGAGAATTTCCTTTCATATGTTGTATTCCTTATCCGTGCATTACATAACATTAAAGCATAAGTGCATTGTAAGAGGGATCATACAGAACCTGGATGAAACAAAAGAGATTTATTGTTTGCAACCTCTTGAGCTTCCGAGATTTTGGAGTGCTTTGCATTAGCGCGTATTTACGCTGCTAAAAACTCAGCTGACCCATATCTCCAAGAACGTCTTGTTGTTCAGAGATTATATAAACCCTAACATATTTATGTGGATTAAAAGCACTTTATACACATTGAATGCTTTGCCATAAAGGATATTACATAATACCGAAAAATACAAAAATTATTAAAAAATATTATTTCAGACACTAGCTTGGCATTGAGGGGCATAACTACCAGGGGTGCAGAGAGTGCCACTGCAAACGGCCCCTGAGTATGGGTGGGAAGCACTCACACCCAACCACGGCCTCACCGGTGCGGCTTGACAAGGCCCAGGGCCTCACCTATGATTTGCTCATACACTGCAAACATTACTGTGAGTTTTATTGTTGTGGAGCTCTGCTATATACATACTGCACATTACATTAATAATGGGATGTAACAAAGTTTTTGTAGTGGGCCTGGAAAAAAATGGGACACTGTCTGGAGTCGACGTTGTGGAGCTGGATGGGTCTAGTGTATGGGGATGACTGGGTGGGTAATTTTTTTAATTTTAACTACCTAAATTAAAGCATTAAGGGCTCTATTACATTCCTTGTACAAAAAAGCTCGCGCAGCGTGTTAATTTGTGCGCAAAGCGTTAAACATTAACGAGCGTAACTTAAAGCTGGTATTACAATCCGCGCACACTTTTTCATCCGTCAAAAAATAACGCGCGTAAAAAAGACGAGCAAAAACGCACGCGCATTAACGTTGCGCAGAAATCGGTATGCAGGCTGTTTTTTCACGCGATTCAGCCAATCAGAATTAAGAACCCCAATTGTCTCCCGTTAGGTTTTTGTGCCTGCCAAAAACAATCTGCGTATATATGCTGCGGCAATAATTAAAACACGCACAACTTCTCAATTTTATTAGAGAAAAAAGATGTCATCTGCGCTCGTTTCTATATACACTATATTGCCAAAAGTATTCGCTCACTCATCCATATGCGAGTCAAGGCAGGTGAGCGAATACTTTTGGCAATATAGTGTATTTCCATGTACAACAAAACACTATCAGGCGGTTTTGGTTTGTTTTAATGGCCATTGAAATGTAAGCTCACTCGCCCCTTCAAGGCACCTCTTTGTAGAGTGAGTCCTAACCAACGTAGCAGAAGCTGTTCTACTGAGCAACTCCATGCCCCTCCTACTGCTTTTCAGCTAAGGAGAGGCAGACAATGGTGGGTTTCATTTATACACGCACCAAGCACTTCACATTTGGGGTTGAAAACAAAAGCATGGAAAAATAATAATAAAAACACGCACAACTTCTCAATTTTATTGCTTGGGTATGTGTAGAATGTGTAACTATACGTTGCTGTATTTTTTTCTTTTTGGACTGGTGTATTTGGGTTCGGCCGGGACGTTCAGATTTGCCGTTACCACCAGCTTTTCATGATGTTAAAATTATGCGCGCAAACGTTGTGCGTTAAATTTTGCGCATAGATTGTAATACCATTCGCGTACCAGCGCACAGACGCATTTGCGCTCACAATGTTAAGTATAGGACATGCAACGTACATTACGCTCGCAAAGGGTTCGCGCAGGTTCACCCGCGTTAGACGTTAACGCACATTTTTTGCGTAGACATTGTAATACGACGAGGGGTTTTGCCCCTCGGGTTAATGCGTTTTTGCGCATGCGTTAAGATTAGCGTTGGGAATGTAATAGAGCCCTAAGTGATTTAGCAAATGCAAAGCATCCTATATTTTTTTAAACCAGTGAAGGCCACTGTGTGGTAGGTTTGCAACAGAGTAGCTAACTATTTATCTAAAATATCACTGCAACATATGGAATCGAGAGGGTCTTCTTCACAAAACGGTAGGTTTCTGGCAGCATCGAAGAAAAAAATATATTAAAAAGCAAAGAGTGTTGCATAAAACATAATGTCTGCATCTTCCTCTGGGTTAATTGCAGAATAGATTTCTTTCTTTGCAGAAAATAAAATGATTAAATCTATTCAGCGATAATCCTACAAACTGCTTCCCTCTAAGGCCATCACATTCATTCTTGCTTAATTTGGCACTCTGTCTAAATATAACTCAATACACTCCGCGTTAAGCTGCATTATCAGCGTGAAGAATTTGTTAGTTTGTACAAGTCAAACCATTTCAATGAATTAACATTATTTTATTTTTATATAGTTTTTAATGTTTGTATTTTAAAGATAACATTTTGAATTTGGCCTCATTAAAATCATTATAAAAATAGAAGGAGGGATTTAATCTCTCAAGCATAATGTAGAGTTTAGCAGTAACTTTGGAATTTTTAAAGAATGGATCACACAAGGTGTTCAAGTACATAATTTCTATAGAAGACGGACTCCAGCAATCTATTATTTTTTGTTTTATTTAACCTGCAAAATATGACACAACACAATACAAATGTCATACACCATGTGCATATAACTATGGTATTAACCACTTGGCTGCTAAGGACAAGCTCAGTGCATCCAGCCAAGTGGTTCTCCTGTGCTATGGATGCGTTGAGTGCGTCCTAGCACAGGAGGCAGCAATCGGCCGGTATTCTGGACGATTGCTGCGCCCCCCCAGCGTGGGCTGACATCTTGGATGTCAGCCCGGCACTCCGGGACCTCCACGGGGACAAAAGAAGTCATCGCGTTAGCGCGATGACATCTTTTACAGGCGCCCCCCGCGAGTGCGGGGAAGGTGCCTGAAAGGAAGGGGGGAGGTACTTTGGAGGTACCATATAAGGATCAGATACCGAGTTCTTGGAGGAAACGTGACACTAGGCCAGTAAGTATTTTGGTGTTTTGTTACAATATTTATCAAACATGGGTAAACAGATAGTAGCAACGTCTAATTATCTGAAGACGTCTGCAAATTTCCATACCCAAATCATGACAGCTTCATCCAGTGCTCGCTGGTAAGTTCTGCAGATATCCTGCTTTATATAAATTGACCGTGAATGATTTTTATTCCCCTTAGAGAGCTTCTAAACTTAGTAATTAGAGGGAAGAATAAAAAAAACAATAATAGCTCCATACTCTATCGTGTAATGGAAACAAACTGAAAGCAGATGTGTCGGAATAAAATTATCTAAAACGCTATTGTTATTTTTTGTTTTATTGGCTGTGTAATCGAGTTTGTAGGACCAACAGGTTGGTTTGTGTAAATTAGATAAACAGTAAATTAAATATTTTCTCCGACTAGCTTTTAAATTGTGTTACGTTCATTTCGTTATCATTTATATTAACTATTTCCGCTTCAACCATACACAATGGCAGATGTTCAGAGCCCAAAGGTAATGCTGCTGAACTCATTTGCAAGATTGCACAGATCACAATGTGTCTGTAACATGTCAACAATTTTATGGATCGCAAGTATCTGTGGCTCAGAGAGTGAAAATGTGTTATGTAAATCTACTATGATGTATCATATAATCCCCGAATGGAGGCACAGCAGAGATACGCATCAGGTTGATAAACCCTGATTAATTATGAAGTACAAAAGGAAAATTAAAATATGGTTTTTATCACATCGACGGAGCCACCAGTCTACATCTGCCATTCAAGACTGCGGGAGAGTCGCCAAAATTAAATTAGGACCCTCGGCTGCTGCGGAGGTGCCACTGGAAGATCTTGGGCCTACATCTTGAGTGAAGCCTGGGCCGGGCGGTACTGCGGCCGCGCTGAGCACCACTTCCGGGGACGCGACCGTTAAACCATCGGAGGCAGATTTTATATTTCCCAGCCTGGAACGCAGGAGAGCTACGGCGGAGAGATTGAGACCCTCGGCTGGTGAGGAGGTACCGCTGCAGGTTCGTGGACCTGCGACGTGAGGGGTGCCTGGGCCGGATAGGGCCGCGGCCGACGCCGCTCGACACTCCCGGGGAGAAGTTAGCAGGGTAAGTCCCGGAGCAACGGACTCTCATCTGTCCCTCCGCTTCCCTCCGCTTCGCACGGCGATCTCTCACCGACGCCCGGGCATCCGGAGGCCTTGTGCGGCGGTCCCCGGCTGCAGCGCCCGATTGGGTCCTCTGTGGAGTGGAAAGGGGACGGGACCTCGAGCGCGGCGGTCGCCCCCGGAGGACTCGAGTGAAGGGGAAGCCCGGTGCCGCGGAGATTCGTCCGAACCCTCGGGTGCGGGGGGGGGCCTCCGGAGTCTCGTGGGCCCACTGCACGAGTGGATCCTGGGCCGAGAGCAACCGCCATCTTGCTGATCACAGCTTCCGGGGACACGGCAGCAGACCCACCCGAACAGCACCGCATACCCTCGGGGCAAGTCTCGGAACGGTGGACTGACATTTACCACACCACCCTGCTCCGCACAGTAATCTTCCCCTGTCACCTGGACATAAGATCATTTGACATGAAAGGGGGCAAAGGATTTATAATGGACAAATATTACTATCTTTAACGACGGGTATCTGGCGCTAGCTGACTCAGCCTTCAATCTGATCCCGGACAGAACTGCAGACTTATCTGGCTATCCTCTGCAACATAAACAGCATAATATTCAACATAAAAATCATGAATATATAAGAGGTGGAGGGGGGAGATGGATGACGGCCACTTGGAAAAGAGTTATGTAGCCTGAGCTCCGCTTCTCCAGACTGATTTCCCGCTCCAGCGGCTCACAACGGCGGAGGTGTAAACTGTAAACTGCAAAGAACCCCTACGGGCTTCGGAACCCCTTAATATCACGGAATGGCACCCAGCAAGACCCCAAAGGCGGCCGAACTATCGCGCACTGGGAAGGCCCGCGAGAGAACCCATGATGGCGCTCAAGCTACCCGTGCGTCTGGATCCCCGAAATCGACGCAATCAGAGGAGGAGGAAATTCAAGTCCAGACCCTTTCTGCATCAGCTCCTGCTTCGGGCCTTCAACTTCAGACCATGCTGCAAGATCTCAGGACCACCATACAAGAAGATTTTAAATCCATCACTGCATCTCTTCACCAAGAAGTTCGAGAACTGGGTGAGCGCACTGACGCCCTGGAGTCTAAATCTGATGAACTGTGCCTGGCTCACAATGAATTGGTTGACGCATATAAAGAATTAAAAACGGTGAATGAGACCCTTCTTCTCAAAGTGACGGATCTGGAGGATCGATCCCGCAGGAACAATATCAGAGTGCGTGGCATCCCTGAAACGGTTAAACCAGCGGAGTTAAACGTATACCTCCACAACCTGTTTCGTGTTTTGTTACCAGAAGCCTCAGAGATGGATTTACAACTGGATAGAGCACATCGTATCCCGAAACCGAGACATTTGGAGCAAACATTATCAAGAGATGTCTTAATGAGAGTTCACTTTTTTCGGATTAAAGAAGCCCTTCTGTCCGCTATGCGAAATTCAGCTGGATTGCCTGCACCATATACTGACCTCTTATTCTTCCCTGATCTATCTGCCGCCACCATGGCCAACCGTAGGGAGTTCCTGCCAGTGACTAAGATTCTCCGTAACCACCAAATCCAATATCGCTGGGGGTTCCCCGTGAAACTGCTGGTAACTCATAATGGAGTGGTGACCACGCTGCGTGATGTCCAGGAAGGTCTTGCTACCCTGAAGTCGTGGAACCTGATTGGGGAATATACGCCACCGCATCAGACCCCGCCATCTCCGCAGAAAGTGTCGCCGGAATGGCATCGTGTAAACACCGTAAAATGAGTCTGGTCACACTGTTCTGACTCTGCTGGACTTTATTGTCCTTATTCGTTTTCTGGAGTTCTTACCGGAGGGATTTTCTGATGCCGACCTTGATTGTTGCACCGCTCTTTCGGGAGTAAGTGAGCGGGGGGTCTGCCTGGAGGAGGCTCGTTGTCTGTTTCTCTCCCCTCGATGTTTGGGAACTCCGTCGATTGAGCTTCGCCCCCGTTTCTCCCCCTGGTACTCCCAGGGCTGGCCCACTCATTGTGTGGCCTGGGAGTTTTGATGTACATAATTTTTGGTGCCGTTTGCACTGATCCCCGTCCTTTTAGACAGGGTTTTTTTTTCACTGATTTTTTTCTGTTTTTTCCTTTTTTTTTCTCTCTTTTTGTTTCTGTTTGCACCATATTACTATGTACACTTCATTCCTGTTGCCAGATACACCGTAAAATAGTGACTTATTGCCAGACTAAGGAATCTCTGACTGTAATCGTATGGCTCCTGTCTGATTTGATACCTGAGGTTGGGGTGACCTCATGTCGTTGTTTATGGCTCTCTCGGCTCTGAGTATCGTGGATATGTGTAATGTAAAATGACTGTTAAAATTGTTTCGTTGAATGTAAAAGGGTTGAACATTCCGCATAAGAGACACTCCTTATATGCAGACTTACGTCATCAGTCTCCAGATGTGGTATGTCTCCAGGAGACACATTTCAAAGCGGCTGCCCACCCTAAATTGTACCTACCAAGCTATCCCCATCACTTTCACGCTACAGCCGCAGTCAAGGCGAGAGGGGTGTCCATTCTGATTCATCAGAATGTGAGCTTTAAACTTCATAGAGTGGTCACTGACCTCAACGGACGCTATCTTTTTCTTTTATGTGACATCAATCAAACAAAATACACTATAGCTAATTTTTACTGTCCCAATGAAGGCCAACTCTCGTTCCTCCGCAAAGCCATGGTTAAGTTACTTGAGATCTCAATGGGGAGACTTATA
Organism: Leptobrachium leishanense; assembly: GCA_009667805.1. Lineage (NCBI taxonomy): Eukaryota > Metazoa > Chordata > Amphibia > Anura > Megophryidae > Leptobrachium > Leptobrachium leishanense. Next base: position 25,283,684 of record CM019069.1, read on the forward strand.
GTCTGTGGGGACTTTAACCAATCTCTTGACCTGCCCAACCGGTCTACTAAGTCTCAGCGCTCCTCAGTGCGTAATTTTGCTGCTCTGCTAGCGGAGTTTCACTTGTTTGACATATGGCGTATTCTCCACCCTAGTGATAGTGATTACTCATTTTATTCTGGAGCGCATAAAACGTACTCTAGGATAGATTTCTTTTTTGTTACTGCTGACTTACTGACCCTGATATCCGACACCGCAATTGGATCTATGTCCTGGTCTGATCATGCCCCCATTACCCTAACACTTCCTGATTCTCGACCACCATTGGGACACTCACCGTGGCGTTTAAATGACTCCCTGCTATCCAGACCTGAGGTAGCGGAAGACGTTAAAACGGCCTTAGAAAATTATTTTAAGGAGAATTTGACCCCAGAGGTTAGTCCCCTGACTGTATGGCAAGCTCACAAAGCGGTGGTGAGAGGAGTTTTAATTAAATGGGGCGCCCATTTTAAGAAACTAAACGCAGCACACAGATTGACCCTGTTACGTCAAATTCATCACGTCACTACCTTGCATAAGAAACAGCTTAATCCCGCAGACAGGTCTACCCTAGTTGGACTCCAAATGCAGTTAACAGAGATGGATAAAAGAGATTATGTATGGGCAGCGCGTAGGCTTCGTACTAAAATGTATTTATATAATAATAAATCGAGTAAAATGATGGCCAATAGATTGCGCAAGAAAGTGGCAAAGGCTAGAATTGAGCGTCTGGTAACGGCGGATGGGAAAGTTTGTCAGCATCCCCAACAAATAGCAGAATGTTTTGCTCAATATTACAGAGAACTATATAATTTAAGTCAAGATAAAAAGTTGCCTCAACCCACTATCCAGGAGATTTTTCCATTTTTACGGAGACTTAATCTCCCGACTTTAACAGAAGACGTTTCTCAACGACTGACGTTCGCCCCGACCCTAGGAGAACTCCAAGCAGCCCTTTCCTCCCTTAAGGCCAATAAGGCTCCTGGTCCAGATGGATTTACAGATTTATACTATAAAACCTTTTTCCCCCAATTGAATCCACATCTTCTTTCTACATTGAGTCATATATTCCTTTCAGGGGGTGCTTCCAGCGACTGGCTATCCGCGACCATAGTCACAATTCCCAAAACGATACCACCTGGGGATAACTGTACTAAATATAGGCCCATCTCCCTTCTAAATGTCGATGTCAAGCTATACGCTAAAATTTTGGCTAAAAGATTGGCGGATATTATGCCCTTACTGATTGCTGACGACCAGGTAGGGTTTATCAAATCCAGACAAGGCCCGGATAATACTAGACATGTGCATTCGTTTTAGTACTAAAACGATTTAGTCAGAATTTTGGGATAATTTAGTTTTAGTATGAGTCAAGAGAAACGAAACTGCTCAGTACAAAAAACGAAAGAAACTAAAATAAAATGCACTACATTTTAGTTTCAGTCCTTTTTGTGATATTACATTGATGAGTGAAAGAGACCAGCAATGAAGAGCGCGACATCGCAACATCCGAAGTTCTGCACCCTCCACATGCCAATGCAGTAGGATGTTCTATACAGAGAGGGGCATTAATTAATGCAGGAGGATGTTCTATACATTATACAGAGAAAGGTATAAATTGAGGAGGATGTTCTATACAGAGAGGGACATTAATTAATTCAGGAGGATGTTCTATATATTATACAGAGAGGGGTATTAATTAACGCAGGAGGATGTTCTAAACATTAAACAGCCCTTTAAAACCAGTGGCTGCGAGCGCTGAGATCGGCTGCTTGTTACATTATCTCTCAGTACAATGTATCAGGCTCAGTTGTTACAGTAACTGACAGTAACAGCGCTCAGAGTTTCAGTAAAACAAGGAAATAATATTGTTCTAACCTCTCTGAGCGCTGTGATGAGCAGCAGTCAGTTACTGTAACAGCTTTGCCAGACACGGGGCACTATTACAATGTTGGTGATAACTTAACCAGAGCTGTTGTAAACTGAAAACCTCCATAGGCTATAATGGCTCTGGGAAGTTTACAACAGCTCTGGTTATGTTAGCACCAACTATGTAATATGGCCCACATTGTGCTGAGAGTGAGAGATACTGTAACAAGTAGCGATCTCAGCCCTCTGAGGAGCCACTATAATAGTAATTGTATCCATTGGTTTTCGGATGAATGAAATTAGTTTTCATACTAAAGAACTGAAAACGAATTTCTTTAGTAACTAAATAAATTGCATTTTAGGATTAATCCATTAGTTCAAAACGAAATTTTGTGCTGTGCACATGTCTAGATAATACCATCAAGGCCATGGCCTTGATGGACCATGCTATCGACACAGCCACGCCATCATTAATTTTATCTCTAGATGCCGAGAAGGCGTTTGATCGCCTACACTGGGTATTTTTAGAACACACTCTCTTAAAATTTAACTTCCCCAGAGAATTTATTAAAGCCATTATGGCACTTTACTCAGGCCCCAATGCAAGGGTATTACATGCAGGTTTCCAATCTACAGTGATCCCCATAACAAACGGCACGCGACAGGGATGTCCTCTCTCCCCATTGTTATATGCGTTAGCGCTGGAGCCATTGGCCCAAGCTATTAGACAATCTGACGGGATTGAAGGACTAATGGTAGGACCTACCGTGTGTAAATTGAGCCTTTTTGCCGACGATATTCTACTGACTCTGACTAACCCTCTCATCTCTTTGCCAACCCTGCATTCAATACTGACGGAATATGGGAACTTGTCGTACCACAAAATTAACGTACACAAAACCCAGGCTTTGATTTATGGTATCCCTGACGCTGAACTAGCTACTCTTAAGTCCCAATATCCTTATGAATGGCGGAATAGGTCATTGACGTACTTAGGTGTTAAAATGTCTTTTAACAAAACCCAAATGTATAAGCTTAACTATGCACCACTAATTCCCATGGTCTCGACCCTCTGCCAACAATGGTCAAAAGCGGAAGTGTCTTGGGCGGCTAGGATTAATGCAATTAAGATGATGCTTTTACCTAAAATACTGTATGTTTTTAGAGCTCTACCGCTACCAGCTCCTATGTCGTTCTTTAAAACGATCCTCTCACACCTTTCCAACTTCATATGGCGAGGTAAACGACCACGAATTAAAATTGCGATCTTGCACCAGCCTGTGGATAGGGGAGGCTTAGGCTTACCCAATATACTACTATATTATAGAGCAGCCCTGATGTCAAATTTGGGCCGCATATTTGCGGAGACCAGCCTCCCACAATGGACCTCACTGATTCTGCCCTGCTCGCTGCCACATGATTTTGGGGGTCTGTTATGGACTCCTCGGTCATGTAGAATGTTGAGGGACGACTTCCCGGCCTTGCCCGCGTTACTCATGCGGGTTTGGGACGCGACTCGTTCTCTCTTGACTGCGGTCCACCCCCTGTCTCTGGCCTCCCCCATCTTGATGTTCACTCATTTAATCCCAGATTTTGATCCTCGCCCATGGTGTCGTAACTCACTTAACAACTTGTCGTCCTTTTATGCATCCCATGATATCCTGCCCTTTCTCCAGCTGCAGGAGAGACACTCTCTTCATCGTAATCTGGGATTTCACTTTATGAGGCTGAGGTCCTGTTTGGCGAAATATGGTTTGTTACATCTTCCTCCTAACGCGGACATACTAACTCGGTTTGAGCAGTACTGCTTAACTCCATCTCCTGACTCACGACTCCTGTCACTGACATATCAGACATTATTAACTAGGGCTCCTATCTCAGCATGGAGATTCCAAGTGAATTGGGAAAGAGACCTGCAACATACACTCTCAGCAGACCAATGGAGGGACTGTTTTCTCTTAGACTGTAAGAAATTCCGTTGCATTTCATTAGTGGAGGCTAGGAAAAAGATTTTATATCGCTGGTATATCACACCGGACAGGGAACATCATTATAATTCACGGGTGCCTAGAACCTGCTGGAGATGTGAGGAGGAGGAGGGCACCTTTTTTCATACATGGTGGACTTGCCCCAGGCTTACTCCACTATGGGATCAAATAGCCGCCCTGAGCTCGGAGATTCTAGACGTTGAGCTTGTCCCAACACCGGAGGTGTTCCTCCTGCAGCTGTTCCCTGACTCTCTTACTAAATTTCAGAAGCAGTTATTGGCCCATATTCTGTCAACCACTACTACTCTCATTGCTGCTAAATGGAAATCGAATATCATTCCCGCAGTAGGTGCTATTAAAACCAGACTGGGAGAGTTGAGATCCTTGGATGCGATGGCTAGAGCGCTGATGGGTCTGACTGGGGTGGGAGTGGACCACTGGTCGATCTGGGATGCGTATACGGTGAAAAGTTTAATTTAATATGTCTATATAGAGTAATAATCATGCATCTGACAATAACCTGGCGATATATAGAGCTAGGAAATACGGGTATTTGCTGTGTAGTATGGTGCTGTGTTATGTTTTAAGTTCTAAGTCTTTTATAAGTTAGGTAGTTTTTGGGAGGGGTTAGGGGGGGGGATTTTGTGGGGGGTACATTTTTTTTTTTTTTTTGGGTGTTTTTTGTTTGTTTATGTTTTGAATTTTGATTTTGGGTTGTTGTATTTTTAAGTATCTGCGAAAGGATTTTGTTTTCTATACCTGCGATTTCGGCGCTACCAGTAGGATGTAATGTACATGTATACTGTTTGGTTGAAGAAATATAATAATAAAAAAAAAACTTTATTTCAAAAAAAAAAATATGGTTTTTATTCATTTACACTGCCTTGAAGTTTCGATTTTGAAAAGGAATTGCACTTTTCACCTATATTAAATCATATAAACATGATGAAAAAAAATAACAATCTGCAGCTGTTACCAGAGCTTAAATTAAATATATAATAAAATTATGTTTCACAAATTTATTGCATTCCAAATATTCTGTGAGGCTGTATGTTATATAAATATTGATGCAATGTGGAGCCCGGAAGCAAACACATTGTAGCACAGAGCAGCACATAATCAGCTAGACCAGGAACATAAATGCATTTCATCGCAAGCTGTGTTACCCCAAGCTTTGCTGTGCAAGCATAGTAAACAAATGTCTTTTTATGTTCATTCAGTAAAAGGCTGGAAGATGTAAAGCGGCAAAATATGAAAAATTATTCAGGTTTATTCATATATGATTTATATATGCGATGTATATGTACTGTTTTTACTACATTTTCCTTTTGAAGTTTAATAAGCATCTATATCATCTGCAGCAATGTGTAATTGTGCATATACAGGCAATAAACTAGTCAATGCAAAAATGAATAGAGCATATTTGTTGTGAAGGGAAAATGTAGCATTTGTGACACTCTCAGGGTAATTCAAAGAGATTCGAAAAGTCACCGCACGTTCGGTGACTTTTCGTTCTCTTCAATTCGGTTCGTTTTGCCGATCCCATTTCGGTGACCCTGCGGTGTATTCAGCAAACACCACAGGGTCCCCGAATTGCAGGGAAAGGCTGCCGCAAACCTGGCGAAAACTAACCGCAAAACCCACCGAATGCACGCAGAAAAGCCACAAAAACATCTGGATTAACCTGCCGAAAACCAAGCCCGAGCAGGAGCCGAACACAGCCAAAGCAGCCGAAGCAGCTGAGACCTCAGACGAGGGAGGTGAATAAATTAGCAAAACAGTTTGTGTGAATCTGTGAAAATGAAACGCTGTTTGCAAAGAAACTACTGAGCGAAAATGTCTGAAATTTGCATATGAGGTCCAGGGAATGATAATAAAGAGGGCTGTTACAGAAAAAATAAGTAAATTAAAAAAAAAAAAAAAGAAAATCGGACTTTTAAAAAAAAAATTAAAATTAAGAAAAATGCTTAAAATATCCTAAAAAATCTATAAATAAAGAGACTCTTTACTGCAGAATTTCATAATGAACGGTTTATTAGATATTGAATTAAAACGGGAATATTTTTAACATTGAAGTCTATGGGATTCTCCTGAATTTCCCTTGCCGAATTAAACCACCGAATGGCAGGGCATTAGGGGAACCTTTCACTGCTAGTTTGTGATCTCTGAATAGCCGAAGCAGTGCTTTTTCATGGGGATTTCTCTGCCCTCGAACAGGCACCGAACAGGCAACGTATGTGCAGGCAATTCGCCAGGATTTGGCGTATTGCCTGCTCTCTGGATAGCCGAATGGCCAGGAAGGGTAACCGAACACTGATTTTCAGCATTTGGTTACCTTTCTCAAGCAATTTGGAGCTCTTTGAATAACCCTGTCTAATACAGTGGTCTCTGCATGATCATTAACAATCTTAAATAAAAATTTGGAAAGAAACAAAAGACCGCAGAGGGACCTTTAACTGAAGTGGCAGATACTGTGGTTTAAAGTGGCAAAAAGGAATCAATCATTAGAGGAACCAGGATAGGAATGACTTAAGATAAACTGAGCACAAGCAAAGAGGCATGTTGTCAGGGTTATGTATACAGGCTTATGGACCATGTATGGCAATATTCCCCTCTTGCCGGTAACAGGCAGCTGCAATTTCCTGCCACTGACTATTCCTACTGTGTCCCGGTGCTTTTTGAAGTTTTGGAACCTACGTTTTAAGTTATTGTGTAAAAGCAAATTTACTTGAAACCAGGTTCTGAGAGAAGGTATTCTTTTAGGAATACCATCTCGAGTCAAGAACAGCAAGCTACCATGGAATAGCTTAACCCCTTCGCTGCTGAGCCATTTCATGCCTGTGTGCCGAGCTCATTTTTACCGGTTTCGCTCATCATGTTTAACTGCGTTTTCAAGCCATATTTTATTATATGACCCAGACATGTTATATATCGTTCTTTCCGGCAGACTCGGCAGATTAATAATATATCATTATTATATGTATACGTCATGTCTTGCCTGAATATTATAACAAGAAATGCAATCGAATTTGAATCTTCAATAATCTGCAACGTGTAAAGTGTTTCTTTCACATTTTATCATGCGAGCGTTTACGGTTACATTCTCTATGAGTTGCGCTTGTTAAAAAAAAATTAGAAATGGGGGGGCGTGTCCGGCGGCTAACCAAGATGGTCGCGTGATCCCGGAGCTCCGCTCTCATCCCAGCTAACATCAGCCTTACCGCAATCCAGCCCGATGTGTTTTGGAGCAGCCTACACCCCCTGGACCCAGACAGCACCAGGTACCAGGAGATGCCTCCAAAGTTAAAAAAAATCCTCCCACGGGCCGCCTGCCCGCTCTATTTGGAGACCGCACGCCAGGCAGGGAACCCTCTGCCTCCCCTAAGATGGCGGCCGCCACCCCGCGCTCACCAGACAGCGGCCCAGCAACACGTGGGGATATAGAGGGGTTGCTCTCCACGTTCCGAGCGGACATTAAGAGAGATATACAGGAGGGGCTAGCGGCAGTGAGGGCCGAGATTGATGCGGTGGGAGCACGAACAGACGCTCTAGAAAGGGCAAACGATAACTCAGCCAAAGCTTATAACGAAATGGCCCAGCATCTGGAGGTTCTCACTGAAGAAGTCCACCAACTCCAGCATGCTCAGGAGGATCAAGATAACAGATCCCGTCGGAACAATATACGCCTCAAGGGGTTCCAGAAGACGTTACTGACTTACAGGACTTTATGCACAGGTACCTGCTCAGTCTCTTGCCTGATACACCCCCAGAACATTGCTTGTTTGACGGGTTCATAGAGCCTTGCGACCCAGGCACGACCGGGAGAGCGACCTAAGATATTATTGCTAGATTTCATTATTATGGGGTGAAAGATGCGGTGGTTGCAGCTGCCAGAACGCAAACTCCGTCCATTGACAACGTTATGCCGAAACTGTTTATTGATCTCTCTCCAATTACTCTACAAAATCGCCGCTCCTTTAGGCTAGGGTCAGACTGAGGCAGTGCGAACGCGCGTTCTGGGCAACTTAATCACGGCCGCACTAGCAGCAGATGCCGGGCAATGACGGCCAATATACGAAGTACGGTCGCACAAAAGTCCGGCTGCGCAACGCAAGTGGAAAATGAACGCATTTTTTCGAGAACGTTAAACCACTAGTACTGACGTACAGAGTGCGCTGCGTCCGCTAGCGGTGTGTGTGAGTGAATTGGAGACATCAGACGCTGCTAATGTCGGCCAACATAACGTCCAGATGCAAGAAGTGTTTTATTGATGATCCGTACAAAATCACGGATGAAACTGCGCATAGTATGACCGCTATTGCGTATTCCGTGAAAAAATACGTCCATTCTTCGAACGCACATTTTCACGGACAACGTGAAAAATGCGTTAGTCTGACCCTAGCCTTAAACCTGTTACGGACCTCCTGATTGCGAACAGCATCAGATATCGATGGGGATTCCCGTTTAAGCTTGTGGTATCCCACCACGGCTCCACGCACATTCTGGAAGATCTGCAGAGGGCTGACCGGTTTCTCCAGGCGCTGGGCCTAGCAGACGCGCGATCCTCTCCACCACGAGGGGGACCCTTTTCACCGCAACGAATGGAGACCGAATGGTCGCAGGCCTCGCCAAAAGAAAGACGGCCTCGTCCCTCGCCACCCCCTCCACCATGAATGCAGTCTTTACATTTTGCCGCCGGAGGCATACACGTGGCTGCAGGGTCTCTGCTGATTCTGTAATATTCTCGGATTTGGAACTTGTCTAAGTTTCTTTCTCTTTCACACACCACACACAGCCTTCTTGGGATGATGGTCCTCTGATGGGATCCGAACGAGATCTGGTTCACACCACTTGGTGGATGTCGAAGACCACCCCTCCGCCCAGGGCTCTGGGCGCCCTTCTCGGTCTCTCCCCTGAAGGGGACATCTTCGGGGGAAGGTTGGAAGCCGAGACTGTTCCCCTATTGGTTGGGATCCTAGTCGGATTGTACTTTTTTTCAATCCGAGTCCTTATGTCTTTTGTGCTTTCCTTTTTGCTTTTTATTTTTCCTTTTTTTACCTTTTTTTTTTACTCTCTTTTGGCAGGCGGATTTAGTATTCCCTGGTTTTACCTTTTCACTTTTTCCTTTTTTCCTTTTTTTGATCAAGGTCTCAAAGGGTCAGGTAAACTGTGGTCATTTGTTATGGAATGTGATCTCTTATACCGCATGTCTGCTCTAGGATTCTTAATGCCATTGTCGATATCTCATGCTTTCATCAATATGTCTAGCCTCAATGTGTCAGAGTATATTCGCCCACGGAGGCCTTCCCCAAACATTTTCCAAAATGCCGTTACATGTAATTTCACATAACGTAAAAGGATTTAATATTCCAATGAAACGACGTAAGGCGATGAGATCCTATGTGTCTGTGGGTGCGGACATTCTCCTCCTCCAGGAAACGCACTTCGCGCAGGGTAAATCCCCCAGATTTTTTGATAAGAGATTCCCGTTGCATTACCACGCCTGTGCCCATACGAAACACCGGGGAACCTCTATTTTTTCCACTCCCGGGTTAATTTTGTACTTCGCAGAAAAGTGTCGGATAAGGAGGGGAGGTTTCTTTTTCTTCAGGGCACTATTGACAACAGACCAATTTCTCTCCTTAACGTCTACGCCCCTAACACCAGGGACCCTGCCTTTTATGTCCGGCTCTCGACTTTGCTAGAACCCTTTCCAGGGGGGGACGTGATTATCGGAGGCGACTTTAATTCCATCCTTGACCTGGCCTTAGATAGATCTACTGCCCCCACTCAGTCTGACTCTCATCCTAACCGCCCACTCCTTAAAGATTTTTTGCAGCAAACACAATTAGTAGACGCATGGCGCCTCCTACATCCCACGACAAGAGACTACACGTTTTACTCCCACCCGAACGTCACATGTACGAGAATTGACTTTGTCTTTGTTCCCCAACGGGTGGCGAGGGAGGTGTTATCTGCCAAGATACATGAGATCACCTGGTCGGACCATGCCCCACTGAGCGTGGTCTTGGCAGATGGGGCCAGGGGCTCTCCACGCCCTCCCTGGCGTCTTCCTGACGCCCTGCTACTGAAACCTGAAATCATAGCTGAAATGGACTCAGCCTTGGCAAACTTTGTCCTGGATAATGACCCCGCTCATTACCTCCCAGACCTGCTGTGGACAACTCATAAGGCAGTCCTAAGAGGTCGGCTCATAGGCCTCCAAGCGACACACTATAAACAATTACGCGCCCAAATGACAGAACTGACTACTACCCTTGCAAATTTAGAGAAGACGCACAAAGCCCAACCCGACCCGGTGATATGGAACAGAATAGTGACTACCAGAGGGGAATTGAATTCTCTGCAGACGGAGAGGGCTCTGGGTGACCTTCGTAGAGTTGGACAGCTATTTTTTGAGAAGGGTAACAAACCAGATGCGATGCTAGCTCGCAAACTGCGCGCTCTGCGTAAGCGCAACTCCATAGCCAAAATCCAGAGGTCAGGGTCCTCTCCAGCAGTAGCCCCGTTAGAAATAGCCGAAGAATTTGCGCGTTATTATGCTAAATTGTATGATGGCACAACAGCCCCACTGACAGCCAGAAACAACAAAAGATTAGATCATTTTTGGACCAATTACCATTACGTTCGTTGACTCACACGCAGGCGGCAGCTCTGGGGACCCCAATTACAGCTGAGGAGATCCTCCCATTTATGAAAGAACTCCGGACATCTAAAGCCCCAGGCCCGGACAGATTTAGCCCCTTATATTATAAGAAATTCCAAACTCAATTAGCCCCCCTCCTAGCAAATATGTATAATGGCTTCATGGAAGGCAGAAATCCACCTAAGGAGCTGTTGGCCGCCACCATAGTGGTGATCCCCAAAGAAGGGAAAGATCCCTCAACTTGCGCTAGCTACCGCCCAATATCGCTTTTGAATGTAGATATGAAAATTTACGCAAAGGTCCTGGCGACGCGAATGAGCCGCTATCTCCCATCCCTGGTACACCCTGATCAGGTTGGTTTTATCCGATCTCGCGGAGCCCCAGATAATATTCGCCGTACGGTGAACCTACTCTCCATAGCGCATGCCACCAAACAACCGTCATTACTGCTTTCCCTCGACGCCGAGAAGGCCTTTGACCGAGTGTACTGGACATATTTGTGGGAGGTCTTGAGGAGATTTGGGGTGGGAGACGAGATGATTGGGGGTATTCGCGCGCTATATACGACACCAACGGCATCTGTCACGACTATGGGAGGGAGATCAAGACCATTTGACATTTTAAACGGCACTCGTCAGGGATGCCCCCTTTCCCCGCTTCTGTTTGCCCTTTGCCTTGAACCCCTGGCGGAGCAGATACGATGTCACCCAGATATATCGGGTATAGCAGTGGGAGACAAGACCTACAAACTGAGCCTTTTCGCAGACGATGTCCTACTTACGATAACCCGGCCCCTTATCTCACTACCGAACCTGTACAGCTGCCTCTCTTCCTTTGGCGCCCTCTCTGGATATAAAATTAATATCGCCAAATCTGAAGCGTTAAATATTTCATTACCCCAGGAGGTTGTTACACACTTACGAGACTCATTCACCTTCCGCTGGTGCCCACACAGACTCCAATACCTGGGGGTCTATCTAACTGCACACATATCTCAGCTCTATACCTATAACTATCCAGACATGATTAAACATTAAATCCCTACTAAGGCAGTGGTCCTCTTACTCCATCTCCTGGATGGGCCGAATTTATGAGCTAAAAATGACGGCACTTCCGAAACTTCTGTACCTTTTTCGCACCTTACCGATCCCCTTGCCATTGACGATTTTACACGACCTCCAGTCAGCCTTTTACCGTTATGTATGGCAAGGAAAGAAGTCGAGAGTTTCCAGACTGATATTACGCCGCCCTGGAATACAAGGGGGCCTTGCGGTCCCGGACCTGACCCTTTATTATAAGTCGGCACAACTGACACAACTTCTACAATGGTCCTCGGGAAGGGGCAAGGTCTGTTGGGTTGACATAGAGAATGACTGCATTGCCCCCTCATGTCTCTCACACTTACCCTGGAGGCATCTCTCTGTGATTGAACGGACTCACATATTACCCACCACTGCTCACACATTGTCTATATGGGCTAAGGTTAAATTTCGCATGTCCTTAACCACCACTACATCTGGGCTGCTTCCCTTAAAAGATAACCCGCTCTTTCTCCCGTGGAATGGGGAGGAGGGACGAGCATTTGACTGGTGGCACAGGAAGGGCTTTACGACACTGGGAGCGGTGCTGCTGCAGGGGAAATTCCCCCGGTGGGAATATTTTAGAGAGTCACATGACATCCCATTAAGGGAGTTTCACCGATACTCTCAGATTCGACATTTTGTAAGTAGCCGCTTGAATATGGGCACCCCTGTAGTGACCTCATTTGAAAGCCTAGTAACGAGAGGTTCAAGCACTTCGGGAGCAATATCCCAATTGTATAGTCTTCTCCTCCGCCCGTCTCTCGAGCGCCAGTGCTCGTACCAACATCAATGGGAACTAGACCTGGGTCGCCAATTTTCCCGGGAGGAATGGGAGGCGATAACGGAGTCCTCGATGGGGATAACGACATGTATTTTGATCAAAGAGAATTGTTACAAGGTACTCTCCAGGTGGTACCTAGACCCGGCCCGACTACAGAAAATATATCCCACACTCACTGGCTTGTGTTCTAGAGGCTGTGGTCAACGAGGTTCGTTTTATCACATGTGGTGGGAGTGTGGCTGGTAACTGTCCTGTGGTCTTCAGTTTTTGCTATGATCTCCCGTGCCTTGGGTCTGGCAGTCTCTCCTGACCCCGCTCTGGCTCTTCTCAATAGTCCGTCTAGACGACATGGTCTATCGCGCCCCTCTTTCGACTGACACACCGTATTTGTACTTCAACCCGCATTTGTATAGCCCGATCCTGGAAACGAGACCTTCCCTCACTACCGGAGATAGTTGCGAAAGTGTGGTTTTTATATAAAATGGAACGCCTAACAGCACAATTACATGACACGCTCCAACAATGCACAAAGATTTGGGATCCTTGGGTTACGTCGCAGACTATGACGTAATCGAGTATAGTAATGTGGGACACTGAGACCTTGATTTAAAGTTTTTTTTTTTTTTTTTTTATTATTATTATTTTATTTTTTCTCTTCTTTTTGGTATTATTTCTGTTGTTAATAAAGTTGTTATTATGTATAATTCGCAGGCTCTCTCGAGGTACCGTTATGCCTCAGGGAAAGAAAACAGGTTCAGTTTTCCTATATAAGTCTACTCTTGTTCCTGATTTCCTGAGATTATGCACCGCTCTATGTGCTTTCATGAGTGCCTTATTGTTGTATTACTGAAAATCCAATAAAAATTATTTTCAAAAAAAAATTAGAAATGGGGGACTCGTTACATTTTTTTTGGGGGAAAATTACGTGATTTTTAACAAACGCACCCCATAGAAAAATTGTTAGTGCAGCATCATTGTTCACATTATAATTGAAATGGGAATAATATTGCTGCATTAATAAAATGAAAACACAAAAAAAACTGTTTATTTTTTAATTATTATTATTTTTTACTTTAACATGGTCATGTTTGGTATCATTGGAAAGACCATGCTCTGGCCATTCCAATGATACCAAACATTAACCCCTAGCTGCCACGGATCAGGAGATAAAGGGTTAATTTAATGAACATGTGGTAGCTAACAAAAACTATAAAGAAAAAATGTGAATTTTAATGTAGGTATATATTTTAATGATTTAATAATAATTTGCTGATATTTACATATGTACCTGCATTGTATAGATAAATATCCTTAAAATTGTTATAACCTGGCAAAAAATTTTTTTTTTTTATTTGTCCAATATTAATAAAATAAAACAAAATTAACATTTTTTTATGTTTCATTATTTCACCAATAATAACTAAACGATTATAACCACAGCATTTACTTTGAAAGTTTTAGCTACTTTGTCACAAATCTATATTCCTTGTCAGATCAATGGAGAATGATATTGCTTTTCCACAACCCAAAATAAATTGTCAAATATTTTCCTCACCTTGGTATTTTATTAGAGATGACCTATGCAAGATTAAATGCCAGCGGTGGATGACATTTTAAAACTTGTCTCATCAATCTCTGATAATAACACCACAATAAACATAATTATGAAAGGTAGTTTAAAGGACTCCAAGATTTGCATTTACAAGTATAGAACTTTTAATAGGTGTTCTGAATATTTTGCAATCTGCATCTCAATGTAAACATAGTGGCAGGGTGTACAGGTTGTTATATGTTATCATGAAGGACATTATTTCCGTTTTGATTTGAAGACATTAATTATTGAAGGTCAGTTACAGTTTTAGTTGTTGCTCCATTTTTTCCCTATGCCAATATTTTTCTCAACTTTTAAAGTGTGTTTACTAACATTCTTTTGAGCCAACTTGTTGTGTTACAGTGATACAATGTTTCAATGTTCCTGCTCAAGTGAATCCTTTCAATATGTCAATGAACAATAATGTTCGGACACAAATAATAAATGAATGTTATTATTATTCTTCCTAGCCTTTACTTAGCACCACAGTATGGTACCTTATTGTGCCATATTGCCAAACCATTATATTGCTTTAAAGTTTATATGTTATATTTATTATAGTTACTATACTATATACTATACACTTTATTTATATTATACAATACATTTATTCCCAATTCCCACACTCATTTGTTTACACAATGGCATAATCTGCACTGCAATTTAATTTTCCAATACTTTGCAATATTACCAAAATTTATCATTTATTGCCCACAATTGCCACATTAACCACAGCATTCACACGCTCACTGTTCAAATCTGCCATAGTATCCAAAACAGTTCTAAACACATCTGTCTGCAAGTAAACCCATAATAATTCACATTGCATCTATTTAAAGCCATAAAGTAAAACGGAGAAATGAATAAGCTAAAGGCATTTGCCTACGGCTCCCAGCTAGCACCAATGGCTCTCAATATGTTCAGCATTGAGAGCCATTGGATTGAATGTCTTCCTGTGGTCACGTGACATGCTGCGACTTACAGGAAGCAGGCAGCATGTCCCATTTAGACTAGCTCTGAGACAGCCCAATGGTGGAAGTGTCTTTCAGGATTAGTCAAAAAGATCCGAATGGCTGCCGAAAGGGAACCGAAAACTGAAAATCAGCATTTGGTTACCTTTCTTGGCCATTCAGTTATCCAGAGAGCAGGCAATTCGCCAAATCCTGGCGAATTGCCTGCACATACGGTGGCTGTTCGTTGCCTGTTCGAGGGCAGTGAATCCCCACAGAGAAGCAATGCTTCGTCTATTCAGAGAACACAAACCAGCAGTGAAAAATTGCCGAATTGCCCTGCCATTCGGTGGTTTAATTCGGCAGGTTTATTCAGGCGAATCCAATAGGCTTCAATGTAAAAAATATGCCCGTTTTAATTCAATATCTAATAAACCGTTAATTATTTTAATCTGCAGTAAAAAGTCTCTTTATTTATAGATTTTTTAGGACCTTTTAGGCATTTTTTGGGATTTTTTTTCACACATTTTTTTTACGTGTTTCTTTTAAATCGTTTTTTCTTTTTTCTGTGACAGCCCTTTTTATTATCATTCATTGGATCTTATATGTAAATTTCATACATTTTCACTCAGTAGTTTCTTTGCAAACAGCGTTTCACTTTTCAAACATTCAAGCAAACACTCCATTCGTCTGTGG
Source organism: Leptobrachium leishanense (assembly GCA_009667805.1). Lineage (NCBI taxonomy): Eukaryota > Metazoa > Chordata > Amphibia > Anura > Megophryidae > Leptobrachium > Leptobrachium leishanense. Next base: position 25,299,326 of record CM019069.1, read on the forward strand.
TGTCGGCTTTTTCCGGTGGATGCGCTGCGTGTAATTGGCTCCTGCTCTGGTTTTTCCGGCATTTTCGGCAGGGTTAATCCAGATGTTTTTGCGGGTTTTCGGTGTGCATTCGCCGGGTTTTGCGGTGAGTTTTCGGCGGGTTTGCGGTGACTTTTCCCTGCATTACGGTGGCCCTGTGGTGCTTGCTGAATACACCGCAGGGTCGCCGGAATGGGATCGCCAAATCGAACTGAATTGAGGAGAACGAAAAGTCACCGAACGTGCGGTGACTTTTCGATTCTCTTTGAATAACCCTGATTAAAAATGTAAACTAAGGAATTAAATTAGGAAGGTGGTGTAGCGAGGATGAAGAGGAATCCACCCCACTCGCTTAACCCCTTCACTACCATTATTCATGATCAACGGCAGCAGACACATCAGCCCAAGATCGTGTTAACATGATCTGGGGCTCTGCTGTACGACTGCAAATTAAATTTGTTTGGGGCTCCTAAAAGTGGCCCAAATATTTTAGCATTGTGGACATAATGCCCAGGATGCTAAAATAGTTTTAAATCGCTTTGGAGATATACTGATACATCAGGCTCTCTCCAGCCAATGCACGGAGCCTTGAACTGCATTTCTAGCTGCAGTAACTCCATTTGGCCAGTAGATGGTGACATATGCCTGTCTAATAGGTTATTACAGATCATGCCCAACTATTTCATACTGTATTATTATTTAACCACTTCAATGCTAAGGACGCGCTCAGCGCGTCCTCAGCATTGCCCCTGGTATGCGGAGGACGCGCTGAGCGCGTCCTCGCATTGGGGTCAGCGTTCGGCCGGGTACCGGCCGATCGCTGGCCCCTCCGGTGCGGGCTGACATCCTGGATGTCAGCCCGGCATCCGGAGCAGTGGCCGCCAGCATTATGTGTCATCGCGCCCCCGCGATGACACATAATTCAGGCGCCCCCCGCATGTGCGGAGGAGGCGCCTGAAAGGGAGGGGGGGAGGTCCTTCGGACCTCTCTCCCTCCCGATCGGCGGATCACAGGGGCTTAACCCAGGCATCATTTGGAAGGGCACAGCCTGCCCTTCCAAATGATGCCTGGCATTAACCCCTGGGGAGCTGGATCGCAAATCGGCGCTGAAAAGCGCCGATTTGCGATCCTTCCCGGGAGCTGGCCGACATCTTGGATGTCGGCCAAGCTTCCGGGAACTCCCCCAGAGGACTGGCGTCATCGTGCGCAGCACGATGACGCCAGTCCTAGCATTAACCCCTAACTGCCACGAAGTGTGGAGATAGGGAGTTCCAATGAACTCCCTATCTCCCGATCCGTGGCAGTTAGGGGTTAAATTTTGATATCGTTGGATCGGCCAGAGCATGGCCGTTCCAACGATACCAAACACGAAAGTGAAAAAAAATGTAAAAAAAAAATAAAAATAAAAATAAAAAAAAATTAAAAAAAAAAATTAAAAAAAAAAATAAACACTTTTTTTTTTTGTTTTTTGTTTTGTTAATGCAGCAATATTGTTCCCATTTCAATTATAATGTGAACAATAATGCTGCATTAACGATTTTTGTATGCGGTGCGTTTGTTAAAAATGGTGTCATTTTCCCCAAAAAAAAATGTAACGAGACCCCATCTCTAATTTTTTTAACAAGCGCACCCCATACAAAATATAACCGCAATTGCTCGCATGTTAAAATGTGGAAAAAAACACTTTACACGCTGTAAATTATTGAAAATACATATTTTATTGCATTTTTTGTTATAATATACAAACATGACATAACGTATACATATAATAATGACATATTATGAATCTACCGAGTCTGACGGAAAGAACGATATATAATATGTCGATGTCATATACTAAAATAAGCCTTCAAAACACGTTTAAACATGATGCGCAAAACAGGTAAAAAATGACCTCAGCACAGGGGCGGGAAAAGCCTCAGCAGCGAAAGGGTTAAAAACTATTATTTAAAAAAAAAAAAAAATGGTTCCTGGCAATGGATTTTTGGTAAATCAATTGGTAGTGAAGGTGATCTTGAATTTTCTTGTTTGTGCCGCAAATTTGGAGTAAATAATACTGAAAAATGTACACGGCATTTCAAACAAATATTTTATAACGATAAAGGAAAGGGGGGGTTCCTAGTGGCGCAACAATTGCGTACAACAGATCATAAAGTCGTACTTGGAACCAATAGATGCATATAAATCTTTACGGTTCGTATGAGAGCAACTTCACTGGTGCAGGTTTAGGTAAAGTGCTATTGCCACAGTAGTATAAAGTGCAACAGTTTATGCAGTATAAAGTGCAACAGTATTATAGTGCAACAATATATACATTGTTAAAGTGCATCAGTGACAACTTGAGTGTGTGGAAAAAACCAGCATAGCACATTAAAAAGTGCAAATGTGCGTATCGGCGTTATAAAGACTGGTACAGTCTGGGTATATACACTGGATGTCTATTAGTGGGTACATACAAGGTGACCTTACACTGATTCCTGTGTGTATTGAAGGTCTATTGTCCTCAATGTCCTTGCTTTCCAGAGGTCCTAGGATGGCAGAATATGCACTAAACGCGCTCTGCTTTACATTCGATGTATCGGTTCCTCCTATATCGTTGATTAACTCCACTCAAATCGGGAGATAAGGAACGGGGGAGAGAAAAAAATAACAATAGTGCAACAACGTTTGGATATTGGTACACGCTTTGGTGTTCAGTGATTGTGCACTTACAGGAATTAGAGCCGCTTAAATCCGGGCTCTGGAGTGAAGCGCCTGGTGTCAACTATAGGGTGACTACTGCCCTTCTTTAATACAGCGTCTTCACCTCAGGTGGAGAGACATAAAGGGAAAGAAAAGGGGAAGTGCTCACATGGCACAACATCAGTGATTACTGACTTGCTGTAGTGAGGGGGTAGTTGGTTACACTCACCAATTCGGGAGCCTTATCATTCCAGGCTCAACCGTTGCGCGTATGGTACTGCTTGATGGTGAGTACCTGGACCCCTCTCAGCTGTTCCTTTTGGTGCAGGTTGCAGTTTCCGTGGTAGATTCTGGTGGGCTGGCCTGGTCAGGTCGTTTTGGATTTACCAGTTTAGGTTCAGTAACCAGATACTCCTAAATGCTTGGATAAGGGTTTATTCAGAAAATTACAAATGCAATAAATAATACTCAGTTAAAATAGGGAGGGGGGGGAAAAAAAATAGTGGTATCTCGAGACGCGTTTCGGCGCTGTCCTGCGCCTTCCTCAGTCGATGTGCAAAACAATGGGCAAAAAAATATATGAAATAGGAAGAAAGTTCGTTGTCCCTTTTTATTTAGAAGGGTCCTGTGTGTGTTCCTCGTGTTTTCCGACTTACTTCCGGGTTCGCATGGTGTCGCGGTCACGTGGTGCCGTTCGCGTCATCCGATGGCGCCGCGGCCATCTTGGATGTGCGTTCCAGCGCTCTGTTTGCGTTCCATTCGCTGGATGTGATTCGCCGGTGGCGATTCTGCGGATTTGGGAAGCGAGCGGAGCCGGGATATGCAGTATTCCGCTCTGTGTGCCAATATTTGGTCCTGGGACAGTCTTTACTTAGTGCTGAATTTGTTTAAGATGTGATCATAGTCCCCCTTTCATAATCACAACGGGGATCACTTAAAATACGATATATAGCGACCAATATACAGCATGGCACAGATACAGTGATATATTGTGATACACTCTTATGTGCGACTGTTCAACAATGGTCACAGGATTAAAGAAGTAAGGTTACTGTGCCAATAGACGAACGTAATAGATACGGCATCTGTACAACACAGTTAGTAAAAAGCGATGAGTGCATATGTGACTGAATATTGCGAGGCCTAGATCTGGCAATAGAAAATGATGAAAAATGATGAAAAGATAAATGATCAGAACGTGGCAAGTGACTAGTTCATTGTTAAAACCTTGTGTTGGTATAATACCCAACTTAAGGGTCCGACTCACTTGATGGGAGCATATACTTTAATCTGGCCAATTGCTGGCTTTAGTTACCAGAAAAAAGGGTGCTATAGATAATAATGAAAAAAGGGGGAGGGGAGAGAACGGAGTGGAACTAAAGCGAATAAGAGAAGAGTGACTCTAACAGATGGATTGCTACATAATTAAGAACTTCAGGGGGGGGGGGCAGATTAAATGAAATACTGCTCCAGTTAATACAGTGGGGGTTAAAAGGCTCGATATAAATATAAAAATATATAATTAAAAATTATTAAAATTTATTAAAATATATACTATTAAAATCCACTAAAACGATGGGAAATATTGCGGAGTGGTCCCGAAATGGGTATAGAGCACATAAAAAAGGTAAGGACCGGTCCATGGGCTAACAATTAAGAAAATGGCAGAGTTCGAAGTCTGCATTGAGTCCTCGTGGTTGCATCGTATCTAGTCTAAAAATCCAGCTCATTTCTGTCTGTCCAATTAATTTGTCAATATTGCCGCCTCTCCACGGTGTTTCAATTTTCTTTACCCCAACGAAGGAAAGTCCTTCTGGGTTCTGGGCGTGCTTCAGTTTGAAATGTAATGGGACACTGTGTTTTTCATATCCATTCCTAATGTTTCTAATATGTTCTTGAATGCGGACGTTGAGCGGTCTCGTAGTTCTGCCTATATATTTCAAACCGCATGGACAGGTTAATAAATAGATGACATTTTTTGTAAAGCAGGTGATAACTTCTTTGATAGCGATTGGTCCTGTAGTTCCGTTCACTTGTGCAATAATCTGTTTTTTTACTTTTTGTGTTACGGCAATTTAGACAGTTTCCGCACTGATGGAATCCCTTCTTAATATTAAAGTGGTTCGGTCGTGCCAGGGTATTCTGTGTGTGTCGATGTGTTAGCTTCATTTTTAGATTGTTGACACCTCGACAGATCAGTCTGGGGTTTTCGGGTAATATATCCTTCAGTAGCGGGTCTCCTTTCAATATTGGCCAGTATTTTCTTATTGTTCTTCTGATGGTCCTATTCTGTGCGTTATAGGAAAATATAAAGGGTACGTTTTCATTGGTGTTTGATATTCTAATGTTCTTCTTCAATATTCCTGCACGTTCCCGGTTCCTGATCTCTGACCTTACGTTTTCTAAAGCGGCCGGATCATACCCTTTCTCTATAAAATCGCTTTTGAGTTTCTCTGATTGTATATCGTAAGTGCTCAGATTCGTACAGTTCCTTCTTATCCTGAGAAATTGTCCCTTCGGGACATTATCGAGCCATTGCGGCAAGTGGCAGCTGGTTTTTTCTATAAAGCTATTGACGTCTACTTTCTTAAAATATGTTTTCGTCTGAATTTCATTCTCATGGATAAAAATGTTGAGATCTAAAAAATTAATACATTCATGGCTCCAGGTTGTGGTAAGTTTTATCCCTTTGTTATTTTGATCTAGGTTTGCCAGAAAATCTTTCAGGTTGTTTGCATCTCCTCTCCAAATGAAAAAAATGTCGTCTATATATCTTTTATAGACGACGAGGTGGTCACGGTACAATGATAGAAAAGTGTCTTCCCAGGATGACATGAAAAGATTGGCATAGGACGGGGCGAAACGTGTTCCCATTGCCGTGCCATTGAGCTGTAGATAAAAATCGTCCTTAAAATAAAAATAATTATTTTCTAAAATCAATCGGATGCCTTCTAAAATAAAATCAATTTGGTCCGGCTGTAAAGTGCCTGCGCTTATTAGGGAATTCTCAACAGCCTTGATTCCTTCATTATGCGGAATAATGGTGTACAATGATTGTACATCACAAGTAACCAGCAATAGGCCTTCTTCCCATTTGAGGTCTTTTAAAATCTGCAGAATTTCTGTGGTATCTTTTAGGTGCGCTATGGTGTTGACAACATATGGTTGTAACTGATGGTCTAAGTACTCTGATATTCGACTTGATACTGAGCCTACACCCGAAATAATTGGTCTTCCCGGGGGATTAGTTGGATTTTTGTGGATCTTTGGTAGAAAATAGAAGACAGGAGTCCTGGGGTGTTCTATCTTAAGATATTTATATTCATGATTATTTAGAATGCCCAAGACGTGCCCACGTTCCAGGTATTCATCAAATTTTGTTTGGATATCTTTGGTTGGATTTTTATTGAGTTTCCTGTATGTTGTTGCATCACCCAGGATCCTCTCAGCCTCTTCTTTATAATAATCTGCGGTCATAATTACCGTGCCTCCACCTTTATCGGCAGGTTTGATCTCGATTTGTTCGTTGGAGACTAGTTCTTTGAGGGCTTTCTTTTCGTTCTTCGTAAGGTTGTCTGATTTAGTGGATGTTTTAACTTTCCCCAGGTCTGTCATCACCATTTGCTCGAAGGTGCTTATTTCTTGTGAAATTAGGGATTTGGGGAAAAAAGTGGATTTTTCCTTGAGGGTAGTATGTTGATAAAAGTGGACAGGATACTCTCTTGCTATGGGGTTTTTCATGAAATATTTTTTGAGGCAGAGGTTCTTTTTGAATTTTTGCAAATCAATGTACACATTAAACAGATCCATGTGTGCTGTGGGTGCGTACTTTAACCCCTTATTCAGTACTTTCATTTGGGCATCTGTTAGTGTAACATTTGTCAAATTATAGATCCCTCCGTTCTGCTCTGTTTCTCTTTTCGTCTTCGATTTTCTTCTGAGTTTTCCTGATCTACGCCCTCTTCTTGGTGGGATCTCTTCCCTGGGGACCAGCCTCTTCTGAGGGTGCTGAGGTTCCTGTTTGTTGGTCGCTGGGCCTGATGAAAATCCACATGTTCCTCAAGGGCTTCATACCTGTTGCTGGTGGGGAGTGTTAGATAGTCGTGATATTCATCATCTCTCTGGTTGTTCTGCCGAGGTCTTCTTTGTGGTGGTTGGTAAGTCCGGTTCTGCTGGTGATGGTAGTAAGGTTGGTCATTCCTGTATGTATCATATCTCCAATTGTTCCTGTGACCTCCATTCGGTGGTCTATAGTACGGTCTGTTGCTATATGGTCCTTCATTGTATCGGCCTTGGTTGTGTTGCTGCTGCCTTGTCCCTCTTTGGGGTAGCGGTGTCCTATAGGGTATTCTATCCTGTTGTGTCTTCTGGCGTGCGGGTGTCTGGAAATGTGACTTCGATGTGGCTTCTGTAAGATCTAGGGGAGTTCTTATTGATTCTGGATGATAGTTGTCCAGCTCTTCGGAGCTCCCTTGTTTCCAGACATTCCCCTTCTTATAATCTGACATATCCCTTAGATATTTTTTCTTTTTTCTTTCTTTAACATCTTCGTTGAGTTTGTCTAGATCTTTCTCTAGTCTTCCTATGTAGGAATTCATCTCTTGTTCTGAAGATGCTCTCAGGAGTTTCTCATGGGTCTTAGTAATGTTGTCATTTAGTTCTATCAGGATCTCATTCCTCCTCTCAATAATGACTTTCATACTATGTATTGAAAAGCCCTCCAACATTTTTTCCCATCTTTCTCGAAGTATGTTATCTTCATTGTCACCTGCTAAGCTTTTTGAAAAGCGTAGCCCTCTGGGTACCATATGGTCTTTAACATATTTATTAAGGGTGGTAACGTCCCATTTAGTCCTGATTTCTTTTTTCAGGTCTTTCTCAAGTTGTTTCCTTAGTGTATGTATATCGTTTAATTGGTCACTGGATTGAATGTTTACATCGCTGAATATTTCATCGTTACAGTGACCAAATTTGGACCTGAAATCCATCTTAGATGGAGAGCTGCCTCTATACCTATCGAGAGTCAGGTGAGAATACGAAAAAGAGAAGGGTCGGTATGGGCGCTCTTGTCTAGGTTGGGTACTTGTTTTTGTTTGCTGCCGTCTAGGAAATAGCACAGACTCTCGATGGGTGTGCAGATATCGATAAAGGAAAGGGGGGGTTCCTAGTGGCGCAACAATTGCGTACAACAGATCATAAAGTCGTACTTGGAACCAATAGATGCATATAAATCTTTACGGTTCGTATGAGAGCAACTTCACTGGTGCAGGTTTAGGTAAAGTGCTATTGCCACAGTAGTATAAAGTGCAACAGTTTATGCAGTATAAAGTGCAACAGTATTATAGTGCAACAATATATACATTGTTAAAGTGCATCAGTGACAACTTGAGTGTGTGGAAAAAACCAGCATAGCACATTAAAAAGTGCAAATGTGCGTATCGGCGTTATAAAGACTGGTACAGTCTGGGTATATACACTGGATGTCTATTAGTGGGTACATACAAGGTGACCTTACACTGATTCCTGTGTGTATTGAAGGTCTATTGTCCTCAATGTCCTTGCTTTCCAGAGGTCCTAGGATGGCAGAATATGCACTAAACGCGCTCTGCTTTATATTCGATGTATCGGCTCCTCCTATATCGTTGATTAACTCCACTCAAATCGGGAGATAAGGAACGGGGGAGAGAAAAAAATAACAATAGTGCAACAACGTTTGGATATTGGTACACGCTTTGGTGTTCAGTGATTGTGCACTTACAGGAATTAGAGCCGCTTAAATCCGGGCTCTGGAGTGAAGCGCCTGGTGTCAACTATAGGGTGACTACTGCCTTCTTTAATACAGCGTCTTCACCTCAGGTGGAGAGACATAAAGGGAAAGAAAAGGGGAAGTGCTCTCATGGCACAACATCAGTGATTACTGACTTGCTGTAGTGAGGGGGTAGTTGGTTACACTCACCAATTCGGGAGCCTTATCATTCCAGGCTCAACCGTTGCGCGTATGGTACTGCTTGATGGTGAGTACCTGGACCCCTCTCAGCTGTTCCTTTTGGTGCAGGTTGCAGTTCCGTGGTAGGTTCTGGTGGGCTGGCCTGGTCAGGTCGTTTTGGATTTACCAGTTTAGGTTCAGTAACCAGATACTCCTAAATGCTTGGATAAGGGTTTATTCAGAAAATTACAAATGCAATAAATAATACTCATTAAAATAGGGAGGGGGGGGGGAAAAAAAATAGTGGTATCTCGAGACGCGTTTCGGCGCTGTCCTGCGCCTTCCTCAGTCGATGTGCAAAACAATGGGCAAAAAAATATATGAAATAGGAAGAAAGTTCGTTGTCCCTTTTTATTTAGAAGGGTCCTGTGTGTGTTCCTCGTGTTTTCCGACTTACTTCCGGGTTCGCATGGTGTCGCGGTCACGTGGTGCCGTTCGCGTCATCCGATGGCGCCGCGGCCATCTTGGATGTGCGTTCCAGCGCTCTGTTTGCGTTCCATTCGCTGAATGTGATTCGCCGGTGGCGATTCTGCGGATTTGGGAAGCGAGCGGAGCCGGGATATGCAGTATTCCGCTCTGTTGCCAATATTTGGTCCTGGGACAGTCTTTACTTAGTGCTGAATTTGTTTAAGATGTGATCATAGTCCCCCTTTCATAATCACAACGGGGATCACTTAAAATACGATATATAGCGACCAATATACAGCATGGCACAGATACAGTGATATATTGTGATACACTCTTATGTGCGACTGTTCAACAATGGTCACAGGATTAAAGGAGTAAGGTTACTGTGCCAATAGACGAACGTAATAGATACGGCATCTGTACAACACAGTTAGTAAAAAGCGATGAGTGCATATGTGACTGAATATTGCGAGGCCTAGATCTGGCAATAGAAAATGATGAAAAATGATGAAAAATGATATTTCGGGTGTAGGCTCAGTATCAAGTCGAATATCAGAGTACTTAGACCATCAGTTACAACCATATGTTGTCAACACCATAGCGCACCTAAAAGATACCACAGAAATTCTGCAGATTTTAAAAGACCTCAAATGGGAAGAAGGCCTATTGCTGGTTACTTGTGATGTACAATCATTGTACACCATTATTCCGCATAATGAAGGAATCAAGGCTGTTGAGAATTCCCTAATAAGCGCAGGCACTTTACAGCCGGACCAAATTGATTTTATTTTAGAAGGCATCCGATTGATTTTAGAAAATAATTATTTTTATTTTAAGGACGATTTTTATCTACAGCTCAATGGCACGGCAATGGGAACACGTTTCGCCCCGTCCTATGCCAATCTTTTCATGTCATCCTGGGAAGACACTTTTCTATCATTGTACCGCGACCACCTCGTCGTCTATAAAAGATATATAGACGACATTTTTTTCATTTGGAGAGGAGATGCAAACAACCTGAAAGATTTTCTGGCAAACCTAGATCAAAATAACAAAGGGATAAAACTTACCACAACCTGGAGCCATGAATGTATTAATTTTTTAGATCTCAACATTTTTATCCATGAGAATGAAATTCAGACGAAAACATATTTTAAGAAAGTAGACGTCAATAGCTTTATAGAAAAAACCAGCTGCCACTTGCCGCAATGGCTCGATAATGTCCCGAAGGGACAATTTCTCAGGATAAGAAGGAACTGTACGAATCTGAGCACTTACGATATACAATCAGAGAAACTCAAAAGCGATTTTATAGAGAAAGGGTATGATCCGGCCGCTTTAGAAAACGTAAGGTCAGAGATCAGGAACCGGGAACGTGCAGGAATATTGAAGAAGAACATTAGAATATCAAACACCAATGAAAACGTACCCTTTATATTTTCCTATAACGCACAGAATAGGACCATCAGAAGAACAATAAGAAAATACTGGCCAATATTGAAAGGAGACCCGCTACTGAAGGATATATTACCCGAAAACCCCAGACTGATCTGTCGAGGTGTCAACAATCTAAAAATGAAGCTAACACATCGACACACACAGAATACCCTGGCACGACCGAACCACTTTAATATTAAGAAGGGATTCCATCAGTGCGGAAACTGTCTAAATTGCCGTAACACAAAAAGTAAAAAACAGATTATTGTTTCAATTACTTAATATCTATGCCCCTAATGGCCTGAATTTACCATTCTATAGAACGCTTCTCCCGTTGCTCCACCTTCACGACGCTTCTCACAGAATAGTGGGGGGGACTTTAACGACGTGCCGGACGTGATACTCGACAGAGCCCCACGCCGTGTGACACCTAGAGGGCTCCACAACTCACTGGACCGACCTATCTTATGACGCATTTTGACCTGGTTGACATATGGCGCGCCTGCACAATCCACGGGCAGGGATTTTACATTCTACTCCGACCCCCACAAATCATTCTCACGCCTAGACCTCTTTCTAATTTCGGACGCTCTTACATCCCGTGCTTTAACAACTGAGATTGGCCCGATTACACTCACTGACCACGCCCCGGTCTCTCTGGAGATGAAACTGGAAAACCCACGGTCCTATACACGGAACTGGCGTTTCCCTCCCATCTCATGACGTCCGGTAAATTTACGTCACACGTTGAGCTCGCTTGGCACAACTACACCGACGACAACATTGAACACGTAGAGGATGTTAGTTTATTCTGGTCGGCGTCAAAAGCAGTGCTGCGGGGACAGATTATGGAGTTTACGGCCCGGAAGCGGAGAGAAGATGCCCTGCATCTTACTGAGGCCCATTCGGATTTGCTCAGGAGTTACAGAACTTATTTGTCTGACCCAACCCCCGAAGCATTGCAGACGTATAAACAAGACAAAGCCAGATACGACACCCTAGCTACCGCTCAAGCACAGCGCTCCTGGCAGCATCAGAAATCCCGGTTTTATCGCTTTGGTAACAAGCATGGTCGCCTCCTGGCCAACCTGGTTCGCTCCCAGACTCAAACCAGACCCTTTATCTCCCAAATTAAAACCGCGGATGGAACCTTGCTTACTGACCCAATGGACATAGTTGGGTATTTCCGACACTGTTTTTCTGACTTTTACAAGACAGGCCCTGACGATTGTCCGACACAATTAAATATCTTTCATAAGGCACAAATTCCTAAATTATCCCCAACTGAGAGAGATGCCCTTTCAGCGCCAATTTCGCACATCGAAGTCCAAAAAGCGATAGCTTTGCTCAAAAATGGGAAAACCCCGGGACCAGATGGATTTGGGGCAGAATACTACAAACTCCTTTCGGGCTCGGTGGTCCCACACCTGGTCTCACTTTATAATAACATTCTACAGGGAGAGGAACCCCCCCCGACTTTTAACGCAGCCAGGGTAGTGGTGATCCCCAAGCCGGGAAGGGATCCTACCTTGGTCGCATCCTATCGGCCTATTGCACTATTAAACACTGACTTGAAACTATTATCTACCATCATGGCTGGACGTCTACAGAGACCGATGGCTCGACTAGTGGGCCCTCAACAAACCGGTTTCCTTGCGGGCCGACACTCTACCACAAACATACGCAAGGCTATAGCGGCCATATGGTCCTCATCCCTTACACCACAAGCCTCAAACCTTCTATTGAGTTGCGACGCCGATAACGCGTTCGATTAGAATATCCTGGGCCTATATGGAGAGATTCATTAAGTTCCACCACTTCGGCAGGGTCTTCTTGTCCCTATTCCGCGCGCTCTACAATAACCCTTCTACAGTAATCACAGCGAATGGTCTTAATTCTGCTCCCTTCGTACTAGGGAGAGGAACCAGACAGGGGTGTCCTTATCACCATTATTGTTTAATCTTGCCCTGGAACCCCTCCTTCGCATTATAGAGACGTGCCCGGCTATTACGGGTATTAGTTTGTCCTCTTCAGTGACGCTAAAAGTGGTGGCTTTTGCAGACGATCTGCTATTGTTTCTTTCGAACCCAGAGTCTGCTATTACGCCATTGATGGCCTTGTTTGATTCATTTCACACAGCCTCTGGTTTCCAAATAAACTACGTTAAGTCTGTCGCTCTACCCCTGGGATCAAAACCTCAGGGAGATTGGCTCAAACAGTTCCCCTTCTCTTGGGCCCCCACACCTTTCATTAAATACCTAGGAATCCTCCTACCGACGGACCTTTCTCAAATGTACAGCCTCAATATTGACCCCCACCTCAACCAAACTAAATCTCTCTTGGAGGCATGGAGCTCTCTCCCGTTGTCGTACATGGGAAGGGCCGCGCTCATTAAAATGACTTTATTTCCCAAGTTACTCTATCCCCTACAGGTTCTGCCTCTACTATTGAAGCCCACAGATCTCCGTATATTAAATAGACTATACGCGGCATTCATTTGGCAAGGTAAACGAGCACGTATTCCACTTCCCGCGCTCCAACAGTCGCTGGCGAGGGAGGTATTAACTTTCCAAACATAATTGACTACAATTTTGGCGGCCCCTTTACCGTTATGCTGTCGACTGGCTGAATGATACTTCGCACTTTGTCCCCTTACAGGTTGAGCAGGCTTTGCTTCCTTCCTCTTCCTTATCGGCGTTCCTACATCAAAGCTCACCCAATGTCCCCCCTAGTCTGCGTTCTAACCCATTATTGTCCTCCACGAAAGCGGCCTGATTCAGATCCGCAGGCGCCTTCAGCTCACCTGGAGAACGACTTTGTGGTCACCCATACTGCACAACCCTCACTTCCAAAATGCCTCCCCTGCTCCAATCTTCCATACTCTGGCCCACCGCGGGTTTACTCAGATGCACCACTACATTGATGGACTGTCGGGCTTGCCGTTTTCCTACACGACCTTGAAAAGTCGAATTCTGCCCTTAGAGATTCACCCGGTATTTTACTTGCAATTAAAACAATTTCTCCTTACCCAGTTGAGCACATTGTCCCCAAATGACTAGCTAATTCGCTCGACACACTCCTGTTTACCCACCCTCTGTCTCCTCCCTCTACCTCTACTATATACGCACTTCTACAATCCGCATTACCCACTAAACTCCCTTGGGCAGCAGTAACTAGATGGACCATAATTTTTCCCGAGCTATCTGAACAAGATTTGATAGGGGCCACCCTACTGTCCAGGCGCTCTCTACCCTCTGCTAACTACTGGGACATGTTCTATAGAATACTCCATCGAGCATATATGGCGCCCGACAGAATGGCTCGAGCGGACTGTCACCAAATGCAAACTGTTTAAAATGCCAAGGTACTAATGCTGACTTGCGCATTGTTTATGGTCTTGTCCTTTTATTAAGCCTTTTTGGGACACAATACGCCGTTTTGGTTCACAGGTTCTACGTCTAGAAATTCCCTTTACCCCGGAATGGGCCATCTTTAATCATCCGACCCCTCACACCCCCAGACCTTTTGGTAAGTCACAGCGATTTTGGCTCACCCTGTTGGCTGCCACAGGCAAGAAGGCGATCTTGTCCCAATGGATCTCCGCTACCCCTCCTTCCTTTCGCATGGTTTATGACAGAATCTACGCCATATTTTGGCGGACTGGACCGAGGCTGTGCTGCAGCAAGAAAAGAAGACTAAGTCTTTCTTTACAAACTGGACCCCCCTTATCCGCATCCTGCCATGTGAAACTAAGGACTCCTTACGTCAGGCCTTTTTCTGCACCAATGGTACTCACTGCAGATGTTGCGAGACGCCCCACCCATCCCGCGAGGTCCCCCTGACCACTCCTTGTCCCGTTTTCTGGCTTCCACCCCCTCAGACCCAGTAGATACCCACACTTAACTGTCCTCCATGTAGATCTTATGGGATTTCCGGGGAGTAACACTGTAATTGTTTCGGAAACTGGATGCCGTATATATGTATTAGTTGATTATTTGATACAGATGTATGCTGAGATGTCTAATTATCTGTTTTTTGATGTATGCTGAACCAAGATAAATAAAAATATGTTTTAAAAAAAAAAAAAACAGATTATTGCACAAGTGAACGGAACTACAGGACCAATCGCTATCAAAGAAGTTATCACCTGCTTTACAAAAAATGTCATCTATTTATTAACCTGTCCATGCGGTTTGAAATATATAGGCAGAACTACGAGACCGCTCAACGTCCGCATTCAAGAACATATTAGAAACATTAGGAATGGATATGAAAAACACAGTGTCCCATTACATTTCAAACTGAAGCACGCCCAGAACCCAGAAGGACTTCCTTCGTTGGGGTAAAGAAAATTGAAACACCGTGGAGAGGCGGCAATATTGACAAATTAATTGGACAGACAGAAATGAGCTGGATTTTTAGACTAGATACGATGCAACCACGAGGACTCAATGCAGACTTCGAACTCTGCCATTTTCTTAATTGTTAGCCCATGGACCGGTCCTTACCTTTTTTATGTGCTCTATACCCATTTCGGGGCCACTCCGCAATATTTCCCATCGTTTTAGTGGATTTTAATAGTATATTTTTAATAAATTTTAATAATTTTTAATTATATATTTTATATATTTTTTATATCGAGCCTTTTAACCCCCACTGTATTAACTGGAGCAGTATTTCATTTAACTGCCCCCCCCCCCCCCTGAAGTTCTTAATTATGTAGCAATCCATCTGTTAGAGTCACTCTTCTCTTATTCGCTTTAGTTCCACTCCGTTCTCTCCCCTCCCCCCTTTTTTCATTATTATCTATAGCACCCTTTTTTCTGGTAACTAAAGCCAGCAATTGGCCAGATTAAAAGTACATGCTCCCATCAAGTGAGTCGGACCCTTAAGTTGGGTATTATACCAACACAAGGTTTTAACAATGAACTAGTCACTTGCCACGTTCTGATCATTTATCATTTTTCATCATTTTTCATCATTTTCTATTGCCAGATCTAGGCCTCGCAATATTCAGTCACATATGCACTCATCGCTTTTTACTAACTGTGTTGTACAGATGCCGTATCTATTACGTTCGTCTATTGGCACAGTAACCTTACTCCTTTAATCCTGTGACCATTGTTGAACAGTCGCACATAAGAGTGTATCACAATATATCACTGTATCTGTGCCATGCTGTATATTGGTCGCTATATATCGTATTTTAAGTGATCCCCGTTGTGATTATGAAAGGGGGACTATGATCACATCTTAAACAAATTCAGCACTAAGTAAAGACTGTCCCAGGACCAAATATTGGCACACAGAGCGGAATACTGCATATCCCGGCTCCGCTCGCTTCCCAAATCCGCAGAATCGCCACCGGCGAATCACATTCAGCGAATGGAACGCAAACAGAGCGCTGGAACGCACATCCAAGATGGCCGCGGCGCCATCGGATGACGCGAACGGCACCACGTGACCGCGACACCATGCGAACCCGGAAGTAAGTCGGAAAACACGAGGAACACACACAGGACCCTTCTAAATAAAAAGGGACAACGAACTTTCTTCCTATTTCATATATTTTTTTGCCCATTGTTTTGCACATCGACTGAGGAAGGCGCAGGACAGCGCCGAAACGCGTCTCGAGATACCACTATTTTTTTTCCCCCCCCCTCCCTATTTTAACTGAGTATTATTTATTGCATTTGTAATTTTCTGAATAAACCCTTATCCAAGCATTTAGGAGTATCTGGTTACTGAACCTAAACTGGTAAATCCAAAACGACCTGACCAGGCCAGCCCACCAGAATCTACCACGGAAACTGCAACCTGCACCAAAAGGAACAGCTGAGAGGGTCCAGGTACTCACCATCAAGCAGTACCATACGCGCAACGGTTGAGCCTGGAATGATAAGGCTCCCGAATTGGTGAGTGTAACCAACTACCCCCTCACTACAGCAAGTCAGTAATCACTGATGTTGTGCCATGTGAGCACTTCCCCTTTTCTTTCCCTCTATGTCTCTCCACCTGAGGTGAAGACGCTGTATTAAAGAAGGGCAGTAGTCACCCTATAGTTGACACCAGGCGCTTCACTCCAGAGCCCGGATTTAAGCGGCTCTAATTCCTGTAAGTGCACAATCACTGAACACCAAAGCGTGTACCAATATCCAAGCGTTGTTGCACTATTGTTATTTTTTCTCTCCCCCGTTCCTTATCTCCCGATTTGAGTGGAGTTAATCAACGATATAGGAGGAACCGATACATCGAATGTAAAGC
This sequence comes from Leptobrachium leishanense, assembly GCA_009667805.1. Classification (NCBI taxonomy): domain Eukaryota; kingdom Metazoa; phylum Chordata; class Amphibia; order Anura; family Megophryidae; genus Leptobrachium; species Leptobrachium leishanense. Next base: position 25,316,121 of record CM019069.1, read on the forward strand.
AGAGCGCGTTTAGTGCATATTCTGCCATCCTAGGACCTCTGGAAAGCAAGGACATTGAGGACAATAGACCTTCAATACACACAGGAATCAGTGTAAGGTCACCTTGTATGTACCCACTAATAGACATCCAGTGTATATACCCAGACTGTACCAGTCTTTATAACGCCGATACGCACATTTGTACCTTTTTAATGTGCTATGCTGGTTTTTTCCACACACTCAAGTTGTCACTGATGCACTTTAACAATGTATATATTGTTGCACTATAATACTGTTGCACTTTATACTGCATAAACTGTTGCACTTTATACTACTGTGGCAATAGCACTTTACCTAAACCTGCACCAGTGAAGTTGCTCTCATACGAACCGTAAAGATTTATATGCATCTATTGGTTCCAAGTACGACTTTATGATCTGTTGTACGCAATTGTTGCGCCACTAGGAACCCCCCCTTTCCTTTATCGATATCTGCACACCCACTCGAGAGTCTGTGCTATCTCCTAGACGGCAGCAAACAAAAACAAGTACCCAAACCTAGACAAGAGCGCCCATACCGACCCTTCTCTTTTTAAATATTTTATAACTGTTCATGAATAAAAGCAGAAATATTTAACATTTTAACACACTGACATTCATTTATTGAAATGCAAAATATGGAATACATAAGCTCCGTAGAAAGAAAAGAAAATTCCTTACAGTCACAGCAACATCGCATGACATGGAAATCATGAATAAATCATAATAATATATGTTTAAGGAGAAATAAAAAATGGATTTTGAAGCATTTAATAATATATTCGTATGTGTTTGCGTGCAACTAAAATCCGCGTTATCTCTCTTATTCATTTAACAATATATGGTGTTTGTAATCAAATTCTAGACGTGCTCCCAACATTTCACAGCGGCCTGGAGGATTTACCCCTACAGATTTGCTTTTTTTGTAGTTATTTTACTTTGTTGCCGGAGTCTTTGGTTCGACTGTGAATGTAATTATTTCCTGTGGGATGGAAAGACCATGCTGACTGCGGTTATTGTTACACTAAACGACGCAAAAGCAACTTTTAGTATTGTAAGCAAATCTTCTGAAGTCTTAAGTCATTTCTTCAGGTCTGAATCGAGGGCATAAGACGATCATTTATCTGAGACCCCCCCAATTATTTGTAGTTGCCATCATATGTCTGCATAGAAGTGGTTATTACCACCCTGCATAGGAGAATATTGCTAAAATTCATATTTACTAAAACACACAAATAAATAAATAGACATAAATAAGTATATGTTAATAGGTATATAACATTACTTACATTACATTTGTATATAAAATATTATAAACCAACTTAACCCCTTCACCTCCGAGTATACTTGATCTGCAAAAGCATCTGCTGGTGCCCTGATACTCAATGGGGTCTAATTGCTGGCGCAATGCAAAGGAATTTTATTTTTGCAGATTAAATTTGTTTTCAAATAAGCTCCAGAACGTGCCGCTGAAATGTCAAAACATTGGACATGACAGTTGATGTCTTGAAATTATTTTAGAGGCTTTGAAATCGTTTTTTTTCTGCACGAAAACACAGAGCACAAGCAAAAACATAAATGTAGTAACACTTTTTGGCCAGCAGAGGGTGAACGCTTTACATTATCTCCCAGGAGATACCTGGTGACAAACAGTTCATTTCCCTGCAGGATGTACTCCTTCACTACCAAGAGCGAGTATATACAACCTTCCAAAGCACCTGCTCATTCCCCAATATCGAGTATACTCAATATGGTCTGATTCTGGAGCAATGCAAAGGATTTTTATTTATTGCAAACTATTGTTGGCTCAGGAGCACGTGAGTGGGCTGATTATATGTACAATGAATATTATTTCTTTTAACAATCTGCCCCATGATGCTCTTTCTTCATTTTTGAGACAATCTGGAGACTATAATCCTGATTGAGGCCAGTGAGTGGGCCATGTGAAATCCATCCACGAGCGAATACACTAGAGCCAGGCTAGGCTCTCTAAAGTGTGAGTTTTAGACTATCTATCTGATACCATCATTCTGTACCTACTGTATTGGGCCATGTCACCATGTCTCTTTTTTGAGGTCTGATTCGTATTATGGAAACATACAGCTGATTCAAAGCTAAGTGAATTTGGTGTCAATTGACCATCTTTATAACACTGGGAAGCTCCACATCCCTCCTCTTTTTTTGATATTTATTGCAAACTAAGTTAACTTGAAAATAGGCTCCAGAATGTGACTTGGGAATTTCAACCCATCAGATATGACAGCTGATGTGTTGAAATTAATTAAAAACGTTGAGATCGATTTGTTGCTACAGGAAAAACCAGAGCATCTATACTATAATTGAGTAAGGCTTGGTGTGTCCGTCGCCAAGCCTTACTCTGCGCATGCGCGCGCAACCAGCGGCGGGTGGTTGCGCGCGCATGCAACCGCCGCGGCACGAGCCGGCTGTGCGTTCGCCGCGGCGGTTACAAGATGCACACAGCAACCGGGTAGAGGCTGCGCTCGCAGCCTCCACCCGGCTGCCGCGCGCATCCAACCCCTGAGCGGCGAAGGGAAACTTCCCTCGCTTCCGCTCTCTGAAGGACCCAAGCCCCGGTCACGTGGGAGTCCCACGTGACCGTGGCTTGGGTCCTTCAACGAGCGGAAGCGGGGAAACTTTCCATTCGCCGCTCGGGAAGGTAAGTATAAGGAGCTCATGGGGCGGCTGTCCGAATGCCGATAGAGCATTCGAACAGCCGCCCCATGTCTGGTCTGGGGTCTGAGCTGGGGCATATCCATGAGAGCTTGGTGGGCAATATTCAGGAGCTAGGGGGCAATATCCACGAGCTGGGGCAAAATCCACGAGCTGGGGGAAATATCCAGGAGCTGGGGGCAAAATCCACGAGCTGGGGGCAAAAATCCAAAAGCTGGGGGCAATATCCACAAGCTGGGGGCAATATCCATGAGCTGGGGGGCAATATCCACGAGCTGGGGGGCAATATCCACGAGCTGGGGCAATATCCACGTGCTGGGGCAATATCCACGTGATGGGGCAGTATCCACGTGCTGGGGCAGTATCCACGAGCTGGGGCAATATCCACGAGCTGGGGGGCAATATCCACAAGCTGGGGCAATATCCACGTGCTGGGGCAATATCCACGTGATGGGGCAATATCCACGAGCTGGGGCAATATCCACGTGCTGGGGCGGTATCCACGTGCTGGGGCAGTATCCATGTGCTGGGGTGGTATCCACGTGCTGGGGCGGTATCCACGTGCTGGGGCAGTATCCACGAGCTGGGGCAATATCCACGTGCTGGGGCGGTATCCACGTGCTGGGGCAGTATCCACGTGCTGGGGCAGTATCCACGAGCTGGGGCAGTATCCACGTGCTGGGGCAATATCCACGAGCTGGGGCAATATCCACGAGCTGGGGCATATATCCACAATAGACTGCCCTCTGGGCAGGCTTTCCACCTTGTAAGCTATAATGTAGATGAGGTAGCACTTTTTGACCAGCAGAGGGAGTCTTCTGCCTGTCAAAAGGGGCTTATCTACAGTGACCATATACCTCTATATATATTTACTGTGTGGGTAATGGAATGCCATTTTCATAAAACCACTGGGTCTTGAAAGTGGTTTTATGGAAAAATCACTTGGTATTGAAGGGATAAGTAGAAACATATATTTTTACATTTGTATTTATGTGTGTGTTTTCTATATAAATACTAATCATACATATATTCCTCTGTCGATGGTGCTAATGAATACAGTGGGGCAGTTAGGGAAGGGAGTAAATTAAATTTTAAAATCATGTAACAATGAACATATAAAATCATTATGACTAATATATATATATATATATATATACATACATACCAATGCTTGATATCCTGCAACATGGAGACTTATTCAAGCAATAAAGACTTTTATTAACATTTCATTATCTTCATTATTGATAATGAAGTGTTAATAAAAGTCTTTATTGCTCTGAGTTGCAAAATATCACGTATTGGTATAGTGGGGCAGCCCTTTTCCTGGCAGCGGATATATCACTATTTTCTGTGCTCTGTTTATTGAACAATATATGTTAATAAACGGGATTTATTTTGGGAATATACTCGCTCAGCTGTCAGATATACTACATGTTCATTTCTGAAGCGCCTTGAAATGCATTCCCAGGGAAAAATGTAGCACATGGAGAAGAAAAAAAAAGAGTTCACAAATACACCTGGGCTTCAGGTTATTACAGATTAATTTAGACCTACATGTCTGTCTTTCACTTGCTGCTAAAATAAACTGACCCCTTAATCTTCCCAGCACTCATGGGAGCTTGCCTTGAACATTACCTTTCCACCAAGATACACAGAAGCTTACACATAATGTCTTTGCACCCAGTAATGGCACTATTTGTGAACATATGACATTCATTTTATTGCAACATAGTTTCTAAGACACAGAAACTATAAAAAGAAACATTCGTTTGATTTGAGATAAACGTTTTCCTTCAGAACTACTAACTGCGTGTTTCCGTGACCCGATCCATTTATTTTTTCTCTTTGCCTCGCAACACACAAACAGTTTAATTAGGACATGCATTTCATTGTAATAATAATTTATACGATGTAGAATATTATAGAAACATCTGCCTTAGAGCAAAAGATACACAAAGAATTGTCTTCTCTCGGCATCACTACCAAGTGGTTATTTATTCTGATTATGCGGCACAGGAATCAGAAGATTCTGTCGTCCAAAGAAGGTAAAATAAAGTCATAATATAAGATGGAAAATAAACAAACGAGCAAACCAATTAATCATCCAATCCCATCAATCAATCAGGTAAATGGAAAAAAAGATGACATTCTAGTTGCATCAGGTTTGTAGAAAATCCCCAGATTTAATTTAATTAACTAATTTACAAGTTTGGTGCATACAGTATTAAAACAACAAAGTATTTTTATAGCATACTAATGTCATTGTCAGAGTGCATGTTGAGTTGTTGCACAACGTCAGGTGACTGCTAAAGGAATTTTTGGCCATTTAAACATTGTCCAAAAAGGGTAAAAAAATTAAAAAGCTACCATGTATTTTATCTGCTATCAAATATACCCTTGAGTGTTAGCTAAAATTTATTTATTTATTTGATTTATTTATTTATAAAGGATTTTACCAGGAAGGATACATTGAGATTTCTCTCATTTTCAAGTATGTCCTGGGTTCAAGAACATCGGAGTGGTTACAGAAATACAAAATAGTAAAATGCAAGATATTAACACAAAAACAAATATACAAATTAACAGAAAAATAAATATGTAGGAAATATAGTTACTATGTTACATGTTTACAGGTGCATTCTGTATATAGTCACTATGTTACATGTTTACAGGTGCATTTTGTAGATAGTTACTATGTTACATGTATACAGGTGCATTCTGTATATAGTCACTATGTTACATGTTTACAGGTGCATTCTGTATATAGTCACTATGTTACATGTTTACAGGTGCATTCTGTATATAGTCACTATGTTACATGTTTACAGGTGCATTCTGTATATAGTCACTATGTTACATGTTTACAGGTGCATTCTGTATATAGTCACTATGTTACATGTTTACAGGCGCATTCTGTATATAGTCACTATGTTACATGTTTACAGGCACATTCTGTATATAGTCACTATGTTACATGTTTACAGGTGCATTCTGTATATAGTCACTATGTTACATGTTTACAGGTGCATTCTGTATATAGTCACTATGTTACATGTTTACAGGTGCATTCTGTATTGAGGTATGTTAATAGGGAACTCTTAAGGGACTTTAGACTGGGGGAAGATTTGATGGCGTCCGGGAGGTTATTCCATAACTGCGGTGCTCTGTAGGAAAATGAGGATCGAGACACTTTCTTTTTGTATTGTGGTATTGCAAGTAAGGTGCTGGTCCTGGATCTGAGGTTATAGGATGAGGGAACTGCCGAGGAAAGCAGCCTATTCAGGTAGGGTGGTAGTTTCCCAGAAAAGCTCTTAAACACCAGGTTGGAAAGGTGAAAGGTGATTATTGCATGGCTTCTACTGTGAGTGTGTGTGCACGCGTGTGTTCGTGTGTGCGTGTTCGTGTATGTCTCACGTAGCCAGGTGAACAGTTTGGTGGGATGGAAGGATTTAGACAAGAGATGCAAGAGGAGAGTACAATAATATCTGGACCATTTAAAAAGCTATTATAACCCCCTCCCCCATTGCCAAATGATTTTCCATAAACCTACAGACAGGACAATGTGGTTTATGGAACGTCCCTTTCTATTACCCACACAGTAAATATATACAGATGTGTCCCTCTCTATATGTTCACTGTAGGTAAGAGGGCAGAGGGCTCCATCTACCGGCTAAAAAGTGATACTACTTTTACATTATAGCTCGAGTTCTGTGTTTCCGTGCAGGAAAGATGGATCTCAAAGCGTGACAAATAATCCCAACACATTGACTGTCATGTTCTATGTTGAATTTTTAGGGGCATGCACTGGAGCCCATTTGCAAATGAATTTCTTCGTCCAGATGTAGACCACCAAGAGTATCGAGATAAGTCCCATTGTATGTAAGCCCTATTGGACAAGATGAGCCAAACAATGTTACTACATTTATAATATAGCTTGAGCTTCATGTTTCCTGCATCAGCTGTCATGGTCCATGTGTTGGAATTTGGGGACATGTTCTGGAACCCATCTGTAGTAACAAGGGGACGCATGAGAGCTTTTTCTGTTTGCTGTAAGTAATTATTTCAAGCCTTACCGAGATCTGGTAACACTCTTCTCTGAGAAGATTTTGTGTACAACTCTATAGCAACCATGAATCAGGCTTGCCCTCTGGGTGGGGGAAAGCAGGGAGTCTGTCCTGGGCCCAGGCATGTACTGGCCATAGGGACTGCAGGGAGATTCCCGATGGGCTGATGGCTCAGTGGGCCAGTGTGGAAGCTGGTTCACCATGTGGCTCGCGCTGCCATTAATGGGTACACAGTCTTATATTGCGGCACAGTCTTATATTGCGGCCACCATGCTGGTGAGACCCTCTGCGCATCCGACTCAACTTAAGACATGGTACACACTCTACCTCAGTGCCACCGCGGTGCTTTACCCAATCGCTCTGTAGCAACTCCAGTATCTGTAAAGTGATTGGTTGAGTGATCCAGTTGGTTTACATACTATTTTTGTGCATATTTGCATAATTAAATTGGGACGATCTGGAAGACGTCCAGGGCTGATTTACTGTCCCAGTCTAGCCTTGCCTGGGCCCAACTCGGGGGGGGGCTGCACTACTGCTCATACCCTCTGTGTGATAAAAAGTGTCATGGAGTGTTGGAGGGCTTTCTACCTGGGGGCAAAAGGGGTCAGGGGTGTCTGTCTAGGGGAGGTGTTAAGATTGGGGGTCCTTGTATGTATCTGGAAGTGAAAAAGGTGGAGTTTAAGGCGATATGGTGTTGACAGGGTGGCAGGGGTCACCAAAAGTCTTCTTGCCCAGGGTCCTTCATATGCAAGGACTGTTCAGATGCCCTGGCAAATAGATATCAGATGATGAGAAATATGCATTATGTTGACGTGTCATGGATCATTTTAGTAAATATATGACACAATATCTCTAAACACAGACACGCTGGCGTATCGACACTTTCTCAATTTTATACACATACAGAAAAGGCGGTGTCGCGCCTTATCCCTACCAGCGCATCTTCAGCTACCAGAAGCATCCAGCCAGTAACATGTATAAAGCATAACAAAAAAAGTGTCATCTGTGCTTATTCCTATTTTCCTACGTTCTCGATTTTGCTTAAAACGTACTGAATAAAAGGAAATTATTTGTTCTTCTCTTTTCCTACTCGTTTCAGGCTACACTGTAAAAAATGTTTAGTTTCCTCCGCAATTCCATAACGAATGAACCCATATATTTAAGAAATAAACACAATTTGAAAATGGGCCTTTTTTTCATTCTAAGTAACCTTGAGCAGCGATCTCTGCCTGAAACTGCTGTTTTATGATACATTTCTATAGTAACCGTGCGACACATTTTTCAAATAACTTGTTAATGAATGGGGTTTTTAATGATTTGACTAACTACTCCCGAATCGAGTTAGATTTTAAAAGGCACACAGCTCGCAGGCTTTTTAAAACGTATATCCCTGCCGTTCTAATGTATTCGGCGCGCCATCCATTATTAAAGCCTTTTCCACAATTCATGTTAAAGAATTTCTTCACTCTCTGTCTGGAATAACAGGCTATCACCAAACGAAGCCAAGTTCAGAAAAAGGTCATTGCGAGACATTTACAAACTACTGCATATTCAACTAACATACATTAACCAATGGCTAATTAATACTTTATCTTAATAGGACTGGAAATAATAGATTTAATGGACTTTATTAACGTCGTTGCCTATTTTCGCTGGGACAGGCTGATCTTGGGGATTCGGGATGCGATTGCCCTTGAGCTGGTGTGATTCTGATGATTTCAAACACAATGGTCCATCATTTATTGTTAATCACGCAGATCAGTGCACTAAAGCACGTGATTATTCAAGAACATCCCAGGTAGCGGAGGTGCCCATCGCTGTAATGGGGGACAAATAGAAGCAGAATAATGATTAACTTCTCGCAAGGTTCTCACTGGGGATGTGCATGGCTGAAAAATTTGTTTTGTTTAGTTTCGTTTCGTTACGTTTTTAACCACTTGGCAAGTGCACCTCCTGTGCTACGGACGCGCTGAGCGCGTCCTAGCACAGGAGGCAGCAATTGGCCGGGGACATTAGATTTCATTGCGGCGGCGCGACTACATCTAATTCAGGCGTCCCCCCCCACGTATGCGGAGGAGGCACCTGAAAGGGACGGGGGGAGGTCCTTTGGACCTCTCTCCCTCCCGATCGCCGGGGGCCACAGGGTTAAGGCAGTTCGTGATCCTCTCCCGGAGCTGGCCGACATCTTGGATGTCAGCCAAGGCTCCGGGAACTCCCCCTGAGGACTGGCGTCATCGTGCGTAGCACGATGACGCCAGTCCTGGAGTTAACCCCTAGCTGCCAGCAATGGTGGAGATAGGGGGTTCCAATGAACCCCCTATCTCCCGATGCGTGGCAGCTAAGGGTTAATGTTTGATATCATTGGATCGGCCAGTGCATGGCCTTTCCAACGATACCAAACATGACCATCTAAAAAATTTTTAGAAAAAAAAATTACAAATAAAAATAATTTTTTTTTTTTAAAAATTATAAAAGAAAAATAAACAAGTTTTTATATTTTTGTTTTGTTAATGCAGCAATATTGTTCCCATTTCAATTATAATGTGAACAATGATGCTGCACTAATGATTTTTGTATGCGGTGCGTTTGTTAAAAATTGCGTACTTTTGACCCAAAAAAAATGTAACGAGACTCCATTTCTAATTTTTTTAACAAGCGCACCCCATACAAAATATAACCGCAATTGCTCGCATGTTAAAATGTGAAAAAAACAAACACTTTACACGTTGTAAATTATTGAAAATTCTAATTTTATTGCATTTTTTGTTCTATTATACAGACAGGGCATGACGTATACATATAATAATGACATATTATGAATCTGACGGAAAGAATGATATATAATATGTCTGGGTCATATACTAAAATTAGGCTTCAAAACGCGTTTAAACATGATGAGCGAAACAGGTAAAAATTACCTTAGCATAGAGGCGTGAAATGCCTCAGCAGTGAAAGGGTTAAATAATTTCATTTTCGGCATTTCATAACTAATTTTGTTTCGTATTTCATTTCGTTTCGTATCGATTTGAAATTTCGAATTGATTCAAATTTCATATGTCAATTCAATAGTTGATATCAATTCGAATTTTGAATCACTAAATAAAACCCCAATTAATAAAATGTTGCTGTTAAAAGAAAAGCTAGGGTTAAATTTTAAGGTTTGTCACAGATTTAGTATTTGAGTTAAATTAAACAGTGAAACAAAATTAATTTGTTTCATAAAGTCCTTTGCTGACTATTACTTCTATTGTAAGTTAAGATCATTTCGATAGTTCATTTCAAATTCAATAGATATCAGTTATTCATATTTTTCTTTTATGATGATGACACAGTGTAAAACGAAATAAATTCGTTATATACCGTTTCGTTTCGAATTCGTATCGTATCGATTCGTTATTCCGAATACGAATTAGCAAATTTCGTTTCAAATTCCGAATTTTTTCGAAACAAATGCACATCTCTAGTTCTCACTCATTAGAGCAAATGGGTTTACTTTTCCGTTGGAAAGACGAGCCTTGAAATGAGTTTTCAAACCTTAGCTTATTTTGAGAACAAACGTAGAATGTTGCCATCTTGGCGATAATAAAAAGTTATAATTCAAGTTTTAACCACTTGGCTGCTATGGATGCGCTCAGCGCGTCCAGCCAAGTGGTTCTCCTGTGCTACGGACGCGCTCAGCGCGTCCGAGCACAGGAGGCAGCAATCCGCCGGATTCCGGCGGATTGCTGCGCCCCCCCAGTGCGGGCTGACATCTTGGATATCAGCCCAGCACTCGGGAGCCCAGCGGGGACATTAGATGTCATCGCGGCGACGCAATGACATCTAATTCAGGCGCCCCCCCCGCATATGCGGAGGAGGCGCCTGAAAGGGAGGGGGCAGGTCCTTCGGACCTCTCTCCCTCCCGATCGCCGGGGAGCAGGGGGTTAATACAGGCACCGCTTGGAAGGGCACAGCCTGCCCTTCCAAACGGTGGCTGTCATTAACCCCTGGGGAGCCGGATCACAAATCGGCGCTGAAAAGCGCCGGTTCGTGATCCTTTCCCGGAGCTGGCCGACATCTTGGATGTCGGCCAAGACTCCGGAAACTCCCCCTGAGGACTGGCGTCATCGTGCATAGCGAAAGGGTTAAGGGGTTATTCAGAACGCACCGAAACGTCATCAAATTCCACAACCCTGCGGTGAATTCAGCATTCACCGCAGGGTCCCCAAAGTGCAGGTAAAAGCCTCCGCAAGACTGCCGATTTAAAAAAAGAAAAGCAGCAAAACCGCCGAAAATTATCAGATCCGATAATTTCTGCTGTTTTGTGGATTTGTTTTTTTTAAGTAAGCATAAATTATCGGATCCAATCCGAGAAGCTGCCACAAACCCGCCGAACACATCCAGAATAAGTCGACGGTCCACCAAACACAGCGCCGACCCGCCGCTGGAAAAACCCGACAAACGGGGTGAATAAATTTTAAAAGAAAAGACGATTGAAAGGGTCAAATTTGAAATGCTGTTTGCAAAAAAACTAGAGGACGAAAATGTTTGAAATTAATTGAAGGGCCCTATGAATAATAATAAAAAGGTCTGTTTTGAAAAAAAAAAAAGATATATAAAACTAAATCGGGGGAAAAAAAGTTGGCGAAAAAAAATCGCATATTGTATTGGATTTTTAAGTGTATTGGATTTATATCTATATATACACAATCACAGGGAATCTAGCCCTGCAGCTTCTGTTGTTTTAATTGCACGGTGCCTGAAACTATTAACCCTTAGCAGTATAATATTGGAATTAAATGCTTTAATGGTAAACCTAGGTAGCGGTTACTAAGTAAATTAAATCCATATAGTTAGTATTCATTCATCAGTACTAGTTTGGACCTTACATATAAATGTAAAGGGCATTCTTGTAATTCTTGTAGTTTTTAATAATACCCTACATCAGTGTTTCCTAAACCTGTCCTCAGGACCCGCTGACATGCTGGGTTGGACAGATACCTGAAGAAAAGCACAGGTGATATAATATGCTGCTTAGCAGTTTGCATTTCCCCAAGGTGATCTGTAAAATCTGGCCTGGTTGAGGGTCCCGGGGACAGGTTTGGGAAACACTGCCCTAGATGTATTCTGTCTGCTATCAAACTGCTTCTAGATTCGCTTTAACATTTTGAAAGATAATGACTTCTTATAAGTTAATACCCTTACTCTCCCAGCTTGTTTCCTGTAACCCTCTATCTCTTCAATAACATCTATATACCGATCACATGTTGAGGTTTTTAGATGCTAAGTTTCTAGACTCATGAAGACTACTGGTTAAATGATATTAACCCCTTGCAAGCTGATTAGATAATTTCATTGGCTAAAATAACTCTTTATACTATGCTACATTTATTAACTCCTTCACACCCAAAATCGAGATAACTCAATTTTGCATTATAATGCATTAAAAAGCACTCATTCGCATATCAAAAGACAATTTTCACATCTTTTAAAACCAAGATTAGTGTTTCCCCTGTGGAAAAATGAAATCCTTTGTTTTATGTCTCTCCGAGCACCCTGGAGAGACATAAAACCAGATGCAAATAGCAGCCCTAAACCTCACGGTAACAAAACGTTCAAATAGATTACTGCTGCATTACAGCTGCCAGGGAGAGGGCAGAATACAGAGAGAACTCTGGGGTCACTCACTGCTGTACAGTGATATGATTATAATGAGTGAAAATCCCTGTACAGTACAGATACAAGGTGTTGCTGTAATTGCCATACGCAGGCATTATGCAGCACATACAGATACAAGGTGTTGCTGTAATTGCCATATGCAGGCATTATGCAGCACATACAAATACAAGGTGTTGCTGTAATTGCCATACGCAGGCATTATACAGATACAAGGTGTTGCTGTAATTTCCATACGCAGGCATTATGCAGCACATACAGATACAAGGTGTTGCTGTAATTGCCACATGCAGACATTATGCAGCACATACAGATACAAGGTGTTGCTGCATTTTCCATACACAGGCATTATGCAGCACATACAGATACAAGGTGTTACTGTAATTGCCATACACAGGCATTATGCAGCACATACAGATACAAGGTGTTGCTGTAGTTGCCATACATAGGCATTATGCAGCACATACAGATACAAGGTGTTGCTGTAATTACCATACACAGGCATTATGCAGCACATACAGATACAAGGTGTTGCTGTAATTACCATACACAGGCATTATGCAGCACATACAGATACAAGGTGTTGCTGTATTTTCCATACACAGGCATTATGCAGCACATACAGATATTTGTATTTTTTGGAAGCTGCATTGCTAATAATCTCATTATGATCCGTACAAAATCCCCATAAGTAGGAGATCTGACCATTATTATTATTTATCACAGTTACTGTATCTAACACAAAGGCCATTTCTGCCTGTATGATAACAATGCAGACCTCAATGAAACTGTGAAAGATAAGGGACACCATCAAGACTTCAGAATCTTACATTTCAACTTTTATGTAAACGAAAAACAAATACACGGAGGATTAAAAATTAGCAAATTAACATTATTGATAGTTTAACTATCTCAGAATAATAATTTAAATACTAAACATATATTTTTCCCTAAATGTAATTGTTAACGTCACAGCCATGTTTCAAATAAATGGTATGATAAATTTTTCCAACACAATTCGCCCAGTATTGAAAGGGTTAAGGCTTCTTAAAAAAAAACAACAATAAAACTTTTTATTATAAATTTTCCTTCATATAGTGACCGTGGACTTTTCCTGGTGAATGATGGACTCCGGACCTAACAGGTGGAGGGAGGGATAACAGAATTAAGAAGATAGGATTTGAGGACAGAAAATGATGCTGAAATCCTGAAGAGCAGGAAATTGTTCCCTAGATTACACATGTTGGAAACCGTTGTATGTGCAAGATAAAGATAGCACGAGCCAATCTCAACTGATGGACGGAAATAAATTACATGGACCTGGCTATGGCATGTGAAGTACAGCATCAATTACAAATATGTCAGCTTTGTGGGAAGTGAAAGTTGCAACCAGCGAGAAAGAGGTCTGTCATCTAAAGTTCAACGTTGATGATTAGCTCCTTCACCGTGTCTTCGCTGTGTTAGCCTTCCTTTGATTGCAACACTCTAAGCACTTAACAGTCAAGACAACAATTTTGCACAAAAAAATCCACATCATTTTCTTTTATGCAACAACACACCGATTTAACCCGTTCATGCCAGAGGATTCAATCCAAAACCACATTGTCAGATTTAAAACACTGTAGTTTTCCCAAATTACCTTAGTGTGTTTCAGGTCTTTAGATACACAGGGTTATTCAAAGAGATCCAAATTGCTGGCGAAAGGTAACCGAACAGTGAAATTCAGCATACGGTTATCTTTCCTGGCCATTCGGTTATTCAGAGAGCGGGCAGTTCACCAAATGTTGGCGAATTACCTGCACATACGGTGACTGTTCGAGGGCAGTGAAATCCCCATAGAGAAGCAATGCTTCATCTATTCAGAGAACACAAACCAGCAGGGAAAAGTTGCCGAATTGCCCTGCCATTCGGTGGTTTCATTCAACAGGTTTATTCAGGCGAATCCAATAGGCTTCAATGTTAAAAATATTCCCGTTTTAATTCAATATCTAATAAACCGTTTATTATAATATTCTGCAGTAAAAAGACTCTTCATTTATTGATTTTTTTAGGATCTTTTAGGCATTTTTCGATATTTTTTTCCATTTTTTTTTTTAAATCTTTTTTTCTTTTCTGTAACAGCCCTTTTTATTATCATTCATTGGATCTTATATGTAAATTACAGACATTTTCGTTCAGTAGTTTCTTTACAAACAGTGTTTCACTTTTCAAACATTGAAGCGTACTGGTTTTTGTTTTTTTTCACTCCATTCGTCTGCGGTGTCGGGTTTTTCCGGCGGCTGCTCTGTGCTGTGATCGGCTCCTGCTCGGGTTTTTCCGGCGTGTTCGGCGGGGTTAATCCAGATGTTTTTGTGGGTTTCGGTGTGCATTCGCCGGGTTTTCCAGTGAGTGTTCGTCGGGTTTGCGGCGGCTTTTCCCTGCACTACGACGGCCATGTGGTGCTTGCTGAATACACCGCAGGGTCGCCGAAATGGGTTCGCCAAATCGCACCGAATTGAAGAGAATGAAAAGTCACCAAACGTGCGGTGACTTATCGATTCTCTTTGAATAACCCTGATAGAATTATATAAAAAGTAAATTTAATTTTTAATATTCAATTTCTATTTCATGGGCCTGAAAGGGTTAATACGTGGAGAAGCATGTGTGAAAAAAGGCTAAAAAAGTCTACTAACATGATCCACCTATCCTTCTCAAAGTAATCAATCAATCAATCAATCCATGGTGAATTCAATTTAAAATATTTAATCTTGGTACAGAAAATGAATAACAATTAAGGTGGACTCTCTGTTCTTCTCTGCTTTCCTGATCTATATGGTTTTACATGGTTGCAGGTGAATAAAACACCCCAAAAAAACAAGGTTTCACCTTATCAGAATAATCAATTCGAAGGTGAGATCTGCAGAATCACACAAACAGCAAATTGGGTCAAAGTTCTAGAAGTGGAGTTATCACCATGGAAACCAATGGGATGTTTCTGAAGAACTGCTCTGCCCCACTTTTGTTTAAGAGCCAAAATAAAATATATAAACGGGCACTATATAGACAAAAAAAAGATTAAACAGACAATAAATAGACAGAACAAAAAATATAAACTGGCGATGTTTAGACAATTCAAAAATGGAAACAGACAATATATAGACAAAACAAAAAATATAAACAGGCAATATATAGACAAAACACAATGGAAACAGACAATATATAGACAGGATGAAAAATGAAAACGGGCTATATATAGACAAAACAAAAAATATAAACAGACAATATATAGAGCCAAAAAATAATCATATAAACAGGCGATATATATACAAAGCAAAAAATCTAGACAGGTGAAATAGTTAAAAAATGTAAACAAAAAATCTAAACAGGCAATATATTTTAAAAAAACACAAAAGGTGAAGAAACAGTATATAAAAAAACATAAAATATAAACAGGCTATATATACAAAACAAAGAAATATAAATGTGATATGTATATAAAAAACTAAAAATGTAAAAACACAATATATAGACAAAATAAAAAATCTAAACAGATCCTATATAGACAATCAAATAATGTAAACAGTCAATATATATAGACAAAACAAAAATCAAAATACACACTATAAACTCAAAACAAAGAAAATGTAAACTAGTATTTTTTATTTTTTAAAAGCCGCTCAGAGATAACAAAAATGTAAACTTGGTGTCAACAGTGTATCCTATTCAGTCATAGTTATATTGGACACATTTTAACATTTAATATCTTTTAACAGGACTTTACACAGAAAATGAACCTGAAATATTATTTGAGTTGTAAAACAAAAGGCTAGATTATATATGCAGCAAATTTAACTTCCTTGTCTCTGAAGTTACACAATGATTCAAAGCAAACAATTTATAGTGTAATTGGGCAAAAAAATGTATTGTTTACTAATTTGTCTCATCTACACACAAGGTGTTTCATTAGGGTCTGTACTCCCAGGACATATATTAATTGCAAGCTTTTACAAAAAAATAAACTAAGAGCTAAATATAGAAAAGGAAATGATGCAAAAAAATATAATATTTAGAAAGAGCAAACAAATTATACACAGGGGTTTATCTTCACTCTTTCACTACTGTAATCAAGTTAACTCGATCTTTAGATCCCCGAGATTGAGTAAACTCAATATGGATTTATTCTGGAAAGTTACAAAATAATTTTGTCTATTGCAAATGGATTTAGTTTGCGAATAGGCTCCAGAATATTTGAGAAACTTCACAGTACATCGGACAGAACAACTGATGTACTGTAAGCAGGTGAAACTGCTGTTTCAAAGTCTGCACCAAGTGACTTTCCTGGCAGCCTCTGTACTATACATGGTTCAACCAGCAGAGGGAGCCATTCATTCTAAAAGCATTTTAATGGCAAATTGTATTGGGAGATGTGTTGTGTGTCTATGTTTTCAGGTTTCTTAAACAAATCCTAAGACCCCTGGTTCCCAGCAGGGATTTTATTGAAAATTAGTTTATGGTAGTGATAGATTTAAGCAAGTGAAGCAGCAGCTAATAAACTGGAAATATTCATAAATCATACATAAATCTGATCACCAGGAATGCGTCTTGAATATTCCTGTGCACATGCATGCAGAATTTGGGCAAATAGTGTCAAGCTGGAGATCAGCAAGCTCCTTCTTGCAGACCAAGTGGTTTGACGTACTTGCAATGGCGACATTCCTAATAAAGTGCAATATATTAGTTGATTATTTTTAGTTGATTATGGGAGGTCATCTAAGGTTTGAAAAAAGAAAGCAGACCATCTGGACCTTCCATAAAATCTCAAATAATGTCTTTGTAGACTAACCCAATGAGACTGTAGATAATTGCACATTATTCACATAGAATATCGACATTTTCCATTTTTCGCGTTGTCCGTGAAAAAGTGCGTTTGAACGAATGGACGTATTTTTTCACGGAATACACGATAGAGGTCATACGATGCACATTTTCATCCGTGATTTTGTACCGTTATCAATAAAACACTTTGTGCATCTGGACGTTATGTTGACCTGACATTAGCAGCGTCTGACGTCTCCTAATCACGCACACAAGCCGCTAGCAGACGCAGCGCACTCTGTACGTCAGTACTGGCGGTTTGACGTTCTCGAAAAAATGCGTTTGTTTGTCACTTGCGTTGCGCGGCTGCACTTTCATGCGGCCGTTCTTCGTATGCTGCCCGGCATTGGACGTAATTTGCTGTTAGCGCGGGCATGATTTAGTGCGGCTAAACGCACGTTAATACTGCGTTCGTCTGACCTTAGCCTTAGGTGAGAGGGGGAAAAAAGGATTTGATTATTTTTACTACAATAACATATATATACTTGCTTGGGTTGTGGTGGAGGACAAAAAGTGAAATAAAAAACCTCCACACAATAATTAATTAAGTTTATTATTGCAGAAGCCATTTGCATGTCACAGCAATTCAAAGAACTGCATTCCAGAGCTCCTGTGCTACATTCCCATATGCTACATTCCCATATGAAGCAAGCAACTCTGGGTAGGACATGCAAGCCATCTGGTATGGCATGGCATTGATTTAAGGGTTCTGTGTAATAACAGACCCAGAATGCAAAAAAAGTGAGACAGAGGTCACTTGCATATCCTACCCAGAGTTCCTTGCTGCATATGGGGAATGTAGCACAGGAGCTCTGGGATGCAGTTCTTTGAATTGCTGTGATGTGCAAATGGTTTCTGCAATAATAAATATATATATATATCAATTACCATGTGGAAGCACTCAGAGGACTAAATTACAATCTTCACGCATACGTTTGTGCCGGCTCAAAAAAACATTAACGCGAGGGCTAAAACCTTGCGCCAAATGTCATATTACATAATCAGCGCACCAACCGCACGCAATCGTCTACCGCGGGTGAGCCTGCACGATCCCTGCTCGAGCTTACTGTACTTTGCGAATCGCGAGTCCTATACTTAACATTGTGAGCGCAAATGCGTTTGTGCGCTGGTATGCGGATGGTATTACAATCTATGCGCAGGAATTAACACACAGCCTCTGGCGCATAATTTTCACAACTGCAAAAAGCTGGTGTTAAAGGCAAATCTGACCGACCTGGCCGAACCCAAATACACCAGCCCAGTAAAAAAATGTAGGAATGTATAGTTACACATACCCAAACAATAAAATGGAGAACATGTGTGTCCATGTATTATTGCTGCAGCACATATACTCAGATTGACTTTGACAGGCGCAATAAAAAGTTAGATAATTGTGGTTCTTAATTCTGATTGGCTGAATTGCGTGAAAAAAACAGCCCGCACACTGCTTTTTGCGCGCGACGGTACTGCGCGAGCAGTTAGGCGCGTCCTGTTTGCATGTGTTATTGATCGCCGGATGAAAAGACGCCGAGGATTGTAATTCCAGCGGTGATTAGCGTGCGCAAAAATTCACGCTTTGCGCGAGGGTTTTTGCATGAAGATTGTAATTTAGCCCAGAGTCTTCCAAAAAAAACGAATGCATTAAGTGAACAATTCAATGTTCTTGAACCCAGGACATACTTGAAAACGAGAGAAATCTCAATGTATCCTTCCTGGTAAAAATACTTTGCAAATAAATAAATAAATACATATTTAAAAAAAACAATGTTTCGGCTCCTCGGAGCCTTTTTCAAGGTTGGTCTGAGGAGCCACAACATCATTTTTTTAATGTATACTTTTTTTTTTAGCAAGACTCTGAGTGCTCCCGCATGGTGATTCGAATCTAAGATATAGATCTTTTACATTTCGCACCAGGGCACTTAGATTGATTTTTCTTTAAAGGGAATGAGTGCTTTTCTAATATATATTAGATAGGCCGTGTTAGTCCAGATGCCAAAATCACGAGTACAGCAGTATGTAGTGATACCTTTTTTATTGGACTAATGTTACATTTAAAAGACAAGCTTTCGAGAGTGTAACCTCTCTTCTTCAGGTCTGTATGCTATGCTGACCAGTATCCTAGAATTGAACATTAAGACATTAAGGGGCACTTGGATGGGGGGTTAGATGTCATAAATAGGGAGAGTCAAATGATATAGTCAAATACTATTTGTGGGTTTTTTCCTCCTTCTTTTAAGTTGTCATGATCTTATCACTGTTGTTTTATATCACTTTTGTTTCATGGGCCTAAGATCGCTCATGTGTTTATTTTCCCATTTTGACCATACCATTTGACTCTCCCTATTTATGACATCTAACCCCCACCCATGTGCCCCTTAACGTCTTAGGGCCCTATTACACTCCTCGTGCACAATTTTCCGCGTGCGCAAAAATGCATTAACGCGAGAGGAAAAACCCTTCACGCCGAACGTCGTATTACGACGTTCGCGCACAAAATGCGCGTTAACGTCTAACGCGAGTTACCCTGCACGAACCCTGCGCGAGCGAAAGTTCGTGCGCGCATCCCATACTTAACATTGTGAGCGCAAATGCGTTCATGCTCTGGTACACGGATGGTATTACAATCGATGGGCAAATTTGTACGAACCACATTTGCGCGCATAATTTTAACGTCTTTTAAAAGCTGGTGGTAACGGCAAATCTGAACGTCCTGGCCGAAACAAAATACACCAGCACGAAAAAAAAATACAGCACAGTATAGTTACACATTCTACACATACCCAAATAATAAAATGGAGAGGTTGTGCGTGTTTTTATTATTGCTGCAGCATATATACTCAGATTGATTTTGACAGGCGCAAAAACTGAACGGGAGACAATGGTGGTTCTTAATTCTTATTGGCTATACACACACACTTTTATTTATTTATTGTATTTATTTATACAGAAGTGCAGTTGCACATTAAAGCGCAAACAAAAGTGAAAATCCTTTTAGAACAATAGTACCTTTGTACCTTTGGCTTTTCTTGGCCACTTTGAAAAATCAACAGACATAATGCCGCTTGCTGTGAGAACACTTTCCTTTTCTAAACGCAGAATTCCTCGCGCCGCACTCCGAAGCTTTGTTTGTGCTATCCTTGTAATACAGATATTAGTGGTTGTTATCAACAATAGAAATTACTTAATTTTTATTGCTTTCGGGATCTTGAAAGGGTAAAATGAATGCTCTTAGCAGCAAAACATTAAAAACATTACAGTAACATAACATGTTATCGATGGTCAGCTGTTTCACGTTTCTGGAAGTGCCTTATCATTTAAAATAACAAAGTGTATGTTTTCTCACCAGCTTTCCATTTCTTAAAATACATTATCCTTAATTAGGGCGATTACTACGGATTTTAGAAGAACATTTATAGTTAAAAAAAAGATAATGTAATAAATTTATTTAACCCATTCACTACCATGATCATGTATACAGACATGTAGTAGCAGACACTACAGGCTGAGATTGTGTTAACACAACCTGGAGCTATCACGGCAAATGGAATTTGTTTGTTGCAAACAAATTTCCTTTGCTTTATGGCTCCAGAAGGTGCACCCCCAAGTTGGTAAAACTATTTAAAAGTGGCTTATGTATGTCCTGATATATCAGGCTTTCCCCGGCCGACACCGAGTCACGAGCTGCAGTTCCACCTGCAGTAACTCCTTGTGGCCAGTAGATGGTGACATCTGCCTGCCAATAGGTTATTACAGTAAGAAACACACTGGGAATATTCCCAAATATTTCTTACTGTATAATTAATTTAAAATGTTTTCCAAAAAAAAAAAACACTTGTTCCTGGCAATGGATTTTTGGAAAATCACTTACAGGGTTATTCAAAGAGATCCGAATGGCTGTCGAAAGGGAACCGAATGCTGAAAATCAGCGTTCGGTTACCTTTCTTGGCCATTCGACTATCCAGAGAGCAGGCAATTCGCCAAATCTTGGTGAATTGCCTGCACATACGGTGCCTGTTCGAGGGCAGTGAAACCCCCATAGAGAAGCAATGCTTCAGCTATTCAGAGAGCAAAACCCAGCAGTGAAAAGTTGTCGAAATGCCCTGTTTAATTCGACAGGTTTATTCAGGAGAATCCCATAGGATTCAATGTTAAACATATTCCCGTTTTAATTAAATATCTAATAAACCATTCATTATAAAATTCTGCAGTAAAGAGTCTCTTTATTTATAGATTTTTTATGATATTTTAAGCATTTTTCTGGTTTTTTTTTTTAAAAAAAAAATCTTTTTTTTTTAATTTTTTTTTACTTTACTTATTTTTCCTGTAACAGCCCTCTTTATTATCATTCCCTGGACCTCATATGTAAATTTCAGACATTTTCGCTCAGTAGTTTATTTGCAAACAGTGTTTCACTTTTTAAACATTGAAGCAAACTGTTTTTCTAATTCATTCACTTCATTCGTGTGCGGTATCAGCTTTGTCCGGCGGCTGGGCTGCATGTGATCGGCTCCTGCTTGGGTTTTTCCGGCGTTTTCGGCGGGGTTAATCCAGATGTTTTTGCGGCTTTCGGTGTGCGTTCGCCCTCGTTTTGCGGTTAGTTTTCGTCAGGTTTGCGGTAGCTTTTCCCTGCAATTCGGAATTTTCGAATGGACTTGAAATGTGTCAAATCGAAATTTATTGCTTTGAAATGAGGAGAACAGACGTTCCGAAAAAACAAAAATTTCCGAAGTTACGAAAAGTCGATACAAAAAACGAGCAAAGTGACACGAAAATACGAAAAACGGTCGATATTCCGAAAACATGTACAATTCCGAAAAATGAAAATTTCCGAAATTACGAAAAGTCGATCCAAAAACGAGCAAAGTGACACGAAATTACGAAAAATGGTCGATATTCCGAAAAAAATATGTACACGAAAAACGAGCAGAGCCGAACCGAATCGAAACAGAAATCGGTCGAAACGAGCCGAATCGAAAAGTTCAAAAATCCGAAAAATCAAACCAAATCGAACCGAAAAAAAATCGGTGCACAAGCCTAATTGCCAGATGGAGAAGCGCGATTCGTCACTCCAGAGAACGCTCCAGTGGCGGCGTGCTTTAAACCACTGCATCTGACGCTTTGCATTACACTTGGTGATGTATGGCTTGGATGCAGCTGCTCGGCCATGGAAACCCATTCCATGAAGCTCTCTGCGCACTGTTCTTGAGCTAATCTGAAGGCCACATTAAGTTTGGAGGTCTGTAGTGATTGACTCTGCAGAAAGTTGGCGACCTCTTCGCACTATGTGCCTCATCATCTGCTGACCCCACTCTGTCAGTTTACGTGGCCTACCACTTCGTGGCTGAGTTGCTGTCGTTCCCAAACACTTCCACGTTCTTATAATACAGCTGACAGGTGACTGTGGAATATTTAGGAGCGAGGAAATTTCACGACTGGATTTGTTGTACAGGTGGCATCCTATCACAGTTCCACGCTGCAATTCAATGAGCTCCTGAGAACGACCCATTCTTTCATAAATGTTTGTAAAAACAGTCTGCATGCCTAGGTGCTTGATTTTATACACCTGTGGCCATGGAAGTGATTGGAACACCTGATTCTGATTATTTGGATGGGTGAGCGAATACTTTTGGCAATAAAGTGTATAAAACATAACAAGGAGAAAATGTCATCTGGCCATTAATGGCCATTAATAGAAACCAAAGCCCCTAATTGTATTTTGTTTCACACAGTATAATGGGAATAAGCGCATAGGAGCTTACAGTCTAGAGGGATTGGGGTTGAAAAAGACGAGGGGAGTTTTAATGTATATCAGGTTCATTAGTGCCAGTGGTTCGGGAATGGTGGGGTCATAGAAGCAGCTTCAATCATGTGTGAGTAGATGAGCAGAGGCGTTGCATCAGTGATGTGGTACGCTAATCTGAAGAGATGGGTTTTGAGGGATGTCTTGAAAGCCTGAAGGTCAGGGGAGAGTTTGATAGGACGAGGCAAGTCATCCCACAGGACCGGAGCTGCCCTTGAGAAGTCTTGGATGTGGGAGTTGGCCATGAGGGTGTAGACAGATGACAGGTGGAGATCGCCCGCCGACCAGAGTTGTCTATACAGGACGCCAATGAGGGACCGGCAGAGGGGGGAGGTACGAGAGGTGTGTCTGGTGAGAAAAATAAGCCAGGCACCTGCATTCATTACAGATTGCAAAGGAACAATACGGGAGTTGGGGCCAATGAAGAGTGAGTTACGGTAATCAAGTCGTGAAATGACAACAGTATGAACTAGTAACTTTGTGGTATCTTGTGTCAGAAAGGGGAAGACTAGGGCGATGTTCTTGAGTTGATAGTAACATGATTTGGCCACTGGATGTGGGGAGAGAACGCTAGGTCAGAATCGAACGTGACACCAAGGCACCGAGCTTGAGGCATAAGAGAAGGACCTGTGTTTATCCAGAAGGCATAAGTCATCAATAGACTCTTCATTAACATCAGAATACCTTTATAAAGATATGTACACTTCATGATAAGCAGTGGGGTTCTTGGAAATATAAGCTGCATTTTATTTGTAAATAGAAGTTACATTTTATTTGTGTGAATAACAATGTAACAATCTCTGCTGCCGCCGCCTAAACACCAAAACCATGTCATTAATAAAGTGTAAACACTTTTAGTTTTGCACCAGACCATGCATCCAGAAAACAACCCTTAGACATATACAAAGGATAACATAATTACTATGATAATTATTCCAAAACTACCTGCAAAACTATGGAAAGAAAACTGAAAAATAAAGAATTAAAAAAAAAACTATGGGAAGAGGAGAAATCTATACCTACAGGGTTATTCAAAGAGATTCTAAAAGTCACCGCACATTCGGTGACTTTTTGTTCTCTTCAATTCGGTTTCTTTTGCCGATCCCATTTCGGTGACCCTGCGGTGTATTCAGCAAGCACCACAGGGTCCCCGAATTGCAGGGAAAAGCTGCCGCAAACCCGACGAAAACTAACCGCAAAACCCACCGAATGCACGCCGAAAACCCCCAAAAACATCTGGATTAACCTGCGAAAACCACGGAAAAAGCCCGAGCAGGAGCCGATCGCACGCAGCTGAGACCGTAGACGAGGGAGGTGAATAAATTAGCAAAACCGTTTGTATGAATGTGTTACATAGTTACATAGTTACATAGTTATATAGGCTGAAAAAAGACATGCGTCCATCGGGTTCAGCCTCTCCCACATAACCTACTGCTGTTGATCCAAAAGAAGGCAAAAAAACCCAGTCTGAATGCTTGCCAATATGCAACATACTGGGAAAAAATTCCTTCTTGACCCCAGAATGGCAGTCAGATTTCTCCTTGGATCAAGAAGCTTTTACCCACATATTAAATATTATAACCCTTAATATTCTGTGTCTGCAGGAAGTCATCCAGTCGTTTTTTAAAAGTCTGTACAGACTCTGACCCAACCACCTCAACAGGCAGAGAATTCCACAGCTTTATTGTTCTCACCGTAAAATAACCCTTCCTATGCTTTAAGCTAAATTTTCTTTCTTCCAGTCTAAATGGATGACCCCTTGTCCTATGTATAGTCCTGTTAATGAATAGGTTATCAGACAATGGTTGATAATGGCCCCGTATATATTTATATAAGGTTATCAGATCCCCTCTAAGGCGCCTTTTCTCTAAACTAAACAGGTTTAAGCTTGTTAGTCTTTCCTCATAACTTAACCCTTCCATCCCCCTTATTAATTTAGTTGCCCGTCTCTGCACTTTTTCTAACGATATAATATCTTTTTTTAAGACAGGTGCCCAAAATTGCATGGCATATTCAAGGTGCGGCCTGACCATTGATTTATACAGAGGCAAAATTATGTTTTCATCCCGTGAGTGAACTCCCCTTTTAATGCATGCCAGTACTTTGCTGGCCTTGGCGGCTGCTGTTTGACATTGCACATTGTTACTTAGTTTGAAGTCTATGATTATTCCCAAATCCTTCTCCTGCTTGGATTTCCCTAACTCCGTACCATTTAGGGTATAAATTGCTTGTGTGTTCTTCACTCCAAAGTGCATAACTTTACATTTATCTAGATTAAATCTCATCTGCCATTTAAGTGCCCAGTCCCCCAATATATCTAAATCCCTCTGCAGCGAAGTAACATCTTGCTCACATTGTGAAAGTGAAACGCTGTTTGTAAAGAAACTACTGAGTGAAAATGTCTGAAATTTGCATATGAGGTCTAGGGAATGATAATAAAGAGGGCTGTTACAGAAAAAAATAAGTAAACTTAAAAAAATAAAAAAATAAAAAATCTTTTAAAAAAAAAAAAAATCAGAAAAATGCTTAAAGTATCCTAAAAAAATCTATAAATAAAGAGACTCTTTACAGCAGAATTTTATAATGAACGATTTATTAGATATTGAATTAAAACGGGAATATTTTTAACATTGAAGTCTATGGGATTCTCCTGAATAAATTTGCCGAATTAAACCACCGAATGGCAGGGCATTTCGGGAACCTTTCACTGCTGGTTTGTGTTTTCTGAATAGCCGAAGCAGTGCTTTTTCATGGGGTCTTCACTGCCCTCGAACAGGCACCGAACAGGCACCGTATGTGCAGGCAATTCGCTAGGATTTGGCAAATTGCCTGCTCTCTGGATAGCCGAATGGCTAGGAAAGGTAACCGAACGCTGATTTTCAGCGTTCGGTTACCTTTCTCAAGCAATTCGGATCTCTTTGGATAACCCTGCTAGTTTTCTTTTGAATTTCCTCTGAAAATGCAACTCTCTTATATGTTGTTTTTTCATTCATGCAGAACAAAACGAATGCATTATTTATATCTCTCTTTGTGAGAAAATGTAATTCATCATAAAAATTTGGTAGTGTATTAAATAAATAATAAGGATTTCGCTGTAACTCCACATTTCTTATTGTATAAGGATTACAGGAAAAAATGAATACGAGTAAAATAATCCTGGCATAATGTATAATAACCGGGTTATTTCGGGGCAATAAAAGGAGACACTGACGTTTGATGACCACTTACAGAAAGAATTTGTTACTGTACTGAAATATACACAGCTTGTTTTAGTTTTCTGCTACATTTTGAAAAGCGGAGACTGGTAAACAGCATCTGCTCCTACGGCAGAAGGAAAACACCTACGGATTTTAAGATTCATGAGCACATCACATCGGTAATCCATCTAAAATAATATCACATCTTTTGCATTGATTGGTTTCCGTGTATATTGTGGAACAGGAGACAATGTAACATTTTATCCTGCTTTCAAATTAAAATGTTGTTTTGACAGGGATTATTTAAGATCCCATCCAGGGGGATTCAGTGCTTTTAAATGTGTTTATTTAGAAAGTGCTTTTCTATTACATGATGATATTCCAAAGAATGCTGCAAAGAGCAGGTAAGAGCAGGAGCGTACCGAGGGGTGGGGGCCAAAAGGTTGACCGTCCAAAGTTTCACATCACTTTGGGTGGCAGCGGCAGCATTCGGCAGCCCTGATTAGGGACCAAACATTTTTATAAAGTATGGTGGTCTGCACTTGATGCAGTGCGCATTTCTAGTGACGTTGTGAAGCAGTTCGTTAGACATGTGCATGGCGGTATTTTTCGTTTTGAATCGTTTTGGACTGTTTCGTTTCTTTTTCCCATTTCGGATCATTTCAGATCGATTTCTTTTCGTATCGGATCATTCCGGATTGGACCATGATTCGTTATTTCGGATCGATTTGAAATTTCGGACGGCCGTTTCTTAGTTTCAGAAATGCATCCGAAATAACGAAAATGGAAAACCCGGACGAAAACGACTTTCGAACGAAACGGAATACACAATTGTACATGTCTACAGACCAGTTTATGGCTTACATTGCCTCAAAACTAATACAGCTGGTACTACCGGCTGTATTTTTTTTGAGGTAATGTAAGCCATAAACTGGTCCATCTAACAAGAAAGCAGCGTATGTTTGTCTTGTTCAAATCCACGTGTGCGTTTCACTTCTCTTTTCTTGTAGGATTCCAACGCTGCATTAATTATACCGAAGTGCCTCCCCGCAGTGTGTGGATTCATATGCTGCATTAAAACTGTGGTTTAGATCATTTCGTTCCGTTTGTTTTTGTTCAGATATTTTAGTTCTGTTTTTCTTTTTTCCGTTTCGGATCATTTCAGATGGATTTATTTTTATGTCGGATCATTTTGGATCGGATCGCGATTTGTTATTTCGGATTGATTTGAAATTTCGGATGGATGATTTTTCGTTTCGGAAATGCATCCGAAATAGCAAAAATGGAAATCTCGGATGAAAACGAAGTTTGGAAACAAAATGCACCTGCCTACAGTGCGCTTGCGCGGTGACATCCCCATTGTGCATGCTCCGTGGCATCTGTTTTACGCCTGCATTTTACGCCTGTATCGCACTTGCACATTGATGACACGTTATTGCCAGCAGCTATACTTGTTATGCTTGCCGGCATAATGTAGGCGGTGTGCTGGCCTTTTTGCCCCGTGCGGTGAAAAGACATGGTACACCAGTGAGTAACGAGAAGTGACAAAGCTATAAAGATACATTTTTAATGAAGCAAATGCTCAATTCTAAGATTTTAGGATAGTCGTAGTTAAGAATTGTAAATACTGTAACATGGTTATATTCTTTCCCCTCCCATTATGACGAAATGGTTATGGAGAAAAATGAAAAATGATTTAAGGGAGAAATTGGATCCTCGTTGATTACTTACATGCCTGATTGAATCACCGTTTGTGAGTGCAAAATTAGCGGAGCTATAATACTCAGGTGTAAAGGGGTTTTACCCTATGTTTGTTTATTTATTTATATGCTACCCATCACAGGTGCTGATGCTTCAAGGTGTGGACTCTACAAAACCTCTGAATGTGTCCTGCAGTATCTGGCAACAAGACTTTAGTAGGAGATCCATTAAGTCCTGCAAGTTGTGAGGTGGGGCATCCATGGACCAGATTCGCTGTCTCAGCACATCCCATAGATGCTCTATCAAATTGAGATCTGGGAAATTTGGACAGTTGTTACAGCATGGCAGGGGGCATTATCCTGCCGAAGGAGGCCACTGCCATCAGGGAACACCATGGCTATGAAGGGGTGTATGTGGTCTGCATCAATCTCTAGATAGGTGGTGGTTGCAGGGCCGGATTTGCATCTCAGGAGCCTGTAGGCACAGAAATTAGGAGCGCCCCTCCCCCTCAACAAAGTAAAGGAAGCATGCCAAAATGACTAATTTCCTTTTTTTATACAGATCAAAATGCCCCACTTGTGGCAGGCGCCTGCAGGCATATGCCTACTCTGCCTAGTTATAAATCCGGCCCTGGGTGGTTGTCACCTTGGCTGACACCTTTCTATCATGGCCATAGGTTTTTATACAATGTGGGCTACAGTAGCTCTTCTCTGTTATCAGACCAAACGGGCTACCCTTTGCTTCCCATTTCCTTCAATGAACTTTGGGCACCCAGGACCCTGCTGCTGGCTCATTGGCTGTCTTTCTTTGTGTCTTCTTTGGCAGTTGCTAACCACAGCACATTGGAAACACCCCACAAGACTTGCCGTTTGGAGCTGGTCTGATCCAGTAATCTGGCCGTCACTATTTGGCCAGTGTCACAGTCACTAACATCTTGTTGGCCATTTGTATGCTTCTTAAGCATGAAATTCAAGAACTGACTGTTCACTTGCTGCCTAATATATCCCACTACGTGACAATATATCTCACCCCCTGACAATATGTCCCATCCCATGACAGGGGCCATTGTAACCATATAAACAATGTTATTCACTTCACCTGGCAGTGCTTATAATGCTCTGATTGATCAATATATATACCGTATTTTTCGCTCCATAAGACGCACTTTTCTCCCCCAAAAAGTGGGGGAAAAGTGGGTGCGTCTTATGGAGCGAATGCCCCATGATATGCCTCAGCTCACCTGCCGCTGCCGCGTTCGGCTCCCTCTGAGCGTGCGTCCGGCGGCAAGGAGCTTGGGCACTCGCCTGGGGGAGCCACATGACCGCGATCTCGCGAGATTGCGGTCACGTGGCTCCCTTCAGGCGAGTGCCCAAGCTTCCTGCCACCGGACGCACGCTCAGAGGGAGCCTAACGCAGCGGCGGCAGGTGAGCTGAGGCATATCGATGAGCTGCTGGGGCATATCCATGAGCGAGCTGGGGCATATCCATGAGTGAGCTGGGGCAAATCCTTGAGTGAGCTGGGGAAAATCCTTGAGTGAGCTGGGGCATATCCATGTGTGAGCTGGGGCAAATCCATGAGTGAGCTGGGGCATATCCATGTGTTGGGGTAATATCCATGTGCTGGGGCATTATCCATGTGCTGGGGCATATCCATAAATTGGGGGGCAAATCCATGTGCTGGGGCAAATCCATGTGCTGGGGCATATCCATGAGCTGGGGGGCATATCCATAAACTGGGGGCATATCCATAAACTGGGGGCATATCCATGAGCTGGGGAACAGTATCCATGAGCTGGGGAACAGTATCCATGAGCTGGGGAACAGTATCCATGAGCTGGGGGACAGTATCCATGAGCTGGGGGACAGTATCCATGAGCTGGGGGCAGTATCCATGATCTGGGGCAGTATATCCATGAGAGGAGCTGGGGCAATATCCATTATTACACTATTTGATTTCAGAATATTTATTTTCCTGTTTTCCTCCTTTAAAAACTAGGTGCGTCTTATGGTCAGGTGCGTCTTATGGAGCGAAAAATACGGTAAGTTCTTTCTGAAACTTCCATCTTCCTACCTGACGTGCCTATCAATGTGCATATTATTTATGCGTAGATCGTTCAGATATTGTGATCAGCGTAAATAACTGTCTGAACCTTAGAGTGAGAAATGGAAAAAAAACTAAAGTTGGCAAAGTTGTCATTGTCTAGAAGCCAAGTTTTATGAATTTGCTCCGGCGTCTATATTCTGATAAGAATCCCAATTTTGCGTTAAACAAACAGCTTTGGCTTCAGGGATGAGCTTAGCTGTGCCTTTGATGCCTGAGAGCAGTGAGAGAGAATATACAGTAGAGACCTCGTCCTAAAACGGTTCCAGCTATCATTTAAGTGCTTTCGTGCCACACGGTACTCTGTGAATAATATAGAATTTCTCTGAGCTACTTAATTTAACATTTTGCAACCTTCTCAGTAAAAGTCGGAGATTCGATGCATCACCTGATATAAAAATAAAATAAAGGGATGTCATTTTGCACCCAGATTTTTTTTTAGGAAGCTCAATACCGTTTGTATCTTAGTATAACTAGATATAGCTTTACATTAATTAGTCAATGCATACAGAGCATGTAGGGAATGCTTGTGTCGAATTGGGAATAAAAATATACTCTTACATGGCAAAGAATGTATCATTAAAATAACTGCATAGCTTCACAACTGGAGCCAAGAATATTTTAAGAATAACCACTATTTTTTCCTTAATTGAATCACTCTATGTGTTTTGTTATCATCAATCATCTTTATTCAACAAGTCAACAAGAAGACAGAACACAGTTTTACATTTAGCAGATTTGCGGAAACATGACCCATATTGGTTACTTTGTATTTTTTTGAGCCAAAATACTTCAATTTATCCTTGAAAAATGATTTCTCATGGTGTTAGGTTTAGTGTGATAATGCTATCTGAATATAGACACGTGACAAACATGCTCATAAAGAATACACTCCTGACAAAGCCACATGATTTGGGTGGAGAAACGTGCGTTGAGCGCAGTACAATGTTGATGGGTGTTTACCCTTTTTAACTGACACTTAATTCTTTCGATTGGTTCTAATAATTATCATTGTGGACTGGTGGTTATTGCCCTCTTTTTCTGTCTAGCTTAAATTTGGCGATTTCAAACTGCCCTCCCTTCAGCTTCCCAATGTGGATTATTTCTATGTTGAATAGGAGGTACGCCAGAAGTTTACTAACGGGGACATTCCACATAGCTTAATATTGAAAGCTTTCCACCTGGAGTGTGGCTCTATATTTCTTTTATAAAAAAGACTATGCTTCACAAACACTATTGTATGTATTGTCATACAAATCTTTATCTAAATGCGTGGTTGTAAATATCTACACCGTTATTGAGATTTTCTTGCAATAACCTATCTGTCTATAATTAATCATTTTTTCTACTAATAAATTGTTCTAATAACTTAATACTCTAGTTAACTTGGATACTATCGGCTACATTATAAGCAATTGTCACGTACGTACAACGGTTTATTCATTTTCTTTTTCTAGTAACATGATCTGTCTGGAAATATTTATTACTATATACTCACATTGCGACATAATGTTTTCTTAATAACACAATTGAGACCTAAGTCTATTGTATGTTCAGCTATTGACAACAGCGGATAGCACCATTAATTGCTGCATTGTAGCGAACTGTTTGCCTATAGTCAATATATCTGGTTTGTGGATACAAGGTTACCGGTATCCGATTGGGCAATCTCTTTGACTTCTAAACTACCATTTAACCATTCAAGTATTCATGTCAATACGAATATACTACTGTGAGGTTGCGTGAGAAGATATATTGATAACAATCTGCCCTCCCCTTTATTCTTGCCATGCAAACCTTTATCTAAATGTGTGGTTGTGAATATTTACATCATTATTGAGGTTTTATTTTTGCAGTAACCTATTTGCTTATATCCAATCAATTTGTTACTAATATATCGCTCTAGTAACCCAACTATCTTAAGTAATTTGGATACTACCAGCCATTGTATGTATT
Organism: Leptobrachium leishanense; assembly: GCA_009667805.1. NCBI lineage: Eukaryota > Metazoa > Chordata > Amphibia > Anura > Megophryidae > Leptobrachium > Leptobrachium leishanense. The sequence goes on from CM019069.1 coordinate 25,348,157, forward strand.
TGCCACGAACAGTGGTTTAACCCTTTCGCTGCTGAGGCTTTTCCCGCCCCTATGCTGAGGTCATTTTTACCTGTTTTGCGCATCATGTTTAAACGTGTTTTGAAGGCTTATTTTAGTATATGACCCAGACATATTATATATCGTTCTTTCCGTTAGACTCGGTAGATTCATAATATGTCATTATTATATGTATACGTTATGTCATGTCTGTATATTATAACAAAAAATGCAATAAAATATGTATTTTCAATAATTTACAATGTGTAAAGTGTTTTTTTCCACATTTTAACATGCGAGCAATTGCGGTTATATTTTGTATGGGGTGCGCTTGTTAAAATAATTAGAGATGGGGTCTCGTTACATTTTGTTTTGGGGAAAATGACACTATTTTTAACAAACGCACCGCATACAAAAATCGTTAGTGCAGCATCATTGTTCACATTATAATTGAAATGGGAACAATATTGCTGCATTAACAAACCAAAAAAAAAAAAAAAAAGTGTTAATTTTTTTTTTTTTATTTTTATTTTTTATTTTTATTTTTATTTTTATTTTTTTTTTTTTTACAAAATTTTTCACTTTCATGTTTGGTATCGTTGGAACAGCCATGCTCTGGCCGATCCAACCATACCAAAATTTAACCCCTAGCTGCCACGGATCGGGAGATAGGGAGTTCATTGGAACTCCCTATCTCCACAGTTGGTGGCAGTTAGGGGTTAACTCTAGGACTGGCGTCATCGTGCTACGCACGATGACGCCAGTCCTCTGGGGGAGTTCCCGGAGTCTTGGCCGACATCCAAGATGTCGGCCAGCTCCGGGAAAGGATCGAGAACCGGCGCTTTTCATCGCCGATTCGCGATCCAGCTCCCCAGGGGTTAATGCCAGGCATCATTTGGAAGGGCAGGCTGTGCCCTTCCAAATGATGCCTGGGTTAACCCCCGCAGAGCCGCCGATCGGGAGGGAGAGAGGTCCGAAGGACCTCCCCCCCTCCCTTTCAGGCGCCTCCTCCGCACATGCGGGGGGGGCGCCTGAATTAGGTGTCATCGCGCCCCCGCGATGACACCTAATTCTGGCGGCTGCTGGTCCGGATGCCGGGCTGACATCCAGGATGTCAGCCCGCACCGGAGGGGCCAGCGATCGGCCGGAACCCGGCCGAACGCTGACCCCAATGGGAGGACGCGCTCAGCGCGTCCTCAGCACACCAGCGGGACTGCTGAGGACGCGCTGAGCGCGTCCTCAGCAGCGAAGTGGTTAATAACTAATTTTCTCTAGCAATATTATCTGTCTGTTAGCATTCATTACTATATGCCTACATTGCAATATAACGTTTTCCTATTAACACTACTCAGTACATTGCATGTTTAGCTGTTGTTAATAGTGGATAGCACTCTCAATTGCCGCGTTGTAGCGAACTGTTTGCCATTAGTAAATATACTCGGGTTTTTTGCCACAATGCTGCCATAGAAACATAGAAACATAGAAAAATGTCGGCAGATAAGAACCTTTCGGCCCATCTAGTCTGCCCAATTACATGGATACTTTACCTGGATTTATCTTTTGTTTAGGATAGCCTTATGCCTATCCCATGCCTGCTTAAATTCAATCACTGTTTTGGCCTCTACCACTTCTACTGGAAGGCTGTTCCATGTATCCACCACCCTCTCAGTAAAATAATGCTTCCTGATGTTACTTTTAAACCTTTGCCCCTCTAATCTAAGACTATGTCCTCTTGTTTTGCTACTTTGTTTCCTTTTAAATATACTCCCTTCCTCTACCTTGTGGATTCCCTTTACGTATTTAAATGTTTCTATCATATCTCCTCTGTCTCGTCTTTTTTCCAAGCTGTACATGTTAAGATCATTAAGCCTTTCCTGGTAACTTTTCTCCTTCAAGCCGTACACCATTTTAGTAGCCCTTCTCTGAACTCTCTCTAAGAGGTCTATATCCTTCTGGAGATACGGTCTCCAGTACTGCACACAGTACTCCAAGTGAGGTCTCACCAGTGCTCTGTACAGTGGCATGAGCACTTCCCTTTTCCTACTGCTAATACCTCTCCCTACACAACCAAGCATTCTGCCAGCATTACCTGCTGCTCTATTACATTGACTACTTACCCTTAGATCCTCTGCCATGATCTAATTGAGTAAGCCTTCGGTTCCTATATTACCATTCACCCGTTCAAGTATTTATACTACTATTAATATATTACTGTGAGGCTGTACGACAATATATGTTGATATGAGATTGCTTTCTTTCTAGATTCCTATGTGGATCAATTCTACATGCAATAGAGGCACGTCAGAAATTTATGTAACAGGGATATACCAGCTAGTAGAACACTACAAACCTCCTATTTGGAGTACGGCTTTGTAACTCTCTTATAAGAGAAGACTTTGTACTATGTGTACTATTCCCTAAGTTGGTTTGCAATTCTTTACATCAACGTGTGGCTTTATAAGACAATATTACAACTGATGAATATAATAACAACTCACACGTTGAAAATCAGTCAGCCAGCTTGAAGTATTTTCTATATTAGATTATTATAGCACTGTTTGGATGGTGTAGGTTACTCTATATTCAATTCTTACCAACAGTGGCCTAACCATCTATTTCTTTTCAACCAAAAAACTATTTGATAGACCATATTCCTAACATATGGCTATATTGTGATTTAAGCCAACGTGCTCTATTTAATCTACACCATTGAGCAATTAGACCATTTATATATATAGCTATTGGCAAAAGTGGCTAGTTATTTTCATTGCCGCATTGCACCAAACGGCCTATTATATATCATTAAATCCGTTTTTGTTAGGCATGTTAGCCGATCATACTATTTAGTTAATCTATTTGGCTTTCGAATAATTACCATTTTATTCTAGTATCCATGTTTATATGATCATTATAAATTATTGCTATTAAGAGCTAAAAAAATGTAGTCCACAATGACAATATCTACTGTTCATATATACTCCTATTGTAACATTTATGTTTGTTTCACATCTGTTAATATGTTTTGTGTTTGGCATTGTCCAATAATAAATTTACTATTTTAATTAACCCGAACCTACCTAACGGTTCTTTGATAGTGGTTTTCCACAAATCATTCAAACCTTTTTCTTTTGTAATACGTGACTAAAGAGGGTTTAATCCCACATTGGTTGGGGTGCTCTGTAATCTATCACTATCCCAGCCGGGACAAGTGAATTGTCTTTTTGTCTCATAAAGAATACACTTATTTTATTTAGAAATTTTGATTGACATATTCTTCCTGAAAAGTAAACAAAGCAACTGATGTAGGATTTGATTCAAAGTCAGACGTAAACTTGACCAGTCATCTATGGAAGGCCCAGTTCCGGATGACCCCGTAACAGAAAGCAGTGAATGGTAAAATCATTATTCTCCTGGAAAAAATACTCATTAGTGTTTCCTATAGACAGTGTCCAAAGTATAGGAAGTGTTAATTTATAGTAAGCAGTTGCAACAGCCAAACTACAAGGGATTCTTTAGGCTGCATTTGAATAGGACGGGAGCTGTCATCATTAACAAGAGTCATATAAAACATGGGAAAAGCTTCACCATAACCCAAAATGTTGAGTGTAGGGTACCATCACACATAGGACCAGTCAAATCCCAAGTGATCATTCAAGAACAAGGTACGGATACACCAATCATCTGATTCAGGGCAACTTTTATTGAAGTAACCTCATGCAATGAGACGTTTTGTAAGGGAATCAGGCCAGAAATAGGCCGCCATGATGTTCCAGGCGGCCATCTTGCTCAGGACTTTGGTTCACGTAAAAGTAGATAGCGAATATTGTTTGAATTAGATGAGTTTGCATTGATTCTTTGGAATTCCTTAAACTAACAAGCAGAGCAATTAAATTAACAAGATCCGGGCAGAGACCAAGAGAAGTGTCAGGATGGAGATTAGTTACATCAAGGTCAGAAAGCTAGAGGCTAGAACAATGATGGATGTGAAGCCATCTGGGTGCTTATCAGAAGTACACCATAAACAAGTTCCAGGGAGGTAGGCACAGACAGGATCTGGCCGAGTGTTGTATTATCCAATTGTTATATTACTGTAAAAGCTGCCAGTTTACTGCCAATTTGTGGAATGTCTTTGTATTCTGAAAGGGGAAGGTACAGACTCACGTGAGGTGGGATAGTGTCACCATGGGGTGGGCTAATTGGGATGTACCTGATTATCTATTCAATGTATAAAATGCTATGTTTTAATGTAATCGGGGCTCAGTCTTTGCGATTCAATCCTGTCTGAGCATCTGTGATGTCACAATAAAGTTTGCCTTTCCTGAAGAGACTCGTGTCCAGTCAGTTATTGTCCACGCCGGCCCAGTCTTCTCTTGAGTGAGCCAGGTGGATTCCGGTAACAGTTTCAATTTTTGACGAATTTTTGTTTCACTTGACAAAGACTCGTCAATGTCAATACATTGTCACAAGAGGTTACTTTAATGAAGTTGCCCTGAATCAGATGAACGGCGTGACCATACCACTCTCTTGGAACATTAACAAATGTGGCTTTAATATTATAAGGCTCACTTGCTAATCATTATATCTCGGTTTGAAAAAAGTCATGAGTCGGTAAGTTTACACCCCACCTCTGGTTATGTTCGCATCTGACTTGGATTCTAGCCCATTGAAATCACTTGTTTGACTCATTTGACTCAACTGCCCTTTTTCACTGTCCCACAATAGTATGATCATCAAGCCAAAATGTAACCACCTCCCAACTTGGTATAGCATAGTATCCATCATTGCCATCTTGCACAACTCAACATGCTATGGACTGTAGGAAGAAACATCAGCAGAGGAATCCTCCTACCAATTGTGTTTACCAGCAGCGATGATATCACAAGAAGTGATGGAATTGTGGCAATCCTCTCTAGTTAATTAGTACAGGATGAGCACCCTGGGATGCTGACCATTCTGGAGTTTGGATTCCAGAATCCAGAAGAATCCATGGTTTGAGAGCAACTATAGCAGGGCAGGAGAGAGTGGGAGCGTGTGTATCCCCACTCTGCGGACATGGTGCCCAGAGTCAGCGAGACTCTGGATTACTAAAATCCAGAAGGTTCCACAAAGTCTGGTTTTTGGAGTCTTCTGAATTTTTGAATTAGTAATTGTATGTACATATTGTTAACCGTGACATAAGAAGACTACATGAAGATACAAATAAGACTTTCCGGGTCTTTGTTGGTGGCTTTATTAAAAGGCTTTGGCCATTCGTGTTTGTCCATATTTGTATTTTGCCTTCGTTCTTTTTACATGTACAGTTGCAAGAAAAAGTATGTGAACCCTTTGGGATTACGTGGAGTTTTGCATGAATTGTCATAAAATGTGCTCTGATCTTCATCTAAGTCACAACAATTTGAAAAACACAGTCTGCTTAAAATAATACAACACAAACATTATATGTTTTCATGTGTTTATTGAACAGAACATGTAAACATTCACAGTGCAGGGTGGAAAAAGTATGTGAACTTTTGGAATTAATAATTGGTTGACCCTCCTTTGGCAGCAATAACCTCAACCAAACGTTTCCTGTAGTTGCAGATCAGACCTGCACAACGATCTGGAGTAATTTTGGACCACTCCTCTTCACAAAACTGTTTCAGTGTAGCAATATTCTTGCGATGTCTGGTGTGAATCGCTCTCTTAAGGTCATGCCACAGCATTTCAATCAGGTTGAGGCCAGGACTCTGACTGGGCCACTCCAGAAGGCGTATTTTGTTTTGTTGAAGCCATTCTTTTGTTGAATTACTTGTATGCTTTGGGTCATTGTCCTGTTGCATCACCCATCCTCTGCGGAGCTTCAGTTGGCGGACAGATGGTCTTACGTTTTCCTGTAAAATATCTTGATAAACTCTGGAATTCATTTTTCCATCAATGACAACAATCCGTCCAGGCCCTGAGGCAGCAAAGCAGCCCCAAACCATAATGTTCCGTCCGCCATGTTTTACAGTGGGGATGAGGTTTTGATGTTGGTGTGCTGTGCCTTTTTTTCTCCAACTTTTTTTCCAAACAACTCAATTTTGGTCTCATCTGTCCACAGAATATTTTGCCAGTAGTGCTGTTGAACATCCAGGTGCTCTTTTGCAAACTTTATACATGCTGCAATATTTTTTTGGACAGCAATGGCTTCCTCCGTGGTGTCCTCCCATGTACTCCATTCTTGTTTAATGTTTTCCTTATTGTAGATGTGTCAACAAAAATGTTAGCATGTGCCAGAGATTTCTGTAAGTCTTTAGCTGACACTCTAGGATTCTTCTTTACCTCATTAAGCATTCTGCGCTGTGCTCTTGCAGTCATCTTTACAGGACGACCACGCCTAGGGAGAGTAGGAACAGTGTGGAACTTTCTCCATTTGTAGACAGTCTGTCTTACCGTGGACACATGAACATCAAGGCTTTTGGAGATACTTTTGTAACCCTTTCCAGCTTCATGCAAGTCAACAATTCTTGATCGTAGGTCTCCTGAGAGCTCTTTTCTGCGAGGCTTGGTTCACATCAGGCAGTGCTTTTTGAAACCAGTAAACCCAAAACTTGTGTGTGTTTTTAAAGGGCAGGACAGCTTTCAGCAACACATCCAATAATATCACACTGATTGGACTCAAGGTTGGCTCACTCCTTGTTCCAATTAGCTCTTGGAGAAGTCATTAGGCTGGGGGTTCACATACTTTTTCCACCTGCACTGTGAATGTTTACGTGTTATGTTCAATAAACACATGAAAACATATAATGTTTGTGTTGTATTATTTTAAGCAGACTGTGTTTTTCAAATTGTTGTGACTTAGATGAAGATCAGAGCACATTTTATGACCAATTCATGCAAAACTCCACGTAATCCCAAAGGGTTCACATACTTTTTCTTGCAACTGTATGTATTCATGTGTCTATCTGAATTATGCAGAACGTGAATGGCATATACTGTATAAACACTTAAATAAGATGACTACGTACATTGGGAACTGGTCCGCCAACTCAACGGTGAAAGCAGCAGGAACTGCGCTAAGAAAACATATATTTCCTCTTGATAGGATGGGACTCTGACTTACAGCAAATGTATATATTTTGTTAAATATGTTTTTTTTTCTGGGATGTCTGGATGATGACAGGCCATTAAGGAGAGCACCCATTATTAACACGCAGCAGGAAATATGAACATTCAGTCAAGCTACAGATTTCGAGCAGCAGGGGGTAGAACATATCAAAGAGCCCAAAGAATAAGACAAACCAAGAGCTTCACATGAAACACTATCCGCACGCAGCTCAGCTTTGTAAAAATTGATTTTAGCAAAGAACTGTGGAATATGAAAGGAACGGACTTCAATACGGATCCGGTTTTAGAAGTTAATTTTGACCTGGGTTAAATTTGTCAAAAGATTCAACGCTCGTTCACAAACACTTGCTACATTTTATGCGTTGTCTCAAAAATACTCCTAAGACCAAAGTAACCATAGGCTTTCATGGAACATGTCTAAATTAAAGACCATTGAAGCCATTAGATCAAAAGTCATCTTCTCTACCATATAATCATCCGCCATGCTCTTCACTCGGCTGTTTATTTCAAGGTGGTTGAACTTGTGATGTTTTTTTTTCCCTTCGTAGGAGAGAATCTTAATAAAAGGTCAAAACCACTAACATGAGCAGCCCCTTGCATTAAGGTGTGCACCCATAGAACATTTATTAATTAAAAATGTATGTTTGGAACATTTTGCTCAAAATATCATTTTTCATTAAAAATATTGGTTATTTTTGTAATCAGAGACGCAGTCAATTTTTATGCTATTCATCATGAACCAGATAAGTGACATCTAAAATGCCAAATGCAGGAGGAGGAAGAGGACCTCTTCACCCAACATTAGAGTGAGTACACCAACACACCCACTGCGCACGCCTATGGTCAAAATTGTTATTAAGCCTTATGCCGCTTTTGGAATCTGGGTTTTTTATTTATTTGTGAGATTCCTGCTGGATTGATCTTATAGGAAAAAATGTGAACATAATATTTTACAAATATCCACATAGTCCTTTTTATTGTGATTGCCCAGACAGTTAGAGCTCTATTACATTCCTTGTGCAAAAAAACTCGCGCATCGCGTTAATTTGTGCGCGGAGCGTTAAACGTTAACGCACGTAAATAAACACTGGTATTACAATCCGCGCGCATTTTTCATCCGTCAAAAAGTAATGCGCGTAAAAAAGACACGCAAAAACGCGCGCATGAACGTTGCGCGCAGAAATCAGTGTGCGAACATTTTTTTCACACGATTCAGCCAATCAGAATTAAGAACCACAATTGTCTCCCGTTACGTTTTTGCGCCTGTCAAAATCAGTATATATGCTGCAGCAATAATAAAAACACGCACAACCTCTCCATTTTATTGTTTGGGTATGTGTAGAATGTGTAACTATACTTTACTGCGTATTTTTTTTTGGGCTGGTTTCTGCCAGAACGTTCAGATTTGCCGTTACCACCAGCTTTTCAAAGACGTTAAAATTATGCGCGCAAACGCTTTTCATTAAATTTTGCGCATAGATTGTAATACCATCCGCGTACCAGCGCACAAACGCATTTGCGCTCACAATGTTAAGTATAGGACGCGCGCAGTACATTACGCTCGCAACGGGTTCGCACAGGTTCACCCGCGGTAGACGTTAACGCACATTTTTTGCGCGGACGTTGTAATACGACGTTCTGCGCAAAGGGTTTTGCCCCTCGCGTTAATGCGTTTTTGCGCGGAGAATGTAATAGAGCCCTTAGATTCGTAGGTAGAAATAACAAATGCTGGAAAGATTCAAAGACTAGATGGGATTCAAAATATGGTCAGTGTGTTATTGTGTGTAAACGCAGCTGACAAGCCGCCGGTTGGGTAAAAAAAAATTGAATGTAAGTATGTCCTGGGTAATAATAAAAAGTCTGTTACAGAAAAAAAGAAAAAGCGCTTTAAAAAAAAAAAGAAAAAAAAATTTTGCTTTAAAAATCCTGATAAATGCCTAAAAGATCCTAAAAAAAATAAATAAATAAAGAGATGTTTTGCTGCAGATTAAAATATTAAACGGTTTATTAGATATTGTATAAAAACGGGAATATTTTTAATAGTGAAACCTATGGGATTCACCTGAATAAACCTGCCGAATTAAACCACTGAACAGCAGGGCACTTCAGCAACTTTTCTCTGCTGTTCGGTGTCTCTGAATAGATTAACCGTTGCTTCACTTTGGGGGATTTTACTGCTGTCGAACAGGCATCGTACTTGCTGGCAATTCGCCAAAAGTTGGTGAACTGCCTGCACTCTGAATAGCCGAATGACCCCGAAATGTCACCGTATGGGGAAATTCACTGTTCAGTGATATTTCGGGGCCAGATCGGCTCTTTCTGAATAACCCCTATAGTCTTCTTTATCTTCAGAGACCAGCATTAGGTTATCAATAAATTCAAAAACAAGAAAGAGGCAATCCGGCACAGGAAAAATGTATATGAAGAACGAGGCTCTTTTGATAGGCAACGTTTCATGTGCATCTGTAACCGTCATCAAGTCAGGCTTGATAAAGGTTGCAGTTTGCATCCGAAAAGTTGCCTGAATAAAGATCCTCCTTCTTCGGCCCGTGTCAGACGAACGCAGTGATCACGTCCGTGTTGACGCACAGTTTATCATCCGTCGTAGCATATAATTATGAGCAATAGAGACCCACACACGTAGTACGTGCACACCGAACTGCGCACGCGCAACCCACGTGGCAAACGGACGCAAGTTAGGCAAGAACGGAAAACCGCTAGTCGGACGTGCAGAGTGCGCCACGTCCACGTAGCATTCTGCGTGAGTGATGAGATGTCAGACGCAGCACATTTGCTTTGTCCAGCACCTTGACGCACACAATGGCTTTTCATATCCTTTTCACATTTTTAGCATTTTTCATATTAATTTTGTTTCCCATATTTCCCTTTTTTTCTACATCCGTCAATAAAACCAGACCGTGTGGTGTCTACAGTATCTTCCGTCAGTACGTCCGACCATTGTGCACGCACGCCGAGTGCGCTCAGACTGCGTTCATCTGACATTAGCCTGATTCTTAATTTTTGGCGTTTGCCTGATTGCCTCTTTTTTATTTTTTTTAATTAATTTCGGGTTGGCCATCTGGGAAATTGGGGCACCTAAATTTTGCTCAGGTTTGTGGATCCAGTTTTTCTCCGCTAGGTGCCTGGTGCTTGTCTTCATTTTTTAGGTCAACAATAAAGTGAAATGTAGTCCACATTCCATCGATGATTCCCTTCTTTAGTAATTCCTGCTCCTTGTCTCTATTCCACGCTATGGAAAAGTATTTTAATTCTTACATAGGGATTTTTTTTTCCCCCAAATCTACTTATTTTAAAATATACTTTATACCAATTTTACTTAAATGATTCTCTTCCTTCTGGACATTATTTATTCCACAAAGGGAATTCAGAAGGTCTCTGTTATGTCCCTTCTCTCCTGCTTGTCCTCCAAGGTGTGCATATTAATAAGCCGGAGCGGAGCTGCTGCCGCTTTTTAGCAAGATCACGCAACCATTATAGTGACCCTTCTTTCATTGACCTCTAAATAATTTATATCCTTTTGAAACCATTGTTCTGTATTCAAAGTAAAAGGAGTCGGGTAATAAAAATTCAAATGAGTGACAAAAACATTGCGGAAACTGCTTAGCTGTTTAAAACAGCTTCTATTGCTCTTATTTTTACTATTAACCCCGATGCTGCCAACATACCATTTAAGTGGTTATTCAGAAAGCACCGGTGCTCTCTTGTTCCCCGCACTTCTCTGCACTTTGGGGAATCAAAGCTCCCCACCCTGCGGTAAATTCAGTATTCACCGCAGGTTCCCGGATTGCAGGAAAAACCTGTCAAACGCCTGTCGAACACATCTGCCACAATCCCACCGAAAACCCACTGGAACCGCTGCAAAATACATGCCGAACATGCCGGAAAAAGCAGACGAGCCGTCGAACACAGCGCAGACCATCCGCTGGAAAAAGCTGACAAGCAGACGAATGGGGTAAAAAAAAACAAAAAAAAAACAATACGCTTGAAAGTGTCAAAATTGTAACGCTGTTACAAAAAACTACTGAACGAAAATGTCTGTAATTTACACATAAGATCCTGTGAATGATAAGAAAAAGGTCTGTTACAGAAAAAAGAAAAATACATCTAAAAAAAAAAACGAAAAGAAGTTTGCCCACAAAATTTAGTAAAATGCCTAAAAGATCCTAAATAAAAAATCAATGAATAAAGAGTAAATAAATAAAAATATTAAACATTTTATTAGATATTGTATAAAAAGGGAATATTTTTAATAGTGAAACCTATGGGATACGCCTGAATAAACCTGCCGAATTAGGCTAGGGTCAGACGAAAGCATTTTTCCACGCGAACGTGAAAAGTGCGTCCGAACGCATTGATGTATTTTTTCACGGAATGCGCAAAAACGGTCAGACGACGCGCATTTTCATATATTGGCCGTCATTGCCCGTCATCTGCTGCTAGTGCGGCCGTAATTATGTGCGCCAGAACGCACGTTAAAAGTGCGCTGGTCTGACCCCAGCCTTAAACCACTGAACAGCAGGGCACTTCAGCAACGTTTCTCTGCTGTTCGGTGTCTCTGAATAGATTACCATTGCTTCTCTGGTGGAATTTCACTGCCGCCGAACAGGCACCATACTTGCTGACAGTTCACCAAAATATGGCCAACTGCCTGCTCTCTGAATAGCCGAATGGCCAGGAAATGACAACGTAAGGGGAAATTCCCTGGGCGGTGATATTTCGGGGCCAGATCAGCTCTCTCTGAATAACCCCTTTAATGTTATGTTGAAGGTGTGATTTCCTGCATGTTTTTATATTAATGATAGCAACCCAAAAATAGCTTGGTTTCCTTGAAATTTGAGTTTTTTGGTCAAATATTGCCAAAAAACAGATGGGCAGCAGGCACTGAAGTGAAGCACAGAAGGCGACAAGCCAGCATGTAGCGAGGAAGAGGAGCAGCTGATGGACTGGTGGTGTAAGGCCTAATGCGGATAAAGCTTAGGTAGATGGCTGGTGACTTGAGGAGGGTGAAGAACATCTATTCTCCACAAAATATTGATGGATCCCCTGCGGCAATGATCAAGAGCACCAAATGTCGTGGTGTTCATTTGGAGGAGCATTTCACCTGGTCGCTTAACACCACTTCCATAGTCAAGAAAGTCCAGCAGCATATTTATTTTCTGCATAGGTTTAAGGATGTCCATCTCCCACCGCCTATTCTTATTGTATCCCACAGAAGGACTATTGAGAGTATTTTGAGAAGTTGCACCTGCATGAGATAGTGAGGATGGCTGAGAAAATCATCGAGGTCTGTCTTCCCTCTATTACTGGAGTTGGAGCAATTGGGAGACTTCACAGAAGAAGCTATTGAGGGCTTGCTGAAGATCTTTGTTACCCAGAGAACCTGCTCCTTGCACCCCCACACCCCCTTTTTGGCTCTGCCGCCATATGAGGTTGTGAGTCAAAGTGCTGCTGTTTCTTCCAATTCGTGTGCCGCGGTGCATTTGGGCAATGTACAAGAACAATATGAAGATATGAGGGGCAGTGTGGGGGACACAACACTGTGTGGCCACCTCTAAAACATATGGCTACAACACAAGGACAATATCAATATAAAAACCATGTGGAGGAAATGTAAGAGTCTATGGGACAATATAGGAGGCAATATTTGTGGTTGTGTGCCTAATACCAAAACAAGGTGCAACATACAGACAGATGCGACAACAAATGAAGACATTTATTAATTTGAAAACGTGGAGAAAATTTGTCAGAATGAGAAATATAGCAATTTGGGGCAGTAAGCCACCGAGAACGGAACTATATAGGGCCAAATTACATTCTTCACGCAAAAACTCACGTGCAACGTGTGAATTTGTGCGCCGAGCGTTAAACGTTAACGCGCGTAAATCAACGCTGGGATTAAAATAATCAACGCATTTTTTTATCCGTCGAGCAATAACGCACCTTAAGGCTAGGGTCAGACGAAAGCATTTTTCCCCGCGAATGTGAAAAAGTGCGTCCGAACGCATTGACGTATTTTTTCACGGAATGCGCAAAAACGGTCAGACGACGCGCATTTTCGGGCGTGATTTTGTACGGATCGTCAATAAAACTCTTTTTGTGTCTGGACGTTATGTAGGCTGGACATTAGCAGCGTCTGACATCTCCTAATCACGCAAACACGCCGCTATGCCGCAGCTGCGCACTCAGTACGTCAGTACTAGCGGTTCAGCGTTCTCAGAAAAATGCGTTCAAATTCCACTTGCGTTGCACGGCCGGACTTTTGTGCGGCCGTACATCGTATATTGGCCGTCATTGCCTGTCATCTGCTTCTAGTGCGGCCGTAATTATGTGCGCCAGAACGCACGTTAAAAGTGCGCTGGTCTGACCCCAGCCTAAATGCTCGCGCAGTAACGTTGCGTGTAGAAATCAGTGTGCGGACTGGTTTTTTCACGTTATTCAGCCAATCAGAATTAAGAACCACAATTGTCTCATGTTAAGTTTTTGCGCCTGTCAAAGTCAATCTGAGCATATACGCTGCAGCAATAATAAAAACACGCACAACTTCTCTATTTTATTGGTTAGGTATGAGTAGAATATGTAAGTCTACTTTGCTGCGCATTTTTTTTTGGGCTGGTGTATTTGCGTTCGTCCAGGTTGTTCAGATTTGCCATTAACACCAGCTTTTAGGAGTTGCTAAAATTATGCGCGCAAAGGCTGTGCGTTAAATCCTGCACATAGATTGTAATAACATCCGCGTACCAGCGCTCAAACGCATTTGCACTCACAATGTTAAGTATAGGACGCGCGCAGTAGTGTTTGCGCAGGTTCCCCGCGGTAGACGATTACTTGCATTTGTTGCACTGACATTGTAATACGACGTTCAGCGCAAAGGGTTTTACCCCTCGCGTTAATGTTTTTTTGCGCCGGCGCAAACGTTTGCACGAAGATTGTAATTTGGCCTATAGTTTAGGAAAAGGTAAAAATATTTAGGGCATTATCATTGGCCCTGACTAAAGCAGGGCCACTAAGGGGAATCATTTGCACTGCATTCAGTAACCGCTGCTAGCCTCCTGGATACTCGCGGCAGCACTAATGCGTCGCTGCGAGAATCCCCTCCTGGAGTCCACAGGACTTAATTGAGGGTTGTGCTTCTGGGCCATGTGATCTCGCTCTCTTAAGATCTTTCATGGCCGAGGAGTGATCGCGGAGGGAGACTGGGGACTATTTGTCCCCAGTCTCACTCTGCTCCTGGCGGCCAGAAGTGGTGGATCGCGCCGCTGTTCATGCTACGAGATGAGAGGTGAGGATCTGATTTTTTGGGGGGCTTTTCAGCTGGTGCTGATTGAGTCTGTCGAAGCTGTGGGTAACTTTTCAGTAGCCGCAGCGGTTAGCAATTAGCGTTAGGACTTTGTGATCCTAACGCTAATTACTCTTTGCGCTCCCCATGTTAAGCATAGGGAGCGCAAACTACTGTAAGCTCACGCTAGAAAGTGCTATAACCGATTTGTTTACGGGTTTTTTAACCCATTAGGGATCGGGATCCGATCTGGGCCTCACGCTATCACCTCAGTTAACCTAGCGCTAACTCTCACTTATGAGAACGCTAGTGTTAGGTAGGGATGTGCGTTTCGGGTTTCGGAATTTCGGAATTTTCACGAAATTTCCCGATTCGTGTTTTCGGATGCGGCCGATTTTCCGAAAATTTTTAGATCCGAAAACGGCAGATCCGAAAAGTTTTCCGAGCCGAAACGAAATATTTTCGGAATTTTCGAATGGACTTGAAATGTGTCAAATCGAAATTTATTGCTTTGAAACGAGGAGAACAGACGTTCCGAAAAAACGAAAATTTCCGAAATCACGAAAAGTCGATACAAAAAACGAGCTAAGTGGCACGAAAATACGAAAAATGGTCGATATTCCGAAAAAAAAATGTACACGAAAAACGAGTCGAGCCGAACCGAATCGAAACAGAAATCGGTCGAAACGAGCCGAATCGAAAAGTTTAAACATCCGAAAAATCGAACCGAATAAAAAATCGGTGCACAAGCCTAGTGTTAGGGCCCTTACTATTCACCATTTTATGTAGCGTGTAAGCAATAAGCAACACATATAGAATTGCTGTGTTGGAATGTGTCCTCTATGTCTACTGACACGAAAAATAATTTTACTTGCCATAACACACACACACACACACACACACACACACACACACACACACACACACACACACACACACACACACACACACACACACAATGGTCACTTTTTGCACAATTCAATTAGTGGAGAAAGTTTCATGTTTTACCTTTAAGACGTATATGAAAACTGAAACAAAGAGGGATGTGTACGCTAAAGGATGCTTAAAATAGTATTATCGGGATAACGGTGCGGATTTATATTTGTGCAGCCAGATTAGTGAGTAAAGGTCAGCGTTAAAACCTGCAAAGTACACTCTGCACAAGCGTAAAGACTCTTACACAGCGCGGAAATGCACAGAGCAGAGTGAATTCCTACAATGATCATATGTGACAACACATAGGGCCCTATTACAATCTTCGCGCATACATTTGCGCCCGCGCAAAAACGCATTAACGCGAGGGCAAAACCCTTTGCGCAGAACGTCGTATTACAATGTCAGCGCAACAAACGGCGTATACGTCTACCGCGGGTGAACCTGCGCGAACGCTGCGCGAGCTTACTGTGCTTCGCGTGTCCTAAACTTAACATTGTGAGCGCAAATGCGTTTGTGCGCTGGTACGCGGATGGTATTACAATCTATGCGCAGTTTGTAACGCACAGCCTTTGCGCGTATAATTTTAGCAACTCCTAAAAGCTGGTGGTAACGGCAAATTCTATCAACCTGGCCGAAAACCAAATACACCAGGCAATAAAAAATACGCAGCAAAGTACAGTTACACATTCTACACATACCCAAACCAATGAAATGGAGAAGTTGTGCGTGTTTTTTTTATTGCTGCAGCATATATACTCAGATTGACTTTGACAGGCGCAAAAACTTAACATGAGATAATTGTGGTTCTTAATTCTGATTGGCTGAATCGCGTGAAAAAAAACAGTCCGCACACGGATTTCTGCACGCAACGTTAGTGCACGCACGTTTTTGCGCGTCCATTTTACGCACGTTATTGCTCGATGGATGAAAAAATGCGCGAGGATTGTAATACCAGCGGTGATTTACGCGCGTTAATGTTTAACGCTTGGTGCAAAAATTCACGCATTGCGCAAGCGTTTTTGCGTGAAGAATGTAATAGGGCCCATGGTAAATAAAAAAAAATGCATATCAATATCTGTGCAATGTGGTATGACCGAAAAAAACACATACCTAGAACTACGCCAGAATAAAGCTCACACCTGTGACAGGTTCAAGGATGTCTCATAGATCCACAATGTTTTACTTGGACGTCAAAGACAAAAACAAATAACAAGATAGTGCAACACCGTGACAAAAAGTGCATAAATGATAAAAGCATGATATAGAAGCACACCTGTGTGACACCCTTCTTCAGCCTTGAATTTAATGGACACGTGCTTCTCCTCTGTATTTCTCACAATTTTCTGTTTTGCCCAATGTACAAATAACTTTAGATATTCATGATATAATTCTGCATTCTTTGAATTCAAAAGAAATGCAAACATTCCATCGGCCAACTTCGTGTACCGCACAAGCTGACTTTCACACCGCACAGACAATGCATGCAGAGATGAATCAGACCATAATTACATGTATTACATAATATACTCTAGAGGTAGGAAAGTCCGATTTCACACCATGAAGCTACTGTATATAGGGTATTTTAAAAAAATGAAACCATTGGCCTAGACTGACTTTTTAGCAGGAGTCAAGTCGCGGTGGACCATGGTGGAACATAAGGGGAACCCAGTATCTCCATTTTTTTGCAGAGCGATCGGAGTTCCTATTGGTTCCATAAACTTTAAAGCTTGTTTTCATGTGTATAAACAAATGTTTCCCTGTGAAGTTACTATATATATATGATTTATCACTTGTTCTCATGGAAAAATATATATATACTGTATATAGATATATACCTGGTGTATTCTATAGATACATATATAAATATATCACATTTGAGTGTTTTTGTGTTTAGTGCAGGATGATAAATACTAATTGGGGGACATGAATCTTGGTGAGTTCACGCATTTCGGGGCAGTTTGACTATTCGCTAAGCTGTCGATTTGCCAAATGCTGGGCTAACGAAATGGCACAAGTTTCACCCCCTGGAGTCCATGGAGGCTTGTGCTGCCGGCTCACGTGGCCTGCAAGATCTCACTGTCGCGGAGTGATCGCAAAACTTTTTCCCCCAGTCTCACTCTGCTCCTGGTGACACAAAGTGACGAGTTGGGCCACCATTCTCGCCGTATTATGAGATCTGAGTATCTGATTTTTTTGGGGAATTTCAGCTGGTTCTAACTGCAGATGCGGTGCCACTTAGGACCAGCTTAGTGCTATGGTTAACTTTTCAGTTAGTCGCAGCAGTACGTAATTAGAGTTAGGATTAATTACTCTTTGCTCTCCCCATCTTAAGTATAGGGAACGCAAAGTACAGTAAGGTGGCGGAAGCGAACGCAATCACCGATGTGCTATCAGTTTTTTAACCAGTTTGGATTGTAATATAGTCTGCCTGCGCTAGAGTCACTTAACCTAGCATTAACGCTCTCATAGCTGAGCCCTAATGGCAGCGTTAAGTCTTTAAAGGGCCCAGTTTATTTTTTTCATTCTCAACAAAAACCCTTTTTATTTTTTAAAACACTTTTTTTGTATTTTTTTGACAAAAGCCTTTGTTTTGTTTCTAAATTTTTTAAGTCTTTTTTTTATTCTGTAACACCCTTTCAAAAGGACCTTTTTTATTATTTAGATACATTTTAATAAATGTTTATAGGTTTAAACACCTAATACGAGAATAGGAGCGTTCCGGGTTTTTTCTTTTTCAAAAAGTGCAGAAGAGCACAAAAGTGGTCTTGGCGAATTCCACCGAACTGCTAAGTTCGGTGGAATTCGCCAAGACCACTTTTGTGCTCTTCGCCACTTTTTTGGTGCTCTTCGGCATTGTTCTCCAATTTTTTCGTGGGGCTACAGCAACTCCATCTTCAGCGCACTACAGCGACTCCATCTTCGGCACACTACAGCGACCATTCGCTAAATAGTGAATGCACTGAAATTTCGTTGAAATAGAATCTCCAAACTGTGCCGAAATGAAAAGCACTGAATTTACACTAACATTTCCGTGCTTTGTGAATGGACCCTTGAATATTTCATTTCCGTTGAGAATGTCAGTCTTGGTATCAGTATTTTTTGATGTATTCTCAATCTCTGAACACAAGATGTGATGAACGTTTGTAAACCTTTGAGCCCTTCTTATTTCTGCTGACTTCACTGATCTGTTTTTGCAGTTCTCGAAGTTCTGTGCCGTCTCTCTCTCCGTTTAAAGGCCTGTAAAGATGTGGGCGCGTGCTTTGTATTGGACGATTCTTCGTACGTTCTCAATATTGTGATTTTACGTTCTTAGCTATTCCAGAAGGAATCGATAATACAATAAAACGACTGTGCAATAATCATATTCCTCTACAACCTTGCTTTAGGTTAATCTGTTTCTTTGATCTATGTTAACCCATTCACTACCTACCATTTGCTTAGAATTATTAGCATCACTATCCAAGCCTCTTACCTTGTACTGAATCTCAGACGCTGCAAAACAGAATCCATCTCTTGCCATGTTTTGTGTTTTGCTACTTTGTATTATTTGTCCCATTCAAAGCAAGAAAAAATATTAGCATAATTGGTTATTTAAGACGTGGAGGGCCCTATTACAATCCTGACGCTAACGTTAGCACTCGCCTGTGTAAGCGTTGACGTTAGCAATGGTGGCCCTAGAGCGGGCGCACCATATTACAATACAAAGTTCTTTGTATTTTCTTTTCTTTATGGAAATGTTGATGTGTGTGTTAGGAGTGCGTGTGGCACAGACATGTGAGGGAATGGCTGAGTGAGATGGGAGTGTGTGAGGGTTACTTAAAGATCAGTAGAGTGTGTGGTTAGGGTAAGGCTGTTGGTTAGGCTTAGGGGCATGTGAGAGGCAGGTGAGTATGTGTGGCAGATGGCTGTGTAACATGGAATTGGGTGGGGTTGTTTGAGTATGCAGTTATGGATGAGGAAGTAAATGTGTGTGAGTTGGCTGAATGAGATAGGAGTGTGGGAAATTGTCGGAAAGATTGTCTGCATGTCATGACATTGTGTATGGGGTTGACTGTCATAGGACTGTCTGTGGGATTGGCTGATTGTCACAGGATTGTGTGTGGGGTTGGTTGAGTGTCATTGGACTGTGAGTGTTGTCTGAGTGCTATAGAATTGCATATGTGGCTGTTTGGGTGTCATGGATTTGTTTCTGAGGGTGGTCGAGTGTCATAGGATTGTGTGTGGTTGTCTGCGTGTCAAAAGATTGTGTGAGGGGTTGGCTGAGTGTCATAAATTCTGTGTGTATTTGGCTTTTTGGCATTGACGTTTGTGCGTTGGTTTGGTAGCATGGGAGTGTGTGCCCCATCATTTTGCCTCTCTCTCTGCTGTGCACGATGGCTGGCTGAGCAAAAAGGGGGTTTGTGAGGGTCCTGAGGATGAGCAACGGCACTAGTGGCCTGCTCTACGGTGGGGCCCGCTCAGGTCTCACAATGCTTTAGCTCGATTGTGCCATTACAGGGACAACTGCTCCATATGCAAATCAGACGCAAAGACCCAGAAAGAGTGGCCAGTACATCCCTGCATGAGAGGTGCAGCAACCCCCGATGATCGTTTCGGCCTTGTTAGGCCTCATCAGGAGGGTATAGCTGACACCCCTCTAGGCACCCTGGCTGACCTGACATTCAGTGCTAATGTGTCTTCCTGTGCAATCTTCAGCCAGAATATTAATGTAGAAACCCAAAAAAGTCAATCACAACTTGTCATTTTTTCACAATGTAACAAGGTGACTTCTCACTTATTCTGCCTGCATTACGTTATATACTTTTTCATTGTTATTGCATTATTTTAAATCAATCGTTCCGCCTTTACGCCTCGTTTCGATTTTCTGACAATTATATATTTTTTTCTCTTTAAAATAAACATCCAACCACATCAAAAGCTTCCTTTGCGCGTACTCGATTATTTAGCGATGCATTGAGTAACAGCAACTGTCAACAAGATGAGCGCTGCTAGATCAAAACGGATGTGAATGTTTAAATCAGGAGGGAAGGGAGAGGTGGTCAGAGTTGAAATCCGAGCTCATTTTTATTGTCACTAAGACGGATGTGGCGAAATCCAAATATATCATAAATTGAAAGCCCGGTCGTTTTTACGCAGACAGTCACATTGAAATGTTTCATACTGCGAGCTTTTACACTTTCCACAATAACCCGTCTCGTCATAATTCAACAGTAATGTGTTCTCCCTTAGCAAGTGGACAAAAAGTCAAGATTCTTTGTGAGAGGGAAGTCATTTGACCCGGGGCGTATGTAGGCTGGCTGCTTCGTTAAACACTTCAATTTCAGCCGCCCTCTTCACTATCAAATAAAAATGGATGAAAACATGAATTTAAGACGAATATCCATGAACTACTGAGACTATTTAGGTCAATAAAATTGTCCCAGGACATACTTCGAAAACGAGAGAAATCTCAATGTATCCTTCGGGGTAAAATACTTTATAAATAAATAAATAAATAAAATGTAACTTAGAACAGCAGCAAAGCATTTTATGTACTGTACGTCATAGCTTCTATTCACAAAGCACCGGAATTGTGTGCAATTTCAGTTTTTCGCGTTCCAAGAACTTTTTCGTTCCGTTCCACCACATTTCGACAATTCTATTTAGCCCAAAGGGTATTCACTAATTAGCGACTGGACACCGTATTTCCTGAAATTCGAGTCGCCGATGCAGTTATTGGACATCGGGGAAAATCACCAAAGTGAATCGATAACCATCGAATTGCACCAAACTGTGCCGAATTGGCATTAGCAAATCCAACTGAACTGCAAAAAACCCCCCAGAAAAACCAAAAGTCTCCTATTTTACTAATAGGTATTTAAGCCAATAAAAATGTATTAAAATGTGTGTAAATAATAAAAAAGGTGCTTTAAAAAAGAATAAGAAGGGTTTGTTAAAGAATAGATAAATCGCTTTTTAAAAAATTTGAGAGACATAATATCAGTCTAAAACATGCAAAAAATACAAAAAGGTGTTCTAAACAATTAAAAAAATATTCTTTTCATTTTCAGCAAAAAAACTTTATAAACAGTCTTTAGGGAAAAAAAAGAAAATATATTCGATTTTTACTTTGAAAGCATCATACTAAAAGCAAAACACAGTGGGACCCAAGTCAAACCGAGTCATTAGACCAATGGCTCAAGCCCCTATTCCACTGGTTGCTGTTGGTTAATTGCTCTTACATATTATATAGGAGCCATTTGTTTGCAGGTAGCTATTGGAGAATATACTATTTCGACATAACTTGTTCTTCACGGCTCAAGATGGGATTAAGCAATAAATATAAATTCTGTTGTTAAGTAATTTGGCTTTTTGCAAAATTACTTAACACTTAAATTAAACTAGCTTAAAAGATCCCATGTTGTTATTATTATTATCCTATATTTATATAGTGCCACAAATTCCCCAGCACTTTACAAGGAGTTGATACATTAGAATACCACACATGGATGATATGACTTGATCCAGGGGGTCCCTGTTCCCAAGGGAATTTACAATCTATGAGATGTACAAGTATTTTGTGAGTTAGGCACATCCATATCAGTAGGTGTCTTGCCCAAGGACACTCGCTGGTGGCGTCTTCTGAGTGGGATTGGGTCATCTTTCCATGATTGTAGAGTGGCGACCTGGAGGTTAGGTTGAACTCGTGTCTCGTAAAGTCGAGACTTCTCCACAGCTGTATTGGAGGGATGTGCCAACCGGGATTTGACTTGCTTCTCCATGTTTGAAGGGTAGAGACGTTACCACTGGACTCCACAGGCGATATCGTGTGGTAGGCAAGTATGTACTGTTATGTGTCTTTCCCAAGGACACTAACTGGAGAAGAGCTCTGGCCGAAATTCGAACCTGGGTCTTCACAGTTATAGAGCAGTGATGTTACCTCTACTCCATCTGATCACCCAGTACAGCGGGCAGTTTGATCCACCATCTCTTATGGCAGAAATAGAGAACCCACGTACCCCAGATGCTTTGACACTACATGTCTCACAATGCTTTGACAGACTTACGCCTGGCTAGGCATCGTGGAACATGTAATTCAGAAACATCTGGGGTGCCAAGGTTCTCCATCACTACCCTATGGCCTCAAGCAATTCCCAGTTTTTTACCGCAGCTACTGAGTGACCTCGTGCAGGGACATGGAATTTAACAGACTCCAGACTCTAATAGACTCCAGGAGTAGATATCACTGGAAGCTTCACCACTGATAGTATCTGACACTGGATCAGAAATATGTAACGGCTGAGTGGAGTAGAGGTAACATCACTGCTCTATAACCGTGGAGACACAGGTTTGAATCCCAGCAAGAGCACCTCTCGAGTAAGTGTCCATGGGAAAGACACCTAACGATACAGACTCGCCACCCAGGACATACTTGAAAACGAGAGAAATATCAATGTATCCTTCCTGGTAAAATACTTTCTCCAAAAAAAAAATCAGCTGTTAACACTCAAAAAATGGCTTACGCGGGATTCTTCTTATTTGTGAGCTCCTGTTGATGGCTTGTCACGTACCTTCGGCGCCCAGCAGCCTCCTCCATGCTGCTCGCTGGCCGAACGCTGGATGAAATGCACGCCGGCGCTGATAACGTGATGCTCAGAGAGGTGGGGTGCATTAAGAAAAAGCATTGATCCGGTATATAAGCCCTTCACTCAGTCCAGGCCAGCGCGCTGTCGTGTTTTCACACACCCTCAGTGCTCCTAGCATTCATTAACTAATTTATGGTTGTGTAGGACCTCTGGCTTTGGCAATCGACTACTCTGGTGTTAGGACCTCATGCTTTGGCAATCGACTACTCTGGTGTTTTGACCTCTCGCTCTGGAACTCAAATACTCTGGTGTTTTAACCGCTGGCTCTGGAACTCGTATAATCTGGTGTTCTGACCTCTGATCTTGTATCATTGTTTATTTAGACATCTGACCTCTGGTTATTAATATATATATATTTTACTTGTTTCTGTATACAGTCTCCATCTAACCAATCACTTTAAGGATCTGAGGATTTAGGGTAACTCTGAGTACAGGGATCTGATTTCATATATACCTGGGGAATCCGTGACATGGCTAGATTGAAACAGGGCCCAGTTATTGTTAACACATCCCCAAGTATACTTATTTGTATCTACCAATACTGTATACAGATTAACTATTGCTAAAACTGTTTATCATTTATCAGTGCATATTTTTGTTAGTGAAATTGACTGTTTATCATTTATCAGTGCATATTTTTGTAGTGAAATTGACTGCTTATTATTTATCAGTGCATATTTTTGGTAGTGGAATTTTCGTTATCACTGCATACATTCCCAATGTATAATCTTACATCCTCAAGGCCAATCACTCGCAGTGTAAAAATTCATAGCGCAAGGGGGGAAAAATGAGGTGAGATTTCTGGCGCATTATGCAAATAACATATGCAAATAGTGATTGAAAGAAAATCTTTTTTTACATATTGTTTTGCATAATACCAAATAATTTAGAACCATCTTGAGAAAAACATTCACTTTACTGGTACGTTTTGAAAAATTATTGTAGCCATGCTGAATCAAGTTTGCCATCTGTTATATTCAGCAATATGGCTCCATTCAAAGATTATGGATACAACTTCCAGTGCAAAGTTGTATTTCCAAGCTGTTCTTGTCAACAATAAACCCATTGTAATGATGCATTTTAATATCAATCAGACTAAGTAAAGAGTGACAAAAGTCCACATATGGATTACAATCTGTTTCTTCAGTAAATATTTCTGCATCTTGGCAGCACAGTCTTACTCATTCTTATAATATTTACCACTGATTACATGATGCGGTGTATTAATTGAGTGTCTGCACTAATCATTTCATTGTATTTCCCTACATATTAAAGTGGTATTTAATATGATTTAAAAACGCCGTTCTCTGAGTTTCTTGTCTGTATTCATAAGCCATGACACAATTCGATGGAAAAAAATATTAAACAAATGTAAAATACTATAAAAAACAAAATGTGAGAATAGGATTAAAATCACTTATTAATGTGCAATTGTTTTCACTGCGTAATATTTTATTTCAGTATTATTTTGTTGATTAATATTTTAATCAACATGTTATAACTACAAAGAATGACTAGCTTTAAGTGCTTTGTGGGCACGAACGTGTCATATGCAACTCAGGGAAAAAGTAGTTGATCTAATTCAGTGATCTCAAACTCCAGCATCCAAATGTTTATTGCCTACAATTCCCAGAATTCTTTTAATGCTATAAATGGCCTGAGAATCATGGGGGGTGTAGTTCAGAAATAGGGATGAGCCGAACACCCCCTGAGTTCGGTTCGGGCCCGAACCCGAACTTCCCATATGTTCGGGTCCGAACCCAAACCCGAACTCGAACTCCATGCAAGTCAATGGGGCTGAAAATTCGGTTTTTAGAGTGCCCTCCAAGACGGCATATATGCTAGATATTTGCCATAAAAGGTGTATG
The DNA here is from genome assembly GCA_009667805.1 of Leptobrachium leishanense. Lineage (NCBI taxonomy): Eukaryota > Metazoa > Chordata > Amphibia > Anura > Megophryidae > Leptobrachium > Leptobrachium leishanense. The sequence continues at coordinate 25,372,966 of CM019069.1, forward strand.
GGGGTCCGGGTAGTGCCCTGGGGGACAGGAAACAAGGACAAAAAGTAAAAAAAAAAACGTTTTTAAAGGGACAGTGAGTTTTCCATGAAATAAGGGTTAAAAATAAAAATGAAAAATTCCTTCAAATATCGTGCCTAGGAGGTCCCCATAACCTGCCCGTGAAGTGGCGGATTTCTAGGATGTATAGCAACACTTAAAAACCAAAAACTGACGTTTCAAATGACGGTAAATGCTTTTCCTTTAATCTATCCATAAACAACTGCTTGGGGCGGCAGTCTGTATGAAAAGAGGAAACATTTTCGGACACGCAGAAAACGTTTACTGATTTTTTTGGCTAAATTATTGTGAAACTTATGCAGGCTTTGGATGAAAGTAACAATAGGTGCTTCAAAATTGGTCCTTTAGCATCCCCAACAGTGCCGTCACACCGTAACCCCTCTGAGGATATGAATCTGATACAGGCGTCAGTGGCAGTGCACCCTTATATTGTGCTTTTCGTGCCAGGCCTGCAAGTACTATCATACAGTAACCCCTCTGTGGTATTGTGGAAGAATGCAGGGGTGGACCTTGCGGTCCTATATTAAAAAGATATGCATCTGGTTAAGGCATCAGTGCACCCAGATATTCTGCCCTTGGTGCAAGACTGCCAGGGCAGCAAGTATCATCATACAGTAACCCCTCTGTGGTATTGTGGAAGAATGCAGGGGTGAACCTTGCGGTCCTATATTGAAAATATTTTTATCTAGTAATGGGCGTCAGTGCACCCAGATATTGTGCCTTTGGTGCCAGGCCAGCAAGTATCATCATACAGTAACCCCTCTGTAGTATTGTGGAAGAATGCAGGGGTGGACCATGTGGTCCTATATTAAAAAGATATGAATCTGGTAATGGGCGTCAGTGCACCCAGATATTGTGCCTCTGGTGCCAGACTGCCAGGTCAGCAAGTATCATCATACAGTAACCCCTCTGTGGTATTGTGGAAGAATGCAGGGGTGGACCATGTGGTCCTATATTAAAAAGATATGATTCTGGTCAAGGCGTCAATGCACCCAGATATTGTGCCTTTCATGGCAGCTAGTGCCTTCACACCGTAACCCTTTTGTGGTATTGTGGAAGAGTGCAGGGTTGGACCTATATATATATATCTATCTATCTCATATCTATCTATCCCTCTATCCGTCTATCTATATATCTATCTATCCCATATCTATCCCATATCTATCCCATATCTATCTATATATCTCATATCTATCCCATATCTATCTATCTCATATCTATCTATCTATCTATCTAATATATATCTAGCCTATATATATCCCATATGTATGTATGTATGTATCTATCATCTATCTAACTAACCCACATCTATCTATATAACCCATATATATTTCTATCTCATATCTATCTATCTATCTCATATCTATCTATCTATCTATCTCATATCTATCTATCCCATATATATCTATCGATCCCATATCTATCTATCTATTCCATATCTATCTATCTATCCATCTATCCCATATCTATCTATCCATCCATCCATCTATCCCATATCTATCTATCCCATATCGATCTATCTATCTATCCCATATCTATCTATCTATCCCGTGTCTATCCCATATCTATCTATCTATCCATCCATCTATCCCATATCTATCTATCCCATATATATCAATATCTATCTATCTATCCCACATCTATCTATATAACCCATATATCACATATATATCTTTCTATCCCATATCTATCTATCTATCTATCTATCTATCTAGCCTATATATATCCCATATGTATGTATGTATCCATCCATCTATCTAACTAACCCACATCTATCTATATAACCCATATATCACATATATATATTCTATCCCATATCTATCTATCCATATCTATCTATCTATCTATCTATCTATCCAATATCTATCTATCTATCCCATATCTATCTATCTATCCCATATCTATCTATCTATCTATCTATTCCATATCTATCTTCTATCTATCCCAAAGCTATCTATCTATATCTATCTATCTATCTATCCATATCTATCTATCCATAACTATCTATCCCATATCTATCTATCTATCCATCTATCCATATCTATCTATCTATCCCATATCTATCTATAAATATATATTATATATATATCCATATCTATCTATATATATATATATCTATCTATCCCATATCTATCTATCCATATCTATCTATCTATCTATCTATCTATGCCATATCTATCTATCTATCTATCTATGCCATATCTATCTATCCATAATATATCTATCTATCTATCCCATATCTATCTATAATATCTATCTATATATATATTATCTATCCATATCTATCTATCTATCTATCTATCTATCCCATATCTATCTATAATCTATATCTAATATCCCATATCTATCTATATATATATCTAGCTATCCCATATCTATCTATCTATCTATCTATCTATCTATCTATCCCATATCTATCTATATATCTATCTATCCCATATCTATCTATATATCTATCTATCCCATATCTATCTATCTATCTATCCCATATCTATCTATCTATCTATCTATCTATATATCTTATCTCTATCTATCCCATATCTATCCATCCATCTATCCCATATCTATTTATCTATCCCATATCTATTTATCTATCCCATATCTATATATCTATCTAATATATATCTAGCCTATATATCTCATATGTATGTATGTAAGTATCTATCTAACTAACCCACATCTATCTATATAACCCATATATCACATATATATTTCTATCTCATATCGGTCTATCTATCTATCTATCTATCTATCTATCTATCTATCTATCTATCTATATATCCCATACCTATCTATCTATCCATCTATCCCATATCTATCTATCTATCTATCCCATATCTATCTATCTATCTATCTATCTATCTATCCCATATCTATCTATCCATCCATCTATCTATTCCATATCTATCTATCTATCTATCTATCTATCCATCCATCTATCCATATCTATCTATCTATCCATCCATCTATCCATATCTATCTATCCCGTGTCTATCCCATATCGATCTATCCATCCATCTATCCAAATATCTATCTATCCATCTATCCCACATCTATCTATATAACCCATATATCACATATATATCTTTCTATCCCATATCTATCTATCTATCTATCTATCTAGCCTATATATATCCATATGTATGTATGTATCCATCCATCTATCTAACTAACCACATCTATCTATATAACCCATATATCACATATATATATTTCTATCCCATATCTATCTATCCATATCTATCTATCTATCTATCTATCTATCCATATCTATCTATCTATCCCATATCTATCTATCTATCCCATATCTATCTATCTATCTATCTATTCCATATCTATCTATCTATCTATCCCAAAGCTATCTATCTATCTATCTATCTATCTATCTATCCCATATCTATCTATCTATCCCATAACTATCTATCCCATATCTATCTATCTATCCATCTATCCCATATCTATCTATCTATCCCATATCTATCTATAAATATATATATATATATATATCCCATATCTATCTATATATATATATATATCTATCTATCCCATATCTATCTATCTATCTATCTATGCCATATCTATCTATCTATCTATCTATGCCATATCTATCTATCCCATATATATCTATCTATCTATCCCATATCTATCTATATATCTATCTATATATATATCTATCTATCCCATATCTATCTATCTATCTATCTATCCCATATCTATCTATATATCTATCTATCCCATATCTATCTATATATATATCTAGCTATCCCATATCTATCTATATATCTATCTATCTATATATCTATCTATCCCATATCTATCTATATTCTATCTATCCCATATCTATCTATCTATCTATCCATATCTATCTATCTATCTATCTATCTATATATCTATCTATCCCATATCTATCCATCCATCTATCCCATATCTATTTATCTATCCATATCTATATATCTATCTAATATATATCTAGCCTATATATATCTCATATGTATGTATGTAAGTATCTATCTAACTAACCCACATCTATCTATATAACCCATATATCACATATATATTTCTATCTCATATCGGTCTATCTATCTATCTATCTATCTATCTATCTATCTATCTATCTATCTATATATCCCATACCTATCTATCTATCCATCTATCCCATATCTATCTATCTATCTATCCATATCTATCTATCTATCTATCTATCTATCTATCCCATATCTATCTATCCATCCATCTATCTATTCCATATCTATCTATCTATCTATCTATCTATCTATCCATCCATCTATCCCATATTCTATCTATCCATCCATCTATCCCATATCTATCTATCCCGTGTCTATCCCATATCGATCTATCCATCCATCTATCCAAATATCTATCTATCCATCCATCTATCCCATATCTATCTATATATCCCATATCTATCCCATATCTATCTATCTATCCCATATCTATCTATCTATCTATCTATCTATCTAGCCTATATATATCCCATATGTATGTATGTATCCATCCATCTATCTAACTAACCCACATCTATCTATATAACCCATATATCACATATATATATTTCTATCCCATATCTATCTATCCCATATCTATCTATCTATCTATCTATCTATCCCATATCTATCTATCTATCCCATATCTATCTATCTATCCCATATCTATCTATCTATCTATCTATTCCATATCTATCTATCTATCTATCCCAAAGCTATCTATCTATCTATCTATCTATCTATCCCATATCTATCTATCCCATAACTATCTATCCCATATCTATCTATCTATCCATCTATCCCATATCTATCTATCTATCCCATATCTATCTATAAATATATATATATATATATATCCCATATCTATCTATATATATATATATATCTATCTATCCATATCTATCTATCCATATCTATCTATCTATCTATCTATCTATCTATCTATGCCATATCTATCTATCCCATATATATCTATCTATCTATCCCATATCTATCTATATATCTATCTATATATATATCTATCTATCCCATATCTATCTATCTATCTATCTATCCCATATCTATCTATATATCTATCTATCCCATATCTATCTATATATATATCTAGCTATCCCATATCTATCTATCTATCTATCTATCCCATATCTATCTATATATCTATCTATCCCATATCTATCTATATATCTATCTATCCCATATCTATCTATCTATCTATCCCATATCTATCTATCTATCTATCTATCTATATATCTATCTATCCCATATCTATCCATCCATCTATCCCATATCTATTTATCTATCCCATATCTATTTATCTATCCCATATCTATATATCTATCTAATATATATCTAGCCTATATATATCTCATATGTATGTATGTAAGTATCTATCTAACTAACCCACATCTATCTATATAACCCATATATCACATATATATTTCTATCTCATATCGGTCTATCTATCTATCTATCTATCTATCTATCTATATATCCCATACCTATCTATCTATCCATCTATCCCATATCTATCTATCTATCTATCCCATATTCTATCTATCTATCTATCTATCTATCCCATATCTATCTATCCATCCATCTATCTATTCCATATCTATCTATCTATCTATCTATCTATCTATCCATCCATCTATCCCATATCTATCTATCCATCCATCTATCCCATATCTATCTATCCCGTGTCTATCCCATATCGATCTATCCATCCATCTATCCAAATATCTATCTATCCATCTATCCCACATCTATCTATATAACCCATATATCACATATATATCTTTCTATCCCATATCTATCTATCTATCTATCTAGCCTATATATATCCCATATGTATGTATGTATGTATCTATCTAACTAACTAACCCACATCTATCTATATAACCCATATATCCCATATCTATATATCTATCTATCTATCCCATATCTATCTATCTATCCCATATCTATCTATCTATCTATCCCATATCTATCCCATATCTATCTATCCCATATCTATCTATCCCATATCTATCTATATATCTATCTATCTACAGTATCTATCCCATATCTACAGTATCTATCCCATATCTACAGTATCTATCCCATATCTATCTATTCCATATCTATCTATCTATTCCATATCTATATATCTATATATCTATCTATCTATCTATCCCATATCTATCCCATATCTATCTATCTATCTATCCCATATCTATCTATCTATCTATCCCATATCTATCTATCTATCTATCCCATATCTATCTATCTATCTATCCCATATCTATCTATCTATCTATCTATCCCATATCTATCTATCTATCTATCTATCTATCTATCTATCCCATATCTATCCATCTATCTATCTATCCCATATCTATCTATCTATCTATCTATCCATCTATCTATCTATCCCATATCTATCTATCTATCTATCTATCTATCCATCTAACTATCCCATATCTATCTATCCCATATATATCTATCTATCTATCTATCCCATATCTATCTATCTATCTATCTATCTATCCATCTAACTATCCCATATCTATCTATCCCATATATATCTATCTATCTATCTATCTATCCATCTAACTATCCCATATCTATCTATCCCATATATATCTATCTATCTATCTATCCCATATCTATCTATCCCATATCTATCTATCTATATATCTATCCCATATCTATCTATATCTATCTATCCCATATCTATCTATCTATCTATCCCACATCTATCTATATATCTATCTATCCCATATCTATCTATCATCCATCCCATATCTATCCCATATCTATCCCATATCTATCGATCCCACATCTATCTATATAACCCATATATCACATATTTATCTTTCTATCTAATATCTATCTAGCCTATATATTTCCCATATGTATGTATGTATCTATCTATCCATCTATCTAACTAACCCACATCTATCTATATAACCCATATATTACATATATATATTTCTATCCTATATCTATCTATCTATCCCATAGCTGTATATCCCATATATATATATCCATATATCCCATATCTATCTATCTATCTATCTATCTATCTATCTAACCCATATATCACATATATATCTTTCTATCCCATATCTATCTATTTATCTTTCTATCTCATATCTATCTATCCCATATCTATCTATCTCATATCTATCTATCCCATATCTATCTATCCCATATCTATCTATCTATCTATCTATCTATCCCACATCTATCTATCTATCTATCTATCTATCCCATATATATCTATTTATCTATCTATCTCATATCTATCTATCTATCTATCTATCTATCTATCTCTATCTATCTATCTATCTATCCCATATCTATCTATCCCATATCTATCTATCTATCTCATATCTATCTATCTCATATCTATCTATCCCATATCTATCTATCTATCTATCTATCTATCTATCCCATATCTATCTATCTCATATATATCTATCTATATACACTATATTGCCAAAAGTATTTGCTCACCCATCCAAATAATCAGTATTCGCTCACCCATCTAAATAATAAAAGTCATCCATGACCACAGGTGTATAAAATCAAGCACCCAGGCATGCAGACTGTTTTTACAAACTTTTGTGAAAAAATGGGTCGTTCTCAGGAGCTCAGTGAATTCCAGCTTGGAACTGTGATAGGATGCCACCTGTGCAACAAATCCACCCATGAAATGTCCTTGCTCCTTAATATTCCACAGTCAACTGTCAGCTGTATTATAAGAACGTGGAAGTGTTTGGGAACGACAGCAACTCAGCCACGAAGTGGTAGGCCACGTAAACTGAAGGAGCGGGGTCAGCGGATGCCGAGGCGCATAGTGCAAAGAGGTCGCCAACTTTCTGCAGAGTCAATCGTTACAGACCTCCAAACTTCATTTGGCCTTCAGATTAGCTCAAGAACAGTGCGCAGAGAGCTTCATGGAATGGGTTTTCATGGCCAAGCAGCTGCATCCAAGCCATAGATCACCAAGTGCAATGCAAAGCATCGGATGCAGTGGTGTAAAACACGCCGCCACTGGACTCTAGAACAGTGGAGACGCGTTCTCTGGAGTGATGAATTGCGCTTCTCCATCTGACAATCTGATGGATGTGTCTGGTTTTGGCGGCTGCCAGGAGAACGGTACTTGTCTGACTGCATTGTGCCAAGTGTAAAGTTTGGTGGAGGGTGGGATTATGGTATGGGGTTGTTTTTCAGGAGCTGGGCTTGGCCCCTTAGTTCCAGTGAAAGGAACTCTGAATGCTTCAGCATACCAAGACGTTTTGGACAATTCCATGCTCCCAACTTTGTGGGAACAGTTTGGAGCTGGCCCCTTCCTCTTCCAACATGTCTGTGCACCAGTGCACAAAGCAAGGTCCATAAAGCCATGGATGACAGAGTCTGGTGTGGATGAACTTGACTGGCCTGCACAGACTCCTGACCTCAACCCGATAGAACACCTTTGGGATGAATTAGAGCGGAGACTGAGAGCCAGGCCTTCTCATCCAACATCAGTGTGTGACCTCACAAATGCGCTTCTGGAAGAATGGTCAAAAATTCCCACCCACCAAAAACATACTCCTAAACCTTGTGGACAGTCTTCCCAGAAGAGTTGAAGCTGTTATAGCTGCAAAGGGTGGACTGACGTCATATTGAACCATATGGATTAGGAATGGGATGTCACTTAAATTCATATGCGAGTCAAGGCAGGTGAGCGAATACGTTTGGCAATATAGTGTATATATCCCATATATATCTATCCCATATCTATTTATCTATCTACCTCATATATCTATCATCCATCTATCTATCTAACCCATATCTATCTATCTATCTATCCCACTATCCCATATCTATCGATCTATCTATATACCTATCCCATATCTATTTATCTATCTACCCCATATCATTGTATCTATATATCCCCTATCTATCTATCTATCTATCTATCTATCTATCTATCTATCCCATATCTATCTATCTATCTATCTATCTATCCCATATCTATCTATCTATCTATCTATCTATCTATCGATCTATCCCATATCTATCATCAATCATCTATATATGCCACATACCTCTCATATATATCTATCTATTGATCTATTCCATATCTATCTATTATGATCAATGCGTTATTTTTTCATTCTAGGTATATATACACTATCTTATTATCATGAATTTTTCTAGTATTTGCAATGTACTAATTCTTTGTATTGTCCACTGTCTCATCATGAGGACAATCTGGTTCTCTTGCAAAATACTAGCAACATAAGGAAATAGATAATCTTGCTAGTAGAAATGCATGCTATCTGCCAGATTAGAAGCTCTTTAAGATGTGCTTACCCAGCAACAGGATCTACAGCTAAAGCCTTTGGGTTATGAAGATCAAGATCTATTAAAGTGACGCACACTGTCCCATTGCTGTTGCATGTAAATATCCTGTCATTGCCATGATCCACAAAGTAAAAGTTTCCCGAGAGCCAATCCACTGCCATTTGCTGAATGTCTGTGGAAACAAAGAAAAATAATGGTAAGTTTGTAAAGCTAAAAAAAAGTGAAATTGTGAACAATAGAGACATAAGATATGTTTGATAATTAAAAGATACATATATATATATGTCCCGCAACACAGAGACACCAAAATCAAGATAAGAAATAATAACTTTATTGTTCGACGTTTCAGTCCCGTAGGACTTTTTTCAAGACAAAAACTTCAAAACCAATTAACCATTAAATAAACCTCTCACACCAATGACCTGATCGAATACCTCACATGTGACCCTACCTAGAAACGCCACCTACGTATACGGGAGCAGGTAACACCCTCCCCATTAAATATGTGTATTTCATTTCATTCCGAATCATAATTCGGGTGAAACTATCCTGATTCCTATTTTGGAAGTACTTCTGAAATAACTAATTGATTTTAATATATATATATATATATAGAAAGAGAGAGAGAGAGATCAATAAATAGATATCTAGATACATAGATAGACAGATATGCGCAACTAAACAACAGTGGAGCCAAAGACATGATATTATGAGTGGCAAAGATATGGTGCGAGTGAATCACAATGATTCAGTAGCAGCGGTTTGCGGTGAGTGGATAGCTGCAGCAGATACAATAACTCATAGGGATGCCAACTTCCATAAAACAACACCATAGTTTAGTAGAGAAGAGTATTATCTGTTGGCAGCTCTTTGTATATATGTGAAAGAAAATAGACTGATGGGAAATCATGATTTGCTTGGCAACAATTAAAATCGCTAAATTGGATGATGTAATTGTCACGAATTACTGGTTGATATATTTGTAAATCACATTGAATTCTAAGAGATGAAACTGCAGTCTGAAAAATAAAATAAACAACAAGATAAAAAAATAACAACTGGAACATATATATAAATATTGATATCTATACATATATATATGTATTTCCTTGTCGAACAATCACAAAGGGATTCTACAGGCTGTTATTTATGAAAATAAAAAGAACGGAATGGCCACCATAAGAGCATGCTTCCATAACCAGATACAAAGGTTCCAGCAATAAATTGGGAATTTATTACATTTTGTTGTCAGAAATGTGTAACGCGTTTTTTTTTCTTTTCTTGTCGGTGCTCATGCCCTGGATAAACACAAAAAAAGAGCCATTACATTCCTAATTCCTATGTAAGTGAATTCCTAGCTTGTTGCCAAATGATTATAAAATTATAATAGCGTCCCTCTAGCCTGCCATGTGAATTGAACAATAAAAAGCAGATTTATAGCCGTACACAGCGATTACAATCTTTTCTTAACTGCATATTCTAAATGTGTCTCATAAATCTGCTCCGATTATAAATCAAAACAGTTTTTTTTTTTCTTTTTTCATTCCTCTGGACGATGAGAGGTTTGCCCGGTGTTGATCTTAAATTTAAAAGCTTAATATCCCTTTATTTCCCTTTTAGTAAAAAAAAAAAAAAAAAAAGGAATCAAGTATTAAGTGAAAGATGCTGTTGAGGACAATACAACAGGACCACTTAATCCTGCCATGATTTCCTGATTCTAATTGCTCGTCCCCTGGGAAATAACACTATAGCCTTTCCAGCTTTCTGACATAATACAACCTTCCACTGTGTAACACCTTGAATTTCAAAATACCTCTGCTAATGCTTTTTATTATGGCTTAGTTTATTTCCAACGCAAGCATATTGACAAATTCTAACAAAATATATATCATTAATAACTATTTTATGGTTTTAAATTTCACCCACAGGCTTGGGAGCAAGGACAAGGTCAGCAATTTACTCTTAATACACTACGATAGTAAATATTATTTACTACCCTTGGCGATCATCTCTAACAATGTTTTCCCCCTCTGGTGGTGGTATTGATAGTAATATATCGATGTTGGATGTCATTATCACTGCCATCACAAATTAGAATCCAAGAGCAACGTCTAAGGCTGGGGTCAGACTAACACATTCTTAACGTGCGTTTAGGCGCACTTAATCACGGCCGCAGTAGCAGCAAATGACAGGCAATGACGGACAATATATCAAGTACGGCCGCACGAAAGTTCGGCAGCGCAACGCAAGTGGAAAATGAACGCATTTTTTCGAGAACGCAGAACCGCTAGTACTGACGTACAGAGTGCGCTCCGGCGGCATAGTGGCGTGTGTGCGTGATTAGGAGATGTCAGACGCTGCTAATGTCTGAAAAGAAAGGGGTGGTTCCTATCGGTGCAATGAATATTAGTCATACAGTGATATTATTGCTTCATGGACTGGCATATACCGATCTCCAGATATCTGCGTATACCGTATGAAATAAAGTGCTTCTTAGATAGTGCAACTGTGACTTCTCACAACATAAAGTGCTCTCGTGATATCATATGCATGCAGTGACACAAAGTGCAAATGCAGCATAAAAGTGCATACAGTGCAATATAGTGCAAATTCGTCGAAGTCACTAAAATTAGCGTAACCAAAGATCGAATCCGAATGACCAATATAAATGAATTATGCCAAATGGCAGAGTCCAATATGTACTTAAGTCCTAGTGTCCTTAATTTCAACTTCTGGAGTTCCTAAGTGGAAGGGTCGTGCATCCAATGTGCTCAAAATTTAGTCAATGTTACCCTTTCCACATGAATTGTGGGTTACTTCTCACTATGACAGTTCTTCCTGTGGTCACGGTGGGCTCCGGAGCGAAATGGGAAACAGAGAAGAGAGAAAAATAGTGCAATATTGTCTTTACACACTAGACAGAGTAAATGTTGATAATATCGCACTTACAAATTCCAGAGCCTCAAATGTCCAGGCTCTGGATTTGAACGCCTTGGGCCAAATATAGAGTGGCCGCTACCCTTCTTTACATCAGCCTTGTTACCTCAGACGGGGAGACAGAAGAGAGACAGCTGCCAATGTCCAGCCTACATAACGTCCAGACGCAAAAAGTGTTTTATTGACGATCCGTAAAAAATCACGCACGAAAATGCACGTCGTCTGACCGTTTTCGCGCATTCCATGAAAAAATACGTCAATGCGTTTGGACGCACGTTTTGATGGTTGCTGCGAATAATGCGTTCGTTTGACCCTAGCCTAAATACATGCATCGCCACGTCGGTTTATTAAAGCCATTGACATTTGCAGACTTGTGAAGAAGGAGACACCACGCAGTTGACAGTCGGTGAAAAACACCAAAATAACACATAAATGGAGCGAGTGTACAAAATATGCACCACGTCACTGCACAACGTGCACGTCGCCCTAAAGGTATCACACTTGGGGGTCTATTACATTATTCGTACAAACGTTAATGCGTGTGCAAAAATGCATTAACGCGAGGGGAAAAACCCTTCGCGCAGAACGTCGTATTACAATGGCCACGCAAAAAATGCGCGTTAACGTCTACCGCGGGTGAACCTGCGCAAACCCTTTGTGAGCATAATGTACTTTGCGCGTCCTATACTTAACATTGTGAGCGCAAATGCGTTTGTGCGCTGGTACGCGGATGGTATTACAATCTATGCGCAAATTTTAACAGACAACGTTTGCGCACTTAATTTTAACGTATTTGAAAAGCTGGTGTTAATGGCAAATCTGATCGTCCTGGCCGAAACCCAAATACACCAGCCTGAAAAAAAATACGCAGCAACGTATAGTTACACATTCTACACATACCCAAACAATAAAATTGAGAAGTTGTGCGTGTTTTTATTATTGCTGCAGCATATACAGTATACTCAGATTGATTTTGACAGGCGCGAGAGTTTAACGGGAGACAATTGCGGTACTTAATTATGATTGGCTGAATTGCGTAAAAAAACAGTCCGCACACCGATTTCTTCGCCCAGCGTTAATGCGCGCGCGTTTTTGCACATCTTTTTTACGCGCGGTATTTTTGATGGATGAAAAAATGCGCTCGGATCGTAATACCTGCGTTAATTTACGTGCGTTAACATTTAACGCTGCGTGCAAAAAAAATAGCGCGTGCGTTTTTGCGCAAAGAATGTAATAGAGCCCTTGGTGCGGACCTAAACTACAAAGTCATTTATGTAATATGCATTTACTTACAAAATTATTCACTCCCATAAACCAAAGACTGTTTGATTCTGACTATATAGGTCTTTGCTTAATTTTTTTTTATAAAAAAACAGAAAATAAAAAAAAATAAAAAAAGAAGAAGAAAATCACTGTTGTTTATGTTAAACCCGTGACAAATATATTGAAAATTCACTCTATCAATTATTTTGGAGCCCTTACAGAATTACATCTTTATTTTACAAATGTGATTAATGTATGGTTTAATAACACATCACTTTGATCCTTCTGAAAGTTTATACACTGTGTAGACTTTGATTTTCTGTATTTTTTTTATTTAATCCTCATCCACTGCTCACTGGAGCCAAACAAATCTAAATGAATCCTTTACTTCAATATCAGCACTAAAACCAGAAAACAGGTCCCTGGGGGGATGATATGAACACCATGTATCTATATTTAGACCGATTCTAGCAATCTATAGTTGTTTATTGTGCTGTTGGTTGCTGTTACTGTTGTTTGTGATGGTGTATTTTACACAAATAGCATTTTTTTGTTAATTTGATAAATGAAAAACCTTGATTTATCAAACGGAAGCCAAAGCAGAAAGATATTAACTGATAATCTTGCGTTCTTTAACTCAATAACAAAACTCTATTCTATTATTTTTCATCATAGACAGACAAGCTATGCACAGTGATGCTCAGGTTAATGGGAGGATTCCCCAGTGACAAGGATGTGGTGTCAATGCTCTCAATTATACCTGACTTGCTAAGCCATGGGACATTTAAAAATATTTGTACTGTAGCAAGAAGGACTTAATAATAATGTACTGTATATATCTGACCCCCTTGACAGAAAGACGTTGTATGTATAAATATCCACAATCCCCACACAACCTTGTATACAATCACATACTCTGGTGCTAATTGACTAACCTAGTCAATATATACAATTCCCCTCAATGTTCTGCCATTTATTAATAAATATAAATATATTTTATTAAAGTCAAGGGTTTGGTTCCTACCGGACTGAGACAGCAACTTTAATAAAATATATTTATATTTATTAACAAATCTCTCAGTGGCAGAACATCAAGAGGGATATATATATATATATATATATATATATATATATATATTATTGCAGAAGCCACTTGCACGTCACAGCAATTCAAGGAATTGCATCCCAGAGCTCCTGTGCCACATTCCCCATATGCAGCAAGGAATTCTGGGTAGGATATGCAAATGACATCTGTCTCACTTTTATGCATCCTGGGTCTGTTATTACACAGAACCCTAAGTCAATGCTATGCCAAACTATGGCTTTCTAGCAGAGATAAGGTTTATGCAATACTAGTTTGGCATAGCATTGATTTTAGGGTTCTGTGTAAAAACAGACCCAGGATGCATAAAAGTGAGACAGATGTCATTTGCATATCCTACCCAGAATTCCTTGCTGCATATGGGGAATGTGGCACAGGAGATCTGGGATGCAATTCTTTCAAGTGGCTTCTGCAATAATAAACATAACTATTTATAGCGTGGAGGCTTTTTATCTCACGTTTTGTCCTCCACCACAACATATATATATATGTGTGTTTATTTAATTTTTTTCCAAGGAAAAGTGCAATCAAGGAATCTTTCAGTATATCAAATAATTTTCTTTTTTATAAACAAAGATCTATATCTCAGTCCTGGACGGACTTTTATGTTGATGCATTTTTAATACTGTTCAATTTCCATTAATAATAAAATGACAAATACACATTAAAATGTTGCACCGTTCTGCAGGGTTACTTTATTTTTACTTTATCATTCTGCCCATTCTGACAGTAATCCCAACCTTACATTATAATTTACAGCACACCCAGCACAATATGCGAAGACATAAAATGAGCTTGGAGAATGAATCATGAGCAATTAACTACACTAATTAAATAATCATAATACGACATGCATGTGACATTGTGTGTAAGCTTAAATAGTGGGAAGAGGTTCTTGTAAAACATAAGGCAACTGGGTAGGTGACAACCTGTGGGTTTGTTATGTTATATGTTTCAAGATGCACATTGATGAAAATGATTTAATCCTTATGAGGTTTCATGCTGAAGGTGGCAGTAAAAGATTAAACGTTTTTTTTAAGAAACAATGTATTAACAGGGCTGTGCGACTATCTGTGGCCAATGGATTAATCAGCTTTTTAAAAAAATATATCTAAAATTATCTGACTTGGAGACTCCAGCTTGGCTTAATCCAGAGGAATTTCCAATCACAATAAATGCAAAATACCTTCTAAATGATGGGCTGTCTATATATAGGTAATATACTGTATTAGAGATACATGATTGTCACACAGAGGACTATCCATTAGTCTACTAATTATATAAAATATCTCCCAGCACTATTATATTGTAATTCTGCATTTTGTGATATCAATTATTTCTACAAAGGTCCCATTTTCCATTTCATGGGGAATTTTTGCAACAAAAAAATGTTTTAACAAAGGGAAAACCAACTGCAAATGGACAGTATGTGTCAAGTAAGACAAAAAGGATGATTAAATTCCAGAAGCTAACACCTTCCCCATCGTCTTCAGTTTTGGTAAAATAAAAGGGCCGGATGTGGGAAACAAATAGTATATTTTAACCCCTTCGATACCAAAAACACTTTGGACCCTATCAGCTGGTCTGAGCTAAAATGTCCAACTTTACATGAAGAATCTAGCGCGAGTCGCTAAAAAGTCGCACTTGTCAACCGACCAACAGATCACCTCGTCCGCGGTAGTCTGTGTACAAGGTCGTTTAGTGCACGCTAGGGAAACTCTAAGACCCGGGCTGAGACCCAGCGCTAATGCAGTTGTTTACAAGATAGAACTGTTTTTTATCCAGTAAAGAGTGCCGGGCCATACCTATCCCCTGCCCTCACAAGCTTGTATAAGTATGAACACATCCAGTGAATAGCCCTCACACCCTGCATTAAAATCCACCAATGTGGCCGTATCATCCATGTTTTGATGCACACATATATTAATTAAGGCTGATGAGCATTGTATGATAAATGCCACCCAACAGCATGTAGAATCATTACAATGCATTTAATATACCCAAAAGGAAGGCCAGGTGAGCGACAATAATTTCCCTGC
Source organism: Leptobrachium leishanense (assembly GCA_009667805.1). NCBI lineage: Eukaryota > Metazoa > Chordata > Amphibia > Anura > Megophryidae > Leptobrachium > Leptobrachium leishanense. The sequence continues at coordinate 25,389,705 of CM019069.1, forward strand.
TGCAGAATATAAATAATACATGTTTCAGGGCAAGACTTATCCATGTGTCCCTTTAAACATGGTCCACACAGTCACCCTAATAATCAAACGCTTCCATACTATGAATAATCCCCACCATAAAATGTTTAAAATTAGGCAATATATTAGAATTAGGATACATTTATAATAGAGCCTACTGCAACAGCAGCGACATTGCTGACTAGATCCATTACTACAGTGTATGAATCAAGAGAACAACTGTGCTGCATTCCTTTCAATTGCCTGTTAACCCTTTCGCTGCTGAGGCTTTTCCCGCCCCTGTGCTGAGGTCATTTTTACCGGTTTTGCTCATCATGTTTAAACGTGTTTTGAAGGCTTATTTTAGTATATGACCCAGACATATTATATATCGTTCTTTCCGTCAGACTCGGTAGATTCATAATATGTCATTATTATATGTATACGTTATGTCATGTCTGTATATTATAACAAAAAATGCAATAAAATATGTATTTTCAATAATTTACAATGTGTAAAGTGTTTTTTTTCACATTTTAATATGCGAGCAATTGCGGTTATATTTTGTATGGGGTGCGCTTGTTAAAAAAATTAGAGATGGGGTCTCGTTACATTTTTTTTTGGGGAAAATTACACTATTTTTAACAAACGCACCGCATACAAAAATAGTTAGTGCAGCATCATTGTTCACATTATAATTGAAATGGGAACAATATTGCTGCATTAACAAACCAAAAAAAATTAAAAAAAAGTGTTTATTTTTTTTTTATAATTTTTTTTTTAATATTTTTTTTTTTTTATTTTTCATTTATTTATTTTTTTGACAAAAATTTTCACGGTAGTGTTTGGTATCGTTGGAACGGCCATGCTCTGGCCGATCCAACCATACCAAACTTTAACCCCTAGCTGCCACGGATCGGGAGATAGGGAGTTCATTGGAACTCCCTATCTCCACCGTTGGTGGCAGTTAGGGGTTAAGTCCAGGACTGGCATCATCGTGCTACGCACGATGACGCCAGTCCTCAGGGGGAGTTCCCGGAGGCTTGGCCAACATCCAAGATGTCGGCCAGCTCCGGGAAAGGATCGCGAACCGGCGCTTTTCAGCGCCGATTCGCGATCCAGCTCCCCAGGGGTTAATGCCAGGCACCATTTGGAAGGGCAGGCTGTGCCCTTCCAAATGATGCCTGGGTTAACCCCCGCAGAGCCGCCGATCGGGAGGGAGAGAGGTCCGAAGGACCACCCCCCTCCCTTTCAGGCGCCTCCTCCGCACATGCGGGGGGGCGCCTGAATTAGGTGTCATCGCGCTCCCGCGATGACACCTAATTCCGGCGGCTGCGGTCCCGGATGCCGGGCTGACATCGAGGATGTCAGCCCGCACCGGGGGGGCCAGCGATCGGCCGGAACCCGGCCGAACGCTGACCCCAATGGGAGGACGCGCTCAGCGTGTCCTCCGCAAACCAGCGGTAATGCTGAGGACGCGCTGAGCGCGTCCTCAGCATTGAAGTGGTTAATTTCCTGTTAATCAATGAGAGATCCCACCCCTGTGTCCCTATATTACTGTAACTCAGCTGCAAAGACCAGTCCCCATCACTGTAACAAAAAGTTCAACAGACTTTACTGCTGCACTACAACAGCCAGGGAGAGGGCAGAATACAGGGAGAGCTGTGGGTCCCTCACTGCTGTTCAGGGATAAGAGTCAGGGAGTTATAATGAGTGTAAATACCTGTACAGTACAGATACAAGGTGTTTCTGTAATTGCCGTACATAGGCATTATGCAGCACATACAGATACAAGGTGTTGCTGTAATTGCCATACACAGGCATTATGCAGCACATACAGATACAAGGTGTTACTGTAATTGCCATACACAGGCATTATGCAGCACATACAGATACAAGGTGTTGCTGTAATTGCCATACACAGGCATTATGCAGCACATACAGATACAGGGTGTTGCTGTAATTTCCATACACAGACATTATGCAGCACATATAGATATTGCATTGCTAATAATCTCATTATGATCACTACAAACCTCCATAAGCAGGAGATCTCAACATTTTATTATCTGTCTGCAGCACATTTACTGTATTCGAAACAAATGTTATTTCTACCTTCATGCTAAGACCCCCTTTGAACGGTGTAATATAAGGGATGAAAGGTTCTAATATCTAGATTAGGGCTGTCAAACTCATGGTCCCCTCAGATGTTGATGCCTACAATTCCCAGAATTCTTAGAATACAACAATTGGCCAGGGAATCATGGGAGTTGTAATTCAGAATCATCTGTGGAGCTGGGGTTTGACAGCCCTGATCTAGATATTAGAACCTTTCATCCCGTGGTAATGAATGGGCTGAAGACAATACGGAAAGAGTTAACCTCCCAGCTGAGTGGCCACAAAGTGATATATAACTGGCATAAACGCCAAAAAACTACACTGCATAGAAAAGAAGAAGCTTATACATACAAGCTTAGGAATTATAAATGTTTGTGTGTTCCCAGCAACATGACTTGTATAATTCCACTCAAATAGATAAATTGAATTAATTTCCATTGCTGTTATCATAAATATTTGTACGATACATTTTACACATACTCGCATATACAGATCTTCAAATGCACCTTTCCAATCATTAAAAATAGGTTTTTGTCTCAGGTTCCCATTTCAACAGACCCTTACAAGTTATTTCAGAACCACCAAACGCACCTCGCGTACCTCCCCACTCTGCCAGTTCCTCCAATGGCTTCCTGTATGTTCCAGGACACAGTTTAAAATACTGATGCTTACGTTCAAATCGCTCAATAACACAACTCCTCCCTACATGTCTTTTTTACTCCACAAGCACGTCCCGTCTAGACAACTCCGTTCAGCAGGTGATCTCCTCCTGTCATCGGTCTACATGCGCACGGCCAACTCTCGCCTCCAAGACTTCTCAAAGGCAGCTCCAGTCCTGTGGAATGTCCTGCCTCACCCTATCAAACTCTCCCCTGACCTTCAGGCCTTCAAGAAATCTTTTAAAACCCATCTCTTCAGATTAGCCAATCGCATCACTGATACAACTCATCCCTCTGCTTGATTGAAGCCGCTCTTATGGCCCCACCATTCCCAAACCACTGACCCCAATGATCCTGCTATCTAGTAAAATTCCTCTTGTCTTCCTCAAACCCAGTCCCTCTAGATTGTAAGCTCCTATGAGCAGGGTCCTCTACACCTGTTGTTTTCATCATATGTCCATTTATCTGTATCTCGTTCCCTTTCGTTATTGTAAAGCGCTGCGGAAACTGTTGGCGCTATATAAATGATGACAATAACGCCGGCTGGGTGGAGTTGAAGTAACATCACTGCTCTGCGTGGAGAGAGCCTGTGGAGTCATGGGTTCAATCCCGACGAGCACCTCTCCAGTAAGTGTCCTTGGGCAAGACACCTAACAGTACATACTCGCCACCCAGGACATACTTGAAAACGAGAGAAATCTCAATGTATCCTTCCTGGTAAAATCCTTTCTAAAAAAAATAAATAATAATAATAAAGACACTAATAATGAAGTCAGACTTTTAGTTACTCTGTATTGTAAGGGTTGTGGAATAATCATATTTTTGGCAAATGGATTGAATATCATTTTAGAAGTAAACAAACAATGGCAGTCTGATGCAAAAAGACCATAATCTTTACAGGATGCTGCTACGATGATCTAAGTGTACCCTTTAGGTAAAAAAAAAAAAAAATCCAAGAAGTGCCCATAAATACATAAAAACACATCTACATTACATCTAAAGAAGTTGCGGATTATGTATATTGGAGCAGACAAATGTTCAGGTAACATGTCTTGATGTTGACAGACACCATGTCAGACCTCAATCTATACAGGTTTGTTTGATAATCTGAATTGACAAAAAGGTTCTAGGCAACAACACGACTCTAACGTATCATCTTTTGAAGTACTGTCATGATCCAAGATGTACAGACCAAGTTATCAAGCAGATGTTCAGTGACATACAGATAGAGCTTATAGACAGTGACAGAGGAAACCTTCCCTTAGAGCTTTATTTTTGTATTATTATTATTATTTTTTTTTTACTAAATAACCCTGACATATCACATAAGTTTATATCTTTCCCATTTTGGTTTCAGAGATAACAAAAAATGAACCTATCAGTTAATCAAATTAATTTGTCGCATATGAACAACCTAAGGGCATTTAATGACAAGACAAATATATTAAAAAAGCCACACATGGTTATATTCAGCACATTTAAGATTTGTTATCTCTAGCTTTTCCATGATTCATATGGCAGCACGTTTGTCATTATTTATCAAAATATTTATTCAACTTAATGATCCTTTATGGTTATATAAATACTTCATATTAAATAAGAAAGGTTTGATCGAGAGAGCCTTAAATATTTAGAATTTATATTGATTGCTAGCTAAACATATGACAGGAAAAGGGATATTACAGCCGAGTAGGCTATTAGTGAAACAGCATATAATAATTATTATTATTATCATTATTTTTTTATTATCTCAATTAATTAAAAGCTCAGATAACTCAACAAAATGCATAATAGAGTAGCTGAATTTTCCAGGATAATGAGTTAGAGTCAATTTCAGCAATTAAACCGGAATTATTATTATTATTGATGCACCGATACTATTTTTTTTAAGACTGAGTATGAGTGCCTGATACGATCCCCACCAGGAAGAAGTATGATCCTTGCACGCAGCACCCTATCCTTTCACTCCGATCCTTAGAAGTGGTCAGTCTATAATATATATCCCTAGGAATAGATAACTCGCAGCAAGGTTAAAGTCAAGGTACAGTGCCAATATGTCAGAAACCAGAATAGTCAGAAGCTGTTTGCCAATATGTCAAAAAACAGAAACACCAAAATACAACAGAGCAGCTCGAAGGGATGTTCAACCACGTTAGGGCAATGTGGAATGCATTGCCTTCGTTTTTTAAACCCGGCTGGTCCGTGTCATCACCCCGGGCTCCGCCCCCGGCGTCTCACATAACCGCCCGGATTCCCTTCTTCACTCGGCGCCCGAGCAGCGAGGACGATGCTGCCGGGCGCCGAGGGGCCACAGCGGGGAAAGCAACAGTACCAATACTTTTTTTCAGGTACTTACGATACTGATTACTAATACTTTCATTTAATGTCATGTGACCGCTTTCCAATAAATAATTTAGGATTTTGCTGAAAGTCTGCCTAATTTATGTTAATAATGAAATGTATAGCCAGACACCCCATTTACCCACTGCCTGCACACACCCTGACCACACACAGACACCAGACCTTATATATATATATTTATTTTTGCAGAAGCCACTTGCACATCACAGCAATTAAAAGAACTGCATCCCAGAGCTCATATGCCACATTCCCCATATGCAGCAAGGAATTGTGGGTAGGATATGCAAATGACATCTGTCTCACTTTTATGCATCCTGGGTCTGTTATTACACAGAACCCTTAAATCAATGCCATGCCATACTAGATGGCTTTTTAGCAGAGATAAGGTTTATGCAACTGGTCAAAGCCACTCCTAGGACAGCGCTGTTTTGGGTTTATTGGACCCTCATCAGCTAGGAGCTAGGCATGATGACCAGTTGCAGTGGATGCGTGGACCCGAAGGGCAAATCAGTACTTAGAATGGTTGTGGTAGAGGCCAAAAAAGTGAGATAGTGTGGAGGCTTTTAAAAAAGTATGTTAAAAATAAAAAACAAAATTTTCTAAAAAAAACCACAAAAAGGTGTTTTATGAAATTAAAAGAGAAAAGGGGTTTTTGCAAAATTTAAAAAGAGTAAATGGTCTTTAAAAACAAAAAAATTAAAGGCAGGTCCAGGAGAGCCCCAAGCGGCTGGCAGACCCAGGAGAACCCTAGGCGGCTGGCAAGGCCAGACGTGTTCCAGGCGGAGACCAGGCCAAGGTGAGCCCTGGGCGGCCAGCCAGCCCAGGCGAGTCCTGGGTAGACGGCAGGCCAAACCGACTGCCAGGGCTACACAAAGCTCAGGTGGCCGTCCGGCCTACGTGAGGCCCAGGCGGTCGCTCAGCCTATGCGAGGCCCAGGTAGCCGCCCAGCCTATGCTAGGTTCAGGGACCGACCGGCCTATGCAAGTCTCAGGCGGCCACCGGGCCTACGCGAGGTCCAGGCGGTTGCTGGCTTAGGAAAGGCCAAGGAAGGCAGCCAGCCTACTGAGACATTGGCCCACCGGGAACCTCTCGGTAGTCACGATGGCCAGTACATGCCTGATAACCAGTGTTCTGGAGGCTCAGATGTAGAAAGAGGAATAGGAAAGGGATAGAAACACTGTACGAACACAGGATTATTCATGTAACATAAAAAAATAAAATAATATGGAGTAGTGTAAATGTTAGAGAGAAGGGAATGAAGATAAGGTATCACAGAAAATAATTAAAAGAGTGACTAAGGTTTGTAGACGACCTGGAAAAAGTATTTACTTGCTGTCATCACTGTCTTATTATACTGTTATTTATGATTCTCAGCAAATTTCCTTCCATTTTCTTTATGTTTTAAGGTGTTTTTTAAACTCATACAGTACTCGCAGAAAAACAAAGATACATTTTCTATAGGAAATCTTTCCAAGCACTTACTGTGAAGGTACTGAGATATATGTATTATCCGTTCATCCGTAAACGTCCCTGTTTTTGTTATTTTGGAGCATTTCAGCTGATATGAAGGCTTTTTCGATTCAGTCCAGCACACCGCACTTTTTTCGTAAATGTAATCCAACGTGTAAATTCCATTTGCATTCAGCGAGCTCCTGTTGGGCGATTTGCCCCCATTAATATCCAACACTTCAATTGTTTCTGAATTTGCAATCAAAAGAACCGGAGGTCTGTCAGCAGGCTCTAGGATTAAAAATAATGCAATCATGAGTGTTTACCTCAGCGCATAGTAAATCTACATATCGTATTGTTTAATTTGTTCAGGGTTATTTTTATATTAAAACTGCTATAAATAAATAAGTAAATATGGTTCTGTAAGGTAGGTTAGAATTGTTTATATTTTGCTCACATGTGAAAGAATAAGTTATGTGAAACTCTGACCAATATCAGAGACAGTACATGCTGAGTCATTCAAATATTGTCATTGTAAGGCAGTGTCATTCAACAACATTAAACATATAACCTGTAAACATGTAACATAGTGAGGATCTTACATATTTATTAAAGGTATTAATCTGTATATTTATTTATTTATAGAGTATTTTACCAGGAAGGATACATTGAGATTTCTCTCGTTTTCAAGTACAGTATGTCCTGGGTTCAACAACATTGAATTGTTACAGAAATACAAAGTAATAAAATGCAAAATATTAAAAAGAAAACACAAATATACAGATTAACCCAGAAAATAAATACGTGGGAAATATATTCACTATGTTACATGTTTGCAGGTGCATTCTGTATATAGTCACTATGTTACATGTTTACAGGTGCATTCTGTATATAGTCAATTTGTTAAATGTTTACAGGTGCATTCTGTATATAGTCATTATGTTACATGTTTACAGGTGCATTCTGTATATAGTCACTATGTTACATGTTTACAGGTGCATTCTGTATATATAGTCACTATGTTACAGGTTTACAGGTGCATTCTGTATACAGTCACTATGTTACATGTTTACAGGTGCATTCTGTATATAGTCACTATGTTACATGTTTACAGGTGCATTCTGTATATAGTCACTGTGTTACATGTTTACAGGTGCATTCTGTATATAGTCACTATGTTACATGTTTACAGGTGCATTCTGTATATAGTCACTATGTTACCTGTTTACAGGTGCATTCTGTACAGAGGTATGTTAATAGGGAGCTCTTAAGGGAATTTAGACTGGGGGAAGAATTGATGGTGTCTGGGAGGTTATTCCATAATTGCGGTGCTCTGTAGGAAAATGAGGATCGAGACGTTGTCTTTTTGTATTGTGGTATTGCAAGTAAGGTGTAGGGATGAGCTGTTCGGGTTCGGACGGTTCGGGGTTCGACCCGAACTTAGCCTGTTCGAGCAGATCGCGAACACCGAACATTTCCGGATGTTCGCCGCATGTTCGAACACAATGGACCACAATGCATTTTCCCACTGCCTGAAGCTCGTAATTGGCTACAGCCTTGCACCTGACCACAGGTCTGTTGCAAGACTGGTTGAACACTATGCCAATCACCGCTCAGAGTCCTGATTGGGCAAATTTTGCCCAATCATGGGCTCACAGAGCTAAGTCCCGCAGCACACTATATAAAGTTTCAACGCGCTGATTCTGTACGCATTTCAGAGGAGATTTCAAAGAAGATAGTTGTGTGTGTTGTTACTGCCGGTCTGCCACGCTAATGGGGGGGTCTGGGGGGGTCTCATTTCGACCAAATATCAGGGAATTTAGGTGATGTGTGTCTTGTCACTGTGCCAGCAAGTTTTTTTGGGGTTTACAACTTTATTTAAAACATTTGTGAATTGAGGTGATTTTCTGGGTCTTGTCACACTGTGCCAGCAAGTCTTTTTGGGTCTCATTTATACCAAATATCAGGGAATTTAGGTGATGTGTGTCTTGTCACTGTGCCAGCAAGTTTTTTTGAGGTTTACAACTTTATTTAAAACATTTGTGAATTAAGGTGATCTTCTGGGTCTTGTCACCACTGTGCCAGCAAGTCTTTTTGGGTGTCATTTTTACCAAATATCAGGGAATTTAGGTGATGTGTGTCTTGTCACTGTGCCAGCAATTTTTTTGGGGGTTTACAACTTTCTTTAAAACATTTGTGAATTGAGGTGATCTTCTGGGTCTCGTCACAAAGCCAGTAATTATTTTTGGGGCTCACTAATTTCTTTAAAACACTTGTGAATTAAGGTGATCTGTGTCTCGTCATACAAACAGTACCACGCTGTATTTTGGGGCTCACTAATATCTTTAAAACACTTGGGAATTAAGGTGATCTGTGTCTCATCATACAAAAAGTACCACGCTGTATTTTGGGGCTCCCTAATTTCTTTAAAACACTTGGGAATTAAGGTGATCTGTGTCTCGTCATACATACAGTACCACGCTGTATTTTGGGGCTCACTAATTTCTTTAAAACACTTGGGAATCAAGGTGATCTTCTGTGTCTCGTCACACAGCCAGCAATTTTTTTTGGGGCTCACTAATTTCTTTAAAACACTTGGGAATTAAGGTGATCTGTGTCTCGTCATACAAACAGTACCACGCTGTATTTTGGGGCTCACTAATTTCTTTAAAACACTTGGGAATTAAGGTGATCTGTGTCTCGTCATACATACTGTACCACGCTGTATTTTGGGGATCACTAATTTCTTTAAAACATATGTGAATTAAGGTGATCTGTGTCTCGTCATACTTACAGTACCACGCTGTATTTTGGGGCTCACTAATTTATTTAAAACATTTGTGAATTAAGGTGATCTATCTCTTGTCACTGGCTGCCAGCTATCAGTGTGTCTCACTGAGTTATACCAGAGTTATTTAAATCTTTATACCAGAGTTGAATCAGAGTTCTGTATATATTAATCTATATATCACTCACCATGTCTGAAAGAACAAAAAGGACAGGCAGACGCTCCCAGCCACAGATAAGAGGGCAAGCAGCCCCTGTGTCGGGAGGCTGTGTTTCTCTGGTCGTGGTGGACGTGGTGCATCCTCTGCAGGGGCACGCTTGTCCTTTCTAACTGGTGCTGGCCGTCTTAAGCAGCAGCAACATAAAGAGGACTTGGTGGATTGGCTAACCAGGCCATCCTCATCCTCCAAGTCCTCTGCCAGCCAGGCTTCTAGTGCTTTACAGTCCACCTCAGCTGCCAAAGCATCTAATGCAGCCTCCATGTCCACAGCTACTCCTGCCGTAGCCTCGCTATCACACACGGAGATGTCAGCTGAATTGTTTGACTACAATGAGAGTGACATGCTGCTTGAGGATGCGCAGCAAGTACAGTACTCTGATTCAATCTCTGAGGTTGAGCAAGGGAGTATAATCAACCTAGAGGAAGGGGGTGCCAGTGATGACACACAAATAACTGGCACTCATGTTGCCCCAGCAGCTGCAGCATACTGCCAAGTTGGCTCCAGTGACGAGGAGATAGGGGGTGAAGATGACATTGATGATGATGAGGTCACTGACTCCACCTGGGTGCCAGATCGAACTGAGGAATCAAGTGAGGAGGAGGGGTAGGAGGAGGAGGAGGAGGCACAGCAAACAGGAGGCACAACATCCTCTGTGACCAACCATTGCACTAGCCAGTCCAAGGCATCACATGTCAGAGCTGCTCCGGTGCAGAGCGCTGTTGTCTCAAAGAACACATGCAGGAACTCTGCTGTCTGGGAGTTCTTTAAGAACTGTGCAGCAGACCCCACCGTTGCTATTTGTAATCTATGTCAGAGGAGGCTGAAGCGTGGGATAAACACTGGACACTTGGGTACCACGTGCTTGAGGCGATATATGAACAAGTGCCACACATCCCATTGGGGCAAAACTTGGCGTAGGTCCTCCTCCTCCTCATCTGTCTCTACCCACACTGTATGTCCTGCCATGCAATTGCCTACAACCTCCACCGACAGGGATGATGCTACAGTAATGGATGTACCAGCAGGTCCTTCCTCACATTGTGACATCATCCCAGTAGCTGAAGATTTACGCAGTCAGATTACGTTGCCGCAGCTGCTGCCGCGAAAGAAAAAATATAGTCCCAACTATCCCCAAGCACAGCGTCTAAATGCCAGCTTAGCAAAATTACTCGCATTGCAGCTGCTGCCTTTCCAGCTGGTGGACTCTGCTCCCTTTCGTGAATTTGCTGAATGCGCTGTACCACAGTGGCATTTTCCAAAACGCCATTACTTTTCACGCAAGGCCATTCCAGCACTATACCAGCACGTGGAAGACAATGTTATCCAGTCATTGGGAAAGGCAGTCAGCAGCAAGGTGCATGTCACTTTAGACACGTGGTCCAGCAAGCATGGACAGGGTCGTTACATTTCCTTCACGGCACACTGGGTAACTCTGATTGCAGCTGGGAGGGATCCAAGACGGGGCTCTGTGCTTGAGCTTGTTCATCCACCACGCCTCCAGAAAGCTGCTTGTATGAGGTCTGTCTGCTCCACCACCACCTCTTCCTCCTCCTCCTCCTCCTCCTTCTCTGTCTCTGGCGAAGTGGCAGTTAAACCGACGCCTGACAGGGTCTACGCAATGGCTCAAGCAAAAAGATGCCATACTGTGCTTGAGCTGGTTTGTTTAGGGGACAGGAGCCACACCGGGTCAGAAATTTTGTCAGCTCTGCAGGGGCAGGTGCAGAGAAGGTTAACACCACGCCAGCTTGAGCTGGGAATGATCGTCTGCGATAATGGCAGCAACCTTCTCTCCAACCTTCGCAAGGGTAAATTGACACATGTACCATGCCTAGCACACGTCCTAAATCTGGTGGTACAGTGTTTCCTAACCAAGTACCCAGGGCTGCCAGAGCTTCTCATCCAGGCCAGAAAAGTCTGCAGCCACTTCAGACGGTCATTCCCAGCAAGCGTTCGCCTGGCAGAAAGAGAATTCCACATTCCCACAAACCGTCTGATCTGTGACATGCCCACCAGGTGGAATTCGACATTAGCAATGCGGCAGCATCTGCACAAGCAGCAGAGGGCCATCAACGAGTACCTGTGTGAGTATGGCACAAGGACAAGTTCAGGTCAACTTGTTTTTCCCCCCCCGCAGTGGCTGATGATCAAGGATGCATGCACTGTACTGTCACCATTTGAGGAGGCAACGAGGATGGTGAGCAGGGACAGTGCATGCATCAGTGACACAATTCCTTTAGTGTTCCTGCTGGAGCACACTCTGCAGGGAATTATAGATATGGCTCTAGAGGCAGAGCAGCGGGAGGAAGAGGAGGCCTTCCCTAGCTCTCAAGGCCCCAGTCTTTCTGCAGACAGCATTCTAGCGGGTCCTACTCAGATCAGACAGGAGGAGGATGAGGAGGAGGAGGACTATTTAAGTAGTGGGGGCATTGAAGGTGGGGATTCCTCAAGGCAGGGTTTTGTGTGCCCAGAAACAGAAGGGCTTGTGCGTGGCTGGGAGGAGGAAGTGCACGATACGGTCATCCTCATTGACCAGGAAGACTCGGCAGCTAATGCCACCTCCAACCTACGCTGCATGGGCTCCCTAATGATGCAAAGCCTGCTAAAGGACCCCAGAATTCGTGCTATCAAGGAGAGGGATCATTACTGGTTGGCAACCCTTCTTGATCCACGATACAAGGGGAAAGTTGCAGAGCTCATCCTGCCCACACAGAGGGAGCACAGGATGACAAAAACTTGAGAACGCTCTAAAGCGAAACTTGTGTAACACCTTTCCAGGCACTGTTAGATTACTAAGTGCTGACACACGTGCTTCTGAGGCTGCAGGTGATCAGAGGAATAGCAGTGAAGGCCAGGGCCACTTGACTGATGCATTTTTAATTTTTTTTAGTCCTCGACGCCCAGGGACGTCAAATGTAGGCACCCATTGCCAGCGTCTTCACCATATGGTGCAGGACTACCTAGGGGCAAGGGCAGACCTGGATACATTTCCAGTAGATGATCCACTGGCTTACTGGGTGTTGAGATTGGATCACTGGCCAGAACTTAGCCAATATGCTATGCAGCTACTAGGTTGCCCTTCATCTAGCGTGCTTTCCGAAAGGACATTCAGTGCCGCTGGAGGTTTTTTCACAGACAAAAGAGTGCGTCTGTCCACTGACTCTGTAGACCGGCTGACATTTATAAAAATGAATCAGTCCTGGATCAGCAGCTATCAATCCCCTGATGCTGAAGTAATGGAATAGATAGGGGATGTCCTCTTCTGCATTCACAAAACCTCCAGCACTGAACTCTTCCACAATACCACAAAAGGGTTACAGTGTGAAGGCACATGCTGCCATGAAAGGCACAATATCTGGCTGCACTGACGCCCATTAAAAAAAACAAAAAAACTTTTCAATATAGGACCACATGGTCCACCCCTGCACTCTTCCACAATACCATAGAGGGGTTACTGTATGATGATTCTTGCTGGCCTGGCACCAAAGGCACAATATCTGGGTGCACTGACGCCCATTACCAGATCAAAAATTTTTCAATAAAGGACCACATGGTCCACCCCTGCACTCTTCCACAATACCACAGAGGGGTTACTGTATGATGATACTTGATGGCCTGGCATTAAAGGCACAATATCTGGGTGCACTGACGCCTTAACCAGATGCATATCTTTTCAATATAGGACCACATGGTCCACCCCTGCACTCTTCCACCATACCACAGAGGGGTTACTGTATGATGATACTTGCTGGCCTGGCAGTCTTGCACCAAAGGCAGAATATCTGGGTGCACTGACGCCCATTACCAGATCAAAAACTTTTCAATATAGGACCACATGGTCCACCCCTGCATTCTTCCACAATACTACAGAGGGGTTACTGTATGATGATACTTGATGGCCTGGCATTAAAGGCACAATATCTGGGTGCACTGACGCCCATTAACAGATAAAAAACTTTTAAATATAGGACCACATGGTCCACCCCTGCACTCTTCCACAATAATACAGAGGGGTTACTGTATGATGATACTTGATGGCCTGGCATTAAAGGCACAATATCTGGGTGCACTGACGCCATTAACAGATAAAAAAAAACACTTTTCAATATAAGACCACATTGTCCACCCCTGCACTTTTCCACAATACTACAGAGGGGTTACTGTATGATGATACTTGATGGCCTGGCATTAAAGGCACAATATCTGGGTGCACTGACGCCCATTAACAGATAAAAAAAAACACTTTTCAATATAGGACCGCATGGTCCACCCCTGTACTCTTCCACAATACCACAGAGGGGTTACTGTATGATAGTACTTGCATGCCTGGCACTAAAGGCACAATATCTGGGTGCACTGCCATTGACGCCTGTATCAGATTCATATCCTCAGAGGGGTTACGGTGTGACGGCACTGTTGCCAACGCTAAAAGCCCAATTTTAAAGCACCTATTGTTACTTTCATCCAAAGCCTGCATAAATTTCACAATAATTTAGCCCAAAAAACACTAAACTTTTTCTGCGCGTCCTAAAATGTCTTTTCATACAGACTGCCGCCCCAAGCAGTTGTTTATGGATAGATTAAAGGAAAAGCATTTACCGTCATATGAATCGTCATTTATTTGTTTTTAAGTGTTTCTATACATCCTAGAAATCCGCCACTTCACGGGCAGGTTATGGGGACCTCCTAGGCACGATATTTGAAGGAATTTTTCGTTTTTATTTTTAACCCTTATTTCATGGAAAACTCACTGTCCCTTTAAAAACGTTGTTTTTTTAAATTTTGTCCTTGTTTCCTGTCCCCCAGGGCACTACCCGGACCCCCATACACCTTTTATGGCAAATATTTAGCATATATGCCCTCTTGGAGGGCACTCTAAAAAAACGAATTTTCAGCCCTATTGACTTGCATGGGGGTTCGGGTTCGGGTTCAGTTCCGAACAAATGGGAAGTTCGGGTTCGGGCTCATCCCTAGTAAGATGCTGGTCCTGGATTGGAGGTTATAGGATGAGGGAACTGCTGGGGGAAACAGTCTATTCAGGTAGGGTGGTAGCTTCCCAGAAAAGCTCTTAAACATCAGGTTGGAAAGGTGAAGAGTGCGTCTAGATTCCAGTGACGGCCAGTTTAACTCTTTTAACATGTCACAATGGTGGGTCATGTAGTTACAAATTTGCGTTTTGTTTTTAATATCTTGCATTTTATTACTTTGTATTTCTGTAAAGACTGTAACAATTCAATGCTCTTGAACCCAGGACATACTGAACGAGATAAATCTCAATGTATCCTTCCTGGTAAAATACATTTTAAATAAATAAATTAAGTAATGGTGAACTTGTGCAACAGTGATAAGCAATAGTCTGCAAAGCACAAGTAATAAGTTAACCCGTTTCTTTTGTTTCTTTAATTATTACTTTATTCAGAATGAGGAAAAAAAAATCCATAACATAAAATATATACACTGCCTGGCCAAAATAAGTCACACTTTCTAATATTTGGTTGTGTTGCCTTTTGCTGTGATTGCGGCACGCATTCGCCGCGGCATCGTGTGGATAAGCTCATGGAATGTCACAGCATTTATTCGTGTCCATAGTGGCATTAATTTGTGGCCAAGATCTTGTATTGATGATGGGAGAGTCGCAGCGCTGCGTAAAGTCTTCCCCTGCAGATTATCCCAAAGATTAACCTCAATGGGGTTAAGGTCTGGACTGTGCGGTGGCCAATCCATGTGTGAAAATGATGTCTCATGCTCCCTCAACCACTCTTGCACAATTTGAGCCCGATGAATCCTGGCATTGCCATCTTGGAATATGCCCGCTGTGCCATCAGGGGAGAAAAACCCATTGATGGAAAAACCTGCTCATTCAGTATATTCAGGGCGTCACATGACCTTGTTTTATGCTGAAACATATTAATCACTGCAGTAATTATCCAATGGAAGGCGAGCACCTATTGGCTTAGTTAGATCCAGCTGGTGGCTTTTTTTGGCCAGGTAGTGTATATATATTGTTCGCTCTTTCTACTTAGTTTTATAGTGAGCTGAACAGTTGTAAACTCTGCACATGTTCTTAAGGGTTTTAAAATTGCAATATATATTTAAAAAAGACATTTTTATGCCTAAACCTTGTAAGAACCTTAAATCCAGGCCACTGCTTTACAACAACACAGTTAAATATCTAGGTTATCCGCTGAAACAGAATAATCCAGAACTTTCTTACTTCTTTTTGTACCTGTCACAACACAAATTTAAAGCTATAGGCTTCTCTTCCACAAAGTAACTCCGTAAAGTGTCAGGTAAGTATGTTTTCCATTCTGCATTCCAGAAGCTTTCATAAAAAATAAACTGTATTAAAAAAATAAAATAATAAAATATTACGGATCCCTGCCGTTGTCATGCAGATTTTTGTTTTTACTCATGCGCATGAGGGACGACCTAGCACAGCCAGTCCATGAATTAACCCTTAGCGTGCACACAAGATAGCTGTTCCGTGCGCACACAGAGACTCCCCTCCAAGTAGCCCTCACTCGACGTCCCAGATTTGATCACAGCGCAGGAAGCTCTGTCCCGTATCAGCTACCAAGCTCCTCCCTGACACGGCATTCACATCCTAGAAACATAGAAACATAGAAAAATGTCGGCAGATAAGAACCTTTCGGCCCATCTAGTCTGCCCAATTACATGGATACTTTACCTGGATTTATCTTTTCTTTAGGATAACCTTATGCCTATCCCATGCCTGCTTAAATTCAATTACCGTTTTGACCTCTACCACTTCTACTGGAAGACTGTTCCATGTATCGACCACCCTCTCAGTAAAATAATGCTTTCTGATGTTACTTTTAAACCTTTGCCCCTCTAATCTAAGACTATGTCCTCTTGTTTTGCTACTTTGTTTCCTTTTAAATATACTCCCTTCCTCTACCTTGTGGATTCCCTTTACGTATTTAAATGTTTCTATCATATCTCCTCTGTCTCGTCTTTTTTCCAAGCTGTACATGTTAAGATCATTAAGCCTTTCCTGGTAACTTATTTCCTTCAAGCCGTACACCATTTTAGTAGCCCTTCTCTGAACTCTCTCTAAAATGTCTTTATCCTTCTGGAGATACGGTCTCCAGTACTGCACACAGTACTCCAAGTGAGGTCTCACCAGTGCTCTGTACAGTGGCATGAGCACTTCCCTTTTCCTACTGCTAATACCTCTCCCTACACAACCAAGCATTCTGCCAGCATTTCCTGCTGCTCTATTACATTGACTACTTACCTTTAGATCCTCTGAAATAATAACCCCTAAATCCCAACCCTCAGATGTTGAGGTTAGGACTGTATCAAATATTCTATATTCAGCCCTTGGGTTTTTACGTCCCAGGTGCATTATCTTGCACTTATCCACATTAAAACTCAATTGCCACAACTCCGACCATTTTTTTAGTTTACCTAAATCATTTGTCATTTGGCTGATCCCTCCAGGAACGTCAACCCTGTTGCAAATCTTTGTGTCATCAGCAAAAAGACATACTTTTCCATTAATACCTTCTGCAATATCACTAATAAAAATCTTTACTCTTTACTAATCTGAAGAGCAGGATGTAGCACTGCGTTGGGCCGTGGCTCAGTTTGTTAGTGCGTCTCCTTCTAGAGTTCAAATCTTACTAGCGCCTGTCTTTTTGGGGGTTTTTCACATCCACCTGTGCTTTTTTTTACTTCCCAAAAAAAGTGCAATAAAAATGATGATGTTTTATAACAATATTATTATTGTGCTTGTTTTGAAGTAAAAAAAACACTGGTGGATGTGTAAAAAAAAAAAGAAAACCCCAAAAAAACCAGGTGAAACAAAAATTTGAACTCAGAACCTCTGGTTTACCGTGCAAAGTTCCTTTGCATTGCTCCCGTGGGGCTCCATATTGAGTATACTCGATATCGGGGCATCAGGAGGCGTCTTGCAGATCGAGTAAAATCGATCTTGGTAGTAAAGGCGATAAAATACTAAACCACTCTTTTCTGGTCTCCAGGTAGAGAAAGACCAGCACCCAATCCACTCCGCAAAGAGAAGGACACAAAGAACAAATATTTCCCCAGTCTCCATCTGCTGGCACTGAGCAATCTCATGAGGTCACATACACAAGACTTTGAGACACTCACACGAGTCTCCATAGAGTTTTGGCTTGTGCACCATTAGCATCACATGGCCCAACTGCCTTTATTCATCTGAGGTTCTAATACATTACACATCCTGCTGATAACACAGTAATTGACCCAGTAATGGGAATCTGAAATGACATAATGGCTTGCGCCTGATTTATGGCTGTCACTGGCTGAGTTGGAAAAGAAGTCCGTGCATGCACACGTCCAACCGTGAGAGTCTATGGTGTGACATCACCAGCTCTGGTTTTGCATTTGCTCATATTTTTGAATCAGAACTGATGAATGATGTCACACCAAAGGATCAAGTTGAAGATGTTACTAAACAGACAGTAAGATATATACCTACAGTAGACGATAATGCTCACTAACCACATACATGTATATATACTCGCATTACGCATGGATTAAATGCTTAAAACGTTGCAGGTCACTGACATTAGAATCAGATGGATGGAATGCAAATTTCCCCTGTGACAAAACACCAAGAAGAAATGAGTTACATTTAAAAGGCATTATGGATTCTTTTTGAATTTTGCGTTATGTTCTTGAAGTGCCAGGCACCAATGTTTTATGCTAATCAAATTCAGGAATTTCCTTCAGTCACAGTCACTGCCACAAGAATTAGACGGGTCATACATCAAGTTCTATGTACTCTTGTAAAGGTTATATAAACCATTTGTTCTGCATATGTAACTGATAGAAAGCAGAGAAACGCAATGACCGTGGCTTCTTCATGCATTACACCATGGCTGCTGTGTCCATTACACAAATGTCAGTAATTAAATGTTTATCACAGTACAATTTCATTTTGATATTAGTATTTTGCAGACTTACAGACCACTAGTAAAATGACTTTGTTTTCAAAGTCCATGCCATGTTTAGTCATTTAATGTATGAGATTTGCCAAGAGTTAAAGCCTCCTGACTTTAAAATGTAAAACAGGAATGAATGTTTGTTATCTGATTGTTACTTATGGAGTTAAATAAGCAAATTAATGTCATTGCTGTAAATCCACTCCGCATCTGTGAAAACCGTGAGAGACATTTTTTGTAGCGTTTACTGTTACTAATTTATCTATAAGGTGAGGGAGTAAACAGATGAAGGGCCTGTGACCCAGACTGGGCTCGTTTTTGAGAAGTTAGATATTTAAAATGAATTTCATGTATCTCTATCTGTCTCATTTCTACATATATATTTGTATCTATCTATCTATCTATCTATCTATCTATCTATCTATCTATCTATCTATCTATCTCATATCTATCTATCTATCCCATATCTATCTATCTATCTATCTATCTCATATCTATCTATTTCATATCTATCTATCTATCTATCTATCCCATATCTATCTATCTATCTATCTATCCCATATCTATCCCATATCTATCTATCTATCTATCCCATATCTATCTATCTATCTATCCCATATCTATCTATCTATCTATCTATCCCATATCTATCTATCTATCTATCTATCTATCTATCTATCTATCCCATACCTATCTATCTATCCCATATCTATCTATCTATCCCATATCTATCTATCTATCTATCTATCTATCTATCTATCTATCCCATATCTATCTATCTATCTATCTATCTAATATCTATCCCATATCTATCTATCTATCTATCTATCTATCTATCCCATATCTATCTATCTATCTATCTATCTATCTATCTATCTATCCCATATCTATCTATCTATCTATCCCATATCTATCTATCTATCTATCTATCTATCTATCTATCTATCTATCTCATATCTATCTATCTATCCCATATCTATCTATCTCATATCTATCTATATATCGATCTATCTATCTATCTCATATCTATCTATCTATCTATCTCATATCTATCTATCTATCTATCTATCCCATATCTATATATCCCATGTATGTACAGGAGCTCTGGGATGCAATTCATTGAATTGCTGTGATGTGCAAGTGGCTTCTGCAATAATAAACACAGTTATTACAGTGTGGATGCTTTTTATCTCACTTTTTGTCCTCCACCACAACCCGTGTAACATGCTGGTTTACTCTATGTGTCCAAGCATCCACTGTAACTGGTCATCATGCCTAGCTCCTAGCTGAGGAGGGTCCAACAAACCCGAAACAGCGCTGTCCTAGGAGTGGCTTTGACCAGTTGCATAAACCTTATCTCTGCTAGAACGCCACAGTGTGGCATAGCATTGATTTTAGGGTTCTGTGTAATAACAGACCCAGGATGCATAAAAGTGAGACAGATGTCATTTGCATATCCTACCCAGAATTCCTTGCTGCATATGGAGAATGTGGCACAGGAGCTCTGCGATGCAATTCATCAAATTGCTGTGTTGTGCAGGTGGCTTCTGCAATAATAAACACACTATACCAAAGAGAGGTGAAAAGCAGGAGAATGACTGGAGAATGGAAAATTCTAGGTCAAAATATCCAAACCAGAAAAATTATTCCATTCATCTCACTTTCCAAATCAGCTATTTAGACCTAGAATTTTCCATTCTCCAGTCATTCTCCTGCTTTCACCTCTCTCTGAATAACCTTGTCTATCTATCTATCTATCTATCTATCTATCTATCTATCTATCCCATATCTATCTATTTGTCTATCTATCTATCCATCCCATATCTATTTATCTATCTGTATCTATCCCATATCTATCTATGTCTCATTTCTCTCTGTCTGATATCTTCCTATTGTAACGTTGGGGGCTTCAAGCCTCTCCAGTGTGCTTGAAGGCAGCATGTCTGATGCTGCTCGCTGACCAACGCCCGGTTTAAATAGAGACAGGCAGGGAGGTGGCTGCATGAGGCGCGGCTTGAGAGGTGGGCGCGGTCTGGTGAAGGTCTTTTAAAAACCCACAGTTCCTTCTAAGCAGTGCCAGATCGTGGTTATCCATACCTGAGCTCCCTGTACCTGAATGCTCTCGTGATTTAACCTGTTATTGACCTCTGCTTGTTTTCTGACCATTCTGCCTTCCGTTGCCCTAGACTATTTTCCTTGTACTACGCTACTGCACTGATATCGACCCGGCTATTCCTTTTGACTATTCTATACTCTGTATTCCTGATTCTGGCTCATCTGACTACCCCCGTGTTGCTGACCTGGTTTTGTATTACGACATTGTCTTTGATTAACCCTTTCTGTCTAGCTAGTATACTTATACCTGGCCAATTTTTAAGGACCAGACAGTTAGGGATTGTTCTATGGCTACCCTGTTGGTAGCTTTTTGGCTCTGTGGAGTGTTGGGCTTTAAGGGCTGCGTGGTGGGATCTGGGAACCGTGACACCTATCCTATATCTATCTCATATATATCTACATATCTATCTCATATCTATCTATCCCATATCTATCTATCCTATATCTATATCTATCTATCTATCCATCCATCTTTCTATTCCATATCTATCTATCTGTCTGTCTCTATCTATCTATATCTATCTATCTCATATCTATCTATGTCTCATTTTTCTCTGTCTGATATCTTCCTATCCCATATCTACATATCTATCCCATAGCTATATATCGATCTCATACATATCTATTTCTATCTATCTATGCCTTATCTATCACATATCTATCCATCCCATATCTATCTATGTATCTATCACATATCTATCGATCAATCTAACTACAGTTGCAAGAAAAAGTATGTGAACCCTTTGGGATTACGTGGAGTTTTGCATGATTTGGTCATAAAATGCGCTCTGATCTTCATCTAAGTCACAACAATTTGAAAAACACAGTCTGCTTAAAATAATACAACACAAACATTATATGTTTTCATGTTTTTATTGAACAGAACATGTAAACATTCACAGTGCAGGATGGAAAAAGTATGTGAACCTTTGGACTTAAAAACAGATTGATCCTCCTTTGGCAGCAATAACCTCAACCAAACTTTTCCTGTAGTTGCAGATCAGACCTGCACAACGATCTGGAGTAATTTTGGACCACTCCTCTTCACAAAACTGATTCAGTGTAGCAATATTCTTGGGATGTCTGGTGTGAATCGCTCTCTTAAGATCATGCCACAGCATTTCAATCGGGTTGAGGTCAGGACTCGGACTGGGCCACTCCAGAAGGCGTATTTTGTTTTGTTGAAGCCATTCTTTTGTTGAATTACTTGTATGCTTTGGGTCATTGTCCTGTTGCATCACCCATCCTCTGCGGGTGCTTCAGTTGGCGGACAGATGGTCTTACGCTTTCCTGCAAAATGTCTTGATAAACTCTGGAATTCATTTTTCCATCAATGACAACAATCTGTCCAGGCCCTGAGGCAGCAAAGCAGCCCCAAACCATGATGCTCCCTCCGCCATGTTTTACAGTGGGGATGAGGTTTTGATGTTGGTGTGCTGTGCCTTTTTTTCTCCACACATAGTGTTGTGTGTGTTTTTTCCAAACAACTCAATTTTGGTTTCATCTGTCCACAGAATATTTTGCCAGTAGTGCTGTGGAACATACAGGTGCTCTTTTGCAAACTTCAAACGTGCTGCAATTTGTTTTGGACAGCAATGGCTTCCTCCGTGGTGTCCTCCCACGTACTCCATTCTTGTTTAATGTTTTCCTTATTGTAGATGTGTCAACAAAAATGTTAGCATGTGCCAGAGATTTCTGTAAGTCTTTAGCTGACACTCTAGGATTCTTCCTTACCTCATTAAGTATTCTGCGCTGTGCTCTTGCAGTCATCTTTACAGGACGACCACATCTAGGGAGAGTAGCAACAGTGCTGAACTTTCTCCATTTGTAGACAGTCTGTCTTACCGTGGACACATGAACATCAAGGCTTTTGGAGATACTTTGTAACCCTTTCCAGCTTCATGCAAGTCAACAATTCTTGATCGTAGGTCTTCTGAGAGCTCTTTTCTGCGAGATATGGTTCACATCAGGCAGTGCTTCTTGAAACCAGTAAACCCAAAACTGGTGTGTGTTTTTAAAGGGCAGGACAGCTTCAGCAACACATCCAATAATATCACACTGATTGGACTCAGGTTAGCTCACTCCTGGCTCAAATTAGCCCTTGGAGAAGTCATTAGCTAGGGTTTCACATGCTTTTTCCACCCTGCACTGTGAATGTTTACATGTATGTTCAATAAACACATGAAAACATATAATGTTTGTGTTGTATTATTTTAAGCAGACTGTTTTTTTCTAATTGTTGTGACTTAGATGAAGATCAGAGCACATTTATTGACCAATTCATGCAAAACTCCACGTAATCCCAAAGGGTTCACATACTTTTTCTTGCCACTGTATTCTATCTATCATCTATCCCATATCTATCTATCCCGTCTCTATCTATCCCGTCTCTATCTATCTATCTATCTATCTATCTATCTATCTATCTATATCCCGTATCTATCTATCCCGTCTCTATCTATCCCGTCTCTATCTATCCCGTATCTATCTATCTATCTATCTATCCCATATCTATCTATCTATCCCATATCTATCTATCCCATATCTATCTATCTCATATCTATCTATCTATCTATCTATCTATCTATCTATCCTATATATATATATATATATACAGCCACAGTCGAAATTGTTGGCACCCCAGACATTTTTCTAGAAAATCAAGTATTTCTCACAGAAAAGTGTTGCAGTAACACATGTTTTGCTATACACATGTTTATTCCCTTTGTGTGTATTGGAACAAAACAAAAAAAGGGAGGAAAAAAGCAAATTGGATATAACGTAACACAAAACTCCAAAAATGGGCTGGACAAAATTCTTGGCACCCTTAACTTAATATTTGGTTGCACACCCTTTGGAAAAAATAACTGAAATCAGTCGCTTAGTATAACCATCAATAAGCTTCTTACACCTCTCACCCGGAATTTTGGACCACTCTTCCTTTGCAAACTGCTCCAGGTCTCTCTTATTGGAAGGGCGCCTTTTCCCAACAGCAATTTTAAGATCTCTCCACAGGTGTGTAATGGGATTTAGATCTGGACTCATTGCTGGCCACTTCAGAACTCTCCAGCGCCTTGTGGCCATCCATTTCTTGGTGCCATTTGACGTATGTTTGGGGTCATTATCCTGCTGGAAGACCCAAGATCTCGGACGCAAACCAGTTTTCTGACACTGGGCTCTACAGTGCGACCCAAAATCCTTTGGTATTCCTCAGATTTCATGATGCCTTGCACATATTCAACGCACCCAGTGCCAGAGACAGCAAAACAACCCCAAAACATCATTGAAGCTCCACCATATTTCACTGTAGGTACTGTGTTCTTTTCTTTGTAGTCCTCATTCTGTTTTCGGTAAACAGTAGAATGATGTGCTTTACCAAAAAGCTCTATCTTGGTCTCATCTGTCCACAAGATGTTTTTCCAGAAGGATTTTGGCTTACTCAAGTACATTTTGGCAAACTGTAGTCTTGCTTTTTTATGTCTCTGTGTCAGCAGTAGGGTCCTCCTGGGTCTCCTGCCATAGTGTTTCATTTCATTTAAATGTCGACGGATAGTTCACGCTGACACTGATGCTCCCTGAGCCTGCACGACAGCTTGAATTTCTTTGGAACTTGTTTTGGGCTGCTTATCCACCGTCCGGACTATCCTGTGTTGCAACCTTTCATAATTTTTTCTCTTCCGTCCACGCCCAGAGAGATTAGCTACAGTGCCATGGGTTGCAAACTTCTTGATAATGTTGCGCACTGTGGACAAAGGCAAATCTAGATCTCTGGAGATGGACTTGTAACCTTGAGATTGTTGATATTTTTCCACAATTTTGGTTGTCAAGTCCTCAGACAGTTCTCTTCTCCTCTTTCTGTTGTCCATGCTTAGTGTGGCACACACAGACACACAATGCAAAGACTAAGTGAACTTCTCTCCTTTTAATCTGCTTTCAGGTGTGATTTTTTATATTGCCCACACCTGTTACTTTCCCCAGGTGAGTTTACAGGAGCATCACATGCTTGAAACAATCTTATTTATCCACAATTTTGAAAGGGTGCCAGAAAATTTGTCCAGACAATTTTTGGAGTTTTGTGTGACATTAATGTCCAATTTGCTTTTTTCCTCCCTTTTTTGTTTTGTTCCAATACACACAAAGGGAATAAACATGTGTATAGCAAAACATGTCTTACTGCAATACTTTTCTGTGAGAAATACTTGATTTTCTGGAAAAATGTCTGAGGTGCCAACAATTTTGGACATGACTGTATATATATATATATATTATATATATATTCCCATATCTTCTATCTATCTATCCTATATTATATTATATATGTCTATCCCATATCTATCTATCTATCTTATATATCTATCTATCTATCCCATATCTATCTATCTATCTATCTATCTATCCCATATCTATCTATCTATCCCATACCTATCTATCTATCCCATATCTATCTATCTATCTTTCTATCTATCCCATATCTATCTATCTATCTATCTATCTATCTATCCCATATCTATCTATCCCATATCTATCTATCCCGTATCTATCTATCCCATATCTATCTATCTCGTATCTATCTATCTCGTATCTATCTATCTCATATCTATCTATCCCGTATCTATCTATCCCGTATCTATCTATCTATCCCATATCTATCTCGTATCTATCTATCTCGTATCTATCTATCTCATATCTATCTATCTATCTATCCTATATCTGTCTATCCTATATCTGTCTATCCTATATCTGTCTATACTATATCTGTCTATACTATATCTGTCTATCCTATATCTGTCTATCCTATATCTGTCTATATATCTCTTATCTCAAATAGCTAACAACTGTCTACCTATAAATAGTACGTCTTATCTTTTCACATTTTTGTTACACTGTTATTTTGTTGTGTATATTCTTAAATTATTTCGCACTTAGGTTTTATTTATGGCCACACAATGTCCACTTGTCTTTGAATTAGAAAGTGTGTGTCATGAATGTCTTGCTTCATCAAAAACTATTAAAGAAAGAGAAATAGAGGAGATTTCCAGGGTCAAACGCACTCTGTATAATTCTGACTGATGCCACAGAAAGCAAGAAGAGAAGGAAAACTAGTCCACAGCTGTGTTTTATCTCATCCTTCAATCTATCACTGAAATAACTATGTTAATAACTGTGCGCTATTTCAAACCCTTCATCCGCTATTGTTAATGGTGTCATTCGTGCTTCAGTGGAAATTATTCTTGTAGATGTCTTAAAGCTGATATACGATTGCATGGTCTATATCACTGGGATCTCTCAAACACGCAGATATGTTAGGATGCTATAAATAAATAATAAATAAAATATAATAAAAAGCATATTTATCTTAATAAAATATGGAAATGTGGAATCATTATATTTTATTACAGGTAAGGAATTGGAAATATTTCTGCCAACTTACTATATTTTATTTATTTTCTCGATCATTTTAAGTCTGTCCCTGAGAATATGTGCATATAGTGTTTACTGCTCAAAGAACGCCAACGGCAACTGCAGAACTGATACAGAGTTGACATTTTGGAACTCCATATTCTTTAACATGTACATATCACTACCTGAATCTAAATATACATCTGTTTTCCTATTTTAGCTTTCTCTTACGATATGCAACAAAATGTTTGGGTAACATTTCTATGTTTTTGCCCTTGATACAATATTACCATTGGATGCTGTGTGAAGGCAAACACGATAATCATCATCTGCAGATTAAATTAAGAAAAGTCCATGGTGATTTATGTATAGTAAATAAAATATATGATCAAGGGCTCTTATTGAAATTAATTCACAAAATTATGAGTGACCATGTGCCACTCAGGCATGAACACCCTGGGGTGCATGTATTAGACCCCTGATATGCGTAGGATCCCCAAACTGTATGCCGGAGTCAATAAATGGAGCAGAGGTATAATGTTCTATTTCAAAAAACTTTGTTTTATTCCACTTTAAAAATAATAAAAAAAAATATTCTTAAGTTTTGAAGCCTTCATGAGTCCACAAATCAAAGTAAGAATATACAGTATATCAATATGGTGGAAAAAACACACATTACATTCTCTAAAATTCTCTACAGTGCATCTTAATATGTACGTTGGTGATAAAAACAGAGTTATTCAGAGAGAGCCAATCTGGATCTGAAATTGCACCGGACAGTGATTTTCCCCAAACGGTGCAATTCCGGGGCCATTCAGCTATTCAGAAAGCAGGCAGTTTGCCAAATTTGGGTGAATTGTAAGCAAAATTCAGTGCTGATCGACGGCAGTGAAATCCCCCATAGAGAAGCAATGGTTAATCTATTCAGAGACACCAAACAGCAGAGAAATGTCAGTGAAATGCCCTAATTTTTGGTGGTTTCATTCGTCAGGTTTAATCAGATGAATCCCAAAGGTTTCAATCTTAAAAATATTCCCATTTTTAATCAATATCTATAAAACTGTTTATTCTTTATCTGCAGCAAAACGTCTCTTTATATATTCTTTTTTTAGGATTTTTTGGCATTTTTGAAGACTTTTTCTGCAATTGTTTCCCTATTTTCTTTTAAGCCCTTAAGGACGGGAGTAATTTTACAACTTCGGCGCTGTTTCAGAAGTAGAAGTTTGCTGAGCTCATTTTGACCGTTTTTAAGTCACGTATTATTATACCACCCAGACAAATTATATATCGTTCTTTCCAGCAGACTCGGCAGATTAATAATATATCATTATTATATGTATATGTCATGCCCTGCCAAAATGCTATAACAAAAAATTTAAAAAAAAGTAAATAAATGTGAATTTTCAATAAAATTTCAATCTTCCACAGTGTGTAAAGTGTTTTTTTTTTTAAATTTTATTATCCGAGGCTCTGCGGTCATATGCTATGGGGTAGATTTGTTAAA
Source organism: Leptobrachium leishanense (assembly GCA_009667805.1). Taxonomy (NCBI): domain Eukaryota; kingdom Metazoa; phylum Chordata; class Amphibia; order Anura; family Megophryidae; genus Leptobrachium; species Leptobrachium leishanense. Next base: position 25,417,264 of record CM019069.1, read on the forward strand.
AAAATTAGAACGGGGAACCCATTTAATTTTTTGGGGAGAAATTGTGTGATTTTAGCTAAACCCCCCAAAAAAATTGAAATTGAAATGTGAACAATAGTGCTGCATTAACAAAAAAAACACGTATTTATTTTTTGAATATTTAATTTATTATTTTTTTATTATTTTTAGTTTTACTTTTTTTAACTTTTATTTTACTTATAACATGGTCATGTTTGATATCATTGGAAAGGCCATGCTCTGGCCTTTCCAGTAATATCATACATGACCCCCTAGCTGCCACCGATCAGGAGATAGGGGGGTTCCTTGAACCCCTTTATCTCCTCTATGGGCTTTCCATAGGAAATCCCTTTGCAGCTAGGGGGTTCCCCGGTTAACTGACATCATGGCGCATGGCGTGATGAGTCAGTTGAGTGAGGGAACCCAGAGGTGGGGGCTGCCATCCAAGATGGCGGCCCCCACCGGAAATAGGCCGCGATTGGGCACAAATTAGTGCCCGGTCGCGACCTGGCAACTAAGGGGTTAACCCCCCATACATCGCTGGAGAGGTCAGGCTGTGACCCTTCCAGTGATGCTGGCCACAACCGCCTGGTCCCCGGCGATGGGGAGATAGAGGGATCCAAAGGATCCCCCCTCCCTTTCAGGCACTTCTCCTGCTCCGGTGGGGGGACGACGCCTGAAACTGACATCATCGCGCCCCCGGCGCGATGACGTCAGTGCGCTGGAGGAGGAAACCCTGCCGATCTGACTCCGTGGGACTCAGATCAGCGAGGGAGCCGCCGGAGGAGGTGAGTATCTGCCGGGGGGGCTGAAAACGCAGAGGACGTACAATTACGTCCTGCGGCGTCAAAGCCCGCCTAATGCAGGGCGTAATTGTACGTCCTGCGGCATTAAAGGGTTAAACAGGGTTTTTTTTCTGCAACAGACCTTTTTATTATTATTCATAGGACCTCATATGTTAATTCCAGACATTTTCGTGCAGTAGTATTTTGCAAACAGCGTTTTAAATATGGAAACGTGCAATCATTTACCCCGTTCGTCAGCTTTTCGGCTTTTTCCGGCAGCTGGTCGGAGCTGTGTTAGGCGGCTCGGTGGCTTTTTTCAAATGCGATTGGTTTTTTTTTCTGCAGTTTTGTGGCAGTTTTTCTGTTCGATGCGGCGGTTTTGCTGCGGATTTTCGGATGCGATTGGTGGATTTTCCCTGTACTTCGGGGACCCTTCGGTGAATACTGAATTCACCCCAGGGTCAGGGAATTTGATTCCCCGAAGTGTGGGGAACGAGACAGCACCGAAATGTGCGCTCTGAATAACCCTGATAATTAGACCTTTAAGAAAGAAAAGAAGAGCACACATAAAGGGTTTATTCACTAACCCTCGAATTGCCACCAGTGAATTTCACCGTTCGGTGCAATTTCGTCACAATTTGTCTATTCACAAGATTGCCAATTAACTATAATATAAATAATGCGCCAAAAACCCAAGGAACTTTTTATTGCAACCAACACAAGAAACATTTCTGCTCATGTACACTTTCTTTCTCAAGCCGAAATGTTGTCTGTGTAAGCTGGTCGCAATGAAAGCTCATAGATCTTCCCTGAGTGACCAGTCCATAGATCTTCTGTATTTCTACGTTTATAAACATATATGTTTTATGAAGCCTTTTTGAATAACAACGCACAAAGGATTCCCTTGAATTAAACATTTTCAAGCAACACATTTTCAGCTCATTAAACATTCAAGAAAAAAAGTGCAATGATGGCTTTTCTTTTCTCAATTAAGTTTGCAATATTATATCATCAAGTTCATTTCTTTTTAACAAATGTTTGTTCGTCTGGATAATATATTCATACAGTTATAGTGTATATAAAAACAGTTCATTAAAAAGAAGGGTTTCATAATTGCCTTTTACCTTATCTTAAAGTATTTGGAATTTGTATCAGTTATACACCGAGAGAGGTGGGAGGTTTTACATATTCCAATCACGCTCTGTTCCAAAACTTATGCGCTGCTCAGTGCTCAAGTATTTAGTTGGCAGAATGATTTAGAAATTCCAGAGCCATGGATTGGGAATTATTGGTGAAGTTTTACTGAGCTAGTCACTAAACAGGATAAAAAAAATAATTCTGTATGCAGCTTTAAAAAGCTGTATGTAGCTGCCCCGCAAACGCACCTTCATAAAACTTACCACATTGTATAACTCATTCTGTTGCTTTGTGTTACAATGTAACTACATGACCCACCATTGTGACATGTTAACAGAGCTAAACTGGCCATCGTTTGAATCTAGACGCACCCTTCACCTTTTCAACCTGGTGCTTAAGAGCTTTTCTGGGAAGCTACCACCCTACCTGAATAGACTGCTTCCCCCAGCAGATCCCTCATCCTATAACCTCTGATCCAGGACCTGCACCTTACTTGAAGTACCACAATACACAAAAAAGTGGCTCGATCATCATATTCCTACAGAGTAGTGATGAGCCAAACACCCCCGTGTTCGGTTCGCATTCGAACAATTTCAATAGTTCGAGTTCGAACATGAACCGAACTCAATGCAAGTCAATGGGACTCGAACGTTTGATTTTTAGATTGCCCTCCAAGAGGGCATATATGCTAGATATTTGCCATAAAAGGTGTATGGGGGGGTCCGGGTAGTGCCCTGGGGGACAGGAAACAAGGACAAAAAGTAAAAAAAAAAACGTTTTTAAAGGGACAGTGAGTTTTCCATGAAATAAAGGTTAAGAATAAAAATGAAAAATTCCTTCAAATATCGTGCCTAGGAGGTCCCCATAACCTGCCCGTGAAGTGGCGGATTTGTAGGATGTATAGAAACATTTAAAAACAAAAAAATGACATTTCAAATGACGGTAAATGGTTTTCCTTTAATCTGTTCATAAACAACTGCTTGGGGCGGCAGCCTGTATGAAAAGAGGAGACATTTTAGGACATGCAGAACAAGTTTAGTGATTTTTTTTGGCTAAATTATGGCGAAACTTATGCAAGCTTTGGAAGAAAGTCACAATAGGTGCTTTAAAATTGTGCCTTTAGTGTTGGCAACAGTGTGGTCACACCGTAACCCCTCTGTGGTATTGTCAGGGAACTGGTTCCGGGGTGACGAGTGTGAGCCCAATATGCAACGATGGAAAATAGGGAAAAACGTATATGAACAAAAAAAGGGGTTTATTAAGAATAAGGCATAAGAGGTAGAATGTCCTGGGTATGCAGAGGGGTCCTGGATCTGTAAAGCAAGGGGGTCCTGGATCTTTAGAGCAAGGGGGTCCTGGATCTGTAGAGCAACAGATTCAGCTGGATGTGGGGTAGCGGGCTCTGAGGGTTCGGATGTAGGGCAACAGGCTGAGGATTCAGTAGGTTGTAGGGTAGTGACGACTGAAGGACCTGCGGGATGCAGGGCAGCACCTTCTGTATATCCTGCGACGTGAAGGGCAGCGATGTCTGGAGAGTCTGCAACGTGCAGGGCAGCGATGTCTGGAGAGTCTGCAACGTGCAGGGCAGCGATGTCTGGAGAGTCTGCAACGTGCAGGGCAGCGATGTCTGGAGAGTCTGCAACGTGCAGGGCAGCGATGTCTGGAGAGTCTGCAACGTGCAGGGCAGCGATGTCTGGAGAGTCTGCAACGTGCAGGGCAGCGATGTCTGGAGAGTCTGCAACGTGCAGGGCAGCGATGTCTGGAGAGTCTGCGAAGTGCAGGGCAGCGATGTCTGGAGAGTCTGCGAAGTGCAGGGCAGCGACGTCTGGAGAGTCTGCGAAGTGCAGGGCAGCGACGTCTGGAGAGTCTGCGAAGTGCAGGGCAGCGACGTCTGGAGAGTCTGCGAAGTGCAGGGCAGCGACGTCTGGAGAGTCTGCGAAGTGCAGGGCAGCGACGTCTGGAGAGTCTGCGAAGTGCAGGGCAGCGACGTCTGGAGAGTCTGCGAAGTGCAGGGCAGCGACGTCTGGAGAGTCTGCGAAGTGCAGGGCAGCGACGTCTGGAGAGTCTGCGAAGTGCAGGGCAGCGACGTCTGGAGAGTCTGCGAAGTGCAGGGCAGCGACGTCTGGAGAGTCTGCGAAGTGCAGGGCAGCGACAGAAGACAGCTCCTTCCTAGTGAAAGGTCCACTAGGACAATGCAGAAGCGTCTTGCTTTGGGAGTGACCTTTATTTATAGTGGAGGAATCAAGATGTTATGGCTGGCACCTGGAACAACTTGGTTCTGTAGGAGAATCATTGTTATTTCGCTGAGATACTTTGCCTTTGGTTCTTTTATGGCGCCGGCGGCTAGGAACCTGACATAGCCCCCTGACAAGGGACGCACTCTGGGCGGATAGGATCGTCGCAGGCGCCTCAGAATCCTCTGTAGTCGTAAGGTTCCCGGAAGGGTCTTCAGAATCCGAAGAAACGGGAGATTTGCTTTTATCCAGGGTTTGGCACCTTATTGGCATGATCTTCCTGGTATTGAGGATGGGAAGATCCATCTTGGCGATCCTGGGATGTCTCATGGGAATACCAAGTCCGTACGGTTCTGTATCTGGGCTCTGTGTGGATAAAAAGGTAGAGGTATCAAAAAGCAGAGGTAATACAGGATCGAGAGTGTTCTGTAACTGTTTCTGTAAAGCGAGTATTAAAGACTGTTTGTTTACAGTTTGGGCTATTGTACTAACTTGACTAGTAAGTATTGCCATGGAGGATACAAGAACAGGTATGGTGTCGGTAGCACAGACTGTAGTGTGGGTCAGACTTTCATCAGTGGATCCTACTGCAACAGATGGAGTCTTGGTATTAGACGACTCAGCAGGTAGATGTGTGGTACCAGGCAGTACCGCCTTAGTAGCAGGTATATCAACCAGAGGAGGTTCAGCAGTAGGTGCCTTGGTAGTTGGCAATTCGACTGGTGGTACTTGGACAGCAGGCACTTTGGCATGTCTAGGAACTTCATCAGCGGGCGATGCAGCAACGAACACTTCGGCAGGAACCGAAGTCTCGGCGACGGGCTCTTTGGCGTGAAATGAAGTTCCTGCAGCGGGCACAGCAATTTGAACCAATGCATCCAGTTGAAATTCTTTTGCCTTTAAGGCGTCAGGTTTCTCATGCTCATCCTCTTGGGTGGTTATCAGAGGAGCCGGGTCTGGGATGCCAGTATTAGAGGCACAGGAAAAGGGAGAACTGTTTGGGGGTTGAATAGGCACAGTTACAAACGTGGTACCACAGAACATTGGATAAGGTGCTGCAGTTGTCGATTCTGTGGCTGACGAGGAAATAGGTACATGAGCATAGGAGTCCTGAACTGTACAAGAGGTGGGAGTAGCAGTCCCAATCTCTTCATAAGGGTCTTTACCACTTAGGTCCTCTTCATCATCTGTAGATAGTATATAGCAGGGAGATATGCCATATTTCTGTGTTTTACTATAGGACGTGTTCGTAATAGAAGTGGTGTGTCTCCTATGCCAACCTGGGCCACCATGGGGATGACGAGCGGTTTGTAGAGATATCCCTGAAGAGTCAGTGTCCCAGCCCTCTGAACCAGGATCAGAGGTAGGATGATGGCTGGGGGTGATGGGAGTAGTTGCTGCCACCATAGTGGGGTTCTTGGATTGGTGTGCAGCTTCCCTGATCTTCAATGCCTCTTCAAATCTCGCTAGGTCTTTTAGGCGAACCAGAGTTCCGTTAGAGGCATACATGCAGCCATGTGGTACAGGGTCTGAAACCTGGGTAGCCATGATCTCCATAAATTCAGGTTCCAAGGGCAGAGGGGGTTCACAGTCCATTGGATCAGGCTCTATAGGTGTGGTGTCTTCAGCCTCCATGGGTTCAACAGAGTCATAATATTCTTTAAAGCTCGCCTCTGGGGACACAGATTTATTTGGATCAGCACGGGTGGTCTTGCTTAACTCAGGTAGACTCCCTGGAGATTTGAGAGTAGACTTAGTAGGTATAGGTTTGGGCACTGGGACGAATTCCTTGGGAGGGGTAGAAGGTGCTCTAGAAACAGAATCAGGAGAATTTGCAGGTTCAGGAACTGGGGTGTATTTCTTAGGACCGGATTTGACTGCAGGATTAACTTTAGACCTAGATGCGGGGGTCTTCTTAGGTGGTCTTACGGGGCAGAGCGGTATATAATGGCCTGGCGCCCCACAATAGATGCAGAGGTTGGCATTACGTCTCCTGGCACGTTCTGCTGGGGATAAGGGACCATGGGTTACCTTAGTAGCAGTAATATTCTCATCAGAGGAAGGATTCCATGGTTTTTGAAGCTGTAGATTTAAGAGTTGCATCAGGTGAGTCAAGAACTCTTGAAGGGCTTTTTGAATTAACCCTGTGAGGGCTTGCATCATTGCGGGCTCAATTGATACTGGCTTCTGCATTATGTCAGGATCTGTCAGGGAACTGGTTCCGGGGTGACGAGTGTGAGCCCAATATGCAACGATGGAAAATAGGGAAAAACGTATATGAACAAAAAAAGGGGTTTATTAAGAATAAGGCATAAGAGGTAGAATGTCCTGGGTATGCAGAGGGGTCCTGGATCTGTAAAGCAAGGGGGTCCTGGATCTTTAGAGCAAGGGGGTCCTGGATCTGTAGAGCAACAGATTCAGCTGGATGTGGGGTAGCGGGCTCTGAGGGTTCGGATGTAGGGCAACAGGCTGAGGATTCAGTAGGTTGTAGGGTAGTGACGACTGAAGGACCTGCGGGATGCAGGGCAGCACCTTCTGTATATCCTGCGACGTGAAGGGCAGCAATGTCTGGAGAGTCTGCAACGTGCAGGGCAGCGATGTCTGGAGAGTCTGCAAAGTGCAGGGCAGCGATGTCTGGAGAGTCTGCAACGTGCAGGGCAGCGATGTCTGGAGAGTCTGCAAAGTGCAGGGCAGCGATGTCTGGAGAGTCTGCAATGTGCAGGGCAGCGATGTCTGGAGAGTCTGCAACGTGCAGGGCAGCGATGTCTGGAGAGTCTGCAACGTGCAGGGTAGCGATGTCTGGAGAGTCTGCGAAGTGCAGGGCAGCGATGTCTGGAGAGTCTGCGAAGTGCAGGGCAGCGACGTCTGGAGAGTCTGCGAAGTGCAGGGCAGCGACGTCTGGAGAGTCTGCGAAGTGCAGGGCAGCGACGTCTGGAGAGTCTGCGAAGTGCAGGGCAGCGACAGAAGACAGCTCCTTCCTAGTGAAAGGTCCACTAGGACAATGCAGAAGCGTCTTGCTTTGGGAGTGACCTTTATTTATAGTGGAGGAATCAAGATGTTATGGCTGGCACCTGGTGGCTGGAACAACTTGGTTCTGTAGGAGAATCATTGTTATTTCGCTGAGATACTTTGCCTTTGGTTCTTTTATGGCGCCGGCGGCTAGGAACCTGACAGGTATTGTGGAAGAGTGCAGGGTTGGACCCTGCGGTCCAATATTAAAATGATAAGAATCTGGTATAGGCATCAGTGGCAGTGCACCCAAATATTGTGCCTTTGGTGGCAGAAAGTGCCTTCACACCGTAACCCCTCTGTGATATTGTGGAAGAGTGCAGTGGTGGACTCTGCGGTCCAATATTAAAATTATATGAATCTGGTATAGGCGTCAGTGCACCCAAATATTTTGCCTTTGGTGGCAGCAAGTGCCTTCACACCGTAACCCCTCTGAGGTATTGTGGAAGAGTGCAGTGGTGGAGGTTTTGGTAATGCAGAATAGATCCCCGATCTATTCAGTTACATCAGCAACTATAACAAAACCGGGTCAGCAATGTCTGGATATATATATTTATAAGAATATAGATATATATCTTATGTATATATATATATATATATCATACCTGCCCTTACCTTCTCCTATAAATTTGCTACAAGTATACACACAAAAAAAACAAACCACTGCCTGAGGCCCCGCGCAGCCCACATGCCACCCCCCTCTACCTGGCTGAATGTATCTAATATATATAATTAAATACATTCAGCCAGGTAGAGAAAGAAAAAAATAAGTTTTATTTTATATTCCCGGGGACATTTAAAAATGTCCTCGGATTTTTTTTTTTTTAGAAATGTGTCACCTTACCTTAGCCTGGTGGTCAGTGGGGGCTCCCTGCATCCTGGTTGTGGGGGGGTCTGCCATGGCCGCAGGTGCAGTGGCTCCCTCCCTGCGCTGCCTGTCTCTGCCACATGCACACGGGTGGCTAGCCCGCACAGTCGCAGCTCTTTCATCCGGTGGCCACATGCTCCTCAAGGGGATCCTTGGGAGGCCCCGGCAGGCTGACCTCTACAGTGCCTGATTAGAGGGCCGTGTCTGCCTGATGTTTTAGTAACAAGAATGTTTTATCCCATAGGCTTTAATGTTAAAAATATTCCCATTTTAATTCAATATCTAATAAACCATTGCTTATAATATTCTGCAGTAAAGAGTCTCTTTATTTCTAGATTTTTTAGTTTTTTTTAAGCATTTTTAAAAAAAAAAAAAAAAAAAAAAAACTTTTGGCGAAGAATGTCCCAAAAAGTTCAAAGTTCGCGAACTTTAGAACGGCCAATGTTCAAATCGAACTCTGAACCGATCGAACCGAATAGCTCATCAAGACACCTAACGGTACATTCTCGCCACCCAGATCATACTTGAAAACGAGAGAAATCGCAATGTATCCTTCCTGGTAAAAACCTTTCTAAAAAAAAAAAATTATCTTCCCCCGCAGTCTCAAGTCACTCAAGAGCTCCCTGTTAACATACCTCGATACAGTATGCACCTGTAAACATGCAACATAGTGACTATATACAGAATGTACCTGTAAGCATGTAACATAATAACTATATACAGAATGCCCCTGTTAACATGCAACATAGTGACTATATACAGAATGCACCTGTAAGCATATAACATAGTGACTATATACAGAATGCACCTGTAAACATGTAATATAATGAATATATACAGAATGCACCTGTAAACATGCAACATAGTGACTATGTACAGAATGCACCTGTAAACATGCAACATAGTGACTATATACAGAATGCACCTGTAAACATTTGTCATAGTGACTATATACAGAATGGGCCTGTAAACATTTGACATAGTGAGTATATTTCCTACATATTTATTTTCTGTGTTAATCTGTACTCTCACCAGGATCTAATTAGACTGACTGGTCCTCCATAAAAGGACTACTCCCACATCAAGCCAGCGCTTTTTCATTGTGGACCTTGTAAGCCACCGAAAAACCACCGAATTGATCACATAGCCTGCCGAAAAATCACTGAATGCATCCGATGATCCGTTAAAAGCCAACCAGTCGCCGAACAAAGGTAAAAAAAAAAACACTGCAACTTTTACAAGTTGTTTTCAAAAAAAGTACTGCATGAGAATGCCTGAAAATAATATATAAGGTCCTATGAATAATAATAAAAAGGTCTGTTACAGAAGAAAAAAAAAACGTAAAAAAAAAAAAAAAATCAGGAAAAAATTTTTTGACAAAAAAAAACAAAGAAATCCTAAATTATAAAAAATAAGAGTATTTTTGCTGCAAATGAAAATAATAAAAGGTTGATTAAATATTTAAGACAAACATGACATTTTTGTACATTGAAACTTATGGGATTCGCCTGATTAAAACTATTAAAGCGAAACCACCGAAAATCGAGGAATTTCACTGACGTTTCGGGGCTGTTCAGTGTACTCTGAATAGATAATCCATTACTTCTCTATGTGGATTTCACTGCCACCGAAGGTCACCGTATTTCGCTGGCAATTTGCCAATATTTAGGGAATTGCCAGCGTTTTGAATAGCCAAATGGCCACGGAATTGCACAGTACGGGGAAATTCCCCCAAATTCATCCAATTTCGTGGCCGATTCAGTGTTCTTTGAATAACCCCTTATAAGTGATACACAGATCAAAAATGTTTATGTAAAATGAGGAGCGGTATAATAACGTTTGCTGGGCATATACTTGAATGGATTGCTCATAGGTAACCGTTCCAAGAATACATGGTGGTATTTACAATGCTACAATTTACTCTGCATTCAACTTTCAAAAAAAAAATATCCAGAGCCAATTTATTATTTGAAAATGAAAAATAGCGACTGGCAACAATGTGTGATCAAGTCTTCAAGGGCATAACACAATCTGTGCTTTTAACTAATGTAGATATATATCTTTGTAAGGACATTGTGATAAGAAAAGTGCTACAACCCATGCCTAAATTAATTGCATTCTTTTCCATCTTTTTAATGGATGTGATTCTTCTTATGAAACAGAAATTGCACACATTTCAGGAAAATCCCTTAATGCCTGCCAGCAGTGAGGTGCTGATTAAATAGCTCTATCAATAAATTATTTTGCAGATGATTATTATGGCTTGTGTTCAATTGCCAAGGCTGGAAATGTATTTGATCAATCTAGATAGATAGATAGATAGATAGATAGAGATGGGATAAATAGATATATAGGTGATAGATACGTAGATAGATAGATAGATATGTGACAGATAGATAGATAGATAGATAGATAGATAGATAGATATATAGATATGAGATAGATAGATATATAGATATGTGATAGATAGATAGATATATAGATATGTGATAGATAGATAGATAGATATATAGATATGTGATAGATAGATAGATATATAGATATGAGATAGATAGATATATAGATATGTGATAGATAGATAGATATATAGATATGTGATAGATAGATAGATAGATAGATAGATAGATAGATAGATAGATATGATTGATATGAGATAGATATGGGATAGATATATATGTGATAGATAGCTAGATATTAAATAGATATGAGATAGGTATGGGATAGAAATTAAATATAAATGGGATAGATAGCTATATAAATATGGGATAGATTGATTGATTGATAGATATGGGATAGAGCGATATATATATATCCCATATGATAGATACTGTATATATGAGGTAGATGGCCCTATATATACACACACATATCTACTTGTTATATACATGTATCCCCACTACCTGTCCTCACTAATCACCAAATACACCCCAGCCCGCTCCCTAAGGTCAAACAGTGACCTGCGCCTAGCTTCTCCCCGCATCACCTCTTCCCATGATAGACTGCAGGATTTCTCACGCGCAGCCCCCACTCTCTGGAACGCTCTCCCTCGTACGGTCAGACTTTCCCCTAACTTCTCTTCCTTCAAACGCTCCCTTAAAACATTCCTATTTAGGGAAGCCTACCACCCAACTCACTGACACAACCATCAATCACTCTCACCTTACAGTCCTCTCCTCCTGTTTCCAACCCCAACCCTCCCAGATTGTGAGTTCCTACGGGAATAGGGCCTCATCTCCTCCTGTACTGTTTGTCAAATGTTGTTCAATGTATTGTAACCCTGTCTATACTGTGCTTATTGTACAGCGCTGCGGAATATGCTGGCGCTTTATAAATAAAGAATAATAATAATCTACCTTGTTACATGTGCAAACATCTGCCCGGTTATGCTTACTCATATCTGCCTTGTTATATACACAGATATCTGTCAGGTTATATAAATAAATGTATCTGTCAGGTTATATATACACGTATCTGCCCAGTTATATACGTGTATCTGCCAGTTACATATGAAAATATCTGTCTGGTTATATATGCTCTTATTTGCCTTTTTATGTATACACATATCTTCATGGTTATATATGCGTATCTGCCTTGTTACATGTCCAAATATCTGCCTGGTTATATATATATACTCTTATCTGTCTTGTTATATATACACATACCTGTCAGATAATATATAAACATATCTGTCATGTTATATATACACATATCTTCCCAGTTATATATACGTATCTGCCTTGTTACATATGCAGATATCTGCCTGGTTAGAAACATATAGAAACAGAAAAATGTCGGCATATAAGAACCTTTCGGCCCATCTAGTCTGCCCAATTACATGGATACTTTACCTGGATTTATCTTTTGTTTAGGATAGCCTTATGCCTATCCCATGCCTGCTTAAATTCAATTACTGTTTTGGTCTCTACCACTTCAACTGGTTATACAGTATATACTCTAATCTGCCTTGTTATATATACACACATCTTCCTTGTTATTTATTTACACATCTCTGTCACATTAATATACACACGTATATCTGCTTTGTTACGTAAAAAAATATACTATATAGTATTTATTTAGGTTGTGGTGGATGCTTAGACCCGTAGGGTAAATCAGTACTTATTTGGGTTGTGGTGAAGGGCAAAAAATGAGATATAAAGCCTCCACGCAAATCTCAGCAATTCAAAGAACTGCATGACAGAGCTCCTGTGCTACATTCCCCATATGCAGCAAGGAACAAACTGCATCCAACTTGCATCCAACTGCAAGTGGTCATGCCTAGCTACCTAGCTTCTGCTAGGGAGGGTTCAATAAACCTAAAACAGCGCTGTCCAGGAGTGGCTTTGACCAGTTGAATAAACCTACTCTCTGCTAATAAGACATCTAGGGCAGTATTACAATGTTGGTGCTAATTTAACCAGAGCTGTTGTAAACTTAAAACCTCCATAGGCTATAATGGCTCTGGTTAGGTTAGCACCAACTATGTAATATGGCCCGAAGTATGGCGTGGCATTGATTTTAGGGTTGTGTGTGAAAACAGACCCTGGATGCAAAAAAGTGAGAAAGATGTCAATTGCATGTCCTACCCAGAGTTCCTTGCTGCATATGGGGAAAGTAGCACAGGAGCTCTGTGGTGCAGTTCTTTGAATTGCTGTGATGTGCGGATGGCTTCTGCAATAATAAACTAATATATATATCTTGCTTGGGTTGTGACAAAAAATGAGATAAAAAGCCTCCATGCAATAACCAATAAGGTTTATAATTGCAGAAGCCAACTGCACATCACAGCAATTCAAAGAACATATATACAAGAACACGTACTTATACAGTATAGAATTTTCTGTCTTGAATGTACAGTTCCAAGGACATATCCAACATAGCACAATATTCCATTGCATTTCTACTATTCTTTTTCTATTTTGTTGTTTACTGAAATCAAATAATTTGACCTTGGGATAAAACATCGCTAATAATTACAAAATTCAAGGTCAGACTATTTATTGTTTACAATTCAAAGAAAAAAATAAGTGGTTCTTAAGACATGCCATCATAATGAATTGAAATATATTTTAACATGCTCTTATGATGCCTGGTTAACACTTGTATTCAGTACAATTGAATGCGTTAAAAGCACTCTATATTGTATAAAGATGCAGCTTCAAGAAGAACGGAAAGTAAAACATCAATATATCAAAAACAAGAAAGTGCCCCAAGGATTTCTTCAGGATATGTGCTATCATTTGGATGTATGCATTCTTCAGCATGTGGTAAGAAAATATTTTGCTACTGACAGTGACAAAATGTACCGTATGATTAGTGCCAACAATTTTACTTCCCAGCATTCTCAAAGTATAATCTTGGAAGTTTTCCCAGAGATTACATCTTCAGAATGAAAAAAGGACGAGGCTAAACACGAGGGTGGAGTTGTATAGACATCAGTATTGAATCATACCACATTTTGCAAAAATTCTAGTGTTTATACTTAGTATCAAATCTACTAGCATTAAACATGTACTTTATATAAACCTTCTTAAAATAAAAGTATTTATTTTTCCTCTTATAAACCTATTGTACTTTCAGTTGTAACCCTCACTTAAATATTTTTTATAGATAGATAGATAGTTATGGGATAGACAGATCAATAGATATATAGATATGGGATAGATAGATATTGGATATATAGATAGATAGATAGATATGGATATACAGATAGATAGATATGGGATAGATAGATAGATAGATAGATAGATAGATAGATAGATAGATAGATATGGGATAGATATGGGATAGATATGGGATAGATATGGGATAGATATGGGATAGATATGGGATAGATATGAGATAGATAGATAGATAGATATGGGATAGATATGGGATAGATATGGGATAGATATGGGATAGATAGATATGGGATAGATATGGGATAGATATGGGATAGATATGGGATAGATATGGGATAGATAGATAGATAGATAGATAGATAGATAGATAGATAGATAGATGATAGATAGATAGATAGATAGATAGATATGGGATAGATATGTGATAGATATGTGATAGATAGATAGATAGATAGATAGATAGATGATAGATAGATAGATAGATAGATATTGGATAGATATGGGATAGATATGGGATAGATATGGGATAGATATGTGATATATATATGATAGATAGATATAGAGATAAAATGTTAGGGATAATAGGAGATAAAGGGTCATATGGGGATCTGAAGGGGCTGAAAAACAATCTTAAACCGACAGGTGCCGGATGATTAGCATTATAGATGTTTTGGATTGTGGCCAACATGCAGGTACTTGTGTTGGTTAGAGACACTATGAGGATTGCTGATGGAGTAATTTAGGGGCAAGTGAAGTATACATTATACCAGGCCTCAAAATTTCCACTCGCCTACTCGCATTTGGCGAGTGGAAATTACAGGAGGGCGAGGAAATGCAGATGCAGGCAGGGCAGGATAAGGGTTAGGTGGGGCAACTAGTGGCGAGTAACTCTTAAGGCTGGCTACTAGTAGCTTGGGACTTGAAATTTTGAGCCCTGCATTATACATTCCAGAAGGGTGGAAATGTCCTGCTGCATGCTGACAAAGAGAAATAAATAAATGGGATAAAACACAATGTTTGTAGAAGGGCATGCTATATATGGCACAGGGCAATGTGGGGGAATATGCAAGACAGTCTAATAGCAATGTGGTTTTAAATGCTCATTTGGCAGCAATGGGGTTTATGTGGGTAGGGGGTGAGGGCAGATTTGAACAAACTGACAACATATGTTTCAATATATTGGAGGCAACGTAACCTCATATGACTGTAAACCTCAAAAATAAGGTGGTATCAGCAAGAATAAGCAACATGTAAAGCAATAAAGCTCTGAGTGTTCCTAAGGAGACACAATATGAGACGATGATAGTGTTTATAGGAAATGTGTCACACGTAGAGGCTTTAGGTGTTCAAGAAATGAAAAAGACAGTGCTAGTCACTCAAAGCAATTTTCGTTCAGCACATTTTTGTTTGCATCTTTTTATGTTATCATGTTTTTAGCCGTTACATATTGTCTTATATGTGTACTTTATTATAGAGAGTTCAGCTTACATGTTACTTTCACAAATCAAATACAAATCAGTTTCCCATGGTTTGTTCATGGACAAATCGCTCATCAGTGAAGGGGTTAAATGATTCTGAAACAGAACTATTTTTAGTGAGACTTTAAGCATCTGACTTACCAAAATGTGTCTTACTGATCCATTTACTGAAGCTGACGTGTGTATTGTTTTATAACATGTGCAGCATGGCCTCATTTATTTTGGAACAGCTTGGATTTACAATAAATTTATTCATTTATGCTATATCACATTTTCTACTTTTTATATTTTACAAGACTAGTTTAATCCTACCCTGTAGCCATTGGGAACAAAGAGAGGGCAAGACTAACCCGAATGCCTTTGTCAGCACAGTAGCAGAGAAACAAGTTAAACAAATTTTATTCTTCGTGTTTTTAAACATTGGCTGATAGTTTTTATTCTTTGTAACTTAAGTAGCACGTTTTGGCAAGCAGTGAGGACATTATCAGGGGGTCTTCATCAGATAGAAAGAGAAGCTCTGATCAATTCTTTATGTAAAGTACTTGCGGTTTCATCTAGACTATCCATTGCCCTGATTCCCCATGAAAAAGGAAGTTAGGTAGGAATACATCTCATACTATTCCAGTAGGGATGTGCTGCCTATAGTTTATGGTGAAAAGCAGTGAAGGCTACCATACGCAGTAGAACCTGGATGCATTGTCAGCAGGAGTCCCCCAGTCCCACCATTGTGGCAAGACTTGCTAACAATAGACTGTCAACACCAGGATCCAACAGAGGAAAGTCTTTATTCTACCATAGTGGACCTGGACATTGTTTCGATCCAACAAGTGGACTTTGACAAAGCTCCACTTGTTGGGTTGAAACGTTACCCAGGTCCACTTTGGTCTTCGGTAAACTGGACCTTTTAATCCACCAATGGAGTTGGGTAACATTTCTATACAACTAGTAAAGCTTTGTCAGGATTGCAAAGATCCACTTGTTGCGTCGAAACTTTAGCCAGGACCACTTTGATGGAATAAAGATTTTTCTCTATTGAATCCTACTTTTTCCTGTCTACAATCTTGTTGTTGCATGTGTTCGGTTGCGCGCACAAGTTACATTTATTATTTGCAAATTGTAAACAATCACAAACTGTTTATTATTATTATTTTCATTTATAGCTCCAACAGTTTCCGCAGTGCTTTACAGTACTTTTGTCTTGTTCAAATTGGTTCAACAAACATAGAAACGTAAAAAGAGGTGTAGAGGGCCCTGCTCATAGGAGTTTACAATCTAGAGGGATTGTGGTAGAGGAAGACAAGAGGAGCTTTATTGGTTGTCAGGATCACAAGTGGCAGTGGCTCAGGAATGGGCTCACAATTGCGCGGCGTCTCTAGGGAGAACCCTTTCTCCAGCTATCGGGACTTCCTAAGGCAACACTGTGAACGTTGGCCGGCCTCCAAAATACATAAAGGACAAACTTAACGTGCTCAGCACAAAACAGGGTAGAATGCAACATTTCAGCAGGATTAAGGCCTAAGGGCCGAAACATTGAATTCTACTTTGGTTTGTGGGCCTAATACATCCGTGGGATTGATTCCTTGATGAGCACGCTGATTTTGTCCCTAGTGGTTCAGGAATGGTGGGGGCCATGAAAGTGGCATCTATTATGATGTTCAGATAGGTGACAAGAGGGATAGGTTGGCACCACTAATGTCGTATGCTAATCTGAAGAGATGGGTTTTGAGGGATTTCTTGAAGGCCTGAAGATTAGGGGAGAGTCTGATAGGACGAGGCAAGTCAATCCACAGGACTGTATGGGCCCTTAAGAAGTCTTTTAGATGAGAGCACTGCTGTAGACAGAGACCGGCCAGAGGTTTCCTGCTGACCAAAGTGATCTAGAAGGGATGTGCTTGTGGAGTAACAAAGACATGTAAGGGTGGATTGAGTTATTGAGCGATTTGAACGTGAGCGTCAGTCATTTAAAATGCATCCTGAAACGTACAGGAAGCCAGTAGAGGGACCGGCAGAGAGGGGAGGTATGTGAAGAGCTTCGGGTGAGAAAAATAAGTCGAGCAGTGGCAATGAACCATATAAGAACTGCGCAGAGGGCAAAAAGTCAAAAGCAGGAGCAATTAGCTGTGCATGCCTATGCCTGCTCCAAGTTTTGCCATTAAAATTCTTACATTGTCAACCAATTTGTCATGTCTCGGCACATTTTACAAAATGTAAAAGAAAAAAAAAGACATTATACAGCTGAAATGTATTTTAAGCGATCGCTGTTCTATGCAATGTCATGTCATGCTAGTGACAAACAGAAAAGTTGTAGAAGACAAATGTCATATTTTACATTTAATCAACAGCATTGACGGGTTTACAGAAAACACAAGGTTTTCAGGGCGAGCAACTGCGAGTAAACTAGGACATCGGGGAAAAGAAGGTCAAAATGATCCTTTGTAAAACATTAAAAACATTGAACTAAGTGGTTTAGCTTGACTGAATATAGTGTTGGCGTAAAAAGTAACTGAATTATAACGTGTATCGGCAAAGTCAATCTGTAACATTGTTAAATCACTTATTTAAAGAGGGCGACTTCAATTCTTAGGGAAATATTTTCTTGCATTGTACATACTTGAAAACGAGAGAAATCTCAATGTATCCTTCCGTTTAAAATACTTTGCAAATAAATAGCTATTAAATCTAAAAGAATTAGAAAAACAGTTTTCTCTTATATCAAATAATCGTGTTAAAAATCAAAATAGAGCCGTTTTCCCTTTTCATTATTATAACATGTGGAACGTTTGTAATAAAACCAACATAATGAACAGTTTCGATATTTGGACAAAACGTTCCCGTATAAAAGCACACGTCAATCAAAATCAACTCTCGATGACTATTAATGTATCCACGTTTGAACATAAAAGATGTGAGCAAATTGACATTTTAGGTTACATTGTTTCAAAGACATGAAAAAAAGAAAGAGATCAGAAATACAAAAAAAAGGATTCTCTAAACTTACCATTTTTTGCCTTGCAGGATTTATTGTCAGACTGGATTAAATAACCCTCTATGCAGCTGCATGTATAAGACCCAGGAGTGTTTCTGCATATCTGACTGCAGGAGCCATATATTGTGCATTCATCTACATCTTAAAAAAAAAGAAAAATGTTGGGAGACATGATTAGTTTAGGAATAGAATCAGCTCTCACAAAAGAATAAAGATTTTTAAAGATAATTGATCAAATTAACCCATTTACCATTACATGTAATGTCTATGGAATAAAAATAATCCATGTTTATTTTATCAGCTGCGTTACTTGAATTGATCTGTACATATTTCTTGTAGAGATGATTTCACCTGGAATATTAAAATTAGGATTATTTTAGGTTTTTGTAATATATTAGTTACTTCTCTAAAGAATTCATTTTTTTACTTGAAATCTTATACAATATATTTACAGTCAGGTCCAGAAATATTGGGACATCGACACAATTCTAACATCTTTGGCTCTGTACACCACCACAATGGAGTTGGAAAGAAACAAACACAATGTGCTTTAACTGCAGACTGTCAGCTTTAATTTGAGGGTATGTACAGCCAACTCAGGTGAACGGTGTAGGACTTACAGCAGTTTGCAGATGTGCCTTCCACCTACCTACCTCCTGGAGAGTGTTCTTGATCTGGCCAACTGTTGTGAAGGGTGTTTTCTTCACCAGGGAAAGAATTCTTCGGTCATCCACCACAGTTGTTTTCCGTGGTCTTCCAGGTCTTTTGGTGTTGCTGAGTTTCCTTCTTTTTGAGAATGTTCCAAACAGTTGTTTTGGCCACACCTAATGTTCTTGCTATCTCTCTGATGGGTTTGTTTTGTTTCTTAAGCCTAATGATGGCTTGCTTCACTGATAGTGACAGCTCTTTGGATCTCATCTTGAGAGATGACAGCAACAGATTCCAAATGCAAATAGCACACTTGAAATGAACTCTGGACCTTTTATCTGCACATTGTAATTGGGGTAATGAAGGAATATCACACACATGGCCATGGAACAGCTGAGTGTCACGTTCCCACGTTCCAACCCTGTCTTCCTGCCCTCTGTATTTGTATATTGTGTTTTTTCCCTTGTGTTTCTGTTGCTGCCAATTCCTGGGTGGCCTCCCAGGGGTTAATTGGTGTTCTGTGTGCTGCTCACCTGTTGACCCTTGCCTTGATTCCCCTGCCTATATTAGAGCAATGTACCTATAGGACATTGCTGGGTCATTTTCCTTTGCCTGGTCTCCTTGCATCCTGTGTCCTGAAAGCTCCTTGCTGTGTTCCTGATATCCTCCGTTTGTTAATCCTGGTTCAGTTATTGCCTCTTATTTCTGTTCCAGTTTATGTCAGTTCCTTCTGTGTATTTTGTTCTGTCTATTGCTGTATTTTGTTTTGCTGTTTATGTTCCATTCAGATTCTCCGGTTACTGATTTTGGCTTGGCTGACTTCCCTTCTGGTTCTGATTCCTGTATCCTGTATGACGTACTCTCTCTGGTTATGACCTTTGGCTTTCCTCTATGACTATTCTATGCTATATTCCTTGCCTGTACCGTTTCCAGGTAACCCTGTCATCTGCATATAACAAAAGACTCTGTACGGCTTCAAGGTAATACTTTCCTTTAGATTAGATCCGGCTATCCTAAAGACCGGTCTTTCAGTGCAGGGAATCTTTGGTATTGCCGTACAGAGGTCTTTTGTTAACCCTTTGCTTTCACCTGTCCTTGCAGTTTACCCTGCATCTCTGCATATAGGGGCTTCTCTCAGGAACCAAGGCCTCACCTTCCTGCGAGTTATATTCATAGGGATATATATACAGACCGACCACTTCCAAGGATCGGAGGGCAAGTATAGGGTGGTGCGTGCCTGGTGGTACTGCCACCGTGACACTGAGAAGCCAATTGTCCCATTACCTTTGGTCCCTTAACAAGTGGGAGGCACATATGCAAACTGCTGTAAGTCCTACACCGTTCACCTGAGTTGGATGTACATACCCTCAAATTAAAGCTGACAGTCTGCAGTTAAAGTACATTGTGTTTGTTTCATTCCAACTCCATTGTGGTGGTGTATAGAGCCAAAGATGTTAGAATTGTGTCGATGTCCCAATATTTCTGGACCTGACTGTATATTTAAAAAGTTTACAGATATGTTTCACATTAGTAGCATAAAGGCACGTGGATCGTAGCTGACTACAGATATGTGTAGAAAATAGAATTACTCCTCCAATACACTCTTTAGAAACATATGCAGGGTTATTCAGAGAAAGGTGAAACTCTGGAGAACGTTTGGAGAAGTGAAAATTCTAGGTCAAAAGAGCCAAACCAGAAAAATTCTCCCATTTATCTAATTTTCCAAATGGATACTTTGTCCTAGAATTTTTACTTCTCCAAGAGTTCTCCAGAGTTTCACCTTTCTTTTTTTCACCCTGAATATCCCTGATAGTCATAATTGTGTTGGCCTTTTTTGAAAATCTACAAGTCAACAAACGTTGCTGCTGCATTACAACAGCCAGGGAGAGGGCAGAGCTGTCGGGTCACTCACTGTTTTACAGGGATACGATTCAGGGGGTTGCAATGAGTGAAAATCCCTGTACAGTACAGATACAAGGTGTTGCTGTAATTGCCATACAGAGGCATTATGCAGCACATACAGATAAAAGGTGTTGCTGTATTTGCAGGCATTATGTAGCATACAGATATTGCATTGCTAATAATCTCATTATGATCTCTACAAACCCCCATAAGCAGGAGATCTCACCATTTTATTATCTGTCTGCAACACAAGTGCTGACACAAAGGCCATTTCTGCCTGTATGCTGATAATGCAGACCATTGTGTGACAATGCGCAAGATAAGGAAAGCCATCTAGAGTTGAGAACTGTGATGCCGAACCTTGGCACCCCTGATGTTTCTGAACTACATACCCCATAATGCTCAGCCAGTCTTACGTGTGACTAAGCATCATGCTTCCAAAACATCTGGGTTGCCAAGGTTCACCATCACTGGTTTAGAACCTTTCATCCCAACAATATTTCTGTGAAGGACAAACGAAAAAATTAGATTTCAAAACTGACAAATGTATGTTAGTTTAACATTTTAACTGCCGTTTACACTTATATTTAGTTCTTAAATATTTGTCCCATGGTTCAAATAATTGCTATGAAAATATATTTTTTTCCAACAAAAAATGCTCGCTAGTGAAAGGGATAAAATGCAAAAAATTAATTTAGGAAATTGCATTTCAAGTGAAAACAAGAAAGGCTTTGAAAACAAAAGCTGTAAACCTCCAACTAATTTGCCAATGCACACAAAAAACAAACGTGCAGAAAAATATGCAGGTCCACAAAAAATAGAAAGATTAAACGAATGTAAAAATTGTAATTAACCATTCACAGTATGATTTAGGGCAATTATATAGTTATCATTGCCTTTAGATACATCGTGATTAATACTATATTCACAGAAAAGTTTTGCCTTAGAGTAGGGTTCTCAAACTCTGGCTCCTTCAGATGTTTAGAGCCTACAATTCCCAGAATTCTTTCAATGCAATAAATGGCCAGAGCATCATGGGAGGTGTAGTTCAGCAATATCTGGGGGGCAGAGTGTGAAATCCCTGCCTTTTAGGTTTAGCATGATGTCCTTGGTTTGAGAAAGGCAAACTTTAGGGATATGCGTTTCGGGTTTCGGAATTTCGGAATTTTCACGAAATTTCCCGATTCGTGTTTTCGGATGCGGCCGAATTTCTGAAAATTCTTAGATCCGAAAATGGCAGATCAGAAAAGTTTTTCGAGCCGAAACGAAATATTTTCAGAATTTTCGAATGGACTTGAAATGTGTCAAATCGAAATTTATTGCTTTGAAACGAGGAAAACAGATGTTCCGAAAAAACGAAAATTTCCGAAGTTACGAAAAGTCGATACAAAAAACGAGCAAAGTGACACGGAAATACGAAAAACGGTCGAAAATCCGAAAACATGTATAATTCCGAAAAACGAAAATTTCCGAAATTACGAAAAGTCGATACAAAAACGAGCAAAGTGACCCAAAAATACGAAAAATGGTCGATATTCCGAAAAAAATATGTACACGAAAAACGAGTCGAGCCGAACCGAATCGAAACAGAAATCGGTCGAAACGAGCCAAATCGAAAAGTTTAAAAATCTGAAAAATCGAACCGAAAAAAAAATCGCTGCACAAGCCTATAGCAAACTTGACCTGACCTGGACGCCAAGTGACTAATGGTCATGCTTACGTTTTGTCACCCTGGATAAATAATTATTTGATGGCACGATACACCCCCATTTACCAATTCGTATGAACTAATACAAGGTCACACAGATATCCGTGTAGCATAAACTGAACAGCAACTCATACAGGGCTCCGGAATTCCGTAAGGATGTCTTTGAATAGTCAGATGAGTCATTTTTTTACCCTTTACGCCGCTGTTGATTACAGAGAACATAGAAATAATGAATTCCACCCAAGAGCCTAATGCTGTGGTCGCAGAATATATAGATGACTTTATGTTGTAATTATGTGTTTTATTCTAAAATACCTCCTAAAATCAGTTTAAAGCAGGAGTAACACTTAAATGTTATTGTATATGAGCTATGAAATGCAAGGATATTGGATGAACTAATGTGGCGAGCAGGATCATTTGTTTTGTGTGCAGATTTCTCTGCTGGGTACTATGCGCCAGTTATGCAGCTATTTATAAAAACTGTAAAATCAATGGAGGCATTTTTATAGACACCGATGCATAGGTGCTGGATTTCACAAGCAGACTGCAATGTATTTTTCATTCCTGGATAACTATTGCAGTGATCATAAATATGGTCCTGATGCACATCAATGCTATGGAAATTACCTTGCTCAATTTTCCTTCAAATGTGCAGAGGTGATGTCAAGGTAATCCACAGCACTAGAGTTACTGTTTCTGTATTTTATGATGGAATGCAGAGCATCTAAATCACCAAAAAATGTTATTTTAAGAGCACTCTTAAAGAGGTAAGGCTATTTATTTGGAAATGTCTACACAAATGATGCCTTACCTACGCAGGTGGATCCATCAGGAGCAATATTGTAGCCATCTTGACAGTAGCACTGTGTGTCGTTTTTTGTTATTCCACATCTGTATTGGCAATTCTTTTTTTGACACGCTGATAAAAATTCTGGGAAGAAAGTGACATTTTGATCATTATTTATAAACTTTCAATACACGTGATACCTTCTAAATAATAAACATATTTTAAAGACTGTGACGTAAACTCTTTTCAGACTGCCCATGAACCATTGTTAACAATTTAATTCCAATTAAATATAAATAAATTGATAAAAAATTTAATTAAATATAATTAAACTAATAATATTTAAAATAATTAAAAATAATATATTGTCTTGTGAATTAAATAATATTTAATCATATAGAATGAAGTCTCCTGAATACGCTCACTTCTTATGGTATATATATATTACAATACACTAACTTAACCTAAAAAAGTTAAAAAAACACAACTGTGGTTTGAATCTATCAAACTGAGCATAAAGTGTAATAAAATAGATGTAAGTAGTACAGAAAGAATGAGCTGCTACTGGGACCTTATGCCATAGTGGGAGGTTGGGATGATAAGGACAAACGTTGAAGGTAAAAGTTGGATTTTTTTTGGACACATGTTTGTTGTAAGGCATTACTTTTTGATCCAGGAAGAAATACAATGGCCAGTAAGGAATCACAAAGGATTTTTTTTCCTTTTTGACACAATTTGATGTACTAAAAACATTTTTTGCCTTCATCTGGATCAACAGCAGCCTTAGGAATATATGAAGGGATGCACTCAATGGATATTGGCCTGTTTTCAAACTATATTATAATGTAACTATGTATCCAGTACATTAGGCGTAACTCTATAAAAGGGAAATGTAAAGGTAGCCCTTGGTAGAGTAGAGGTAACATCACTGCCTACAACCACAGAGACTCATGGTCCAATCCAAAGGCAAAGGCACCCGATGATACACATTTGCTACACAATAGTGTATGTATAGCATAGCAGTATTGTCTCTTCCATAGAGAAGCAAGATCAAGTCCACAATTGAACACCTGCCCAGAACATCTCTCACCCTCAACAATGGAAAAGCAGGTTGCTGCCTTACAAACCAGTACAGGAGGAAACTAAGGTCCAGTTCCCAATGGAATAGGACCTTAGTTTCCTCCTTTACTGGTTTGTCAAAATGTTGTTCAATGTATTGTAAACCTGTCTATATTGTGCCTAATGCGCTGCAGAATATGCTGGCGCTTAATTGATAAAGAATACTACTACTAATAATAATAATACAACTGTGAAGAAACAGATTCAACCTCACCACCATGTGTCTTTCTACAGACATGAAAAGCAGATATAGCTCCTGGTCAGAACACCTCACCAGTAAGTTTCCTTGAGTAAGTTACCTAAAAATACGTACACGCCTGTCTCACTTTATATGGTATGCATTGTAAGTTCCCGCGGGAAATGGGTCTTTCAAGGTATTTTTCACAATTCTATTGTTGTTGTTGGTTTTTTATGCGCATTTTGTACCCACATACGTGATTTGCCTTGTCGTGTCGAGTGGGCTTCCACTTAAACGTCATTGTATGCTGCCAAAAAGGATTTTGAGCACATATGACATTAGCAGGGTTATTCAGAGAGAGGTGAAAACCAGGAGAATTATCAGGAGAAGAGAACAATCTAGACCAAATAGCTGATTTGGAAAGTGAGATAAATGGGAGAATTTTTTTAGTTTGGCTATTTTGACCTAGAATTTTCACTTTTCCAGTCATTCTCCTGGTTTTCACCTCTCTCTTAATAACCCCGTAGGTTTTTCTTTCCTGCACATTTTGGAATTGGCTGCTAAAGTTGCTTTGCTCCTCCTGAGTTTGATGGGCGTTGAGCATGCAACATTTTCTCTTGGTGTCCCAATGTACTGTGTCATCCTTGCTAAGCTATGTCTGCTGTTTAAATGTACCATCCCCTTGTTCACATACCTTGTACCTCTGTGTATAAATAATACTCACGGTAACCACATTCAGACTTACCAATGCTGATATAAGAAGATGAACTGCCACAACAGTAAATGTAGACATTCAGGGTTATTCAGAGAGAGGTGAAAAGCAGGAGAATGACTGGAGAACTGAAAATTCTAGGTCAAAATAGCCAACCCAGAAAAATTCTTCCATTCTTCTCACTTTCCAAATTGGCTATTTTGACCTAGAATTTTTCATTCTCCAGTCATTCTCCTGCATTCACCGCTCTCTGAATAACCCTGAATGTTTCAGCTTGCGAACCAAGATGTTGTCTACATTTGTCAACAATTCTGCTGTTGTGGACACAGTGTGCCTGGGCACTTTTCTCATATAGGAGTGGAAAGTGTTGACTAGTGTAGGGTGAGAGTCTATATACAGTGGTACCTCGGTTCATGAACGCCCCTGTTCAGGAACAATTTGGTTCATGACAGAGGAAGTTCGTCAACATTTTACCTCGGTTCACGAACTCAGCCTCGGGTTACGAACACGACTGTGTCCATCTTCCCCACTCCGACACATGGTCATGGCTTCCTGTACTCGAGTCCTGTACTCGAGATCGTGGTCGCAGACAGGGCTACTGGGAAGTTTTTTTTGTGTTCTTTGTAGCTCAGTACTGTATTACTGTACTGTATTAAATCCAGCATGACTCTCAAGAAAGTGCAGAACAAGCATGGTGGGAAAAAGCGCAGAGAGGTTACAACATGCAGAGCGTTAATGAAGGTGAGAAGAATGTGCAGAGCGTTAATGAAGGTGAGAAGAATGTGCAGAGCGTTACTGAAGGTGACGAGGATGTGCAGAGCGTTATTGAAGGTGACGAGGATGTGCAGAGCGTTATTGAAGGTGATGAGGATGTGCAGAGCGTTATTGAAGGTGACGAGGATGTGCAGAGCGTTATTGAAGGTGACGAGGATGTGCAGAGCGTTATTGAAGGTGACAAGGATGTGCAGAGCTTATTGAAGGTGACGAGGATGGGCAGAGCGTTATTGAAGGTGACGAGGATGTGCAGAGCATTATTGAAGGTGACAAGGATGTGCAGAGCTTTATTGAAGGTGACGAGGATGGGCAGAGCTTTATTGAAGGTGACGAGGATGTGCAGAGTGTTTTTGAAGGTGACGAGGATGTTCAGAGCAACATATTTTTGTGGTTAAATTCTTTTTTCCCATAGGGTTCAGAACGGATTAACCTGATTTACATTGAACCCTATGGGAAAATGTGATTCGGTTCACAACCAATTCGGTTCGCGACCAGAGTCGTGGAACCAATTAAGTTCGTGAACCGAGGTACCACTGAATTGATAATTTCCATGGTAAATTAGATCTTGAAAAGTGCTGGACATCTCCGAATGAACAATGAGTTTTTCAAAAAGTCGGAAAAGCCTGTTCATTGTTCTTAAGACAAAAGAATAAACAGTTACCACTCTAATTTTTGCTAATATGTTAGTGTATTACTGTCAAACGATAAAAGTTTTATTTTGTTTATTAACTTTCTAAACTTCTTTTGTAAAAATTGCTCTGGGATATTTAAATTGCTGACAATCAAATCCTATTAAATTTTCATTACCCTAATTCCACAACTATAGTAAACATTAATGTGGATTGTAATAGCTGTGAATTAGATTTCGCTGGTGGTTTTTGAATGCCTTTTAGCAGAAATCAGTCAGTAACACTCAACACACCAAGTGTTTGGCTATTTAGCACATTTATCTTATTTGTTGGAGGCAAAATTACTGTAACGAAAAAAAATCAACTGAAATTAAATCACATTAAAACAGAATGTCTTATGTTGAGGATTTGATCCATTATAATCACATCAGTAACATCATTTGCCTTATTGTCTGTAAAGAATGCCTTTTTATTAAACCAAAATAAATATTCTAAAAAAAAAACGTAAAATATAAACGCCTGAAAGAATGATGGATAACTCTTATAAACTATAAAGAAATTGTTAAGTCTACAAGTTGTGTAGAGAGAGATCTTGAAAGGAGAAACACGTCTCAACGGTTACAATCTTCAAAATAATTGATGGAAACAAATTATAAACAAAAATGTAGACAATGTGTTTTAATTATTTGGCTGTAAAACAAAGGTAGTTTTAATTAACTTTGACATTCTGCTCTCCGGTGAAATCACCGAAATGAAATTTGAAGATAACAGGTCGGGGGATTGCCTCCCTTAATAATCAGAAGATAATTTACGCAATTCAAACCTATCTGACAGCAGCAGGTGGACTGCAATATAAGTAGAAAAAATGTTTAATTTGGGAAGAGAGTCAAAGTAATGTATCATGTCCTATAGGAGCAAATTAACCTGCCCTGATTTATTTACTCTTTTGAAAAGAGCTACTGTAATTCATCTGTTATCAATTGCAGCTCATCTTTCAGAGTAGTCAAGTGTAGAGTGATAGGTAGTGCATCGTAAAACAGAATTGGATAATAGAAATTCTTCTGAAACATGCAAGAATTTTGAATATTCAGTAAATTAATTGGTTAATAGAAATTCTACTAAAACATGCAATAATTTGGAATATTCAGTAAACGAACTCATTAATAAACATTGTAAAACATGCAATAATTTGGAATATTCAGTAAATGAACTGATTAATAAATATTCTAAAACATGCAAGAATTTGGAATATTCAGTAAATTAATTGGTTAATAAAAATTCTACTAAAACATGCAAGAATAGGGAATATTCAGTAACTGAATTAATAGAAATTCTTCTAAAACATGTACTAATTTGGAATATTCAGTAAATTAATTGGTTAATAGAAATTCTACTAAAACATGCAATAATTTGGAATATTCAGTAAATTAATTAATAAAAATTCTTCTAAAACATGCAATAATTTGGAATATTCAGTAAATTAATTGATTAATAAAAAATCTTCTAAAACATGTACTAATTTGGAATATTCAGTAAATTAATTGGTTAATAAAAATTCTACTAAAACATGCAATAATTTGGAATATTCAGTAAATTAATTGATTAATAGAAATTCTTCTAAAACATGCAAGAATTTGGAATATTCAGTAACTGAACTGATTAATAGAAATTCTTCTAAAATACAAGAATTTGGAATATTCAATATTAAATATACAAAACGGTAGCTTAGCCTGCCGCTTTACTAGATATTACAGCAAAAGTATATATTATAAATGATTAAAACACAGCATATTTATATTCTTATTACAAAATATTTTGTTACTTATTATCAAGTTTATTCACTAAAGTCTGAAATTTCCACCAAATTTGACAATGGACCCTTCATAACCCAACTAGCTTTTTCCTTCTAAAGCTCATCAAATTCAAATAAGCTTTATTGGCAGGACCAAATACATTTTAGCATTGCCAAAGCATATGGGGAGGTTATATGGGATGGAGGGGGTAGTGGGACATTATTAGGGGTATAGAATGATATGGGGGGATAGGTAAGTCCATGGACATTATCAGAGGTAAGGGGTAATATGAAGGGGGATGGGGCGAGTCCATGTTGGGGATTTCTCAGGTTCGTCTCAATCTGTGACATTCTGTGACGTATTGTAATTTGGACTATTCAGTAAATGAACTGATTAATGAACATTCTGTAACATGCAACAATCAACAATCTTTTTTTCTAAAATGACGTTACATATAATATAATTAAGGAGAAAATTGAAGTATTCATGAAAATGTGCCCAGCAATTTAATTTGTAAAATGGTAATATTGAAAGCTTAAAGTTTGAGGATGTTGAGATTGTTGGTGGCTTGAAAGTGTTAAAAAAACATGAAGGTCTGTCAGTAAAAACTAATAATTTAACCCTTTCACAATGGGCAATACTAGCTTTTCTAGTACTAGTATGCCCCACTGGCCAGCTGCTGCAGCGGACCCTCCTACGGCCCAGCCACAAAGTGGACACATGTAGCGCGTCATTGGCTGCTAGGGGACAGCATGAACCCAGCTGTTCCGCAGCAGCAAATAGCACGTGGCACATGCCAGCTAGTGGGCGAGGTTGGAGGAAGCCCATTGAAGTCAAAGGGACATACTAGTAGACATAGTACGCCCAGCAGCAGGAAAGGTTAACAATAAACCAAAGCCCTATATGTGACAGTTAAAGGAGCTTAGTGCTCAGTGTGTCAGTTAAAATGTGAAACGTCTGTCAGTGATTTGCATCTCTAAATGAAAGTGTATGGGAATCTTGGATTTTTGTTAGCCCATAGAAATTCTGTAAGCTAGATCAGTTAGAAAAGATGCAGCATGCAGAGCCAGAACATTCTGAAGATCTCTGCTATATTTGGTGGTCATAACTTGACAGCTCCAGGAGGAGATACACATCAAAATGTTGTTCTTGGGAGAAAAATTGTAAGCTTAGAATGGATATCAGAATGTTGGGTTTTCAAGCCAACATAATGACTTATTTCTGGGGTATCCAGTTGTGGGTCAATACTTTCCTGTAAATAAATGCTACCTGCAATAAGGTGGATATAGTTTAAAAAAGTTATTTTTCACTCATGCTCCTTCAACACCTGATTCCTTCAGACTGTAAGATGATTTAGCAGAGCTCTCTACACTTTATCCTTGAGTCAAGTCAAACTTGTTTGCCAATTTTTTTTGAGAAAGGATTTTACCAGGAAGGATACATTGAGATTTCTCTCGTTTTCAAGTATGTCCTGGGTGGCGAGTATATACCGTTAGGTGTCTTGCCCAAGGACACTTACTGGAGAGGTTGCTCTTGCTGGGATTGAACCCATGACTCCACAGGCTCTCTCCACGCAGAGCAGTGATGTTACCTCTACTCCACCCAGCCGGTACTTCCCACTTTACATTGTAAAGTTATGTTTACAACAGACAATCCAGCCGCTATAAACAATAACATTTGGTTCACTTCAGTTTATTAACCCTTCACTACCAAGATTGACTAGTCTTCATTGACTAGTCTCCCGGCGACCCAATATCCAGTATAGCCAATATAGTGTTACACAGGGGAAATGCAAAGCATTTTTTTTTTCGTAAACAAAATTCCTTTGCATTTGGGCCCCAGAACATTCCCCTAATATTTTGTCATCAAGGGCATGATGCCTGAGGTGCTAACACTTTTTAAAACCAGTTGTGGATGTGTCTGAATGGCATCTCCCCAGTTGGTGCTGAACGGAAACCCAAAACTGCAGTAACTCCTTTTGGCCAGCAGATGGAGTGCCATATTGGTTATTACAGTAAGAAATACTTTGGGAATATTCCCAAAAATGTTTTATTGTATAAATTATCAAAATTTATTTTGCAAAAAAACGCTGGTTTCTGGTGATTTTTTTGTCAAATCCTTTGATAGTGAAATGGTTAATAATGGCTTCCATTATTTCACAAAACAAGTCAAGAAGTACCCAGCCTCTTATTAGTCTCTCCCGTATGTATAATAGATTGAGTGACAAAGTCACTGTTGGAATTGAGACCTTCATACAAGTTCATCTAAAACCACATTTTTGAGAGTGTATTTTCAATTCAAATAATATAGAAAAGTGATACAAACTGTTACAAAAACAAAAAAATTATATATATATATATATATATATATATTTTCGTAAGCATTTTTTTCACATAGTGAAACAAATTTGTAACAATTGATACCTATCGACATCTTAAGGGCTCTGCGTGAAAAACATTTGCTTATTATAACTCTATTCTAAAAGAGAGCAAGATGGCCACCATTAAAAAAGCTGACCTATCACCATAAAACTGCCGAAAAACAAATCGGATGCATCCGAACAAAGTCGGCGGTCCGCCGAACACAGCGCCAACCAGCCGCCGGAAAAAGATGACAAGTCGACGAGCGGGGTAAAAAAAAAATCCCCTTAAGCCAGTCAGGCTTCCATTTCTTCTACCATCAAGCGATATATTCCCTTTATGAACTGTACGATACTATAGACTTTGTACTGAGTCCTGAATCTGTTAAATATGCTCAATGCCACATAATTTATTGCAATGCAGTTGCTTCATCTTCCATAGAAATAACATTCAGGGTTATTTAAAGAAATCCGAATTGTGGCCGAAAGCTAATCGAAAAGTGAAATTCAGCGTACAGTTACCTTTCCTGGCCATTCAGCTATTCAGAGAGCAGGCAGTTTACGAAAGCTTGGCGAATTGCCTGCACATTCAATGCCTGTTCGTTGCCTGTTCGAGGGCAGTGAAATCCCCATAGAGAAGCACTGCTTCGTCTATTCGGAGAACAAAAAACAGCAGTGAAAGGTTCCCGAAATGCCCTGCCATTCGGTGGTTTCATTCGACTGGTTTATTCAGGCGAATCCCATAGGCTTCAATGTTAAAAATATTCCGGTTTTAATTCAATATCTAATAAACCGTTGATTATAATATTCTGCAGCAAAGAGTCTCTTTATTTATAGAATTTTTAGGAGCTTTTAGGTATTTTTCCGAATATTTTTGCAAAAACTTTCTTCGTTTTTTTTTTAAATCGTTTTTTCTTTTTTCTGTAACAGCCCTTTTTATTATCATTCATTGGATCTTATATGTAAATTTCAGGCATTTTCGTTCCGTAGTTTCTTTGCAAACAGCGTTTCCCTTTTCAAACATTCAAGCGCACTTTTTTTTTTTCCATTTTATTCGTCTGTGGTTTCGGCTTTTTCCAGCGGCTGCTCTGCGCTGTGATCGGCGGCTGCTCGGGTTTCTCCGGCGTGTTCGGCGGTGTTAATCCAGATGTTTTTGCGGGTTTCAGGTGTGTGTTCGCCGGGTTTTGCGTTGAGTGGTTGTCGGGTTTGCGGCGGCTTTTCCCTGCACTACGACTGCCCTGTGGTGCTTGCAGAATACACCGCAGGGTCGCCGAAATGGGATCGCCAAATCGCACCGAATTGAAGAGAACGAAAAGTCACCGAACGTGCGTGACTTTTCGATTGTCTTTGAATAACCCTGATAATTTCCAAGACAAATTCTCTATTTCAGGACACCGTGAATACCAAAGAAGGAACAATGATAAGATGCATTGATATTCAGGAAAGTGTTATAGTCAAAATCATTCTTTGAAAATATAAGCTACAAATGAAAACAGCGATTGGGTTTTCACCATTGAAACAAACATATCATCGTGGCGTTTATTTTACTTCCTTATAATTATTGTTTCAGAGATTTTAAAGGCTTGACATTTTATCCAAAGAAGGTGTTGATTTCTCTACCTTGTTTCCAGCCCTTAACAATAATCACTTAACATGTAATTAATCTTGAAGAAATTCAGTGTAACACCATAGAAAATATATAGAATCATTGCAAAATTATTTGTGTTAATTTCGGCAGATAATGATGGTGTATTGAAAAATGAAAGAACTTTTAGCGTTTCCCTAGCGTGCGCTAATGAATCTTGAACACGGACAAGGTGATCTGTGGGTGGGTTGTCAGGCGCTACCTTTTAGCGACTCGCGCTAGATTTGTCATGTAGCGTTGTCGTTTTAACTCACACCACCAGTTAAACAAAAAGTTAAAAAAACTCCACAAATTATGATTGAACCAAAATAAAAGTGATGCTACGTAATCTTAGTATGGTATTCGTTGTGATGGATCTTTGACTGTCAGGTAGTCATTGTATGATCTGTAAATTTTAACAGTCTATGATCTTTTTGGTTTAATTATTTTATGAATATTCGAGAAAAGATTTGAGCGAGATACGCAAGATATGCTTACATGGGGAAAAAAATCTAGTAAATTGTATTATGATTTATTAAAATACTGGATACATTCACATTTCTAAAAGTATAACTCAGCATCCAAAAGTGTGAAAATTACCCTTTCAAACTTAAATGTTATTACATCATTATCACATTAAATTGCGGATGATTTCTTTTTGCATTTATTATGCATTCGGTCTGTTAATGAGACCTGTGCGCCTCTAGGGAATTGCAGAGAATGCCAGAAACAGAATTAAAGTGTCTGAAAGTGAGGATATAGTAACACTGTTGCAGATTATTGCCGAGAATTTGTGGAAAATAGTTAAGAATGTGTTCTGATCGTTAATTCACATGTGACGCCTAATGAGCTGGTTTTGTAGAAGTAAGGTAGTTCAGAAATATGTTCATGTATCTGTTTTTGCCGGTAAGGTCGCTTTGTTGAATACATATCACCGGCTTCAGGTTATTATCTTGGCTGGCATTCGCTCATTTACAGATTGTTATGGACTTCCACATCTACAAAAAACATTCCAATTATGGCACAGTAACACAATAACATAGAAACATCTGGTTTGGTAAGAAGCGTAGGATCACCGCTTCACGCAACAAAGGATAATGCATTATAATTAGCCCCTTGTTAATGTGTTAATCCATTTCTTTGCTAAACATACTACTCAAGACAAATTGTCCGAATTACAAAGCATCAACATACAGCAGCATTTTTTTTTACAGTTAGTTGATTGGTGCGGTTCAGTGCTAAGCGTCAGATAGAATGTTCTCACAGAGACGGTTGTTCTAAAATAGCTTAAGAATTAAAATACCCTGTAATGTAAATTTTTAATTTTAAGTTTTTCATGTATTTCTTTATCCTTAACATAAATATTGCTTGAATCAAAGGTTCTAAATGCTAGATGGCATCCCTTATTTTACGCACAAGGTCTGTATTATCAGCATACAGGCAGAAATGGCCTGTGTGTCAGATAGAGTAAATGTGCCGCAGAGATAATAAAATGGTGAGATCTCCTGCTTATGGGGGTTTGTAGTGATCATAATGAGATTATTAGCAATGCAATATCTGTATGTGCTGCATAATGCTTGTGTATGGCAATTACAGCAACACCTTCTATCTGTATGTGCTGCATAGTGCCTGTGTATGGCAATTACAGCATCACCTTGTATCTGTATGTGCTGCATAATGCCTGTGTATGGCAATTACAGCAACACCTTGTATCTGTATGTGCTGCATAATGCATTTGTATGGCAATTACAGCAACACCTTGTATCTGTATCTGCTGCATAATGCCTGTGTATGGCAATTACAGCAACACCTTGCATCTGTACTGTATGGGGATTTACACTCATTATAACCCTCTGAATCTTATCCCTGTACAGCAGTGCGTGAGCCCACAGCTCTCCCTGTATTCTGCCTTCTCCATGGCTGCTGTAACCCATCAGCAAAGTATTTGAACTTTTTGTTAAGGTGAGGTTTGGGGCTTCTATTTGCAGCTTGTTTTATCTCTCTCCAGGGTGAGTGTAGACCGATAAAACAAAGAATTTTGTCTCTCTACAGGGGGTGCACTAATCTTGCTTTAAAAAGGTGTGAAAACGGGGTTTTGATACGCTAATGAGTGCATGTCAATGTTAACCCAACTTTGGGATTGAAAGAGTTAAAATAAACAGTTTTAAAAAGTCTATAATAATCTACACTGTCGCAGTCTGTGGTCTCTGCTGATCTTGCTGCCGAACCAGCAAGACTTCAAGCTTGGCAGTGATCGCAGGAACCGCAGAGAATAGGTTTAGACTTGTTTTTCTACATATCATAATATTTTATACATGATACGTGTTAGAAACATTTGAAAAAAAAAAACAACATTGCCTCAAAACTGTAATGTCCTTGTAAAGCCAATGACAAATACATCTACTCTGCAGGACATGCACTGCGCTGAAACAGTTAATCATCCCTCTCTCTTTATCGGTTCATCAGCAAAACATCCTACAATGCTCGGACTTTACCAAAGGCACAAATAATTACTTTTAGTTGCAGGATTCCAATTGGCAGTGGTAATTGTTTTTTTTTCTTTCTCTAGTGATCTGAGGTGGTTACACAGCTGGAGTGTATAATTTGTCTGAAGTTTGCCAGAAATTAGGTTTTTGCCAGAATTTAGTTTTCTTTATACTTTGTATGGGAAAAATAATAATTTAAGCACGATTTAATTTCACTGCTATTTACCTTAGGGGCTTTTCATAAACTGCAAGTAAAATAGTGTAGTAATTAGTTTACCACTCAAACTGTTAAACCTTGTACATACAGCACTCACATCCCACATTGGCTTTAAATTTTTTTTTTTAAATATATATATATAATATATATATATAAAAATATGAGAACGAACATGCCACCGCAAACAACATTTGAACATCTAAGCAATAAAAGTTGCTGAACCTTGGTCAGCTGTTTCAGGCTTCCTCGCCCTCATCAACAGAAAATCAGCATCACTCTGCAACGAGCGCAAGCCTATCTCCTGCTGAGGAGACCTAACAAGCCCAAACTGTCCCCTATCTATGATAACACCCTCCCTGTCAACTCTCACAGTGCCTCCAGCCCCCAGGCATCCCATTATGTCTCATACTCTGCAGTTTACCCTCACCTCTGTGTCTCCCCTATCCTTAGACAGTAAGCTCTCTAGACCAGTATCTTCTTTACCTATAATTCTCTGTGCGTCAAACTTACAACTTAATGTTATGTTTGTTTGTGTTGCCCCCATACACTGCCTGGCCAAAAAGAAAGGTCCCCACCTCCCGTACAAGCCGGTCATGATCTGGGGTGGCTTCAGTTGGTCAGGTCTAGATTCAGCAATGCTATGTGCCCAAAAAAATGAGGTCATGTGACTCCCTGAATATACTGAATGAGCAGGTTTTTCCATCAATGGTTTTTTTTCTCCCCTGATGGCACAGCGGGCATATTCCAAGATGGCAATGCCAGGATTCATCGGGCTCAAACTGTGCAAGAGTGGTTGAGGTAGCACGAGACATCATTTCCACACATGGATTGGCCACCGCACAGTCCAGACCGTAACCCCATTTAGAATCTTTGGGATAATGTGCTGGAGAAGACTTTACGCAGCTCTGTGACTCTCCCATCATCAATACAAGATCTTGGCCACAAATTAATGCCACTCTGGACGCAAATAAATGCAGTGACATTACATGAGCTTATCCACACGATGCCGGGGCGAATGCGTGCTGCAATCACAGCAAAAAAAGGCGTGCCATCCAAATGTAAGCGTGTCTGCCTTTTTTTGGGTCAGGCAATATACAGTATTTGGAAATATGCTTAACCAATAGACAAAAATACTATTTTACATTTTGCCAGTGTTTTGACAAGTTATGCACAAACACTTATGGTTCAGTTCCTTGACAGCAAAGGATAGTTTGATGGATAGAATTAAATTGCAAATTTGCGATGTTACGGCTGCTTTTCATTGCACATTGGTTTCTTGGTCATGTTCCATTCTATCGGCACAATACGATTAACGTTCAGTAATCTTTATTCCGGGAATCATCTCAGAAATGTGAGAGGATGCGTAAAGCGTTTTCAGCAAACAGAGCCATCGTAAGTTTGAAAATAAACTGCGAACCTTTGGCTAAAATTAGTTTGGGCAAAAGACACAAGAAAAATGACATGTTTCAATCCGGCTTAATGTCAAGAACTCAAAAGTGTCAAAGGGAAATAAAATGCGATCCTTGAATAACTCAGTCGAATGGCTTCAACATGGAATCTATTTATAATTCATTTAATTAGCGATGTATACTGTATATATTGAAATCATTTAAATACATACATGTATTAGATAGAAAATCCGAGGCAACAGAGAATTGTTTAAATTCTAATCTCCGACATAATATGACACCTGTCTACAACCATTTTAATCCATCACATGCAGTGCACCTGTTGTGTTTTATTAGTTTCTTGGACAAAATCTTCTTGGATAGTAATAGATTGACAGTTAAAGTTAAACATACTTACTTATTGCCCATTATGCTTATTGGCATGTAGGGCAGCAACAAAAGTTCCCCATTCTTGTTTGATCTGGGCCAGCTTTTGTATGGTACCCCACATGTGATTCATAGCCTTGAGTTCTCTGTCCACCATTCGACGCCAGGTGCCCTTTGGTCTTCCTCTCTTGTGTTTTCCTTCTGGTGTCCAATGAAGGGCAATTCTGGTGATGTCCCCATGCTCTTTTCTGATGACATGCCCAATCCATCTCCATCGTCCTTTTTTGATGATAGTCTCCATACGTTCTTGTCTACACTGAATGAGGAGTTGTTGGTTGCTAATGGTTTTGGGTAGGATTCTTCAGAGGTTCTTTGTGTGAAATATTGATAGCTGAAATATTGATCGCTCCCTTAGACCCGCGGACGTACATAGTACGTCAGCTGCTCTTAATCTTCCTCCTGCCGGATACTTACCTCCCTCGCTGGATCCCTCGCAGACCTGGCAGGGAGGAAGCCTGCCCCTGTGATCTAGATGGGCCGGCGACCTCGATG
Source organism: Leptobrachium leishanense (assembly GCA_009667805.1). Lineage (NCBI taxonomy): Eukaryota > Metazoa > Chordata > Amphibia > Anura > Megophryidae > Leptobrachium > Leptobrachium leishanense. Next base: position 25,454,642 of record CM019069.1, read on the forward strand.
ACGTCACCACACTGGGTGGTGACGTCATCAGCAGGTGCCCCCATTGAAATCAATCCTTCAGAGCCCTCTATCTCCCCAAACATTGAAGATAGAGCACTGAAAGTTACACCACTGGAAAGGGGAGAGTCTCCCCTTTTCAGCGGTGTGCAGCATTAACCATTTCACTGCCAGATCGCGATTCGGCACTCGTGATTCAAACCTGGAGAGGGCTGACATTGTGGATGTCAGCCAAGCATCCAGGTCACCCCCCACCCACTGACATCCCCACCATATGTGTTAGGATGGCAGTAGGCCAGTTAACCCCCTAGCTGCCAAGGGGAAATAGGGTGATCCTTAGGATCCCATTATCTCCCGATCCGTGGAAGCTAGAGGGTCATGCTGGACACCATTGGAAAGGCCTTTCCAATGATACCAAACATAACTAGGTTCGGTGTAAAAGAAAGCTGGGAAGAAAATAATATATATATTTTTTAAATTGTCTTAGGGGGGTTAGTTAAATAGGACCTAGCTGTCATCTAAAAATAATGAGCATAAAACAGTCAGAATAAGCTCAGCGCACATAGGTGAACTGGCTCAGCAATAGATAATATAAATACCCAAAAACATGAAAAAATTGGGTATTTCTATTCTAGGGACAAAATTCTGAAACTATTTATCCGGGGTCTTTTTTGGTGGCTGTAGATTTTGGGGATTAAATTACGAAAAAGTGTGTTTTACCACATCATATTTTTTTTATAATAAATTATAGAATACTAGGTGGAAAGCCTGCCCAGAGGGCAGTCTATTGTTGTCGCCAGCTCAGAATTCACGTCCACATAGTTTTTTTTCAATGTCCTATCCAAGAGTATCTCTCTATATAAATGCGTTTGTAACGTGTCCATCGCCATCCCATCCGCAACAGGAGGGCCAACTGAGCAGCTGTGATGGGCGCGCGCAGCTGACAGCGCATTACAAAGGCATTTATATATTAGAGCAGGCTCCTCTTCCCTCTTAGATTGTAAGCTCACGGGAACCGGACCCTCAGATTGTAAACTCGTGGGACCCCTTAGATTGTAAATTCATGGGACCCCTTAGATTGTAAGCTCATGGGGCCCCTTAGATTTTAAACTCATGGGGCCCCTTAGATTGTGTTGGGCTTGGGCGGGCATTTTTTTTGTAGCGTATACATTATGCGGATATTTAATGGCACGTGGTATGCATGGCATGGTAGGCTGGTGTTTAGGCACACTGGTATTATGAGACACTGGTATTATGCATGGCAGACTTGTAATATGGCTGGCAGACTGGTATTAGGCATGGCAGACTGGCATTGTGCATGGCAGACTGGTAATATGGCTGGCGAACTGGTAATATGGCTGGCAGACTGGTATTGTGCATGGCAGACTGGTAATGTGCATGGCAGACTGGTAATATGGCTGGCAGACTGGTAATATGGCTGGCGATCTGGTAATATGGCTGGCAGACTGGTATTGTATATGGCAGGCAGACTGGTAATATGGCTGGCAGACTGGTAATATGGCTGGCAGACTGGTAATATGGCTGGCAGACTGGTATTGTGCATGGCAGACTGGTATTGTGCATGGTAGAATGGTATTGTGCATGGTAGAATGGTATTGTGCATGGCAGACTGGTATTAAGGCAGGCAGACTGGTATTGTGCATGGCAGACTGGTAATGTGCATGGCAGACTGGTATTGTGCATGGCAGACTGGTACTGTGCATGGCAATGTGCATGGCAGACTGGTACTGTGCATGGCAATGTGCATGGCAGACTGGTATTGTGCATGGCAGACTGGTACTGTGCATGGCAATGTGCATGGCAGACTGGTACTGTGCATGGCAGACTGGTATTGTGCATGGCAATGTGCATGGCAGACTGGTATTGTGCATGGCAATGTGCATGGCAGACTGGTACTGTGCATGGCAGACTGGTACTGTGCATGGCAATGTGAATGGCAGACTGGTATTGTGCATGGCAGACTGGTATTGTGCATGGCAATGTGCATGGCAGACTGGTACAGTGCATGGCAGACTGGTATTGTGGATGGCAGACTGGTAACATGGCTGGCAGACCGGGCACTGAGGAGATGGAGGCCGGGCACTGAGGAGATGGAGGCCGGGCTTGAGGAGATGGAGGCCGGGCTTGAGGAGATGGAGGCCGGGCACTGAGGAGATAAACAAATCTGATCCATTGGAGAGGCACTGTGCTGTGCGCCTCTCGAATGGATCGGATTTGTTTTGTCCCTCGCGCGTGCCGGCTGTGCGCGTGCCGCGGCCGTTGGATGCGCGCGCAGCCAACCGCCGCTGGTTGCACGTGCATGCGCAGTCCGTTTTTTTGGCGACGGACACACCAGCCCTTATCGTTTTATGTTATAGATGAATTATAGGATATGAGAATCATAGGATAATTCATCAGGAAGCATTATTTTACTGAGAGGGTGGTGGATACATGGAACAGTCTTCCAGTTGAAGTGGTAGAGGCCAAAACAGTAATTGAATTTAAGCAGGCATGGGATAGGCATAAGGCTATCCTAAACAAAAGATAAATCCAGGTAAAGTATCCATGTAATTGGGCAGACTAGATGGGCCGAAAGGTTCTTATCTGCCGACATTTTTCTATGTTTCTATGATGGAAATAATGGTATTTTTAGAAAGTCCATTTAATGGCGGGAAAATGGTGTATAATATGTGTGGGTTGCATAAACGAGTAAGAGGAAAATTTGACCTAAACACGAACAGCGCAGAAACGTAAAACCAGCAGCGGTCACTAAAGGACGGATTTGTGTAAAACAGCCCGGTCACTAAGGGGTTAAAGAGGTCGTTTTCTGCCATTCTCCAGCTTTCTGAACCATACAGCAGGGTGGAAAGTACGCAACTCTGGTACAGTCTCAGTTTGGTGTTAGTGCTGTACTAAGGATATTTCCATAAGTTGTTTAAAATCTGGAAGGCGTTTCTGGCCTTGCTGAGGTGGCTCAGGATGTCTGCCTGTTCCTCCATCAGGCCTGACAATGCTGCCCAGAACTCTTCTGTTGTATGTCTAAGTTAAACGTATAAGGGGTTATTCAATTAGCACCGAAAAACCTAGTGAAATTTCGGTGCTTTCTCGGTTGGCACACTTCGACGATTCCATTTGGCTGACCCTGCTGTGAATTCACTATGCGCCGCAGGGTGCCCTAAGTGAGGCAAACTGGTGAAGACTATTGGTTGCCGTCGAACTGCAGAAAACACAACATGGAATTCTGCTAGTCTTGTAATAGTTGTTTATAACAATAAAAATGCATTAAAATGTGTCTATATAATAAAAAAGGGTCCTTTAAAAAAATAATAAAAAGGTTTGTTGCAGAATAAAAAAGTTAACATTTTAAACATAAATTGGGTTTCGAAAACTTAGTCTAAAAATATATATAAAAGTGTTCAAACATTAAATAAATAGTCATTTTTTTTAAATGAACAGAATAATAAAATAATAAATAGTAAATAAAAATGATGATATTTTTTTAAATTCAATCCAATAGGATTTGCCTGGTTAAACCTGTCGAAACAAATCATCAAAAATCTGTGCATTTCACTGACACTTTAGTGTAGTTCGGCGTTCTCTGAATATATTATCCATTACTTCTCTGTGGGCCAATTTCGCTGCTTCGCAGATCATCGAATTGCGTTGAGCTGCAGCAAACTGAACCGCATTTCGCTGTCAATTCAATAGTATTTTGCGACTTGACAGTTTAGTGAAGAGATGAAGAGCCAAGAAAGCGCACCGTGCGGTGAAATTCGCAGTTTGGTGCATTTCGGTGGCAAGTTCACCACCTTACTGAATAACCCTTATTTGTCAGTCATACCTGATACATACACTAACAGGGTTATTCAAAGAGAATCAAAAAGTCACCGCACGTTCGGTGACTTTTCTTTCTCTTCAATTCGGTGCGATTTGGGGATCCCATTTCGGCGACCCTGCGGTGTATTCAGCAAGCACCACAGGGCCGTCGTAGTGCAGGGAAAAGCTGCCGCAAACCCGACGAACACTCACTGCAAAACCCAGCGAACGCACACCGAAACCCGCAAAAACATCTGGATTAACCCCGCCGAACACACTGGAGAAACCCGAGCAGCCGCCGATCACCGTGCAGAGCAGCCACCGGAAAAAGCCGACACCGCAGACGAATGGAGTGAAGCAAAAACAACACAGTACGCTTGAATGTTTGAAAAGTGAAACGCTGTTTGCAAAGAAACTACAGAGCGAAAATGTCTGAAATTTACACATAAGATCCAATGAATGATAATAAAAAGGGCTGTTACAGAAAAAAGAAAAATCGATTAAAAAAAAAAAAAACTGCAAATTTTTTTTTCAAAAGAATCCCGAAAAATGTGTAAAAGATCCTAAAAAAATTTAAAAATAAAAAAACTTTTTACTGCAGGATAAAAAAAATAAACGGTTTATTAGATATTGGATTAAAACGGGAATATTTTTAACATTGAAGTCTATGGGATTCGCCTGAATAAACCTGTCGAATGAAACCACCGAATGGCAGGGCATTTCGGCATCTTTTCACTGCTGGTTTTTGTTCTCTGAATAGATGAAGCATTGCTTCTCTATGGGGATTTCACTGCCCTCAAACAGGCTCCGTATGTGGAGGCAATTCGCCAACATTTGTCGAACTGCCTGCTCTCTGGATAGCCGAATGGCCAGGAAAGGCAACCATACACTGAATTTCAGCGTTCGGTTACCTTTCGGCCCCAATTCGAGCTCTTTGAATAACCCTGTTGATAATTATAGCCTTATTTTTTTTACATCCCCCTCCTTTTTATTTCTGACAAATACGCATAATAAAGCTTGTTTAACATCAATGCTTAGCTGAAGTCTTCTGGAATTTGAAAGAGGAATAGTTTTGGAAATTATCATAAATGAAACCCGATATAGTCAAGCTGGTAGAAGTTGCTGGCATGGAGAATTTTTAATGCAGCTTAAGATACTTTTTTTTTTTGCTTCAACGTTACAATTTTCTGGTCACTTGCCAAAAGCGCTTGGTGTCTTACATGACCCCTAGTCAATTTCCATTTTATTGACAGACCCAGGCAGTGATTTTTCCTCTCCGATTGTCCTTTGTGTGTCGTTAAGAGAAGCAAATAGCATGTCGCGTTTCGCAGCTCCCTTCAGCACTGTTAGTTATTTCGTATTTGTTGAGAAAATAAGCATCTCTTTATTAGGTTTTACATTTTTAGCAAATGTGGCAAAAGAGGGAAACGACGGTTTTAGTTTTCCCCAATCATCCGACGGACGAGAAGGACCAATAGTGAAATAAAAATAAAATGATGCCTTCATCTCAATTACTGCAGAGGGCGATGATAAAGCGGGAGCACAAAGTATCAGATGTTAAGCAAACAAAGCAAAAATAAATAGAAAAGAATGTAAACAACAATTTCTAATGAGATGCTTCTACAAGATTCTGCTTGTAAGTATCCAAAATTAAAGAGCGCCTCTCCTATCACATAATATATACATCCAGGACAAAAGAAACTAAAAAAGAGAAGCAAGCCCTCAATTAACAAGTCCTGCTTTCCAATACATTACTTTCACCCTTATTAAAACAAGTGTTCCAGGCCCTGTAAACGTTGATGTTTCTGTACAAAGCTGCCACTGTTTCCCTCAGTGAGCAGAGCGATAAACATAATAAAATAGATGCATCCGACACAAAGAAGCAACAATGTCCTGCTGTCCCATAGTCATAAATTTCACTTGGTTTCTAGGTCAGCAAATGTTTTCGAGGACATTCTTACATTGAGAAACTTACTGCTTTTTAGCTTCTTCAATACGTTTTTAACAGACCTGAATGTGGTTGTACAATCCAAGGGCTCTATCACATTCTCCGCGCAAATTCATACGCGCAGAGCATTTTTTCTGTGCGTAGCGTTAAACGTTAACACGTGTAAATTAATGCTGGTATTACGATCCAAGCGCATTTTGTCATCCGTACGAAAATATCGCGCGTAAAAAATACGCTTGAAAATGAGCGCAAATTAACGCTGCGCACAGAAATCGGTGGGCAGACTGTTTTTTTCACGCGATTCATCCATTCACAATTAGGCTTGTGCACCGTTTTTTTTCGGTTCGATTCGGTTCGTTCGGATTTTGTAAATTTTCGTTTCGACTCGTTTCGGCCAATTTTCGTTTCGGTTCGTTTCGTTTTTCGTATCGACTTTTTTCTCGTGATTCCGGAAATTTTCAGGTTTTTCGGAACGTCTGTTCTCCTTGTTTCAAAGTGTCTATTCGTTTTGACGTAAACTAATGGTTTTTCGGATACGATAATTATACGATACGATAATTCTGCCGATACGATAATTCTGCCATTGAGATTTCTCATATTTTACAAGAAGGATACATTGAGATTTCTAATGTTTTACAAGAAGGATACATTGAGATTTCTCTGGATTTCCAGGAAGGATACATTAAGATTTCTCTGGATTTCCAGGAAGGATACATTGAGATTTCTCTGGTTTTACAAGAAGGATACATTGAGATTTCTCTGGTTTTACAAGAAGGATACATTGAGATTTCTCTGGTTTTACAAGAAGGATACATTGAGATTTCTCTGGTTTTACAAGAAGGATACATTGAGATTTCTCTGGTTTTCCAGGAAGGATACATTGAGATTTCTCTGGATTTCCAGGAAGGATACATTGAGATTTCTCTGGATTTCCAGGAAGGATACATTGAGATTTCTCATGTTTTACAACAAGGATACATTGAGATTTCTCTGGTTTTACAAGAAGGATACATTGAGATTTCTCTGGTTTTACAAGAAGGATACATTGAGATTTCTCTGGATTTCCAGGAAGGATACATTAAGATTTCTCTGGATTTCCAGGAAGGAAACATTGAGATGGGAATGATACAAAATTTAATTACAGAATCAGCGATATAAATACGATGTCCGAAATTACTGAAATGGAACCGAAATCAGGAATGGAACGAAAATGAATTTCGGTATTACACATTTCTAGTCCATTCGAAAATTCCGAAAAGTTTTCGTTTCGGCACGAAAATTTGTTCGGATCTGCCGTTTTCGGATCCGAAAATTTTCAGAAAATCGGCCGAATCCGAAACGCACATCCCTATTCAGAATTAAGAACCACAATTGTCTCCCGCTCAGTTTTTGCGCCTGTCAAAATCAATCTGAGTATATATGCTGCAGCAATAATAAAAACACGCACAACCACTAAATTTTATTGTTTGGGTATGTGTAGAATGTGTTAGACATTAACCCTTTAAGGGCCGCTGACGTACCCTGTACGTCCTGTCCACAGGTCTCCCTTAGACCTGCGGACGTACAGGGTACGTCAGCGGCGCCTAATCCCCCTCCCGCCCGATACTCACCTCCCTCGCTGGATCCCACGCCGATCTGGCAGGGAGGAAGCCTGCCCATGTGATTTACATGGGCAGGCGAGGCTGATGACGTCGCCACGCTGCGTGGTGACGTCATCAGCAGGGATCCCCATGCATTTCAATGGAGGGGAGGGGGGGCTCCTTCGGAGCCCTCTATCTCCCCAACCATTGAAGCTAGGGAGATGCTGTTTACACTGCTGGAGAGGGGAGAGCCTCCCCTTTACAGCGGTGTATGGCATTAACCATTTTGCCACCAGATCACGTTTCGGCACCAATTGGCGCCAAAACGCGATTCAAACCTGGAGGGGGGGCTGACAACTTGGATGTCAGCCAAGCCTCCAGGTCCCCCCCACCCACTGACAACCTCACCATATGTATGAGGATGTCAGTGGGCCAGTTAACCATCTAGCTGCCATGTAGAGATAAGGGGATCCTAAGGATCCCCATATCTCCCGATCCATGGCAGCTAGATGGTCATATTTGACATCATTTGAAAGGCATGATTATGGCCTTTCCAATGATACCAAACATGACCAGGTTTGGTTTTAGAAAAAAAAAAAAAAATTAAAAATAAATAATAAAAAAATTAAATAAAATAAAAAAATGTTTTTTTTTAAAAGTTTTTTTTGTCTGGGGGGAGTTTAATTAAATAGGACCTAGGCTGTCATCTAAAAATAATTAGCACAAAATGGTCAGAATGAGCGCAGCGCACATAGGTGAACTGTCTCAGCAGTGAAGGGGTTAAAAAGCAAACGCATGTAAAAATTGGGTATTTCTAGTCTCGGGACAAAATTTTGAACCGTTCAGTTCGATTCAAACATGAGTTCGAATCGAACATCGGCCGTTCGGGTGTTCGGCGAATGCCGAACATTATGGGATGTTCGCTGTTTGTACGACCATGGACATTCCATAATAAAAAATGCGTCCACAGGTCTCCTAAATGTACCGGCGGCTGCCGATACATTTAGGAGACCTGTGGCTGCGGCCCCCGGTCCCTGTATCTCACCTGTCCTGCAGCTGTCCCGGCCTCCTGTTCCCCCGGTCCGTCAGCTCCTCCGGTCCGTCTCGCCGCAGCTCCGCTCTGCCCCACATCTTCATGCTGAATGATCTGATTGGGCAAAGTCCTGCGCCTGACCTGGACTTTGCCCAATCAGGGCTCTAATTCAATATTGAGCCCTGATTGGGCAAAGTCCAGGTCAGGTGCAGGACTTTGCCCAATCAGAGCTCAGCATGAAGATTAGGCATGGGGCAGAGCTTTAACCATGCTCTGATTGGTTAAAGTCTTGCACCGACGTTTAACCAATCAGAGCTTGGTTAAAGCTCATCTTCATGCTGAGCTCTGATTGGGCAAAGTCCTGCACCAGACCTGGACTTTGCCCAATCACGGCTCTAATTCAATATTGAGCCCTGATTGGGCAAAGTCCAGGTCAGGCGCAGGACTTTGCCCAATCAGATCATTCAGCATGAAGACGTGGGGCAGAGAGGAGCCGTGGCCAGACGGACCGGAGGAGCTGACAGACCGGGGAACAGGAGGCCAGGACAGCTGCAGGACAGGTGAGTTACGGGTGCCGGGGGCCGCAGCCACAGGTCTCCTAAATGTACCGGCAGGCGCCGGTACATTTAGGAGAACTGTGAACACATTTTGCGTGTTCAGGCCCCCATTGGTTTACATTGGTTCGAGTTCGTATTCGAACATTTCGGCCGTTCGGATATGAACCGAACACAGGGGTGTTCGGCTCATCACTACACGTCATTCCAACGCCTTGAAACAGCGTGTTAATGCAGTGCTTCTATCTGGTTGCATAATTAATGCTGGATGCTCGTTGGTTTCATGTTTTTGTAGCTGTCCTGCCAATAACGCGACTCTATGAGATTTAAAGGGTTATTCAAAGAGAATCGAAAAGTCACCGTACGTTCGGTGACTTTTCGTTTGCTTCAATTCGGCGTTATTCGGCGATCTTATTTCGGCGACCCTACGGTGTATTCAGCAAGCACCACAGGGTCCCCGAAATGCAAGGAAAACCCACCACCAACATGACGAACACTACCGCAAAACCCACCGAACACTCACTAAAACCTGCAAAATAGCTGGATTAAACCCGCCGAATATGCCGGAGGAACCCGAGCAGCCGCCGATCAGAGCGCAGAGCAGAGTGTTTTATTGGTAACCGTACAAAATCACGGCCGAAAATGCGCATCGTATGACCGCTATCGCGTATTCCGTGAAAAAATGCGTCCATTCCTTCGAACGCACTTTTTCACGGACAACGCGAAAAATGCGTTAGTCTGACCCTAGCCTTAGGCTTACCGTTTCAACAACATGGCGAGAAAAAAAAAATCTTTGTGTCTAAAAAAAATTTGAAATAAGAGAAGAAAAGGACCTCAAAAGAGTGATGGACAAGACGTATTGCTGGAAAAATGCTCCGAGTTATTATTATGAAGGTAATTTATAGAATGGAGCCTTTCACTGTTTACAATTACATTCTAGGTCAGTTGATTGTGGATTTCATCACCTTCTCTGCCTCAGACTTGTATTGTATTCCTGGCATTGCCAGGACAAAGAGAGATGAAATGAACAAAGACTTTGTTCCAAAATAACCCGAAGGTGAGAGGAAATATTTCTTGTGTAGAAGTCAAGTTTACAAAAGAATGATGTCAGAGCTTGTCTTCGACAATAACTGCACAACGAGAAAAATACATTGAAAAAAAGGTACTGACGTAATTTAAAGGCTGTAGACTTATGAAGAAGTGATGGAGCTGAGATTTAATAATGCCCTTTCATTATCGACACAGCTCCTTTAGGTTTGTGTTTATTCACACAATTTACTCATCAAACCCACATAATAAAGTTTGTCCCCATTAACATACGCAGCAACAAATAACAAAAACAAAGCGAAACAAAACGTAGTTGGATTATAAATTGAAAATTTTGAATAATTTAATAATAATATATGCAAGACCACTGTAATGTAATTATCCAGCTGATTGGTTTATCCACACACAGCACAGACATTCATAGTCCAGATTAAAGAGAATTAGGTTTTACCTTGATCGAGGGAATTATTTATATTTCTAATAAGAGTGACATGATTATAGAATATTAACATGTTAATATACACAACCATAAAGCGGTATTCTTTTCAAGCTAAATAATGGGAAACAGAGACCTATGGCTTTTTCTAACTTGACTGTACTGTAGATGACTTTATTATTATTTTTATTCTTTATTTATAAAGCGCCAGCATATTCCGCAGCGCTGTACAATAGGCACAGTATAGACAGGTTACAATACATTGAACAACATTTGACAAACAGTACAAGAGGGGATGAGGCCCTATTCCCGTAGGAACTCACAATCTAGAGGGGTTGGGGTTGGAAACAGGAGGAGAGGACTGCAAGGTGAGAGTGATTGATGGTTGCGTCAGTGAGTTGGGTGACTTCTTTTTATTCCCTATAACAAAAAATCAGTTGCTCTGCACACTGTAAAATCAGAGGTGCACTCCCTAATAAGAGGCTTCCCAAAAAAGCTCTGAAATTGTAAGAATACACAGAAAAAAGGATGCACTCAATAGAAAAATCCAATTTATTAACCCTTTCGCTGCTGAGGCATTTCCCACCTCTGTGCTGAGGTCATTTTTACCTGTTTTGCTCATCATGTTTAAACGTGTTTTGAAGGCTTATTTTAGTATATGACCCAGACATATTATATATCGTTCTTTCCGTCAGACTCGGCAGATTCATAATATGTCATTATTATATGTATACGTCATGACCTGTCTGTATATTATAACAAAAAATGCAATAAAATATGAATTTTCAATAATTTACAACGTGTATAGTGTTTTTTTTCACATTTTAACATGCGAGCAATTACGGTTATATTTTGTATGGGGTGCGCTTGTTAAAAAAATGTGAGATTTGATGGGCGTGGCCGGACGTTGCAGCGCGCAGTCGAATGTAAGGGAAGCTCCTGAGACCGGCGCTGAACTTTCATTTCTAGCGGCTAAAACACAGCAACCTCGGGGCTGAAAACTCACCCACAGGTGGGTGACACCTCCTAGCTCCCAGATGGCACCTCCTAAGGCGCAGCGGACGCTGGAACCGCTAAAATCGGCGAAAAAAGACCGGGTTCGTGAGGCCCAAGATGGCGGATCTCCCTCTTCTGTTTCCTCTTTTACAATGGAGGCAGCTGTGGTGGGCCCACCCTGCATGTCTGACACTTCACCGCCTTCGGAAAGCAGACTTCATGCCATGCTGCAAGAACTCCGTTCTACCATCCAAACGGATATTAAAGAGGCGCTGCAGGAGCTGAGGCGCGATGTACAAGACCTGGGTGAGCGGACCGATTCTTTGGAGTCTAAAGCAGATGACTTATGTTTAGCTCACAATGACCTGGTGGACCGTCATATAGCTTTGCAAGCAGCACACGACACCATGGCATCGAAATTAGCCGATATGGAAGACCGTTCACAGCGCAATAATGTACGGATCCGGGGCATTCCGGAGGCAGTAGCTCCTGCTGACCTCCAGCCTTATATTATGGAGCTTTTCCAGATCCTGGTACCAGCATACTTGCCGCAAGATTTTCTGATGGATCGGGCACACAGATTGCCGCGTGCCAAAAATCTGCCGCCCTCAGCTTCCAGAGATGTGCTGGTCCGGGTGCATTTTTTCCACGTTAAAGAAGCGTTAATGAGAGCGTCGAGGAAATCCATGCCTCTTCCCTCTCCATATGCCGAAGTTTCTTTCTATGCGGACCTGTCGACAGCTACCATGACTAAAAGGAGGGAATTCTCGTCTTTCACCAAAATCTTACGTGACCACAACATGGCGTATCGTTGGGGATTTCCCACAAAGATCCTGTTATGGCGGGAAGGAGCTTTGCACGTCATTCCAGATCCCCTCGCTGGCATGCGTCTGCTGACGGAATGGAAGGTGGTGTCGGAGTTTACTCCCCCTCGTGTGGAATCATCTTCGCCGCTGAAAGTTTCTCCGGAGTGGCACCGGATCCGGCCTAACTGAGATGCTATGGTCTTGCATTTTCTTGCTTTGGACGTGCTTTTCTTTATTTTTTCCTTTTTCCGCCAGGTTGTCTTAAATCTACTCGGACGATTGAATCTCTCTCACGTCTGCAGGACTCAACCCTTCTGATCTACCTTGAGAGTGGCGCTTCTGGGTAATGTTCCTTCGCTTGGTTAACCCCGAGGCCTTCCAATGGCCTGTATATTGGCGCAGTCTCCTCCGTGTAGAGTTGGGACTGCTGTTTTTCCCCTACGGGAGTTTTTTCTTGAACGTGTTTCTTCTAATTATACCATCCTACTGTGTTGATTGACTCCACTCAGCTGCATTCACGGAGTGCAGTTTTTTTTTTCTCGTACTTGGTACGGGTTTTCTTTTCTTTATTCTTTTCTTTTTTTTTCTTTTAATTAACTTTTTTCTGGTTCAACCTATGTATGTAATGTATGTATTGTATGTATTGTTTGTTTATTTGGTACGCACTACGCTATATCATTCCAGGTATTACTGTAAGCGGAGGAGTCCCCCCATCCTCCTACGGAGGTTGTGTGTCATGTCCGCAACGAGATCTAGACAGATGGTAGTAATTAACGATGAGTAAACCTCACTTCCAAATTTATTCCTTAAATGTTCGGGGCTTGAATACTCCGTACAAGCGACATGCTTTATTTCGTGACCTACATAAGTCCCAACCTGCTATTGTATGTTTGCAAGAGACTCATTTCTGTAAGAGACGTCCGCCGTTTCTGAAGTCACGCATGTATACTGAGGCGTATCATTCCACTGCCCAGACAAAATCTAAAGGTGTCTCGATCCTGTTCCATAGAGACTGGACCTTTGTGTGTTCGGCTCAGTATGTTGATCCGTTGGGTCGCCTGGTAATCCTGGTGGGCACGCTGAACGAATTACCTATCACTATAGCCAATCTTTATCTTCCTAATGACAACCCAGTTTCTTATCTTCGAAAAGCTTATGGTAGAGTGAGGAAAATGTCTAGTGGTACGATGTTTCTATGTGGGGATTTTAACTGCACTCCTGATCCCGATGTTGATACCCAACCAGGCCAACCCCGCTCCCACACCCGCTCCTCCCCATCCTCTAGCAAACAATTACGGGAATTTATGCATTCGTTTGAATTATATGATACTTGGAGGATATGTCATCCTGATACGCGCGATTACACTTTTTTTTCTCATGTTCATTCCTCATACAGTAGAATTGACTTGTGTTTGATTCATAGTTCGGCTTTGTCCCGCCTAATGGAGGCGTCCATCGGCGTTATCACGTGGTCTGACCATGCTCCGCTTACGCTTACCTTTGAAGCGGCTTTTCCGCCGAGGGGTATGGGGAACTGGAGACTCAATGACTCGCTTATTGTGAATGGGGATGACGTGACAAAAACGCTACAACTCCTTCGGGAGTACTTTACGGCGAACATGACTGAGGATGTTGCAACGTCGTCGGTTTGGTTGGCCCACAAAGCGGTTCTGCGGGGACACTTTATACAGAAAGGAGCGCAGCGTAAGAGAAGTTTTAACGCTCAGACAAATGCCCTCATACAACGAATCACTGTATTGGAAACCCAGAATAAATCCTCTCCTGCCCCAGATATTTCAGCTCAATTGATTTTACAGCACCGTGAGTTGGAGCATCTTCTGCTCCAGGTCACGGCACGCTCAATTAGACGGCTTAATTATGCTCATTATACCCAGGGGAATAAACCGGGGAAATTGCTGGCGTCTAAACTGAAAGCAAAACGAATGCAAACCAACATACCGTACCTATTGGGTGCTAATAACGTAAAAATTTATAACCCAGCCCTTATCACTGACGAATTCGCACGCTACTACGCCTCCTTGTACAACCTAGGAATAGACCACACCGTGCCGTCCCCTGCACCGGGCGACATAGATCTATTTCTCCAGATGGTTAATCTCCCCTCTATCTCTTCCTCTCAATCCGCGGGTTTACTTGCTGCGTTTACAGAGGAGGAGGTACATAAGGCCATTAAGGCACTTCCGAAAAATAAAGCTCCGGGCCCCGACGGTTTTACAAATCTGTATTACCAAAAGTTTGCTCCGTCTCTAGTCCCGACTCTCACCCTGGTTTTTAATGACATTAAAAATACTGGCATTATCCCTCCGGAGATGCTGCAAGCGACTGTAGTGACCCTGCCTAAACCCGGTAAACCCCCGTCGCATTGCGCCAACTTCCGCCCCATATCCCTGTTGAATGTAGATGCAAAATTGTATGCTAAATTATTAGCTAACAGACTGGCCCCTCTACTTCCCTCCTTGATTGCGAATGAACAAACTGGCTTTGTCCCCGGACGCCAGACATGTGACAACACCCGACGTTTTTATGACATAATTGACTTAGCTCATAGAACTAATACCTCTGGACTCCTGCTGGCATTGGACGCTGAAAAGGCATTTGACCGCCTGCACTGGGGGTATATGCGGACGGTGTTGCTGCGGTTTGGTTTCCCGGAACATTTTGTGAATAGTATTATGGCCCTTTACTCAGCTCCGTCGGCGAAAGTTTTGGCTTCAGGGTTTTTATCCTCCCCCTTTCACATAACCAACGGCACCCGACAGGGTTGCCCACTATCCCCGTTGATATTCATTCTGGCCCTAGAACCCCTGGCGTTGCAGATTAAAACCTCCCCGGCAATCAAGGGTTTATCGACCCCGAATGGGGAGCATAAATTGGCACTATTCGCGGATGACATACTGCTCTTCCTGACCTCGCCGGAGACTTCACTCCCGCCCCTGTTTGACATCCTTGATAAATTTGGCGCGTTATCTTATTACAAAAATAATATGAGTAAAACACAAGCTCTCTCCATAAATATGGCTGCTTCCTCCCTTAGCTCTATGCGTAGTAAGTACCCTTTTGATTGGCGCTCTACTTCTTTAAAATACTTGGGTATCTCCCTATCTAAATCGCGAGGTACCATCCTTAAGGAAAATTTCACGCCATTATTGACCTCCGTAGAGACACAGCTCTCTAATTGGAGTACAAACGATTCCTCTTGGCTGGGCCGCATGGCGGCCATAAAGATGTGCATCTTACCCCAAATTTTATACTATTTCAGGAATATCCCTGTTTTTATTCCGGCGCATTTATTGCTCCGGCTGCAAAAGTTACTCCATGCACATATTTGGAAGGGGAAACCCCCTCGAGTGTCAGCTTCCACAGTCACCAGGCCGCGACGTAATGGAGGGTTGGGGTTTCTGGACTTACACTCTTATTATAAAGCAGCCTTACTAGCCCAACTGTTATCATCAATGCACTTGAGAGAACCACCACTATGGTTACTACTGGAGAATGCCATGATTTTCCCATATAAACTCCATGACTTGATGTGGCTTCCATTTCTGCCGAGGAACAGTACCACAGGTCTGCTGCCCGCTTCAATGCTTTCTCTTATGTCTTGGCGCCTGTGGGGTCGCTCCTTGGTACGACCTTATGATCTACTATGCCTCGCTCCCCTAAGAGTATTGTGTCGTTCTATCCCTGACTTAAACTTGGACTCTTGGTTCTGGCGCGGTTTGACTCATGTATGGCAGCTCTTTATGCCCAACTCCCTGAAATCCTTCCCTGATTTGGTACAGGAATTTGCCATCTCACGAGTGATTGCTTTACGTACCTCCGGGTGAAACATGCTTTGACCCAGAGGGGCCTAACCTCTTTTAATGAAGCAAATCTTTCAGCCCTTCATAAACTATGTATGGGAAGGAAATGTCAAATGAAACCGTTGTCTCTGTGTTACAATAGCCTCCCAACCCCACCTAAGAAATTACCCTATATGGTTAAATGGGAAAAAGACTTGGCTTTAACTATTTCCATAGAGGATTGGTCATACGCCATGGACACGATTTTTAAATACTCTAGAAGCACCAACCTACGTGAGGCCCACATCAAATTGCTGTGTAGATGGTATTTAACTCCTAACCGGTTGGCCCATATCTCAGGGAATTTAGGCTTATGTTGGAGGTGTCTCACCGGTCCTGGCTCTCTCTTACATACGTTTTGGCTATGTCCTATTCTGGGGGATATTGGGAAAAGTTAAGTAGATTGATTTCCCATTGTACTATGCTTACGCTCCCAATCTGCCCGAAAGTGTACCTCTTGCATCTTTTACCCGTTAACATTCAGACCCGTCATAGGAGGTTTATTTCCATGGTACTTGGGACAGCTAAAATAGTTATAGCAAGACATTGGCGTTCTTCCGTCTGCCCCTCTATGAGGGAGGTTATGGTTGCCCTCGAAAATGTTTTTAAATATGAGGAAATGTTCCACACAGCGAATAATTCTATATGCCAACTTGAGGAAACGTGGGAGGGATGGAGGGTGTTTGTCGATTCTGGACTTTTGATATAAGGTTCCTTGATATGTAAGACTGTAGTGCTGCCATGTTGTATGTTTTATGTTTTATTTTAGTTTAGGAATTTATATTTTTATTGGAAAATGGAGTCTGCACAATCGACCCCTTTCCAGAGTTCAACGATAATTCATTTGAATTGTATTGTTTATTGCCAATGTTGCAAATCTATGTCTCTTCCTTTTGATGCTTTCTTTATTTGCATGTTTGTACCATTCATGTGTGCACTCCAATAAAAATCTTTATATGAAAAAAAATTTTAATTTTTTTTGAGATTTGCGATTTTTTTAAAATATTTTTTTATTTTTATTTTTTTTACAAACTTTTTTCATAGTCATGTTTGGTATTGTTGGAACGGCCATGCTCTGGCCGATCCAACAATATCAAACATTAATCCCTAACTGCCATGGATCGGGAGATAGGGGGTTCATTGGAACCCCCTATCTCCACCATTGGTGGCAGTTAGGGGTTAACTCCAGTACTGGCATCATCGTGCTATGCATGATGACGCCAGTCCTCAGGGGGCATTCCCGGAAGCTTGGCCGACATCCAAGATGTCGGCCAGCTCCAGGAAAGGATCACGAACCGGCGCTTTTCGGCACCGATTCGTGATCCAGTCCCCACGGGGTTAATTCCAGGTACCGTTAGGAAGGGCAGGCTATGCCCTTCCAAACGGAGCCTGGATTAACCCCCTGCATGCCGGCGATCGGGAGGGAGAGAGGTCCGAAGGACCTCCCCCCTCCCTTTCAGGCGCCTCCTCCGCACCTGCGGGGGGGCGCCCGAATTAGATGTCATCGCGCCGCCGCAATGACATCTAATTAGGTCGGTGGCGGTTCCGGGTGCTGGGCTGATATAGAAGATGTCAGCCTGCACCAGGGGGCACAGTGATCTGCCGGAACCCGGCCGATTGCTGGCCCCAAAAGGGAAGACGCGCCCAGCGCGTCCTCCACAAGGAACGCTACCTGCGGGTGGACGCGCTGAGCGCGTCCTCCGCAGCGAAGGGGTTAATGCAAAAGTGACATCATAATATATGACATATATCACCAAAAGTTCAACTAACAATGAGAAGATAAGGGACCCTGACAAAGACTGAGTTCGAAACGTTGGGATCCCTGGCTCCGCTCTCTGCTTGCTACTTTCTGAAGTGCCGGGTAATTGTTGTTTATTATTTCTTATTGGCTTTATTATTGTATTACTTATCTTCTCATTGTTAGTTGAACTTTTGGTGATATATATCATATTTTATGATGTCACTTTTGCATTAATAAATTGGATTTTGCTATTTGAGTGCATCCTTTTTTCTGTGTTTCTTTTTATTCCCTGCCATCTGGCATCTTTAAATATTCCATTTGGCTGTAGCATGAGGCAATGCATGTCACAAAAAAAGAGCTGTGTTTTCTTTTTAAGCCACCACGAGAAGAAAAGGCTTTGAGTTTCAGAGACAGCTCTTCGACCATTAACATAATAACATGAATGGGTTGGATTCTTGATATTTACTTAGTGTCACTCATTCAATTCTCCCACGCAGCTCCTGAGCGTTAAGTTTGCGGAACTTTTGAAATGATACACTCGAGACTTCCATTTCCATCTATTTTCGACCGACATCATGTGGGCTGGAGGTCAACTTTCTGAACAAGCAACCATTCCACGTAGACTCCAGATGTTTTTACGAGACGGAAAGGGGAAAACCGATGTAATTTATATCTTTTGCACAAAATATTGTCTGTCCTGTGGTTTATAGCTCATGCATTTGGTTGAAGTAATGGCAGAAGACGTTGCTGGCACGACACAAAATACCACCTACTTTGATTCGGGATATAATTATTAGGTTGGCAAAGTATCCCTATGCATATAAAAAAAGTCGGAATACATACACTTCCTTTGTGGTTTTGGAAATGCGTATCCTTTTGTTTATGCTGAGTCTTCGATAAAGGTATGGATATGCAAAGCAGTGAACCTCATATCAGATTCCCTTTGAACAACATGGCTTCGCCTAGACTTGACTTGTTGAGACTTCCTTTGTATTTCAGACTCATTGAGGTTATGATTTTGGAAAAGACTACTTAACTTAAAACGGAAAATCCTTGAAAGGAAGGTCAAATCAAAATATAATTCTTGAGGTGACCAGGTAGCTCATAGTAGCACAGGTCCAGGTTAAATTCATCCTAAATAATGTCACGTACAGATATTAAACACATATGATTTTCTACTGAATGATCTTGGTGCTGCAGATATACATTCCCATACAACAATGTACCCAGGCAAATAGCATTCTGAAAGTGTCCCAAAAAATGCAGAAAGACAATAATAAATTAACTAAAAAAAATAAAACAAATAAATAAAATATAAATAAAACATTGGCCTAGATACACCAAGCCACACAATTGTAATCATGATAAGCTACGAGTAATAGTACCGGCTGGGTGGTGTAGAGGTAACATCACTGCTCTAAACTGTGGAGCCTGGGGAGGCACAGGTTTAAATCCTGGCAAGAGCACCTCTCCAGTAAGTGTCCTTGGGCAAGACACCTAACGGTACATACTCGCCACCCAGAACATATTTGAAAAAGAGAGAAATCTCAATGTATCCTTCCTGGTAAAATACTTACTCCAAAAAAAACAAAAAATCACTAAGAACTGCAATAACACAATGCCGTCGGGTGCGAGTTGACCTATGGGCTGCCCAAAATACAGTCAAAACCTGGAGGTGATGTTAGCATTGTCTAGATGAAACAAAAGCAAAACTTTCAAAAAGTTTGCAAACATCCACAAAAGTTGAAAACGTGCAGAAAACCACAGAAGAATATATAACAATGGCCATGTCACCAACTCAAAAGTGGCTACTCTTTGCAAATATGCTCAGGGGTGGTTTGCTCACACATCAGGGTGACACAATGCTTAGTGTCTTTGGAAATTCTCCTGCATAATCAACGACTCACAGCAGGCCCTTAATGACGGATAGAGAATTCCCATTGCTCTCTTTCCCAAAGATACACTTGATAGTGAAAGGGTCGACAAACTGGAGGCATTGTTCTTGACATTTATCTCTTTTTTTTTTTCTTTGAGAAAGTATTTTAGCAGGATGGATACATTGATTTCTCTCGGTTTCACATATGTCCTGGGTGGCGAGTGTGTACCGTTAGGTGTCTTGCCAAGGACACTTACTGGAGAGGTGCTCGTCGGGATTGAACCCATGTCTCCACAGGCTCTCTCCACGCAGCGATGTTACCTCTACTCCACCCAGCCGGTACTAATTATCATAATACATACGTAAACACACCTCCAGAAACTTACTACATTGTATAACTCATTCTGCCGCTTTGTGCTACAATGTACCTTTATGACCCACCATTGTGACATGTTAAAAGAGCTAAACTAGCCGTCGCTGGAATCTAGACGCACCCTTCACTTTTCCAACCTGGTGTTTAAGAGCTTTTCTGGGAAGCTACCACTCTACCTGAATAGGCTGCCTCCCTCAGCAGTTCCCTCATCCTATAACCTCCGATCTAGGACCAGCACCTTACTTACAATACCACAATACAAAAAGAAAGTGTCTCGATCCTCATTTTCCTACAGAGCACCGCAATTATGGAATAATCTCCCAGTCACCATCAAATCTTCCCCAGTCTAAAGTCCCTTAAGAGAGCTCTATTATCATACCTCAATACGGAATGCACCTGTAAACATGTAACACAGTAACTATATACAGAATGCACCTGTAAACATGTAACACAGTGACTATATACAGAATGCACCTGTAAACATGTAACACAGTGACTATATACAGAATGCACCTGTAAACATGTAACATAATGACTATATACAGAATGTGCCTGTAAACATGTAACATAGTGACTATATACAGAATGTGCCTGGAAACATGTAACATAGTGACTATATACAGAATGCGCCTGTAAACATGTAACATAGTGACTATATACAAAATGCACCTGTAAACATGCAACATAGTGACTATATACAGAATGCGCCTGTAAACATGTAACATAGTGACTATATACAGAATGTGCCTGTAAACATGCAACATAGTGACTATATGCAGAATGCACCTGTAAACATGTAACATAGTGACTATATACAGAATGCGCCTGTAAACATGTAACATAGTGACTATATACAGAATGTGCCTGTAAACATGCAACATAGTGACTATATTTCCTACATATTTATTTTCTGTTAATCTGTATATTTGTTTTGTGTTAATATCTTGCATTTTACTACTTTGTATTTCTGTAACAACTCAGGGCTATATTACAAAGTTGGTGCTAACTTAACCAGAGCTGTTGTAAACTTACCAGAGCCACTATAGCTTATGGAGCTGTTAAGTTTACAACAGCTCTGGTTAAGTTAGCACCAACTTTGTAATATTACCCTCAATGTTCTTGAACCCAGGACATACTTGAAAAGGAGAGAAATCTCAATGTATCCTTCCTGGTAAAATACTTTATAAATAAATAAACTAATTAATTAAACAAAGTGCTTTGATAGTCTGTCAAACATTAAAATAAAAGTAAATTGAATCATTAAAGATGGCTAAAATAAAGATGTTATTCCCTTTTTTAGCGCATAATGTGGGTAGAAGCACAAGTCATATCATTGCCATTAGTTTTGCATGATCATAGAGTATATTTTCGGAAGCATCCACCTTTGAAGATAAACTCGTTGAAAGTGGAAAATTATCCAATTAAAGTTTCTTTTTTAATGAGTGCTGCTCAGAGTTGGACTGTAGACAGTTTTTGGCGTTAGATTAAAATAACACCATTCATGCTTGGATGGAAAACATTCTAAACTAGAAGATGTTAGTTTGGAAATATTGTGATTAAGCCAACGTTCTGCAAAAATTATGTTTGGCACTTGCGTGGAATTATGATTTAACTAAGCCGTTTTTATATGATCAAACACAAGCCATGGGCAGTCTTCATTAAAAGAAGTACAGCACGTCTAAATGCTCAAATCAAAACTCCATAGGAAGGAAAAGGAAGAGTCATTCGATTTCTAGACTGTGAATAGAGCTATATGATATATAATAACAGTAGACTTACTGGGTTATTCAAAGAACACTGAACTGGCCACGGAATTGCAACGAATGGTGAATTTCCCCGTTCACAGAAATTTCGCGGCCATTCGGCTATTCAAAACCAGGCAATTCGCCAAATGTTGGCGAATTGCCCGTGAAATACGTTGATCTTCGGCGACAGAAGAAATGGTTAAGCTATTCAGAGACACCGAAGAGCAGAGAAATGTCAGTGAAATGCCTTGATTTTTGGTGGTTTCATTCAACAGGTTAAGGCTAGGGTCAGACGAGTGCATTTTCTATGGACTGTGCGTCCGTGCAGTACGGACGTACGTCAGTACGGAAGACGTAGTAGTGGTCACACAGTCCGTTTATTCACTGATGTATATTTTGACGGATGTAGGAGGAAAAATAAATTAAAAAGCAAAACCATTTTGTCCGTGAAAAATGCTGGACGTATAAATGCAGTCCGTCTGACCACGTTCCATCACTCACACACAAAGCTATGCAGACGTTGCGGACGCAGCGCACTTTGTGCGGCCGTTCTAGGGTTGTACGTTCTTGCCTGCCTTGCGTCCGTGGGCCGCGGCCGTTGTGCGTCCGCAGTTCAGTGCGGTCGTACTTCGTGTGTCGGGCTCCGATGGGCTTTCTTTCATGCTATCACGGACGTACTTTTAGGCGCAATCACGGATGTGAACACTACGCTCGTCTGACAGCAGCCTTAATCAGGCGAATCACATAGGTTTGAATGCAACAAATTCTCTGTTTTATTAAACATTTATTCAACCGTTTATTCTTTTCATTTGCAGCAAAAAGTCTTTTTATTTATTTATTTATTAATTAGGATTTTTTGGGTATTTTTCGGGCTTTGTTTGGTAAATTTTTAATTCCGATTTTTTTTTTTACATGGCGTTTTTTTATTCTGTAACATACCTTTTTATAGTTATTCATAGGACCTTATATATTATTTCCAGGCATTTTAATGCACTCTTTTTTTTTTAAACGTATTTTAAAAGTTGCATCTTTTGGGTGGGTTTACCCCTGTTCGTCAGCTTGTTGGCTTTTTCCGGCAGCTGGTCGACGGTCTGTTCGGCAGGATGCATTCGGCAATTTTTCGGCGGTTTTTCGATTCATTCGGCAGTTTTCCGATTAGATATGGCGGTTTTGCAACGTTTTTTTTTGGATGCATTCGGCTGGTCGATTCGCTTGCACTTCGGGTAGATAGAGCACCGGAATGTCACCGACATTTTGGTGCTCTATGAATAACCCCTAAAATATGAGATAAATTTATGCTGCTACCTACCTTAAATTATAAACATGTAAGTAGGAGCTTAAACCTTTCAGGCAGGGTGGTTCCAATCCGAAACCACATTTTCAGATTGAAACCACTTTAAATGTCCAAATTACATTAGTGTGTTTTGGGTCTTTAGGTACAGATTTAAATAAAAAAAAAAATCATATTCGATTTCCCTATCTCCATAATTTCCATATCTTGCACCTGAAAGGGTTAAAATAAGACGACAGTTCTTTAAAATACAAAATTTGGTAAATTATTTAATTATTTCAAAGTTAAAATAAACTATCTAATTAGTTTAACTTTTTAATGAGAAGTGATCAGCTATGGTTTCTGTTCAGTTTAGGGGGTGAGCGTAATTGAAGCTGCTAAGTCAAAAACACACTTTGAATCTAATTAATATTAATTACTTGAATATCATGAACATTCCGCTGTGAAAATGTGCTGATGTCTTTCACCACTAATGCTGAACAGAAGCGGATTCGGAAAAGTTCTAACACTGCAAGAGCTGCAAATGAAAGATATATTTATAGCTATTCTGTAATAAATATATATATATATATATATATAAAAGACAAAAGACATGTAGTCATGTATAGTTAGTCAGACAGTGAGACAGGTTCCTTCTGATATATAGATAGCTTAGAGGCACACATCAGACTCTGCGAAAATCCCAAATGCTGCCCTATTCAAAAATATGCATCTGAAATACAGAAATCTGAAAAAGTCATAAATCTGGGACTGAATTTTTTTTTTCTCACCAACAAGAAAAAGTGTTTGCTTATTTATATTATATTTAAAATCTGATATTTTTTTGCAAACTGCAATATATAAATATTTTTTCATTTTCACTAGCTTTCGTAATACAGATTTTTGCAAGTCACATGGCAGGAGAAGGGTTAACACATCCATTTACATTAACCCTTTCGCTGCTGAGCCATTTCACACCTGTGTGCTGAGGTCATTTTTACCGGTTTTGCTCATCATGTTTAAACGCGTTTTGAAGGCTTATTTTATTATATGACCCAGACATATTATATATCGTTCTTTCCGTCAGACTCGGCAGATTCATAACATGTCATTATTATATGTATACGTCATGTCCTGTCTGTATATTATAACAAAAAATGCAATAAAATATGAATTTTCAATAATTTACAACGTGTAAAGTGTTTTTTTTCACATTTTAACATGCGAGCAATTGCGGTTATATTTTGTATGGGGTGTGCTTGTTAAAAAAATTAGAGATGGGGTCTCGTTACATTTTTTTTGGGGAAAATTACACGATTTTTAACAAACGCACCGCATACAAAAATCGTTAGTGCAGCATCATTGTTCACATTATAATTGAAATGGGAACAATATTGCTGCATTAACAAACCAAAAAAAAGAAAAAAAAATTGTTTATTTTTTCTTATATTTTTTTTTTTAATTTTTTTTTATTTTTATTTTTCCTTTTTTTTTATTTTTACAAAATTTTTCACAGTAGTGTTTGGTATCGTTGGAACGGCCATACTCTGGCCGATCCAACAGTACCAAACTTTAACCCCTAGCTGCCACGGATCGGGAGATAGGGGGTTCCAATGAACTCCCTATCTCCACCGTTGGTGGCAGTTAGGGGTTAACTCTAGGACTGGCGTCATCGTGCTATGCACGATGACGCCAGTCCTCAGGGGGAGTTCCCAGAGGCTCCGGGAAAGGATCACGAACCGGTGCTTTTCAGCGCCGATTCGTGATCCGGCACCCCAGGGGTTAATAACAGCCACCGTTTGGAAGGGCAGGCTGTGCCCTTCCAAGCGGTGTCTGTTTTAACCCCCTGCTCCGTGGCGATCGGGAGGGAGAGAGGTCCGAAGGACCTCCCCCCTCCCTTTCAGGCGCCTCCTCCGCACATGCGGGGGGGGGCCTGAATTAGGTGTCATCGCGTCGCCGCGATTACACCTAATGTCCCCACCGGGCTCCCGAGTGCTGGGCTGACATCCAAGATGTCAGCCCGCACCGGGGGGGCGCAGCAATCCGCCGGAATCCGGCGGATTGCTGCCTCCTGTGCTCGGACGCGCTGAGCGCGTCCGTAGCACAGGAGAACCACTTGGCTGGATGCGCTGAGCGCGTCCTTAGCAGCCAAGTGGTTAATGTGCATATTAGAAGTGTGTGTACTTATTTGTAAGAATAAGCATATATTTATTTTATATTTAACCCTTCACTACCAATATCGAGATATCCCAGGACCCAGGGATATTTAACCCCTTCAATAATCGAGATACCCAGGACATACTTGAAAACGAGAGAAATCTCAATGTATCCTTCCTGTTAAAACACTTTCCAAATAAATAAATATCTCGGCCTTCATAGGCATCATCTGGTGCCCCAATATCAAAATATTTCGGTATGCTGATCTGCAGCCCAAAAGCAAATGAAATTTGTTTGCTGTAGAAAAAATTAGCTAGCTTTTGGGCTGCAGAAGGTGCGCCAAAGGTTTTAGCCCTGTGGGCATAATGCCCAAAGAGCTAAAACTGTATAATCAGCTGCTCAAAGCTCTGACATATGGGACATTCAGCAGCCGATGCAGAGAGAAATAGAAGAAAATAGACCAGCTGCACAAACATCTAACTCAATTTGACAGTAGATGGCTCCATCTACTGGCCAAAAATCGACTATTTACAGTAAGAAATACAATGGGCATA
Source organism: Leptobrachium leishanense (assembly GCA_009667805.1). Classification (NCBI taxonomy): domain Eukaryota; kingdom Metazoa; phylum Chordata; class Amphibia; order Anura; family Megophryidae; genus Leptobrachium; species Leptobrachium leishanense. The sequence continues at coordinate 25,480,431 of CM019069.1, forward strand.
AGCTCAAATATTTCTTACTTTATAATTAATTTAAAATTATTTTACAAAAAAAACACTGCTTTCTGACAATGTTTTTTTGGAAAAATCACTCGGTAGTGATTTTTTTTTTTCCACATTGCAGTAACATTTTTTTTTCCCATTTTCTCAATAGCTTTTGAAGTACAGATTTTTACATGGCAGGAGAAGGGTTAACACACACATTTACGTTAATGTGCATATTATAAGTACGTGTACTTTTTATAAGAATAAGTGTGCACTTTTTTGTATATATGTATATGTATTTTTTTGATTTGCATGTTAGCTTTCAAAGTACAGTTTTTTTCAAATCACATAGCAGGGGAAGGGTTAAGTCAAACATTTACATTAACGTGCATATTCATTGCACAGTGCTGGCGCGGCACATGGGAATTCTCTTTTTGCTTACACGGATAAGACATAAATAAATATACGTTGACTAATTTCGAGATCAGAAAAGAAATTCATTTCTGTATGATTAACCTAAAGGGAGGGTCAAAGACTCCTTTCTGCTTTTATTCCTAAAACGAGAATACTGTAAATTAAAGGAAATGGTTTTGACAGCCAGTAATGAAACACAGGTACTTAAGGATGCCACGTTCGTAGAGCTGGAATTTGATGGATGAATCCTTTCAACCTCACAATACACCTTTGTTATTATGAAGACATTATAAATTGCAAAATGTTTTTTTTTGTCTTTGCTCAAGGGATGACAATTTTTCAGTAGCACAGATACTTTTATAACAGTAAACATGAATTTGGAGTATCACATTATGTGTTAGTGAAGAAGAATGATGTGCATAGAGTTTATTAGCACATTCTACCGAATTTTATCGAAAAAAAAGCACCAAAAAAATCAGGGCACTCTCTATCATCCTTAAGTCATAGAGGAACTTCAATTTATTTCTATCAGAAACCAAAATCTGAGATGCTATTTAATATTGCTTAAGTTTTTGACAAAAATTGTGAAGTTTCATTCACTCTGTTACAAGTCGCTATGTTAGGCTGGGCCCGCACGAGCGTAATAAATGCGTCCACTGTAACGCTCGCCTTGATGCCCATCATAGGGCCCTATACCGTAGTGAACGCTAACTGAAGCATTCAGGTGAGTAAGCGTTAACTCCAGGATAAGTGACTTTAATATGGGTTTGGGTAGAAATCCCTACAACCAGGATCCCTAATGCCAAAATCCCAATGGCCAACTTACCTACACGGCCAACTTCCCAACACAGACAACTACTGACAGCCAATTTCCAGACATCTAAAATCCCAGCGGCTAACATTAGCCCTACTCCCTAACCCCCTAAACCTAGCCCTAACCCCCCTAATTCTAGCCCTAACCCTAATCCTCTAAATCTAGCCCTAACCCTAACCCCCTAAACCTAGCCCTAACCCCCTAAACCTAGCCCTAATCCTAACCCCCTAAACCTAGCTCTAACCCTAAGCCCACAAACCTAGCCCTAACCCCCCTAAACTTAGCCCTAACCCTACCCCCTAAACCTAGCCATAACTCTAACCCACCTAAACCTAGCCCTAACCCCCTAAACCTAGCCCTAACCCTAAGCCCCCAAACCTAGCCCTAACCCCCTAAAACTAGCCCTAACCCTAAGCCCCCAAACCTAGCCCTAACCCTAACCCCCTAAACCTATGACTAACCCCCTAAACCTAGCCCTAACCCTACCCCATTAAAGCTAGCCATAACCCTAACCCCCTAAAACTAGCCCTAACCCCCTTAAACCTAGGGTCAGGGTGTTAGTATTAGGGTTAGCCGTTGGGATTATGAATGTCTGGAATTTGGCCGTGTAGGGAAGTTGGTATGTCTGGCACTTGTTCTGTCTGGAAGTTGGCCGTCAGGATGTTGGCATTAGGGAACCTGGCTGTAGGGATTTTGTCCGGCACCCCTTTAACACATGCCCCCCCCCCCGTATTACCTTCCTAATGGAAAAGTTAGAAAATACATTTGCATAGGTGATTGCGCTAGCTTCTGCAAGCTTATTGTACTTTGCGCTCCCCTTGTTAAGTAAAGGATGCTTAACCTGTAATTAGCATTAGGATAAGAAAGGTATTACAAAGTGTTGACCCTAATTACCGCAATGATGGGTTAACTGATTGGTTTTACCGTCACCCAAAAGCGGGTGCGAAATGATTCCGCTTTTGCAGAATCAATTAGCACCAGCAAAAACCCCCCAATAAATCTGATACCTCTCAAGGATTGTACGTTACAACAGACGTACTTTCTGCTTTCGAATTCCCCAGCCTTAATGTCTCATACTTTAATACTTGGTAACCACTGTGACACCAGCTGTGGCTCTGCGAGTACGTACCACCAATGTTGTAATTTACTGAAGTTCATTGCACTCATGGAGACTTGAGTGAGACCCATGCAAGATTGCATGGATCGTGCAAAGTCACTGGAAGGACATGAGAACTCTTTGTTCTCAGCGTCCTTTTTTTGTAGGGGGAGGAGACCGTGACTGGCAGATTAGTGGTACATATGGATTTTGTGGGGTATTGTTGAGGGAGACTAAGTGACTTTGCTAAAACAGACTCACTTTACACCAGATTTTTAACAGCTTGTTATTTGTTTTCATTGTCGGCAGCTTGTGAGAATAATGAGAAGTTTTGGAATTGCTCATTATTCTCCCAATTATTGCTTCTTCCACAAAGTGCTGTATAGGAAGCATACGTGTACAGTAGGCAGCCACAACAGCAGAGATTGTGGCACAACTGGAATAGGACAGGAGTTGTTTGTATTAACGAGTGGGGGCATTATACAGCAAGGCTTACTCATTAATATTAACTCCATCACTAGCATGATCGTGTAGCAGACACAGCAGGCGGAGAATGCGATAACACAATCTGGGGCTATGCTCTATGACTGCACATGAAATTAATATGTTACAAAACACATTTTGTTTGCCTTTGGACTCTAGAAGGTGCCCCCAAAGTCTTAGCCCTGTGGGCATAATGCCGGAGGTGTAAAAGTGGTTAAAAATGGTTAGGGGATGTCCTGATATATTGGGCTTTCTCCAGGAGATTGTCAGTGTGGCATCCAGCAAGAGTTGTGTTGGGACCCATATAGCGGGCAGAGAGCCCTATAGGCAGGGGTACAAACAAACAAACGGACAGTAAATGAAATAAGAAAAAAATATATGTCATCTGCGCTTATTCCCATTATACTGTGTGAAACAAAACATAATTAGAGGCTTTGGTTTCTATTAATGGCCATTAAGAGTGTACGCTCACCGCCACGTCAAGGCACCTCTAGTGAGGGCGAGTCCTATCCAAAAATTAAGCCACAGGCTGCTGTGTAGCAAACCATACCTGTTCACGCTGCTTTTCAGTCATGAGGTAGACTGTACTATGTATGTTTTGTTGTACCTCCAGCCAGGTCATGATTGCAGCATGTTCCGCTCCGTGTCTTTGTTTTTTGATCCCAAGGTGGATTTGTTTCTGGGGGTGCATAAATATGAGCCCACCAGTCTTACCTCATGACTGAAAAGCAGCGATGATTCGCTACACAGCAGCCTGTGGCTTCATTTTTGGATAGGAGTCACCCTCACTAGAGGTGCCGTGACGTTGGCTTACACTCTTAATGGCCATTAATAGAAACCAAAGACTCTAATTGCATTTTGTTTCACACGGTATAATGGGAATAAGCGCAGATGACATATATTTTTTTTCTTGTGTTTTATACATATTCCTGGGCTGGATACATCTGGTGGTTGCAGCCGCCCCATCGGGGAATAGGCGCGACCCCACCCCTCCTGTACTATGTAAATGAAATAAACACACTGATGGGCAGGACTCAATACAAATGAATATTGGAAGGGAAGGGGTTAAGGGAGGTCAGAAACACAGCAAACTGTGGGGGGAACAATGAATTGAGCAACTGCTGGGTAGGACACAAAAGAAGAGATAACCAGAAAGAAAGGGGTTAAAAGGTGGATGCCAGAATATGCAGACACAGCAGGAAAGCTAAAATAAATCCTAAACTGAACGGTCCTTAGGCGGCCACTATAAATCTAACTAAACAAACACAACATACAGGAAAAAGTAAATATTATACAAAACGGAGCTCGATACAAAAAGGAAAACAGACGTATAGAAATACAAAACAATAAGTAATACCAGCAAACACAGAACGCAATACCAAATGGGAAAATCAGAGAGTGGTCAAGATGAATAGCCCATTCAGTACACGGGATATCAATCAGGTAATATAAGCAAGAGGGAACAAGGAGGAGAAACATAACCAAAGATATCAGGGAACAACAATATAAGCAAAAAGGTGAAACAAATAGAGGGAATAATCTCAATCAAAAGGAACAAGAAACAAATAAGCAAAGCTAAAAAGCAAAAAGAGGGACCTTTAAACAGACTGGATAAATATACAGATACTAGATCAAATGACAAACTTTCAGGAACCAGGAAGACCTTTTATGCAAGATCATTGCATAATGGGAGTGAAGGTCTTATATAGGGAGTTGCTCAAAGTCAGGTTGTCTGACTGGTCAGGCTGCAGAGAATCCTGGAGAGGACTAGACCAGTGGAAATGGAGCAAACCCATGTAAATCCCGGCCTGGACTCTGACTAAGGCCAAAACATGGGTCACCAGGCTGGGAGTCTGACAGAGATGCACAGTGCCATGAGCTGCAGTTCTAACTGCAGTGACTCCAATTGGCCAGCAGATGGTAGCAGCTCTCTTCCAAATAGGATATTGCAGCAAGGAATACATTGGGAATATTCCCAAATATGTCTTACTGTATAATTTATTAAAAAAGATTTTCCATAAAACCACTCATTCCTGACAGTGGATTTTTGGAAACTCACTTGGTAGTGAAGGGGTTAACAGTTCATCTGCAATAACAGTTCATCTGGTCTTGAGTCTCCAAAGTCAGATATTATTTTCTACTTCTTTCCAGCCAATTTTAAATTGCATCAGACAACTTCGACTGGGACATCTTCAATGGATTCCATTTTTAGAACTCGCTAAAAACAAATTGATAGCTTTACTCTCTAAGCTGGCAGTTGCACAACCTGAAGTTAATACTATTCCCATGGAGATTATAATCATCCAAAACAGATAGTGCAACTCCTGCAAAATTTATAACAGAATATCTTGGCAGCTTGCTTCCATGCACTCCCGCTGTTTTAATTTGCACTCTGGGTGCTAACAAAGCAGGTTTGATGAAGCCTAAACGGAGGTTTCTGTCTATCCGGTACTCCGGTGGTTGAGGTTTGACATATACAACGAAAATATATGTATGTTTTAAACTAGGGGGGTTTGGTTGCACTAATTCGAATTGCAGTTCAGTGAGCGCAGCAATAAAGTGCTACACTCATACATACCTACAGGTCGGGGATCTTGGTAAAAGCAAAGGCTCTGCAAGCTGAGGTCCAATCAAGATTACCAATGTTTACAAGTCATGTGAGATCAGAAGTGCCAGCCTATAAGAGACAGACAATGGCGGCTCCCAGCAAGTGAGTGTGACCAGTGCAGTTGTAGTCACTTCTCCATAATTATTTATTTATTGTATGCCCTCCAATATTTTTTTTTACGCTTTATGGGAAACTGGTAACATATTTTGCATTAACGTTTGGAATTATAAATGCTGTGACAGTGGGATTAGGAGCACGGTAATAGACCACATGTTTACAACCAGCTGCGCCTAGCTTCTCCCCGCATCACCTCTTCGCATGACAGACGGCAGGATTTCTCCCGCGCAGCCCCCATCCTCTGGAACGCTCTCCCTCACAAGGTCAAACTTTCCCCTAGTTTCTCTTCCTTCAAACGCTCCCATAAGACTTTCCTATTAGGGAAGCCGACCACCTGACTCACTGACGCAACCAGTCCATCACTCCCACCTTGCCGTCCATCACTCTCACCTTGCAGTCCATCACTCTCACCTTGCAGTCTATCACTCTCACCTTGCAGTCTATCACTCTCACCTTGTAGTCCATCACTCTCACCTTGCAGTCCATCGCTCCCACCTTGCAGTCCATCGCTCTCACCTTGCAGTCCATCGCTCTCACCTTGCAGTCCATCGCTCTCACCTTGCAGTCCATCGCTCTCACCTTGCAGTCCATCGCTCTCGCCTTGCAGTCCATCCCTCTCGCCTTGCAGTCCATCACTCTCACCTTGCAGTCTATCACTCTCACCTTGCAGTCTATCACTCTCACCTTGTAGTCCATCACTCTCACCTTGCAGTCCATCACTCCCACCTTGCAGTCCATCGCTCTCACCTTGCAGTCCATCGCTCTCACCTTGCAGTCCATCACTCTCACCTAGCAGTCTATCACTTTCACCTTGCAGTCCATCACTCCCACCTTGCAGTCCTCTCCTCCTGTTTCCACCCCTAACCCTTCTAGATTGTGAGTTCCCACAGGAATAGGGCCCTCGTTTCCTCCTGTACTGGTTTGTCAAAATGTTGTTTAATATATTGTAACCTTGTTGTCTATATTGTGCCCATTGTACAGCGCTGCAGAATATGCTGGCGCTTTATAAATAAAGAATAATAGTAATAATAATAGCAGGCTTATAAAGAACCTTTTTCCCCTAAAGGATTAACTCACAGATAATGCCCGGTTAGGACTGCCCTGCCCTTATAGGAAATTGTTTCCCTCTGTGAGGGAAGTCTTGTTGCTGGGTGCCACAGGGAAGGAAGCTGAAGCCAAAGTAAGGTACATTTTATTTTGTTTTGCTTATTGGGAAGCGTCTTAGCCTCCCAATATTTTAGTTAGGAGCACTGAATGTTTAGTTAGGCTATGCATAAGGAATGGGCATTTGATATATATTTGTTTTGTTTTCTTGTTTATGGTGAACCCCGCAAGTACCGTGGCTGCATAATAAAGAAAAACATGAAGCACTGTTCCCTGTGTCCAGCGGCTTTATCACAGTGCGATAAATGGTTAATTTTATTACATCACTTTGGAGAATAATTCCTTTTAACCCATTCACTTCTCTTCATGTATTTGCAACATGAATACTGCTTGAGGCTAATTTGTGCAGATATGTCGCATTGCATTGATCCCAGTAGAGAATTTGAAAAGGTGCACATGTGTAATGAGAAAAATGAACGGCTGTGGAAGAATGCTTTCCGTATAGTAGGGAGTGACTGCACAGGGAGTGCACTCGGTCTTTCAACACTGGAAGATGTATTGGAAAAATTGGCAACATTTCGGCAATGCGTGAGCCTTTCATATTCGAAAAAAGCCTTGATTCGATGAAAAAGTTGACATAAACATAACCAAAAAAGGTTATTTTGGAGCAGCATCATACACATTTGTGCCTTTTAACATGTCTCTAAGAAAATGACAATGCTTAACCCGTTCGCCGCTGAGCCATTTCATCTCTGGGAGCTGAGCTCATTTTGACCATTTTGTGCTCATATTTAAACGCCACTTGAAGCCGTGTTTTATTATAAGACCTAGACAAATTCTATATCCTTATTTTCAGCAGACCCAGCAGATTCAAAATATATTATTATGTGTATAAGTCATGTCCTGTCAAAATGCTATAACAAAACATGTCAGTGGGCGGGGGGAGGTCCTGGAGGCAGGGCTGACATCCAAGATGTCAGCCACCTCCGAGAGAAGTCCGTGATCAGCACTAGATTGATGCTGGACCGTGAGAATGCCACAATGTGCTGAACGCGTCCTCTGCACCCTAACTGGAAAGCGGAGGACGCACTTAGTGCATCGTCCGCATTCAAGTGGTAAAAAAAAGTTTCTTTCTTATTTCCTTTAGTTTCCTGCTTGAAAATTAATTTATTACCACCTTTCGGCACTTGTAATTCTTTCGGAAACCAGCCTACTGAGAAATTTGAAATAAAAGGCTAAAGTCAATATTTCCATAACAAGTACAGCAGTGAGAACTGATATTAGATCCAAATTTTAGAATGGAATCAAAATGCCAGTAAACGGAGATTTGATTCTGCACAACAGCGAAACGGTCTAAATACAGCCGAAAAAGGTCTCGATTTTGGCTATTGAGCTGAATAAAGTCTAGGATTTACAGGATTATTCAAAGAGAATCGAAAAGTCACTGCACGTTCGGTGACTTTTCGTTCTCTTCAATTCGGTGCGATTTGGCGATCCCATTTCGGCAACCCTGCGGTGTATTCAGCAGGCAACACAGGGCCGTCGTAGTGCAGTGAAAACCTGCCGAACACTCACCGCAAAACCAGGCAAACGTACACCGAAACCCGCAAAAACATCTGGATTAACCTCGCCGAACACGCCAGAGAAACCCGAGCAGCCGCCGATCACAGCAGCGCAGAGCAGCCAACGGAAAAACCCGACACCGCAGACGAATGGAGTGAACAAAAATAAACAGTACGCTTGAATGTTTGAAAAGTGAAACGCTGTTTGCAAAGAAACTACAGAACGAAAATGTCTGAAATTTACACATGAGATCCAATGAATGATAATAAAAAGGGCTGTTACAGAAAAAAGAAAAATTGATTAAAAAAAAAACTGCAAAAAATTTCCCAAAAGAATCCCAAAAAATGCCTAAAAGATCCTAAAAAATCTAAAAACAAAAAACTTTTTACTGCAGGATAAAATAATAAACTGTTTATTAGATATTGAATTAAAACGGGAATATTTTTAACATTGAAGCCTATGGGATTCGCCTGAATAAACCTGTCGAATGAAACCACCGAATGGCAGGGCATATCGGCAACTTGTCACTGCTGGTTTTTGTTCTCTGAATAGCCAATGCATTGCTTCTCTATGGGGATTTCACTGCCCTCGAACAGGCAACGAACAGGCACCGTATGTGCAGGCAATTCGCCAGGATTTGGCAAACTGCCTGCTCTCTGACTAGCCCAATGGCCAGGAAAGGTAAGCGTGCGGTGAACTTCACTGTTCGGTTACCTTTCGGCCACAATTCAGATCTCTTTGAATAACCCTGTGAGTGTTTCTACCTCCACTTCTTCCTCTTCGTTAGCTTAGATGGTCTCATTTTTGAAAATGGGCTTTGAGGTCAACATACCAAAGTCTTGTAACTTCTGCAGTTATTGATCTTCAGCAAATCTTATCTCTTTTGTGTTTTTTGACTCCCATTCCTTCAGTTTCTATATTTGTTTGTTTCATGTCCTTTACTGTACGTCTTAACTGCCAAACCCCCTTTAATTCTTTTATTCCCATTCTTTCTGTGCATTTTTCTGCCTTCAATTGCATTACGTTATACGTTTCTTTGACTGACACTGATATATTTATTTTAATCTACATAATAGTCTCACCCCATTGTAAATACAACAATCTTTTTCTAATTGGCATGGAACTAATGGATTTGTCCCCCTTCCAAGAATTACAAAACACTGCTGAACAACTAATCACAAATCATCTGTCTCCACTATGCAGATGTCTTTGCTGACTATCCAGTTGCCCTCTACCACCCTGAAACTTTTACTCTCCCATATAAATCATGCTACATTTCCCTTGTCTTCTTTTAGTGTTCAGTCACTCCCTTTCATTAATCTGTTAATGCGCTAGTAAACCTCCTTATATGTCTTTTTCATCTAATGGTACCAAACCTATTCCCAGTTAATATCTTCTTCATATGTCGTGTACAGACTCTCCCTACCAATTTTTTTTTTTTTATTGACGTCTTCAAAGAACTCAACTTACTATTTGAATATCGAAATGGAGTTACAGATAGTATTTTTGGATATTGCTTAAAAAACATTCTAAATAAGCTGCCTGGTCAAAGAAAAAACAACCACACACTCAAATATTTAGTAGGGCCACCTTTTGCTGTGATTGCGGCACGCATTCGCCGCGGCATCGTGTGTTGAAAAGCTCATGCAATGTCACAGCATTTATTTGCGTCCAGAGCGGCATTAATTTGTGGCCAAGATCTTGTATTGATGATGGGAGAGTCGCAGCGCTGCGTAAAGTCTTCTCCAGCACATTATCCCAAAAATTCTCAATGAGGTTAAGGTCTGGAATGTGCGGTGGCCAATCGATGTGTGAAAATGATGTCTTATGCTCCCTCAACCACTCTTGCACAATTTGAGCTCGATGAATCCTGGCATTGCCATCTTGGAATATGCCCGCTGTGCCATCAGGGAAGAAAAAACCCATTGATGGAAAAACCTGCTAATTCGGTATATTGAGGGAGTCACATGACGTCAGTTTATGGTGAAAAATATTAACCCCATAGCGACCAATGACATACAGGGTACGTCCTACGAAAATATTCGCTTAGTGGCCAAAACGTACCCTATACGTCATGGCTTTAGGAGACTCTTCCTCCCTATACTCAGCTCTCTGGACCAGGGTTCCACAGTGGTTTGACTTCCTTAAAGTCAGACCACTGCTTTTATGGACACAGCCATCGCACTGAAATCATTGCCGGGCGCGATGCGTCAGTTTCAGGCGCTCCCTTGGCACCCCTCTCCCTCCCGATTGGGGGAGAACCAGCTTGAAGAGAGACAACGATGGAATGGTCGCAGTGTGAGCTATCCAGTGATGCCTCTTTTATCCCTGAAGTTTGGTATGCGATCCAGCACCATTCGGCACCAGATCAAGGACTTCTCCCAGAGGTGGCTGACATCTGGGATGCCAGCCAAGCCTCCAGAGCCCCCCTCTTCCACTAACTTCATAGCGCTTGCACCATGTTTGGTGTAAAAATCGCGTTTAAACATGATGAGCACAAAATGGTCAAAATAAGCTCAGCACACAGAGGTGAAATGGCTCAGCAGTGAAGGGGCTAAAAAGAAAAAACCATAAACATTGGTTATTTCTTTACTCAGGACAAAATTTTGAAACTAACGTCTATTAAGGCTAGGGACAGATGAGCGCATTTTCTGCGGCCACCGTCAAAATGTACGTCGATGCGTGCGCACGCATTTTTTCACGGAATACGCTTAAGTGGTCAGACGATGCGCAATTCTGGACGTATTTCATGACGATGGGGTGAAAAGAAGTCTAGGGAAATCCGGCTGTTTGAACGTTATGTTGGCCGCACACTAGCAGCGTCTGACGTCTCCTAATCACGCACACACGCTGCTATGCGGCCGCAGCGCACTCTGTACGTCAGTACCAGCGGTTTAACGTTCTCGAAAAAATGCGTTCATTTTCCACTTGCGTTGCGCGGCCGGACTTTTGTGCGACCGTACTTCGTATATTGGCTGTCATTGCCCGTCATCTGCTGCTAGTGCGGCCGTGATTATGTGCGCCAGAACGCGCGTTCGCACTGCCTCAGTCTGACCCTAGCCTTAGAGTCTTTTTTGGAAGTTGTAGATTTGGGGGTCAAAGCGAAAAAGTGGTGATTTTTCATATTTTTCATCATAGTTCATAATTTTTTTATAGTAAATTATATGATTTGATGAAAATAATGGAGAGAAAAACTGTATATAATATGTGTGGGTTCCATAAACGAGTAAGAGGAAAATTAGACCTAAACACAAACAGCGCAGAAACTTAAAAACAGCGGCTGGCAATTTCGGACAGACAATGGTAAAACCGCCTGGTCTCTATGGGGTTAATTACTGCAGTAACTATCCAGTGGAAGGCTCGCATATATTGGCTTAATTAAATCCAGGTGGTGACTTTTTTGGAAGTGTATATTTCTTTATTATCGACAAAACAAAGGTAAGTATTTTTAGTTCTTATAAAAGCAGGTGAAATCATCCCAGACTGAAAAGGTGGTAGAAATTGAAAGTATAGAATACATGCGCTGACATCTTCGTTATGTATTTAATTATACCCACCTGAGAAATACTAATACATTTTATGATTATCAGGGTTATCCAAAGAGCTCCGAATTGCTTGAGAAAGGTAACCGAACGCTGAAAATCAGCGTTCGGTTACCTTTCCTGGCCACTTGGCTATCCAGAGAGCAGGCAATTCGCCAAATCCTGGCGAATTGCCTGAACATACGGTGCCTGTTCGGTGCCTGTTCGAGGGCAGTGAAATCCCCATAGAGAAGCACTGCTTCGGCTATTCAGAGAACACAAACCAGCAGTGAAAGGTTCCCCTAATGCCCTGCCATTCGGTGGTTTAATTCGGCAAATTTATTCAGGAGAATCCCATAGGCTTCAATGTTAAAAATATTCCCGTTTTAATTCAATATCTAATAAACCGTTCATTATAAAATTCTGCAGCAAAGAGTCTCTTTATTTATAGATTTTTTAGGATACTTAAGCATTTTTCAGATTTTTTTAAAAGTCCGATTTTTTTTTTTTTTTTTTTCAGTTTACTTATTTTTTTTGTAACCGCCCTCTTTATTATCATTCTCTGGACCTCCTGTGAAAATTTCAGACATTTTCGCTCAGTAGTTTCTTTGCAAACAGCGTTTCTTTTTCCCAGATTCATACAAATGGTTTTTCTAATTTATTCACTGCCTCCTCTACGTCGCAGCTGCTTCGGCTCTGTGTGATTCGGCTCATGTTCGGCTTTTTCGAAGGTTAATCCAGATGTTTTTGCTTGTTTTCAGCGTGCATTCGGTGAGTTTTCGTCAGGTTTGCGGCAGCTTTTCCCTGCAATTCGGGGACCCTGTGGTGTTTGCTGAATACACCGCAGGGTCACCGAAATGCAATCAGCAAAAGGAACCGAATTGAAGAGAACGAAAAGTCACCGAACGTGCGGTGACTTTTCGAATCTCTTTGGATAACCCTGTCAGATACAAAAATTATATTTATTGGCTAATTTAAAAGTACAACCGTGTATAATACAGATTTATAATTTGATTTCCTTTTGTTATTTCTGCTAATGTTTATCCTACATTCGGGAAATGAACGTCTTTAATTTTTTCCTATAAAGACTGCATTGGAATGTCCATGTTTTTTATAGACATAAACAGGAAGTATGATTGGTTGAACTGGTTTTAAGTTCTTCAAGGTTGAAATTACAATCACTAAAGAAGCATTTGAATCGACGCTGAACCCCAAACTATAATAAAGATATGATTTTCTATTGGAGTTTAAAAAAGTGAACTATGCGTAAAATAATTTAAACAGAAGCACTTAATCCCTATCAAGGTTTTATTTCACTATTTACTTAAGGGCATTGCTTTTTTGTCATACTCTCCAAATTGATACTATCAGCTGTGTGTTGCTTTTATGTTGCACTTGAATTTGTGACTCCATTAAGTAATAAATAGATAAGCTTTAGAACAGAGAGCCCAGCACAGGGAGAACAAGATCCTGCAAAGACTGGGGCTAAACACAAAAACTGCAAAGCATGCAATGAACAAAACTACAGGATCCATAAATGCACAAAAATAAACTTTGTTAGACTAAATAATTGACACCATTAACCACTACAAAAAAAAACCAACATAAATAAGTCCATGTAAAATAACCCCTGAATGGTATTACAGACATAAGGGGTTATTCAGAGAGCACTGAAATTTCAGCAAAATATCGGTGTTCTCTCCTTCGGTGCACTCAGCACCCCAAACCAACGAAAAACCACCGAATCAATCCGAAAAAACACCCAATCAACCCAATAAACCGCTGAAAAAGTGCCAAATTGATCCGCTGAACAGAACGCCGAACGCATTCATAAAAAGCCGACCAGCTGCCGAACAGGGGTAAAATAAAAACACGCAACTTTTAGGCTAGGGTCAGACGAGCGCATTCTGTGCGGACTGTGCGTCCGTGGAAAACGGACATAGTTTCTGACTGACGACAAGGTAGTGGCCACACTGTCCGTTTTTGTGACTGACGCTTTTTGATAGATGTAGAAGGGAAAATAAATTAATATGAAAAACATTTTGTGCGTCAAAAATGATGGACGTCAAAAATGCAGTCCGTCTGACTACGTTCCATCACTCACACACAAAGCTATGCGGACGTGGCGCACGTCCGTTCTAGCGGTTTTACGTTCTTGCCTATCTTGCATCCGTTTGCCGTGTCCGTTGCGGACGCACTTCATGTGTAAGTCTCTATTGATCATACTCGTATGCTACCACGGACGTTAAAATGTGCAGCAACACAGACGTGAACACTGCGCTCATCTGACCCGAGATTTAAACGGCGTTTAAAAAACAAAATGCATGAAAATGCCTGGAAATAATATATGAGGTCCTGTTAATAACAATAAAATGATTTGTTACAGAATAAAAATAAAGATATGTAAAAAAAATCAAAATCAAAAATGTTGCTAAAAAAAATCCAAAAAATGCCTAAAAAAACCCCAAAAAATAGAGACTTTTTGCTGCAAATGAAAAGAATAAATGCACACAAGATGGTACAGCGCCACACAACATGGATCCACCACCACGACATAAAATGAAAAGTTTTACGGATATGTATATATATTCCGATTCCCTTATTCAAATGCATCATTTTTCATTGGTAGAGGACTTTTGTGAGATGCATGGCGATTAGTATCAAATCTGTATTTCTATACATCCTAAATATATGTGTTCCCTCAATCCGAGATACGCCGTGAGGAAAAGAATGCCAAAATTAAGCCTTACATTATGAACTGATATACGCGAGTTAAAGAAACGCGAACCGGAAGTAACCCAATGGCGGCAAGGAACGCAAATGGAACGCGGAAGTGAACTGCGCATGCGCAAGATGGCGACGCCCAGCGCAGAACGACCGAAAGGAAACTGAAAGCAGCAATTACCATCAACAGGACACATGGGGACATTTTAAAACGATTAATGGACACTATATAAGGACCTATGGGTCCAATACATTTGCTACCACCTGATGAAGCCGCTACTCCATGCGGCAAAACACGTTCTGGAGCATGTTTTTTTATCCCTGATCCTGTTGCTGCTGCGTTTATTTATTGGATTGAGGACGGTTTTCCTTTGGGTTTTCCTCCACCAGAATAAACCCATGAGCTACCCTTAAACTTAAATGTGAGTACAAAATCTCTGGAATACTATATTGAGAACTTTTGCAGATCTGCACAAGGAAAGTTCTTTTTTCTTCCTTCTCTTTACTACATGATCCCGGATAACACATTCCTAATAAGGTGGGGGTCACCTGAGAAGCATTTGAAGGCAATATACCCGCAGGCCTGGACCCACTCAGAACCAGTGATTAGGCTCCACACTTGTGAGTGGCATAATCTCAGCACTATCTTTACAGTTTACCCAAAACATTAACTGTACTGCACTATTATTGTTTATTATTTCTTCCATATATATACGAGAAATTCCAGGACCCCAGAAAGCATTATTTGCACCAATTCAGGTTATATATTTTTGAAAAGAATAAATGGTTGAAAAAAATAATTTGATAAAAATGTTGATTTTTTTTTTTACATTGAAACCTATGGAATTCACCTGCTTAGGCTAGGTGTGCCCGTACTGACATGCCTCCTGGCGTCTGTTGCAGCGTTGTGACACTAAGACGGGGCTGGGCAAACCTGGTAGCACTAGCGCGAGTTGCGTACACTTCAGCGGACGTGTTGCGGCTGTACTGAAAGCCTCCCCATTGAATGCTATGACTTGGGTTCAATAGGGCTGCAAAGCATGATCCTTGCAGTGCTGAGCGCACTAACTGCGCTCAGCGAGGTGGCCACACGGTGTCAGAGTAGAATGAACATCCATTCTCATAGATGTTTTTTCCGCTCTTATAAACATTCGTCTGACCTCGGCCTTATACCTGAATCTACCGAAAATCAGAGCATTTCGACAACTTTTTGCTGCTGTTCATGTCGTCTGAATAGATTAACCATTCCTTTTCTATGGGGAGTTTCACTGCTGCCGAAGATCACTGTATCTCGCTGGCAGTTCGCCAATATTTGGCGAATCGGCAGCTTTTTGAATAGCTGAATGGCCACAAAATTCAGTGCTCTTTGAATAACCTCTATAGTCACAAGTCCTATACATACAAAGTCATTAAGGCAGCCTGTGTAAAGTATAACAATATCCAAATAGTAAGTCCAAAGGACCGGCTATGTCTGTAGTCCCATTCAGGGATCGGCTGGTTATTTTACGTGGACTTATTTATGTTGTTTTATAGTGGTTAATGGTGTCGTTTATGTAGGCTAATAAAGTTTATTTGTGCATTTATTGATCCTGTATTTTTATTAGTTCTCCACTATGTACCGGCTGGATGGAGTAGAGGTAACATCACTGCTTTATAACCGTGGAGACACAGGTTTGAATCCTGGCAAGAGCACCTCTCCAGTAAGGCTAGAATCAAACGAACGCATTATTCGCAGCGACCGTCAAAAAGTGCGTCTGAACGCATTGATGTATTTTTTTCATGGAATGCACGAAAGTGGTCATACGATGCGCATTTTCGTGCGTGATTTGTTACGGATCCAAACCAGGAAACTTTGGGTGTCTGGACGTTATGTTGGCTGGACATGAGCAGCGTCTGACGTCTCCGAATCACGCACACTCGCCGCTATGCGGGCGCAGCGTACTCTGTACGTCAGTACTAGGGGTTCTACGTTCTCGAAAAATTGCGTTGCTTGCCGCCTGCGTTGCGCGGCCGGACTTTCGTGCGACCGTACTTCGTATATTGGCCGTCATTGCCCGTCATTTGCTGCTGCTACTGCGGCCGTGATTAAGTGCGTCTAAACGCACGTTAAAAATGCGTTAGTCTGACCCCAACCTTAGTGTCATTGGGCAAGACACCTAACGGGACATCCTTGAAAACGAGAGACATCTCAATGTATCCTTCCTGGTAAAATACGTTCTCAAAAAAAAAAGGATAATTTTTTTATCATTTTATTACTTGCCGAGTAGATGTTGCAAATATGAGCATAATTGACTAAGCAGGGTTTAGTCCTGCAGATTGCGTAAAGATAACGGTGAAACTGGTTAATGATGCTCAAGACAGACTTTAGAGCCGAAAACACCTTTGACAAATGTGCTACAAAGTTAATAATGATTTATAGTCTGTTATGAAACCCACTGCCGTACATGGTGAGGCCTTGTTAGAATACTGATGTACAAAGACAAAGTGCAGATACCTTCCGAACTAATTTGTGTCAATAGATAACAGCTTTGCGGTGCAATCTTGGCTGCAGACTAGCATAATAGCGTGCATGACATCTAACTAGCTGCTTGCTCGGGTTCATTACAGCTATATCAAATTTTCAGTTTTGTATGGACGCCTCGTGATTAAATTTAGTCTAAAATTGCGCAAAGACTTTCTACAAAAGGTAAAGCCAACCAAATAATCTTTCATACTATGTACTTCATGCAAGTCTGACACCCACATTGACCGCACTTTTTTTCTCTACCATGTTCATCTCTATAAAAAAATAATAAGCAAAAAAAATTACAACTTGTATTATTATAAACAATCTTTAGAAAATATTTTTTTAATTAATAAATTAGTTTGTAAAAGTCCTTAAAAAAATGGTTAATATAAAATTGTTTAAATAGTTTATTTTTAAAATATAATCGATTGCGTAAAAAATTGGGTCAAAAACCAACAATGAAACAAACAGGTAAAGCCAACCTAATAAAATATCCAACTATGTGCTCCATGCAAGTCTGACGCTCACATCGAGTTCACTTTTATATATACTATTTTTTCCATATATGATCCATAGGAAATAGATTTTTTTAAAGTGAAATTAGTCTGTAAAATCCTTTACGGGGTCAACATAATTTAGTTAAGAGTTTCCTTTTTAAAAAAAAATTCTATTACCTAAAGCAGCGCTCAAAATTTAAAGTTCTGAGCTACTAGCCAGGCCTTAAGAGGTGTGTTTAGGGGTGGAATTAAGGGCAGGGTAGGGGCTTGGTGGCCTACCCTGCCCTTAACTCCGCCCCTAAACACACTCTCTTAAATTATGTTAGGGAATGACACTGTTAAATGTTTTATTCCGATTAAAGTTACAAAAATAAAGATTTAGACCCCAGATACATGTATGCACAGACATCAGATCCCAGGTAAATGTATACCCAGACATCATACTCCAGATATATGTATACCCAGACATCAGATCCCAGGTAAATGTATACCCAGACATCAGACCCCAGATATATGTATACCCAGATATCAGATCCCAGATAAATGTATACCCAGACATCAGACCTCCTAAACATGCATATCCAGACATCACACCCCAGATACATGCATATCCAGACATCAGTCCCCAGATACATGCATTCTCAGACATTAGGCAGACAGAGTGCGGCTGATACCAGTAGAGAAACACCAGGGTACTTTGTGACCCAATTTTTTAAGAAATAAAGACAAAAACAGGTAAAATTAACCTGATATTTTCCCAGATTATGTGCTCCTTGCAAATCTGACAACTACATCAAGTTCACCTTTGCATTTACCTTTTGTAATTTTATAAAAAAGGATAACTAAAAAATCCAGACATTGCATTATTATATATGACCTTCAGAAACTAATTTTTTTTTAAAATAAAAATAGTCTGTAAAAGTCCTTTAAGGGGTTAAAATAACTTACTTTATATTGTTTTCTTTATAAAAAAATAATTACGAACTGCTTAAAAAAATTTGGGTCAAAAAATAACAAAGAAACAAACAGGCAAAACCAACCTAATAATTTCCCACACAATGTGCTTCATGCAAGTCTGACGCCCACATTGAGTGCACGTTTGTATTTACCATTTGTATCTCTATACATAGGATAAGTAAAAAATCCAGACCTTGCATTATTATTTCTGATCTTTAGAAACAAGGATTATTTAAATGAAATGAGTCTCTAAAAGTTCTTTATCCCCCTCCACTACCTAGCGATTTTCCAAAAAAAAAAAAAAGGTCAGAAACCTATTTTGTAAAATCATTTTTGATTAATTATAAAATAAGAAATATTTGAGATTATACCTATTGCATGTCTTAATATAAATAATGTGAGCTATTCCTATGGTTTAAAGTAGCTGGTGGAGAACCTGTGGAAACCAAAGCAGGTTTTATTTCTGGTATTGACTTTTGCCAGCTATCTATCACTCCAAAATCAGAGAAATTCGCACAACTGAAATAAATGCTGTTAATGTGTTTTACGTCACTGTTTCCCTCTATCTCCTAGTCAGATTATGGAAGATAATGATGATGATGATGATGATGACGATTAGGATGGTATTAATACAATTTGCAACACGTGTTGAATCAATAAAGTTATATTGATAATAACAATTCAAAAAGCACAAAACACAAATAATTTAAAATCTACAAACATAAACAAAAATGTATCATGAGAGAAATAATTTCTGATAATTTTTTCTACATGCATTAATTGGCCACATTGGTTAGATTCTAGACCATGAAAACGAATGCTCCCCAGGCAGGGAGCATGGACACAGATGGGCGTGGATCTGGTAGATTGTGGGAGGAGCTAAATTATCAATTCAGTCAATACAGTAAAGGCAGAATGCTAGTATGGGTGATCTAGCGATTTTTCTCTCTTCTATTCCTTCCTGACGAACCACTGGTTTTACACGGGTGAACTGAAAGATCTTTTGATCACCAGACCAACCCAGACCACCAGATATTTCCCAGTTTGCCCAGTGGGCAGTCAGAGTCTTGCATTCAACAATAGTTTAAACATTTTATCTCCCAGCAACAGTATAGACCATCATGCACTGGCATGCCCATTCTGAGCTGCGCAGTATATAGAAATCATGTTCTTTGCGGTTTCTGGCTGCCGGGCAATCATGGCAGATCAGCAAGTCAATTCCGGTGTTACTGGATGGGCGATGGCTATAGCAGTCTATTCAGCATTAAAATTGTAAAACACCTCTAATGATATATAAATTGTAAAAGTTTTAAAAGATGCACGCCATTCAAGACATTTGAAGCATTCCCACATTCAATATAGATTCAAGTTAAACAAAATATTCACTATTTCTAAAAGATAATATTTAGGATTTTGTGACAGAACAGATGTGTTTATATCTTATCTGTAACACATGTCAATATTTTTAAAAAAAGTAATTAAAAGACACTTCAGGAAAATGCCGTACGGTTATGTTTCCCTGGAAAATAAAAGCATGTGCCCGATATGTCACTCTGGTCCAGTTTCTTTCTCGATCTTGCAATCATTTGAGACCTGCTAATTCTCCCTGGGATTTCTCTGTCACCAGCAGCATCTTGATAATCTCCATACAAATGTTGTTTACTTGTTTTATCTGATAACAGAGCATTGTATCTTCTCTTTTCCCTTTATTTGGAAAACTTTTTTATATATTTATTATTATTTAGGCTAAATAGTGAATAACTTACTTTGCCTAATAAGTTCTGCAGATTTTTATGAACTATTATATAAACCAGGGTAATGAACTTTAACCTTTGAAAATAAGTTGCCTGGGCATATGCCCTTGGAGGGATAAAATACCTGTCGTTTGTTCAGCATACATTGCACCCGATTTCACTGATACATGATAGCAGGACATAAATATGAAAATAGTGGGTAAGCTGTGAAATCTTTTCCTCTGCCTAATACAGGCTCATTTACAAGTTTGTAGCTTTATTAGTGACCAGTTGTGTAATTGTTCTGAGTCAGAGCTAAAAACTGGCAGCAACATTACTTGTTCCCCCTGGTTTCTCCCCAGGGTTCTATAGCACTCCAAAGCACAAGCCTATTTATTTATTTATAAAGGATTTTACCAGGAAGGATACATTGAGATTTCTCTCGTTTTCAAGTATGTCCTGGGTTCAAGAACATTGAATTGTTACAGAAATACAAAGTAGTAAAATGCAAGATATTAACACAAAACCAAATATACAGATTAACAGAAAATAAATATGTAGAAAATATAGTCACTAGGTTATTTGTTTACAGGCGCATTCTGTATATAGTCACTATGTTACATGTTTACAGGTGCATTCTGTATATAGTCACTGTGTTACATGTTTACAGGTGCATTCTGTATATAGTCATTATGTTACATGTTTACAGGTGCATTCTGTATATAGTCACTAGGTTACATGTTTACAGGCGCATTCTGTATATAGTCACTATGTTACATGTTTACAGACGCATTCTGTATATAGTCACTAGGTTACATGTTTACAGGTGCATTCTGTATATAGTCACTGTGTTACAGGTTTACAGGTGCATTCTGTACATAGTCACTATGTTACATGTTTACAGACGCATTCTGTATATAGTCACTATGTTTCATGTTTACAGGTGCATTCTGTATATAGTCACTATGTTACATGTTTACAGGTGCATTCCGTATTGAGGTATGTTAACAGGGAGCTCTTAAGGGACTTTAGACTGGGGGAAGATTTGATGGTGTCTGGAAGGTTTTTCCATAATTGTGGTGCTCTGTAGGAAAATGAGGATCGAGACACTTTCTTTTTGTATTGTGGTATTGCAAGTAAGGTGCTGGTCCTGGATCAGAGGTTATAGGATGAGGGAACTTCTGGGGGAAGCAGTATATTCAGGTAGGGTGGCAGCTTCCCAGAAAAGCTCTTAAACACCAGGATGGAAAGGTGAAGGATGCGTCTAGATTCCAGCGATGGCCAGTTTAGTTCTTTTAACATGTCACAATGGTGGGTCATAAAGTTACATTGTAGCACAAAGTGGCAAGTTCACCTGTCAGGTAGTGCACCCCTTACATGGAATTCTAAAATCGGAGATACTCCACAAAACGTAATTTCCAGATCCGTATTTAATAATTGTGGATCAGGTGCGCTCCGTACATAAGTTGTTGATCTGGAACCGAGCTCCCAAGCGATGCAGCAGACCGAGGCACATGCTGAGAGCCTCTGGGAATCTCACTTACTCTATGCATCATGCCCTCGAAGAAAGGCTTCAGAGCACTCCCAGTATTTGTACACGGTAGAGGAAGGAGATTGCAGCTCTTCCAATGTAATCTGCTTCCTCTAAAAATAAATTGGATTCTCCTGGATTCCAAAATCAGAACAACTCCAAAATCTGGAATTCTCAGGGTCCCGAGCATTCATGATAAAAACTGTCCAACCTGTAAATAATCTCAAGGGATTACATTGTGCCAGGTGGAAGGACACTAGAGAACTATTTTTTCTCCATGTCTTTCCTTTATGGTGAGAGGGCAGGTGGTGGGCCGCCATTCTCTTGAACATGAGATGAAGTAAATCCTTTTATTTTTTTTATTAATTGCAAAATTACTTAACACCAGCTTCTGGGAGTGGTAATATGATGCACAATTGAATAATAAGTGACTCTGAATTCTTCATTAGTCAATAGTTACCATTATATTTGAGTTCCTATACAAAGTATAGTAAGCATAAGTGTAATGACCATAAAATGTGATCCTCAACAGGAGTTTTGCCTCAACGTGGAAATGCAACCGAGCTGTTAACCTGTACAAGTGTGGACGTTAGAGTAAATCAGGAGTCAGCAGCCCAGGCTCCTAGAGATGTTTTGGATCTACATCTCCCATGATGTTCAGCTACTCATCAGGCTAGCGGATTCCCATGGAAAATGTAGTCCAAACCACTGGAGGGTCAAAGTTGCCGACCCCTGGAGTAAATGGCTCACTTGTATATGTCGATGCCCCAACTGGAATCAGTTCCATGCATTCTATTTGTGTCATTTCAGTCAAAAAAAGAAGTTGTTTGCTTTATATAACACCCCACTTGTAATACAAGAAAAAACCTTATTTGAATAAACAACAAAAAGCTATATAGGCCAATTTATTGTCACTTGTGAGAGAAGTGGAGCAGCAGTGAGAAGTGAAACGGAATATGTGAATTTGCAGGCTGTTTCGTGGTACTTGAAATGTTATGAAGTGATACTCTCGGTCTGACAATGTGTTTCATTACGTTTTTGCATAAAGAAAGACACTTCTAGTTTACAAAATGGAAAAATAGAACAGGTTAAAAAAACACATAAGAACAATGGTAAAAAGGACAGGAGTATATCTTTTAACAAATACATGTAGCAAGAAATAATCAAGAGTAAACAATTATTGAAAGAATTATGTATCAGTGTTATTTATAAGCTTTGAATGCCATGATGCAAATTTATTTTGGTTTTATGGAGAATACTGATATGTAGCGTTAGGATTTGTTTTATAGTGCATTAAAATATCTTAATATACATTAAAAAAGGTTATTATTAAAGAGTTCTGGCAGTATATTCCTGTTTTTGTATGTGTTTCTTACCAGTTTTAACACATGTTCCTTTCACCCCCAGATTTATCCCATCACTCCACTTGTGGGGGTGAAGTTTGACAGCCTTGCCTTAGTGTGTCTCACGTCATCTTCCATTACCAAATGATGCTTTTTTCCTCAAGCTCTCGTCATGTCTTTCCTCCTCATTGTGTCTCTAGCCCCGCTTTCTCTTACTATTTATGTATTTGTCCCATTTGTTTCGTGTTACAGTTAAAGTTACAAGTATTTATGAAGTGCCAAGCCCCATAGTGTTGCACAACGGGTGAGACAAAACAACAAATATTAATTTAAGTTAAACAAACAAAACGGTAGAAGATAGGAACCTGCTCAATAGCTGATGATCTAAGGGGAGAGAGGTGACAAACTAGGTAAGGTTAAATAGCAGAGTATGTGAAGTAACGGGGTACATAGGGAGTTGAGGAAGATGACACAAGAAATATACAGGGGGGATTATGGAGTGAGCCGATAGGCTTCACTAATGTAATGTGTTTTCAGAGACTTCTTGATGGACTGGAGAGACAGGGAGAGTCTAATGTTGCGGGGAGGGAGTTCCATGAAAAGAGGGCAGCTCGGGAGAAGTCCTGAAGGCGAGAGTTGGGGGTGTGGGTACAAGGAGATGATAAAATCAGATCATTGGCAGAGAAAAGTGGACATGATGGGATGTACCTGTTAATAAGGGAGGAGATGTAGGTAGGGGCGCCGTTATGGAGAGCTTTGAACGTGAGAGCTTTGAATTGGATTTTAAAGGAAACCGGGAGCCAGTGTAGAGATTGATAAAGGGGCGAGGTGCGGGATGTGCGGTGTGAGAGGTACACTCTGTGTGGGTTGTGAGGTGTGAGTTGTGAGGTGTGAGAAGTATGTGAAGTGATGTGGGAGAGGTGTGGGATGTGAGGTGAGAGTGGTACGAGATGTGAGGTGTGAGAGGTACGGGATTTGAGGTGAGAGTAGTGTGGAATATGAGGTATGAGAGGTACGAGATGTGAGGTCTGAGAGGTACGGGATGAGAGGTGCGGGAAGTGAGGTAGATGAGCCTGGCACAGGCATTCATTGCAGAAAGCAGGGAGAGAATCTGCGATCTCTTAAAGCCAGTCTGAAGGTGGTTACAGCAGTCGTGGTGGGACACTCTCTAATTGATATCCTTATCTCATTATAATTGCACTTTGCTATCTCATATTCGCAACACTCAAAGCAAGGCCAGGTGGGAGTACTCTGTTGACTATTTCTCTCCCTGACATGTGTCTTCTTTCATCAGTGAGAAGCCATCAGCTATATTAGACTGGTACATACACATATATGTTTAATTTCTATAGACAGAGAGCTTATTGTCTTTCATTCTTGGTCTGACATGAGAAGACCTCCCGTTACATAAGTAAGCAACCCACAGCAAAAGAAGCCATTAAGCCAAATCTGCCACTCTTCATCATCAAACATCTATGATCGTTTCTGCTTATTATGCACAGGGCAATATTTCTCACAACTGGCCCCAGCCATAATTTGATCTTCAGGTACTGCTATGTCATAATTAATTCCTACCACTCCCAAAAATCATAACCCTCCATCCTACTGTCACATCTCATAGGTGTTAAGTCCCATGTGTCAGTTTGGTTGTCACCTTTATTGAACTTCATGGTGATCCGCCAAGGCACGTAAAAATGAACCTTTTAATAAAAATGATCCACAGTCAAATATAATTACTTCTCAAAGAAGATTTTTTGACGCAGGCCTCTATCCTATTAAGCCTATAAGCCGTCAATTAATTTACATCTTTATTATTTGTCTGAAAATGCCCAGCACTAAGCTGAAATAAATTGCATGCAATCTATTCATCAAAGACAAAACGCCAACATGCAAATGGTTTCCAGCTAAACCCATGGTTGTTCTTGCCACTTCCAAGGCCATTTCAAATTACAAAATTTAATAATTACATATTGCATGTTCTAACTTTTGTTCCTCAAATCAGGGAATATATTGTGTTTTTTTTTGCATTAACTAAAATGCTTTTTTACTAATTTTAGTTTCAGTGTGAGCGACCGAGATGTCAAGTATTCTTATTAAAAATATTTACTGGAGCATAAAATATCCAATTAGTAATTATGCTTTTCATATTAAAGATCAATGAATGTACTATTATTTAAAGTTGTATTTTCTTGAAACCGTTTAAAATGGCAGAAACACTTCAATAAAGATTTATTCGGACAATCGTTCTGTTTTAGACAGGAAATAGTACTTTTTTAAATATATATACAGGGTTATTCAAAGAGAATAGAAAAGTCACCGCACGTTCGGTGACTTTTCGTTCTCCTCAATTCGGTGTGATTTGGCGATCCCATTTCGGCGACCTTGCGGTGTATTCAGCAAGCACCACAGGGCCGTCGTAGTGCAGGGAAAAGCCGCCGAAAACCTGTCGAACACTCACTGCAAAACCCAGCGAACACACACCGAAACCCGCAAAAACATTTGGATTAACCCTGCCGAAGACGCCGGAAAAACTCGAGCAGGAGCTGATCACAGCGCAGAGCAGCCGCAGGAAAAACCCGACACCGCAGACGAATGGAGTGGAAAAAAAAAACAGTTTGCTTGATTGTTTGAAAAGTGAAACGCTGTTTGCAAAGAGACTACTGAGCGAAAATGTCTGGAATTTACACATAAGATCCAATGAATGATAATAAAAAGGGCTGTTACAGGAAAAAGAAAAACGTTTAAAAATAATAATAAAGAAAAAATAATCGGAAAAGATTTTTTGCAAAAAAATCCCCAAAAATGCTTAATAGATCCTAAATCTATAAATATTGAAATGTAAATTGATTATAATCAACAGTTTATTAGATATTGAATATTTTTAACATTGAAGCCTAAAAATATTATTTTTTTTTACTGCAGGATAAAAAAATAAACGGTTTATTAGATATTGGATTAAAACGGGAATATTTTTAACATTGAAGCCTATGGGATTCGCCTGAATAAATCTGTCGAATGAAGCAACCAAATGGCAGGGCATTTCGGCAACTTTTCACTGCTGGTTTGTGTTCTCTGAATAGACGAAGCTATGGGGATTTCACTGCCCTCAAACAGGCACCAAACAGGCACCGTATGTGCAGGCAATTCGCCAACATTCGGCAAATTGCCTGCTCTCTGGATAGCCGAATGGACAGGAAAGGTAACTGAACGTTGATTTTCAGCGTTCGGTTACCTTTCACTAGCAATTCGGATCTCTTTGAATAACCCTGATAATCATTCAGATCTGGACCTATCCAGCCAAAGTTTTCTAGAAGACATATACAAGTCTTTGGTGACTAATCTAAGGGGTTTTTCAGAGAGAGCCGAATTGGCTCCAAAATTGCACCAAACAGTGAATTTCCCCATACGGTGCAATTTCGTGGCCATTCGGCTATTCAAAAAACTGGGAGTTCGCCATTCAGATTATGAGTGAAAAGTGTTTGGAGACTACACAGACCTTCGATGTTTAAATGGAACAATAACAAAAATGTCGTCTTGGTTTGTACAAGTTTCTTTGAAAAAAAATTGGTTAAAACTGGTTTAGCATTTGGGTCGATGATGTTCTCCTTTATCTGTTGACTTTTTTTTTTTTTTGAGAAAGTATTTTACCAGGAAGGATATATTGACATTTCTCTCATTTTCAAGTATGTCCTGGGTGGCGAGTATGTACCGTTAGGTGTCTTGCCCAAGGACACTTATTGCTGGATAGGTGCTCTTGCCGGGATCGAACCTGTGTCTCCACAGTCTCTCTCCACGGTTATAGAGCAGTGATGTTACCTCTACTCTACCCAGCGGCACTTTGCCTGCAGTGTTAGCTGCATTTATACACTTTGGGCTATAGTACAATCCAGACGCTAAAACAGAAGAAAAACCCACCTGCGGCTGGTTTCTCCTTAGCGTCCCTGTTTTAGCGTGATATTACGGTGCATGCGCTAAACCAGGAGCCTTAGCGCTGCCGCAGGCATCCCCATCATGGAGCCCATAGGACTCTATTGAGGCTAATGCTGCCGGTCACATGAGGTGAGATCCTCCAGCTCGGCGTTGTGATTCATAGAGGGAGAATGGGGGACTTTTTTCTCCCAGACGCTCTCTGCTCCCTGCTGCAAGAAGAAGCGGATCAAGCCACCGTTCTCGCCGCGGGATGAGAGGGGAGTATCTGATTTCTTTTGCTGCCCTTTTTAGCTGGTGTTAACTGATTTTGCAGAAGCGGAATCAGGTAGCAACAGGTCCTAGCTGTGAGTAACTTTTCAGTTTCAGGATTACCAAGTCCTAACGCTGATTAACACTCTGCGCTCCCCATATTAAGCATAGGGAGCGCAAAGTACAGTGAACTTGCGCAGAAAAGCGCAAACTCCTGTAGCGCTCACTCCCGGAGGAGCCGCTGAAAATGAACCACGGGTCAGTCTCCCCGCACTAGGGAATAAATATACTCCAACACGCTGGACAGTTTTACAATTTAAAAGGTTTACTAAAAGGTTTGCAGCTCTTAAGACACGGTATATGCAGGAAGATTTACAGTACTTTCGTAACACGATAAACGCGTAGCGGTAAAAGAAACGAAAACACGAGGGCTTCGTATTTTCGGAAAAAAAAACCCGACCGAGCAGAAAATTAAAAGATACGAAATTCGAGGAAAAACCGCGTAGCGGGACACAATAAAATACACAGTTCTCGTATCACGGTGAACGCGCAGCGGGAACAAAAAGAGGAAAAATGTTCGGAATGTAACTTTAACTTTGCCCCCTTGTCCCGGTTCGGAAAAGGAAAATGAGTCCTGCACAGGTTAAGTCCCAGAACATGAGGTGATATGTATTTGTGTGTGTAGGGTACCCGGGTACTTCTCAACTGGCCAGTGAGTTTACTTTAGCGATGTCTTCGACTAGTCAGTTGGGGCCCTGTGGGTTTTAGAAGGAAACAGCAGCGTACGCTCTTATTTAAACACGGCCTTGGGGCCTCTCACCCATCCAGCGCAAGCTTTAGATTCGGCTGGCCCAGGACGCCTCTCCGCTCGATGTTGCCGGGGATGCCGACCACCGGATCTGTTGTCTGGCCCTCTGTCTGTCAGCCGCGACTCATCCAGCTTACCGCCTGCTCCCCGCTTCGATCGACCGCGGTACTCCTCACTCCTGGGGTCTTCTCTCCTTCAGCTGCACTTGAATAGCATAGAGGGTGAGGTCTGTGTCCCGCAAGCTGAGTGAGCCAATCCTGAAAGCCCGATCCACTCTGTCTGCGCTCCGGCCTATCTTTGGTCTCTCTCTTTACTTTGTGCATCCGCTCTCCTTGACTCCCTGGCGCGCTCTGCCTGTTCTCCACGAGGTGCAGGATGTACAGCTCTCCACAAACCCACCCACTTCCTGTTTCTTCGCAAAGCATGCATGGACATGTAGTTCAAGTGTCCAGGGTCTTTAATCGTGATAGTCTCCATCTTGTGGCCAAAAATGGGTACTGCCACAGTAAACTTTAACACATCGCTACACTCTCCCCCTCCTAGAACTCTTGGGTCTCTCCAAGGAGGTACAACAGTTACATTATCTTTTTACAATTTGCACACAGTTTATACAGCATACATGCAGTGGGTTAGAAACACTTTCTCAAGCTGATTCATGTTCTGGGCTACCTCAGCTAACAAGCAGACACTTCGGGCAATCTCTGCACAGTGGTGATGGCCTCTTCAGTGCTATGTCCGGGTGAGTCATAGGTAAGACGCTGGGGCGGCCGAATAGAGCGTTTTTGTTCAGGCTCCCTCCGTTCCTCTTCAGGTGGAAGTACTATGGGCGTTGGCTCAATTTCTCTTTCTATCACTGGAGCAGACGTTTCTTCAGAGTATGATCCCTCCAGTGAAGGCATAGAACCGTAATCACCTGAATAAGCTTCCGGAGCTACCGGGATCCCCACAGCCTCAGGGGCTTCCCACTGAAATTCAAGCGGCTCAGAGATATCAACAGTCTCAGGGACTTCCAACAAGAATTCAGGAGCCTCAGGCCTCAAATTACTCTCCCATCGTTCCGGAACTGAGGTAATCTCTTCAGGCTCCGGTGAACGTATCCAGTCCAGACAGAAACTTTCTTCCTCACTGTCCTTTCGCTCTCTTCGACAGCCCGGGTCTGTTGAGACCGAGTAACAGGAGGGACACGTGGAGCACGCGGATTCGCCGGAGGAAGTTCGTTTTCCACTGGTACCCTCACAGCCTCTCTCAATGGTAACAAGTGATTTCGGTGCCAATTCTTGAGGGGACCAGCCTTTCCATCAGGGCGAATCTGATACACCGGCAGACCTGGCAGTTGTTTGCAAACAATGTAAACCTGAGAACTCCATCTATCCGCCAGCTTGTGTCTCGCAGCAGCACCCAAATTCTTCAACAGAACCCTATCACCGGGTTGTAAATCCTGTACTCGAACCTTCAGATCATAGTTCTTCTTGTTCCTTTGCTCCCTGTTACCTGAAGTCAAACGAGCCTGTTCAAACGCAGAAGCCAGATTCTTCCGAAGTCTATCCACATAGTTTTTATGAGAAGCTACCGACGTCTGGTCTAGAGATAACCCAAATGCCAAATCAACCGGCAGTCGAGCTTCTCTTCCGAACA
This sequence comes from Leptobrachium leishanense, assembly GCA_009667805.1. Lineage (NCBI taxonomy): Eukaryota > Metazoa > Chordata > Amphibia > Anura > Megophryidae > Leptobrachium > Leptobrachium leishanense. The sequence goes on from CM019069.1 coordinate 25,510,046, forward strand.
TAAGACGGTACGGTGAATATCCAGTGGCATCACTCTCCGTACTGTTATATGCATGCACCAGAGTAGCTATGTGACGACTCCAACTCTGCTTCTCCACATTAGACAAGGTCCCCAGCATATTTAGCAGCGTGCGATTAAACCTTTCAGGCTGAGCATCACCTTGAGGGTGGTATGGCGTAGTTCGAGTCTTTTGAATTCCCAACAACTCCAGCAATTGCCCGACCAATCTACTTTCAAAGTCTCTTCCCTGATCAGAGTGTATTCTTCTTGGCAGGCCGTAATGAACAAAGAACTTTTCCATCAGCACCTTCGCCACTGTCGGAGCGCGTTGGTCTTTGGTAGAAAAAGCTTGGGCATAACGGGTAAAGTGATCAGTCACTATCAGAATGTTCCCTTGCCCACTAGCATCCGGCTCTAAGCACAGGAAGTCAATGCACACCAAATCCATGGGTCCCTGACTCTGTAGATGGCTCATTGGAGCAGCTCGGGTTGGTAGAGTTTTCCTCTGAATGCACCTCAGACAGGAATGGCAATAACTCTCAACTTCAGCCCTCATGCAAGGCCAATAAAACCTATCTCGCACCAACTTAAAAGTTCTCTCCGCACCCAAATGTCCATGCTCATCATGTAATGATCGCAACACACTCTCCCTGTGTTTAGTGGGGAGAAATAACTGTTGAATCTCTTCGGAATTGGTCGAGGGGCCCCTTCGGTAGACCACCCCATCCAACATCTTCAACCGCTCCCACTCTTTGTAAACCAATCTGGCTCCATCCGGGGAATTGGTTAACAGAATCTCTCGCTGGTTTGTAGTCAGGGCCTTTATGGTCAATGCAATCAAAGGGTCTCTAGCTTGATCCGCTTTCAAATCCTGCTTGGAAAAGGTAGGTAGATTTTCATCCCTCAATTGCGTAGGGTTACAGTAGAACTCAGGAACAGCCGCGGCCATGACTCCTATGGCCTCCGCTTCAACTCCTCCCTTGACCCGGCGTTCTGTTCCTTGACACAAAGCTTGCACCCCGTCTGGAGTTACCTGAGTCCATTCTGTAGTGTAGGGTCTTCTCGACAGAGCATCAGCATCTCGATTGTTCACCCCAGGGCGATACTTCAGGCTGAACCGAAACCCTGACAGAGCGGCCAACCACCGATGTCCCGTTGCGTCCAGTTTCGCAGTAGTAAGAATATAGGTGAGAGGATTATTATCCGTCTTGATCACGAACTCAGCTCCATACAGATAGTCTTTCAACTTGTCCACCACTGCCCACTTCAAGGCTAGGAACTCCAGTTTGTGAGTAGGATAGTTCTTCTCAGAAGGCGCAAGGCTCCGGCTCACATACGCCACAGGCCTCAGCAATCCATCATACTCCTGATATAGGACTCCTCCCAGACCTTCTCGGCTGGCATCCACATGTAGTTCATACGGCTTGTGAGGGTCCGCATAGGCCAGAACAGGAGCTCGGGTTAGATTCTCTTTCAGCTTCACAAACGCACCTTCACATTGACTAGTCCATTCACCTTGTATGGACTCTTTAGCTTTCCTTGGTCCTGGAGCGGAGGGGTTTCGGTCAGAGACCTTACAGCCTTCTTCGGTGGTTTCTTTCTGTAGGAGTTTGTTCAGCGGCTGAGCTATCTTTGCAAATCCTCCCACAAATCTTCGATAGTATGAGCAGAATCCAAGAAAGATCTAAGTTCAGTGACGTTTCGAGGTCTAGGCCAAGAAGCTACGGCCTCCAACTTTCGAGGATCTGTCGAAACACCTTCTGCCGAGACTACGTGTCCCAGATATGTGACTGAGGGTAAACAGAACTGGCATTTCTCCAGAGACAATTTCAACCCCTCTTCATGGAGCCTCTTCAAGACCTTCTCCAAACGTTGCTCATGCTCCTCCAGAGTCTTCCCGAACACAATTATGTCATCCAGGTACACTAACACTTCGATTAGATTCATATCCCCGACTGTCTTCTCCATCAACCGTTGAAACGTGGCTGGAGCTCCCGTCAGACCTTGAGGCATTCTATTGAACTCAAAGAACCCCAGTGGACAAATGAACGCAGTTTTCTCTTTGTCTTCAGGGTGCATCGGTATCTGATGATATCCGCTTCGAAGGTCTAGTACACTGAACCACTTTGCTCCAGACAAACACTGTAAGGCATCTTCAATCCGAGGAGTGGCGTATTGGTCGGGGATGGTTCTTCGGTTCAGGGTGCGATAGTCTATGCACAAGCGGACAGAACCATTCTTCTTCCGGACCAGCACTATTGGAGATGCATATGGGCTCCTGGACTCTTGAATCACATTGGTTCTCTGCAACTCATTTAGCTGTTCTCGCAGATCATCCAAGTCTCCCAGCGGAACTCGCCTTGACCTTTCACGAAACGGCTTGTCTTCTTGCAACCGAATGCGGTGTTCCGTACTCTTAGCCAGGCCCACATCGAACTCATCTTTCGAGAATAATTCTTTCCACTTTAGAACTTGAGACTGAAGACGTTTCTTCCACTCAGGTGAGATGGGGGCGTCTTTAGGGTAGAATCTTTCATCCGAAATCTCTTTATCCACTCCCCCTCCTAAATCAGTGGAGAGGGGTGTAGCAGACTCTACTTGCCCGATAGGCATTCGTGCTTTAAGGACTACTGGAGAATCTGTCACATTGCACACACTGACCGAGACTCTTCCTCGTGTTCTCTTCAAGGCTTTTGTGGAGATTATTTCAGGAATTACTTCGACTCCGATTTCACTCCCATGACTGACATCGGTTCCCAGCACCACATAGGGGCCTGGTTGCGATCCGTTCAACTTGACTGAAACCTGGAAGCTCGCTACTTCTCCTGCTTGCAGAACCTTCTCTGTCCCACCCAGTCTCCACAGTCTTCCCACCTCAGCAGGTGCTTTCCGTTCTTCAACCATCCTCTGATAGACCGGTCGTAACATGGGGTGCACTCCTTGAGTTGACCCTTCTTCCACTACGATGGGGGTCAGGAGACGCCGCACTAGGTCCGTGTTCGTCCCCACTATCAGAGAGCTTCTGTTTGCACCCGAGGGTCGGGGGCACACAATGGCCAAGGCGTCACAGCCCCCAGACTGTCCGATGACTTCAGATCCGATCTCCAACCTTACTTGCAGATACCCGTCATAAGGGAGTTTCTCAGTGCCGATACCCCATATTTCCAAATCCTTCAATTCTTGCAGAGGAATGTGCTTTAAGTGTTTCTCATAGAAGTCTTTATAAATCAAAGTCACTTGAGCCCCTGAATCTAACAGAGCTTTGGTGTAGACTCCCTCCACTTGGATTGGCACAATCGGAGAAGGACCTATCAGCTGGTCAGGAAACTTGGTGGAGGTATCCGGACGCTTAGACCCAGTTTGCTGGACCCTGGCCTTTTTCTTGGCCCGTGCAGGTTTTGGGTGTGCATTGCCTCCCCATGACGTAGACCCGGATGCTAAGGGAGTGACTCTTTCCATTCTGGCAGGCTCAGCAGTTGGCTTGACTTTGGGCCTCTTGCCCTCTTAGTTTTAAATTGGTTCTTGGAGCGAGATTCAACTTCTGGGCACCTAGGTTGCTCCTTTACTGGTGCCCTCTGGCGTTTCCCGCTGGTGGAGTAGATAACAGTCCCTCTAGGGCTTTCAGCAGCCACTCAACTTTATCCTTCTCAGGCTTCCGGCCTTTACACTGCGCACGGAAATGGCCCATTTCTCCACAACCGAAACATCTCTTCCTCGAAAGTGGAGACACGGTTGCTTGTTGCGGTTCTGATAAGAGATTTGAACCAGACGCCACGGCAACTTCAGTCGTCTGCATACCTGTTAGGAACTTTTGCATTTCCCCCTGCATCTCGGTCACCTTCATCAACACCCTGCACAATTCAGCGTGCGCTTTCTGCAGTTCAGTTTGAGCTTCCTGTACCTTCTTTACAGTCTTGAACAACTCGCTTCGTTCAGAAGAGTTCGATTCTTTAGCAGCCTTTTCGACGAATTTAAAACCGACTAACTGCTCCTGTTCATCCAGGTCAGATCCATAGGTGTCTAACGAGTCGTTTTCAGGCTGCAGACCGTCGTTATATCTTGCAGGTTGTGCATAAGCCCTTTCTCCCCGCCTGAAGGATTTCTCTTCCAGCAGAGCCTCCTCCTCTCGTACAACTCGGATCAGTTCCAGGTACTTCAACTCTTGATTGACTGCTCTGCTTCTCAGCTGCATCATCACCGGATCTAACGGTTGAGAGCCCCTCAGGATCTGCTTTATTCGTATCTTATCTACGTCAGCCGGTTTGGCCCCTTTCTTGAGGAGTATTTGGTGCAGAATCTTATCCAAGCGCCGCATGTAATCAATCATTCTCTCACCTCTCTTCTGATAGGTGTGTTCGTACTGATATACTAGTTCCGCTGCCTTTTCTGTTCGCCCAACACTTCTTCAAGAACGTTCAGATAATCCAAAGCAGTACAATCTTTTCTACTCAGTTTTAGGTTTCTCACCGCTTCTGACGCAGGTCCCTTTAAACTCTCGGTGATCCTTTGCTTTTTCTGGGCCTCAGGGACGTCCCACTCATCCAGTGCCTGCATCGCCTGTTCCACCCATTCCTCAAAGGTTTCTTCTCCCGCCGGAGTTGGTACATTTCCTGTAAAGTTCCTTAACCGTCGATAACCGAAATTAGTGTGAGGAGGGCTTGTTTTCTGACATTTAGCCAGCAAATCTCCAATAGCCACGATAAATTCAGGCCCGATCATGGCCAACGGACTGGGCGCGGGAACACTTTCGGCTTCGCCACGTGGCGCACTTGGCTGAATCAGTTGGACTTCCACCTCATCGGTCAGCTCCACGCTCGCGCCCCGAAAACATGCTGGAATACCTTTTCTCCATTCGAGAAGAACATGCGTGTGAGAGGTATCTGGGTTTTTCTTAATGTCCAGAATTAACCCCCGATGATCTGGTGCTAGCGTGGCCACGGCCTGGCGAATCTGATCTTCGGCCCAAGTGTCTGCAGGAATATCCATGACTATGCAACATGCTAACTGACTACTGTGCTCCCCACACCATTCGGCAGCAGTGTCTGGATCCATATTTAACCCTTTAGATGCGGTTTTTCCAGAGACTGAATCCCGGAAACGAGCCCCCACGTGTAGCGCTCACTCCCGGAGGAGCCGCTGAAAATGAACCACGGGTCAGTCTCCCCGCACTAGGGAATAAATATACTCCAACACGCTGGACAGTTTTACAATTTAAAAGGTTTACTAAAAGGTTTGCAGCTCTTAAGACACGGTATATGCAGGAAGATTTACAGTACTTTCGTAACACGATAAACGCGTAGCGGTAAAAGAAACGAAAACACGAGGGCTTCGTATTTTCGGAAAAACCCCGACCGAGCAGAAAATTAAAAGATACGAAATTCGAGGAAAAACCGCGTAGCGGGACACAATAAAATACACAGTTCTCGTATCACGGTGAACGCGCAGCGGGAACAAAAAGAGGAAAAATGTTCGGAATGTAACTTTAACTTTGCCCCCTTGTCCCGGTTCGGAAAAGGAAAATGAGTCCTGCACAGGTTAAGTCCCAGAACATGAGGTGATATGTATTTGTGTGTGTAGGGTACCCGGGTACTTCTCAACTGGCCAGTGAGTTTACTTTAGCGATGTCTTCGACTAGTCAGTTGGGGCCCTGTGGGTTTTTGAAGGAAACAGCAGCGTACGCTCTTATTTAAACACGGCCTTGGGGCCTCTCACCCATCCAGCGCAAGCTTTAGATTCGGCTGGCCCAGGACGCTCTCCGCTCGATGTTGCCGGGGGATGCCGACCACCGGATCTGTTGTCTGGCCCTCTGTCTGTCAGCCGCGACTCATCCAGCTTACCGCCTGCTCCCCGCTGATCGACCGCGGTACTCCTCACTCCTGGGGTCTTCTCTCCTTCAGCTGCACTTGAATAGCATAGAGGGTGAGGTCTGTGTCCCGCAAGCTGAGTGAGCCAATCCTGAACCCGATCCACTCTGTCTGCGCTCCGGCCTATCTTTGGTCTCTCTCTTTACTTTGTGCATCCGCTCTCCTTGACTCCCTGGCGCGCTCTGCCTGTTCTCCACGAGGTGCAGGATGTACAGCTCTCCACAAACCCACCCACTTCCTTTTCTTCGCAAAGCATGCATGGACATGTAGTTCAAGTGTCCAGGGTCTTTAATCGTGATAGTCTCCATCTTGTGGCCAAAAATGGGTACTGCCACAGTAAACTTTAACACATCGCTACACTCCGAATCGCTAACAGGATTTTTAACCCATTAGCGTTTGGATTGTATTATAGTGTGCCTGCGCTTGAGGAACCAGAACTAAAGTTAACGCTCAAACAAGGGAACATTATTGTTAGCGGTATGAATGTAAGATGGCCCTATAGGGGTTATTCAGAGAGATCCGAACTGGCCCCAAAATTGCACCGAACGTTGAATTTACCCGTACGTGCAATTTCGTGGCCTTTTGGCTATTCAAAAAGCAGTCAGTTCACCAAATTTTGGTGAATTGCCACGAAATACAGTGATCTTCAGTAGCAGTGAAATCCCCATAGAGAATCAATGCATAGAAAAGCAATGGTTAATCTATCGAGAGACACCAAACAGCAGAGAAATATCAATGAAATGCCCTGATTTTTAGTGGTTTCATTCGACAGGTTTAATCAGGCGAATCCCATAGGTTTCCATGTAAAAAATATTCCCCATTTTTATTAAATATTTATTCAACCATTTATTATTTTCACTTGCAGCAAGAAGTCTCTTTATTTATTTAAGGAGATCTTAGGCATTTTTTCGGGATTTTTTGGGTGAAATGTTTTTGTCCGACCTTTTTAAAAATGTAAGTTTTTTTTTTCTGTAACAGACCTTTTTATTACTATTCATAGGACCTTATATATTATTTCCAGGCATTGTCATGCTGTAGTTTTTTTGCAAACCGCTTTAAAAGTTGCGGGTTTTTTTAACCGTTTGTCAGCTTGTCGGCTTTTTCTGAAGGTTGGTCGGAACTATTTTTTTATATAGATGACGGTTTTTCAGATGCGTTTGGCAGTTTGTTCACTGCATTTCAGGGACCCTGCGGTGAATTCTCAATTCACCGCAGGGTTGATGAATTGGACTCACCTAAGCGCGGGGAACGGGAGAGCACCGAAATGAAACCGACATCTGAGTAACCCTGCTAGTCTTTATTAATTAATCTATTATCACATGATAGTTTATTTTTTTCAAGAACACCTGATTGCAAGGTCATGCTCATCATACATTTTTTTAAAATATACAGTCATGGCCGAAATTGTTGGCACCCCAGAAATTTTTCCAGAAAATCAAGTGTAGCGCTGTGTTAAAAATCTTGCTGTGGCAGTACCTATTTTTGGCCACAAGATGGAGACTATCGCGATCAGAGACACTGGACATTGGGACTACAATGCCCGGCATGCTTTGCAAGAAGACAGGAAGTGGGTGGGGACTGGACGCTTACATCCTCTGCCTCGTGGGGAACACGCCAGAGCGCGCCAGGGAACGAGAGAGAGCAGACGCAGTGCCATACTTTGTGAGAGGGCCTAGGGCGGAAAGCAAGTGAGACCTGTCAGTTCGGTTACCGGGTCATTCAGTCCTCAAGAGAAGGAGCCCTCCAAGTTCCAGAGTTGCTGCAGAGGGAACCAACCGAAGACCTCGAGTAAGGAGTCACCGCAAGTGGATCGGGTACAGAGAGCAGGCGGTGAGCTGAGGAAAAGTCGTGGACAAGCTACGGGAAGTCAGACAACGGATCCGGCCGCTAGTATCCCCAGTCAAAATCCAGCGGAGAGACGTCCTGGGTCAGCGGAGCCTAAAGCAACCGGCAGATGGGTGAGAGGCCTCCAAGGCCGTTTATAATACAAAGAGCACGCTGCTGTTTTCTCTTTAAAGTCCACAGGGCCCCAACTTGACTAGTCGAAGACATTTCTTAAGTAAATTCACTGGCCAGTTGAATAGTATCCGGGTACCTTACACACATACACACCTTTTACATTCCGGGACTTAACCTGTGCAGGACTCATTTTTGTTACGAATCGGAACTGGGGTTAAAGATACGTTCCGAATATATTTTTCTCTTTTCCGCTGCGCGTTTACCGTGATCCGAAGTGATTGTATATTCTGGGGTTTCGCTACGTGTCCTTTTCCAAATATTCGTGCAATTGCATTTTTCTTTTATGTTCGGTTACGAATATTTATTTTCCGAAATACGAAGCCTCGTGTTTCGGTTCTTTTCCGTTAAGCGTTTTATCGCAATACGAAAAGTACTGTAATAATATCTGTGAATACCGTATCTCAATATCTGCCAAATATTTTAGTAAACTATTTAAATGATAAAAACCCACAACTGTGTTGGAGTATATTTATTCCCTAGTGCGGGGAGACTGACCCGTGGTTCATTTTCAGCGGCTCCTCCGGAGTGAGCGCTATACGTGGGGCTCGTTTCCGGGATTCAGTCTCTGGAAAAACCGCATCTAAAGGGTTAAATATGGATCCAACACTGTTGCCGAATGGTGTGAGGAGCACAGTAGTCAGTTAGAATGTTGTATAGTCATGGATATTCCCGCAGACACTTGGGCCGAAGAGCAGATCCGCCAGGCCGTGGCCACGCTAGCACCAGATCATCGGGGGTTAATACTGGACACTAAGAAAAACCCAGATACTTCTCACACGTATGTTCTTCTCGAGTGGAGAAAGGGTGTTCCACCATGTTTTCAGGGCGCGAGCGTGAAACTGGCCGATGAGGTGGAAGTCCACTAATTCAGCCAAGTGCGCCACGTGGCGAATCCGCAAGTGTTCCCGCGCCTAGTCCGTTGCCATGATCGGGCCTGAATTTATCGTGGCTATTGGAGATCTACTGGCTAAATGTCAGAAAACAAGCCCTCCTCACACTAACTTCGGTTATCGACGGTTAAGAAATTTTACAGGAAACGTACCAACTCCGGCGGTAGAAGAAACCTTTGAACAATGGGTGGAACAGGCGATGCAGGCTCTGGATGAGTGGGACGTCCCTGAGGCCCAGAAAAAGCAAAGGATCACCGAGAGTTTAAAGGGACCTGCGTCAGAAGCGGTGAGAAACCTAAAACTGAGCAGAAAAGATTGTACTGCTTTAGATTACTTAAACGTTCTTGAAGAAGTTTTTGGGCGAACCGAAAAGGCGGCCGAACTGGTATATCAGTACGAACACACCTATCAGAGAAGAGGTGAAAGGATGACCGAGTATATGAGGCGCCTAGATAAGATTCTACACCAGATACTCCTCAAGAAAGGGCCGAACCGGCCGAAGTAGATAAGATCCGAATAAAACAGATCCTGAGGGGCTCTCAACCTCTAGATCCAGTAATGATGCAGCTGAGAAGCAGAGCAGGTAACCAAGAATTGAAGTACCTGGAACTGATCCGAGTTGTACGAGAAGAAGAGGCTTTACTGGAAGAGAAATCCTTCAGGCGGGGGGAAAGGGCTTATGCACAACCTGTGAGACATAGCGACGGTCTGCAGCCTGAAAGCGATTCTCTAGATACTTATGGATCGGACGAGGACGAACAAGAGCACCTAGTCGTTTTTAAATCTCTACAGAGAGGGCTGCCAAGGAATCGAACCTCTCTGGACGCGGTGAATTGTCCAAGACCGTCAAGGAAGTACAGGAAGCTCAAGCTGAATTGCAACAAGCGCACGCGGAACTGTGCCGAGTGTTGATGAAGGTGACCGAAATGCAGGCAGAAATGCAGAAATTCCTCACAGATATGCAGACGACGGGAGCTGCTGTGGCGTCTGGTCCAAGTCCTTTAACAAACTCCCAACAAGCAACTACATCTCCACTCTCTAAGAAGAGATGTTTTGGTTGTGGAGAAAGGCCATTTCCGCGCACAGTGCAAAGGCCAAAAGCCTGAGAAGGATAGAGTCGAGGGACTGTTGAAAGCCCTAGAAGGACTGTTATCTACCTCACCGGCGGGAAACGCCAGAGGGCACAAGTGAAGGAGCAACCTAAGTGCCCGAAGGTTGAACCCCGCTCCAGAAACCAAGTCAAGACTAAGAGGGCGAAAGGCCCAAAGCCGAGCCAACTGCTGAGCCTGTCAGGACTGAAAGAGTCACTCCCTTAGCATCCGGGTCTACGTCATGGGGAGGCAATGCACACCCAAAATCTACACGGCCAAGAAAAGGGCCAGGGTACAGCAAACTGGGTCTAAGCGTCCGGATACCGTCACCAAGTTTCCTGACCAACTGATAGGTCCTTCTCCTATTGTGCCAATCCAAGTGGAAGGAGTCTACACCAAAGCCCTGTTAGATTCAGGGGCTCAAGTGACATTGATCTATAGAGACTTCTATGAGAAACACTTAAAGCACATTCCTTTGCAAGAATTGAAGGATTTGGAAATATGGGGTATCGGCACTGAGAAACTCCCTTATGACGGGTACCTGCAAGTGAAGTTGGAGATCGGATCTGAAGTCATCGGACAGTCTGGAGGTTGTGATGCATTGGCCATTGTGTGTCCTCGACCCTCGGGTGCGAACAGAAGTTCCCTCATAGTGGGGACGAATACTGACCTAGTGCGGCGTCTCCTGACACCTATTGTATTGGAAGAAGGTTCGACTCAAGGAGTACACCCAATGTTACGTCCGGTCTATCAGAGGATGGTCAAAGAACGAAAGGCACCTGCTGAGGTGGGAATACTGTGGAGACTGGGTGGGACAGAGAAGGTTCTGCAAGCAGGAGAAGTAGCGAGCTTCCGGGTTTCAGTCAAGTTGAACGGATCGCAGCCAGGTCCCTATGTGGTGCTGGGAACCGATATCAATCATGGGAGTGAAACCGGAGTCGAAGTAATTCCTGAAATAATCTCCACCAAAGCCCTGAAGAGAACACGAGGAAGAGTCTCGGTCAGTGTGTGCAATGTGACAGATTCTCCAGTAGTCCTTAAAGCACGAATGCCTATCGGGCAAGTAGAGTCTGCTACACCCCTCTCTACCGATTTAGGAGGGGGAGTGGATAAAGAAATTCCAGATGAAAGATTCTACCCCAAAGACGCTCCCATTTCACCTGAGTGGAAGAAACGTCTTCAGTCTCAAGTCCTAAAGTGGAAGGAATTGTTCTCAAAAGATGAGTTCGATGTGGGCCTAGCTAAGAGTACTGAGCACCGCATTCGGTTACAAGAAGACAAGCCGTTTCGTGAAAGATCAAGGCGAGTTCCGCTGGGAGACTTGGATGATCTGCGAGAGCAACTGAATGAATTGCAAAGAACCAAGGTGATTCAAGAGTCCAGGAGTCCATATGCATCTCCCATAGTGTTGGTCCGGAAGAAAAATGGTTCTGTCCGCCTATGTATAGACTACCGCACATTGAACCGGAGAACCATCCCCGATCAATATGCCACTCCTCGGATAGAAGATGCCCTACAGTGTTTGTCTGGAGCAAAGTGGTTTAGTGTACTAGACCTGCGAAGCGGATATCACCAGATACCCATGCATCCTGAAGACAAGGAGAAAACTGCGTTCATCTGTCCACTAGGGTTCTTTGAATTCAACAGAATGCCTCAAGGCCTTACGGGGCTCCAGCTACGTTCCAACGGTTGATGGAGAAGACAGTCGGGGATATGAATTTAATCGAAGTATTAGTGTACCTGGATGACATAATTGTGTTTGGGAAGACTCTGGAAGAACATGAACAACGTCTGGAGAAGGTCTTGAAGAGGCTCCATGAAGAGGGGTTGAAACTGTCTCTGGAGAAATGCCAATTCTGTCTACCGTCTGTTACGTATCTGGGACATGTGGTCTCAGCAGAAGGTGTTTCGACAGATCCTCGGAAGTTGGAGGCCGTAGCTTCTTGGCCTAGACCCCGAAACGTCACTGAGCTTAGATCTTTCGGATTCTGTTCATACTATCGAAGATTTGTGGGAGGATTCTCAAAAATAGCTCAACCACTGAACAAACTCCTGCAGAAGGAAACCACCGAAGAAGGCTGCAAGGTCTCTGACAAAAACCCGTCAGCTCCGGGGCCAAGGAAAGCTCGAGAGTCTATACAAGGTGAATGGACCAGTCAATGTGAAGGAGCTTTCGTAAAGCTGAAAGAGTCTAACCCGAGCTCCTGTTTTGGCCTATGCGGACCCTCACAAGCCGTATGAACTACATGTGGATGCCAGCCGAGAAGGTCTGGGAGGAGTCCTATATCAGGAGTATGGTGGATTGTTGAGGCCTGTAGCGTACGTGAGCCGGAGCCTTACGCCTTCAGAGAAGAACTATCCTACTCACAAGCTGGAGTTCCTAGCCTTGAAGTGGGCAGTGGTAGACAAGTTAAAAGACTATCTGTATGGAGCCGAGTTCGTGATCAAGACGGATAACAATCCTCTTACCTACATCCTTACTACCGCAAAACTGGACGCAACGGGACATCGGTGGTTGGCCGCTCTGTCAGGGTTTCGGTTCAGCCTGAAGTATCACCCTGGGGTGAATAATCGAGATGCTGATGCGTTGTCGAGAAGACCCTAAACTACAGAATCGACTCAGTTGACTCCAGACGGGGTGCAAGCTTTGTGTCAAGGAACAGAGCGCCGGGTCAAAGGAGGGATTGAAGCGGAGGCCATAGGAGTTATGGCTGCGGCTGTTCCTGAGTTCTACTGTAACCCTACGCAGTTAAGGGATGAAAGTTTACCTACCTTTTCGAGACAGGACCTGAAAGCGGATCAGGCCAGAGACCCTTTAATTGCCTTGACCATAAAGGCCCTGTCTGCAAACCAGCGAGAGATTTTGTTAACCAACTCCCCGCGTGGAGCCAGATTGGTCTACAAAGAGTGGGAGCGGTTAAAGATGTTGGATGGGGTGGTCTACTGAAGGGGCCCCTCAACTAGCGCTGAAGAGATTCAACAGTTATTCCTCCCTACTAAACATAGGGAGAGTGTGTTGCGATCATTACATGATGAGCATGGACATTTGGGTGCTGAAAGAACTTTTAAGCTGGTGCGAGATAGGTTCTATTGGCCTTGCATGAGAGCTGAAGTGGAAAGCTATTGTCACTCCTGTCTAAGGTGTATTCAGAGGAAGACTCTGCCGACCCGAACTGCTCCAATGAGCCATCTGCAGAGTCAGGGACCCATGGATTTGGTGTGCATTGACTTCTTGTGCTTAGAGCCGGATGCTAGTGGGCAAGGGAACATTCTAATAGTGACTGATCATTTCACCCGTTATGCCCAAGCATTCTCCACAAAAGATCAACGTGCTCCGACAGTGGCCAAGGTGTTGATGGAAAAGTTCTTTGTTCATTACGGACTGCCGAGAAGGATACACTCTGACCAGGGTAGAGACTTTGAAAGCAGACTGGTGGGGCAATTGTTAGAGTTGTTGGGAATCCAAAAGACCCGAACTACACCATATCACCCTCAAGGTGATGCTCAGCCTGAAAGGTTTAATCGCACACTGCTAAACATGCTGGGGACCTTGTCGAATGTGGAGAAGCAGAGTTGGAGTCGGCACATAGCTACTCTGGTGCATGCATATAACAGTACGGAGAGCGATGCAACTGGATACTCACCGTACCGTCTTATGTTCGGAAGAGAGGCTCGACTGCCGGTTGATTTGGCATTTGGGTTATCTCTAGACCAGACATCAGTAGCTTCCCATAGAAACTACGTGGATAGACTTCGAAAGAATTTGGCTTCTGCATTTGAACAGGCCCGGTTGACCTCAGGAAACAGGGAACAAAGAAACAAGAGGAACTATGACTTGAAAGTCGAATACAAGATCTACAACCCGGTGATAGGGTTCTATTGAAGAACTTGGGTGCTGCTGCAAGACACAAGTTGGCGGATAGGTGGAGTTCCCAGGTTTACATTGTCTGCAAACAACTGCCGGGTTTACCAGTGTATCAGATTCGCCCGGATGGAAAGGCTGGGCCTATTAAGAACTGGCACCGAAATCATTTGTTACCTTTGAGAGAGGCTGTAAGGATGCCAGTTGGGGACGAACCGCCTCTGCCAAATCCGCCTGTTCCATGTTTGCCTCCTGTTACTCGGTCTCAACAGACCCGGGTTGTCGAAGAGAGCGAAAGGGACAGTGAGGAAGAGAGTTTCTGTCTGGACTGGATGCGTTCACCGGAGCCTGAAGAGATTATCTCAGTTCCTGAACGATGGGAGAGTAATTTGAGGCCTGAAGCTCCTGAATTCTTGTTGGAAGTCCCTGAGACTGTTGATATCCCTGAGCCTCTTGAATTTCAGTTGGAAGTCCCTGAGGCTGTGGGGATCCCGTAGCTCCGGAAGCTTACTCAGGTGATTATAGTTCTATGCCTTCACTGGAGGGATCATACTCTGAAGAAACGTCTGCTCCAGTGGTAGAGAGAAGGATTGAGCCAACGCCTATAGTACTTCCACCTGAAGAGGAGCTGATTGAGCCAGAACCAAAACGCTCTGTTCGACCGCCCCAACGACTCACCTACGACTCACCAGGACATAGCACTGAAGAGGCCATCACTACGGTGCGGAGGTTGCCCGAAGTGTCTGCTATGCTAGCTGAGGTAGCCCAAAATATGAGTCAACTTGAGGAAGTGTTCCTAACCCACTGCATGTATGCTGCTGAACCTGTTTATGTTATGTAAACTGTATTCAAATATTGTGGAAATGTAATGTAACAGTTGTACCTCCTTGGAGAGACCCAAGAGTTCTAGGAGGGGGAGAGTGTAGCGCTGTGTTAAAAATCTTGCTGTGGCAGTACCTATTTTTGGCCACAAGATGGAGACTATCGCGATCAGAGACACTGGACATTGGGACTACAATGCCCGGCATGCTTTGCAAGAAGACAGGAAGTGGGTGGGGACTGGACGCTTACATCCTCTGCCTCGTGGAGAACACGCCAGAGCGCGCCAGGGAACGAGAGAGAGCAGACGCAGTGCCATACTTTGTGAGAGGGCCTAGGGCGGAAAGCAAGTGAGACCTGTCAGTTCGGTTACCGGGTCATTCAGTCCTCAAGAGAAGGAGCCCTCCAAGTTCCAGAGTTGCTGCAGAGGGAACCAACCGAAGACCTCGAGTAAGGAGTCACCGCAAGTGGATCGGGTACAGAGAGCAGGCGGTGAGCTGAGGAAAAGTCGTGGACAAGCTACGGGAAGTCAGACAACGGATCCGGCCGCTAGTATCCCCAGTCAAAATCCAGCGGAGAGACGTCCTGGGTCAGCGGAGCCTAAAGCAACCGGCGGATGGGTGAGAGGCCTCCAAGGCCGTTTATAATACAAAGAGCACGCTGCTGTTTTCTCTTTAAAGTCCACAGGGCCCCAACTTGACTAGTCGAAGACATTTCTTAAGTAAATTCACTGGCCAGTTGAATAGTACCCGGGTACCTTACACACATACACACCTTTTACATTCCGGGACTTAACCTGTGCAGGACTCATTTTTGTTACGAATCGGAACTGGGGTTAAAGATACGTTCCGAATATATTTTTCTCTTTTCCGCTGCGCGTTTACCGTGATACGAAGTGATTGTATATTCTGGGGTTTCGCTACGTGTCCCTTTTCCAAATATTCGTGCAATTGCATTTTTCTTTTATGTTCGGTTACGAATATTTTATTTTCCGAAATACGAAGCCTCGTGTTTCGGTTCTTTTCCGTTACGCGTTTTATCGCAATACGAAAGTACTGTAATAATATCTGTGAATACCGTATCTCAATATCTGCCAAATATTTTAGTAAACTATTTAAATGATAAAAACCCACAACTGTGTTGGAGTATATTTATTCCCTAGTGCGGGGAGACTGACCCGTGGTTCGTTTTCAGCGGCTCCTCCGGGAGTGAGCGCTATACAAGTATTTCTCACAGAAAAGTATTGCAGTAACACATGTTTTGCTATACACATGTTTATTCCCTTTGTGTGTATTGAAACAAAACAAAAAAAGGGAGGAAAAAAAGCAAATTGGACATAATGTCACACAAAACTCCAAAAATGGGATGGACAAAATTCTTGCCACCCTTTCAAAATTGTGGATAAATAAGATCGTTTCAAGCATGTGATGCTCCTGTAAACTCACCTGGGGCAAGTAACAGGTGTGGGCAATATAAAAATCACACCTGAAAGCAGATAAAAAGGAGAGAAGTTCACTTAGTCTTTGCATTGTGTGTCTGTGTGTGCCACACTAAGCATGGACAACAGAAAGAGGAGAAGAGAACTGTCTGAGGACTTGAGAACCAAAATTGTAGAAAAATATCAACAATCTTAAGGTTACAAGTCCATCTCCAGAGATCTAGATTTGCCTGTGTCCACAGTGCGCAACATTATCAAGAAGTTTGCAACCCATGGCACTGTAGCTAATCTCTCTGGGCGTGGATGGAAGAGAAAAATTGATGAAAGGTTGCAACGCAGGATAGTCCGGATGGTGGATAAGCAGCCCCAAACAAGATCCAGAGAAATTCAAGCTGTCCTGCAGACTCAGGGAGCATCAGTGTCAGGGCGAACTATCCGTCGACATTTAAATAAAATTAAACGCCATCGCAGGAGACCCAGGAGGACCCCACTTCTGACACAGAGACATAAAAAAGCAAGACTACAGTTTGCCAAAATGTACTTGAGTAAGCCAAAATCCTTCTGGGAAAACGTCTTGTGGACAGATGAGACCAAGATAGAGCTTTTTGATAAAGCACATCATTCTACTGTTTACCGAAAACGGAATGAGGCCTACAAAGAAAAGAACGCAGTACCTACAGTGAAATATGGTGGAGGTTCAATGATGTTTTAGGGTTGTTTTGCTGCCTCTGGCACCGGGTGCCTTGAATGTGTGCAAGGCATCATGAAATCTGAGGAATACCAAAGGATTTTGGGTCGCACTGTAGAGCCCAGTGTCAGAAAGCTGGGTTTGCGTCCGAGATCTTGGGTCTTCCAGCAGGAGAATGACCCCAAACATACATCAAAAAGCACCCAGAAATGGATGGCAACAAAGCGCTGGAGAGTTCTGAAGTGGCCAGCAATGAGTCCAGATCTAAATCCCATTGAACACCTGTGGAGAGATCTTAAAATTGCTGTTGGGAAAAGGCGCACTTCCAATAAGAGAGACCTGGAGCAGTTTGCAAAGGAAGAGTGGTCCAAAACTCCGGGTGAGAGGTGTAAGAAGC
The DNA here is from genome assembly GCA_009667805.1 of Leptobrachium leishanense. Classification (NCBI taxonomy): domain Eukaryota; kingdom Metazoa; phylum Chordata; class Amphibia; order Anura; family Megophryidae; genus Leptobrachium; species Leptobrachium leishanense. The sequence goes on from CM019069.1 coordinate 25,527,114, forward strand.
TTATTGATGGTTAAAGGAAGCGACTGATTTCAGTTATTTTTTCCAAAGGGTGTGCAACTAAATATTAACTTAAGGGTGCCAATAATTTTGTCCAGCCCATTTTTGGAGTTTTGTGTGACATTATGTCCAATTTTCTTTTTTTCCTCCCTTTTTTTGTTTTGTTTCAATACACACAAAGGGAATAAACATGTGTATAGCAAAACATGTGTTACTGCAATACTTTTCTGTGAGAAATACTGATTTTCTGGAAAAATTTCTGGGGTGCCAACAATTTCGGCCATGACTGTACTTCTTTGTATCTCGATTGCATTTTGTCACCTCAACCAACCGAGCCACAGAACCAACTTCACAAGCATCTGATTAGAGGGGCAAAGGTTTAAAAGTAACATCTGGAAGCATTATTTTACTGAGAGGGTGGTGGATACATGGAACAGCCTTCCAGTTGAAGTGGTAGAGGCCAAAACAGTAATTGAATTTAAGCAGGCATGGGATAGGCATAAGGCTATCCTAAACAAACGATAAATCCAGGTAAAGTATCCATGTAATTGGGCAGACTAGATGGGCCGAAAGGTTCTTATCTGCTGACATTTTTCTATGTTTCTATCTGCACAAACCTGCCCAGTGAAGGATCCCTGCTTTAACCAAATGACTGCGGCTGGCCAAGAAGGGCTGTGGTTAGGGCTGGGGGGGGTCTCTCTCTGTGTGTTGTGTGCGCACTGAACAGGTAACTCGTGAACATGGTAATGAAACAAAGAGTTAACAAGTTGGCACGATTTAGTTGATTGTCCCCATGACCTAACACAACATGCCCACATACACATTATTTTTTCATGCTGACACCAGAGGGGCTCCATACTAATGGCCATGCTCTATTTCCCATTCCAGGAGATACAGGGGTCAGGTGGACCCCAGTGTGCCTAGAACGTTAAGTCCCAGAAGGTCAAGAGTCTGTGCTGTCCAATGATACCGAACATGACCGTGCAAGACTTCAAAAGAGAAAATTAAATAATTAATATGTCTACGTTTTGCTTGTTCTGTTTTGCTTCTAAGTGTGCAGGGCCGGATTAAGATCTCTATGGGCCTGGAGCTGAAGATTTTGGTGGGCTTTTTTCGGAATTTAGTGAAATGAAAGCATATTTTAGGTTATTTAATATTACTGATACGGGTTTATCTAACCAGGCAGATACTGTGTAAGTAAATTTACATTCAGATTTCAATCATTTCCAGCGTGAAAAATTATTTTTTCACATTTTATCATCCAAACATTTGTGGTTATATATTCTATAGGGAATTCTTGTTAAAAATATTGAAATGAGATCCTGTTACTGCATTTTTCTGAAAAAATATAAATTTTTAACCAAAATATTAAATATTTCCCTGTTTTGGAGGATGGTGTTTTATGAATAATATGACTATATGTATAAAAAACACTGACATTGGTCCCAGCATAGGAAATGAGAAGGTGAGTAATGGCAGTGGTATTGCTCATTTTATACGTGACAAATGGACAATGCCAATGCATTGGAACTTAAAATAAGTAGATACATTTCTTTGGGGGGTTTTCCTTTCTTTTAGATTTTACATGGTCATGTTTGGTATCAATGCAAAGGCCAGACGCTGACCTGTCCAATGACACCTCCCTTGAGCTTGTGAGGTGTAAAGATTAGTGACGCAGGGTTCGAAAGTCCCCCCACAGTGCACTTTCCTGCAGTGCGACGGTTTAGGTTTTTGGTGTAACAATTTGTAATAACAGATCGTGCCATCACCTCCACACTTGAGATGGTGAGCTAGTGCAGCATCATTGTTCACTTTATAATTGAAAAGTGAAACGTATTGCTGTGTTAGAAAGAAAAAATTAAAAAAAAAATTATTTTATTTTTATTGTTACATGTTTGATATCATTGGAGAGGCCATGCTCTGGCCTTTCCAGTGATACCTCATATGATCCTATAGCTGCTATGGTGTTGGAGATAATGGGACCCAAATGTCCATCAATGCAGACATTGTTATTTTTTCTCTGGGCCTATTCTGGGGCATGGGCCTGGAGCTGCTGCTCCATCAGCCACTATGTTAATCCGGCCCTGTAAGTGTGTCATGTTTTCATGATATCTATGTAACAGCCAGCCTGAAAAAACTCTAATAAATGTAAAATATTATTATTCTGCAGTTTTTTAGTGGTGATTTGGAAACTTTATAAAATGCGTAAACGTTGAGAAAGTCCAAGACTTGATATGTCTGTATCAGCCTACCATGTGAAATAAGAGAATATAAAATACTGAAAATATGAAACTACAGTGAGTTAGATAATCGTTTGTTTAGAATATAAACTAGCTTTCTTAACCTAAAGCTCAACCTTAAGGCTAGGGTCAGACGAACGCAGTGTGAACGCACATGCAGCCGCACTTTATCACGGCCGTAGTAGCAGCAAATGACGGCCAATGATGGGCAATATAAGAAGTACGGCCCCACGAAAGTGCGGCCGCGCAACGCAAGCGGCAAACAAACGCATTTTTTCTAGAACGTGATACCACTAGTACTGACGTACAGAGTGCACTGCGTGTGTGCGTGATTAGGAGACATCAGACGCTGCGAATGTCCGGCCAACATAACGTCAAGACGCAAAAAGGGTTTTATTGATGATCCATATGAAATCACGGACGAAAATGAGCATCGTATGACCGCTATCGCGTATTCCGTGAAAAAATACGTCCATTCGTTCGAACGCACTTTTTCACGGATGACGCGAAAAATGCATTCGTCTGACCCTAGCCTTAATCTTAAACCTATTGTAAAGTAAATACACAAGAGCAAGTCAAAGAAACAGTGAAGGAAGAGCAGTCTCACGGCGCTCAAGACTAACAACCTCAGCCCGCACAATATGACACTTGTTTTTGGCAGGATTCGATCATCTACATTTAGGCAGATTTCTAACTGATGAAAGTCTTCTGCATAAGTGCCGCACACTGAAGCACCTCAGCCAAGCAACCTAACGAGCATGCACAGTGCATTAATTTCCTACAATTATGATTTACATATGGTTACATAGAGAAATTAAATTATGTAGGCAGCTAGGATTTTGTTTTTCACGTCTTTCACGTTTGGCCTCTACGTGTTTTTCACGTTATTGAGTCACTATAAATAGTTGATTTGGGTTGACCAATTAGTGAAAAGACTGAGTGAAGTGGAGGAGTTTCCTCCACCCCACCCAGCATCACCAGCAGCCGGAATTTTGAATTTCCCAACTGCCGGTCATCAGCTTGTGCCGACGTCACCATATCTGAGACCAATCGCTGAAGTGACCAGTCTCAAAAGGGCAGCAATCAATCAGATCTACACATGCATGTGCAGCTCTCATCCATCGCTCTGCGCACGTGCTACAGAACATGAGTACGTAAAGTGCACAAGTCCTCTATTACAGAATAAGATCTAAGATATAGCGGGTATTCACTTTCTCATGTCTAGATCCTGCACTACATTTCCCTTAAAAAATAAAAAAGTTTAATGACATTATTTAGAAAAACATGACATTTATTTATGTCAGGGAACAAGTTGTAATGCTTTCTAACTTTCATCAGTTAACTTCGCTCTGGAATAATGGTCAACATCTACATGAGTCTACATTTCCTGTTTATACCACTGGGCTTTTGCCAAAATAAAACTCGATTCGTCATACTCCTTAGAATCAAACGGGCCATCCTTGCCAGGACGGCTTGAATTTGTTTTAGCATATATTCTTCAAATAGCAATCAACACTTTTATATTTCAACATTTGCTCATCCAGTGCCTTTGGAAGCCAAGTCTCTGATGAAACATTTGAGGATGTGTCTGAAAGATGAAATGAAAACATCTTTCTTCAAATTAGGTGTTTGTGGTGTTTCCAGTAGACTTTTATTTTACGACTGCGAGTGGAAGGTGACTGGGACATGTTTATCCCTTGGCATAATACTAGTTAGCTACAATGACCTATCAAAACAAAGTACTTTTTAACAAACTGGGGAAAAGTCTTCCTAAGTAGGGATGAGCTGTTCGGGTTCGGACGGTTCGGGGTTCGACCCGAACTTAGCCTGTTCGAGCAGATCGCGAACCCCGAACATTTCTGGGTGTTTGCCGCATGTTCGACCACAATGGACCACAATGCATTTTCCCACTGCCTGAAGCTCGTAATTGGCTACAGCCTTGCACCTGACCACAGGTCTGGTGCAAGACTGGTTGAACACTATGCCAATCACCGCTCAGAGTCCTGATTGGGCAAATTTTGCCCAATCATGGGCTCCTCAGAGCTAAGTCCCGCAGCACACTATATAAGGTTTCCGCGCAGCGCTTCTGCACGCATTTCAGAGGAGATTTCAAAGGAGATAGTTGTGTGAGTTCTTACTGCCGGTCTGCGACACTACTGGGGGGGTCTGTGGGGGTCTGATGCTACAGTAATGGATGTACCAGCAGGTCCTTGCTCACAATGTGACATCATCCCAGTAGCTGAAGATTTACGCAGTCAGATTACGTTGCCGCAGCTGCTGCAGCGAAAGAAAAAATATAGTCCCAACCATCCCCAAGCACAGCGTCTAAATGCCAGCTTAGCAAAATTACTCGCATTGCAGCTGCTGCCTTTCCAGCTGGTGGACTCTGCTCCCTTCCGTGAATTTGCTGAATGTGCTGTACCACAGTGGCAGGTTCCAAAACGCCATTACTTTTCACGCAAGGCCATTCCAGCAATATACCAGCACGTGGAAGACAATGTTATCCAGTCATTAGGAAAGGCAGTCAGCAACAAGGTGCATGTCACTTTAGACACGTGGTCCAGCAAGCATGGACAGGGTCGTTACATTTCCTTCACGGCACACTGCATAACTCTGATTGCAGCTGGGAGGGATCCAAGACGGGGCTCTGTGCTGGAGCTTGTTCATCCACCACGCCTCCAGAAAGCTTCTTGTATGAGGTCTGTCTGTTCCACCACCACCACCTCTTCCTCCTCCTCCTCCTTCTCTGTCTCTGGCGAAGTGGCAGTTAAACCCACGCCTGACAGGGTCTACGCAATGGCTCAAGCAAAAAGATGCCATACTGTGCTTGAGCTGGTTTGTTTAGGGGACAGGAGCCACACCGGGTCAGAAATTTTGTCAGCTCTGCAGCGGCAGGTGCAGAGATGGTTAACACCACACCAGCTTGAGCTGGGAATGATCGTCTGCGATAATGGCAGCAACCTTCTCTCCGCCCTATGCAAGGGTAAATTTGCCTAGCACATGTCCTAAATCTGGTGGTACAGCGTTTCCTAGCCAAGTACCCAGGGCTGCCAGAGCTTCTCATCCAGGCCAGAAAAGTCTGCAGCCACTTCAGATGGTCATTACCAGCAAGCGTTCGCCTGGCAGAAATTCAAAGAGAATTCCACCTTCCCACAAACCGTCTGATCTGTGACATGCCCACCAGGTGGAATTCGACATTAGCAATGCTCCAGCATCTGCACAAGCAGCAGAGGGCCATCAACGAGTACCTGTGTGAGTATGGCACAAGGACAGGTTCAGGTCAACTTGTTTTTTTTCCCCCCCCCGCAGTGGCTGATGATCAAGGATGCATTCACTGTACTGTCACCATTTGAGGAGGCAACGAGGATGGTGAGCAGGGACAGTGCATGCATCAGTGACACAACTCCTTTAGTGTTCCTGCTGGAGCACACTCTGCAGGGAATTATAGATGTGGCTCTAGAGGCAGAGCAGCGGGAGGAAGAGGAGGCCTTCCCTAGCTCTCAAGGCCCCAGTCTTTCCGCAGACAGCATTCCAGCGGGTCCTACTCAGATCAGACAGGAGGAGGATGAGGAGGAGGAGGACTATTTAAGTAGTGGGGGCATTGAAGGTGGGGATTCCTCAAGGCAGGGTTTTGTGTGCCCAGAAACAGAAGGGCTTGTGCGTGGCTGGGAGGAGGAAGTGCACGATCAATCCTCATTGACCAGGAAGACTCGACAGCTAATGCCACCTCCAACCTATGGTGCATCGGCTCCCTAATGATGCAAAGCCTGCTAAAGGACCCCAGGATTCATGCTATCAAGGAGAGGGATCATTACTGGTTGGCAACCCTTCTTGATCCACGATACAAGGGGAAAGATGCAGAGCTCATCCTGCCTGCACAGAGGGAGCACAGGATGACAAACCTTGAGGACGCTCTAAAGCAAAACTTGTGTAACACCTTTCCAGGCACTTAGATTACCAAGTGCTGACACACGTGCTTCTGAGGCTGCAGGTGATCAGAGGAATAGAGGTGAAGGCCAGGGCCGCTTGACTGATACATTTTTAAATTTTTTTAGTCCTCGACGCCCAGGGACATCAAATGTAGGCACCCATTGCCAGCGTCTTCACCATATGGTGCAGGACTACCTAGGGGCAAGGGCAGACCTGGATACCTTTCCAGCAGATGATCCACTGGCTTACTGGGTGCTGAGATTGGATCACTGGCCAGAACTTAGCCAATATGCTATGCAGCTACTAGGTTGCCCTTCATCTAGCGTGCTTTCCGAAAGGACGTTCAGTGCCGCTGGAGGTTTTGTCACAGACAAAAGAGTGCGTCTGTCCACCGACTCTGTAGACCGGCTGACATTTATAAAAATGAATCAGTCCTGGATCAGCAGCTATCAATCCCCTGATGCTGAAGTAATGGAATAGATAGGGGATGTCCTCTTCTGCATTCACAAAACCTCCAGCACTGAACTCTTCCACAATACCACAAAAGGGTTACGGTGTGAAGGCACTTGCTGCCATGAAAGGCACAATATCTGGCTGCACTGACGCCCATTAAAAAAAAATCAAAAAACTTTTCAATATAGGACCACATGGTCCACCCCTGCACTCTTCCACAATACCACAGAGGGGTTACTGTATGATAGTACTTGCATGCCTGGCACTAAAGGCACAATATCTGGGTGCACTGCCATTGACGCCTGTATCAGATTCATATCCTCAGAGGGGTTACGGTGTGACGGTGTGACATAAGTTTCACAATAATTTAGCCAAAAAAAACACTAAACTTTTTCTGCGCGTCCTAAAATGTCTTTTCATACAGGCTGCTGACCCAAGCAGTTGTCTATGGATAGATTAAAGGAAAAGCATTTACCGTCATATGAAAAGTCATTTTTTGTTTTTAAGTGTTTCTATACATCCTAGAAATCCGCCACTTCACGGGCAGGTTATGGGGACCTCCTAGGCACGATATTTGAAGGAATTTTTCGTTTTTATTTTTAACCCTTATTTCATGGAAAACTTACTGTCCCTTTAAAAACGTTTTTCTTTAAACTTTTTGTCCTTGTTTCCTGTCCCCCAGGGCACTACCCGGACCCCCATACACCTTTTATGGCAAACCGAATTTTCAGCCCCATTGACTTGCATGGGGGTTCGGGTTCGGTCCCGAACAAATGGGAAGTTCGGGTTCGAACCGAACTCAGGGAGTGTTCGGCTCTTCCCTATTCCTAAAACACATTGAAAGATTTATGACAGTTTCTGAATATGGATTGATTAAGGTTCCTGTACAGTTGGCTTCTCAAGGTCTCCAGCCAAGCAGCAGCCAAAGAGTAAAAAGTTGTCAGGAAAATAGCATTTCACTGCCATAAAACGAACAGTAAAAACAAACTGCAATTATTTCCTAATTGGTGAATTTGAAGAGTGTGAATTTGCAAATCTTAACCCAAAATAATGTCTTCTCGATCCTTCCCAACGCAGTACATGTCACACTCACAACCTAAACTGTTGGTCTTCAGAATAACCAATGTATAGCTAACTAACAGATAAATTAAATAGAAAATACAGAGTCAAAGGAAAAGCCAAAGTCAAGAACCAGAAGGGGTAGTCATAGAAGCCGAGGTTAGGAACCCGAGGGGTTAATTGTAAGCCAGAGTCAGGAACTATTGCAGAGGATCTAAGGGTAAGTAGTCAATGTAATAGAGCAGCAGGAAATGCTGGCAGAATGCTTGGTTGTGTAGGTAGAGGTATTAGCAGTAGGAAAAGGGAAGTGCTCATGCCACTGTACAGAGCACTGGTGAGACCTCACTTGGAGTACTGTGTGCAGTACTGGAGACTGTATCTCCAGAAGGATATAGACACCTTAGAGAGAGTTCAGAGAAGGGCTACTAAAATAGTGTACGGCTTGAAGGAGAAAAATTACCAGGAAAGGCTTAATGTGTAACGTTGGGGGCTTCCAGCCTCTCCTGTGTGCTTGAGGGTAGCATGTCTGATGCTGCTCGCTGACCAACACCCGGTTTAAATGGAGACAGGCAGGGAGGTGGCTGCATGAGGCGTGGCTTGAGTGGGGGGCGCGGTCTGGTGAAGGTCTTTAAAAACCCTCAGTTATTTCTCAGCAGTGCCAGATCGTGGTTATCCATACCTGAGCTCCTTGTACCTGAATTCTCTCGTGATTTAACCTGTTATTGACCTCTGCTTGTTTTCTGACTATTCTGCCTTCTGTTGCCCTAGACTATTTTCTTGTACCACGCTACTGCACTGATATCGACCCGGTTATTCCATTTGACTATTCTGTACTCTGTATTCCTGATTCTGGCTCGTCTGACTACCTCCGTGTTGCTAACCTGGTTTTGTATTACAACATTGTCTTTGATTAACCCTTTCTGTCTAGCTAGTTTACCTGGCCAATTCTAAGGACCAGATAGTTAGGGATCTTCTACGGCTACCCTGTTGGTAGCTTTTGGGCACTGTGGAGTGTTGGGCGTTAAGAACTGCATGGTGGGATCCGGGAACTGTGACATAATGATCTTAACATGTATAGCTTGGAAAAAAGACGAGACAGAGGAGATATGATAGAAACATTTAAATAGCCCCCACTCTCTGGAACGCTCTCCCTCGTGCTGTCAGACTTTCCCCTAACTTCTCTTCCTTCAAACGCTCCCTGAAAACATTCCTATTTAGGGAAGCCTACCACCCAACTCACTGACGCAACCATCAATCACTCTCACCTTACAGTCCTCTCCTCCTGTTTCCAACCCCAACCCTCCTAGATTGTGAGTTCCTACGGGAATAGGGCCCTCATCTCCTCCTGTACTGTTTGTCAAATGTTGTTCAATGTATTGTAACCCTGTCTGTACTGTGCTTATTGTACAGCGCTGCGGAATATGCTGGCGCTTTATAAATAATAATAATAATAATAATAATAATACGTAAAGGGAATCCACAAGCTAGAGGAAGGGAGTATATTTAAAAGGAAACAAAGTAGCAAAACAAGAGGACATAGTCTTAGATTAGAGGGGCAAAGGTTTAAAAGTAACATCAGGAAGCATTATTTTACTGAGAGGGTGGTGGATACATGGAACAGTCTTCCAGTTGAAGTGGTAGAGGCCAAAACAGTAATTGAATTTAAGCAAGCATGGGATAGGCATAAGGCTATCCTAAACAAAAGATAAATCCAGGTAAAGTATCCATGTAATTGGGCAGACTAGATGGGCCGCAAGGTTCTTATCTGCCGACATTTTCTATGTTTCTATGTTTCAAACTAGAAGGGTTAATTGTAAGCCAGAGTCACAAAACCAGTGGGGTTAATCATAAGCCATAGTGAGATGGAGAAGCCAGAGGTCAGAAAAGTCAGTGAGAAGAGCCATAACAAATACACATGAATACGACAAAAGCAAACTCTCGGGCAATAGAAACCATGACAGGGCACCAGTATGAAGTAAATACCAGCATTTAAACCAGCAGGCACGTCATATTGTGCCATCTTATAACACCTCGCCCCTTCACCAGCAAACCGAGTCAGTTCCCAACTTCCCCCAAGAGAGCCGGCAATATAAACCGGTCGCCAGCAAGTGTCCAGTGAGGGAGATGCTGCTGGCCAGGAAAAGCAAGAGGGGTCAAGAGCCCCAAACGTGACAAATAACTGAATAAGGGGAGAAAATAAATAAAAAAATAAATGAATACAGAAAATAAATAACATCCAGCTTTGCTGCTTTAACCCCTTAACGCCACAGGACGTACAATTACGTCCTGCATTAGGCGGGCTTTGATGCCGCAGGACATAATGGTACATCCGTGGCGTTTGCAGCCCCCCTCGGCAGATACTCACCTCCTCCGGCGGCTCCCTCGCTGATCTGAGTCCCACGGAGTCAGATCGGCAGGGTTTACTCCTCCGGCGCACTGACGTCATTGCGCCGCTGGCGCGATGACGTCAGTTTCAGGCGTCCCCCCGCCAGAGCAGGGGAAGCGCCTGAAGGGGAGGGGTGGATCCTTTGGATCCCTCTATCTCCCCATCGCCGGGGACCAGGAGGCTGTGGCCAGCATCGCTGGAATGGTCACAGCCTGACCTTTCCAGCAATGTATGGGGTTAACCCCTTAGTTGCCAGGTCGCGGCCTGGCACCAATCGGTGCAAGACCGTGGCCTTTTTCCGGTGGGGGCCGCCACCTTGGATGGCAGCCCCCACCTCTGGGTCCCCCGCGTCAACTGACTCATTGCGCCATGCGCGATGTCAGTTAACCGGGGAACCCCCTAGCTGCAAAGGGATTTCCTATGGAAATCACATAGAGGAGATAGGAGGTTCTTTGAACCCCTTTATCTCCTATCTCCTGATCGGTGGCAGCTAGGGGGTTAAGTATGACATTGATGGAAAGGCCAGAGCGTGGCCTTTCCAATGATATCAAACATGACCATGGTAAAAGTAAAAGAAGAGTGTAAGAAATTAAAAAATAATAATAATAAAAAAATTATTAATTAAATAATAAAAAAAAAAAAAAGTTTTTTTTAATGCAGCACTATTATTCACATTTCAATTATAATGTGAACAATGATGCTTCACTAATGATTTTTTTGGGGGGGGTTTAGCTAAAATCACGCAATTTCTCCCCAAAAAAAAAATGGGTTCCCCCCTTCTAATTTTTTTAACAAGTCTACCCCATAGCATATGACCGCAAAGGCTCGGATAATAAAATTTAAAAAAATTTACACTTTACACACTGTGGAAGATTAAAATTTTATTGAAAATTCGCATTTTTTTTACTTTCTTTTACTTTTTTTGTTATAGAATTTTGGCAGGGCATGACCTATACATATAATAATGATAAATTATTAATCTGCCGAGTCTGCCGGAAAGAACGATATATAATTTGTCTGGGTGGTATAATAATACGTGACTTAAAAACGGTCAAAATGAGCTCAGCAAACTTCTACTTCTGAAACAGCGCCGAAGTTGTAAAATTACTCCCGTCCTTAAGGGGTTAATATTTAGCAAGTGAATTATGCTGTTTTTACTCCAAAATAATCTCAAGTAGGAAACACGACCATAAAACCAACAAAATTGCATTACCTTTAACGTGGGTGGTAACATACGATGTACAGCTTTACAGTTGTCGGCTCTCAACTAAATAACATATTGGTAAAGTAGCAAAGAACACCCTCATCATGGAAATACAATTTATCATTGACAGCAGTTTTTACAAATTCGTCGTCAGAATGACTGTGAGCTTCCAATCAAAAGGTGATAAAAAAAGAGAGATGAAATAAAACTTGTGAAGGAGCAGTTGACGTTTATGATTATGACCAGAGGGACTGAGGACTATGTAGGCCAGGGATCTCCAACTACCCCCCAGATGTTGCTGAACTAAAATTCCCCTGATTCACATGGTTTTCTGGGAATTGTAGGCTATCAAAACCTTGAAGTCCAAGCGCTAATTACCGCACTGATGAGCTGATCAGTAGAATCATTTAGCACCCACCTAAAATTCCCCAATAAATCCGATACGCACCACTCATCCCGCGGCGAGACTGGCGGCCCGATCCGCTGTTTCTTTCCGCCGGAAGCAGAGTGAGAATGGGGACAAATAATTACCAGTCTCCCTCCGTGATCACTCCGCAATGCTGAGCGGATGCCCAAAGTACAGTAAGCTTGCGCAAGCTAGCACAATCACAACAGATTTTTAACTTGATTAGCGTTAGGGATGTATTATGGAGGGCATGCGTTAAAGTCACTTATCCTGGCGTTAACGCTTACTCACCTCACCCGAACGCTACAGTTAGCGTTCAGTAGGGAATAATGCCCTTAATCTGATCATTAGGTTATGTGCAAACATCAGTGAACGTGAAAACTAATAGCTGTTAGGGCTAGTGCTCCATGAATTTCTGAATTAAATGAACATTTTGAATTTACTGCAAATATCTTTGTAATGAGTCATTATAATGGTCCATTAAGATGCCAATGGTAAATGGGGTGTGTACAATCATAGAGACCTTATATAAAATTTAAAGTAATGATACATTTAACGGGCCACAGTTTACTTTTACGTCCCAATAAATATCTTGAATATCAGGTTATCAGTTCATTTAATTTCATTTTGATAAGACTCATTGTTGATTTATTTTCACTTGAATTTCTAACATATACATACATTCATGAACTTTTCTAAGTGATCAACACTTGAGAAATTGTATGTCTATTCAAATAAAATGTGTCTTAATATTTATAAACACTTTTCATTAACTGAATAAATATATATATATATATATATATATATTATATCTGTTATATATTATTATATATCTGATGCCATATATATATTTAAATACTGTATATAGTACATAAGTCACACATGGGCTTTAACATTTTATTGTTAGTAGACATATCCAATATTTCTGCAAAAACTGCAGGAGTTAGAAATGTCTGTTATAAATACGCTTGCTCTACATGATTCTCTTTAACCTTTATTTTACTCGATCTTCAAAAGCACATTCAGATGACTAAGATCGAGTTAGCTCGCTTTGGCCTTATTGTGAACCCAAACGTATTTTATTTATTGCAAATGAAATTCTTTTGCAAATTGGTTCAGAAAATGTCCTTATAGAGCTCCAGTACATTGGCTGTCACGTCCAATGCACTGGAGCTCTTTGAAGTGCTGGAACTTCCCAATTTCTGTAGGAGCCTTGTGTCAGCCCTGGCTAAATTAGAACCATTTCTAGTGGTGCAACCATTTGGCCTGTGGATGAATCCTACAATAATATAGAAAAACATTTTGAGAAAGGATTTTACCAGGAAGGATACATTGAGATTTCTCTCATTTTCATGTATGTCCTGGGTGGTGAGTATGTGCCATTAGGTGTCTTGCCCAAGGACACTTACTGGAGAGGTGCTCTTGCCGGGATTCAAACCTGTGTATCCACAGTTTCCACGGTTAAAGACCAATGATGATACCTCTACTCCACCCAGCTGGTACTAAATGTACTGTAATGATATTACAATGCGTTTATACTCTGTGTACAGGTGCGTGTATATATAGGTATTTTTGTGTGTGTCTTTGACATATATATATATATATATATGTCTTTAGGTTCGTGGGTACAGTGATGAGAGACTTGAGGGTTAGGTTTTTCATAACACCATTGATTCCTGCCAGTGGTTTCATGGAAAACCACATGGCTGTGAATAGGTTCAGAAATGCAGAGGTAATGCTGTACCATCATGTTTAGGCAAAATAATGAAATCTGTGTAGTGGAGCTATATTGGGAGATCAGTGGTCCAGGGACGAAAGCTAGAAAGGGGAGATGATGAAGCAGTGGTTGAGGAGATAGGAATAAAAAATGAGATTTGGCACAATTTGGTTAGTGAGAGATCTAAATGATATCAAAAGAGACACCACAAGATTAGGTGGGATGGGGAAGCGAGTCATAATCCAGGTGTATGACAAGAGATGCTTTATGTTTCTTATTTCTCGATCATTTGCATTTCAGCTAATGTTCTTACAGAGATCCTTGTCAGATGGGGAAGGCTTGGGGAAGGCTTGGTCTCCAGCTTCAATATGCACTCATACCTGATAGTGTATACTTAGAGATTTTGTCCCATTTATATTTCCGACATATTTTATTTACCAGCTTCATACAAACCACGGACAGAGACGTACTGTTTAATTTTTAAAACAATTTGGTTTCTGGCACATGAAACCTATGGGGAAATAAGGCTGATTTTCATCTGCCATCCTTTATAACAATGAACATTATAGGGTTGATTCTCCAAATACTACAGGACTGAACTGAAGAATATAGACCAACATTTACAAATTGAAAAAAATAAATATTACTGTATTATACTATGTGATCCAATAATGTGACTGCAATGGATGTCAACCCTGTTGCGAGCAGACACAACCAAACCACTATACAACATATTTTGATAACTGGTGGAACAGCCAGAAAAAAGTCACTTGTGATTTAACAGACAGCTCACTGTAGGTAAACCATAATTCAGGCATCCCTAATGCACACACTAATAGTATTTGTGGCCGGCGGGTATTATTATATAGTAGGGACTGGGAGCTTCATTATATTTACGGTGCAATCATGTCAATGCAACTTTAATTTACGGTAGGTGTTAAAATATGAGGATGTCAAAAACATAAAAGATACAAGGAAATTTCATTATATATACAGTACACTGCCTGCCCAAAAAATTTCACCACCTGCTGTACAAGTCTGTTATATTCTGGGGATGTTTCAGTTGTTCAGGTCTAGTTCATTATTGTCATGTGCCCAAAAAATGAGGTCATGTGACTCCCTGAATATACTGAATGAGCAGGTTTTCCCATCAATGGGTTTTTTCTCCCCTGATGGCACAGCGGGCATATTCCAAGATGGCAATGCCGGGATTCGTCAGGCTCAAATTGTGCAAGAGGGGTTGAGGGAGAATGAGACATCATTTTCACACATGGATTGGCCACCGCACAGTCCAGACCTTAACCCCATTGAGAATCTTTGGTATAATGTGCTGGAGAAGACTTTACGCAGCGCTGCGACTCTCCCATCATCAATACAAGATCTTGGCCACAAATTAATGCCACTCTGGACGGGAATAAATGCTGTGACATTGCATGAGCTTATAAAAACAATGTCACGGTGAATACCTGCTGTAATCAAAGCTTAAGGTGGCCCAGCAGCAAATTAGAGCGTGTGATCTTTTTTGGCCACTAGTATGTTGTAAAGCCAAACACAATCCATCAGTGACATAGGTACATAATGTGCGTTACATTGCAACTTGCGCTTTTCAGTAAAATCTATGACTAGTGAACCCAGCCATTGGCCTAATCCTTCAGGACCACATTTTCACTCTAGTTGATCACTTACAACTGTGATTAATAACTCTTAAACATGAACAAAACCACCACATTGTTTTTCCAAAATATCTCCCACTGCAGGATTCCCGGTATAATGGTATCATCGCTAGCGATGACCTGTCACTGATTCCTCATATGCGACAAGTACCTTAAAATGATTTAGTATAGATGTGATAAATAATGTCAGTCCATATTGCCTTTTTAGAAGAAATATAAAAGCAAAGGCTGATATGATTAATATTCCAAGGAAGAACGATCAACATGTTTTATTTCTTCCCCGGAGGATTTCTTTATTTGCTTTCATGCAATGTATATTTAATTGCTACTTCATTTTGTTTGTCCAATTACCTCTTATGTCTGATTCTTTCAGTGCACTTTAATTTGATTACTGAACTGTGTCTATAATCAATGTAGTTATTCCCCTATTCTCTTTATATTCCCTTTCATTTTCCTTGCCCTGACAATACATCTGCCCTGCCATTGGAAAAAGCATTAATTTTCCGTTGAATATTAATTAACAGATTATACCTTTGCCACACACGTTGGTTCCTATTGAGAGGCTTGGTATTATACTATAAAATACATGAATGACACAAATAGAAGCGGTACAACTGTGTGTATATTTGAAAACACATAAAATTATTTATTTTTGAATGAGGAAACTATGATCTTTTTGGGTGTCGGACAAAATCCCTACAGCCAGGTTCTCTAATGCCAACATCCCGACGGCCAACTTCCAGACAGAACAAGTGCCGGACATCCCAACTTCCCTGCACGGCCAATTTCCAGACATCCGTAATCCCAGCGGCTAACCCTAAAACTAACACCCTAACCCTAGGTTTAAGGGGGTTAAGGCTAGGTTTAGGGGGTTAGGGCTAGGTTTAGGGGGTTAGGGCTAGTTTAGGGGGTTAGGGTTAGGTCTAAGTTTAGGGGGTTAGGGTTAGGGCTAGATTTAGGGGGTTAGGGTTATGGCTAGGTTTGGGGGGGTTAGGGCTAGGTTTAGGGGGTTAGGGCTGGGTTTAGAGGGGTTAGGGTTAGGGCTAGGTTTAGGGGGTTAGGGCTAGGGCTAGGTTTAGGGGGTCAGGGCTAGGGCTAGGTTTAGGGGGTTAGGGTTAGGGCTAAGTTTAGGGGGTTAGGGTTAGGGCTAGGTTTAGGGGGTTAGGGCTAGGGCTAGGTTTAGGGGGTCAGGGCTAGGTTTAGGGGGTCAGGGCTAGGGCTAGGTTTAGGGGGTTAGGGTTAGGGCTAAGTTTAGGGGGGTTAGGGTGAGGGCTAGGTTTAGGGGGTTAGGGTTAGGGCTAGGTTTAGGGGGTTAGGGTTAGGGGGTTAGGGCTAGGTTTAGGGGGTTAGGGAGTAGGGTTAGTGTTAGCCGCTGGGATTTTGGATGTCTGGAAGTTGCCCGTCAGGGTGTTGTCTGTGTAGGGAAGTTGGCCATCTGGATTTTGGCATTAGGGAACCTGGTTGTAGGGACTTTGACCCAAACCCAATCTTTTTGCACTTTAACATTTTCACAATAAAGACTTTAATCATTCAAATAGTCTAAAAATCCTTGAAATGTAATTGATTCACATGTTGGTGAGTGAATATAACAGCATAGAAATCCATAAGTGGTGAATATTGTATTCATTAAATATAAGGGGTTATTCAGAGAGCACTTCTCTCGTTTCCCGCACTTTGGGGAATCAAAGTCCCTGACCCTGTGGTGAATTCAGCCTTCACCACAAGGTCCCCGAAGTGCAAGGAAAAGAGGCCGAACGGATACAAAAAAAAAAAAATCAACGAAAATCCTGCCAATAACGATCTGAAAATTTGGATTGAGCCGAAAAGCTACAGAAAACCTGCTGAACGTACCCAACAATCCGCCGCAAACCCCCCAACACATCCAAAAAAAGCTGACGATCCACCGAACACAGCACAGACCAGCTGCCAGAAAAAGTAGACAAGCTGAAGCACGGGGTTAAAAAAGCAAAAAAACTAAATGATTGAAACTCAAAAACTTTCAAACGCCGTTTGCAAAAAAAACACTATTGGACAAAAATGTCTGGAATCAACATATAAGGTCCTATCAATAATAATAAAAAGGTCTGTCAGAAAAAATAAACACTTTTTAGAAAGAAATCTGATAAAAAAATTCCGAAAAATGCCTAAAAAACATTTAAAAATATAAATATAAATTTTTGCTGCAAATTAAAAAGAATGAATGGTTGTATAGATATTTAACAAAAACGGGAATATTTTTAACATTGAAACCTACGGGATTTTCCTGATTAAACCTGTCGAATGAAACCACTGAAAATCAGGGCATTTCACTGACATTTCTCTGCTGTTCGGTGTTCTCTAAATAGATGAACCATTGCTTCCCTATGGGGATTTCACTGCCGCCGAACAGGTACCATATTTTTCAGGCAATAGGCCAATATTTGGCAAACTGCCTGCTTTCTGAAAAGCCAAATGGCCACGAAATTGCAACATACGGGGAAATTCACCTTTCGGTGCAATTCCAGGGCCAGTTCGGATCTCTCTGAATAAGCCCTATAGTATATAAATGCAATTTACACTGCAGGCAAAGGCAGCACAAAAAGGAGAACATTGTCGACCCAAATGCTAAACCAATTTTAACCAATTTTTTTCAAAGAAATTCGTACAAAAGCAAGAGGTCATTTTTGTTATTGTTCCATTTAAACATCAATGGACTGTGTCGTCTCCAAACCACACTTCAGTCATAATCTGAATGGTATGGAGCATTTAAAACATAATGTTTGACCAAGACGTTAAAAATACAGGTACCACTAGACATGTGCATTGCTTAAAAATTCATTTCGGGATTGTATCAGAATCCAAAAATATTAGATTTGGAAATAATTGAAATCAGCCCATTCGGAATATTGGAAGCCTCCGATATTTCAATATCAGAAAATTCCTAATATTGGAAACGCCCGATTTGCTTAGTTGTTTCCGATATTCAGAACCTTTATGTACAACACAAAATGAAAAAGGTTTAGGGGGGCTAGGGTCAGGGCAAGGGCGAGGGATAGGGCCAGTGTTAGTTTAGGGTTATTACTATGGTTAGTGTTAGGTTATGTCAGAAATCAGGAGTGGTAGAGGAGGAGATGAGCCCAGGATGCAGTGATAAAGAGACACACAGACAGGTTCCACGGTACAAGGGGGGTTTATTGGTGCTGGATACACTTGGCAGTGCAGACACTTGGCAATGTAGACACAGGATACACTTGGCAATGTAGACACAGGATACACTTGGCAATGTAGACACAGGATACACTTGGCAATGTAGACACAGGATACACTTGGCAATGTAGACACAGGATACACTTGGCAATGTAGACACAGGATACACTTGGCAATGTAGACACTTGGCAATGTAGACACAGGGTATTACTTGGCAATGTAGACACAGGATACACTTGGCAATGTAGACACTTGGCAATGCAGACACAGGATACACTTGGCAATGTAGACACAGGATACACTTGGCAATGTAGACACTTGGCGATGTAGACACAGGGTATTACTTGGCACTGGAGACACAGGATACACTTGGCACTGGAGACACAGGATCCACTTGGCACTGGAGACACAGGATCCACTTGGCACTGGAGACACAGGATCTTGAGAGGGACACAGCTTGGCAGTGGAAGGCAATGTTAATGCAGCAGCCATGCATCATGGGAGATTGTCCCTTAAATAGGGAAGCACAGGGAGGCAATCAAGACACCTGTGGCTGCTGCAGTGGCTGACTGAGGTACTGCAGGCAAATAGGCAAAGGGCTGTCAGGTTGGAATAATCACCTTAGGAGGCCTCTTGCCACGGTGGTGACGTGTAACCTGACAATACCCCCCACCGAAGGCTGAACACCGGGCAGCTAAGGAGGTCTGATACGTCGCCGTAACGGTAAGACCCACCACGGTTCCATTGGAGGTAGTACAGTCCAGTGGCAAGGGTTCAATCAATTCTGTGCCAAGTACATCAGTACACCGGATTTCTTGGCTGGATGGTTCTTTGATCTCCGCTGCAATGCGTGGCTCAGTCTGGGTGTAAACACAGGAGGGACTTTGAACTCGAAGGTCTGGGAGTGGCTCGCCATCAGTCACGGTGTACAGTGACATGCAGGCAGAGGGCACAGAGTCCAGATATGGGTCAGTGAGAGGGGTCACCACAGACGACTGACAAGGAGCCCGAGAGCAGGAGGGAAACTTGATTTGGCGGCTGTGGGAAATTGGACAGTCCATCTTACTTACTCCTGTAATTCTTCTAGGGGTGCCAGATCCACAAAGGTAAGTAGCTGGGATGGCAGCTGGCATAAAGGTGGTAGCACTTAGGTTGCCCTGTGCTGGTTGCCCTGTGCTGGTTGTAGCGGTGGCTCACCATTGGAATCTACAAAGTCCAAACCAATCTCTGAGGATGAATCAAAGTTAGGTGGTGTAACTGCAGCAGATGGTGGTATTTCTGCAGTGGCACTTATTTTAGCCAGTTGTTTCAGTAGGAAAGCAGGATTTTTCTGGAGATTCTGCAGGATATCGGCGAGGGAATCAACCTGGCTTGCCAGGGTTACAACAGTAGAAGTAAGCACTGATATTTCTGGGGCCTTGTCAATAACCACACAAGCTGGCATTGAAGTGGGTTTGACATGTACCTCTTCATTCAGCAAAGCAGGCATGGCTTTGGATTCCTCAAGCGGCTGGGCAGCGCACTTGGATTCGTCAAGCGGTAGGGAAGCACACTTGGATTCATCAGGCTGCAGGGAAGCGCACATGGATTCATCAGGCTGAGGGGAAGCGCACATGGATTCATCAGGCTGCGGGGAAGCGCACATGGATTCATCAGGCTGCGGGGAAGCGCACATGGATTCATCAGGCTGCGGGGAAGCACACATAGATTCCTCAAGCTGCGGGGATGCACACTTGGATTCCTCAAGCTGCGGGGATGCACACTTGGATTCCTCAAGCTGCGGGGATGCACACTTGGATTCCTCAAGCTGCGGGGATGCACACTTGGATTCCTCAAGCTGCGGGGATGCACACTTGGATTCTTCAAGCTGCGGGGATGCACACTTGGATTCTTCAAGCTGCGGGGATGCACATTGGATTCTTCAAGCTGCGGGGATGCACACTTGGATTCTTCAAGCTGCGGGGATGCACACTTGGATTCTTCAAGCTGCGGGGATGCACACTTGGATTCATCAGGCTGCGGGGATGCACACTTGGATTCTTCAAGCTGCGGGGATGCACACTTGGATTCTTCAAGCTGCGGGGATGCACACTTGGATTCTTCAAGCTGCGGGGATGCACACTTGGATTCTTCAAGCTGCGGGGATGCACACTTGGATTCTTCAAGCTGCGGGGATGCACACTTGGATTCTTCAAGCTGCGGGGATGCACACTTGGATTCTTCAAGCTGCGGGGATGCACACTTGGATTCTTCAAGCTGCGGGGATGCACACTTGGATTCTTCAAGCTGCGGGGATGCACACTTGGATTCTTCAAGCTGCGGGGATGCACACTTGGATTCTTCAAGCTGCGGGGATGCACACTTGGATTCTTCAAGCTGCGGGGATGCACACTTGGATTCTTCAAGCTGCGGGGATGCACATTTGGATTCCTCAAGCTGCGGGGATGCACACTTGGATTCTTCAAGCTGCGGGGATGCACATTTGGATTCTTCAAGCTGCGGGGATGCACATTTGGATTCTTCAAGCTGCGGGGATGCACACTTGGATTCTTCAAGCTGCGGGGATGCACATTTGGATTCTTCAAGCTGCGGGGATGCACATTTGGATTCTTCAAGCTGCGGGGATGCACACTTGGATTCTTCAAGCTGCGGGGATGCACACTTGGATTCTTCAGCTGACACCTCAGCAGCAGGCCCTTCGGCATGGGCTTCAGGCTCAACCTCCTCAGTAACCATGAAGGGAGCAACACAGGGGCCCACAGGACCTTGAGGAAGCTGGATGGTCACCAATGCATATATGGCATTCCTGACAATGGTGTATGGGGTTACTGGATCTTGGACTTGATCTTTCTCCATATCAGCCAGGCAAGGGTTAACCTCCATAGTTCCAGAATTAACCAGAGAGGTCTTTGGTAGATGCTGGGTATTGGGGAGATCAGCTGGTTTAGCCACAGAGACAAATGTTCCTCCCTGTAACACTGGAAAGCAGGGATATTCAGGCAGAACAATCTTTAGAGGGTTGTTGTGCTCATAGTACATAGGTCTCTTAGTGGGTTTTTCCGGGCATTGGGCAACTCGGTGCCATATTGCTCCGCAGTAAAAACAGAGATTCATTTGCCGCCTTCTGCTTTGCTCCTCCAGTGAGAGAGGGCCATGGTTTTTCTTAAGGTTGGAAACGCATACCTTAGGGGATAGGTCCCATAGCCTCTTCAGCAACTTGTTCATTAGGCCAAGCAGGTGATGAACCAGTTCATGGAATGATGTTTGGATTAACCCCCTCAGGTCTTTTATCACTGCGGGCTCATAGGTTAATGGCTGCTGCATTCTGTCAGGAATCAGGAGTGGTAGAGGAGGAGATGAGCCCAGGATGCAGTGATAAAGAGACACACAGACAGGTTCCACGGTACAAGGGGGGTTTATTGGTGCTGGATACACTTGGCAGTGCAGACACTTGGCAATGTAGACACAGGATACACTTGGCAATGTAGACACAGGATACACTTGGCAATGTAGACACAGGATACACTTGGCAATGTAGACACAGGATACACTTGGCAATGTAGACACAGGATACACTTGGCAATGTAGACACTTGGCAATGTAGACACAGGGTATTACTTGGCAATGCAGACACAGGATACACTTGGCAATGTAGACACTTGGCAATGTAGACACAGGATACACTTGGCAATGTAGACACTTGGCAATGTAGACACAGGGTATTACTTGGCACTGGAGACACAGGATACACTTGGCACTGGAGACACAGGATCCACTTGGCACTGGAGACACAGGATCCACTTGGCACTGGAGACACAGGATCTTGAGAGGGACACAGCTTGGCAGTGGAAGGCAATGTTAATGCAGCAGCCATGCATCATGGGAGATTGTCCCTTAAATAGGGAAGCACAGGGAGGCAATCAAGACACCTGTGGCTGCTGCAGTGGCTGACTGAGGTACTGCAGGCAAATAGGCAAAGGGCTGTCAGGTTGGAATAATCACCTTAGGAGGCTTCTTGCCACGGCGGCGACGTGTAACCTGACAGGTTAGGACTAGGATTAGGGTGACAGTTTCTGTGTGTCACATGATTAGGGACAGCGCTGGGGTTAGGGCTAGAGTCAGGGTTACAGTGTCTTGGTGTCATATGATTAGCACCAGTGTTAGGTCTAGGGTTAGATTATGGTTGGGCTTAGGGTTACCAATTGTTGTTTTTTGGTTTTTTTCAATGTTATTAATTTTCCGTTTAAATCCATATTTTGACAATTAAATTTGGGCTTGGTCGATTATAAATTGGAGAGAAAAATTTGGACTGATTTGTTTGAATTAATTACATTTTTATATTCCGAAACCAATCAGCTCGTACGTTGACAATATGGAATTCGGATCGATCTGAAATGTTGTTATTTTGGACCATTTCCAAATAGGTTTGAAAAGAATCGTACATATCCAGCTACCTATGTGAATATCATGACGCAGAGATTCCAATTCTAACACATATTAAAAAGGTGCTTCCAAAGAGTTTCAAGGGAAAACATTAAGGACCAGAATCTGAAGTACATTTTATGAAAGAGTGAAATCATGTTTTTGCTTCTTAGTAATTTAAAATAATAAGATTGTATTAAATGTAATTTAGAAAAATATCATGGAAACTTGGCCTTTCTCCGTTTGTTTTAATTTTCACTTTGTACCAATTTCAATGTCTTTTTCCCCCAAACCAAGAATATTATTCTTCTTGTGACATTTACAACTCCTTCTCTTTTTTGCAAGCTAACTGCTATAATAATAGCATTGTATTATAGTGAGAATTTAATTAACCTTTGTCAGTGTCTCAGTTACTTTAAAAACTGTATTCACTTTGGTTTCAGATGTTATTTTATTCATGTGTATTGAGTCAACATGCTGACTTACTATTTCTTAATTGTAATGCGTGTGCACTCAGGTAATTAGCTGTTAATGGTAATCCAGAGGCTTATGTTATCCATGAAAACGTCTTGCCATTGGCTTTATTTAAGCCGTGGAATATCATAAGCTGCAGTCTCATTGCACCAATTTCCCGGGTCATGTATAGCATTAATAGACCTCACAACTCTCTAATGATTTTAGATTTCATAAATATTGGTCCCTGATAACTCCATTGCTTTGCAAGTCTAATTTTTCAATCTATCATACAGTGTCCATGCATACATTAAAGGGCCACTACCACCAAAAAAATGAAATGTCCTTATTGTGTTTATTTCATGTTGCTGATAGCTTACATGGGCTTTGTTTTTCTCTTGTATGTTTAGTTAACAAATATTTTCCTCTATATATGTCACTGGGTGCATCCATTGTGATAGAGATGTGCATTTGTTTTGGAAAAATTCAGAATTTGGAACGAAATTTGATAATACGTATTTGGAAGTACTTCCGAATAACGAATCGATACGATACGAATTCAAAATGAAACGGTATATGACGAATTTATTTCGTTTTACACTGTGTCATCATCATAAAAGAAAAATTTTAATAACTGATATCAACTATCGAATTTGAAATGAACTATCAAATTGATTTCAATTATCGAATTGATCTTAACTTACAATACAAGTAATAGTCAGCAAAGAACTTTATGAAACAAATTAATTTTGTTTCACTGTTTAATTTGACTCAAATACTAAATCTGTGACACATCTTAAAATTTAATCCTGGCTTTTTTTTAACTGCAAAATTAGATTAATTGGGGTTTTATCTAGTGATCCAAAATTTGCATTGATATCTATCGAATTGATATATAAAATTCAAATCGATTTGAAATTTCAAATCAATCCGAAACAAAACTAAATACAAAACGAAATTAGTTACCAAAATTCCGAAAACGAAATGATTTAAAAACGTAACGAAACAAAACTAATCTAAATGATATTTTCAGCCATGCACATCCCTATAATATGTGATATTTTGTGTTGTAAACTGCCCCTCACCTCCCCACAGTATCTTTCCATCACTTGCTCCTCACTTTGTGACTTTGGCCATAGAATGGAGTGAATGGGTCAATCACGACTCACTCAAACACTGTATTGTGTGGGATGTATTCAAAGGACATCACCAGAGGGTATTTTCTAAGTTTTTTAAGATCCTATTTTATCTCATTCAGCTTCCAGCTCTTATCTCAGGTGGCCTGGAGAACAACAGCTTCCAGCTGCCTTATCTATTCCATCCTCCACCTCATTAACTGTGAATTACTGTATAAGATAAAGCATAGCCGCATAGTAAAACTTTTGGAAAGATTTGGGTAAATGTAGCATCAGGGAAAACATCACGACATGGAACAGGAGATAACAAGTTTGTTCAAATATTCATTTTTTGAAATATGAAATCATTTGAGGATTTCAAAATTGTTCACATACGTCAATATTTGTTTTAAAAAAAAAAAATTTCTTCTGGAGGATTGATGGGCGGCAAAATTCAGTGCAAGTATTCTATCTGCTGAATGTGTATGTAAAAACGAGGCGCACCTTCGTGGTAAATTGACAACTAAAGAGCTATCTGGACGAAAAATATTGCTTGAATCAGAAAGTAATGGTCATTAAAGGAATATTTAACAGTGGATATCTATTTATATTCCTACAAGGTGGAAAGCCTGTCCAGAGGGCAGTCTATTGTGGATATACTGCCCCTGCTCGTGGATATTGCCCCAGCACGTGGATACTGCCCCAGCACGTGGATACTGCCCCAGCACGTGGATACTGCCCCAGCACGTGGATACTGCCCCAGCTCGTGGATACTGCCCCAGCTCGTGGATATTGCCCCAGCACGTGGATATTGCCCCAGCACGTGGATATTGCCCCCCAGCTCCTGGATATTGCCCGCCAGCTCGTGGATATTGCCCCCCAGCTCGTGGATATTGCCCCCCAGCTCGTGGATATTGCCCCAGCACGTGGATATTGCCCCAGCACGTGGATATTGCCCCAGCACGTGGATACTGCCCCAGCATGTGGATACTGCCCCAGCACGTGGATATTGCCCCCCAGCTCCTGGATATTGCCCCAGCTCCTGGATATTGCCCCAGCACGTGGATACTGCCCCAGCACGTGGATATTGCCCCAGCACATGGATATTGCCCCAGCTCATGGATATTGCCCCCAGCTCATGAATATTGTCCCCAGCTCATGGATATTGCCCCCAGCTCATGGATATTGCCCCCAGCTCCTTGATATTGCCCCCAGCTCATGGATATTGTCCCCCAGCTCATGGATATTGTCCCCCAGCTCATGGATACTGCCCCCCAGCTCATGGATATTGCCCCCAGCTCATGGATATTGCCCCCCAGCTCATGGATACTGCCCCCAGCTCATGGATACTGCCCCCCAGCTCATGGATATTGCCCCCAGCTCATGGATATTGTCCCCAGCTCATGGATATTGCCCCCCAGCTCGTGGATATTGCCCCCCCAAGCTCTCATGGATATATGCCCCAGATCAGACCCCAGACCAGACATGGGGCGGCTGTTCGAATGCTCTATCGGCATTCGGACAGCCGCCCCATGAGCTTCGCGCCATACTTACCTTTCCGAGCGGCGCCGGGGAAGTGAAAGTTTCCCCGCTTCCGGTCGTTGAAGGACCCAAGCCTCCCACGTGACCGGGGCTTGGGTCCTTCAAAGGGCGGAAGCGAGGGAACTTTCAGTTCCCCGGTGCCGCTCGGAAAGGTAAGTATGGCTCGGGGGTTGGATGCGTGCGGCAGCCGGGTAGAGGCTGCGAGCGCAGCCTCTACCCGGCTGCTGTGTGCATCTTGTAACCATCGCGGCAAGCGCACAGCTGGCTCGTGCTGCGGAGGTTGCATGCGCGCGCAACCAACCGCCGCTGGTTGCACGCGCATGCGCAGAGTAAGGCTTGGCGACGGACACGCCAAGCCTTACTCAATTATAGTATAGATGTTATTGTATCCATATGACTGAGTCATTAAATTATAAATATAATCAATTTTCTGCCTTTGTATTCAAGGTACATTGTGCACTTGTTCATCTATAGCACCTAAACACCTTCTTAATTTAAATGCTTACATGTTTTACTTTCACGACCATTAAAGATACATGAAGGCGCAGTGAGAGCTGATGAATCACTGCATAGCACAATATCTAATGTTCTACATATATGTCTACACAATGCATTCAGTCACTTTTTAGGGAATTCTAAAGAACCAAGAATTTGCTCAGAAATCATTTTTTTTTTCCCATTAATTATTTACAGTGAGTTGAAAGACAATAAAAATGTCTTGCTTTCTAACCTCTGCACTCTTTGTCTTCCCTATATTCAATATTATTTTCTTGTCATAGATTAAAGTACGGAAATATTTCTGTTTATAGTGTACGCGGAAGACAAGTTAAGTTGCACTCACTCTTTTATTCTTCAGTGAAAAAGTAGTTTATTAAATATATATATATATATATATACACACCGTAACTGTTGAAATAAAGCACTTTTTCATTGAATATTCCCAAAGTGTTTATTTTATTATTCTTCAAAGATATACACCAAAATACAAAAATAATCAGAAGTTATAAAATATAAGCTTCAATATATATTGGAGCTATTGCTCAAGATAAAATAACTCAAGAGAGCATTCGATGCTAATAGCCAATCAGAACATGTGATTTCCCCCGAGAAGTGGATATGCTTTCAATATTGATGTGAAATTGACTATTTCTATATTTCTATTACCCGATGATGCTGTGTGATCTACGTGAGCTAGAACTATTTTATTCAGCTTTATGAAGTTAAAATTAAATCAGATTTCATAAAGGAGAATGTATATGTCTTTGTGTGGAAAAATCATGCAGTTTTTGTAAAAAAAAAAAGGGGGGAAAAGCATTTTAACTCCTACATTACCAAGATTGAGTTAACTCTATTTTCAAAAACACCATCAGGTGTCTAATATTGAATTTTCTTGATCTGGATGTAACAATTGTACACAAATTTAGTTTATTGCATTAATTTAATTTGCAAATTGGTTTCAGAACATGTCCCTAAATTTACAGTACAATGGACATGTCAGAAAATGAACAGTAACTCACTAAACTGCAGATGAAAAGCCTCTAATACGCTTTACTGCATTTTTAATACTATCACAATTCTGACCAACAGAGGGAGCCCTCCGCCTGTTAAATAGTGCATACAGTTGCTAAATGCACTGTAATGATAACTACACCTTTAACTTGTGCAGGTGTGTTATATTTGTGTGCGTTCACGTGTTTCTTGGTGTGTATTATAGAGTTAAGGTGTAATTTTAAGTAGTTTTCCATAAAACCATAGGTCCTTGCCAGTGGTTTTATGGAAACCCACCTGGTAGTTAAGGGGTTACTGTCCAGAAATCCTACCATACAATTCTTCTAAATAAATAGGGATTATAAATATTTTTGGAGGACAAACTAGCATGTTTAATAAAGATGTCTGTAGGTGTTGTAGAGTTAAGAGGTAATTTTAACCCCTTAGTGACCGGGCGGTTTTACACAAATCCGTCCGTTCGTGACCGCAGCTGTTTTTACGTTTCTGCGCTCTTAGTGTTTACGTCAAATTTTCCTCTTACTCGTTTATGTAACCCACACATATTTTACACTGTTTTTCTCGTCACTAAATGGACTTTATAAAGATACCATTTTTTTCATCATTTCATATAATTTACTATAAAAAATATTGTGAAATATGACACAAAAATTGAAAAAACACCACTTTTTCGAACTTTGACCCCCAAAATTTCTTATGTATCAACAACCGTCAAAATTTTTTTATTCCTTAGTAGTTTCTAAATTTAGTACTGAGTTTAGCAATACCCAATGTTTACATATTCCTCGCTTTTTTCCTTATTTTATGCAACAATAAGTGCAAGTAGCACTTTGCCATTTCCAAAGAGTTTATTTTCAAAACTAGTGATAGTGACATTGTAACACTGATATCTGTCACTAATTCCTGAATAACCCTCCACATATACATATTTTTTTAAAGTACACAAATCAAGGTATTAAACTTGGGGTATTTTGACTCTTTCCATGCAAACCATTTTACCACAAATCTATGCCAAAGTTTGAAAAAAAAAAAATTTTGGTGATTTTTTTTTTTTGAACGCAATTTAAGAATACATGTACTGTGAACTTTAAGGTTTACTGCCAAAAAGCACCCCAAAATATGTTCAGCAACATCTTCTGAGTAAATTGATACCACCCAAGTATAGGTATGTCGGGTCATTTGGGGGCTAAAAGGCCTTATTTGGGGGGTGCACATTTCAGTTTTCCAACTTGGAATTTTCACATTTCGTCATCATGCCCCCATGTCCTATTTGGGACATTTTTGAAGCCGGCCAAAGTAATTTACCCCCATCAAACCATATATTTTTAGAAAGGGCACACCCTAGGGTGCTTCAAAGAGTTGTATTTTAACACTTTCCATGCACTAGCTCTTTGTCAATCTTTCAGGTAGTCACTTTTTGTGTTATTTTTTCACACACATTGTACTTTAGGCATGAATTGTCAAATCCAGTTATGGGTTACTGCCAAAAAACACCCCAAAATATGTTCAGCAACATCTTCTGAGTAATTGATACCACCCATGTATAGGTATGTCGGGTCATTTGGGGGCTAAAAGGCCTTATTTGGGGGGTGCGCATTTCAGTTTTCCAACTTGGAATTTTCACATTTCGTCATCATGCACCCATGTCCTATTTGGGACATTTTTGAAGCCGGCCAAAGTAATTTACCCCCATCAAACCATATATTTTTAGAAAGGGCACACCCTAGGGTGCTTCAAAGAGTTGTATTTTAACACTTTCCATGCACTAGCTCTTTGTCAAACTTTCAGGTAGTCACTTTTTGTGTTATTTTTTCACACACATTGTACTTTAGGCATGAATTGTCAAATCCAGTTATGGGTTACTGCCAAAAAACACCCCAAAATATGTTCAGCAACATCTTCTGAGTAAATTGATACCACCATGTATAGGTATGTCGGGTCATTTGGGGGCTAAAAGGCCTTATTTGGGGGGTGCGCATTTCAGTTTTCCAACTTGGAATTTTCACATTTCGTCATCATGCACCCATGTCCTATTTGGGACATTTTTGAAGCCGGCCAAAGTAATTTACCCCCATCAAACCATATATATTTTTAGAAAGGGCACACCCTAGGGTGCTTCAAAGAGTTGTATTTTAACACTTTCCATGCACTAGCTCTTTGTCAATCTTTCAGGTAGTCACTTTTTGTGTTATTTTTTCACACACATTGTACTTTAGGCATGAATTGTCAAATCCAGTTATGGGTTACTGCAAAAAAACACCCCAAAATATGTTCAGCAACATCTTCTGAGTAAATTGATACCACCCATGTATAGGTATGTCGGGTCATTTGGGGGCTAAAAGGCCTTATTTGGGGGGTGCGCATTTCAGTTTTCCAACTTGGAATTTTCACATTTCGTCATCATGCACCCATGTCCTATTTGGGACATTTTTGAAGCCGGCCAAAGTAATTTACCCCCATCAAACCATATATTTTTAGAAAGGGCACACCCTAGGGTGCTTCAAAGAGTTGTATTTTAACACTTTCCATGCACTAGCTCTTTGTCAAACTTTCAGGTAGTCACTTTTTGTGTTATTTTTTCACACACATTGTACTTTAGGCATGAATTGTCAAATCCAGTTATGGGTTACTGCCAAAAAACACCCCAAAATATGTTCAGCAACATCTTCTGAGTAAATTGATACCACCCATGTATAGGTATGTCGGGTCATTTGGGGGCTAAAAGGCCTTATTTGGGGGGTGCGCATTTCAGTTTTCCAACTTGGAATTTTCACATTTCGTCATCATGCACCCATGTCCTATTTGGGACATTTTTGAAGCCGGCCAAAGTAATTTACCCCCATCAAACCATATATTTTTAGAAAGGGCACACCCTAGGGTGCTTCAAAGAGTTGTATTTTAACACTTTCCATGCACTAGCTCTTTGTCAATCTTTCAGGTAGTCACTTTTTGTGTTATTTTTTCACACACATTGTACTTTAGGCATGAATTGTCAATCCAGTTATGGGTTACTGCCAAAAAACACCCCAAAATATGTTCAGCAACATCTTCTGAGTAAATTGAACCACCCATGTATAGGTATGTCGGGTCATTTGGGGGCTAAAAGGCCTTATTTGGGGGGTGCGCATTTCAGTTTTCCAACTTGGAATTTTCACATTTCGTCATCATGCACCCATGTCCTATTGGGACATTTTTGAAGCCGGCCAAAGTAATTTACCCCCATCAAACCATATATTTTTAGAAAGGGCACACCCTAGGGTGCTTCAAAGAGTTGTATTTTAACACTTTCCATGCACTAGCTCTTTGTCAATCTTTCAGGTAGTCACTTTTTGTGTTATTTTTTCACACACATTGTACTTTAGGCATGAATTGTCAAATCCAGTTATGGGTTACTGCCAAAAAACACCCCAAAATATGTTCAGCAACATCTTCTGAGTAATTGATACCACCATGTATAGGTATGTCGGGTCATTTGGGGGCTAAAAGGCTTATTTGGGGGGTGCGCATTTCAGTTTTCCAACTTGGAATTTTCACATTTCGTCATCATGCACCCATGTCCTATTTGGGACATTTTTGAAGCCGGCCAAAGTAATTTACCCCCATCAAACCATATATTTTTAGAAAGGGCACACCCTAGGGTGCTTCAAAGAGTTGTATTTTAACACTTTCCATGCACTAGCTCTTTGTCAAACTTTCAGGTAGTCACTTTTTGTGTTATTTTTTCACACACATTGTACTTTAGGCATGAATTGTCAAATCCAGTTATGGGTTACTGCCAAAAAACACCCCAAAAATGTTCAGCAACATCTTCTGAGTAAATTGATACCACCCATATATAGATTTGTTCTGTTGTTTTTGGGGTGCTACGCCAATCTTTGACATGTGCTTGTCAATTTTCTAATTTGACATACAGTATCTTCTTTGCTTATCTTCTTTTTAGGGGCCTTTTTACATACCCCAGTTTTATGAACGTGCATATATTTGGTAAGCTAACACCCCAAAGTATTGTAAATGGAGTGTTTTTATGCTATGGATGCATCCGTTTGCTCCAAACAAATTAGATACTGTTTGGTGGTCATTTTTCATTTTCACACCCACATCAGTTTTGGACTGTGATTTAGGAGACACTGTTGTTTTTTACTGCATGAAAACTCTCCAGGTTGTTTTCTGCAAGGTCTCCTGAGTACACCCATGCCCCCCATGCATAGGTTTGCCAGGATTTTGGGAAGGTTCAAATACAATTTTTATGACTTTGTCATTGGAGTTGAAATTGAGATTATTTCTTCAGCTAGGCCTAGCTTTGGTTTTGGGTCTACCGCATACCCCAGTTTGAATTATTGCCAGAAAATTGTTTATATTTGTTATGTTGACACCCCAAGGTATTGCATATGGAGTGCTTTGATGCCATGGATGCAACGGTTTTAGCCCAAAACATTTGAGAAGGTGTGTGGCGGTAATTTTTCAATTTTCCGATTTTTACGCCCACAGTAGTTTTGGACTGTGATTTAGCAGACACTGTTGTTTGTTACTGCATGAAAACTCTCCAGGTTGTTTTCTGCAAGATCTCCTGAGTACACCCATGCCCCCCATGCCTAGGTTTGCCAGGATTTTGGGAAGGTTCAAATACAATTTTTATGACTTTGTCATTAGAGTTGAAATTGAGATTATTTCTTCAGCTAGGCCTATCTTTGGTTTTGGGTCTACCGCATACCCCAGTTTGAATTATTGCCAGAAAATTGTTTATATTTGTTATGTTGACACCCCAAGGTATTGCATATGGAGTGCTTTGATGCCATGGATGCAACGGTTTTAGCCCAAAACATTTGGCAACAAGGTGTGTGGCGGTAATTTTTCAAATTTCAGATTTTTACGCCCACAGTAGTTTTGGACTGTGATTTAGGCTAGGGTCAGACGAGCGTAGTGTTCACGTCCGTGATCGCGCCTAAAAGTACGTCCGTGATAGCATGACATAAAGTCCAATGGAGCCCGACACACGAAGTACGTCCGCACTGAACTGCGGACGCACAACGGCCGCGGCCCACGGACGCAAGGCAGGCAAGAACGTAGAACCGCTAGAACGGCCGCACAAAGTGCGCTGCGTCCGCAACGTCTGCATAGCTTTGTGTGTGAGTGATGGAACGTGGTCAGACGGACTGCATTTATACGTCCTGCATTTTTCACGGACAAAATGGTTTTGCAATTGAATTTATTGTCCCTCCTACATCTGTCAAAAAATAAATGTCAGTGAAAAAACGGACTGTGTGACCACTACTGCGTCTTCCGTACTGACGATGTCCGTACTGCACGGACGTACAGTCCGTAGAAATCACGCTCGTCTGACCCTAGCCTTAGCAGACACTGTTGTTTGTTACTGCATGAAAACTCTCCAGGTTGTTTTCTGCAAGATCTCCTGAGTACACCCATGCCCCCCATGCATAGGTGTGCAAAGATTTTGGCAAAATACAGCACCAATTGTAGAACATAAAAATGTACGAATAAAATGTAAAAGTCTGGTGCCTGTCAAACTGGGGATGCTCTCTAGGGGAGCACAGGCTGTTGTCACTGAAGTGCATGAAACGCAAAATGTTTTCATACCTTCTACGTGACATTGATTGGAGGTAAATGGGGGTAGAGCAGATGGGGCTACTGCTCCAGCAGGAGCGAATTGAGGGCTTCTTTATGATGCCCTCAGCATAGTAAGTGCCCAGAATTTCAGAAATTCTGGCACATCTAGCGGGGTCCATTGCTGCCTTGCCAAGTAGGAGTCTGGCTTCGCAGCACAATGCTGATGGGCATACAGATTTGATTGGGCCACGATGTGGCCCAACAAATCATCCCCCATAAACACCTGCAAAAACTGTGTGGCGGTAAATCCTGCAACATCAATATTGATGCCAGGATTTGCCGTGAAAGGAGGGATATCTGGCCTCTGGCGATGAGGCACTACCCACTCCTCAGCTGGAGCTGTGCGTCTCCTGCTGGCAGGTGGTGACCCAGGATCTGCATCAGAAACATCACTAGATACATCAGCCAGCATAGATAATGTATCTAGCGACGCCTCTGAGCAGTTAGCGGGGTCGAAATGAGGGTCTGAGTCTGACGCAGATGCCTCAGATTCTGACGCCAGGATGGCATATGCCTCCTCGGCGCTGTACACCCTCTCAGACATTATATATAATAGATTATAAAATTTTATAATTATTATATATATATAAGCGGATTGTTGGTTCTTAGAAGAACCGTTGGGTTTCACAAGAAAATACAAATAAACACCTAAATCTCTCTAAATCCCTCTAAACCTGCCTCAATTCTTCTAAATCTCCCTAAAATCTCTCTAAATCTGCCTCAATTTTTCTAATCTCACTAAATCTCACTAAAATCTCTAACCTGTCAAATCTGATCTCTCTCTCTCGCTCACCAAAACACAAGTGAGGAGAGGGAGGGAGAATCACAGAGGTCAGAGCCAATATTTACAAAATATTGGCCTGACCTGACAAATTAGAAATTTTATTTTGATTTTTTCTAACTTCTGATTGGATGTTGCTAGCCTGCCTCTCTGATGAGGCAGGCTAGGAACATCCCACTCAGCCCCAAGATGACCCTGCCCTTAGAACCCTAACCCTACCCCTGACCCTGCCCTTAGAACCCTAACCCTAACCCTACCCCTAACCCTAACCCTACCCCTACCTTTAACCCTAACCCTACCCCTAACCCTAACCCTACCCCTAACCCTAACCCTACCCCTAACCCTAACCCTAACCCTAACTGTCAGTTTATTTTATTTATTTTTCTTTTTTTACACTTTTTTTACACACTTTTTTTTTACACTTTTTTTTTACTTTTTTTACACTTTTTTTTTACTTTTTTTTCACTTTTTTTTTACTTTTTTTTACTCTGCTGGGTGCCTTGATCCCTCGAGGCACCCAGCAGAGCACCTGATCACTGAAGTGATCGATTTTGTACTGAGTGCCACGATACCTCGTGGCACTCAGTACTTCCTGCCGCTACCGGAAGTGATCGCTCGGGGGGAGCGATCACGGATGGACCGGCGGCAGGTAAGTATATTACAAGGATGCCTCGATGTCGAGGCATCCTTGTAATATGCTCAGAGCAGCTGGAAGCGATCCGATCGCTTCCAGCGCTCTGTAGAAGTGCCGGGCACCTCTCCGGTGCAACCGGATGTAGATCGCTCCCAGGGAGCGATCACATGGTGCCCCGGCACTTCTAACGGCCATTGCACGGATGCCTGGACTCCCAGGCATCCTGCAATGGCGTTTGAGCTGCTGGAAGCGATCCGATCGCTTCCAGCAGCTCAAAAACGGCAGGACGTACCATGTACGTCAGCGGGTCTAAGAGAGACCCGCTGCAATGACGTACATGGTACGTCCGCGGTCGGGAAGGGGTTAAGTAGTTTTGCATAAAACCATTGGTTCCTACCAGTAGTTTTATAAAAACCCACCGGGTAGTTAGGGGTCAATGTCAAGAAATTCTACCATACAATTCTTTTAAATAAATACGGATTGTAAATATTTTTAGAGGGCAGGTCAACATGTTCAATAAAGATGTGTGTAGGTGTGTATGTAGTGATTATAGAGTTAACCCCTTCACTACCGATACCGAGATATCTGGGGTTTCAAAGGCGCCACCTGGTGCCCCGATAATCTGCAGCCCAAAAGCATATGAACTTCATGTTCTGCAAACAAATTTTGTTTGCTTTAGGGCTGCAGAAGGTGGACTCAAAGTTTTGTAAAGTTTTTTAATGCCCAAAGAGGAAAAACTGTAAAATCAGCAGCTGAAAGCTCTGAAATATCGGGCTTTCAGAAGCTGTCAGCAGCCGATGCAGTTAGAAATAGAAGAAAATAGATCTGCTGTTAAAACCTTTGTAACTCAATTTGGCAGTAGATGGTGCCATCTACTGTTCAAAAAGGTTATTACAGTAATAGATATGTATTACTGTACGATTTATTAAAAATGATTTTTCAAAACGCCACTGGTTTCTGACAGTGGGTTTTCTTAAAATCACTTGGTAGTGAGGGGGTTAAGGGGTAATTTTAAGTGATATTCCATAAAACCGTTGGTTCCTGTCAGTGATTTTATTAAAACCCACTTGGTAAATGAAGGGGTTAATGTGCAGGAATTCTACCGTGCATTTCTTCTAAGTATGCATAGATCCTAGCTATTCTATAAAAGATAGAAAGAAGCAGTGTGGGAGGTTCTGCATGGAATTTTGAGATGATTAACTGTTTTCCTGCTTTTAACAATTTCGCATTCACAATCTTGTTTATTTTTTTATTTTGCTTAGCATGCATATGGAATAGGGGCCAAATATATCATTCTTACACTAGGCACCTCTGATTTGGAAACAATTCTTAGAATGTAGGTGTTTGCATCCTGCTGACTGACCATAGTGTAATTATTTTTAGGTTGATATTCATTGTAACCCATATTCGTTGTAACTTGATTCGAAAGATCGCATGACAAATATACTTTGTATCCCTAGCTGGTAAGAATTACCCAAGAACTACAAGTCCAGTTTTCCGTATCAGACCTTTATTGGGCTATTTATCAAGGGAGGAAAAGTGGACACAATAAGTAAAACTTGCATCGTTATCAAACAAGCTAGCTTGCATTTTTATTAAGAAACTTACATTCAGCATTTTTCCTTCACGGCATCTACCGGTGTGTGAAACTTTGTGTGACATTCAGTGTGTATGATGATTAGAAACATGTCCAATTTAAAGTAAGCAATGATAAACTGCATGCTCTTGTGGGGAATAACCCACATGGGGTGCAGTCTCTTTCGACTCGCTTTATGATTACCTTTTTCTCCGAATGCAGAGCAGCCTATAGATGCCAAGCAATTTTACTCTGAAGGAGAGATAAAGCAAACCCCCAGAAGTGTGTTCTACCCTCTATGGGGCTCGTTAGTGAGACGCAACTGGCATCCTGCTTGACACAGGAAACAAGTGGGACACATCTGGATTTACAAAACAATTC
Organism: Leptobrachium leishanense; assembly: GCA_009667805.1. Taxonomy (NCBI): domain Eukaryota; kingdom Metazoa; phylum Chordata; class Amphibia; order Anura; family Megophryidae; genus Leptobrachium; species Leptobrachium leishanense. Next base: position 25,563,400 of record CM019069.1, read on the forward strand.
GACTTTTAAAACAAAACAACAGTCGTATCCTTTTGTTTCTGTTCTCTGGTTAAAAATGTATGTATATATAATATACAGTTGTGTTCAAAATTATTCAACCCCCAATGCTGTAAAGGGTTTTAGGGAATTTAGTGTACATTTGTAATTGTATTCAGAATGAAATCCTACAAGGACTTTTTAAAGAACCATATGCAACTAAAATGACATCAATTGGTTTTGTAACACAGTAGTAAATGTTTCTTTTGTGAATTCTTCATTGACACAATTATTCAACCCCTTAAAGACTACGACTCTGAAGAACAGAGGTTCATTCAAGTGTTTTCAATCAGGTATTGAAAACACCTGTGGATGTCACGGAGCAGCAATAAAGCATAATAAGCACCAATTAGGCAGCTTTAAAATGACTGTGATACTCAGCTCCTTCTAGACATTTACTGGTGTGGTTACAAACATGGTGAAGTCAAGAGAATGGTCCAGGAAGACAAGAGAAGAGGTGATTACTCTTCACAGGAAGGGCAATGGCTATAAGAAGATTGCAAAGATTTTAAACATACCAAGAGAGACCATAGGAAGCATCATTCGCAAATTCAAGGCAAAGGGCACTGTTGAAATGCTACCTGGTCGTGGCAGAAAGAAGATGCTGACTTCGACTGCTGTGCGCTACCTGAAGCGTAGAGTGGAGAAAAGTCCCCGTGTGACTGCTGAGGAACTGAGAAAAGATTTGTCAGATGTGGGTACTGAAGTTTCAGCTCAGACAATACGGCGCACACTGCGTAATGAAGGCCTCCATGCCAGAACTCCCAGGCGCACCCCCTTGCTGTCTCCAAAGAATAAGAAGAGTCGACTGCAGTATGCCAAAAGTCATGTGGACAAACCACAGAAGTTTTGGGATAGTGTTCTGTGGACTGATGAAACAAAATTAGAACTGTTTGGGCCCATGGATCAACGCTATGTTTGGAGGAGGAAGAACAAGGCCTATGAAGAAAAGAACACCTTGCCTACTGTGAAGCATGGCGGGGGGTCAATCATGCTTTGGGGCTGTTTTGCTTCTGCAGGTACAGGGAAGCTTCAGCGTGTGCAAGGTACCATGAATTCTCTTCAGTACCAGGAGATATTGGATGACAATGTGATGCAGTCCGTCACAAACCTGAGGCTTGGGAGACGTTGGACCTTTCAACAGGACAATGATCCAAGCATACCTCCAAGTCCACTAGAGCATGGTTGCAGATTAAAGGCTGGAACATTTTGGAGTGGCCATCGCAGTCACCTGACTTAAATCCAATTGAGAACTCTGGTGGGACTTAAAGAAATCAGTTGCAGTGCGCAAGCCTAAGAATGTGACTGAACTGGAGGCTTTTGCCCATAACGAATGGGCGAAGATACCCGTAGATCGCTGCAAGACACTTGTGTCAAGCTATGCTTCACGTTTAAAAGCTGTTATAACTGTAAAAGGATGTTGTACTAAGTACTAAGATTGAATGTCACTTGGGGGTTGAATAAAACTGATAATGATGTGAGCACAGAAAAGACATTTGTGGTTATTTCATTATAAATGTTATGTTATATTTGTCTGACCTACACGTGCCTCTTTGATTTAATTGTAAGCAAGATGACTGAATGATCAAAATCAATGTCAAACTGGCCAAAACACTCAATTTCAGTGGGGGTTGAATAATTTTGAACACAACTGTATATATATATATGTCAGGTCCAGAAATATTGGGACATCGACACAATTCTAACATCTTTGGCTCTATACACCACCACAATGGAGATGGAATGAAACAAACACAATGTGCTTTAACTGCAGACTGTCAGCTTTAATTTGAGGGTATGTACATCCAACTCAGGTGAACGATGTAGGACTTACAGCAGTTTGCAGATGTGTCTCCCACCTGTTAAGGGACCAAAAGTAATGGGACAGAATAATAATCATAAATCAAACTTTCCCTTCTTAATACTTGGTTGCAAATCCTTTGCAGTCAATCACAGCCCGAAGTCTGGAACGCATAGACATCATCAGATGCTGGGTTTCATCCCTGGTGATGCTCTGCCAGATCTCTACTGCAACTGTCTTCAGTTCCTGTTTGTTCTTGGGGCATTTTCCCTTCAGTTTTGTCTTCAGCAAGTGAAATGCATGCTCAATGGGATTCAAGTCAGGTGATTGACTTGGCCATTGCATAACATTCCACTTATGTCCCTTCAAAAACTCTTTGGTTGCTTTTGCAGTTTGCTTTGGGTCATTGTCCATCTGCCCTGTGAAGCGCCGTCCAATGAGTTCTGCAGCATTTGGCTGAATGTGAGCAGATAATATTGCCCGAAACAATTCAGAATTCATCCTGCTGCTTTTTTCAGCAGTCACATTATCAATAAATACAAGAGAACCAGTTCCATTGGCAGTCATACATGCCCACGCCATGACACTACCACCACCATGCTTCACTGATGATCATGAGCAGTTCCTTTCCTTCTCCATACTCTTCTCTTCCCATCACTCTGGTACAAGTTGATCTTGGTCTCATCTGTCCATAGGATCTTGTTCCAGAACTGTGAAGGCTTTGTTAGGTGTTGTTTGGCAAACTCTAATCTGGCCTTCCTGTTTTCGAGACTCACCAATGGTTTACATCTTGTGGTGAACCCTCTGTATTTACTCTGGTGAAGTCTTCTCTTGATTTTTGACTTTGACACACATACACCTACCTCCTGGAGAGTGTTCTTGATCTGGCCAACTGTTGTGAAGGGTGTTTTCTTCACCAGGGAAAGAATTCTTCATTCATCCACCACAGTTGTTTTCCGTGGTCTCCCAGGTCTTGTGGTGTTGCTGAGCTCACCGGTGCGTTCCTTCTTTTTGAGAATGTTCCAAACAGTTGTTTTGGCCATGTCTAATGTTCTTGCCATCTCTCTGATGGGTTTGTTTTGTTTCTTCAGCCTAATGATGGCTTGCTTCACTGATAGTGAAGGCTCTTTGGATCTCATCTTGAGAGTTGACAGCAACAGATTCCAAATGCAAATAGCACACTTGAAATGAACTCTGGGGTAATGAGGGAATATCACACACCTGGCCATGGAACAGCTGAGAAGCCAATTGTCCCATTACTTTTGGTCCCTTAACAAGTGGGAGGCACATCTGCTAACTGCTGTAAGTCCTACACCGTTCACCTGAGTTGGATGTACATACCCTCAAATTAAAGCTGACAGTCTGCAGTTAAAGCACATTGTCTTTGTTTCATTCCAACTCCATTGTGGTGGTGTATAGAGCCAAAGATGTTAGCATTGTGTCGATGTCCCAATATTTCTGCACCTGACTGTATATTCATTGCAAACAGGAGGAGGTGATACTGTGTTTATTGCAGATATTTTGAATAGTGATACACTAAGGGTACATTTTGGTTGATCTGCATGTCTGCAAGACAAGGGTGCATATACAGTCAAATCTCTTTCAAAATATGGTCAGAAATCCAGCAAAATAGCCATGTGAAGCTTCATATAATACAGCTTGGACTTGCTACACATACAGGCATTTCTCTCATATCCCCAGAAGTAGGCTACCACAGAAAATATCTTAAAAGGTATCATTATATGAGGTTTTCGTTAAAAGATCCCATAAAAATGTCTGCATACCCATTGTCATTCATCAGAGAGGCCATGAGCTGGGTCGCCTCTGAATAGTGTTGCATCTGAAGGAAAACACTCATAATTAGTTTGTAGGGATGTTGGGAAATGTATCACTAATATTATTATTATTAATAATTTTTATTTAAATTTAGGAAGGGTTATTTTACAGTGAGAACAATAAAGTTGTAGAATTCTCTGCCTGTTGAGGTGGTTGGGTCAGAGTCTGTACAGACTTTAAAACAATGACTGGATGACTTCCTTCTAAACCATAATATTAAGGTTTATAATATTTAATATGTGGGTAAAAGCTGGTTGATTCAAGGAGAAACCTGAAGCCATCTGGGGTCAAGAAGGATTTTTTCCCCATTATGTTGCATATTGGTGAGCGCGTCAGACTGGGTTTTTTGCCTTCTTTTGTATCAACAGCAGTAGGTATGTGAAAGGCTGAATCCGATGTATGCACAACTTTTCTCTGCCTATGTAACTATGTAGCTAAAAAAACAGCTCAATTCTCAAGAAGTGAAGTTCGTCACTGATGGACTTGAAAAGCCCAACTTTTCAAATCACTTCAAGCTGGATTTTAGGAGTCTGATAGATTGATTAAAATGTACAGTATTTTCTGGTGTATAAGACTACTTTTTATACTTAAAAACATCCCCCAAAAATTGGGGGTCGTCTTATACGCGGGATATACAATACAATATGACGAGAATAGCCCAAAACCTATTTTTTAACTGGAAAATTAGGGGGTCGTCTTATACACCCGGTCGTTTTATACTCCAGAAAATACGGTAATTCTAAGTATCCATTCTAAGGCAATGTGCATCTATTGTTGTTTTGTAAAGACGTTTTATAAGCACAGACCTCATATTGTGGTTTATTTTTACCCAACATGTTTCACTTTTTATTGTTTTGGGCCCTAGCTGAATAAAATAAATAGATCTCAATATTTTTTGAGCTTGTTATCAGTTCCCTATTGAAACGCAACCCATTCAATACCGTGATCGAGTAAACTTGATCTCCAAAAGCAACACCAGGAACCCAAGATCGAGCTAACTTAATCTGTACTTATACTGATGAATTTGCAAATAATATTCAGAATATGAATGGAAAATTACAGTACAACCTATGGACTCCATGGAGGGGATGCTCGCGACAGCGTGTTATCGCTGCCCCCAGCAGCCGACACAGGACAGACTGCTGGATTCAGCGCCTGCCCTGTAATCTACTGTGAAAAGGGGTTGCTATGGGGAGATTTGCAAGCGCAATTTTTTCCCTTTAGCATCCCCGTTTTAGCTCAGGGCAGCTGATAGTGCCCTAAATCTTTATTTTGATAATTATTATTTTACAATTCTTCCTGACATGTTTTTCATCTCTGATGGTAAAGTGCATATTCAGAAAGTTACAGAATAGAACTGATGAATTAAAGGAATTTCTTCCAGAAAAAAAGTCTGCAAAAAAAAAAGAATTTATATCTATATATAATATTTTTTGGAGAAAATGTATATATATAATATATAATATAAATTTGCAAGGGGGGAAAAAGGTCAATAGGGCACAGGCATAGCATTCTAAAACTATTTCTCTAGATGTAATTAAACTTGGTTCTACTCAAGCGTGATTTTTTCCAATCTCAGGCTGAAATTCATTTAACAAATGGAAATATATTTTCACGAGGAACTCCGTGTTGCTTTTGTGTTTCAACGTTACACCTAACTGGTTTAAACAAATACATCTGAACAAATAGGCTCTTTGTGAATTAAATAGTTACTGTGCTCACAACAGACAGCCTCAAAGCATTATATAATGAGACTGCAGGATATAGTGAATTTTCAAAATATAATGAAGCTTAAAAAAATATATAAAGTGCAAGGGAGAGGGCATTAAATTAGTAGTGCTGCTTTCCATTGCAAAAGGTAATTCTGTAGGTATCCGTTGTGCGAGGTCTATAGCATCCATTCTGCAGGAGCATCACCCAGAGACACGAGAATTAATTGTTATCATTTCTAACAGTTTCTATTCCCCTTTGCTTTCATATCGCACACTCTACATAAAAAACATGGATTTTTTTTTATTATTTTTTTTATTTTTATTTGCTCCTTCATGTGTACTGTTCATATCTTCCTTTTGTGTTTATAACTGCCTTTGGAGTTGTGCATCTGTAATTGTACAGTACTCGCCCTTGCTTCCTAATAATAGTTATTCTGCCTATAAAAGAAAAATGCTCAAAAGCCACTTCTTATTGATTTACCTTTATCGCACATGGTGCGGCTTTGTGCATAAGGAGTTCTTCTTGGCTTCCTCTGTACATGGACCATTAAAGGGATGTGTGTGAGTAACGAGCGGCGTTTCTAAGGCTAAACACAATGTCCCTCATCCTATATATCTATTTACACTGCTTACAAGTGTGATGACGTCGGAAAAGGATACATACATTTGCAATAGGGACAATATTAACCCCTTCACTACCAAGTGATTTTACCAAAAAAAACTACAGGGTTATTCAGAGAGAGGTGAAAACCAGGAGAATGACTGGAGAACTGAAAATTCTAGGTCAAAATAGCCAATTTGGAAAGTGAAATAAATGGAAGAATTTTTCTGGTTTGGCTATTTTGACCTAGAATTTTCACTTCTCCAGTCACCAAACCAGTGTTTTTTGTGTAAAATCATTTTAATTAATTATAAAGTAAGAAATATTTAAGGCTTATACCCATTGTATTTCTTACTGCAAATAACCTACTTTGGCCAGTAGATGGCATCATCTCCTGACAAATTGAGTTACAGCCGTTTGAGGGCTGGTCAATTTTCTTCTTTTTTTCCCTGCATTGGCTGCTGAAAGCCCGATATTTCAGGGCTTTCAGCAGCTGATTTTACAGTTTTAGCTCTTTGGGTATTATGCCCACACGGCTAAAACTTTGGGGGCACCTTCTGCAGCCCAAAAGCAAAATAAATTAGTCTGCAGCAACCTCTGCTCTAATCCTACTGCAGCAACCTCTGCTCCAATCCTACAGTCCGTAATCTATGCTTACATTTATGTATTAACCCTTTAATGCTGTGCAGGTTGTGCCCAACGGCAGGGAGATAACGCAGGCACGGCATACTAGTACGACCCACTTGCTACGATGTACCCTTCCTCTGGCCTGCCTAGCAGCTGTCGAGTGTTGTGTGTCATTGACTGCAAGGGGATGGCTTGATTTCAAGCCATCCAGCGGTAGGAAATGATGTGCATGCTCGTCAGTTGGTGTTTGGGGTGGTCGCGACAGCATAGTTCATCTCTGGATGACTAGTTTTCTTTTTACAGTTTTCTCTCTGTTTTTGTTAAACTCTCACAGTCAATGTGCTTCCACATACCCTCCCCATTTCATATATATCTCTCATACACAGCACAGTCTCCTTAACTCTGTTTCTCTTTCTTCAGACAACTCACACCCAAAGCCATCACCCTTTCCTGCTGCTGCATTTTTACTCTGCAGTCCCATCCGCCCTTTCCATCTACCCGCCCCCACCCAGTCCAAGACCTAAAACGTGTAGCTCTTCTTCCAGCCGCTTCCACTTTTCTTTTTAATTCCCCTTTTCAAGAACAAGCTTCTGGCCCTTCCCGTGCAATCCCTGTTATTTTCTTCTGGCCGCCCATTCCCCCTGCTACCTTTCAGGAAAGTCCCTCTGGGGACTGAATTGTTGAAATTTGATGCCAGAATAAAGTTTATTTTATTTAAACTTTGAAAAGGAGTCTCCGTGTGCCTCTGGATTTTGGTCTCATATATATATATCTCCAACATAACTTCAAGCCTGCACAGAGCCACCGCAAAAAAATATGATGCTAGGGTATACAAGTCCAGGAAATATTAAACATAATCACGCATGAATGGGCGCACTCAGGGACTTAAATAAAAAAAATAAAAAGTGATGCTTTATTCAAATCACTAAAAAGTGTCTGTATCCAGAGGCGTAGCAAGGTCATGAGGCGTCTGGGGCAAGTCCACCCCTAGCGCCCCCCCCATGTTTTAGATGAAATAATGCATAGTAATGCATTGCCACTAGTGGGGCCTTAGGCAAGTACAATTTACATGGCCCCAGTGCTCCTCCATATATTTAGGATGTGCAGTGTCTTTTTAGGGGCTCCTCCATATATTCAAGGTGTGCGGGTGTATTTTTAGGGGCTCCACCATATATTCAGTGTGTGCGGGTGCTTTTAGGGGTTCCTCCATATGTTCAGTGTGTGCGCAGGTGTTTTTAGGGTCTCCTCCACATATTCAGGGTGTGTGGGTGTTTTTTTAGGGTCTCCTCCATATATTCAGGGTTTGTGGGTGTTTTTTTAGGGTCTCCATTTGTTCAAGGTGTGTGGGTGTTTATTTTAGGGACTCCGCCTTATAAGTCTTTTATGCTTGCAGACTGTGCTTCTCTTCCTGCAGACTGAGGTGCGGATCAGAATCTGTGCCCCTGGTTGCAGGAGGAGGAGGGGAGACAGTATGTGTGGTTACATGCTGCCTGACAGCCCCCCCTGCAGTTTCCAGCTTCTCCTGAGTGCTGACTGAAGGTGCCAGTGTGACAACTCACATGTTACCAGGCATACTGCACTACCCCAGCTCCAGCAAACCCCCCTAATGTATGTGTGTAGTGGCTTCTGGACCTCACTAGCATATGACAGGCACAGTTAACAGTATTGTCACTAGCTGAAGAAAAAAACAGGATGGAGGGGTGAATAAACTTACTATCATCCCTGCAGGCTCACATTTCTTGCTCCCTGGGGGCCCCTCTGCAGGACCTTCTATTCAGCAGCCTCTCTCCTGTCATGCTGGGGTTGGTCCCTTCCTTCTCTATGTTGATGCCTCTGCCTGATGAGCTCTGCTCTGCCCCCTCTCTCCCAGCACGCCACTGCCGCTGGTAAGGAAGTGACCTGCTAGGGGGGGGGAGTTGGGCAGCGATTCTTCCTGCAGGGCCCTGGGAAGCATCAGATTTTGTCCCGGAGCACCGATACCGGGACCCTGCACATGCACAAGGCATCAGTGGGACACTGCTTGTGTCGCCCCCCCCCCCACAGGCATCCGGGGCAAGTGCCCCCCTGCACCCCCTCGCTACGCCACTGGCTGTATCCAAGTAGCGACATTTCAGCCCCCTCTGAGCCTTTCTCAAGGTACATTATTCATCCTGTCAATGTCTGTCAATTATCCATCAATAAATTTTGTTTTTTGAGTCAAATTTTATTCACAAATAAAATTATCATTATTATTGTTCCTTTACCAAATAGTTTTTTTATCTTTTTGACAACGTTTTAATATATAAATACATTATATAAATAATAATAAATGTATAACAGGCAGTTGTTTTAATACAGCACACATTTCTTTCAAAATGCTGATGCATATTTTGTCAGAAAAGTTATTTTCACTCCAAGTCTTCACATACTATTCTTAAAACCACACACTGAGAACAGACTGCCGTATTGCGAATCTGTGAAAGTCATCTTTCCAGATCTGTTCTTGCGTTTCCAATTCTTGTACAAAAATGTCAGGGTGCTACTTTTAGCACGAGAAGACTGTGGTCTCTCTAATTAATTCCATGCCCTTTCCTTTAATATCCTCAAAGAAAAAAGCAGTGCACACTCAAACCATAAATTGGTGTGACATTTATCACATGGTTTGAGGGTTTGAGATATGCTCGCTGTAGATATGAATGCCTTTTATGTGGATTTATAAAGTATCAAAAAATTCTCTCCTTTTTGAGTTATTTTCCTTCTTGGACCACTTTCATATGCCTTTATGAACTGCAGCTTGACAGTTATTGTATAAAAGATTCATGGTGCTGAAGAAGACATGTAACAAATAAAAAATAGAAAGCTATATACCTCTATAGATAGATACAGTGGCAAGAAAAAGTATGTGAACCCTTTGGGATTACGTGGAGTTTTGCATGAATTGGCCATAAAATGTGCTCTGATCTTCATCTAAGTCACAACAATTTGAAACACACAGTCTGCTTAAAATAATACAACACAAACATTATATGATTTCATGTTTTTATTGAACAGAACATGTAAACATTCACAGTGCAGGGTGGAAAAATTATGTGAACCCCTAGCCTAATGACTTCTCCAAGAACTAATTGGAGCCAGGAGTGAGCCAACCTTGAGTCCAATCAGTGTGATATTATTGGATGTGTTGCTGAAAGCTGTCCTGCCCTTTAAAAACACACACCAGTTTTGGGTTTAGTGGTTACAAGAAGCACTGCCTGAAGTGAACCATGCCTCGCAGAAAAGAGCTCTCAGAAGACCTACGATCAAGAATTGTTGACTTGCATGAAGCTGGAAAGGGTTACAAAAGTATCTCCAAAAGCCTTGATGTTCATGTGTCCACGGTAAGACAGACTGTCTACAAATGGAGAAAGTTCAGCACTGTTGCTACTCTCCCTAGGCGTGGTCGTCCTGTAAAGATGACTGCAAGAGCACAGCGCAGAATGCTTAGTGAGATAAAGAAGAATCCTAGTGTCAGCTAAAGACTTACAGAAATCTCTGGCACATGCTAACATTTTTGTTGACACATCTACAATAAGGAAAACATTAAACAAGAATGGAGTACATGGGAGGATACCAGGGAGGAAGCCATTGCTGTCCAAAAAGAATATTGCAGCACGATTGAAGTTTGAAAAAGAGCACCTGGATGTTTACACAGCACTACTGGCAAAATATTCTGTGGACAGATGAAACCAAAATTGAGTTGTTTGGAAAAAACACACAACACTATGTGTGAAGAAAAAAAGGCACAGCACACCAACATCAAAACCTCATCCCCACTGTAAAACATGGCAGAGGGAGCATCATGGTTTGGGGCTGCTTTGCTGCCTCAGGGCCTGGACGGATTGTTGTCATTGATGAAAAAATGAATTCCAGAGTTTATCAAGACATTTTGCAGGAAAACGTAAGACCATCTGTCCGCCAACTGAAGCTCCGCAGGATGGGTGATGCAACAGGACAATGACCCAAAGAATACAAGTAATTCAACAAAAGAATGGCTTCAACAAAACAAAATACGCCTTCTGGAGTGGCCCAGTCAGAGTCCTGACCTCAACCCGATTGAAATGCTGTGGCATGACCTTAAGAGAGCGATTCACACCAGACATCCCAAGAATATTGCTACACTGAAACAGTTTTGTGAAGAGGAGTGGTCCAAAATTACTCCAGATCGTTGTGCAGGTCTGATCTGCAACTACAGGAAACGTTTGGTTGAGGTTATTGCTGCCAAAGGAGGGTCAACCAGTTATTAAGTCCAAAGGTTCACATACTTTTTCCACCCTGCACTGTGAATGTTTACATGTTCTGTTCAATAAAAACATGAAAACATATAATGTTTGTGTTGTATTATTTTAAGCACACTGTGTTTTTCAAATTGTTGTGACTTACATGAAGATCAGAGCACATTTTATGACCAATTCATGCAAAACTCCACGTAATCCCAAAGGGTTCACATACTTTTTTTGCCACTGTAGATAGATATGGGATAGATAGAATAACACAGGATAAATACTAGCCAAAAAGGCAATGATTTTGCTCATGAGATTTTTTGTGACATCAGCACATTTGTATTTAAAAACAAAATTCTCTGAGAGCTCACTCCTATCATCCTGTATTATTCTAAAGAAGCTACAAAGAGCACCACCTTCACTGTAATAAAATGCTTAGCAAACTTTACTACTGCATTGCAACAGCCAGGGATTTTGCAGAATACAGGGAGAGCTGTGGGGTCACTCACTTCTGTACAGGGATAAGATTCAGGGGGTTATAATGACTGAAAATCCCTTTACAGTACAGATACAAGGTGTTGCTGTAATTGCCATACACAGGCATTATGCAGCACATACAGACACAAGGTGTTGCTGTAATTGCCATACACAGGCATTATGCAGCACATACAGATACAAGGTGTTGCTGTAATTGACATACACAGGCATTGTACAGCACATACAGATACAAGGTGTTGCTGTAATTGCAATACACAGGCATTATGCAGCACATACAGATACAATGTGCTGTAATTGCCATACACAGGCATTATGCCGCACATACAGATACAAGGTGTTGCTGTAATTGCCATACACAGGCATTATGCAGCACATACAGATACAAGGTGTTGCTGTAATTGCCATACACAGGCATTATGCAGCACATACAGACACAAGGTGTTGCTGTAATTGCCATACACAGGCATTATGCAGCACATACAGATACAAGGTGTTGCTGTAATTGACATACACAGGCATTGTACAGCACATACAGATACAAGGTGTTGCTGTAATTGCAATACACAGGCATTATGCAGCACATACAGATACAATGTGTTGCTGTAATTGCCATACACAGGCATTATGCAGCACATACAGATACAAGGTGTTGCTGTAATTGCCATACACAGGCATTATGCAGCACATACAGATACAATGTGTTGCTGTAATTGCCATACACAGGCATTATGCAGCACATACAGATACAAGGTGTTGCTGTAATTGCCATACACAGGCATTATGCAGCTCATACAGATCTTGTATTGCTAATAATCTCATTATGATCACTACAAATGCTCATAAGCAGAAGGTCTCACCATTTTTACTGTGTTTCCCAGAAAAGCCATTTCTGCCTTTCTGGCCTTTTTGTCACTGCTAAGGGTGTGGACTGATAACCCTATTTCTTCAGTAGCATTTATGTCCTTGTACGCAGAGTTATAGTTTAATTTGCTAAAATGTTTTTGTTTACCAGGCTAAGGGCTCTATTACAGTCCTAACGCAAACATTAACGCTCACATGCGTGAGCATTAACATTTGCTGCGGTATTTACTGCATATTATGATCCAAATGCAAATGGGTTACGAAACCCGTTTGCGTTTGGTACCTTGCGCTCCTCTGCACGAGGTTACTGCACTTTGCGCTCCCTATGCTTAACATGGGGAGAGCAAAGTGTTAATCAGCACTGGTATTACAAAGTCCCAGTGCTGATTAACGCCTGACTCTGGTCTACGAAAAGTTAACCAGAGCCAGAACCTGGTGTTAACGGATTCCGCTTCTGCAGAATCCGTTAAATCCAGACTTAAAAATAATAAAACATATACTCACCCTCTGTCCCACGGCGAGGATTGCAGCTCCGTCCGCCTACTCCAGCCGGCAGGAGTAGGGAAAGACTGGGGACTATGGACTCCATTGAGAGGATGCGTGCGGCTGCGCTTAGCACTGCCGTGCACATCCCGGGCGCAAACAATGCAGGCAGCATTTTTTACGCCTGCATTGTAATCCCCCGTTAAAACGGGGGCGGTAGGGCGAAAACTGCGTGCACAGTTTTTTCTCCCTACCGCCCCTGTTTTAGCGCAGGGATTGTAATAGAGCCCTAATTGTTTATTAAGGATTACTGTAAAATGTAGAATTAAGTCAGAAAATGCTCCTTTTAAATTAGGGTTAATTAGGGGTTTAAATAGGGTTTACACAAAGTATCTATAGAGGTTGCACTGGGAATTCTATCTTGTTTTCTGGATAAATTATTCATAAAATGCAGGGTATATTGCAGTGTTAAAATTAACATGTATGCAGAATTGTGACATATAAATATATAACAGTCGCTTGCCTCACTATGCTACTTTTAATCACTAATATACTGATACTGAATGCCTAAAGATAGTTAATATGTATGGTCGAGGTAGAACACTTTTATTATAGCCTTTCAGCTGTACGGATGAGTGTTGCAAAGTCTACATAATTAAGAGTCACTTTTCTAGGTATAATTCCTCTGTAATAGCAATAGAATGTTAATTTAGTGACATAAAACATATTATTAAATGCCACTTCTGAGTTAACATGTTATTTAGAAGACTACATTAATCCCTGTTTAACTGCCTTACAATTCTTTATATCTGTACTTAATCAGATCTTTTCATTCACCGTGTACCATAAGACGTACACACTGTATTCAAGAGTAAATAAAAAGCTAGCCTTGAGTTTCAGTCCTCACTATGCAAATCCATGTAGAATAATCGCTCAGTACTTGACACACTCTGTTCATGATCTTATAAAATACAAAAGTCAAAAGCTTTTTTTCTGGATCACAATCTCAATGTCTCCCTTTTATTGTTGTACCCGAACCATAAACTACAATTGCTATTTAAATAATCATAATAACAAAAATAAACAACAGAGGATAAAGATTTTTAATAATAATAACAAAAAATGATTTAAATAATCATAATAATAATAATCCTAATAAAAAAAAAGCATAAAGATTTTTAATAACAACAATAAACCTTTTAATAATGATGACAACAACAGTATATACAGTAGATTTCTTATACTACTACTACTAATACTACTATTACTACTAATGATGATATAAACACCAAAACACTTGGGGATTTATCACCTTGTTAACGCTAGTGCTAGCGCTCACATGATTGACCTCCCAATTGCTAACAGGTTAAAAATAACAGTTCGGAAATCCGTATTAGCACTTTTTAGCGCTTGCTTACTGTACTTAAATGAACCCGGCACTCTTTAATATTAATGATGGATTTTATCCCTTAGCACCAAAAATGACATTTCGACCCTGACGGGTCTTGACAAAGACCTGTCGGGGTTGAAACGTTGTTTTTTGTGCTGAGGAATAAAATCCATCATTAATATTGAAGACTGCCGGATTCATTTATTTATCTTTGGATGTTACTGGATTTGGGAGTGGATACATTCTAACACAAAACAAGCGGTGAGCAGTATCTAGAACCATTGCTTGATTATTTCTTACTGTACTTTGCGTTCCCCATGTTAAGCATAGGGAGCTCAAAGTGTAAGCACAGACTGACTAACGCTAGGATCCCAAGTTCCTAATGCTAATTACAAACAGTCTCTCCTGCGCTCTAAGGGAGTCTGGGGCGCTTGGTTTATTGTAGTTATTTAACTGTTGTGCTTAACTGCTATTTTGAGTAATTCAGGGTCTGGCCGTCGGGTTTTGGGACTTGTAACCACAGTGCTACAGTCCTATTTTACTTCCCACGGCCTGAGAAATTAAACCGTCTTGCCGAAACCCCAGTTATCAGTTTGTTTTTAACTAGTCATGCCTCATTATTACATAAGATAGGTGTCGATCATTACCACTCAACTTCATATGGCAAGTCAAATTGCAATCATTTCTGGACGTTACTGTATCTTCAGTAGAAGGTGAAGGAACCCAGCACTCCATTCTGTAAAATGGCCAGTTTATTGGACTAGCGTCAATGTTTCAGCTCATGCAACAGTCTTTCTCAAGCTCCATACCCTCATGGTTCCTGGACAATCCATTTAACCTTGAATTGGTTAAACCGGTAAGTGCACAAACCTTCACATGTTATTGTTACTGTGACTGTAGCGTTCAACTGGAGATTAGGGATGAGCTGTTCGGGTTCGATCAGTTAGGAGTTCGATTCGAACTTTGGTCATTCGAAAGTTTGCGGACTTCGAACTTTTTGGCTTGTTCGCAAAAAAAATAAAAATTTGAAAAAAGTATAAAAAATACTAAAAAATCTAGAAATAAAGAGACTCTTTACTGCAGAATATTATAAGCAACGGTTTATTAGATATTGAATTAAAAACTAATGTGTACGTGCAAAGATTCTCAACTCTAAATGACCTCTGTTCACAAACGGGCATAAACACCAGATGCTTTTAGTCTGGTCTAATCAATTTGATTGACTGTAGACTATACTGAGGTACTGAGGGGGTGGGGTAGTGTCTGCTTCTGATTGAGATTTCTTCCTAATATGCTGCATTTAACTGCATTTCCTCATTGCCCGCTTTTAACCCTTTCGCTGCTGAGGCATTTCCCGCCTGTGTGCTGAGGTCTTTTTTACCGGTTTCGCTCATCATGTTTAACCGCATTTTGAAGCCTTATTTTATTATATGTCCCAGACATATTATATATCGTTCTTTCCGGCAGACTCGGAAGATTCATAATATGTCATTATTATATGTATACGTTATGTCCTGTCTGTATATTATAACAAAATATGCAATAAAATTTGAGTTTTCAAAAATTTACAACGTGTAAAGTGTTTTTTTTCACATTTTAACATGCGAGCAATTGCGGTTATATTTTGTATGGGGTGCGCTTGTTAAAATTAGAAATGGGGTCTCGTTACATTTTTTTGGGGGGAAAATTTCACTATTTTTAACACACGCACCCCATACAATCCGGCCGTTCGCAGGCTGCTTCGGGAGGATGCGCTCAGCGCGTCTTCCGCAGCCAACCCTTCCTGTGGCAGGACGCGCTGAGTGCGTCCTCCACAGCGAAGTAGTTAACATCTAAAGCAATGTTATTTTTCACCTTGGGATTAAACATTCACAGGGTTATTCAGAGAGCGGTGAAAAGATGGAGAATAACTGGAGAAGTGAAAATTCTAGGTCAAAATAGCCAAACCAGAAAAATTCTCCTATTTATCTCACTTTCCAAATCGGCTATTTGATCTAGATTGTTCTCTTCTCCTGCCAGTTCTCCTGGCTTTCACCTCTCTCTCAGGGTTGTTCAGAGAAAGGTGAAAACCAGGAGAATGGCAGGAAAAGAGAACAATCTGGACCAAATAGCCGATTTGGAAAGTGAGATAATGGGAGAATTTTTCTGGTTTGGCTATTTTGACCTAGAATTTTCCATTCTCCAGTCATTCTCCTGCTCTTCACCGCTTTCTGAATAACCCTGACAGGGTTATTCAGAGAAAGGTGAAACTCAGGAGAATCTTTGGAAACTTTCCAAATCGTCTATTTATGCCATTATGGTCAGGATGGGAGTTGTCCATGTTGCAAGGAGACTCTCCAAGTTCACTTTTCATCCCATATCCCCATCACATTAGCTGATCTCTAATTATGGGTGTGGATTTTGAGATGGCCATGAGTGGCTGTGGAACTATAGCTGACACACCCCAGAAGAATTGCTATGGCTGCATGCATAATTCCATGGCCAGGAAACCATTAGTACTCTGGGATACAAACAAGAACAAAATTATGAAAAATAGATGATGCAACATTCTGACTCATTTAGTTACATATTAAAGTGGTAAATCATTCTGAAATTAATTCAGCTGTTTTAAAAGTGGATGTTTCTATAGTTCCCACCCGTCCTTGGCATGCGCAAACAACATGGTATATATGCATATTTCAAATGACACAGGGAGTTTACTTCTCATGGTGTCAATGTTGCTTTGAAAGCCATTACAATTCGTGAAATGCCAGGAAACCATGACCTATTGTTCTTTCTACAAGGTTTGTTTTATTTTCTTTAAAGCATGGATAAAATCAAAGTAACAAAAGAAACTCAAACACAATAGTTCCTATGATGCAAATGTTAATACAACTAAATAAAATAATGAATTATTAGATGTATGTGATGAACAGTCAGTAAATCTTACAGCGACATTCCACTAACCACGTTCACTTTAATTTAGCTGATCATTAGAGATGTGCAATTTGTTTTGTTCCGAATCCAAATTCAGACGAAAATCAGGAGCATTTGTGAAAACGAAATATCAGCTATCCAAAAATTTCGGATCGATTCAAAATTTTGCCGCGATTCGGATTGGTGATTTATATTGATTCAGATCGTTTCGCGAATCAAATCAATTCGCGATTCAGAACAGTTAGGTTTTTGTTTTTTATGAGTTATTTCATTTTTTATTGCTTATTTAAGAATGGGAAGTAGATTACTATCAATCAATGAATGTTTCTTTACTTATTTATTTTGTTAGGATTTTTTAGGCATTCTTTGGGTGAAATTTTAGGTTTTCTAACTTTTTTTAAAGAAACAAGGTTTTTTAACCCATAGGTTTCAATGCAGCATATGAATCCCTAAACTTTATTATTATTATTAGTATTATTCTTTATTTATAAAGTGCCAGCATATTCAGCAGCGCTATACAATGGACTCAATACAGACAGGGTTACAATACATTGAACAACATTTGACAAACCAGTACAGGGGGAAACAAGGGCCCTATTCCCATGGGAACTGAGTCACAATCTAGAAGGGTAGGGGTGGAAAAAGGAGGAGAGGACTGCAAGGTGGGAGTGATGGACTGCAAGGTGGGAGTGATGGACTGCAAGGTGGGAATGATGGACTGGTTGGGAAGCACCTCTCTGCAGTTTAAATAAGCAATAAAAAAACGAAATAACATAAAACCCAAAAAACTAACTGATCCGAATCACTGAATCAAACTGAACCGAACCAAAACAAAAACTGTCTGAAATGACCCTAAACTAAAAAAAGTATCAAAAAACAAAGGAAAAAAATAAGTCATGCACATCCCTACTGATCATGTCAATGGATAAAATAATGGGTAGAGTCCTCGCGCTTACGCCAAGTGTCCAGTGAGTAATACTTCAAGAAAATCTAGAAAACATAATAGGAGACATACATTGCGCAGTACATCCTTATGACACCTGGTTTCCAGAGAGAAAGTATTCAACTCACTTTTTCTGAGCCCCATAAAGTCGGCTCTGGACTATATAGGCATATATCTGTGGATATGATCTCACCAGCCCGTCCTACCAGCAACCATCCGTGGTGATAACCTGGTCCATAGATGAAATATTGGATCCCCGGGATATGTCACAGACGAAAAGTCGGCAGGATAAAATAAAGTAAAATTTATTGCAGCACTAACGCGTTTTGACCTAATTGGTCTTTATCAAAGTGCAGAAAAATATACATAATCACCCTGATACCTACTGATCATGTGCTGAGTGTCCCCCTTTTTACCTTCTTTGCTGTCCCTAGGTGCTGTGGCAGCCCTCCAGAACTTCCATCCACCGAAGGTTGCCAATTAGCACCCACTGATCAGATTCATGGGGTTCTAATCAACTTTGGTTAATTCCAATGAAACTGGTCATAAAATAACATCCAATGCAAAAACATCATTGGGATGACGCCTACCACATCCTACAACTGATGTTGTTATGCCAGGTGGTGGTAGAAAAGTGTGTTTTAGGAGACTGTGTTAAAAGAAAACTAACCCCTTTGCAGCCCTGTCCGTTGCCCGTTTGATTGTTTTTAAACACCTTCTATCCAAGCTACCTCTGCGCTGGACCAGACCGGACAGGCAGAAGACGTCTTGTAAGGCACAGATATCCTATGAAAGAAGGTAGGTTGGACACTCAAATGAGTATCTAAGCAATCCATTGGCTTTCAGTTGAGAGCCATAGGTGGGTGTTGGGGTCTGAAGGCCTTAAATCCAGGAGACCGAGATCAACACATACTAAAATTAGGCGCTGGATAGGACAGTATAGGAATTCTCTACACTGAATCAGCCCTTATAAGATTGTTGAGGATGCTTGAGCCACTGTGTCCACACAAATGGCATTGCTTGGTCACAGTGCCTGGAGTGTCCTTTCAACCTCTGATATAGACATTTATAACAAGAATTTAATTTATCAAGGTTATATATATGACATTGTTTTTGGAATTAGGAACAACAACAGTTGAACACATACATTCAGGTTAATCAGCTGTTTAAAGGTTGCTGGTGAAATGCCAAGGGAAACAGACTATTGCTTCTAGGTTGATGACTCAGTTAAAAATAATGGGCTTTTTCATTTTCTAACATATGTTTCCAGAATGTTAATATGGAAACCAAGGGTATCTTATGTACTCACATGTTCTTTTACTACTCTTTAAGGCTATTACTGCATGGTTTTCTTCAAGGTTGCTTGAATAAAAGAATGTGCAACATTATCTACAATAGTTTCATAAACCGGACACTTACAGGGTTATTCAAAGAGGGGTAAAAAAAAATAAAAAAAATACTGCAACTTTTAAAAGCTGTTTTAAAAAAAACTACTGCACTAAAGTTCCTATAATTAATATATAAGGTCCTATGAATAATATAAAGGTCTGTTACAGAAAAAAAACGCAAAAAAAACGGCTAAAAAGAAAACTGGAAAAACCAAAATCTTAAAGAAAATTGCCCAAAAAATCCAGAGAAATGCCTAACAAATCCTAAGAAAATAAATAAAGATACCTTTTGCTGCAGATTAAAAGAGTGAATGGTTTAATAAATATTTCATAAAAACTGGATTTTTTTTTTCATTGAAACCTATGGGATTCGCCTGATTAAACCTGCCGAACGAAACCACCGAACATCAAGGCATTTCACTGGCATTTCTCTGCTGTTAGGTGTCTGTGAATAAATTAACCATTGCTTTTCTATAGGGGAGTTCACTTCCGTCGAACAGCATCGTATTTTTCTGGCAATTCGCCAATATTTGGTGAACTGCCTGCTTTTTGAATAGCCAAATGGGCACGAAATTGCACCGTACGGGTAAATTCACTGTTCGGTGCAATTTTTTGGTGTTACTGGCCCTTTAAATTGAGCCCAGAGTTGGTTAAAAACAAGTTTTTCATTATATATGAAATTTGTTGTAGGATTTTAATATGCTTAATACAAAAATGCAACGGATTACCCTTCTTATGACTTTGTAATGCATAATGCTCCCTCGACAAAATGATTGGAAATGCATAAATAACACAAAAAAAGCTTAACATCACATTTGAGGTTGAAGAATAAAAGATGTTACCCCACTCGGTTCTTTATAGAAATGTAAGGAGTGACAGCAACACATGGGAAAAACCTTGCACGGAATTTAAACTAGGCTTGGAAATTAATCTGTTTGATGGTTAGTGTGAGGTGTTACCTACATCTAGGATCACTGGAAATGAAAACATCAGAGCATCTATAAATACATGATAAAGGTTAATGATTTCTCCTCAATTACCCGGTGCTTAGGTTTAGAAAGCTAAAATTTATTTAGCAGCTCCGGCCACGTAAATGTAATTATACTCTTTAGAAAACGCATAGATTCTCGTTTCTGCAGTCCTCAATATAATAAACACAATTTTACTCAAATAATAAGTTTAAGGAAATTGCAATGGTTTGGAAGCGGTGTGGCAGAAATTTGCATACAAATAAAAGTTCTATTTAGATAATTTAGCAAATATGTTTCAGCGTTGTTCATAATGAAAAGCTAACTTGGCTCAAGGAAGCATAAGTAACGGGTAACGCTTACACATCAGTAGGTTTGAAAAGGCTTTAAAATGCGATCGGCGTAATAGCATTACATGCTAAACTGTCTTTCAGATGAAACATAAATCTTGAGATTATTGAAGTTTGTATTGTTTGCTGGTAACTCGTCACAACAGGCAGTAGAACTGTCGGAAAAATAACATTTCAAGGAAATTATAAAAATAGTAATATATTTTCACCATACGGAGCAGGAACGTAGAACTGAAAAAAAAATCAAGATTTTGGAGAACTTTCTGAAACAGATAAACTAGTTTGGGCTGGTGGCATTAGATGACGGTTGGGTGCCGGGCCAGCCCCTTGAAGTTGACACAGCCCACCAACTAATGTACTTCAATTCAGGCCGTTTATCGTGGTGTCTGATTTCATTGTTCTTTTAGCCCCCTCAACGATGGGGCAGCGCTGGGAGGCAGGCTATTTATTTATTTATAAAGTATTTTATCAGGACGGATACATTGAGATTTCTCTCGTTTTCAAGAATGTCCTGGGTTCAAGAACATTGAATTATTACAGTCGTTACAGAAATACAAAGTAATAAAATGCAAGATATTAAAAACAAGACACAAATATACAGATTAACACAGAAAATAAATATGTAGGAAATATAGTCACTATGTTACATGTTTACAGGTGCATTCTGTATATAGTCACTATGTTACATGTTTACAGGTGCATTCTGTATATAGTCACTATGTTACATGTTTACAGGTGCATTCTGTATTGAGGTATGTTAATAGGGAACTCTTAAGTGACTTTAGACTGGGGGAAGATTTGATGGCTTTTGGGAGGTAATTCCATACCTCTGTAGGAAAATGAGGATGGAGACACTTTCTTTTTGTATTGTGGTATTGCAAGTAAGGTGCAGGTCCTGGATCGGAGGTTATAGGATGAGGGAACTGCTGGGGAAAGCAGTCTATTCAGGTAGGGTGGCAGCTTCCCAGAAAAGCGCTTAAACACCAGGTTGGAAAGGTGAAGAGTGCATCTAGATTCCAGCGACGGCCAGTTGAACTCTTTTAACATGTCATAATGGTGGGTCATGTAGTTACATTGTAGCACAAAGCTTCAGAATGAGTTATACAGTGTAGTAAGTTTATGAAAGTGTGTTTGCGGGGCAGCTGCATATACTACATCTCTGTATTCAATAGCCGGCATAAGCATCTGTTGTACAATCCGCTTTCTTACAGCAGGGCTCAGACAGGTTTTGTTTCTGTACAGGGCACCTAGTTTGGGGTTTGGCCTGAACCCCGTGGGGCGGTGTAGCATGACCCATGTTTTTTTTGTAACTCCCCAGGAACGCCTCCCTTCCCAGGGGCCAATCGCTGCTATTGGCTGTAGACGGGACTTCCTGAACTTGGGCAGTCTACCTGCATTTAATTAAAGTGATGGTCCACAGGCAAGGAATGCGGGCTGGGGGAGTTGCCAGACATGCTATACCATCTTTCGGTGTTCAGGCCAACCCACAGACGTTATGGGGTTAAACTTGCTTTTGTCATTAATTCTTATTATATTCTATGCAAATTCTCTGTTTCAAGAGGACGAGTCTCTCATCACCGATCCGAATTGCAGTTAATATTTAATTTGTGAATGCTTGATCATTTTTGATGAAAACAAAACCATTTTTCATTACATCCTAATCTTCAAGCTCCTAGTACTCATCGTGTAGAGCCAAGAAATCAGAATATTACAGATGGATTGCATTTTTTTGTAACTGCTTTAACAGTGTTTTCTTCTTCTCATAAGATCACTGTTTCTACTTAATCCAAAAAAAAGCTTTAGAGGCTTAGCGTCGGCAATAATATACCTCACTGCAAGAGAGAAATGCTATATGTAAAGATACATGCCATACTAATAATGTTATCAGGGTAAATCACGGAACGTTAAATCAGTCAAATAGGTTTGAAAGTGACACCGGCTTTAAACCATGCTTCCAGCTCTTCAATTGTTCTTTCGTTGCTCGGGGATTTTGATTATAACGAAATGTCTTTTCTTGTATATGACAGCATGAGCCGGACCTAGTTACTTTTTAGTTTAAAAGGTAACTGCAAGGATTAGATCTCACTTTCACAGCTGGTACACGGAGCAAATAATAAGGATACCTTTCATTTTTTTGCTGTTTTTGATGTAAAAAAAACCTAGACATTCAACTAAAAAGCGTCTAAGACAAACTAACAAAACAAGTCGACACAAATTTTAGGAGACTTGCTCGGATGAGCTTACAGTTTAAAACAAATGTCTCTGTGTGTAATGATAATGCACCGGGCGGGAGTCCAATATGCAGTATCCTAGTATTATTTAAAGTCTGAGGCTGGTATAGGGGTGAAACATGGGTTTAATTGGAGCATAACAAATTAAACAACACAATAAAGCAGGTATTTAAATCATACTAGTAGGCACGAGGTTGAAGCCATTGGACAAGGAAGGTACTTGGAAAGCAACAGGGACAAGAGATATACGACGGGACACAGGTGAGGCAGGCACGAAGGACAAGACAGGAAACTGGCTGACTGGGCTGCGAGAAGAGTGCACTGAACATTAAAGGGAAAGACAGAACACTGAGACAGAGAGGTTATCTAGGACTCAGGTTGGATATGGCAAGGTGGAAGACAAAAGAAGCAGGTTGGATATGGCAAGGTAGAAGACATGAAGCAGGTTGAATATGGCAAGATGGAAGACACAAGAAACAGGTTGGATGTGACAAAGTGGAAGACACAAGAAGCATGTTGAATATGGCAAGGTGGAAGACACAAGAAGTGGGTTGGATATGGCAAGGTGGAAGACACATGTAGCAGGCTGGATATGACAAGGTGGAAGACACATGAAGGGCGCTGGATATGGCAAGGTGAAAGACACAAGAAACAAGTTGGAGATGGCAAGGTGGAAGAAACAAGAAGCAGGGTGGATATGGCAAGATGGAAGACACAAAAGCAGGTTGGATATTTGGATATGGCAAGGGGGAAGACAAAAGATGCAGGTTGGCTGTGAAAAGGTGGAAGAGACAAGAAGCAGGTTGAATACGGCAAGGGGAAGACATTACACAAAGAGATACTTGTTTTAAACTGTAAGCTCATCCAAGCAAGACTCCACTGTTTGCGTCTCCTATAGTTGGATATGACAAGGTGGAAGACACATGAAGGGGGCTGGATATGGCAAGGTGGAAGACACAAGAAGCAAGTTGGATATGGCAAGGTGGAAGACACAAGAAACAGGTTGGATGTGACAAGGTGGAAGACACAAGAAGCGGGTTGGATACGGCAAGGTAGAAGACACCTGAAACAGGTTGGATATGGCAAGGTGGAAGACACATGAAGCAGGTTGGATATGACAAGGTGGAAGACACATGAAGGGAGCTGGATATGGCAAGGTGGAAGACACAAGACGCAAGTTGGAGATGGCAAGGTGGAAGACACATGAAGAGCGCTGGATAAGGCAAGGTGGAAGACACAAGAAGCAGGTTGGAGATGGCAAGATGGAAGACACAAGAAGCGGGTGGTATATTTGGATATTGCAAGGGAGAAGACAAAAAGTAGCAGGTTGGATATGGCCAGGGAGAAGACAAAAGAAGCAAGTTGGATATGACAAGGTGGAAGACACAAGAAGCAGGTTGAATAACGGCAAGGTGGAAGACATTACACAGAGAGATACTTGTTTTAAACTGTAAGCTCATCCGAGGAAGACTCCACTGTTTGCGTCTCCTATGGTTGGATATGACAAGGTGGAAGACACATGAAAGGGGCTGGATATGGCAAAGTCGCAGACAGAGAAACAGTGTCTGGTGTGAGAGAGGTAGCAGGGTGCTTGGTATTAAAGGAGTAGCAGGGAACAGGCAGACAGATTTGCACCACACAACAATAGTCACACAATGCCATCATAAAGTGGAAAGGGAGTGTCCCCCTTATAAAGAAATTTCATAGAGCTCGATAAGCTGCATCCTGCTCCCTAGTAGAGCAATTCTGGAAACCAGGGGTGGAGTACAAAACCTGAGATGTAATCATAGGTAAAGAATGGTGCTACCAGGGTTCGCACCACTGCTTAACCAGTGCGGGCACAGGTCTTTATATACTTTCTCCATGCCCCTGCACTGGTGTAGTATGACAATCTGCAACGTCGAATTTCCACATAAACTATGTAAGTGTTTTTTTATGGGAAAATTAAGTAGATATTAGTTTTTTCTTGAACTTTAATTATTTATTACTTATTTTAGCAAAAGAATAAAAATATGTTATCAGACCTGCTTCTTTACGTAATCATTCTAACTTACAAAAGCCAATAACGTGAAAAAAAGTGTATTTTAGATTTCTTTTCTTTTTTTTTTTTTTTTTTACAGACAGCGACAATATATTTTTCTTTTAAGTTACAAGTGGATACAGAAAAGGAATCCAGGAGAATAATTAACAGTATATGGAAGGATCAGCTCCCCTATGCTAAGTGTCAGAGCAGGAATAAATTATTGTGATTTCTCTGCTTGCAGACATTTAACACCAGTGGATTGATACATTAGATGATTTGATTGAGGGTATATTGAGGATGTTGTTGATGTCCTTAGATCACCTTTTTATGTCCCTATGAAGTTACATTTCAGTAATAGAAGCTAGGATTCTAGACTCAGCGCTTGGGACTGATAATATGAACACACGGCTATTGTTAGAACATTTTTGATTAAATGTGGCAGCAGTAATTACATTGCCATAGGACACATTGCATATAGTCATTCTGATTGAGCATAAAATCCTGCCAAAGTGTGTAAACAGGATAAGCCTGCAAACATTGTATCACACACAAGCAGGCTAAAGGCTGAATAAAACATAACATCAAAATACAAACAGGCTAAGGGTTCTCACAACCACACACAGCTTCACACAACAGTGAATATTTACACCTAGCACTGCAGAATAATAGATGCCCCCAGCTTACATTTCTCAACAACACAGAATGCTCACACCAAGCTCTTCAAAATGCAGACTTTGTAATTCAGTCCTGAATATTTTCACTGCTTGATAAAAGTTGATAGAAAGAGATAAACCTTCCAGATTAACATATTTATTGTTCTTCACTGTTGTAGTTAAAGGAACACTCTATTAAAAAATAGAGGTGCCTTACAGCTGCCGGGGATTTGGCAGAATACAGGGAGAGCTCTGGGGTCACTCACTGCTGTACAGGGATACGATTCAGGGGGTTATAATGGTTGAAAATCCCTTTACAGTATATACCAGGTGTTGTAATTTCCATACACAGACATTATGTCACATACATATATTATTTATATATTTTGTTGGGTATTTTTAGAGGAATCTGCATTATTAATCTCGTTACGATCACTACAAACCCTGATCTGGTCATTTTTATTATCTATGTTTATTAGTGATGGGCCGAACACCCCCGTGTTCGGTTCGCATTCGAACTCGAACACCCGAAAAAGTTTGACCGCTTTTGCTCATGTTTAAAACACGATTTGAAGACATGGGAAATGTTTTTCCAAAAATGAGTGGGAAATGTTTGACCAACAACGAATGGGAAATGCTTATGAATTCCATAGGCTTCAATCTTAAAAATATTCCCATTTTAATTCAATATCTAATAAACCATTTATTATTATATTCTGCAGTAAAGAGTCTCTTTATTTTTCGATTTTTTTAGGATATTTGAAGCATTTTTTGGAATTTTTTGAAAAAAAAAAATCTCTCCAACTTTCCGCGAACGTCCCGAAAAAGTTCGAAGTTCGCGAATTTCGAACAGCCGATGTTCAAATCAAACTTCAAACCGATTCGAACTGGCAGCCCATCCCTAATGTTTATCACAGTTACTGTATCAAGCACAAAGGTTGTTTCTGCCTGTATGATAATAATGAAGACCCTGTTTGAAATTATGTAAGATAAAAGGACACCATCTTGTCATTGCATTACAATGCAAAATCGAGATAACTCGATTTTGGTTGTGAAGGGGTTAATATCCCTTTAACTTTGTGCTCCTTACTGGATCTCACAGACCATTCAGGCAACTCCAGATTCTGGTTTTCGTTGAGACCATATTGGGTGACCACCTAATGTATGATAAAATTAATTTCAATTAATTTCTCTGTTTCCCTCATTTTTTTAGCATGGTTCCTCCCTCACTAAGAGAATTTACTATATTATATTTTAGTAAATTAAAGCCAGACCTATGTTTGGTGGAATGGCTTAATACTATATCTAGGGAATAGACGTGCAAATATACAATTCCCTGAGTTATAATTCCCTTTATCTGTTGCTAAAAATACCTTTCTCTGTCTCCTGTAATATTATTCATGTTTTCCTTCATGTAATTATGTATTTAGCTAAAACGCACATTTGTTGCTACAAGATATATTTCCAAACTCATAAGAAAGAGATTTTTCAAGAAAGCTGTTTTGTTTTAATACTATTACAGGAAGCAAATTGTTCTTTCTGTGATGTTTAATTAAATGATAATTCTTTAAACTGCTTTAAACAAAGTAGTGTATTTAAATAATAAGAGAGAATTCCATAAATCCAGTAGTCTGACTATTTGTATTTTCTATGAAAAAAGGTTGCTGTTAAAATTAGTTTTTTTATGATTATGTAAACAAATTCAAAGACTTGTTTGAACTAAAAAAGTATTAATTTAAAGCTACGATGATACGTATAATTTATACAGTGCAACCCAGTGTAACATTCTGATTGTGTTATTAAAAGACCACTACCACCAAAACATGAAATGTCTGTTATTGTGTTTATTTTATGTTGCAGATATCTTATGTGTTTTGTTTTTCTCTTGCAAGTTTAGTTAAGAATATTTTCCTCTATATGTGTCACTGGGTGCATCCATTGTGTGAAATTTTGTGTTGTAACCCCCCTCCCAGTATCTTTACAGTACTTGCTCCTCACTGTGTGGCTCTGGCCAAAGAATGGAGCCACTGACTCAAATCTCATTGTATTGTGTGGAATGTATTCAAAGGACATCAACAGGTAATAAAAGTTTTATAAGCTCACTGTTTTCTCATTCAGCTGTCATCTCTTATGTCGAGTACCCTGGAGAGCAATAGCCCGTATAGCCTTAGCTAACAGTCTTCCACCTCATTAACTGTTACATACTGTAGATTAGATAAACCACAGAAGTATATAAAACCTTTGGTAAATGTTGCATCAGGTGAAAAATACCCCAAATTGTAAGTGCAAGGCTCAAAATTTCAAGTCCCAAGCTACTAACCAGGCCATAAAGTTACTCGCCACTAGTTGCTCCACCTAGCCCCTACCCAGCTTTTAACTCTGCCCCTAAACACACCACCTTAAATTATTTTATGAAATTACACCGTTAAAGGTATTTAGAATAAAGTTACAAAAATAACATTAATACCCAGACATCAGACCCCAGATACATGTATACCCAGGCATCAGACCCCAGATACATGTATACCCAGGCATCAGACCCCAGTGTGAGCAGAGCGAGGAGGCAGGGAAGCTGCTCTCCACCCCTGTGCCAGTGACAGAGATGAGCTGGGTCAGGTTAGGCTAGGGACAGATGAGCGCATTTTCTGCGGCCACCGTCAAAATGTACGTCGATGCGTGCGCACGCATTTTTTCACGGAATACGCTTAAGTGGTCAGACGACCACAGTCGCAGGTACTCACCAACGCAATTCTAGGGAAATCCGGCTGTTTGAGCGTTATGTAGGCCGCACACTAGCAGCGTCTGACGTCTCCTAATCACGCACACACGCTGCCATGCGGCCGCAGCGCACTCTGTAGCAGCGGTTTCACGTTCTGAGAAAAATGCGTTCATTTGCCGGTTGCGTGGTGTCGGCGCACTTTTGTACGCACGTGCTGCGTATATTGGCCGTCATTGGCCGTTATGTGCTGCTACTGCCGCCGTGATTTAGTGCGCCTGCACGCGCGTTCCGACTGCCCCACTCTGACCCTAGCCTTAGGCAGCTGATCCCTTCCACCATGCAGCCTGGGGAAGTGGGGGCTTCACGGTGGCACCCAGAATATGCAACACAAAATAATTTTTTGAGCTGCCTGCGTGTGCATTCCACTTTTGAGCCCTGGCAAGGGATATTAAAAAAACTAATTTTATATTTCCTTTTTACCTGCAATTACTTGAAACAAAGACAAAAAACAGCAGCATGTGTATTATAATTTGTTTTGTAATGTGGTTTAGTTGGTAACGCACAAGTAATCTAGTTACAGTTTATATAAGTGGTAGTGTCCCTTTAATTAACACATTGTGATGTTTGAAATGATCTGATGGTATTATTCTCCTCATACCCGTACTCCAAAATTTAACTTTGAGGACTTCTCCTGACCTGCCCCCTTTTTTATGGAACTCCCTCTCCTTCAACATTAGAATCTCCAGTCTCTCCAGTCCTTCAAGACTTGAGAAACCTAGCAGCTCACTCCATGGTCCAGACGGTACCTTTCTTGCTCTATCTTGCCACACAGTCCCCCCATGCACCCCATTACTTCATATACTCTACTATATACCCTCACGTAGTGTGTCATCCCTCTCCTCTTAGATCGTAAGCTCTCGAGCAGGGTCCTCTCTCCTACTGTTCTGTGTGTCTAATGTATATGTATATGATGCTGTTGTTATGTCTCATCCATTGTACAGCGCTACTGAACTTGTTGGCACTTTATACATACTTGTAAATGTAACTGAAATAAAATATCATAGGCTAATTACCAGAAACCTGTGATTGGTTTAGTTCATTCGGTCCTTAAATATTAGCTGACCTGTATGAATGATATAAACCAGGCGTCGGCAACCGTGTGTCTACAGATATTTTGGAACTACAGTCTCCATGAGACTGAACCTAATTCCTGAGCATCTGTGTATTGTGGGAGATTTAGTACCAAAACATGTAGAGGTCCAAAGTTGCTGACCCCTGCTATAAACCATTCAGCACAATACCTACTTGTCTGTCAAGGATGTATCTGTATTCATAAGGACACAAGTATACCTGTAGATCCGGGATCTCAAACTCTGGCCCCTTAGATGTTTCTGAACTACAACTTTATTGATTCTCTGTCCATCTATTGCTTCCAAAGAATTCTGGGATTTGTAGGCAATCAACATTTAGAGGTACCAGAGTTTGAGCCCCGGCTGTAATTGTGCTGGAGCAAGGTTTATTTTATGGGAGTATGTCAATACATAATATATACTGTATGTACTGATGTTCAAACATATATCTAAAAAAAATGAAAATGGCTTCAATAACGTATCTTTCTTGTTTAACGATTATGTCATAATTCTAACGAGTGTCATTTAAATAGCTTTGCAATGATGCACGATTCAGATATTACCATTTAAAATATATTGTGCCCATATTTCAGACTGTATAATAACTTAACAGTAGTTTCTTGCGAGAAGCACAAAGTATCTCTGTAAAACACTAGCATAAAAAGCACAAGATGATACATTGACACTTTAGCTGGTAACTGTTACAGCTTGGCAAAGATTTATTATTTAACATATGGCCAGGACAGTTTTGGCACC
This sequence comes from Leptobrachium leishanense, assembly GCA_009667805.1. Classification (NCBI taxonomy): domain Eukaryota; kingdom Metazoa; phylum Chordata; class Amphibia; order Anura; family Megophryidae; genus Leptobrachium; species Leptobrachium leishanense. The sequence goes on from CM019069.1 coordinate 25,593,560, forward strand.
GGATCCTGTGTCTGTAGAATTCTATGTGTTGTGTTACTAAATTGAGATATTATTATGATGTGTATAACAATTTAAAAGCCAAGCATGAGAAAAGTAGCAGTGTATGATTCCAATGATATCTCACCATGGAAATGATGTTGGGGAATGCAAGATTTTAGAAAAGGCAGAGGTTGGGGTGATACCTCCTTTTTCACTTAATTCTCAAGATTTTTTTCTCAACCTCAGGCTTAATTAACAGGTTTTATTCCCACTTAGTTATCTCTGTTTAAGATTTCCAGCTACGTGTTGGTTCATCAGCCATTCTGTGTATTATACATGTACTCTATCAGGGTTATTCAAAGAGATCTGAATTGTGGCTGAAAGGTAACCAAACAGTGAAATTCAGCGTACGGTTACCTTTCCTGGCCATTTGGCTATTCAGAGAGCAGGCAGTTTGGCAAATGTTGACGAATTGCCTGCTCATACGGTGCCTGTTCGTTGCCTGTTCGAGGGCAGTGAAATCCCCATAGAGAAGCAATGCTTTGTCTATTCAGAGAACAAAAGCCAGCAGTAAAAAGTTGCCGAATTGACCTGCTTTTTGGTGGTTTCATGCGGCGTATTTATTCAGGCGAATCCCATAGGCTTCAATGTTAAAAATATTCCTGTTTTAATCCAATATCTAATAAACCGTTGATTATAATATTCTGCAGTAAAAAGTCTCTTTATTTATAGATTTTTTAGGATCTTTTAGGCATTTCGAGATTTTTGTGAAACAATTTTTGTGAAAAATTTTTAGATTGTTTTTTCTTTTTTCTGTAACAGCCCTTTTTATTATCATTCATTGGATTTTATATGTAAATTTCAGACATTTTCGTTCTGTAGTTTCTTTGCAAACAGCGTTTCACTTTTCAAACAGTCAAGCGTACTGTTTTGTTGTTTTTTGTTCACTCCATTCGTCTGCGGTGTCGGGTAGGCTTGTGCACCGATTTTTTTTCGGTTCGATTCGATTTGTTCGGATGTTTAAAATTTTCGATTCGGCTCGTTTCGAGTGATTTGTTTCGATTCGGCTCGGCTCGTTTTTCGTGTACATTTTTTTTTAGGAATATCGACCATTTTTCGTGTTCTCGGGTCACTTTGCTCATTTTTTGTATCGACTTTTCGTGATTTCGGAAATTTTTGGTTTTTCGGAACGTCTGTTCTCCTCGTTTCAAAGTGTCTAACTCTATTCGTTTTGACGTAAACTACTATGGTTTACTTTGTTTATACTTTATATATTTTTTTATAATAAATTTTTGGTTTGTTTTTCGGATCCGATAATTCTGGCGATTCTATCGTGTTTTTTTTTATTAAATAAAGATCCTTTTTTTCTTATGAATATACATTTCACAACTTTATTTAATCATATTAAAATGGCATGAAAGCCAAGGAACAAAAAAAATGAACAAAACTATTTAAAAAACGCTAAACTGACCCGAATGCCACAAGAAACAAGTGATACGCATTTACAAATACAAAATTTACAGAATCAGCGATATAACCGATAATAGTTAAATATACGATGTCCAGAATTACCGAAATGGAACCGAAATCACGAATGGAACCGAAATCATGAATAGAGCGAAAATAAATTTCGATTTGACACATTTCAAGTCCATTCGAAAAATCCAAAAAAATTTCGTTTCGGCTCGGAAAACTTCGGATTGGTTTTCGGGTCCGATCCGATTCAGAAATTCGGCCAAATCCAAAGACACGAATCGGGAAATTTCGTGAAAATTCCGAAATCCGAAACGCACATCCCTAGTGTCGGGTTTTTTCGGCGGCTGCTCTGCGCTGTGATCGGCGGCTGCTCGGGTTTCTCCGGTGGGGTTAATCCAGATGTTTTTGCAGGTTTCAGTGTACGTTCGCCGGATTTTGAGGTAAGTGTTCGTCGGGTTTGCGGCGGCTTTTCCTTGCACTACAACGGCCCTGTGGGGCTTGCTGAATACACTGAAATGGGATCGCCAAATCACACCGAATTGAAGAGAACGAAAAATCACCGAACCTGCGGTGACTTTTCAATTCTCTCTGAATAGCCCTGTATAGTACATCATATTCAATATTTCTACTACAACAAATAATAATAATAATTATACATAGCAGTTAAACAATGATATATTATACTACAGTTATGAGGCAAATTAATGTCCTTGAAAAAAATCAAAACACAAAAATCACCCCCTATGAAGGGCTCCGAAAAACCTGGAGTTCACTTCACTCGGGATGAGGGGTGACTATACCAATATGAAAAAAAATGCAAATAAAAAACCTTTATTAAGTAAATACAGTCTAAAAATGGGAAAAGCATACAGTACTCAAAAGTGCTCTGAGTATTTAACCTGTGAATTTCTTGGTGTAATTTCGGGGCCATTCGGCTATTCAAAAAACAGGCAGTTTGACAAATTTTGGTGAATTGCCAGCAAAATACAGTGTTGTGAAATCCCCATAGAGAAGCAATGGTTAATCTATTCAGAGACACCGAACAGCAGAGAAATGTCAGTGAAATGTCCTGATGTTCAGTGCTTTCATTCGGCAGGTTTAATCAGGCGAATCCCTTAGGTTTCATTGTTAAAAATATTCCTGTTTGTATCCAATATCTAATAAACTGTTTATTCTTTTAATCTGCAGCAAAAAGTCTTAGTTTTTTTATTTATTTTTTGGCAATTTTTTTCATATATTTTTTAAATAGCGTTTCTTCTTTTTTTCTGTAACAGACCTTTTTATTATTATTCATAGGACCTTATATGTTAATTCCAGACATTTTTGTCCGGTAGTTTTCTTGTGAAAAGTGTTTAAAATTTGAAACTTTCAATTTCTTTTTTTTTTTACCCTGTTCGTCGGCTTGGAGATTTTTCAGATCCGATCAGCAGATTTGCCCTGCACTTCAAGGACTCTGTGGTGAATGCGGAGTTTGATTCCCCGAAGTGCAGGGAAAGAGAAAGCGCTGAAATCTCAGTGACATTTCGGTGCTCTCTGATTAACCCTGGTAGTTCATGCCTGCAGTAGCTTATCATGGGAAGGAGTTGTCTTTAGGGTAGCCAACCACTATCTAGCATGTATTATCCACCCAGTTGCATTTTTTCCACAGTTGTGGATGTCAGTTGTTTGGAGAATAATTTTGGGATCTCGTGGTTTAGGATATGTAGTTAGTTTGCTGCCTGAGGATATTGTTATTCCTTCTCTCTCGTCTTCTGTTTCTGCCTTTTTACTAGGGATGAGCCGAACACTCCGAGTTCGGTTCGAGTCCGCACCCGAACTTCCCATTTGTTCGGGACCGAACCCGAACCCCCATGCAAGTCAATGGGGCTGAAAATTCGGTTTTGTAGAGTGCCCTCCAAGAGACATATTTGCCATAAAAGGAGTATGGGGGTCCGGGTAGTGCCCTGGGGGACAGGAAACAAGGACAAAAAGTTTAAAAAACGTTTTTAAAGGGACAGTGAGTTTGCCATGAAATAAGGGTTAAAAATAAAAACGAAAAATTCCTTCAAATATCGTGCCTAGGAGGTCCCCATAACCTGCCCGTGAAGTGGCGGATTTATAGGATGTATAGAAACACTTAAAAACAAATAAATGATGTTTCATATGACGGTAAATGCTTTTCCTTTAATCTATCCATAAACAACTGCTTGGGGCGGAAGCCTGTATGAAAAGACATTTTAGGACGCGCAGAAAAAGTTTATTGTTTTTTTGGCTAAATTATTGTGAAACTTATGCAGGCTTTGAATGAAAGTAACAATTGGTGCTTTAAAATTGGGCTTTTAGCGTCGGCAACAGTGCCGTCACACCGTAACCCCTCTGAGGATATGAATCTGATACAGGCGTCAATGGCAGTGCACCCAGATATTGTGCCTTTAGTGCCAGGCATGCAAGTACTATCATACAGTAACCCCTCTGTGGTATTGTGGAAGAGTGCAGGGGTGGACCATGTGGTCCTATATTGAAAAGTTTTTTTTTTTTTTAATGGGCGTCAGTGCAGCCAGATATTGTGCCTTTCATGGCAGCAAGTGCCTTCACACCGTAACCCTTTTGTGGTATTGTGAAAGAGTTCAGTGCTGGAGGTTTTGTGAATGCAGAAGAGGACATCCCCTATCTATTCCATTACTTCAGCATCAGGGGATTGATAGCTGCTGATCCAGGACTGATTCATTTTTATAAATGTCAGCCGGTCTACAGAGTCGGTGGACAGATGCACTCTTTTGTCTGTGAAAAAACCTCCAGCAGCACTGAACGTCCTTTCGGAAAGCACGCTAGATGAAGGGCAACCTAGTAGCTGCATAGCATATTGGCTAAGTTCTGGCCAGTGATCCAATCTCAACACCCAGTAAGCCAGTGGATCATCTGCTGGAAACGTATCCAGGTCTGCCCTTGCCCCTAGGTAGTCCTGCACCATATGGTGAAGACGCTGGCAATGGTTGCCTACATTTGACGTCCCTGGGCGTCGAGGACTAAAATTTTTTTTAAATGCATCAGTCAAGCGGCCCTGGCCTTCACCGCTATTCCTCTGATCACCTGCAGCCTCAGAAGCACATGTGTCAGCAATTGGTAATCTAACAGTGCCTGGAAAGGTGTTACACAACGTCCTCAAGTTTTGTCATCGTGTGCTCCCTCTGTGCGGGCAGGATGAGCTCTGCAAATTTCCCCTTGTATCGTGGATCAAGAAGGGTTGCCAACCAGTAATGATCCCTCTCCTTGATAGCACGAATCCTGGGGACCTTTAGCAGGCTTTGCATCATTAGGGAGCCGATGCAGCGTAGGTTGGAGGTGGCATTAGCTGCCGAGTCTTCCTGGTCAATGAGGATGATCGTATCGTGCACTTCCTCCTCCCAGCCACGCACAAGCCCTTCTGTTTCTGGGCACACAAAACCCTGCCTTGAGGAATCCCCACCTTCAATGCCCCTACTACTTAAATAGTCCTCCTCCTCCTGTCTGATCTGAGTAGGACCCGCTGGAATGCTGTCTGCGGAAAGACTGGGGCCTTGAGAGCTAGGGAAGGCCTCCTCTTCCTCCCGCTGCTCTGCCTCTAGAGCCACATCTATAATTCCCCGCAGAGTGTGCTCCAGCAGGAACACTAAAGGAATTGTGTCACTGATGCATGCACTGTCCCTGCTCACCATCCTCGCTGCCTCCTCAAATGGTGACAGTAAAGTGCATGCATCCTTGATAATCAGCCACTGCGGGGGGAAAAAAAACCAAGTTGACCTGAACCTGTCCTTGTGCCATACTCACACAGGTACTCGTTGATGGCCCTCTGCTGCTTGTGCAGATGCTGCAGCATTGCTAATGTCGAATTCCACGTGGTGGGCATGTCACAGATCAGACAGTTTGTGGGAAGGTGGAATTCTCTTTGAATTTCTGCCAGGCGAACGCTTGCTGGGAATGACCGTCTGAAGTGGCTGCAGACTTTTCTGGCCTGGATGAGAAGCTCTAGCAGCCCTGGGTACTTGGTTAGGAAATGCTGTACCACCAGATTTAGGACGTGTGCTAGGCATGGTACATGCGTCAATTTGCCCTTGCGTAGGGCGGAGAGAAGGTTGCTGCCATTATCGCAGACGATCATTCCCAGCTCAAGCTGGCGTGGTGTTAACCATCTCTGCACCTGTTCCTGCAGAGCTGACAAAATTTCTGACCCGGTGTGGGAAGGGAGGAGACCTCATACAAGCAGCTTTCTGGAGGCGTGGTGGATGAACAAGCTCCATCACAGAGCCCCGTCTTGGATCCCTCCCAGCTGCAATCAGAGTTACCCAGTGTGCCGTGAAGGAAATGTAACGACCCTGTCCATGCTTGCTGGACCACGTGTCTAAAGTGACATGCACCTTGCTGCTGACTGCCTTTCCCAATGACTGGATAACATGGTCTTCCACGTGCTGGTATAGTGCTGGAATGGCCTTGCGTGAAAAGTAATGGCGTTTTGGAACCTGCCACTGTGGTACAGCGCATTCAGCAAATTCACGAAAGGGAGCAGAGTCCACCAGCTGGAAAGGCAGCAGCTGCAATGCAAGTAATTTTGCTAAGCTGGCATTTAGATGCTGTGCTTGGGGATGGTTGGGACTATATTTTTTCTTTCGCTGCAGCAGCTGCGGCAACGTAATCTGACTGCATAAATCTTCAGCTACTGGGATGATGTCACATTGTGAGGAAGGACCTGCTGGTGCATCCATTACTGTAGCATCATCCCTGTCGGTGGAGGTTGTAGGCAATTGCATGGCAGGACATACAGTGTAGGAAGAGACAGATGAGGAGGAGGAGGACCTACGCAAAGTTTTGCCCCAACAGGATGTGTGGCACTTGTTCATATGTTGCCTCAAGCACGTGGTACCCAAGTGTCCAGTGTTTATCCCACGCTTCAGCCTCCTCTGACATAGATTACAAATAGCAATGTTGGGGTCTGCTGCACAGTTCTTAAAGAACTCCCAGACAGCAGAGTTCCTGCATGTGTTCGAGACAACAGCGCTCTGCACTGGAGCAGCTCTGACATGTGATGCCTTGGACTGGCTAGTGCTACGGTTGGTCACAGAGGATGTTGTGCCTCGTGTTTGCTGTGCCTCCTCCTCCTCACTTCGATCTGGCACTCAGGTGGAGTCAGTGACCTCATCATCAATGTCATCTTCACCCCCTATCTCCTCGTCACTGGAGCCAACTTGGCAGTATGCTGCAGCTGCTGGGGCAACATGAGTGCCAGTTATTTGTGTGTCATCACTGGCACCCCCTTCCTCTAGGTTGATTATACTCCCTTGCTCAACCTCAGAGATTGAATCAGAGCACTGTACTTGCTGCGCATCCTCAAGCAGCATGTCACTATCATTGTAGTCAAACAATTCAGCTGACTCCTCCATGTGTGATAGCGAGGCTACGGCAGGAGTAGCTGTGGACATGGAGGCTGCATTAGATGCTTTGGCAGCTGAGGTGGACTGTAAAGCACTAGAAGCATGGCTGGCAGAGGACGAGGAGGATGAGGATGGCCTGGTTAGCCAATCCACCAAGTCCTCTGTATGTTGCTGCTGCTGCTTAAGACGGCCAGCACCAGTTAGAAAGGACAAGTGTGCCCCTGCAGAGGATGCACCACGTCCACCACGACCAGAGACACAGCCTCCCGACACAGGGGCTGCTTGCCCTCTTATCTGTGGCTGGGAGCATCTGCCTGTCCTTTTTGTTCTTTCAGACATGGTGAGTGATATATAGATTAATATATACAGAACTCTGATTCAACTCTGGTATAAAGATTTAAAGAACTCTGGTATAACTCAGTGAGACACCCTGATAGATCAACTTAATTCACAAATGTTTTAAAGAAATTAGTGAGCCCCAAAATACAGCGTGGTACTGTTTGTATGACGAGACACAGATCACCTTAATTCCCAAGTGTTTTAAAGAAATTAGTGAGCCCCAAAAATAATTGCTGGCTGTATGACGAGACCCAGAAGATCACCTCAATTCACAAATGTTTTAAAGAAAGTTGTAAACCAAAAAAAAAATAGCTGGCACAGTGACAAGACACACATCACCTAAATTCCCTGATATTTGGTAAAAATGACACGCAAAAAGATTTGCTGGCACAGTGGTGAGTGGTGACAAGACCCAGAAGATCACCTTAACCCTTTCGCTGCTGAGGCTTTTCCCGCCCCTGTGCTGAGGTCATTTTTTACCTGTTTTGCGCATCATGTTTAAACGTGTTTTGAAGGCTTATTTTAGTATATGACATCGACATATTATATATCGTTCTTTCCGTCAGACTCGGTAGATTCATAATATGTCATTATTATATGTATACGTTATGTCATGTTTGTATATTATAACAAAAAATGCAATAAAATATGTATTTTCAATAATTTACAGCGTGTAAAGTGTTTTTTTCCACATTTTAACATGCGAGCAATTGCGGTTATATTTTGTATGGGGTGCGCTTGTTAAAAAAATTAGAGATGGGGTCTCGTTACATTTTTTTTTGGGGAAAATGACACCATTTTTAACAAACGCACCGCATACAAAAATCGTTAATGCAGCATCATTGTTCACATTATAATTGAAATGGGAACAATATTGCTGCATTAACAAAACAAAAAAAAAAAAAAAGTGTTTATTTTTTTTAATTATTTTTTTTTTTAATTTTTTTTATTTTTATTTTTTTTTTTTTTTTTTTTTACAATTTTTTTTACTTTCATGTTTGGTATCGTTGGAACGGCCATGCTCTGGCCGATCCAACGATATCAAAATTTAACCCCTAACTGCCACGGATCGGGAGATAGGGAGTTCATTGGAACTCCCTATCTCCACACTTCGTGGCAGTTAGGGGTTAATGCTAGGACTGGCGTCATCGTGCTGCGCACGATGACGCCAGTCCTCTGGGGGAGTTCCCGGAAGCTTGGCCGACATCCAAGATGTCGGCCAGCTCCCGGGAAGGATCGCAAATCGGCGCTTTTCAGCGCCGATTTGCGATCCAGCTCCCCAGGGGTTAATGCCAGGCATCATTTGGAAGGGCAGGCTGTGCCCTTCCAAATGATGCCTGGGTTAAGCCCCTGTGAGCCGCCGATCGGGAGGGAGAGAGGTCCGAAGGACCTCCCCCCCTCCCTTTCAGGCGCCTCCTCCGCACATGCGGGGGGGGCGCCTGAATTATGTGTCATCGCGGGGGCGCGATGACACATAATAATGGCGGCCACTGCTCCGGATGCCGGGCTGACATCCAGGATGTCAGCCCGCACCGGAGGGGCCAGCGATCGGCCGGAACCCGGCCGAACGCTGACCCCAATGCGAGGACGCGCTCAGCGCGTCCTCCGCATACCAGGGGGAATGCTGAGGACGCGCTGAGCGCGTCCTTAGCATTCAAGTGGTTAATTCACAAATGTTTTAAATAAAATTGTAAACCCCAAAAAAACTTGCTGGCACAGTGACAAGACACACATCACCTAAATTCCCTGATATTTGGTCGAAATGAGACCCCCCCCCCGTAGCGTGGCAGACCGGCAGTAACAACACACACAACTATCTTCTTTGAAATTTCCTCTGAAATGCGTGCAGAAAGCGCTGCGTTGAAACCTTATATAGTGTGCTGCGGGACTTAGCTCTGTGAGCCCATGATTGGGCAAAATTTTTCCAATCAGGACTCTGAGCGGTGATTGGCATAGTGTTCAACCAGTCTTGCACCAGACCTATGGTCAGGTGCAAGGCTGTAGCCAATTACGAGCTTCAGGCAGTGGGAAAATACATTGTGGTCCATTGTGATCGAACATGCGGCGAACACCCGGAAATGTTCGCGGTTCGCGATCTGCTTGAACAGGCTAAGTTCGGGTCGAACCCCGAACTGTCCGAACCCGAACAGCTCATTCCTACTTTTTACAAGGGAGACTCATTGGATTGAACTATGCACTGTTAGGGCATAGGGATCTGCAGCTATTTCGGTTGAGTTTTTAAACTGTATTTACTTAAAGGTTTTTAATTTTGTATTTTTTCTCATATTGGTATAGTCACCCCACCATCCTGAGTGAAGTGTACTCCAGGTTTTTCTAAGCAGCTCATAGGGGGTGATTGTGTTTTGATTTCATTATAGGTTGTGGGTTTACCGCCTTCTTTCTTGGGTGACGTCATATCCATCCTTTGTTTACCAGTAGTATCTCTGGTCATGTAATTGTTGCATGGGCGGTGATCTTCTGGAAATTATTTTTGATTACAAATCCAAGTCTTAAAGATTACAAATCCTTTTCGGGCACTAATTGTACCCAAAAAAACTTTAACTCATTTGAAAGATCTCCCAAATTTGCTTATACATTGTGTTAGCCAAACTGCTGAGAGATGGATAGTTTTTTCAAAACAGGATTGTAAAGAAATCTCCCTCTCAGTGCTGCGGCATGCCACATGACATGCTTCCCTGGGAAGGGATTTATGGCACTCACAGCAGTAGACAATCCCCCTCCCAGAGCTGCCTCTGAGCTGCAAATCCTTATGGACTCAAAGCATTTGCATATACTCACAGATCTTCTAAACAGATAGGGATGCTGGATGCACGCAGGTAAGGTTCAAGTGTTAACCCTTCCCTGTAGTGCTATGATTCCCCTGAAAGTGTCAGATAAATAGAAACATAGAATATGTTGGCAGATAAGAACCTTTCGGTCCATCTAGTCTGCCTAATTATATGGATACTTTCCCTGGATTTATCTTTTATGTAGCATAGCCTTATGCCTATCCCATCCCTGCTTAAATTCAATCAGTGTTTTAGCCTATATTGCTTCTACTGGAAGACTATTCCATGTATCCACCAGCCTCTATAAATATAGTTTATAGTAGGAAAGGGGGTATATACATGTAAAGGTATACATGTGTGTTTGCACCATCTTTTCAGCCTTTCAGACTTAATAATAGAAGCATTCTTTCTCTCTGAAGCTCTGATCCCTTCTGAGTGATCCCTGGCTGAGCTGTCAATCACACAGTTTATATTTTGAATCCCTCTCAATAAAGAGAGGAAACAAAAAACATGGCCAGGTCCATCAGATGAGCAGGCAGATTAGGAGCTACAAAAACTCACATAACTCCTTTGAAAGTTGTAAAATTAAATGTTTTAGTGGGTTCATTAATTTCCGACAAAGCACATATCAACAAAATCTCCATAACATACGGCGAGTGCACTTTAAACACAACACATAGGAGGTATGTGACTATATATGGAAATGGGAATAAAATGTGGAATTCAGTATTTATCAAAAAAGAAACCAGTTTCCTTTAAGGGTAAATTCCTATTGGATGAATATTTGATCTAGCAGTGAATTGTGCTTTCTGCTAATCATAGCTGATGTGGTGCTAACTGTGCTGTATGGGGAATAAAAATCCCTTGGCAAGTTAATTGTATTGATCCGGGATGTATTTGGTAGAAAGTAATCATTGCGCAAGACTCTGAAAGCAATTCTAACACAGTGATTCTGCCGTTCTGTGCTTATTGCAGACCTTCAACTAATTATTATCAGATTCACTATTCAACTCATTTTATAGATTGTAAATGTGGAATTGATTTAATCATTCTCCCAAACGGCTCCATGCATGTATATTTCATACAGCCAAGCAATTCTGTTTATTATAGTGTTCATGGCAATGAGTCTTTAAAGGTGGATACAAGTAGGGATGAGCCGAACACCCCCGTGTTCGGTTCACATGCGAACAATTTCAAAAGTTAGAGTTCGAACACGAACCCAAGTCAATGGGACTCAAAAGTTCGATTTTTAGAGTGCCCTCCAAGAGGGCATATATGCAAGATATTTGCCATAAAAGGTGTATGGGGGTCCGGGTAGTGCCCTGGGGACAGGAAACAAGGACAAAAAGTTTTAAAAAAAATAAGTTTTTAAAGGAAAAATTAGTTTTCCATAAAATAAGGGTTAAAAATAAAAACAAAAAATTCCTTCAAATATCGTGCCTAGGAGGTCCCCATAACCTGCCCGTGAAGTGGCAGATTTGTAGGATGTATAGAAACATCGCCATCAGAGATCCACACCAGTGGTGTATTTAGGTTTTGTGCTGCCCTAGGCCTGACTAAACTCGTGCACCCCCCAATTTAAATTTGAGGAACCCCTTTCTGTCAAGGTCACACCTCTTCCTGGTTAATCCCCACCCTTCATCTTAAAGCTCCACCTTTTCCTCTCTTTATATTAAAAGTGGATACCAAGTGCCTACTTGTATATTTTGTATACCATTTCAAATGTATCTATTGAGATAAGGAAAATTATGAAATGTTTAAATTCAAGCATTTTTACAAAGAACAGCCACGCATGTCAAGTATACTGGATCACAGCCGCTCTAATTGGTTGAACAATAAAATCCACAAAAACTTGCACTGCATATGAGCGTATCACAGAGCTGCACAGCAATAAAACTCAGAAATGTGCAGTGTGTAGGAGCGTATCCCAGAGCTCCAGGGCAATAAAACTCACAGTAATATGCAGAGTGTATCACAGAATCCACAGCAATAAAACTCCCAGCAATGCAATGTGTATGAGTGCATCAGAATCCACTGCAATAAAACTTCCAGCAATGCAATGTGCGGTGTGTATGAGTGCATCAGAATCCACTGCAATAAAACTTCCAGCAATGCAATGTGCGGTGTGTATGAGTGCATCAGAATCCACTGCAATAAAACTTCCAGCAATGCAATGTGCGGTGTGTATGAGTGCATCAGAATTCACAGCAATAAAACTTCCAGCAATGCAATGTGCGGTGTGTATGAGTGCATCAGAATCCACTGCAATAAAACTTCCAGCAATGCAATGTGCGGTGTGTATGAGTGCATCAGAATCCACTGCAATAAAACTTCCAGCAATGCAATGTGCGGTGTGTATGAGTGCATCAGAATCCACTGCAATAAAACTTCCAGCAATGCAATGTGCGGTGTGTATGAGTGCATCAGAATCCACTGCAATAAAACTTCCAGCAATGCAATGTGCGGTGTGTATGAGTGCATCAGAATCCACTGCAATAAAACTTCCAGCAATGCAATGTGCGGTGTGTATGAGTGCATCAGAATCCACTGCAATAAAACTTCCAGCAATGCAATGTGCGGTGTGTATGAGTGCATCAGAATTCACAGCAATAAAACTCCCAGCAATGCAATGTGTGGTGTGTGTCAGTGTATCAGAATCCACAGCAATAAAACTCAGAGCAATGCAATGTGCGGTGTGTATGAGTGCATCAGAATCCACTGCAGTAAAACTCCCAGCAAACCGAGTGTATATGAGCACACAGCAATTATGCTGTGGAGCCATCTTGTCAGCAGTGGGGCGCCACTGCCAGAGGGTGCACTGTAGCTTTGATTCCCTTCCCGGTGGGTGTTCAGTCCAGAATAGAGTCTGTGTTAACGAAAGGGTGGGCAGCTGCGCGCGTGCGTTTCACGTGGTTCAGCCAGTCATGTGGTACTGAGACTCAGAGAAATGGCAGTGAAATGCCCTGATGTTCAGTGGTTTCAATCAGCAGGTTTATTCAGGCGAACCCCATAGGTTTCAATGTTAAAAATATTCCCGTTTTTATGCAATATCTAATAAATCATTTATTATTTTAATCTGCAGTAAAAAGTCTTTATTGATTTTTTTTTTAGTACCTCTTAGTCATTTTTCAGATTTTCTTGGGCAAAATTTTCCCCCTTTTTTTTAATAGCGTTTTTTCTGTAACAGAACTTTTTATTATCAATCATAGGATCTTATATGTAAATTCCAGACATTTTCGTTCAGTAGTTCTTTTGAAAACAGCAGGCCACGGGTTTGTGGTGGCAGCATTCAGCGGCCGACTCCATGCACTTTGGGGACCCTGCGGTGAATGGTGAATTCACTGCAGGGTAGGGAAATTTTATTCTCCTAAATGCAGGGAACTACAGAACACCAAAAAGATGGCGTCATTTCGGTGCTCTGTGAGTAACCCATTTAGTGGTGAGGTTTTTTGCTGCCCCCTGGAAAGTGAAAGCCTAGGCCTTGCCTGCCCAGGACATACTTGAAAATTTGTGAAATCTCAATGTATCTTTCCTGGTAAAATACTTTGCAAAAGTAAAAAAATATATATTTTTTTTTGGGGTGGGGCCACCCAGTGCGGGCCGCCGCCCCCTGGAAAGTGCCGCCCTAGGCCTGGGCGTAGTCGGCCTAGGCCAAAATACACCACTGATCCACACACAACACCTAGCCACCCTTAAGGGGTTAAACTGCACAGGGACTGGCTACTATCCTGTTAGATGAGGGAATGTATTATATGTATGAAGCAAGGTATATATGACAATGGATAGTCAGAGACTTTAGGGACTCAGCTTGTACGCTTTATGATAGACATTTCTAACTGTCATGTGAACCCTGCATGGATTGCGGGTGTGAGCCCAATGTGCAGTGAGCCATAATGAAGTATGCAGGTTGAGGGGTTCAAACAAGATATTTAATATAATAAACAAATCGGCAGAAGTAAATGAATAAAGATGGATGGCTAAGATAGAGGGAGGCAATGAGCAGAACGAAAAGGAAAAAGGATTTAACAGGATGAAAACTAGGAGACACAGGAGGAAACTACAAATATGCTGAACTAAATAGGGTGGCAGATACTGAATAGAAAATAACAGAATACTAACTAGACAGATATATAATAATGTCCATGGCAATGTATCCAGATATAGGGTAAGGCAATCTCGTAGTCAGGTTTTCAAGCAGAAGTCATAGGATACAGATCATAGATACATCAGAAGTCCATAGCCAGGGGTCATACACGTAAATCCAATGGAGGAACTTGGTAGCAAACAAATGGGGGGTTACCGGTATAGCAGAGGTAGTCCAGAAGGGTAGCGTATCAGATGGGGTAAGCAGAAGGTAAGTCCAGCAGATAGGGATCCAAAAACAAGCAGCTTTCCAGATACAGGTCAGCCTGGTGCAAGGTTCTGACTTCAAATGAGGAAGTCCAGATCAGAGGGTGTGACCTCCTTATAAGGAGGCCCCATTAACATATTCGGTGAACCTGTAGTCTCGGTGTGCACAGGTTACAGGTAAGTCTATAGGATCCTGTGTAAAGCATGGTTTAAAGGGGCTGCCAGGGTTTAGGATATGTAATCCCTGACAGTACCCCAGGTGGACCATGACACTAACACAATAATAATTGTATGCTCACATAGGCCCTTCGGGAGAGGTACATGACATACAAATACTGGAATATTACGTTTAAATCTAAGGAGTGTGATAAAGATTTTATTATGCCCTTGATGACAAATGACGAAACATCTACATCATTAATGATTGGCTTTACAGAGCCCTGGTCCTTAAGGGGTTAAACAGCATATTAGATGATCATATAGTAGAAATGAACACTTCTTAGACTTCAGAACAAGCACAGTGTTTGTTCATACATGTGCAGGAGCCCCCAACCAGTCTGCAGGCAATGTATCAAATTCATGAGACCAGACTAATTAGAAGCACATGTTATTTCCAAACACTAATTAAACACCTGTTGTTTACGCCGTTTGAGAGCACAAGTCATTTAGAGGTGAGCATCTTTGCACCTAGACATTAGGTAGTTTTTTAATTTAATATCCAATAAACCGTTGCTTATAATATTCTGCAGTAAAAAGTTTCTTTATTTATAAATTTTTTAGTATTTTCTAAGCATTTTTTATACTTTTTTTTTTAAAAAAAATTTAATCGAACCGAACATGCCAAAAAGTTCGAAGTTCGCGAACTTTCTAACTGCCGATGTTCGAGTCGAACTCCGAACTGATCGAACCGAACAGCTCATCCCTAGATACAAGGTAGCTTGTGATTTATTTTTCAAAGTCTTCCGAGCATAGATTTTGCTTATCCTTCCTGCAGGGTTCCTCTTTCTTCTGGCATTGCTCCTTATGTTCCACAGTCATGGGTGGACTGACCCATCGGGCACTCGGGCACTGCCCGAGGGCCTGCGGGTTGTAGGGGCCGACCACAGTACATGCATGGGACATGCCGGGACATGCTGTGCAATGCCAGATTGGGACATGCTGCACAGGGCCAATGGGAAACATGCTGGCACTGCTCAGTATGTCCCAGCATGTCCCTCTCTGACAATGCGGAACATCTAGGAAAGTGCTGTGCAGCATGTCTCAGTATGTCCCTCACTGATGCAGCCACAGCATGTGTCTTGTGATGCCCCATCACATATCCCTCCCCTTTGGTTTGGAATCCTGTCCAGATTCCAAAAACTGGAAAAAATAATTGGGCACATCCAGGGTCTTCTAAAAATAAATCTTTATTGGTCTTCATCTATGTTTAAAACACAAAATATACATGTACAATATAAAGTATATCAATACTTGAAATTAGTTGTTATTATCCTTTTTTAGCCCCTTCACTATCAAGGGATAGTCTAAAATATTTTTTTTTTAAAAAGGAACCAGTGGTTTTAGAAAAATCACTTTTAATTTATTATGCAGCAATAAATATTTGGAAATATTCTCAATGAATTCCTTACTCTCGTAATTTATTTGGAAGCATATGTCGCCATCTGCTGGCCAAAAGGTGTTACAGCAGTTCTTGGCTCCGTTCAGTATAGCTAGGGAGATGTCATTCAGTCATATTTCCATTATTATTATTATTATTATTATTCATTATTTATAAAGCGCCACCATATTCCGCAGCGCTGTACAATAAGCACAGTATAGACAGGGTTACAATACAGTATAGTTGTATAAAGTGTTAGCACCTCAGGCATCATGCCCACAGTTCTAAGACTTTAGGGGCAAATTCTGGGGCCCAAAACTACACCTGACATTGGGACACCAGGAGGTGCTTGCATGTTGAGTATAGTTTATCTTGGAAGTGAAGGGGTTAAATGCAGTCAAAGTGTTGCTTATATAGGTATTCGGGAAATAAAATCTTAGTGGTTTATACAGAAAGTGCTCGTATTTGCAAATGTTGCTAGCCCTGGTTAAAATTGCCGTTGTTGCTATGGTGACAAAAGCTAACATTTCCCTGAAGAAAAATAAAAATAAACAGCAGGAGAAGCTTCCATGTGAAGCTTCTCCTGCAGCTTTTCGAATTGCTTTTTTTTGTTAAATCTATGGCATTTGTCAGAGTTAAAACCAAAGTGATTTTTCACCGGTGATTGCAACATTAGTAAACGCTGGCACATCCTGTCAAACCCACTAAGCCTTTCCATTTGATATAGTTAAAAAATGCTGTGCCTTTGCATATATGCATATATATATATATATATATATATATACACAAAAGCAAAATAGACTGTCAAAAAACTCAACAATACTGATTCCTTAAATCATTTTGTTCCATACAGCGTTCGATCAGATAAACTCTACTTTCATACTAAATAATTTGATTCCATGTGTTCATGCTGCGTTTTATTATGGGATTATAATACAACACTATAAATTATCTCTCAACAGTGTGATATCTTTCTTTATACATACATATTTGATTTTTGTTATATAATCATATAACAATATATTAAAGTAGAGCAGAGGTGGATTTGATGTCATAACTACGAGCATGCTGTGACAAACGAATCCAAGGCGTATTGGCGCGCATCACATAGAAGAAGAGATGGCATGTGAGTGGGCACAGAGCAACGGTAGATCCATATAATTCACCTCTGCAATGCTTTAGTATATTTTTTAATTTTTTATTTTTTATTTTTTTTAACGACACATGTGAAAGGCACCTTGCATTGTTATATCATAAACTGCCGGTTACAAACGTTTGTCACTGAGCCGTTTTAATGTTCCCAGGAAACAAGTAAAGTGAAATGATTCTTTTATCGGCGAACTTTGTGAAATCAGAGGGAAAGTTTTCCTGAAATTATTTGGGACCATGTTCTATATTTGTCAATAAGATACCTACAGGAGATTTTACACATAACATAATGATAACCCTCAGTAAGATAACTACCTCTTTTGTAGTTATCGAGGGGAATCGGCTTTCTGTTCATAATGCAAACTGGGCTTGCGGCTCAAATGGAGCGATAACCTGCGCGAGGTTACTGTATGTTATCTCCTCCTGTAGTTATCTTATCGAGGGGAATGGCTATTCTGTTCTTGATGCAAAAGTCTGATTTTTTTTAACTTTACTTATTTTTTCTGTAACAGCCCTCTTTATTATCATTCCCTGGACCTCATATGCAAATTTCGGACATTTTCGCTCAGTAGTTTCTTTGCAAACAGTGTTTCACTTTTCAATCATTGTGAACAAGGAGAAGAGGGATAAACCCTCAAAGGAGCAAAGGAGTGCTAACTTAAAACATAACTTTTATTAATTACAATGTAACACACAGTAAACCGACAATAGTTAAAAAACATAAACACAAACGCGATGAGAGACAGCACGGTGAAAATACATATTAGATTGCCAAAAGGCAGCCCTAGGGTACAGATTAGGTAAATGCAAATTTGCCAGATATACCAGATATCAAGACTGAACGGTGTCAGTGGCTGGGTACTGCGTTAGAATGCAGCATTAGCAGGATTGGGTTTGGGTAATTTACCAAATGTGCTACTACAGACCCATAAACAGGCATACATGCGTAGATTGCTGATTGCAAAATAGAAACGCCGAAAGCAGTAAATTAATATTACAGGGTACTATGATGCCGGAATAGATATGGATGTGAAAGTATTCCTTGGCTACCTTGTGTTAGCAGGATTGATATCTGCATTATAATGTAGCATTAACAAAATTTGGTTTAAGCGATTTCCCAAAAGAGGTGCTATAAATTGATAGAGCATAAATTGCTAAATTACGAATACAGGCGCCGAAAACAGCAGATTATTAATGCAGGGTGAAATAATACCAGAATATTGAAACAATGTTAAGTATTCATTTGGCCTGGCTACCCTATACTAACAAAATTGAAATCTGCAGACTAGCAGTGCCGCGGCAAAACAGCCGATTAAACGTAAGAACGCCACCTCACCCCAAGACCATAGGGGATCACCACCAGAGCGTATAATTGTAAATTGGCAACCAAAGGCATAACTCCAGACATTCACCTGTCCCTAAGAGGCTGGATAGATTCTAACATCACCCTACCGAGTCACACCACATAACAATTTAAAATAAACAGGACTCGACACGTGTTTCGCCGGTAGTAGACCGGCTTCATCGGGAGTCTACACCAATTGTGAATGATGTGCATTCACAATTGGTGTAGACTCCCGATGAAGCTGGTCTAGTACCGGCGAAACACGTGTCGAGTCCTGTTTATTTTAAATTGTTATGTGGTGTGACTCGGTAGGGTGATGTTAGAATCTATCCAGCCTCTTAGGGACAGGTGAATGTCTGGAGTTATGCCTTTGGTTGCCAATTTACAATTATACGCTCTGGTGGTGATCCCCTATGGTCTTGGGGTGAGGTGGCGTTCTTACGTTTGATCGGCTGTTTTGCCGCGGCACTGCTAGTCTGCAGATTTCAATTTTGTTAGTATAGGGTAGCCAGGCCAAATGAATACTTAACATTGTTTCAATATTCTGGTATTATTTCACCCTGCATTAATAATCTGCTGTTTTCGGCGCCTCTATTCGTAATTTAGCAATTTATGCTCTATCAATTTATAGCACCTCTTTTGGGAAATCGCTTAAACCAAATTTTGTTAATGCTACATTATAATGCAGATATCAATCCTGCTAACACAAGGTAGCCAAGGAATACTTTCACATCCATATCTATTCCAGCATCATAGTACCCTGTAATATTAATTTACTGCTTTCGGCGTTTCTATTTTGCAATCAGCAATCTACGCATGTATGCCTGTTTATGGGTCTGTAGTAGCACATTTGGTAAATTACCCAAACCCAATCCTGCTAATGCTGCATTCTAACGCAGTACCCAGCCACTGACACCGTTCAGTCTTGATATTTGGTATATCTGGCAAATTTGCATTTACCTAATCTGTACCCTAGGGCTGCCTTTTGGCAATCTAATATGTATTTTCACCGTGCTGTCTCTCATCGCGTTTGTGTTTATGTTTTTTAACTATTGTCGATTTACTGTGTGTTACATTGTAATTAATAAAAGTTATGTTTTAAGTTAGCACTCCTTTGCTCCTTTGAGGGTTTATCCCTCTTCTCCTTGTTCACAATACTTATCAGGTTTAATCCTATGTGGGAGTGTCCATACCCAAGAGTGAATTGTTACTTTTGGGGTGGGGTGATTGTTTACCTCCCTAGTGGAGGCCTCTTTGTTGTTTTCTTTTCTCTATGATTACTTTTCAATCATTCAAGCAAACTGTTTTCCTAATTTGTTCACTTCACTCTGCCTTGTGGTCTCGGCTTTTTCCGGCGGGTTTGCTGCGTGTGATCGGCTCCTGCTCGGGTTTTTCCGGCGTCTTTGACGAGTTAATCCAGATGTTTTTGCAAGTTTTCGGCGTGCATTCGCCGGGTTTTGCGGTTAGTTTTCATCAGGTTTGCGGCAGCTTTTCCCTGCAATGCGGGGACCCTGTGGTGCTTGCTGAATACACCGCAGGGTCACCGAAATTGGATCGGCAAAAGGAACCAAATTGAAGAGAACGAAAAGTCACCGAACGTGCGGTGACTTCTCGAATCTCTTTGAATTACCATGTATATGTTTTCATGTTTTTATTGAACATAACATGTAAACATTCACAGTGCAGGGTGGAAAAAGTATATGAACCTTTGGACTTAATAACTGGTTGACCCTCTTTTGGCAGCAATAACCTCAACCAAACGTTTCCTGTAGTTGCAGATCAGACCTGCACAAGGATCTGGAGTAATTTTGGACCACTCCTCTTCACAAAACTGTTTCAGTGTAGCAATGTTCTTGGGATGTCTGGTGTGAATCGCTCTCTTAAGGTCATGCCACAGCATTTCAATCGGGTTGAGGTCAGGACTCTGACTGGGCCACTCCAGAAGGCGTATTTTGTTTTGTTGAAGCCATTCTTTTGTTGAATTACTTGTATGCTTTGGGTCATTGTCCTGTTGCATCACTCATCCTCTGCGGAGCTTCAGTTGGTGGACAGATGGTCTTATGTTTTCCTGCATAATGTCTTGATAAACTCTGGAATAAATTTTTCCATCAATGACAACAATCCGTCCAGGCCCTGAGGCAGCAAAGCAGCCCCAAACCATGATGCTCCCTCCGCCATGTTTTACAGTGGGGATAAGGTTTTGATGTTGGTGTGCTGTGCCTTTTTTTCTCCACACATAGGCCCCTATTACATACCTAACGCTAATGGTAGCGCTCACCTGCGTGAGTGCTACCGTTAGCTGCGGTATTAGCAGGCTATTATGAGCCAAACGCAAACGGGTTAAAAAACCCATTTGCGTTTGGTACCTTGCGCTTTTCAGCTCGAGGTTACTGCACTTTGCGCTCCCTATACTTAACATGGGGAGCGCAAAGTGTTAATCAGCGCTGGTATTACAATGTCCCAGCGCTGATTAACGCCTGGCTCTGGTCAACGAAAAGCTAACCAGAGCCAGGACCTGGTGTTAACTGATTCCGCTGGTGCAGAATCCGTTAACACCAGCTTAAGATAGTAACAAAAAAAATCCTATACTCACCCTCTGTCTCACGGTGAGGACCGCAGCTCCGGTTGCATCCTCCGGCCGGCGGGAGCAGGGAAAGACAGGGGGAAAAAAGTCCAATGCGAGATCCGATCGGTCACGTGACCGGCAGAGCGGAACTCAATGGAGTCCTATGGACTCCAGCGAGTGGATGATCGCGGCTGCGCTCAGCCCTGCTGCGAGCATCCTGATTTTTAACGGGCGCTACAATGCAGGCAGCATTTTTTTGCACCTGCATTGTAATCTGGTGTTAAAAAGCGGGTGCAAGGGGGAAAACTGCGGGTGCAGTTTTTCCTCCCTTGTGTCCACGTTTTAACGCCCAGATTGTAATAGGGCCCATAGTGTTGTGTGTTTTTTCCAAACAACTCAATTGTAGTTTCACCTGTCCACAGAATATTTTGCCAGTAGTGCTGTGGAACATCCAGGTGCTCTTTTGCAAACTTCAAACATGCATTTTGCGCTGTGCTCTTGCAGTCATCTTTACAGGGCGACAACGCCTAGGGAGAGTAGCAGCAGTGCTGAACTTTCTCCATTTGTAGACAGTCTGTCTTACTGTGGACACATGCACATCAAGGCTTTTGGAGATACTTTTGTAACCCTTTCCAGCTTCATGCAAGTCAACAATTCTTGATCGTAGGTCTTCTGAGAGCTCTTTTCTGTGAGGCATGGTTCACATCAGGCGGTGCTTCTTGAAGCCAGTAAACCCAAAACTGGTGTGTGTTTTTAAAGGGCAGGACAGCTTTCAGCAACACATCCAATAAGATCACACTGATTGGACTCAAGGTGGGCTCACTCCTGGCTCCAATTAGCTCTTGGAGAAGTCATTAGGCTAGGAGTTCACATACTTTTTCCACCCTGCACTGTGAATGTTTACATGTTCTGTTCAATAAACACATGAAAACATATAGGGCAGTATTACAAAGTTGGTGCTAACTTAACCAGAGCTGTTATAAACTTACCAGAGCCATTATAGCCTATGGAGCTGTTAAGTTAACACAACAGCTCTGGTTAAGGTAGCACCAACTTTGTAATATTGCCCATAGTGTTTGTGTTGTATTATTTTAAGCAGACTGTGTTTTTCAAATTGTTGTGACTTAGATGAAGATCAGAGCACATTTTATGACCAATTCATGCAAAACTCCACGTAATCCCAAAGGGTTCACATACTTTTTCTTGCAACTGTATGTGTATGGCCATACTTGCTCCACCATAGTTCACCAAAGTTGAATCCAAACTGGCCCCAAAATTGCACCATACGGGGAAATTCACTGTTCGGTGTAATTTTGGGGCCAGATTGGATCTCTTTGAGTAACCCTGTATATATCATACTCTGCAAAGGAGAAGAATATTGTATCACTGGGCAAAGTGAACGGGTCACAGCAATCATTTTCTACCCTTTGTTTTCCAGAGCACAGTGTTATAAAACAGTGGCTTTTTATACCAGTTAGTGACAACTTATTTTTCTAAGGCAGCAGAAATGGATTTTCTCAATGTTAATTACAGCTTGATTTCTCACTATTGAAGGCACCTGTATTGGATTTACATATTCTAGCAGTGTGCAAGTTCCAACACAGGAGATTCAGATGTAATCAGGCCGGGGGCATATTTACACTTGATTCTGCCCTCGGCCTCTGCAATTTCTGTTTCCTTCCATCCAATATAAAATAAATAGGAGTATAACCATGAAATTAAGATGCATATTCATAATCCAATGGGCCTAATAATGTCAACAGAAAAGGAATTTAAAACAAAAGCTAATACTCTGCTTTACACCTGTGATTTTATTGATCAACAGCTCTGTTATACACTTACATGAATATATACTGGACCTCTAAAAGAAAGGACATCAGTGAAAAACTAAATATTAAGGGGTATATTATTTAATATGTGATAATGGCTGCTTGATCCAAGGAGAAATCTGACGCCATTCTGGGGTCAAGAAATAATTTTTTCCCAGTGTGTTGCATATTGGTGAGCACTTCAGACTGGGGTTTTTGCCTTCTTTTGGATCAACAGCAGCAGATGATGTGTGAAAGGCTGAACTCGATGGACGCACAGCTTTTTTCAGCCTATGTAACCATGTAACTATGTAACATGATGTTGATTTTCCCCAATCTGCCGCCCGATGCTCAATCCTAGTTGGATTATACAAGAACCCAACCCTGCATCAAATACTGGACAGAAGGTAAAAACAGAGTCGAAGATGTTGATTTCTACTGGACTGGACTTGTCAAAAATGATAATTCTCAAACCTACCTCGACAGTGAATTCCTTCGTCGTATCCTTCCGGACAGTCGTAAACTCCATTACAAAGTCTGGAATAATGGATGCATGTTTTGGTACCGATGCAAGCCACGTGATTCATGGGACACTTGAAGATAATGTTTTCTTGACCTGGTAGACAAAATAAAATGCACATTATTTAACTGTGATTAAACATATATACTGTAAACTTCCAAGCAGAAATATACTATCTTTACTTGTGTGTGTGTGTGTGTGTAGGATTATGTGTATACCTATACATCTATCTGACCATCTATATAACTGTCATCTATATATCCAACAACTCAGTTTCATATTAGCTCAGTGATATATTTAAGCAGCTAGTATGTATCTGCCCTGATATATACACATATCTGCCTGGTTATTAATACAAATATCTGTCTGGTTATATATACACATATCTGTCTGGTTACATATACACATATCTGGATATATTGTATATGCACGTATCTGTCCGATTACATAAACACATATCTGCCTGGAAATATACAAACCAAAAAGAAAAGGACACACACCAGGACTTAGGAAAAATGTAAAAATAAAAACGATGTTTTATTCAATATACATTAAAAAAGATGCCCCAATGCATCAACCCGACGTTTCAGCCCTCACAGGGGCCTTTATCAAGGTGTATCTGTCCGATTACAAGGTATCTCTCCGATTACATAAACACATATCTGCCTGGAAATATATATAGAAGTATCTGTCCCGTTATATATATAAATGTATCTGCCTGGTTATATATACACATAGCTGTCTGGTTATATAGTCTTCAACCGCCTCTCCCTCTTCCTGTCCTCCAATTCCCTACTTGACCCCCTGCAATCTGGCTTCCGTCCCCTACACTCAACTGAAACTGCCCTCACCAAAGTCACCAACGACCTCCTAACTGCTAAAAAACACGGCCACTATTCTATTCTCATCCTGCTTGACCTCTCGGCTGCTTTTGACACTGTTGACCACCCCCTCCTTCTACAGACCCTCAACCCTCTGGGTCTCGGTGACACTGCACTTGCTTGGGTTGACTCCTATTTATCCAACAGGTCCTTCTGTGTGTCCTTTGCTGGTAACTCCTCCTCTTCATTGCCTCTATCTGTTGGTGTACCTCAAGGCTCTGCCCTTGGTCCTCAGCTCTTTTCCATCTACACCTCCTCCCTGGGCAAAATCATCAACAGCTTTGGCTTTAATTACCACCTATACGCTGATGACACTCAGATCTACCTCTCTACCCCTGATTTCTCTCCCCCTGTCCTTTCCAAAGTCAGTGACTGTTTATCTTGCATCTCCTCCTGGATGGCCTCCCACCACCTAAAGATCAACATGTCAAAGACTGAGCTCCTACTTATTCCTCCCTCCAATGCCTCCCCACCTCCTGACTTCTCTATCACGGTGGAGGGTATCACCATCTTCCCATCAAACCAAGTGCGCTGTCTTGGAGTTACACTTGACTCTGCTCTTTCCTTCATCCCCCACATCAAGTCTCTTTCCTCCTCCTGCCGATACCGTGTAATATTTCCAGAATTCGGCCATTTCTTACCGCTGTCACCACAAAACAACTCATACACGCCCTGGTAATCTCCCGACTTGACTATTGCAATAATCTCTTATCTGGCCTCCCTCTGTCCCGCCTCTCCCCCCTACAATCCATCCTGAACGCCTCCGCCAGGCTAATTCACCTCACCCGCCGCTCTGTCTCTGCCGCTCCCCTCTGTGAGTCCCTTCACTGGCTCCCCATCCACTGCAGAATTAAGTTCAAAATCCTTATCCTTACCTACAAAACCCTCACTAACTCAGCTCCCCACTACCTGTCCTCACTAATCACCAAATACACCCCAGCCCGCTCCCTAAGGTCAAACAGTGACCTGCGCCTAGCTTCTCCCCGCATCACCTCTTCCCATGATAGACTGCAGGATTTCTCACTCGCAGCCCCCACTCTCTGGAACGCTCTCCCACATACTGTCAGACTTTCCCCTAACTTCTCTTCCTTCAAACGCTCCCTTAAAACGTTCCTATTTAGGGAAGCCTACCACCCAACTCACTGATGCAACCATCAATCACTCTCACCTTACAGTCCTCTCCTCCTGTTTCCAACCCCAACCCTCCTAGATTGTGAGATCCTACGGGAATAGGGCCCTCATCTCCTCCTGTACTGTTTGTCAAATGTTGTTCAATGTATTGTAACCCTGTCTATACTGTGCCTATTGTACAGCGCTGCGGAATATGCTGGCGCTTTATAAAGAATAATAATAATAATAATAATCTGTCTGGTTATATATACACATATCTGTCTGGTTACATATACACATATCTGCCTGGATATATTGTATATGCACGTATCTGCCCGGTTAAATATACACATATCTGTCCTATTACACAAACACATATCTGCCTGGAAATATATATACACGTATCCGTCCCGTTATATATAAATGTATCTGCCTTCTTATATATACACATATCTGTCTGGTTATATATATACATATCTGTCCGGTTACATATACACATATCTGCCTGCATATATGGTATATGCACGTATCTGCCTGTTACATACAGGTATACACATATCTGTCCGATTACATAAACACATATCTGCCTGGAAATAAATATACACCTATCCGTCCCGTTATATATAAATGTATCTCCCTTCTTATATATACACATATCTGTCTGGTTATATATATACATATCTGTCCAGTTACATATACACATATCTGCCTGGATATATTGTATATGCACGTATCTGCCTGTTACATACAGGTATACACATATCTGTCCGATTACATAAACACATATCTGCCTGGAAATATATATACACGTATCCGTCCCGTTATATATAAATGTATCTGACTGGTTATATATACAGATATCTGTCTGGTTATATATACACTTATCTGTCCAGTTACATTTATATATATCCAGGCAGATATGTGTATATGTATCTGTCCCGTTATATATAAATGTATCTGCTTGTTTGTTTTGTTTTTTGTGAAAGTACTTTACCAGGAAGGATACACTGATATTTCTCTGGTTTTCAAGTATGTCTTGGGTAGCGAGTATGTACTGTTGGGTGTCTTGCCCAAGGACACTTACTGGAGAGGTGCTCTTGCCGGGTTCGAACCTGTGTCTCCACAGTCATAGAGCAGTGATGTTACCTCTACTCCACCGAGCTGCCATCTATCAGAGTGTCTGGGCTATACCATTGTAAATTAAGATAGCACAGACTCCGAGCCTTGTTACATGGTTCCAGTGCAGGGGTTAACTGTTACTTTGTAGACAGGGAGTGAATTTTCAGTTATTTTACAACTTTCTATTTTTTGAACCCATTTTCACTCGGTTTCTGAACATTTTTGTAGCCATAGTAGCAGAGGACCTTGTTAAAAGCTCCCTGTGTTGTGTTTATGTGTTTTAAGCTATTAAAAGGCAGAAAGCTGTGCGTTAAAGTGCCCTGTCTTCAGTGTCTCCCGTACCTGATAAAAAAACAAATCATTTCATCCCTCTGAGGTCAGTAATGTGAGCACAATTAAAGAAGATGCTAGTAGTAGCAAGACTCCAAGATATATCCCTGAAAGCGCAACGCACCCTTCCTGGAAAGGAAATTTACAGTAATGACTTTGGGTGTCACAAAGTGTATTTTTAATGCACGTATATGGCAACTATCGCTCCTTTTAATGGAAGAACCTTTGTCTAGGCAGCAGTTAGCTAAGTAACGTATGTAGGTCAACTTGCAAATTGTGTAAAACTAATGTAGAAACAGATAACACAAGTAGTAAATCTGAGGGCCTTTATACGTCCCAAGACAAAGATTATGCGTGTTTATTGAGGCTTTCACCAAATTGCTAATTTAGTGTCACGGTGCTGAGTAAGTGGCTTTACACAACTTCAACAAATGGAATTGGCCAAACAAATAAATGCATTTAATTCAAAAAACAAGGATGGGAATTTGCTTAAATTTTTTAAAAAATGTCACCCAGTTCTTTCAGCTTAGAATAATTGTTAGGTTTTTTGTATATTTAGCATATTTTGTGTGTAGCGAGAACACAATTTATTTTTTTAATTACTGATCACAGATTGCAAAAAATAATAAATATACAAATACATTGCCCGGCCAAAAAAGTCACCACCCTGGTTTGACAGGCAAATAGGTGCTCACCTTCCATTGGATAATTACTGCAGCGATAAATGTTTCAGCATAAATTGAGGTCATGTGACTCCCTGAATATACTGAATGAGCAGGTTTTTCCATCCAGTGAGGGGTTATTCAAAGAACAAGGGCATTTCAGTGAATTTCGGTGCGATTTGGCCATTCAAGCTTGCCGACCCTGCAGTGAATTCAGTATTCACTGAAGAGACCCAGAAATGCTCCAATCCGGTGCTGTCAAAGAACGCAAAATGCCGATAGCCCGTCGAACAGACCACCGAATGCTGCCGAAGACAGCCGATCAGCCGCCGAACTGGGTATTACAAAATCCAAAAACATGTTATTCTTTAAGAGCCATTTAAAACAATAAACATGCATGAAAATACATGGAAATAATAATAAAGCTCCTATAAAAATAATAAAATAGTACAGAACGGATACAGAATTAAAACATTTTTTTAGCTAAAAACCAAATGAGAATCAAACATTTCGCCTAAAAAATCCAGTAAAATGCCTACATTTTTGAAAAAATAAATAAATAAAAAGGCTTTTTGCTGAAAATGAAAAGAATAAACAGTTGAATAAAAAAATTATAAAAATGGTTAAAAAATGTTTTACATTGAAACCTATGGAATACGCCTGTTTAAACCTCTTGAACTGGACCACCAAACATCTGGGCATTTTGCCAACATTTCGGTGCAGTTTGGCATACTCTGAATAGATTAACCATTACTTCTCTATGGGACAATTTCACTGCGGCAAAGGTCGCCGAATTGCAGCGATGTGCAGCGATGTGCAGCGTACTGCGCCGTATTTCGCCGTACTTCGCAGTTCACCAATGTTTGGTGGATTGACAACTGAAAAGACAAACTGCCACAAAATTGCAATGTACAGTGAAATTCAACATATGGTGGCAATTCGGTGGCAACTTTGGTACTCTTTGAACAACCCCTTGGGTTTATTCTTCACTGATGGCACAGCGGGCATATTTCAAGATGGCAATGCCAGGATTCATCGGGCTCACATCGTGCAAGAGTGGTTCAGGGAGCATGAGACATCATTTTCACACATGGATTGGCCACTGCACAGTCCAGACCTTAATCCCATTGAGAATCTTTGGGATAATGTGCTGGAGAAGACTTAACGCAGCGCCGCGACTCTCCCATCATCAATACAAGATCGTGGACTCAAATTAATGCCGCTCTGGACGCCAATAAATGCTGTGACATTGCATGAGCTTATCAACACGATGCCGTGGTGAATGCGTGCCGCAATCACAGCAAAAGGTGACCCAACCAAATATTAGAGCGTGTGACTTTTTTTGGCCGGGCAGGGTGTATTTAAATATTTAGATAATAAATTACTCTAAAAAAGGAAATTAGTACCTGACCCAAACCAGTCAGACATATGATCTATGAAAAACCTCTTCTATAGACTAATGTCATTCTTGAATAGATACAGAGTGCAGATATTTCCTACAAGGAGAAACGTGTCATAGCTATAAGGACATAATTCATTGTAAAGTGACTTAAGATGTATCTGTGTTATCATTAATGTCACTGGAATCCCAATATACACATTTTTCACCCAATTAAAGTGTATCACACATTTATTTAAAACTGCAAATGGCAAAGACGTACAAGGGGAAAAGGAAAAACTATTAAGGAGGAAAACATTTGTCATTCGGTGTAAAAAAAGAAATAAACAAACTAATGAAATTAATTGGACGTCCATTCTCTTAAACGATGGCCTAGATTTGCTATTGATTGATCGAGGATCCGGATTCGACCTGTGAGTTCCCAAGTGGAGCCGGTAACTGGAAAAACACTAAATCCAGTGTGATCCACAGCTTTAAAATACAAGCAATGATCTCAGCATTCTAACCATGGGTGCTCGTACGTTTGGATAAGCGTGATTTTGAATTTCAATTAAAATTTACAGTGAAAAAATACAAAAATTAATCACAAAAATCAGGATGAGGAGTGCCCCTATCCCTTCCTTCCTGCTGCCCTGATCTGAAGAAATCTCTGCATGAAGTGGAGACGTTCCTCCACCCCACCCAGCATCACTAGCAGCCAAGATTTCCAGGCTGTCAACCAACAGCTTTTTTTTTTTTTTTTGCTGGACAGACCCTGGAGTGCTGGTTCATCTATTTGGATATCATAGACACCGACTAAAGCACCAGGCAGACGTTTTTGGAAACCTGGATTGTGCAGGAGACGTAGATAGATATGGATGGATAGATAGATAAATAGATATGGATAGATATAAAGATAGATAGATAGATAGATAGATAGATAGATAGATAGATAGATAGATAGATAGATAGATAGATAGATATGGGATAGATAGATAGACGATCGATAGTGTGACATAGCCACTAGACACAGGGATCAAAGCTTCCACCTTTCTTTATTCTGCAGCCAATGAAAATAGACAGGAAAATAACCAAATATAAAACAAACGCCTACTCCTTTATGTGGAGGCTAAACAGACATTTAGAATCCCTGTCTGGTAAGCGTCTTAGCCACCCAATATTTCAATCAGTGAAAACAAAATAAAAAATACTTTACTTCTGTGTTCAGGATTATGCTTCCTTCCCTGCTGCACCCTGCACCAAGACTGCCCTCTCAGAGGGAACCACATCTCCTATAAGGGCAGGGCCGTCCTAATAAGGCATTGGCTGTGAGTTAACCCTATAGGGGAAAAAAGGAGTTCTACATTCACCTGCTGATAAACCTGTAGTCTACCACCCTGCCCCTAATCAAAATGGTGATATATAGATATGAGATAGATAGATAGATATGGGGTAGATAGATAATTAAATTGAGTGGGAGATGGTGGGTTATGTATGAGATGGTAACACTAATTTGGAGGCAGAAAGATTGAGTATTAAAATATATATATATATATATATATATAGCGCTCACCCCCGAAGGAGCCGCTGAATAAACCTCGGGATAGTCTCACCGCACTAGGAAATAACTATACACCAGCACTGTTGTGGATTTTTCTATATTATATTCTTTACTGATCCCGATAAACCTGCATATAATACGCATATACGGTATTTGAGTAACAAGAATTCGTAATGCGGGAAAAACACGTGGCGGTGAAAGAAAATCGGTTAACCTCCCTCAGTTCTGGAGTGTAAGTCCCGTGAAAAATAGCTCAAAAATATATGTGTGTTGTCTAGGGTACCCGGGTACTATGTTCAACTGGCCAGTGAACGAAAAGAGCAATCTTCGACTAGTCACCGTTGGGGCCCTGTGAATTGAAACAATATTGCAGCGTGCATTTCTGTTTTGGAACTGTGGCCTGGAAGGCCTCTCACCCATCCGATGAACGAAACTGTCCAGCACTCGATGCCTCGACCAAAAGATCTTCTCCGCTTTGTACTGGGACTCCGTACCACTGAATCTGCTCCCTGCTTCCCAAATCTCCGCAACTGGAACAAACGATCCGCCGCCTGCACTCCCAATCGATCGGCGCGGGGTCCTGCCAGAACCAGCTTTTCCTCCAGACCTCTCAGCGCTGCGCAGGTAGGTCCCAACACGATTACTGTCCCGATCTCCAGCACCATTAAGACAGCGTCTGTACTCCGGCCTGGTTGCGATCCCTGACAGCTCCAACGTGCATCCTCCACCTTTCACTACTCCACTCACTCTGCCCATGCCTTGCACGAGGCTGCTGATCTCTTTCCTCTTCCTGTACCACCCACTTCCTGTCCTCATGCAAAGGGTGATGGGAGATGGAGTCCGCTCTGTCCAGCATATTCCACAATGTCTCTGTATTCTAGCATGGCCCTTTCCATCTGTTATACACTGGTTCCCCCTAGTGGCCATAATAATTCAATGCACCAGAATACAGTTTTTAAAGCAGCGCTACACTCTCCCCCCCTAAACTCTTGGGTCCCTCCAAGGGAGTGTAACAGATACATAACATTGCAATATTTACATTAATCAACACATTCCGGTTCAGTAGCAGACATATAATGGGTCAGATATACATCCTCAAGCTGACTCATTTCCCTAACCACCTCAGCTAGCATAGCAGACACTTCGGGCAGCCTTCGCACAGTGGTAACAGCTTCTTCAGTGCTATGTCCCGGTGAATCATAGGTAAGTCTCTGAGGGGGCCAGATCGAACGTTTGGACTCCGGTTCAGTCATCTCCTCTTCGGGTAGAAGTGCCACATTTACAGGCTCAATTCTCTCACCTACAGCTGGAGCAGACACCTCCTCTGAGTATGAGCCTTCCAGTGAAGGCATAGAACTGTAATCTATGGACGCATCTTCTGGAATTACAGGAACTTCCGATGTCTCAGGTACTTCAAACCTGAATTCAGGAGCCTCAGGCCTCAGGTTACTTTCCCACCGTTCAGAAACTGGAATGACTTCTTCAGGCTCAGGTGGGCACACCCAGTCCAGACAAAATCTTCCTTCTTCACTGTTCTCCTCACTTTATTCAACAACCTGTGACTGCTGAGATCGAGTAACAGGAGCCGAACGAGGAACAGGCGGGTTCGGCAAAGAAAGTTTGTCTCTAACTGGTATCCTTACAGCTTCTCTCAAAGGTAACAGATGATTCCGGTGCCAGTTCTTTAGAGGCCCGGCCTTTCCGTTCTGAAAAATGCTTAAAAGATCCTAAAAAAATCTATACGTAAAGAGACTTTTTACTGCAGAATATTATAGTAAACGGTTTATTAGATATTGAGTTAAAACGGGAATATTTTTAACATTTACGCCTATGGGATTCGCCTGAATAAACCTGTCGAATGAAGCAACCGAATGGCAGGGCATTTTGGCAACTTTTCACTGCTGTTTTTTGTTCTCTGAATAGACAAAGCATTGCTTCTCTATGGGGATTTCACTGCCCTCGAACAGGCACCGAACAGGCACCATATGTGCGGGCAATTCGCCAACCTTTGGCGAAGTGCCTGCTCTCTGAATAGTCGAATTTCCAGGAAAGGTAACCGAATGCTGAATTTCAGCGGTTACCTTTCGCCAGCAATTCGGATCTCTTTGAATAACTCTGTTAATAA
Organism: Leptobrachium leishanense; assembly: GCA_009667805.1. Taxonomy (NCBI): domain Eukaryota; kingdom Metazoa; phylum Chordata; class Amphibia; order Anura; family Megophryidae; genus Leptobrachium; species Leptobrachium leishanense. Next base: position 25,626,028 of record CM019069.1, read on the forward strand.
AGAATATTCGTGAAACATTCAAGGTTAAAAGGTATTAGTCAAGGTACACTATACATTACAAACCATAAGGCCACAGGTTCCATGACATCAGGAGGATGTTACAATTTTATTATATTTTTTGCATATATCAAGTACAGCGCAAAACATGCTTTTGAGGTTCTGGTGTTTCTCACAATCAGCAGCCCGTAGATGAAATGTACATGTAAAACAAAAAATATGACATCATGGTGCAGATTATAATGTAGACAAGGCACACTCTATATTGATAGGTATGCCACGCCACTCACAAATAGAGAGCCCCAACACTGGCTCTGAGTGGGTGCAAGCCTTTAGTTTGTTTTTTCTTCTCCCTTCTCAGGTAAACCGAACCTGCGCTGTACCAGATATGTACATTTCCATGTTTGTTGGTTCAGGGGAAACCACTATTTCCTGGTATAAGCTTTGAAGTTTTGGTGCTGGTAAATACAGCGTGGCGCTACACCTATTTTTTACTGTATTATTATATTTTTTACCTGACAAATCATAACATTTCGAAATGATGTGCGTTCATGTGGATTTTTTTAACTTTTATTTCAGCAAATAAATGAAGTCACAAGTTCATTTACTCACTGACACAACAAGTCCCAGGCGAAGACACATCAAGCTGCACATACAAACAGACACATCAATAATGCCTCACAAGCACTGACACATCAGAAACCCTCACAGACACCTGCTCTGACACATCAGAGGACAAAAAACACCCACTCACTGATACATCAGAATGCACAAACACACACTGACATATTAACAGAATGACAGAATGACATGGACAGACACACGAGCTAGAAAGCCCACACAAACATAATTACCCTATTTTTATCCACCACTTCCTGACTCATACATACACACATAAAAAACACAATAACGCATATACATTGGTGTGTCAGAAGACAGTGACATGTATGACAACCCAATAACAAATGCTGGATGAGGAGACGGTAACTGACTCAAATACAGATAAGCTCCCATGTTCTAAAATACCCAGACCTTGATACACAGACATGTGTACACACTCACACATACAGCAGTAACACAATAGAGACAACTTTAAGCAGTTTTAGGAAAGTTATGAGTCCTGGTGAGTCTAATATCTTATTATTATTGTCATCATTTATATGGCGGCAACAGTTTCCGCAGCTCTTTACAATAACCGGAGGGAACGAGATAAACAGACATATGATGGAAACAAGAGGTATAGATGACCCTGCTCATAGGAGCTTACAATCTAGAGCGGTTGGGGTTGAGGAAGACCAGAGGAGTTTTACCTGGATGGCAGGATCATTAGTGCCAGTGGTTCAGGAATGGTGGGCTATGGAAGCAGCTTCAATCCTGTGTGAGTAGGTGAGCAAGGGAGGAGTTGTGTCAGTGATGTGGTTCGCTAATCTGAAGAGATGGGTTTGAGGGATTTTTTGAAAGCCTGAAGATCAGGGGAGAGTTTGATAGGGTGAGGCAAGCTATTCCACAGGACCGGAGCTGCCCTTGAGAAATCTTGGAGGCGAGAGTTGGCAGCGCAGGTGTAGACAGATGACAGGTGGAGATCACCAGCTAACCGGAGTTGTCTAGATCAGGGTTTCTCAACTCCAGTCCTCAGGACCCACTACAGGCCGGATTTTGCAGATCACCCAGGGGAAATGCAGACTGAATGCTGCAATCACTGAGCAGCTAATTAGATCACCTGTGCTGTGCTTTGGATATCCCACAAACCAGGCCTGTTAGTGGGTCCTGAGGATATGAGTTGAGAAACACTGGTCTAGATGGTACGTGATTGCGGAGTAATGAAGACATGTAGGGAGGAGGGGTCGAGTTATTGAGTGATTTGAATGTGATCATCAGTATTTTAAATTGTATCCTGAAGTGTACGGGAAGCCAATGGAGGGACCAGCAGAGGGGGGAGGTACGCGAGGTGCGTCTGGGGAGAAAAATAACCCTGGCGCCTGCATTCATTATGGATTGCAAAGGGACAATATGGGAGTTGGGGAGAACAATAAGGAGTGGAATGCACTAATCTAGCTGCAAAATGACAAATGCATGATGAACCTGCACCTTAGTGGTGTCTTGTTACTATATGCATACAGACTCAGTCACACACTGACATGCTCGCTTGTGCTGTTTCATGGTTTACATACGCACGGTCTCACTCAAACTCCCTCACACTCTTTCTTTCATGGACTTCTTTCTCTCCCTGTTTCTGCAGTAGCTGGGGGTGAAAGAGTTACAGATTGGAATGGCACTCAGCCCCGCCCTTCCCTCAGGGCAGGAGGGAGGAGGAGCAACTCAGTCGCACATGCTCAGTGCCTTTTTTATGCATTCCACAGATTACACAATGATTGGTTAGCTCGGTTTGCCTCCTGCTGTGGGCGTGGAAAACGCCAAGAAAGGAAAGCAGGTAAATATGAAAAAATATCCTATCTGCTTGCTTTTTATGCCTGCCGAATAAAACTACTGGTAAAGCATCCATGTCCCTTTAATAAAGGTTGAGTGCTGCCCTCCTGGTGTTTATATATATATATATATATATATATATATATAGTACTTGCTTGGGTTGTATATATATATATATATAACTTGCTTGGGTTGTATATATATATATATATTACTTGCTTGGGTTGTATATATATATATATATTACTTGCTTGGGTTGTATATATATATATATATATATATATATACACACACACACAGACAGAACAATTCTCCAGTTCTCTTTCCTTTAGCAATTAGCTAGATTGTGTGATTTAAAGTCTAAGGCATCTGAAAGGAATTGCCTGTCTCTGCTGATGATGTTCTTTCCCTGTTGTTGTAATGACTTATTTTGCTTCTCTGCAAGTGAAGTGCAAATCATATCCTGCCAGGCCAGTACTGTAACATTCCGTGTCTATAATTAAACACAGCAATAACTACACAACTTGCTCAAAAATCAGCTTCTTGCTCACCAACCCTTAACATTCAGGATGCGACAAAGGATAGAGGTTTTTTTTTCTAATATATATATATATATATATCCTTTTTTTTCCGGGTATCTCTAATAGGCATTTTTTTTCCAGAGTATTTTTCTAATTGGATACCACCTAAATGAACATTGCAGAATTATCTGATGCGGCTGATTAATGACTGTAATTAAGTAAAAAATACACAGCATTTACGATACAAAAAACTCATCGGCACAACTAGCGTTAGCATCTCTTTTTATATTTCCATATTCCAGATCAGATTAAAAATAATTTGGCGCACTATAATGAATAATATTTAAATGAATTACAGCGGGTCATTAGCATACATTCATGACTTTATAATGCAGGATGTTTCATAAATGCCAATTAAGCTCCTTTATTGGAAGGGTAAACTCCAACACTCCGAGAAGCAATTAAGTGGCGGCATCTTGCCCACAGTTATCTTACGAAAGTACGAGGCCCCAGAGCATATCCCACCCACATGCAACAAATAGATATCACAGACTGTTTAAGAGGACAGACGCACTTTTTCACTTTTTATACTCAACTCACCGGCCACTTTATTAGGTGCACCTGTTCAATTGCTTGTTAACCCAAATTGCTAACCAGCCAATCCCATGGCAGGAACTCAATGCATTTAGACATCTAGATGTGTCGAAGACAACGTAAGTTCATACAGAGCATCAGAATGGAGAAAAAATGGGATTTAAGAGACTTTGAACGTGCCATGGTTGTTGGTGCCAGACGGGCTGGTCTGAGTATTTAAAAAACGCCTGCTCTACTGGAATTTTCACGCACAGCCATTTCTAGGGTTTACAGAGAATGGGCCGAAAATGAGAAAATATCCAGTGAGCGGCAGCTGTGTGGATGAAAATGCCTTGTTGATATAAGAGGTCAGAGGAGAATAGGCAGACTGGTTTGAGATGATAGAAAGGCAACAGAAATTCAAATAACCACTCGTTACAACCAAGGTCTGCAGATAAAACATTTCTGAAAACACAACACGTCCAACCTTGAAGCAGATGGGCTACAGCAGCAGCAGCAGCAGACCACACCGGGCGCCACTCCTGTCAGCTAAGAATAGGAAACTGAGGCTACAATTCACACAGGCACTAAAACTGGACAATAGAAGATTAGGAAAAAAGATTGTTGCCTGGTCTGGGGAGTCTATCAGGGTTATTCAAAGAGAATCGAAAAGCCAACACATGTTCGGTGACTTTTTGTTCTCTTCAATTCGGTTCAATTTGGCGATCCGATTTCGGCAACCCTGCGGTGTATTCAGCAAACACCACAGGGTCCCCGAATTGCAGGGAAAAGTCGCCGAAAACTCACCGCAAAACGAGGGCGAACGCACACTGAAACCTGCAAAAACATCTGGATTAACTCGCCGAAAATAACGAAAAAACCCGAGCAGGAGCTGATCACACGCAGCGCAGCCGCCGGAAAAAGCCGACACCGCAGACAAATGCAGTGAATAAATTAAAAAAAACAGTGTGCTTGAATGTGTGAAAAGTGAAACGCTGTTTGTAAAGAAACAACGGAGCGAAAATGTCTGAAATTTACATATGAGATCCAATGAATGATAATAAAAAGGGCTGTTACAGAAAAAATAAGTAAAGTTAAAAAAAAACTATTTTTTTAAAAAAAAATCCCGAAAAATGCTTAAAAGATCCTAAAAAAATCTATAAATAAAGAGACTTTTTACTGCAGAATATTATAATGAACGGTTTATTAGATATTGATTTATAACGGGAATACTTTTAACATTGAAGCCTATGGTATTCGCCTGAATAAACCCGCCAAATTAAACCACCGAATGGCAGGGCATTCGGCAACTTTTCACTGCTGGTTTGTGTTCTCTGAATAGCCAAAGCATTGCTTCTCTATGGGTATTTCACTGCCCTCGAACAGGCACTGAACAGGCACCGTATGTGCAGGCAATTCGCCAAGATTTGGCGAATTGCCTGCTCTCTGGATAGCCGAATGGCCAAGAAAGGTAACCGTTTGGTTCCCTTTTGGCAGTCATTTGGATCTCTTTGAATAACCATGTATATTTCAGCTGTGCCATTCAGATGTTTGGGTCAGAATTTTGTGTAGCAACATGAAAGCATGGATCCATCCTGGCTTGTATCAATGGTTCAGGCTGTTGGTGGTGGTGTAATGGTGTGTGGGATATTTTCTTGGCACACTTTGGGCACCTTAGTACTACTTAGTATGATAGATGTTCACCCTCACCAACAAGCATAATATAAGCCTAAACATTCTGCAGTGATAATAGTAGTGTGCACATATGTCTTTATATGTCTATGTTTATAAATGTATATTTGTGTCTCTATATGCCCGTGTATATAAGTGCTAGTTTGTGTCTGTATGTGACTGTGTGTGTAAGTGTAGGTTTTATAATATGTATTTAATGTTTACTTTTCATATACTTTTTCTATCTACCTTGCTGCGCAGTCTTTAACTTATTGTTAAAACTAGATAGAAAAAATAATAATAATATTATCTTCAAGTAATAGGATTTTTATTCTTACGTGAACAAAAATAAATAATAATAATTATTATTATTATTTTACAGATGGAGCATATAAACATTTTCTTCACCAACCCTAATACATTTCATCCAAGTCCTTTCTTTCCCCGTCATAAGAGTAATAAGTTGTCTGTGACAAGAAAAAGTTGTAGGTTGCGCAATGCGCTTGAAGTTATACGTCATCCTGTCGTTTTTTGTATTCACTGTCCTGAGTCGTATCACACTGAACACAATCGTATGTGGTCAGTTTCCATTTAGAGAGCACTTAGAGGTCAGCAGACAAAAACGGTAATAAAACGAGAAGCAAACAGTATAAAGGTATGTTATATCTGTCAAAGAGAAGAAAGTAAAAACAAAGATTCTTTTTTTTTTTAAATTCTGTGACAAATGACCTTAGATAGAGGAGGCCGACAACCTAAGATTCAAGTTGAATGGTAAACAGCTCAAAAGAGAAACATATGACCTTCCATGAGTGAAGCCACGGCTACATCGCAAGAAGCAATTGTTTTTACTTGTGATCTTTTTATAATGATATCCACTGCTTTTCGTGCCTTTGGTAAAACGGTATTATCTCTTCAAGAGCATCTTGATTTTCTTTATTTTTTTTTGTTATAGATAAAGGCTATATAGGGGAGGTAACAAGCACAATGCATGAACATTACAGAGCCATGTTACCTACTGTGCAAGACCTAACCTTTCAAGCAACGATGATATCTTGAAAAAGATACTGTATATACATTTTTAGGCTAAGTTTTAATTGTGTGTTAGAATTAAATTTTCATTGGCAGAAAAATTGATTCTGCCCTCTCCCTGGAGGTTTTAATGCAGCAGTAAAGTTTTGCACTTTTTTTTAGAGTGAGGCTTTGGGTGCTGCTATTTGCAATATGATTACAGTAAAATTGGATGACTTTAGAAAGATAATAATATGGATTTGGTTTCTCCACGGGGGGGTGGGTCATCAATCTTGCTTTCAAAAGGTGTGAAAATGTGGTTTTATAGGCTGCCGACTGCTTTCCATGCATTACAATGTAAAATCGAGTTAACTCGAATTTAGGAGTGAAAGGGGTAACAGCCTCCACACATGAATAGTACCTACATATATCTCATGTTGCATGTTGTTGATCTGCTATGATTTATACTGATATATACAGTATATATGTAAGGGATTTTAATATGCTAATGCTATTCAGTGCATTACAATGGAAGATCGAGTTAACTCAGCTTTGGCATTCAAAGCTATACACATTCATTAAAAGAAAGTTTTTACCCCTTAAGCCACCCATTGCATTTTGTAGATATGGAGATGGAATAATTCCTATGAGGTACATAATGGAATTCAGTAAATCAGGTAATGTTTTAACACATGATCGCATGTTGCAAGTGCTAATAATAAATCATACTGTTTGCACTGAAAGAAAGTAATATACATTGGGTTAGAATTGATGCCATGTGGGATTTTTGTTTAACACACATACATTTTTTTTTCCTAATCCATGATGCACAGCGAACAAACCAGTAAAGGGTTAGATTGAATTGTTGAAGGAACATTTTCAATAGTCCACGTTCCATTTCGCCTTTTGATATTCTGGAAGTTATTAAAGCACATAATTGGTCTGGTAAGAGTCTGACTGCCTGCTCAGTGACCCTGAAGAAATGATTTAATGCCTTCTACTGATGAACATACATCCTACACACACAATAAACCCGCTCCTCTGATTGTTATCAACACTTCTCATGAAGAAGGACATCATTTACCAAGATTGTTCATGATTATTGTAATTGTGTTAATATTAACAATGCGATCGTGAAGAAAGTAAAACTGACTGAATTAAATCGGCTTCTGAGCTAACAGTACATAATAGAAAGAAAGATAGATAGAGATGTAGATAGACAAAAAATAGATAGAGGATAGATACTGCAGAGAGGTGCTGCCCCGCAGTGTGCAGGTTCATATGCTGCGTCCATCGTGTTCAGCCTGAGAAACAGACAGAGCAGGATCCATTCACACACTCAGCAGTCCCACCCCCCACCCAGGACCGGCCTCTATTTTCAGGCATCCTTTCCAGCTGTCTACACTTCTTTCTTTAATTACTCTTACTAATCCCAGGCTTCTAACTCCCAGGAAACCATCAATTACTCTCACCTTGCAGTCCTCTCCTCCTGTTTCCAACCCCAACCCTGCTAGATTGTGAGTTCCTACAGGAATTGGGCCCTCATCTCCTCCTGTACTGTTTTTCAAATGCTGTTCAATGTATTGAAACCCTGTCTATACTGTGCCTATTGTACAGCCCTGCGGAATATGCCGGCGCTTTATAAATAAAGAATAATAATAACAATAATAATAATATCTATCTATCGTTCTATATGTACCTCTCTGTTGATCAGTCTGTCTGATTGCCTCTCAGTCTGTCTATCTGACCCTCTTTTTCTTTCTTGTCCCTCAGTCTTTTACACTGTCTACCCATCTGTTTATCTATCTGTCACTGTGTGCCTCTTTGTCTGTCTTTCAGTCTGTCGGCCTATCTATCTATCTACATCTCAATCTGTCTGTCTGTCTATCTGTCTATTAGACATGTGCACAGCACAAAATTTCGTTTTGAACTAATGGATTAGACCTAAAATGCAATTTATTTAGTTACTAAAGAAATTCGTTTTCAGTTCTTTAGTATGAAAACTAATTTCATTCATCCGAAAACCAATGGATACAATTACTATTGTAGTGGTGGCTCCTCAGAGGGCTGAGATCGCTGCTTGTTACAGTATCTCTCACTCTCAGCACAATGTGGGCCATATTACATAGTTGGTGCTAACATAACCAGAGCTGTTGCAAACTTCCCAGAGCCATTATAGCCTATGGAGGATTTCAGTTTACAACAGCTCTGGTTAAGTTAGCACCAACATTGTAATACTGCCCCGTGTCAGGCAAAGCTGTTACAGTAACTGACTGCTGCTCATCACAGTGCTCAGAGTTTCAGTAAAACTAGTAAATAATATTTCTATATATAAGAGGTTAGAACAATATTATTTCCTTGTTTTACTGAAACTCTGAGCGCTGTTACAGTCAGTTACTGTAACAACTGAGCCTGATACATTGTACTGAGAGATAATGTAACAAGCAACCGATCTCAGCGCTCACAGCCACTGGATTTAAAGGGCTGAAAAAAAGGATCCTCTCTGTATAATGTTTAGAACATCCTCCTGCATTAATTAATACCCCTCTCTGTATAATGTATACAACATCCACCTGCATTAATTAATACCCCTCTCTGTATAATATATAGAACATCCTCCTGAATTAATTAATGTCCCTCTCTGTATAGAACATCCTCCTCAATTTATACCTTTCTCTGTGTAATGTATATAACAGCCTCCTGCATTAATACCCCTCTCTGTATAATGTATAGAACATCCTCCTGCATTAATTAATGCCCCTCTCTGTATAGAACATCCTACTGCATTGGCATGTGGAGGGTGCAGATCTTCGGATGTTGCGATGTTGCGCTCTTCATTGCTGGTCTCCTTCACTCATCAATGTAATATCACAAAAAGGACTTAAACTAAAATGTAGTGCATTTTATTTTAGTTTCTTTCGTTTTTTGTACTGAGCAGTTTCGTTTCTCTTGAGTCATACTAAAACTAAATTATCCCAAAATTCTGACTAAATCGTTTTAGTACTAAAAACGAATGCACATGTCTACTGTCTATCTATATCTCTGCCTGTCTATCTATCTACATCTCAATATGTCTGTCTTTCTATCAGTCTATCTATATCTCTGTCTGTCTATCTATCTACATCTCATCTATCTATCGCTATTTTTCTGTCTTTAGACTATCTATCTATCTGTCCCTCTTTGTCTGTCTTTAGACTATCTATCTATCTGTCCCTATTTGTCAGTCTTTTAGACCGTCTACCCATCTGTTTGTCTTTCAGTCTGTCGGCCTATCTATCTATCTACATCTCAATCTGTCTGTCTATCTAACTATCTATCTATCTACATCTCAATCTGTCTGTCTATCTATCTGTATTTCTACATCTCTGTCTGTCTATCTATATATCTACATCTCTATCTGTCTGTCTAGCTATCTATATCCAGGCATGTACTGGCCATAGGGACTACAGGGAGATTCCCGGTGAGCCGATGGCTCAGTGGGCCAGTGTGAATGTTGGTTAACCACAACGTGCACTGCCCTTAATGAGTGAGGTGAGAAATTCCTCACCGTCTGTAAAACGGACGCAGTCTGCCACAGTCTCATATTGGGGCCACTGCGCTGGTGAGACCCGCTGCGCATACACCTCAACTTAAGACATGGTGCGCTCAACCTCAGCGCCGCTGCGTTGCTTTATTCAATCACTGTGCAGCAACTCCGGTATCTGTAGAGTGATTATTTGAGCGATTCGGTTGAAGAGGAAATTAGTTCAGGTAAGTGTTAGGCATCAGAGGCCTTTGAAATGGGGGGAGGGGGAAAGGTGGGGCACAGGTTAAAAGTCTATCGAAAAAAGCGTGATTTTTAGAAAATAAAATCAGCCAAAATATAAGCAATGCAGATACAAAATACAATTGCGAGGATAGCATATTGTGGAGTGCGCTGGTGGCCATCATGTTGAAAACTGGATACCTGGAATGTTCTTAAGATGCTTGCTGCAGGGAGGTCAGTGTGTGAATGGATCCTGCTCTGTGTGTTTCCCTGGAGTGTTCTTAAGATGCTTGCTGCAGGGAGGTCAGTGTGTGAATGGATCCTGCTCTGTATGTTTCCCTGGAGTGTTCTTAAGATGCTTGCTGCAGGGAGGTCAGTGTGTGAATGGATCCTGCTCTGTGTGTTTCCCTGGAGTGTTCTCAAGATGCTTGCTGCAAGGAGGTCAGTGTGTGAATGGATCCTGCTCTGTGTGTTTCCCTGGAGTGTTCTCAAGATGCTTGCTGCAGGGAGGTCAGTGTGTGAATGGATGGAATAGATACAGTATCTATGGGATTGCTAGATAGACATACAGAAAGGCCAATAAAGAGGTAAATATATATGTATATGGGATAGATAGATATGGGATAGATAGAAAGATAGATAGAAAGAAATGCAGACAGATAGACAGGTAAGGAGAAGGAGATACATACAATTACATAGATAGACAGATAATCAGACGAACGGACGGTCATAAACATTTCATTTGTGATTTGTGTATCTGTGCATTAGTATTATATGTTCAGGTTATCATGGTTTGGTGTCCAACCTATATACATTTGTATCATGTTTATTTATATATTTTCTCGGAGTAGCAGGAAGCTGATAGAAACACTGTCCCTTTCCATCACATAAAGTGTAAACTTCCACTATTTAGAAAAAACAAACAAAAATACTTAAAAAGTGTCGGACTCCAACAAACCCTTGTGTAACCATACAGTTTGCCTTGCTGCCTCCTCTGACCTTGATGGACCACGGACGGCTATCTACAGGTACAGCTGCACAGCTCCGCCACAATTACACAGAATTTCACGAGAAGACGTGTTCCTGTTAAGGGAGCTGTTTGAGGTCACCCCAGAGACTTGTTTAAGATATATGTTTAAATTTAGCTTCATCTTTGCTTAGCTACAACAGATTGCTGAAGGCAAACACCAGGCATTGTGTTTCGACAGCCGGCATCCAATCCAATCATGAGTTATTAAAATGCATTAAAATGTCAAAAAATGTGCGGAATTAAAACACCTTCGCTTTAGAAATGAGTTTTATCTGTCGAGTGTAGCCCAGATAAATGTCGGATTTTACCGGTCATTGCCGCTACGTGGTTTGCTTCATAGAGCAACGTTCTTTTTCGGGTGGCCTTCGACTTTTTAGCTTGATGAAGATGACCTCAATTATAAGACAAGAACATTAAAAAGTAAGCTTACCAAAATAAACTTCCGGAGAATTCAATCGCCAGTCACACACTGTCTTGCCTTAACACTTGCTAGTTGACAAACAGTTGGCCATAGTATCTTAAGCAATAAAGTCTACGCCAAATGTCCAGTTAACTCAGCAGATAATAATATTAATGCAGTAATTGACCAGAATGTGTCAAATTAGGAACAAATCTTGTATCGTAAATTCCAATTATTTTGGACCCTGTGACGAGAATACTGCGATTTCTGCTAAAGCTTTTTTAATCATCTTTCAGTGTTTATATTTGTGTTTGAGAGTAATCGGGTATTTTCTTGGGAAATAAAATATTCTTGTTCTGAACTGTATCAAGAAACAAAGTGTAATGTAAATGAATATAACAAAAAAAAACACCCACACCTATACAGTATATATATATACATATATTCATTTTTTTGGGGGGGTAGAACAATCGTTGCAGGATTAATTACAAAGATAAATAAAATGAGAAACAAAAGACAAAACAAATCTAAAGTTCTTGTAGCTGTATAAGCATTAACCCATTTACTACCAAACGCATTTGGTTGATAAAGAATTGTATCATAACATTTATTTGTAACATGAGAGAAGTTAACAAATATATAAATATATATATATATGGTAAAATAGAAATTTTGCACACATATAGGGTAATCAAAGAGATCCGAATTGCTTGAGAAAGGTAACCGAACGCTCCTTTCTTGGCCATTCGGCTATCCAGAGAGCAGGCAATTAGCCAAATGCTGGCGAATTGCCTGCACATTCGGTGCCTGTTTGAGGGCAGTGAAACCCCCATAAAAAAGCAATGCTTCGGCTATTCAGAGAACAAAAACCAGCAGTGTTTTTTTAACTTTACTTATTTTCCCTGTAACAGCTCTTTTTATTATCATTCCCTGGACCTCATATGTAAATTTCAGACATTTTCGCTCTGTAGTTTCTTTGCAAACAGTGTTTCACTTTTCAATCATTCAAGCAAACTGTTTTTCTAATTTATTCACTTCACTCATCTGCGGTGTCGGCTTTTTCCGGCGGCTTCGCTGCCTGTGATTGGCTCCTGCTTGGGTTTTTCCGGCGTTTTCGGCTGGTTAATCCAGATGTTTTTGCGGGCTTTCGGCGTGCATTCGCTGGGTTTTGCGGTTAGTTTTCGTCGGGTTTGCGGTAGCTTTTCCCTGCAATTCGGGGACCCTGTGGTGCTTGCTGAATACACCGCAGGATCGCCAAAATGGGATCGGCAAAACGAACCAAATTGAAGAGAACGAATGCGCGGTGACTTTTCAATTCTCTTTGAATTACCCTGAAAGTGATGTTCTGAGATAAAAAATGTATAATGAAAATGTTATTGTATGTGTTTATGCTTTAAATGACTATTGCTAAATGATGAAATGTTCTGAACTCTAGATGGCATTCCTTATCTCACACAATGTCAGACAGGGTCTGCATTATCAGCAAACGGGCAGAAATGGCTTTTGTCATTAAATGTGCTGCAGACAGATAATAAAATGGTGAGATCTACTGCTTATGGGGATTTGTAGGAATCATCATAAGATTATTAGCAATGCAATATCTATCTGTGCTGCATAATGCCTGTGTATGGCAATTACAGCAACAACTTGTATCTGTATGTGCTGCATAATGCCTGTGTATGGCAATTACAGCAACACCCTGTATCTGTATGTGCTGCATAATGCCTGTGTATGGCAATTACAGCAACACCTTGTATCTGTATGCGCTGCATAATGCCTGTGTATGGCAATTACAGCAACACCGTGTATCTGTACTGTATGGGGATTTACACTCATTATAACCCCCTGAATCCTATCCTTGCACAGCAATGAGCGACAACAGAACTCTGCCTGTATTATGTTAGTGTAACACAGCAACAGCTATTCTGAAATTTTTGTTGCAATCAGTGTGAGATTTGTAGCTTGTTAATAGTCAGATACGGTAAAAAGGAAAGAGATTAGGCAGCAGATTTATTCTCCACAGGGGACACACTAATCTTGCTTTAAAAAGGTATACAATTGGGATTTTGATGTCCTAATGATTGCTTGTCAATGCATTGCAGTGCAAGGTTGAGTTAACTCGAATTTAGGAATGAAAAGGTTACTAGCTTCACCCCTGAACAGAACCTACATATGTCTCATGTTTCAGGATAGTGTTGTGCTAGGATTTTTACTGATATACATTCAAGTCCAGAAATATTGGGACATCGACACAATTCTAACATCTTTGGCTCTATACACCACCACAATGGAGTTGGAATGAAACAAACACAATGTGCTTTAACTGCAGACTGTCAGCCTTAATTTGAGGGTATGTACATCCAACTCAGGTGAACGGTGTAGGATTTACAGCAGTTTGCAGATGTGCCTCCCACTTGTTAAGGGACCAAAAGTAATGGGACAATTGGCTTCTCAGCTGTTCCATGGTCAGGTGTGTGATATTCCCTCATTACCCCAATTACAATGTGCAGATAAAAGGCCCAGAGTTAATTTCAAGTGTGCTATTTGCATTTGGAATCTGTTGCTGTCAACTCTCAAGATGAGATCCAAAGAGCTGTCACTATCAGTGAAGCAAGCCATCATTAGGCTGAAGAAACAAAACAAACCCATCAGAGAGATAGCAAGAACATTAGGCGTGGCCAAAACAACTGTTTGGAACATTCTCAAAAAGAAGGAACAAACCGGTGAGCTCAGCAACACCAAAAGACCCGGGAGACCATGGAAAACAACTGTGGTGGATGAATGAAGAAGTCTTTCCCTGGTGAAGAAAACACCCTTCACAACAGTTGGCCAGATCAAGAACACTCTCCTGGAGGTAGGTGTATGTGTGTCAAAGTCAACAATCAAGAGAAGACTTCACCAGAGTAAATACAGAGGGTTCACCACAAGATGTAAACCATTGGTGAGCCTCAAAAACAGGAAGGCCAGATTAGAGTTTGCCAAACAACACCTAACAAAGCCTTCACAGTTCTGGAACAAGATCCTATGGACAGATGAGACCAAGATCAACTTGTACCACAGTGATGGGAAGAGAAGAGTATGGAGAAGGAAAGGAACTGCTCATGATCCTAAGCATACCACCTCATCAGTGAAGCATGGTGGTGGTAGTGTCATGGCGTGGGCATGTATGGCTGCCAATGGAACTGGTTCTCTTGTATTTATTGATGATGTGACTGATAAAAGCAGCAGGATGAATTCTGAAGTGTTTTGGGCAATATTATCGGCTCACATTCAGCCAAATGCTGCAGAACTCATTGGACGGCGCTTCAAAGCATATTGCAAAAGCAAGCAAAGAGTTTTTGAAGGGACAGAAGTGGAATGTTATGCAATGGCCAAGTAATCACCTGACCTGAATCCCATTGAGCATGCATTTCACTTGCTGAAGACAAAACTGAAGGGAAAATGCCCCAAGAACAAGCAGGAACTGAAGACAGTTGCAGTAGAGGCCTGGCAGAGCATCACCAGGGATGAAACCCAGCGTCCGGTGATGTCTATGCGTTCCAGACTTCAGGCTGTGATTGACTGCAAAGGATTTGCAACCAAGTATTAAGAAGGGAAAGTTTGATTTATGATTATTATTCTGTCCCATTACCTTTGGTCCCTTAACAAGTGGGAGGCACATCTGCAAACTGCTGTAAGTCCTACACCGTTCACCTGAGTTGGATGTACATACCCTCAAATTAAAGCTGACAGTCTGCAGTTAAAGCACATTGTGTTTGTTTCATTCCATCTCCATTGTGGTGGTGTATAGAGCCAAAGATGTTAGAATTGTGTCGATGTCCCAATATTTCTGGACCTGACTGTACATACACATTAAAACGTTTGTGAAACAAATTAATTTTTTGCTATTCTTATTAAAAAAATATCTATAATATCATTAAAATCTACATCTACAAATCTAAATCTACATTTTACACGTCTAGTATCCCATTGGCTATTTTTCTAGTTCTGCTTCAGTTAAATAGCATAATCTAAGGTAAATTAGTACATTTGCAACCAATTTAAATTCCCAGAGAAGTCATCTACTTAATCAAGCATTGAGTGAGTCTGTTGCAGAGACTTTGATGCTTGATCAGTTTTCCAAAAGTCGACAGACACATCAAAAGACCAGTCAGGGTAGAGAACAAAAAAAACAAACTCTGGAAGCACTGAGAAGGAGAAAAGCACTAGTGGTCTGCCCTACGATGAGTCTCCCCTGAGGTCTCATATGGTTTTAGCTTGATTATGCCATTACGGAGAAGACTGTGCAATATGCAGATCAGTCGGCTTCCACCCAAAAAGTGCGGCCAGAGCTCACGTACCGAGGAAGCGTCTTCTGCAACAGAGATACAGCAACCCCCAATGAATGTTTCAGCCTTGAAAGGCCTTGTTCAAGAGGATATGGCTGATACCTCTCTAGGCACCTTGAACATGGATCCCACATCTGGATTACCCTCTAGCGCAGTGGTTCCCAACCCTGGTCCTAATAGGCCAGATTTTAAGGATTCCCTTGAGTAAATGCAGACAGAATCTTAAAAAAACTAAGCGGCATATTATATCGCCTGTGTTGTGCTTCAGATATCTGTCAATCCTGTCCTGTTAGGGCTTTAGACTCATAGTGAACAAGGTTTGCATATATACAACGTCTTCACAGAAAAGCTAGGTACGCACATCATTGGTCCAATCAACCAGTACTTTCATGTGGTCTCTGCTTTGGAGTAACTCTGTTCCTTCTTGATCCTATAAGTGCATATAATACTTTGTATCACGCTGAGCCTTTTCAGCAGATTGTATTTTTGTTGCATGGTCTTTGACATATCTTGTGCGATATAATACATGGGAAGAATAAAATATTCACTCCTTCTTTGTCTGCACAAACCGGCTAATGGTGCTCGCCTTCAAAAAACATTGACATATAAACTGAGTTAATGGATTTTGCTGTGATTTAATATGGCGCGTGGAGACGTTTCTATGGCTCTTCGCATAAGAAGAGAACGTTCCATCGCCTAGCTGGTCATTCTTCATTACTTATGAAAAACCTATTTGTGATTTGAAGATTTTACTTAATTAGTGTCACACATTTCACGGCCGCCGTGTGTCAATTGTCCTAATGGCTGGGTATCCGTGAACCTCACCAAATTAATAGGTAGCACTGCTTGAGTAAAATGATAATGAATTGGACAATTGGAGTGTTAATTATCTCCTGGATGAAAGTGCTTAATACAAGCAATATCCTAACACTCCAGCTCTTATGCTTTCAATATTTACGTATTTCAATGTGTGTAGAAGTCAGTAATAGTCATTTCTCAAGCTCTAATGCGTGTCATAGAGTGCAATTATGATTCTGCAAAGTAAGATTTACCAGATATAAATTTCTCTAAGTCTGGCTGATATCATAACAAGTTTGCTGAGAGCTTTGAGGGATTTAGAAAATGTTCTTGTGACTTTGATCAAGATGGCTCATCAATCTACCACCATGAAGAGCCGTGAAAATGTCTCTCCGTGCCCATTGTGTCTCTGTCTTCTGGTTCTATTATTTTGCTAATGGAGATATTTATTGCTATGAAGGACTGCTTTTTTATTCGTTTTTAAAGGCTTATTGAATTGTTGATTTATTTGCGCGTCGGCATTTCAAAATATGGATAATATTTGTTATTTAGAAATGTTTATTTGTCAACTCAAGAGCTCCTTACTAACATACCTCAATACAGAATGCACCTGTAAACATGTAACACAGTGACTATATACAGAATGCACCTGTAAACATGTAACATAGTGACTATATACAGAATGCACCTGTAAACATGTAACACAGTGACTATATACAGAATGCACCTGTAAACATGTAACATAGTGACTATATACAGAATGCACCTGTAAACATGTAACATAGTGACTATATACAGAATGCACCTGTAAACATGTAACATAGTGACTATATACAGAATGCACCTGTAAACATGTAACAGTGACTATATACAGAATGCACCTGTAAACATGTAACATAGTGACTATATACAGAATGCACCTGTAAACATGTAACATAGTGACTATATACAGAATGCACCTGTAAACATGTAACATAGTGACTATATACAGAATGCACCTGTAAACATGTAACATAATGACTATTTCCTACATATTTATTTTCTGCTAATCTGTATATTTTTGTTGTTTTTTAATATCTTGCATTGTATTACTTTGTATTTCTGTAACTGTAACACTTCAATGTTCTTGAACCCAGGACATACTTGAAAATGAGAGAAATCTCAATGTATCCTTCCTGGTAAAATCCTTTATAAATAAATAAATAAACTGTTCCAAATATATCCATGCTGGAATATTGTAAACCAGGGAACTCAAAATCCAGCCCATTGGATAATTGCTCCATCAGTGATGAGTCAGAGTGCTCATAAGACCTCAGATGCCACAGCCCACTGGGAAATGTGTTGCGTTCTTGGTGGTGTAGTTCCAGGTGGCACATAGGGATCCTTACATCTGCAGCACTTATGCAAGGGCTTGGAATAGACTAGGCCCCCTGGAGCCACCAGGCCCCTGAACATAACATGGGCTGTCACCCCCTGATGACGGCCGTGATGGCGGGGCCTTTACATCAGTGGCACCTAGGCAAACTGCACAGAGTTTTGCAAGGGCCAGGACCCCTGGTGCCACTAGGCCCTTGAACATAACATGGGCTGTCACCCCCTGATGACGGCCGTGATGGTGGGGCCTTTAAATCAGTTTTGCAAGGGCCAGAACCACTGGTGCCACTAGGCCCTTGAACATATCATGGGCTGTCACCCCCGATGAAAGCCCTGTTTAGCACTAACTACCAGTTCTGATTTACTTTGCAGGTTCATAAAACAAAGACAGCGGAGATCAAAGAGCATTTCCTTTCAAACGGTTCTTTTTTGTAAGTTTTATTTCTCTATAATAATTTTCTTGCTGCTAATGTTAATTGAACTATTGCACCGAGAGATCCAATGGCTAAATGGTGGCGTCTTTCATACCGATGCTTTTTATTCACTCTTTCTAACCTGTTCTGTTTCCTACATAAATATGTAATGAAGGTTATCATGGCAGTCTCCGGGGACCTGGAGTGCAGAGTCAAAGCCTAGTTCTCAAACACAACAAGGCACGGATGAGTAAACACAAACAGGCTAGTCTTAAGCCATTATTACATAGTAATATGCTTCATTCAGTGAGAGAAGAAAAACAAGTAGAAAGATGCTGTCGTATCCAGGGAGGACAAACCTTCAAGTTGTGTGGGGTAAAAAATTACAAATCAAATATGAAACAGTGGCGACGATTTAAATCCTTTGGATAAGCAACTTAAACCTCATACACTACCGTCATCGTGTTTACAGTAGCAGGCGCCGCAGCCCAGGATTGTATTTACACGATCTGGGGTTATGCTGAATCATTACAAATTAAATTTGTTTGTTGCAAACAAATATCATTTGCATTTGGGCTCCAGAAGGTGCCCTCAAAGTTTCAGCACTCCCAGCATGACACCCGAGGTGCTGCAACACTTTTTACAAGTGAATATCTGTGTAACGGGAGATATCCTCTTACTGCAGCACGGAGACACAGCTGCAGTAGCTCCTTTTGGCCAGCAGATGGTGATGTCTGCCTGCTGCCACATGGGACCAATTCAGTAACCCATGGATTAATTATAGATTGGGACTATACCGAGATTACAATTAAAGAAAAGAGCATTTTTAAACAATCCACTGCCTCCTAACACTCGATATTTACAAAATCACTTGTTAGTGAAGTGGTTAAATCATGGCTGTCAAACTCCAGCCCCTAGATGTTTCTGAACTACACCTCCCATGATTCCCTGGCAAACTATTGCATTGAAAGAATTCTGGGAATTCCAGGCATCAATATCTGGGGGGCCGTGGGTTTGACAGTCCTGTTTTAAATGATTGCAAATATTACCATGTAACAATTTGTTACATAAAATGATTTGCTTTGTGTAAAATAAGTTAGAGGTGTCTTTTGTTTTGTTTTATTTTTTTAAAAAAGTAATGTATAATAACTAGAATAAACTCTAAGAGTACAAGGTGAATCTTAGAAGAGTTCCTTGGAAAAAAAAAGGAAAAAATTTAGCTGCAGGTAGCCATGTGTATCTATAATTATAGAGTTTTGCGCCGGCAGCTTGAGAGGTGAGGGACAGGTCCCCTGCTGGTGCCGCACTGCTGCTCTGCAGGGATCACCGAACCATTTAGCGAGCCCCCAGATTCGATCCCTCTCATACACAGCATCAACCACTGAAGCCAATGAAGGTTTTCACAAATAAATCCTTACTTTCATCTCAAAACACAATCGCATGGATGTAACAAAACAAGAATGAGCCTATACTATGTAACTGTCACATGCCTGGAGAGTTTAAGGCTTTTTAATCAATTTGTGCAAGAAATAATTTTTATTAACCCCTTCACAACCAAAGACTTTTCGTTGAATAAAATTAAAATAATGTAACATTTATTTGGGGGATGTGAAGTTAACAGTTAAATATAGAGGGAAATGGAAGTTTTGCAGAGAGATTGCTGTTCTGAAATAGTTAAAAAATAAATAAATAATGTAAATTCTCTCCTTAATTTTTCATGTATTCATTTATCCTTTACAGAAATATTGTTGGGATGAAAGGTTCTAAACTGTAGATGGTGTCCCTTATCCTGCACAATGTCACACGGGGTCTGCATTATCAGCATACAGGCAGAAATGGCCTTTGTGTCCGTATATGTGCTGCTGACAGTTGAAAAAATGGTTAGATTTCCTGCTTATGGGGATTTGTATTTACCATAATGAGACTATTAGCAATGCAATATCTGTATGTGCTGCATAATGCCTGTGTATGGCAATTACAGCAACACCTTGTAACTGTATGTGCTGCATAATGCCTGTGTATGGCAATTACCAATTACAGAAACACCTTGTATCTGTATGTGCTGCATAATGCCTGCGTATGGCAATTACAGCAACACCTTGTATCTGTATGTGCTGCATAATGCCTGTGTATGGCAATTACAGCAACACCTTGTATCTGTATGTGCTGCATAATGCCTGTGTATGGCAATTACAGCAATACCTTGTATCTGTATGTGCTGCATAATGCCTGTGTATGGCAATTACAGCAACACCTTGTATCTGTATGTGCTGCATAATGCCTGTGTATGGCAATTACAGCAACACCTTGTATCTGTATGTGCTGCATAATGCCTGTGTATGGCTGATGGAATGCACCAAATACGATCAGGCTGCTATAAAAATATTTGATTGGAATACAAAATGCTTATATGCTTTGAAATGAACTTTGCTCTAGTTAGCATTCTATTAACAGGCTGACAGTTCAGAAATGCATCTCACCTAAGAATCTGCTGCCTTGTGTAAATGTTTTAACCCTTTCGCTGCTGAGGCTTTTCCCGCCCCTGTGCTGAGGTAATTTTTACCGGTTTTGCTCATCATGTTTAAACGTGTTTTGAAGGCTTATTTTAGTATATGACCCAGACATATTATATATCGTTCTTTCCGTCAGACTCGGTAGATTCATAATATGTCATTATTATATGTATACGTTATGTCATGTCTGTATATTATAACAAAAAATGCAATAAAATATGTATTTTCAATAATTTACAATGTGTAAAGTGTTTTTTTTCACATTTTAACATGCGAGCAATTGCGGTTATATTTTGTATGGGGTGCGCTTGTTAAAAAAATTAGAGAAGGGGTCTCGTTACATTTTTTTTTGGGGGAAAATTACACTATTTTTAACAAACGCACCGCATACAAAAATCGTTAGTGCAGCATCATTGTTCACATTATAATTGAAATGGGAACAATATTGCTGCATTAAAAAACAAAAAAAACTTTCTTTTTTTTTTTTTATAATTTTGTTTTTAATTTTTTTTTATTTTTTTTTTTCATTTTTTTTTTTCTTTACAAAATTTTTCACAGTAGTGTTTGGTATCGTTGGAACGGCCATGCTCTGGCCGATCCAACCATACCAAACTTTAACCCCTAGCTGCCACGGATCGGGAGATAGGGAGTTCATTGGAACTCCCTATCTCCACCGTTGGTGGCAGTTAGGGGTTAAGTCCAGGACTGGCGTCATCGTGCTACGCACGATGACGCCAGTCCTCAGGGGGAGTTCCCGGAGGCTTGGCCGACATCCAAGATGTCGGCCAGCTCCGGGAAAGGATCGCGAACCAGCGCTTTTCAGCGCCGATTCGCGATCCAGCTCCCCAGGGGTTAATGCCAGGCACCATTTGGAAGGGCAGGCTGTGCCCTTCCAAATGATGCCTGGGTTAACCCCCGCAGAGCCGCCGATCGGGAGGGAGAGAGGTCCGAAGGACCTCCCCCCCTCCCTTTCAGGCGCCTCCTCCGCACATGCGGGGGGGGGGGGCGCCTGAATTAGGTGTCATCGCGCTGCCGCGATGACACCTAATTCCAGCGGCTGCGGTCCCGGATGCCGGGCTGACATCGAGGATGTCAGCCCGCACCGGGGGGGCCAGCGATCGGCCGGAACCCGGCCGAACGCTGACCCCAATGGGAGGACGCGCTCAGCGCGTCCTCCGCATACCAGCCGGAATGCTGAGGACGCGCTGAGCGCATCCTCAGCATTGAAGTGGTTAAAGCACACCCAAGATAAAGGGGAGAGGCTAACAATAGGGAGTGAAAAAAGTACAGTTAGAAACAGATGTCAATTTCTGTTAAAGTAGAAACATTAAGAAAACTAATGACACTGAAAATTATGTTTATCTTTGTATTACTCTGTATTTTAACTTTTAATATGCTGCTGTAGGCATTTTAGTAGGTGTTACTTCTCTCTGATTGGATACTGAAACATCATGAAAAGTATAAATATGATATTAAAGAGGAGCAAAAGCAGAGGGCTTCTAAGTGAAAGAACTTCCACGTGTCCGTGCAGTTATTCTAGATGCTTGATCTCTCTCGGATCGATCCTGATGATATATTGCCAAGGAGAGATGATCTAACCGGTTAGCAGTTTATCGCATAGAAGATTACCGACACACAGCACGCAGAGGCTGACTTTTCCTGCCAACAATGGCAATTACAGCAACACCTTGTATCTGTATGTGCTGCATAATGCCTGTGTATGGCAATTACAGCAACACCTTGTATCTGTATGTGCTGCATAATGCCTGTGTATGGCAATTACAGCAACACCTTGTATCTGTATGTGCTGCATAATGCCTGTGTAGGGCAATTACAGCAACACCTCGTATCTGTATGTGCTGCATAATGCCTGTGTATGGCAATTACAGCAACACCTCGTATCTGTATGTGCTGCATAATGCCTGTGTATGGCAATTACAGCAACACCTTGTATCTGTATGTGCTGCATAATGCCTGTGTATGGCAATTACAGCAACACCTTGTATCTGTATGTGCTGCATAATGCCTGTGTATGGAAATTACAGCAACACCTTATATCTGTACTGTACAGGGATTTTCACTCATTAGAACCTACTGAATCTTATTCAGGTACAGCAAAGAGTGGCCCCAGTGCTCTCCCTGTATTCTGCCCTCTCCCTTGTTATTGGAATGCAGAAGCAAGGTTTCTGAACTTTTTGTTACAGCTTTTTGTTGCTTGTTTTACAGAATTACAGAAGGACAGGTGTGAGTTACAGTGAGTGTGAAAGATGCTCCTTGCAGCTTGCTTACAGTAAGTAGGGAGAAATGGAGAGAGATAAGACAGTGGATTTAATTTCTCTACAGGGAGCACACTAATCCTGCCTTATAAAGGTATATAAATTGGGTTTTGATATGCTATTGACTGCTTGTCAATGTATTACAATGCAAAATCGACTTTGGTAATGAAAGAGTTAACTTTAGCACATTTCCCTATTGACGTTGGAATTTCCTGTAAATGAACGGTCCTGTGAAATACAGTGGGGTTTTAATGAAATTTTGGATGAGGCGTGCTGTTCAGCCGAAGAAATTGAAGTGACTCTAGGAAACCGTATAACACTTTACCAGCAGCAGCACTCGAATTGAAAAATCAGCTTTTTGGATTCCAGAAAAACTACACTCAAGGGATTTTTCAATCGCCCTGCATCTATACAGCGCATTTAAAACAGCTGTGTCATGCTACTTAGCTGCGGAAAAAAAATAAAAGAAAATAAGAGTAGACCCATCTCTTTGATCGCCTCATATACAAAACAAAAAGGGTAAAAAAAAAAAGGCACAGAAATTAGATTTTGCAACCTAAGTGCCAATGTTAAGGCGACATTTACTTTACTAATGGTATGATGCCGCGCAGTAAATTTGATAAGTCATGCCTATTGTGCTTAAAGCATTATAAGGATGTCAGGAGTGCATTAGAGAGTACGATTCACGAAATGTCAAAATGACATTGCTATACGTTGTTATTGGTTGATGATCCCAACATGCTGGAAGGCTTGCTGAATTCTTTATCGTGGAGATGCTTCAGTGGAAAAACAAAGCGTATTAGCGAGCAGACCAGGCGAAAGCCTCATCATTTAAATATCACTCCCAGAAGCATTTTTCATAAGTTTTTGTCGCTGTTCATTCAAGAAGATGCGTTTTTTTCAAATTTGTTATATTTTATTTTTTTCTGTGCTGGCTGAATGCTTGGTTTAACCCTTTTACTACCAAATGGCTTTCCATAAAACCACAGATAAGACCCGGTGTTTGCATGGAAAATTTCTTTAGGGTTATTCAGAGAGAGCCGAACTGGTGCCGAAATTGCACCGATTGGTGGATTTCCCCGTGCGGTGCAATTTCGAAGCCATTCGGCTATTCAAAACCTTGCAGTTCGCCAAATATTGGCGAATTGCCAGCGAAATACGAGTGATCTTTGGCAGCAGTGAAATCCCCATAGAGAGGAAATGGTTAATCGATTCAGAGACACCGAACAGCAGAGAAATGTCAGTGAAATGCCCTGATTTTCGGTGGTTTCATTCGGCAGGTTTAATCAGCCGAATCCCATAGGTTTCAATGTAAAACATATTCCCGGTTTTATTAAATATCTAATAAACCGTTTATAATTTCAATTTGCAGCATAAAGTTTCTTTATTTTTTTTAGGATTTCTTTATTTTTTTGCAAACATATTTTTTTTTTTTAAATAACGTTTTTTTTTCAGTAACAGACCGTTTTATTATTATTCATAGGACCTTATGCATTAATACTAGACATTTTTATCCAGTAGTGTTTTTTTTGCAAACGGCATTTAAAATTTTAAAAGTTGCAATCATTTTTATTTTTTTATTTTTTTTACCCCCGCTTGTCGGCGTGTCGGCTTTTTCCGGCAGCTAGTCGATGCTGTGTTCGTTTGCTTTTTTTGGACACGCTCAGTGTGTTTTCGGCAGCTTATTGGACAGCATCTGATAATTTCTGCGTTTTTTTTTTTTTGGATTCAACGGTTTTTCGCTGGATTTTCGGAGCCTATGTGCGAATTGATATTGTTTGCATTCTCCCTGAATATGAATGGATCACACTAATGTGATAGTGAAGGGGTTAAAGAGATACCCTTGGGACCATTACAACTTCAGCTTAATAAAGTTGTTATGGCTCAATGAACCTTTCCATATTCATTACTTTTTACCTTGTAACTCTGCCCCCTAAGCCCCGTCCATAAGAAAGCCAGGAATTACACTTCCCAGTTTGCAGGCCCATGAGTTTGTTAGAAGCCCTTGCAGGACACTTGCAGGGCCCTTTTAGGAAAATACTCCATCACATATGTAAGTATGGAAACATTCTCTTATTCTGATTGTTTACTGAATTATAGATTTGTGTTTATTTTTGTTTATATACATCTGCAGTGTTTTATTTTTTGTATTTGTTATCGCTTTATTTACTAAATAGCACATTTTGTCTGACTTTGTGACATCACTATAAAATATCTCATCTTAATAAATATGTGTCTTTTATTTGATGTGCATTGCCTTTCCCTGAGCTGGTGGTTTCTTGATGTTTATCTATTTCAAGCATTTTTTTTGCACAATGATCATGAGATTTCAGGAAGCAATTTTTGCCAAAACAGTTTGTTGTACACCTGGCTGGTTTTATAGTGGGATAGAGATTTCCACTGTGGTATTTGTCTACTGGTTTGTTAAATGTTATTGATTCTGGTTTATTTAATTACCTAGATACTGTCTAATTGCTTTGACCAGTGGTCCCCAATCATGGTCCTCAAGTAGCCCTAGCAGCAGTGGCTGGTAACATTTAAAGTTGGTGGGGTACCTGACAGGAGACATGATTGTTTTAATAATTTACCCGTTCTCGCCACAGGGTGTACCATGTCATCCCTGCGGATGGTGGGCTTAGAGGATGCGGGTGTACTAGTATGCCCCTTTGACTTCTATGGGCCGCCTTGGCACCTCCCATCAGACGGCGTACGTCGTGCATCATTGGCTGCTGCGAGACAACCTGAACTCAGGCCGTCCCCTTGCAGCCAAGGACACGCAGCGCAGGTCAGCTGTGTGGGCAGGCCGAAGGAGAGGCTCGCTGCAGCACCTGGTGGCAGGGGCTTACTAGTACGTCCCACCAATGTTAAACCCATCTCACTATGCGCAACATGTCTGTTGTATAGGGATATGTCTATATGGCACTACTGCATCCAAAATATTTGGAAGATTTCATATATAGGGAATAAACTATCTAGAAATATTCCTATTAGTAAGACAAATAAAATGACAATTTTAAGATAAAATCAATAATTACAAGTGTAATCCAGAATTTAGCCATAAGATGTATACATAACACATTATTAAGTATAAAAAAATCTGGAAGTGAACAAAGATTCTTTATTATAATTTACTAAAAAAAATAATCCTACCTATCTTTCACTTTTAATAACTTTGAATATACAAAACATCTGTGTATAAAAGAAAAACAAACTGTTTAATATTGCTATTTTGCACATTAAGCAAATGTGGGTGCGCATACTCTTATTAAGGGGTTAAGGCAGGCATTTGCTGTGTAAAGCATATACAATAAAAATAGAAGCCTCAGATATTAGCTTTGGTCAGTTAGTTTGACGCCCAACATAGTTCAAATAACCAGAGAGCGAAAAGAGGTTTGTGAGGGTCCTGAACACAAGCAACAGCACTAGTGGCCTGCTTTATGCTGGGGCCTGCTCAGGACTCACAAGGCTTTAGCTTGATTGTGTCATTACAGGGATGACTGCTCCATATGCAAATCAGACTGCTATAATCCAGAAAGGGAGGCCAGTACTGAATGCTAAGGAGGTCATCCCTGCACGAGAGATGCAGCAACCCCAGATAATCATTTCAGGCTTGTTAGGCCTCGCCGGGAGGCAGGGGCGGATCCAGGGGGGGGGCAATGGGGCAATTGTCCCCCCCGAGAAAATATTACTGCTGGTGTTATTGTGGTGCATAGGGCAGTGCAGGAGCCAGGAGGAGGTGTTTTCAGCATTGAAGGAACTAACGGACGCTGCCTTTTTTCTCCTTAAGCTGAATTGCTGGCCGGCCGCAGTGCGGAGTGTGCTTCCCTGCCCAACCTGTTTTTTCTCCCCCTGCCGACAGTGGTGTATTTAGGTTTTGTGCTGCCCTAGGCCTGACTAAACTCGTGCACCCCTAATTTAAATTTGACGCACCCCTTCCTGTCAAGGGCACACCTCTTCCTGGTTAATCCCCACCCTTCCTCTTTAAGCTCCACCTTTTCCTCTTAGAGCTCCGCCTTTTCCTCTCTTTATATTAAAAGTGGATACCAAGTGCCTACTTGTATATTTTGTATACCATTTCAAATGTATCTATTGAGATAAAGAAAATTATGAAATGTTTAAATTCAAGTATTTTTACAAAGAACAGCCACGCATGTCAAGTAAACGGGATCAAAGACGCTCTAATTGGTGGAACAATAAAATCCACAGAAACGTGCACTGCATATGAGCGTATCACAGAGCTGCGTAGCAATAAAACCCACAGAAATGGGCACTGTGTATGAGCATATCAGAGCTGCAAAGCAATAAAACCCACAGAAATGTGCAGTGTGTATGAGCATATCACAGAACTGCACAGCAATAAAACTCACAGTAATGTGCAGTGTGTATGAGCGTATCCCAGAGCTCCAGGGCAATAAAATTCACAGTAATATGCAGTGTGTATCACAGAATCCACAGCAATAAAACTCCCAACAATGCAATGTGCGGTGTGTATGAGTGCATCAAAATTCACAGCAATAAAACTCACAGCAATGCAATGTGTGGTGTGTGTCAGCGTATCAGAACCCACAGCAATAAAACTCCCAGCAATGCAATGTGCGGTGTGTATGAGTGCATCAGAATCCACTGCAATAAAACTCCCAGCAATGCAATGTGTGGTGTGTATGAGTGCATCAGAATCCACTGCAATAAAACTCCCAGCAAACCGAGTGTATATGAGCACACAGCAATTATTTATTCTACATTTACCGGCCTCTGTCCGCGGTAGGGCTGTGTGCAGAGTCAGCAGGGACTGTGTACAGATTCAGCAGGAGGTCCCTCCAGGCCACGTTAGGATCACGGCTGTGCCTGTGCGTGGAGCCATCTTGTCAGCAGTGGGGTGCCACTGCCAGAGGGTGCACCGTGGCTTTGATTCCCTTCCCGGTGGGTGTTCAGTCCAGAATAGAGTGACAGTCCATGTTAACGAAAGGGCGGGCAGCTGCGTGCATGCGTGTCACGTGGTTCAGCCAGTGACTGGCCGGACCGAGTGTGACCTGCACGCAAGCAGCCTCACCAGGAGCCAGGCAGCTCAATGACAAATTTCTATCACTGCAGTGCTGGTTAAGGAAAGGTCCACTTTAAACAGCAGTAAGCAGACAGGGCTTCATATTCTGCTGAAACCCCCCCCTTTACCTGCCGTTTACTGTCATCTTCTCTCTCTGGACACAAATCACATCCCCCTCCCCTCTCCTAGAGCTGCTGGGGGGCAGGGGAGGAGCTATGGAGGGAGGAGAGGGGGATTTTTATTCTATTCGATTTTATTCCGTATGCAAACGCCATGCTCCGCTGCTCGTTGTTTGAGAACACAGCTCAAAGCTGACACACAGTGACAGTGGCACCTCCTAGTACCCCCTAATGACACCCCAATAATCACTGGTACCTGGGCGGCATGCCCTCCGCCACTCCTCTAAGTACACCATTGCTCTGGTGATATGCTCACACACAAGTTTGGCGAACTGCCAGCAAGTACGGTGTTGTTTGAAGGCAGTGCAAATCCCCATAGAGAAGTAACGGTTAATCTATTCAGAGAACACCAAACAGCAGAGAAATGTCAGTGAAATGCCCTGATGTTCGGTGGTTGCAATCAGCAGGTTTATTCAGGCGAACCCCATAGGTTTCAATGTTAAAAATATTCCCGTTTTTTATGCAATATCTAATAAACCATTTATTATTTTAATCTGCAGTAAAAAGTCTTTCTTTATTTATTGATTATTTTTTTTTCTACCTTTTAGTGATTTTTCTGAATTTTTTGGGCTAAATTCCCCCCCTTTTTTTTAATAGCGGTTCTCCTTTTTCTGTAACAGAACTTTTTATTATCAATCATAGGATCTTATATGTAAATTCCATACATTTTCGTTCAGTAGTTCTTTTCAAAACAGCAGGCCATGGGTTTGCGGTGGCAGCATACAGCGGCCGACTCCATGCACTTTGGGGACCCTGCGGTGAATGGTGAATTCACTGCAGGGTTCGGAAATTTTATTCCCCGAAGTGCAGGGAACTACAGAACACCAAAATGTTGGCGTCATTTCGGTGCTCTGTGAGTAACCCAATTAGTGGTGAGGTTTTTTGTTGCCCCCTGGAAAGTGAAAGCCTAGGCCTTGCCTACCCAGGACATACTTGAAAATTAGTGACATCTCAAAAAAAAATTTTTTAGGGGTGGGGCCACCAAGCGGGCCGCCGCCCCCTGGAAAGTGCTGCCCTAGGCCTGGGCCTTGTTGGCCTAGGCCAAAATACACCAGTGCGGCTGCCGATCGATCAGCCGCGAATCCGGAAGCTAGTGCAGTCACGTGATGCCGGTGACTCAGTGCGCCGGGCTGCTGTCACGTGTGCGGGAATGAGCAGGAGGCTCCACATTTCACTGCAGCCAGACCAGTGCGTTGTGGCTGCTGCGTGCACACTCGCAGAGCGAGTGTGCCTGGCCTGCATGATGAGACACAGAACGGGGGCATCCGATCCGACCCGGTCCGTGCTGTCCATAGCCCAACTCAAGGTACCTGAGTGCTTGCTGGGACTGGGAGTGTACCTGAGTGCTTGCTGGGACTGGGAGTGTGCCAGCGGCAGCCTGTATGTACAGCAGATTATATATAATGCTAAGAACCCCAACCCCTGCTTCATAAAAAAAAATTTGGGTTTTTTTGCTGGGGGCAACAACACAAGCCTGCCAAACTGAGTTTATTTGACCCCTCCTCCCCTGGAAAGCAAAAAATACTTTATTTGGCCACCCATAAATCCGCTTCCAACAAAAAGGATTTCTTTTTAAATTACTCCTATCACTGCTGAGACATTTCGTCTGTGTGCGGTGCTAATTTTTACTGGTTTTGCTCATGTTTATATGTGATTTTAAGTCATTGATTATTATACGACCCAGACACATTATATATCCTATTTTCCGTCAGACCTATCAGACTCATAATAAATCATTTTCTGTCAGTGCCCCTCCCGAGACTAGGCTCTGGATCCGCCCCTGCCGGGAGGGTATATCTGACCCTGCTCTAGCCACCTCGAGCAACGGATCCATGTTTGGATTACCCTGTAATAGCCAGCAGCAGGGAGCTTAAACACAGTTTTGGTCCCTTGATTCTTAAAACCAATCATAAAGCCCTTGTCAGATTTCTGTCATGCAAGACAAATTATCAGACTATATTTTATTTATTTTTTTACTCTGCCTAGCAACAATAAGGAAACAAAAGGCACCACTTAAAGGGTCATACCACATTTTGTCAATCAGGCACATGTTAAATGACACAAAAGAAGCTGATTTTTTTTATTTATATATATATACAGTAGTTTACATTTTTATTGCAAAAAAAAGTGGAAGGGCGTTGCCCCAACTGACATATGGATTAGCCTCCGCTGACCAACATGCCAGATTTTAAGGATTACCTTGGGGAAATGCAGATTGAATCCTGCAATCACTGAGCAGCAAATCATATCACCTGTGCTGTGCTTCAAGCATATTGCAAACCTGGCTTGTCAGCGGGTCCTGAGGACAGGTTTGGGAAACATTGATACAGATGCACTGCTGTGACACTGAACCGAATACACTCAAATGTTGGGAGATGTTTCACGGATCTGATTGGATGTATGTATTGCCTCCTATATCTTATAAGGTTATCTCAGTGTTTATGAGATACAATAATTTATCATGACTGCAAGAGTTCAAGTCGCTATTCTGAGAATATTTGCTAAATATAACCACGTTAAGTCCTCTCCTTTACCTTTGTCCACTTTGAAAGGCCAAAAAATGAATAGTAAATAAAACACAGAAGTCACTGATTGCCTTTTATTTGTTTCTCTTTCATCTCAGCTGATTGGACTGAAAAATACAAACCTAAATCTCCCTCATTATCCGTAATTTCCCCAGTCTGTTCCCTTAGTGATGAGACTTGCCAGCGTTTTCATTATGGAGCTTCCGCACATCTCCAAAGTGGCCGCGCATTACCGTTTGTGAAGATTTCAGTTCAAACATAAAAATAGCAAGTTTTAAAAAATTAACCAGGAACACGCTGTGCTCTTTTAAGAGACCTGACAACTGACTGTTGTTTCTACTAATTATTGTATCTGCATCAAAGAGAGACTTACCATTATGTCTTATGGCTCCCTAAAGGTACACAAAGCATATTGTGCTAATTAGGTAACATATTGGCCAAAACTAACACTCTTACCCTGTTACCATGTTACCAGAGACTTTGTGCAGCAAAAAACACACAAATCAGCTCCCGTGGATAGAGTTTTATTCCCAGGCTGATCTACTAATCTACATCATCTTAAATTACTTAATTAGGTTAAGAAATAATAAGGCCAAGTATTTGTCAGAAAGTAAAGCACATATAAGCATCCAGAACCTATAGGCAGTAATTAGTGACACCCAAAAAGGGCCCTGTACGTTTTAAAGAGAATATCTCTACCACTTTGAATGAGAAGATTAATTAATTAATAAAAAATAATTTATTTAATAAAACATTGATTGCCATAACTCGGTTTCACCTGTGATCTACCATATATTCTCCGCAGAATTTCTCTTTAATTATGGTTTGGCTTCTATTATTTGAATGATTCCTCCATAAAACGTGGGCCACCTTTGGGCAGTTTCATGGTTTGCGGCTTTGGCTCTGTAATGCACAGCCCTTGTAGCAATCCTAGTAACTGACACTTTGTGGTTTCTCTTAGTTTGAAGAGGAATATTTGTCACCAGATATGGCACCATACAAAGCTCGTTAAAGGACTAAAGTCGTTTTTTACAACTGTCCTTAAATCGATTCAGGAAGTTAAAGCAAGCATATCCTACATCCATTTATTTCCAACCTGTAGTGAGTTATTCCTATATTAATCACTTAAAGCCGTTGGGCGTGCTACGCCGTCCTCGCGACAGGCGGGCTTACGTGCTGCAATCCTCATGGCTTTTCGGCACGCCTCTGGCTCGCTTCCCTTCCCAGCAACCAATCGCCATCATCGGCTGCAAAGGCCTACAGCCAGTGATGGCAATCGGCCTCTGGGAAGGGAAGCGGGCAGAAGGAGGTCCAGTAAGCCACAAAGTGTGTCTTGCTGCCCTGTGGTATTCAAGCCCACCTGCTGCCAGCCGCCCGCTTTCTGCAAGAGCCCCAGTTTTTTAGATGTTAAATAAGAGTCTGCAGACTTCTCAGTGTTATTAACACCTTCACTACCGAGTGATTTTCCATAAAACCACTGTTAGGACTGGTGTTCACTGTTGGTAAGTCCTATTTGACAGGGAGAGGGCTCTCTCTGCTGGCCAAAAAGTGCTACTACAGTTACATTAAAGCTTGAGCTCTGTATTTCAGTAACGGAAAATACAATATATCTCAAAGGTTTGCAAATAATGTCAAATGTATTGGCCGCCATGTCTGAAATATTGACCCGTTCAATTATACTCAATCTCGGGGCACCAGCAGGAACTTTTAAAGATTGAGTATTCTCAATAATGGTAATGAATTGGTTGCACTTATGCGAGTCCCATTACTAGTGAAGCCTTTTAGGATCAGTGTGTTCTTGATATCAGGGGTAGCAGACCTGGAAGTCTGTGGAATCGTTTTTAAAATGGGTAAGACTCACTAAAGGTAGAAAATAAAGAATTCATTTCAATTAGGAAAATACCTGTTTTTCCTTCCATACACACAATCTTTATGGTGTAGAAAAAGTGAGTCCTGCTTTGCCTTTACAACTATTTTTGGTAAATCCAAAGCCACAGTGTTTATCGTCAAGGTTAAACATTCAACGTCAAAGGCTGGATCCTTTATTTTTCCATCTCTTTCATCCTATCAAAAATTTCGGGCCATTCTCTATACATTGAATTTAACCCTTTCAGGCCTATGAAATGGAAATTGGAAAATAAAAATGTATTTTTTTTATATAAATCTATGTCTAGAGACACTAATGCAATTTAAAAAACTACAGCCGTTCCAAACTGAAAATATGGTTTCAAAATGAAACAACCATTACTGAAAGCGTAACAGTAATTTGTTTCCAGACGGAAAGCACCTTTTACGGTTTGAAAACATCCGTGATGAGGTATTCTCTCTCGTACACCCTCAAATCAAATGCATCATGGGTTTTTCTTGGCTTTTTTTACAATCCGCTTTCTGCAGCGTGCGGTTCACGAATTAAAACCTACATTTGCATTAAGCTCCTACACATTCCAACGTATGCGCTTTTTGCAACGTATGACAGTGCAACATCATTGAGAAAGTGAGAAAGAATGTGAGAAATGTAGCGTAATATTGTTTGGCTTAAACTGAGTTATTTTTTACTTAAAATGTGTTTTCTGCAGCAGACAAGAATACAATTATTCCGGACATCTGTTAGAGACACAACACAATGCATTCACAAAGAGCGCAGCCGACACTGCAGCATTAAAACTCTAATCTAGCTTCTCTGTTGATTTCAAGTAGGTAGTTATACAGCAGGTGATTACTGACCGGCAGAATTAGTAGGCTGTCGGAAAAAAAGGATTGACAGGAATCGCCAGCAGGTGGTCAACTTTCTGCTGATAGCACGACCACTTATGTCCAATCAGGTGTTGTTTTCTTTATATTCAATATACAATGTGCATTGTAAATACTGGAGGGTAGGGGGACTAAGGATGCTGACAATCTGACAGTGTTAATCTCCAGACAGCAAGAAAGTAATGGCTCTCCTCCTCGCTCACGGTATGATCTCTCCAATTTGTTTTTTTAATGGAGAAAAAAATGAAATTTGTAAAAATACTCCAAAACGTATAATACTTAGATTTCTTCCCATATGTTGTCACGCTAAATGTTTCCAAAAAATTATATCGCAATGCCCAGTAGGGATGTGCGTTTCGGGTTTCGGAATTTCGGAATTTTCGGATGCGGCTGAATTTCCGAAAAATTTTAGATCCGAAAATTCCAGATCCGAAATGTTTTCCGAGCCGAAACGAAATATTTTCGGATTTTTCGAATGGACTTGAGATGTGTCAAACGAGGAGAACAGATGTTCCGAAAAACGAAAATTTTCCGAAAAACGAAAATTTCCGAAAAACGAAAATTTTGTAAAAACGTAAATTTTCTGAAAAACCAAAATTTTTCGGAAAAACGAAAAGTCGATACAAAAAACGGGCAAAATGACACGAAAAATACGAAAAATTGTCGATATTCCGAAAAATGTGCAATGCCGAAAAACGAAAATTTCCGAAATTACGAAAAGTCGATACAAAAACCGAGCACAGTGACACGAAAATACGAAAAATGGTCGATATTCCGAAAAAAAAATGTACCCGAAAAACGGGCCGAACCGAATCGAATCGAAACCGAAATCGGTCGAAACGAGCCGAATCGAAAAGTTTAAAAATCCAAAAAATCGAACGGAATCGAACCGAAAAAAAAAATCGGTGCACAAGCCTAATGCCCAGATACATAATGTGTCGATTTATTACATAATAGGTGCTATTCAAGCACATTTTCATTAATTTTCTTAGTGTTTGGAGCACATTGGGGATTATTATTCAACAAGGCGTTGGAAACATTTCTTAGAGAGATTTTGGTCCATATTGACATGAGAGCGTCACGCAGTTGCTGCAGAATTGTCACCTGCACATCCATGATGCAAATCTCCCATTCCACAACATCCCAAAGGTACTCTATTCATTGGATTGAGATCTGGTGACTGTGGAGGCCATTGGAGCACAGTGAACTCATTGTCATGTTCAAGAACCAGTTTGAGATGATTTGAGCTTTGTGATATGGTGCATTATCCTGCTGGGAGTAGCCATCAGAAGATACAGGGTACACTGTGGTCATAAAGGGATGGACATGGTCAGCAGCAATACTCAGGTAGGCCGTGGCGTTTAAATAATGCTCAATTGGTACTAAGGAGCCCAAAGTGTGCCAAGAATATATCCCACACACCATTACGCCACCACCAGCCTGAACCCTTGATACAAGGCAGGATGGATCCATGCTTTCATGTTGTTTACGCTAAATTCTGACCCAAACGTCTGAATGTCACAGATGAAATCGAGACTCATGAGACAAGGCAATGTTTTCCAATCTCCTAATGTCTAATTTTGGTGAGCCTGTGCGAATTGTAGCCGCAGTTTCCTCTTCTTAACTGGCAGTAGTGGCACCTGGTATGGTCTGCTGCTGCTGTAGCCCATCTGTTTCAAGGTTGGATGTGCTGTGCATTCAGAGATGGTATTCTGAATACCTTTGTTGTAATGAGTGGTTATTTTAGTTGTTGTTGCCTTTCTATCATCTCAAATCAGTCTGCCCATTCTCCTCTGACATCAACAAAGCATTTTTGCCACACAACTGTGGCTCATTGGATATTTTCTCTTTTTCGGTACATTCTTTGTATACCCTAGATATGGTTGTGGGTGAAAATCTCTGTAGATCAGCAATTTTTTAAATACTCATTAACATTAACCATGTCAGCTTGCAAAGTTATTCTATATATGGAAAATGTACAACTGCCATGAGAGCACTGCAACTCGAATGCTAGGTTGCTCATGGTGATTTATTTTCTTTTTCGGCAAGATGGAAGCTGACATTTATTTGTCCTAATTCAGAGTTGATCCAAACCAAATTGCACACGTCTACCATGTAATAAATCATGAACAAATTAGCATTGGTGCTGACACATGGATACTTCCTCTAATAACCAATATAATAAGAGAGTATTGAAATTAATATATTCACATCAAAAAATAAATAGCAAAATTTATTTAAATTAAGTATAAAATGAACACATTAGTATATAAAAATCCAAACCCAGAAACCAGTGTTTTTTGGAATGTCATTTTTAATTATACAGTAAGAAATATTTGGGAATATTTCCAATGTATTCCTTACACAGATTACTGTAATCTATTTAGCAAGGTGATGTCACCTTCTACTGGCCAAATGGAGTTGCTGAAGTTAGAACTGCAGTCCAAGGTTCCGTGTCAGCTAGTGAAAGTACAATATATCAGCAGTGCTGGTGCTTCCACTAGGCAAGCTAGGCAACCGCCTAGGGCGCACTGCTGCCTAGGGGCGCAGCCGACCCCAACACCGGTTCCATTATTGAACCCCTCCTTCATTGTGCGGCTCGTATAGCCACAGTTGCAGCTCGCAAAGCCGACTTTGTCGGCTCGCGTTGCAGAAGGTGGGCGTCTTATGGTGATGCGCAGGTATCACCAGATGACGTGCGAGCACCACTAGAAGCAGATTAGAAAAAAAGAGGCAGAAGAAAGGCACAAAAAAAGAGGGAAAGGCACGAAAAATAGAAATTCACGATAGAAAGAAAAGGCACGGAAGAGAGAAAGAAAAAAAATTGAGTCACAGAAGAAAGAGAGGCAGAAAAAAAGAAAGAGGTAGGTGAAAGAAAGAAGCACAGACCGATCCCGGGCCCGACTAGCAGAGGTGTAAGATGGATGACAGTGTGATGCCACTGTGCACAGTCTGTGTGCCCCCCTGCAATGTGTGTGTCCCCATGCAAAGTATGTGCCCCCTGCACACAAAGTGTGTGTGTCCCCCGCATTTCAACCCCACTCCCTCCCTATACTCACCTCTCTGGCTGGGGTCCCACGATGGTCTGGCATGCTTGAAGCCTGCCCCATGTATTTATGGGCCCTGGCCGTGTGCGATGACATCAACGCGAGGCACACCCAGGCGCCTGAAGCAATGAATCTGACAGGGGAGGGGGAGCCCTCTCCCTCCCAAATGGCTCTACATAGAAAATAATAAGTGGCATTGCTGAATAGGGCATATAATGGCCTTTCCAATGATTCCAAACATGACTAGGTTTGGTGTAAAAGTAAAAATAATACTAATAAAAGTGTTTTTTTTTTTAAATATTTGTCTGTGGGTATGATAAAATAGGACTTCAATTGACGTTTAAACATTGAGAGCATAAAACAGTCAAAATGAGCTCAGTGCACAGATGTGAAATGGCTCAGCAGTGAAGGGGTTAAAAAGCAAAAACATGTAAAATGTGGCTATTTAGTAGGGGGGTTTTGGCGGTTGTAGATTTTGGGGATTCACTTTCAAAAAGGTTTGTTTTTTCTATTTTTTCATAATTTTTTTATAGTAAATTATAAGATATGATGGAAATAATGGTATCTATAGAAAGCCCATTTAATGGCGAGAAATAAGATATATAACATGTGTGGGTTGCATAAACGAGTAAGAGCAAAATTTACACCTAAACACAAACAGCACAGAAACGTAAAAACAGCATTGGGCACTTTCGGACAGACTTTCGTAAAAAAGTCCGGTCACTATGGGGTTAAATAACATTTTGTATTTTTTGGTGTGCAACATATTCATTTCTTTGTTATATGTTTATAATTTTCCAATTCTTTATAAATTGGAAAAAAAAGAATCAGAATATGGGCAATTCGAGCCATTAGACAGTCATACTGTTTGCTGAATACTTTGTCTAGATGCCTTCGATTGACTGGAAGGTCACAGCTGCTAACTACCGGAGTTGGCTTCCTCAAAGCGCCAGACTCACACAGAGCGTTTTAATATAAAATATAATTTTTGTTTGCGTTCAAAACCTTTTTTGGAATTTTGCTGCTAATCAGGGAAAACAACTCAGCTAATTTCATCGCTGTGACTGAAGCATCATGACTGGCAGCTGCTCAAAAAAACGCCGGAGCTTATCTCTGAACGCTCCGCCGCCATTCACCGCACATACTGAAGTAATAGCAGCTGAATTTGTGAAGCGCAGTACAGGTAACTAGAAGGCGAGTCATTGTGAAACTCCAAAAAAAAGCAACACAGAGATATCCCGGAGAGCTGAATCCACTGAAAAATAAAGGCAGTGATGAACATATCAAAGTGTGCTGCGTTTGATTGTTGGTGTAATGGCATTCCCGTGGCAAAGTAGTAAAATGAGTAATGGCATGGGGCGATAACTTACATTTTACAGCACTGTACTGAGAAAGTACGACAGCCCACGGCAATCAGATCTGGAATGATTTTGGAATTCGATCTCTGTTTTTATTATTACTATTTTTATGACGTTATGTACAAATATAAGACATGCAAATGTGTTCGTTTCATAAAAACATAAAAAAGGGTTTTTTGTGCGTTTGAACTAGAATTTAATTGTTCTTTCCAAACTAAATTAAACTTTTATAGTGTGTGATTGGGTTTTTGTTGCATGCATTTTACATCACTGGAAATCGCTCTTTAACCCCTTGGGTGTGACTGTTCTGCACCATGAAGACAATAGACTGTCACATTGCCATGTGTTCAAGGTTGACGGTCATTCACATTGACCACCTGGCTCTGGATTGTCATCTTGCTTCTCATCGGTTGCAGCTGGCAACCGGGGCACCTCTACGATTTGAGGGGTGTGGGTGAGAAAAAATTTGGAGCCCCTCGCCAAGCTTTCAAGACCACACCTCCTTATACCCCACTTTTTCACACGCAGATATACAATAAGCCCACCAGTATCCTCCAACCTCCCCCATATATACCCATGACCCCTTTCAGACTCAGAAAGATACCCCATCACCAACTCTTCATAGACATACACCCCCTCTACCCCTGATAGAGAGGAAGCAGCCGATGATACTTTTTATTACACAAAGGGTGTGAGTAGTGGTACCAGGCCCCTTCAATGTGTGGGGCCCAAGGTGTGCTCCCTGCTCGCCCCACTCAATGGGCAGGCCTGCCGGCAACAGCGATCCCAGTACAATACTTGGTTTCAGCGGTGTAACTAGAAACCTTAGGGCCCAGGTGCAGTAATCCATGAAAGAGTATCACAGAGCTTCACAGCAATAAAACTCACAGCATTGTGCAGTATGTATGAGCGTATCACAGAATCCAGAGCAAAAAAACTCTCAGTAATGTGCGGTGTGTATGGGCGTATCACAGCAATAAAACTCACAGTAATGTGCGGTGCGTATGAACGTATCACAGAGCTCCGCAGCAATAAAACTCACAGCAATTTGCAGTGTGTATGAACATCACAGAGCTCCACAGCAATAAAACTCACAGTAATGTGCGGTGCGTATGAACGTATCACAGAGCTCCACAGCAATAGAACTCACAGTAATGTACAGTGTGTATGAGCGTATCACAGAGCTCCACAGCAATAAAACTCACAGCAATGTGCAGTGTGTATAAACATATCACAGAATCCACAGCAATAAAAACTCACAGCATGAGTGTATCACAGAGCTCCACAACAGTAAAACTCACAGCAATGTACGTTGTGCATTAAAGTATCGCAGAGGTCCACAGCAATAAAATTCACAGCAATGTACGGTGTGTATGAGTGTATCGCAAACTCCACAGCAATAAAACTCACAGCAATGTACGGTGTGTATGAGTGTATCGCAAACTCCACAGCAATAAAACTCACAGCAATGTACGGTGTGTATGAGTGTATCGCAGACTGCACAGCAATAAAACTCACAGTAATGTATGGTGTGTAAGAGTGTATTGTAGACTCCACAGCAGTAAAATTGAAAAATATTATTGATAAATAATATATTCAAATAATTATATTAATTTTAATAAAGATAAACATACATTAAAATTAAAATAAATATCAAAATAATGTCTTCTCACACACAATCATACCTCAACACCAGGGGCTGGGCCGGGGGCAATATATATCCCTGTGTGAGCTGGGAGCAATATATATCCATGTGTGAGCTGCTGGGGCAATATATATCCATGTGAGCTGGGGTACTATATCCGTGTGAGCTGGGGTCAATATATCCATATGAGCTGGGGCAATATACCCATGCGTGAGGTGGGGGCAATATACCCATGTGTGAGGTGGGGGCAATATATCCATGTGCGGTATGTATGAGTGAGTTTTATTGCTCTGGAGCTCTGTGATATGCTCATACACACCGCACATTACTGTGAGTTTTATTGCTGTAGATCTCTGGTACAGTAATGTGCAGTGTGTTTGAGCATAACAGAGCTCCACAGCAATAAAACGCACAGTAATGTGCAGTGTGTATGAGGGTATCACAGAGCTCTACAGCAATACAACTCACTGTAATGTGCGCTGTGTAAGTTATGTTGCGGCGGAGCTCTGTGATAATGCTCATAAACAAGGGCCTGAGTTGCTGCACTATGGACCTCTGGGTCATACTTGGCCCCTGGGACAAAAGTTGCCAGTCAGCCCCTGCTCAACACATACAGTCAGACTTCATACCCAGACGTCACACACACAGACCTCAGACACACACACACAGACCTCAGACACACACAGAGACCACAGAGACCTCAGGCACACTCCAAGACCTCAGGCACACACAGAGACCTCACATACATACTCAGACCTCACCTACATACCCAGACTTCACACACATACTTTCAATCCATGACTTTGCTGCTTCTACTTTGCGCCTGTGGCCTAACACACTGTAAATCCAGGGAGTCCAGGGGATAAGGTGTCAGGACCCCTGTCTGGAGCCCTCCAGCACCCCACATAAAGCCCGCCACAAACGCAAGAAAGGCAAACCTGGTGTTGCGTTGTCCTGAGTGCAGGGCAGCACTTTCTTGTACCAACTTTGTTCACAGCACTGCAGGCCTAACAGGTGCCTCTAATCACCAGACTGTTCACCTACTTAAGGGTGGAGCACCCAGAAGGCAATGCTTCAGCATTATAGTTTCTCTAAGCCAGCAAGCCCAGTGGATTGTGATCCTGATACCTCTGCTATTCAAAGAGTATCTGGTGAAACCCCTACCTCCAGTATCCTGTTCCCCGTGTTCATCCTCTGCCCTCCAGAGACTGCTTACAAGACCCCAACATCCCGGTTTCCCGTTGATCATCTGTCTCCTGATTCCTCAGCAAACAAGATTCCCTTCAGCCCTTTTCCTGTCCTGTCTCGTATCCCCAGTAAGTCTCCTACGTGTGTCTCCTTGTATCGTGTTTCCTGTATCTCTTTGTATCCCCACCAACATTGCATATTCCTTTTTGGTTCCTCATTTAAATTCTGCCCTTCACCCTGCATAATCTGGATTTATTATTTTATCTGAATCCTGCAATAAACCCCTGTTTTCCCTCACCTGGTTTCCGTTGTGTCACTGCATCCTGGGTTCAGAACCTTGCCTGCCACGCTGGTTCATGACATAAGGTGGCAGAAATAACATAACCAGTCACGCCCTCCTGACATCTTCAGAGGGGGCTGGCCAGCCACCATCTTTAAGGAGGCAGCGAGCAGGTATTTTTGACAATCCAAATCCCTGCCACTGCATTAACTCCTTGGCTGCTGAGCCATTTCACGCCTGTGTGCTAAGCTAATTTTTACCGGTTTCGCTTCATGTTTAAACAAGTTTTGAAGGCTTATTTTATTATATGACCCAGACATATTATATATCGTTCTTTCTGGCAGACTCGGCAGATTCATAATATATCATTATTATATGTATATGTCATGTCCTGTCTGTATACTATAACAAAAAATGCAGTCAAATTAGAATTTTCAATAATTTACAATGTGTAAAGTGTTTTTTTTCACATTTTAACAGCGAGCGTTTACGGTTATATTTTCTATGAGTTGCGCTTGTTAAAAAAATTAGAAATGGCGGACTTGTTACTTTTTTTTGAGAAAATTACGTGATTTTTAACAAACACACCCCATAGAAAAATCGTTAGTGCAGCATCATTGTTCACATTATAATTGAAATGGGAACAAAATTGCTGCATTAACAAAACAAAAAAAAACCTTTTTTTTCTTAAATTTTTTTAACTTATCATGGTCAT
Source organism: Leptobrachium leishanense (assembly GCA_009667805.1). NCBI lineage: Eukaryota > Metazoa > Chordata > Amphibia > Anura > Megophryidae > Leptobrachium > Leptobrachium leishanense. Next base: position 25,667,831 of record CM019069.1, read on the forward strand.
GCTGTGGCCGATCCAACGATATCAAACATTAACCCCTAGCTGCCATGGATCGGGAGATAGGGGGTTCCAACGAACCCCCTATCTCCATCATTGGTGGCGGCTAAGGGTTAACTCCAGAACTGATATCATGGCGCTATGCACGATGATGCTAGTCATCAGGGGGAGATCCCGGAAGCTTGGCCGACATCCAAGATGTCAGCCAGCTCCAGGAGAGGATCGCGATCTGGCTCCTCTTGGCGCCAAATCGCGATCCGGCCCCCAAGGGGTTAAAGCCAGCCACCGTTTGGAAGGGCAGGCTGTGCCCTTCCAAACGGTGCCTGACTTTTACTGTTGACCTTTACGGAAGGGGAGGGAGAGAGAAAGGACCTCCCCCTCCCTTTCAGGCACCTTCCCCGCACTTGCGTGGGGGGTTGCCTGTAATCGATGTCATCGCGCTCGCGCAATAAAATCTTTTGTCCCTGCCAGGTCCCGGAGTGTGGGCTGACATCCAAGATGTCAGTCCGCACCAGAGGGGCACAGCAATCAGCCGGAATCCCGACCAATTGCAGCCTCCTGTGCTAGGATGCGCTCAGCGCGTCCATAGCACAGGAGAACCACTTGGCTGGACGCACTCAGCGCGTCCTTAGCAGGCAAGTGGTTAAAGAAGGCCCTACTGGGCTCCCTTGCACCTTCAGTATTCAAGGGCCCAGGTACAGTGGCCCGCTCTGCACCCAAGGTAGTTCCGCCCCTGCTTGATTCCATGTTTACTAATGAAAAAAGATGTAAAATGTCACAGAAGAGGAAAAAAGTGTGTATCATGCCCAAGGTGCCAATACTTTAGGGGCATGTCCTGGGGCCCAAATGCAAAGGCGTTTTGGTTGCAATAAAAGTAATTACTTTGTATTTATCCAGTGGAACAATATATCGTCTAAACTTGATATCTGAGCACCAGGAGGTGCCTTGCAGATCGAGTATACTTGACTTTGGTAGTGATGCCGTTACTATATAAAAAGTTTAATATTCCTCACCACTTTTAGCAATTTAATATATATATATTCCCCAACAAAACACTTTATAAATCAGAAAGCAATGCATTTATTGTTTGTTTTTTTTTTCCCCCAGAATTGAAGTCATGGTGTGAATTAATCCCAAACCGATCCTTCAGAACAATTTTCTCATTGTTCAAAAACATTGGTACTTTGACAGATTGAAATCGATGCAGGTTTTCTGCAATACCTCTTAGGGATGTACTTAATTCAATTTAACAACAGATATTGCTTTTTAAAAAGCTATAATTCAAGGTCAAATCTGTTGTGAAATGTATGCTAGTAGTAAATTGCATAAGGCAGAGAAACAGAAAAGCTGGGAAGCGCAGATACAAAGGTGTCTTATAATGATCCACAAAGGTCAACTAGGTGCATAGGAGACATGATCTCACACTGATCATCATCAAAATCAGCAAAGGTAAAGGCAAATAAATGCGGCTTGGGTTTAAAAACTGCTCGCATTCAAGCAGCTGCGCCTGCAGTCAATTGCGACCGATAAACCGCCAGAAAGGTAGGTGGGCTGGGGGAGTTAACAAAGAGCCGGGGGGCCCGCTATACTGTCCAGCGGAGTTCAGTCCCGGATGCCTCCCTGCAGACCATGACATTAAGCCCTTCACTCCCAAGACCAAGATAACAAGACTTATGCATATTTTTTTTAAATTTTTTTTAACGTTTTGGAATTTTTTCGTCCTGTTTTGTTTTATTAGTTTCGGGTGATTTTGGGCCATTTTAAACAGGTTTTTTTATCAGTTTCAGATCGTTTGATATTTCACCACGATTCCTAATTTTGGACCGATCCGAAATATTGGATCGTCTGATATCATTTCGGATCACTTCGGTTTTTAGATCCAATAATTTCAGATGGGATCCGATTAATTTATTGGATCGGATCCGATTCATTATCATTATTGGATCTCTGTTTGCAAAAAAACTTTTGAACGAAAACGTTCCAAAATATTAGGAAACCTAAAATTTCACCCAAAAAATTCCTAAAAAATAAACAAAATGGCTTTTTGCTGCAAGTTTAAGAAATATATATATTTTTTTTAACATTAAAACCTATAGGCGAATCCTATGAGTTGCAATGTTAAAAAAATCCTCGTTTATTAGTCTGAAATCCTTTTTTTTCTGCTATGTGTCATTTTCATGCCGTTTTTTGTTTTATAACATTTTGTTCTGTTTTGGGTAATTTTTGTTAAATTTTTCTCATTTCGGATCATTCTCGTTCTGTTTGATATCGTTTCAGATCATTTTCGAATCGGTTGACATAGCCTTGGATCGTTTTTGAATCATTTAATATCGTTTCGGAAAGTTTCAAATCAACTTTGAATCGTAATTTCGGTCGATACGTAATATCGGACGGCAGGTATTATGTTTTTCGGAAACCAAAAAAATAACGAAAATACAACTCTCAGACGAAAACGAAATTTCAACGATATGAAATGCACATGTCTAGAGAGAACAGGTCTTCAAAGGCACTATCGGGTGCCCGATATTGAGTTATCTCGCTCTGCAGCTGTGCAGAACAAAAGCAAATGAAATGTTTGTTGCAAACACATTTCATTTGCTTTTGGGCTGCAGAAGGTGCACCCATAGTTTTAGTCCTGTGTGATTAATGTCCAAAGAACTAAAACTGTTTCAAATCAGCTAACTGAATGTCCTTAGCGGACAGTCAGCAAGTCAATGCATGGAGCCACAAACTGCAGTTCTATCTGCAGAAACTGCATTAGATGGCGACACCTGCCTGCCAAATAGGATATTACAGAAAGGAATACATTGGGAATATTCCCAACTATTTCTTACTGTATCATTAACTGAAAATTATTTCTCCAAAAACCAACTGGTTCCTGCCAGTGGGTTTTTGGAAAAATCACTTGGTAGTGAAGGGGTTAAGAGGATAATATCTGAACCTGTAGCAGTGTAAAGGGTTATAAATACTAGAATTTGCTTTGCTTTTGTGTTTCTTTAGGCTAGGGTCAAATGAATGCATTTTTCGCATTGTCCATTAAAAAGTGCGCCAGAACGCATTGACGTATTTTTTCACGGGAGACGCGAAAGTGGTCATACGATGCGCATTTTCATGCGTGATTTTTGATAGAGCTATTAACAACAAATGGACGGGATGTTGGCCGGACATGTGCAGCGTCTGACGTCTCCTAATCACGCACACACGCCGCTATGCCGACGCAGCGCAGTCTGTGCATCAGTACTAGCGGTTCTACGTTCTCGAAAAAATGCGTTCGTTTCCCGCTTGCATTGCACGGCCGAACTTTCGTGCGGCCGTACTTCGTATATTGGCCGTCTTTGGACGTCATTTGCTGCTACTACGGCCGTAATAAAGTGCGGCTGCACGCACGTTCGCACTGCGTTCATCTGACCCCAGCCTTAATGATACATTGATCATATTGACACCAGAATTTTATTTTTTTCCACATGCAAAAATGCCATAAATTAAAAGTGTTCATCAAAACAAATAGAAAAATAGATGTTTGTTTTTGTGACTGACGCTCTCTGCGTCTTTGCTTTTTCAGGAATTGCACTATTTGCAAAGAGAATACATGAAAATTGTAGCGAGAGACAGTCTAAAAGGAAAGAGAGCGTCCTCCTAGATTTGATTGGTTGCCTGGGAGTTTTATCCAATAACGACAACGTCTAAACATCTTTTTCTTGTAATCCGGCGCTGTATCCCTTCGATATTTCCCGCAATGACATTGCAAGAGAGAAGTTCGTACACAAAGCTCCGTTGATGGATTTTGCACTTTTCAGTCTTAATTCATTAGCCTATTTCTAGTAAACAGACTTCGGCGCTCAACATGATTTTTTCGATACCTCTTTATAGTTTGCATTTGTTTTTTGCATCTTGGATATAGAAAGAAAACATGCAAATGCATTGACGGAACACGGGGAAAGATCTTTTATCTGAAAACCAGAAAGAAAAGACCGGGAGTGCCGATACAAGGCAATGTGAGGGTCCCGACAGGGATTGTCACCCCAGCCAAGTATCACTGGCCTGAAGATTATGTTTTCAATGTCAAAAACTAATATTTTTCTATAACACAGCAGGGAAGTCCCTTCCTACTGTGTACGGCTGTACATCTCATCACGCTGAGTGTGCCCTGCTCAAGCAGGCTTCTATTTGTTTTTCTTCTGTTTCTGTTACATTGTTGCTCTGATCGGAGTTTATTCTATGTAGATCACTGAATTCTATTCTAGATTCCAGAATCAACCTTTATTCACTTTCAATAAAGAGTGTTTAAAGTATGGAAATGCTTATCACTTACCTGAGGCCAGCATTTCGTGCCACACTGAACTGCTCATGTACATCGAACTATCAAGGGAACCAAAAACTGGGCTTACGGATTATAGAATTTAAATAATTGAAGTTTCAGACTGTTATTGATCAGATTTTGAGATCTCTTGCCTAAATGATGTTGTTAATCAGAGCCTCAATCCCTTCGGAAGCCTAGATGTGAAGCAGTCAACTCCAGCAATAATACAGAAAGTCTCCAATACTACAACCAAAAGATATTGTATTGATTATGTTTTTCCTAAACTTTTTATGCTGATATATTTTAAGGGGCATTGGATATATTTGAATAAGTGATATCTACTCAGAAAAGAAGAACATATTATTTATCATCTCCTCTAAAACATATTTATCAGCCTAGAAAAGCATATTTTAAGAGGCAGCATAAGATTTATCAAATTGAAAATTAAATGTCAAAGTTAGAATAATAAATATATAGGGCCCTATTACATTCTTCCCGCAATTTCGTCCGTGCAACGGAATTTTTTTTAGAGCGCAGCATTAAGCGTTATCGCGAAAATTAATGGTGGTTATACTATCTGAACGCATTTTCTCATCCGTCACAAAATTACATTCGTAAAAATGAAGAGTAATACGCGCGCAGTAACATAACGCACGTAAATCAGTGTGCGGACTGTTTTTTTCGCAGGATTCAGCCAATCAGAATTAAGAACCTTAATTGACATCAATTTACCTTAATTGACTCACTTAAGTTTTTGCGCCTGTCAAAGTGAATCTGAGTTTACATGCTGTAGCAATAATAAAAACACACACGAATTCAGAATTTTATTGTTTGGGTATGTGTAGAATGTGTAACTATACTGTGCTGTATTTTTTTTTTTGTGCTGGTGGTTTTCGTTTCGGTCAGAACGTTCCGATTTGCAGTTACCACCAGCTTTTCAAAGACGTTAAAATTATGCGTGCAGACGTCGTTCGTAAAAAGATGCACAGTGATTGCAATACCATCCGCGTATTAGCGCACGAACGAATTTACGCTCACGATGTTAAGTATAGGACGCGCACAGTTCATCTCGCTCGCGCAGGACCATCCGCGTTAAACGATAACTAGCATCGTTTGCGCGAACGTTGTAATACGACATTCAGCGCAAAGGGTTTTGCCCCTCACGTTAATGCGTTTTTGCACACGCAAAACACACTGCGCGAAGAATGTAATAGGGCCATAAACTCTGATATTTTCAACATATTCAATAGGTGATTTACATTTTCCTCATCGTTTTACCAACATTTTCTCAGTTCAAACTGCATATTCTTTAAGTCTTATTAAATAATAATTAACTTAATAATATTTATTAATGTTTATATTTTGCAACTGTAGTGTTCTTTCTACTTGAAAGAATTCCTTTAACTTCAATTAAGTTTTTATTCATTTTTTAAGGTAATATACTTAAATGGCAATAACAAGCATCTTACAGAATAAGGTCTAGCAAAGTAACTCTAAATCCTGAGGTTGTTTATGATGATGAGTGTTATTAAAAAATAAATAAATTGCCCCTTAATCCACCTATATAGCCAACCTGGGGACCTGTGCCGAACGAGGGCTCTATTCAATCCCTAGCGGTAACATGGAGACGGTAAGCAGGATAATGTGCACTTGCAGCTTTTACCTTACTTTCTCCATGTTAACGTCTTATTCCGGGGTAGGTGCTAAGTTAGCACTCCTGACGAGCCATTCCTGGCGAAACGCGCGTCGGGTGCAGTCAGGGACCCTCCGCTCAATAATTTTTCATTCCAGACTTCGTGACCTCATTAACCCTTAGTGGGTTTCTATATAATCTCTTGGTCAATTTTTGCGATATTATCTGGTCTGTTCAAGCTGATTACGTTGTTTAAGGGTACCTCCTGCCGTTTTTTGCCAATTGTGAGTTTGTGTTGCATATTATTATTCTTAACTATCTAATGGCAGCTACCATCAATTGAGGCGATCCTTGAAGATCACCTATTGAATGTAGTTTTTACTCTTGCCTACTGCTGCATTAAAATACCACAAATTGTCGATTGTTTTTTATAATTGTTTTTTAATATGGTTTTGTTCTTGAGCACTGGTTATTTATGTTCACAAGGTTGTCACATATAATTTAAAATTTTTGCAATTAAAGTGAAATTTTATTGGTCTCCGAGACACCAGTATTCTGTTGGTTCCATTGGAATAATTGTATTCAATCAACTATTTAGGGGGAAACCCTCAGGTCTCTCTTGATCTTCCTAATTTCAAATATAAACTTTCCTGGTTTTATATGGTTACATCCTACCTTTATGGTAGTGATATTATAAGTTAGTACCCTGCCCAGGAACGCAGCACTAAGCTCCCTGATACCCGCAGAAGCACTTACCGCGCCGTCGCGATTATCAGCTCGTGGAGTCTATAGGACACCAAGGAGCCTTGCGCTTCCAGGCCGCAAGATCGTACAGTGCCGCGGTGCCTTGTGTATGATGCCCGAGGTGCTAACACTTTTAATAACAAGCCGGGGAATGTCTCTACCAGGCTTTTCCCCAAATGATCATGCTCAGAACTGTAGTAACTCCATTCGGCCACTAGATGGCCTGTTAAATAGGTTATTCCAGAAAGGAATACCTTGGGAATAAATATTTCTTACTGTATAATGAATTAAAAAATGATTTTCCAAAACCACACTGACTCCAACCGTGAAGAATGGGCAAATAGCTTACTCTTCATTGTCTAGCTGTAAATTAACGCTAGAGAAACATGCCACAATGTATGAACCAGCTTGGTTGGGATAACAGCTGGAGTCATTAGCGTAACATCTCGGTTGGAATCAGGCTCCTGTTTACCTGGTATTATTAGAGGAATTGTAACAATTGTATTCATCATTGTGTTTCAAAATAACAAGTAGGGGGAAGGGAATGCAAATATTTAATATCAATAACTCTTTTTATACCAAGAGATTTGCAATGATTATCAGATAATAATGATATAAATTGTTTTGTGCCATTTTATTACTAATAATATATGAGGAATACGCAAATTTGGAAAATTGTCTGATTTGGCTTTTTTACCTTCCACCTTTTTATTGCTGACCTTGTCTTGAGACATAGAGGTGTTTTCACTCCATGCCAAGGATCATACTGTATTTTTTATACTGAAGATAAAGTATGACTTTGACCTTGTTATCCTTTCAGAATAGGGTACATTGAAGCTAAAATCAACCAACTACTTTAAACACAATCTTAAATAGTACTGTGTAGTTTGCTCAGCATTCCATCATTCTGTCTGGTATGCCTTTATGATTTGTTGGCTAGTTATATTATACTTGACAGCTAAATCCTTGAAATCAACTTCTATACAATGTGACATTTGTTATTGAAGTCATCTCATTCAATAAACTTCCTACAACTTTCTCTGCCAAGCAACAGAGACAGAAAATTCCCCACATGGCCTAAATAAGTTTTTTTAAAAGTGTCCGGTGATGGAGAAACAGAAAGACTTTGACAAAGATATTCTCTTTCTCAAGCTGACATATATACTCATTTGTCTGAAAAATGCCATAAAGAATCAAACCATTCTGGCGTCACTACGAAATATGTGGAAAAACTCAAAATGTGTGAAACTATGGTGAGATGGAGCAATTTTATTATAAGGGACATTTCCACATATATAATGATATGCAATTTAATCCCTTCACTGCTATGTTTTTTAAATATATATATTTTTTAAAATAAAGTTTTTATTGGAAAATATCAAGTAACAAAGGCTTAACATTTTAATCACAATAATTTTCCAGTGTTTTTTTTTTAACAGAAATAAAAAAAATCATTATTTTTATTAACCCCTTAAGGACCGAGGACGTACCATGTACGTCATTGCAGCGGGTCTCTCTTAGACCCGCTGACGTACATGGTACGTCCTGCCGTTTTTTGAGCGCTGGAAGCGATCGGATCGCTTCCAGCACCTCAAACGCCATTGCAGGCTGCCTGGGAGTCCAGGCAGCCGTGCAATGGCGTTTAGAAGTGCCGGGGCACCATGTGATCGCTCCCCGGGAGCGATCAACATCCGGTTTCACCGGAGAGGTGCCCGGCACTTCTAGAGAGCGCTGGAAGCGATCGGTATCGCTTCCAGCTGCTCTGAGTATATTACAAGGATGCCTCGACATCGAGGCATCCTTGCAATATGCTTACCTGCCGCCGGTCCGTCCGTGATCGCTCCCCCGAGCGATCACTTCCGGTAGCGGCAGGAAGTACTGAGTGCCACGAGGTATCGTGGCACTCAGTACAAAAACGATCACATCAGTGATCAGGTGCTCTGCTGGGTGCCTCGAGGGATCAAGGCACCCAGCAGAGTAAAAAAAAGTGTAAAAAAAAGTGAAAAAAAAAGTAAAATAAACTGACGGGTAGGGTTAGGGTTAGGGTTAGGGGTAGGGGTAGGGTTAGGGGTAGGGGTAGGGGTAGGGCTAGGGTTAGGGTTCTAAGGGCAGGGTCATCTTGGGGCTGAGTGGGATGTTCCTAGCCTGCCTCATCAGAGAGGCAGGCTAGCAACATCCAATCAGAAGTTAGAAAAAATCAAAATAAAATTTCTAATTTGTCAGGTCAGGTCAATATTTTGTAAATATTGGCTCTGACCTCTGTGATTCTCCCTCCCTCTCCTCACTTGTGTTTTGGTGAGCGAGAGAGAGAGATCAGATTTGACAGGTTAGAGATTTTAGTGAGATTAGAAAAATTGAGGCAGATTTAGAGAGATTTTAGGGAGATTTAGAAGAATTGAGGCAGGTTTAGAGGGATTTAGAGAGATTTAGGTGTTTATTTGTATTTTCTTGTGAAACCCAACGGTTCTTCTAAGAACCAACAATCCGCTTATATATATATAATAATTATAAAATTTTATAATCTATTATATATAATGTCTGAGAGGGTGTACAGCGCCGAGGAGGCATATGCCATCCTGGCGTCAGAATCTGAGGCATCTGCGTCAGACTCAGACCCTCATTCGACCCCGCTAACTGCTCAGAGACGTCGCTAGATACATTATCTACGCTGGCTGATGTATCTAGTGATGTTTCTGATGCAGATCCTGGGTCACCACCTGCCAGCAGGAGACGCACAGCTCCAGCTGAGGAGTGGGTAGTGCCTCATCGCCAGAGGCCAGATATCCCTCCTTTCACGGCAAATCCTGGCATCAATATTGATGTTGCAGGATTTACCGCCACACAGTTTTTGCAGGTGTTTATGGGGGATGATTTGTTGGGCCACATCGTGGCCCAATCAAATCTGTATGCCCATCAGCATTGTGCTGCGAAGCCAGACTCCTACTTGGCAAGGCAGCAATGGACCCCGCTAGATGTGCCAGAATTTCTGAAATTCTGGGCACTTACTATGCTGAGGGCATCATAAAGAAGCCCTCAATTCGCTCCTACTGGAGCAGTAGCCCCATCTGCTCTACCCCCATTTACCCCCAATCAATGTCACGTAGAAGGTATGAAAACATTTTGCGTTTCATGCACTTCAGTGACAACAGCCTGTGCCCCCCCTAGAGAGCATCCCCAGTTTGACAGGCACCAGACTTTTACATTTTATTCGTACATTTTTATGTTCTACAATTGGTGCTGTATTTTGCCAAAATCTTTGCACACCTATGCATGGGGGGCATGGGTGTACTCAGGAGATCTTGCAGAAAACAACCTGGAGAGTTTTCATGCAGTAACAAACAACAGTGTCTCCTAAATCACAGTCCAAAACTACTGTGGGCGTAAAAATCTGAAAATTGAAAAATTACACCACACACCTTCTCAAATGTTTTGGGCTAAAACCGTTGCATCCATGGCATCAAAGCACTCCATATGCAATACCTTGGGGTGTCAACATAACAAATATAAACAATTTTCTGGCAATAATTCAAACCGGGGTATGCGGTAGACCCAAAACCAAAGATAGGCCTAGTTGAAGAAATAATCTCAATTTCAACTCCAATGACAAAGTCATAAAAATTGTATTTGAACCTTCCCAAAATCCTGGCAAACCTATGCATGGGGGGCATGGGTGTACTCAGGAGATCGTGCAGAAAACAACCTGGAGAGTTTTCATGCAGTAACAAACAACAGTGTCTCCTAAATCACAGTCCAAAACTGATGTGGGTGTGAAAATGAAAAATGACCACCAAACTGTATCCAATTTGTTTGGAGCAAACGGATGCATCCATAGCATAAAAACACTCCATTTACAATACTTTGGGGTGTTAGCTTACCAAATATATGCACGTTCATAAAACTGGGGTATGTAAAAAGGCCCCTAAAAAGAAGATAAGCAAAGAAGATACTGTATGTCAAATTAGAAAATTGACAAGCACATGTCAAAGAGTGGCGTAGCACCCCAAAAACAACAGAACAAATCTATATATGGGTGGTATCAATTTACTCAGAAGATGTTGCTGAACATATTTTGGGGTGTTTTTTGGCAGTAACCCATAACTGGATTTGACAATTCATGCCTAAAGTACAATGTGTGTGAAAAAATAACACAAAAAGTGACTACCTGAAAGTTTGACATAGAGCTAGTGCATGGAAAGTGTTAAAATACAACTCTTTGAAGCACCCTAGGGTGTGCCCTTTCTAAAAATATATGGTTTGATGGGGGTAAATTACTTTGGCCGGCTTCAAAAATGTCCCAAATAGGACATGGGTGCATGATGACGAAATGTGAAAATTCCAAGTTGGAAAACTGAAATGCGCACCCCCAAATAAGGCCTATTAGCCCCCAAATGACCCGACATACCTATACATGGGTGGTATCAATTTACTCAGAAGATGTTGCTGAACATATTTTGGGGTGTTTTTTGGCAGTAACCCATAACTGGATTTGACAATTCATGCCTAAAGTACAATGTGTGTGAAAAAATAACACAAAAAGTGACTACCTGAAAGTTTGACATAGAGCTAGTGCATGGAAAGTGTTAAAATACAACTCTTTGAAGCACCCCAGGGTGTGCCCTTTCTAAAAATATATGGTTTGATGGGGGTAAATTACTTTGGCCGGCTTCAAAAATGTCCCAAATAGGACATGGGTGCATGATGACGAAATGTGAAAATTCCAAGTTGGAAAACTGAAATGCGCACCCCCCAAATAAGGCCTTTTAGCCCCCAAATGACCCGACATACCTATACTTGGGTGGTATCAATTTACTCAGAAGATGTTGCTGAACATATTTTGGGGTGCTTTTTGGCAGTAAACCTTAAAGTTCACAGTACATGTATTCTTAAATTGCGTTCAAAAAAAAAAATCACCAAATTTGTTTTTTTTCTCAAACTTTGGCATAGATTTGTGGTAAAATGGTTTGCATGGAAAGAGTCAAAATACCCCAAGTTTAATACCTTGATTTGTGTACTTTAAAAAAATATGTATATGTGGAGGGTTATTCAGGAATTAGTGACAGATATCAGTGTTACAATGTCACTATCACTAGTTTTGAAAATAAACTCTTTGGAAATGGCAAAGTGCTACTTGCACTTATTGTTGCATAAAATAAGGAAAAAAGCGAGGAATATGTAAACATTGGGTATTGCTAAACTCAGTACTAAATTTAGAAACTACTAAAGAATTAATTTTTTTTGACGGTTGTTGATACATAAGAAATTTTGGGGGTCAAAGTTCGAAAAAGTGGTGTTTTTTCAATTTTTGTGTCATATTTCACAATATTTTTTATAGTAAATTATATGAAATGATGAAAAAAATGGTATCTTTATAAAGTCCATTTAGTGACGAGAAAAACAGTGTAAAATATGTGTGGGTTACATAAACGAGTAAGAGGAAAATTTGACGTAAACACTAAGAGCGCAGAAACGTAAAAACAGCAGCGGTCACGAACGGACGGATTCGTGTAAAACCGCCCGGTCACTAAGGGGTTAATTTTACAGCAAGAAATATTTGGGAATATTCTCAAAGTATTCCTTACTGTAATAACCTGTTTTGCAAGCACATGTTGCCATCTGCTGCCGGAAAGGAGTTACTGCAGTTCAGGGCTCCGTGCAGGATCAGCTGGGGAAAAGGCAGAGACATTCTCCAGCTGGTTTTAAAAACTTTTAGCACCCCTTGGCTTCATGCCCACATTGCTAAAACTTTGATGGCATCTTCTGGAGCTCAGATGTAAATGAAAAATCATTTACAAAAAGATTCTGGACTGCTAAATCTGCTACCGCTAAGCAGGGCTGGACTGGGACAAAAAAATCAGCCCTGGACTTCATCCAGACTGGCCCACTTTAATTATGCAAACACGCACAAAAATAGTATATAAACCAACTGGATCGCTCAACCAACCGCTCTACAGATAACGGAGTTGCTGCAGTGCGATTGGGTAAAGCAATGCAACGGCACTGAGGTTGAGTGCGCACAATGTCTTAGGCCCCATTCACACTGAGCGATTTATCGCACGGTTTTTGCCGTGATATTGCGCAGATTTCCGATATCGCTCTATGTAGCTTCTCTAATGCATTTCAATGGAGCTGTTCACATCTCACAGCTCAATGTTGCCTGTAGCTCGCCGCTGTAGCTTGTCGCTGGTACATGATCCTTTTTTCAGCATATTTCACGCGATTTGCCATGATAGACATCAATGGTGTCACGAAATATCACCGTTATGCGCAATATTGCGTGACACCATTGATGTCTATGGCGGCAAATTGATATTAACGCTCAAATTCGCGTGATAGAGGTGTAATTTATTTTCAAACAGGAAACCGGAACAGGAATGATGTCATCTCTAGCCTCCTTTTCATAGTGACAGCCCAATGTAGCTGCGAACAAGTCCCTGTGCAAAGTTGCGCGATATCACATGGAAAAGTGCAATATCGCTCAATGTCATGCACATGAAAATCATGTGGAAACATGCGCGATTTTCATGTCACTCAGTGTGAACGGGGCCTTTTGGTGAGGCGGATGCGCAGTGGGTCTCACTGGCACGACGGCCCCAATATGAGACTGTGGCAGACTGCATCTGTTTTACAGATGTGAGGAAGTTCTCACCTCATCCATTAAGGGCAATGCGAGCCGCGCGGTGAACCAGCATTCACACTAGCCCACTGAGCCATCGGCCCATCGGGAATCTTCCTGTAGTCCCTATGGCCAGTACATGCCTGCCGCTGAGCATGTGTACACAATTACAGAAGTGAAGGGGTTAACTACACTTGAGTTACTGATAAGATGAGTCTTAAGGAATGAAAAGCACTATGTGAATGCATTGTATGAAACGTGATTAGCCATCACATATCTAACCAGAGGTGGCCCGTTAGTTTGTGAAGTCGTAGGCAAGGCTCAAATTTGAGGTGTTTCTTATAAGATAGAAAAAAGCAGAAATTACCTCAATAAATTTGAACGATGGATCCTCATACTGTTTGTAGAAGGGAATCTGTGGATGTAGGTGTGTGTGTATTTTTGTGGAATGTCACCATCAGGGTTATTCAGAGAGCACTGAAGTGCAACTTTTAAAACACGTTTGTAAAAAAACTACCGCACGAAAATGCCTGGGAATAATATATACGGTCCTATGAATAATAATAAAATGGTCTGTTACAGGGAAAATAAAAACATCATTTTAAAAAATCATTAAAAAAAAATTGGTTGAAAAAATCCCCCCCAAAAAAAAGTAATAATCAACTGTTGACTAAGTATTTAATAAAACCTGGGACAGTGCTGTTCGGTGTTCTCTGAAGAGACTAACTATTACTTCTCTATGGGGAGCTCACTGCTGCCGAAGATCATCGTATTTTGATGGCAATTCGCCTATATTTGTAGAACCGCAAGGTTTTTGAATCGCCACAAAATTGCACTGTATGGGGAAACTCGCTGTTCGGTGCAATGTTGTGGCTAATTCGGCTCTCATTGAATAACCCAGTATGTGTCTCAATAGTGTTTGCATTGACATACAACATAAAACCCATAGTGAGAGGCCCCCTGGCTGTGTGTGGCCTTAGGCAGTTGCCTATTGTGCCTAATTACTGAATATGTATATAACTATGAAGCCATGTTTCGTTACTGAAAAAGGGTTATTCCTGTTGCTTGACCAAAGTTTCCCATAGTGCAAACAATATAAAAATCAAAATCCCTATTGTGACAACTAACTTGCAAACTGCAGGGATGCAGAGAAGGAAAATGCAACAACAACAAGAGACATAATTACCGTAAACATTCAGGAAAACCACTGAACGACACTCAAAAACGATACCATTGTTATTATTCCGTAGATGGATGAAACTGTGGCTATTGTCCAATGTCCAATCACAGTTCTTTTTCATTATTGTTTGATATTAAAGTGCTGATCGTGATTGTACTCCTATTGTAGCAATGGTGAACAGCTTCAATCATAGTAGTGATAGAAATCAGCATATCACAATCATACAGGGTAATTTAAAGAGAATCAAAAAGTCACCGCACGTTCAGTGACTTTTCGTTCTTTTCAATTCGGTTCGTTTTGCCGATCCCATTTCGGTGACCCTGCGGTGTATTCAGCAAGCACCAGAGGGTCCCCGAATTGCAGGGAATGGCCACCACAAATCCAACGAAAACTATCCGCAAAACCCGGCGAATGCACGCCAAAAACCCGCGAAAACATCTGGATTAACCTGCCGAAAACCACGGAAAAAACCCGAGCAGGAGCCGGTCACACACAGCACAGCCTCCGGAAAAAGCCGACACCTCAGACAGAGTGAAGTGAATAAATTAGAAAAACAGTTTGCTTGAATGTTTGAAAAGTGAAACACTGTTTGCAAAGAAACTACTGAGCGAAAATGTCTGAAATTTACATATGATCCAATGAATGATAATAAAGAGGGCTGTAACAGAAAAAATAAGTAAAGTTAAAAAAAAAAAATCGGACTTTTTAAAAAAAAAAATATCCTAAATAATCTATATGTAAAGAGACTCTTTACTGCAAAATTTTATAATGAACGGTTTATTATATATTAAATTTAAAACGGGAATATTTTTAACATTGAAACATATGGGATTCGCCTGAATAAACCTGCCGAATTAAACCACCGAATGGCAGAGCATTTCGGGAACCTTTCACTGCTGGTTTGAGTTTTCTGAATAGCCAAAGCAGTGCTTTTTCATGGGGATTCCACTGCCCTCGAACAGGCACCGTATGTGCAGGCAATTCGTCAGGATTTGGCGAATCGCCTGATCTCTGGATAGCCGAATGGCCAAGAAAGGTAGCCGAAAGCTGATTTTCAGCGTTTGGTTACCTTTCTCCAGCCATTCGGATATCTTTGAATAACCCTGACAGTATTTATCAATATTACAATCTGCCAATTTACCTTTATTGATCTGTTTTATCCAATGAAAGGGATGCTTCATGCATTAAGAGGTCTCCACTCAACAACTCAAAACAAAATGCTTAATGTAATTTCCAAAAAAACTTTTTAGTAAATTATCTGTTAAATTAAAAAAAAATTAACCAAATTTAGGAATAAGAAACTAATGCACCATTATAAAAAATGAGAAGCTTTATTGTGACAGCTGTAACTCTTCTTTCTTCCAAATGGTGAGAGGAATATTAATCTTTTATTCTTTTAATTTTATCAGGATTTCGTCTTAAATAATTTTTATTATTGAAAAGCTTTAACTTATTAAAAAAGGAAATTGTGATAGTGTTAAACAAGTAAAAGTTTAAACTGTCTTTACTTTTTAAAACTTTGCATTCTACAGATAATATGAAGCACATACCTTTTTGCCTTGTTTACATTTTTTTATAGAGGACTAGGGCCCTATCTCAGTCAGGCCCTTAAAGGAACACTCTACTCACCATGACCACTTTATGTTTTTGCAGTGGCCTGGATGAGTACAGCCCCCCTTCTCCAGCAATCTGGGTTAAAACCCTGGAGGAAGTGGAGGAGTTTCCTCCACCCGACACAGCGTCTCCAGTAGCCGGGGTATTTTAATTTCCCAGCGGTCGGTTGCTAGATCTGGTACTAGTGACATTGGCAACCAGAGAGCATGATGACTTCACTATCTCTGAGATCAATCATACCAGCGAGTGGTCTCATAGCGACAATGACCAATTATTTAAGAGCAAATAAGGGCACTGTACCTTTTATTGGAGTATTTATTTAACTCTTTTATTGTGGACGACTTGTGGGGGACATCCTTCTGTTTCACCGCAGTGTGCAGAGGACATCCTCCACATTTCGTACGGTCAGCCTGGCCTCCCTAGACTTACCTCTCTGCCTGGGCTCCCAAGGTGGTCTGACATCCTTGAAGTCCGACACCACTTTTATATCCCTCCCGGCACGATGATGTCCCTTTCCGGCACCCCCCTGGCAGAGTCAGGAGAGTGACCGAAAGGGAGGAGGGCGGGTCCCTTGGTCTTATACAAAGTGTCATACTTTAGAATACTTTGGAGATATCTTATTCTAAAGACTGCTGTGGGTGTGATCATGACAGGGCAGCTTGTATAAATTAGCACATTTAATGGGAAGAAAGGCGATATATATTATCATATCGGGAAGTATGAGAGACACTGACAGAAAGTGGTGATTGTACATTTTTTAACTTATCTCTCTTTTCACAAGTGCAACTTTTGTAACACACTACTTTTGTACCTACTACCAGGGGTCAAGATCTAAAACAGTAAGTGTGGGAACTCCTCAAGATATTTGTCCCCCGTCAACAATAGTCATCATCATGCACTTGACGCAAACAGACAATTATATCTGATATATATATATATATATATATATATATTTGTGACAGAGCGCATGGGTGGTGTAACTGGATGTCTGTGAGAGTAATTGAGGGAAGGCATTTAGGACCCAGAATACTGCATGGCCTCTATCCTCTCACATACTTTTTGCCAATTAATCAACTAAGCAACAGGTAAATTCCCAGGCTGCTGACTCCTGGACAGAAGTGTGTTTAAATAGACTGCTTAGAGCAGGGTGGGGAGCAGCAACACTTCTAAAAAAAATGCTGTGTTTTTCTTTTGTTTATTAGATTATGTTACCTGGATAGTAAGGATCGCTTTATGTTTAGTAAGTGCTCTAATTGAGCTAGGATTTGGTTTGTAGTTTTTGTCTAATCACCTGCAATAGTGATTCAAAGCCAAGTGTGTCGTATGTTCATTCTGGAATAAATAGACCTCTCAGTTTGCACAACTTCAAGTCTGCAGCTGTTTATACCCTAGAGGACCGTGTTTGGCTGGAACGAAGTATCCCGAGTGGCGGCTGTATCACATATATATCAATATGGATTTTAGTAATAATCCTGGTAATCCTATAGTTATTGTGCCAGGGAAAGACATATTTTAACACCCGAATATAAGATTTGTAGTGTGTGGAACAAACGGGAACTCAGTTCCATCTGCAAAAATAATGGAGGAACTGTGTTCCCTCACATTCTCCCTTGACTTGACCATTGCTTGCTTTCGTAACACGTGTAACATCACCAACTAATTTGTTTTCATGATATATAGATCAAGTGAGATTATTCCTAGGTGAGCGGTGTGATACTCTACAAGAAATACTTATAAATAATGAATATATAACCAAAGTATTTACCACGACTCACCTAATAGCATATTAATGTGAAAAAGGTAAATACTTTGACAATATCCGGAGTTTAAAGCTAGAATCTATCTACATATCAATTCGTATCTTCCATACAGAACACGTGAAAGAGATAAAACATGATTATAATCAATATCCGAACCCTGACTGCAGGAGACTGAAGTGGATTTTCTGCAGACATAAAAGTCCCATCAAGGTCTCATTTGTAGAAGTTGAATTTTTTTGTAATCAGAGTTATATGCACTGACATAGGGAGCTTTTCAGAGATATTTGGCTGATGCCCAAATGCTTCAAACGGAAAACTGAGCGAAAGAAGCTGAGCTGCATTTTAATTTTCCCCTTAAAAAAAGGACATTGCGTATAGTATTCAATATTAACCGTCTAGCCGCCTTTGCGTTCTATGCACGGTTTCCAAAGTTTAAAGAAGTAAATAAAGAATGAAATAAAATAAAATAAATAAACATTAAAAAAATATATATTTTTTTCGATGGTTTACTTCCATGATTTTGGATTTAGTTTTTTTTCAACAAAAATTGCAAATGACCAATTTAAAAATTCTGCATATTGAGATATTTCTTTGAGATTTGTGGAAAACATAAATCTGGTGCATTTTGTTTTATAATTTATTTAAATCATTAATTTATTTCTTTAATATTGCATTTAAAGCATTCTACTGGCCAAAGAGTTCTGTTGCTCCGGGGTGTACTGTACACTTATTTCTTCCTTTGACTTTTTGTTTCAAGAGCAAACAAAAAAGTTTACATCTTGATATTTGCGGTCATAGCTCTCAGGGTTTAATTCAGAATGTAAGGAAAAAGAAGAAACGTGATCGCAATGCTGGAAAAAAAACCATTAGATCGCCTTCAAAGTGAATATAAATATTTCTGTCCTCCTTGTATTGTATTCACTGTTAAAAAAAGTAAAGAAAATCTAAACATTCTCATTACCAAAAACATGCATAAACATTTCTGCAATGAAATACAATGCAAAATGAAACTTTGCATATGAAGTCCTATTTGCCGACTTTTTAAATTAAAGTTTAGTTATCTCCCTGGAGAGATGACCAAATCTTTATGATATCTCACTATTGTACCAGGTACGACTGATGAAAAAGGTCGCTTAGCAACCAAGGATGTCCCAGGTACGTCCTTTAGTAAATAGAGCCCTGGAAGCGATCGGTATCGCTTCCAGACGCTCTTTTGCTATTGCCTCGACATCGAGCAACCCGCAATAGTAATTTTACCTGCCGGACCGCTTTGTGATCGCTCCCCGGGAGGGGTCGAGGCACTCACCTGAAAGCCTGCTGAGTGCTTCGAGTGGTCAAGACACTCAGCCAAATAATGATAAAAAAATAAAGTAAAAAATAAATTTTAATTAAATTTAAAAAGCCCCCCCCTGTTCCCTAATCCCTAATATATTTTGAAAAAAATGCTTTGAAAATAGTCAAGTGTTAATTGGACTTATTGTCAAATAAGTTGCAAAAAAAAAAATGTAAACATTGGGTATTTATAAACTCAGGACAAATTCTAGAAACTATTTCGCCGGGGTCTTTTTTGGCGGTTGTAGATGCGGAAGAGGTTTTTGGGGTCAAAATACAAAAAAGTGTTTTTTTTTCCAATTTTTTTTAATCGTATTTCATTTTTTTTTATAGTAAATTATGCGATATGTTGAAAATAATGGTATCTTTAGAAAGTCCATTTAATGGCGAGATAGCATTATATAATATGTGTAGGTGCAGTAAATGAGTAAAAGGAGAATTAGAGCTAAAACGCAAACAGCGCAGATATATATAAAACAACAGTGTGCACTTTCGGACAGACAATGGTAAAACCGTCCATAAACGAAGAGGGTATTATTGTAAAGAAGCTACAAGGAGCATCCTCCACCCTCACTGTAACAAAAAGTTCAACGTCCTTTACTGCAGCATTACAGCAGCCAGGGAGAGGGCAGAATACTAGGAGAGCTCTGGGGTTACTCACTGCTGTACATGGATACGATTCAGTGGGTTAAAATGAGTGAGAATCCCTGTACAGTACAGATACAATGTGTTGCTGTAATTGCCATACGCAGGCATTAAGCAGCACATACAGATACAAGGTGTTGCTGTAGTACACAGGCATTATGCAGCACATACATATATTGCATTGCTAATAATCTCATTATGATCACTACAAATCCCCATAAGCCGGAGATCTCACCATGTTATTATCTGTCTGCAGCACATATACTGCATCTGACAGAAAGTCCATTTCTGCCTGTATGAGAATACTACAGACCACATTGGATATTGTGTATATATGGTGCACCATTTCCAGTTCAGAACCTTTCATCCCAGCAACATTTCTAATAAGGATAAACAAATGCATGAAAAATTAAAGACGTTCAAATTCTATTTATTTTTCTCCCTAACTATCTCATAAAAACAACCTTTATGCACATTGCTATTTTAACCTACATTTAAGTGTTTTTTATGCCTCCTATAAGTCAGTTAAACATAATGATTAAATTCACAAAAAGTGATTGCTATGGAAAGGGTTGAAAATATTTTAGAATTAGATATGTTTTGCTGATTCTTATACAGGTCTATTCAAAAAAAGGTGAAACTCAGGAGAATGACTGGAGAAGTGAAAATTCTAGGTCAAAATAGCCAAACCAGAAAAATTCTCCCATTTATCTCACTTTCCAAATCGGCTATTTAATCTAGATTGTTCTCTTCTCCTGCCAATTCTCCTGAGTTTCACCTTTCTTTGACTAGACCTGATAGTGTAACGCTGTTTCCTCTTGCTCAGTCTGTTAAGTTTTGTAAAATTATTTACATACTTGAAAACGAGAGAAATCTCAATGTATCCTTCCGGATAAAAATACTTTATAAATAAATAAATTTATAATAGCGGGCAATTTCGGAAAAGGGTTGAAAAACAGTAGCTAGTAAACCAGGGGAGGGAGTCATCGTGTCCTAATTAACGCTGCCAACACAGTGTAATTGAGGAACATAAGTTGTTGTCTGCATCATCATTACATGATAAAATTACATCACGGCTTCCGCCGAGCGCAATTTGTCATAATCACTCAGTGCTGCAAACTGATTTAGCTTGGTATTCGTGTACGTACAGAACTTTAGAGACGTTCATTTAAATCATAATTGTGGAAATACTCCCATTTAAAGTAAGTTATTCTGCAACTTTTTATTTTTATTATTTTTTTTTGTTTCTAATGCATTATTTATGGCTTATCTTTTATCTGGCTGGAACATTGGCAGAAAATTGGAACACATCTACTGCAAACTTTGAGGAAAATAGAAGTGCTTTTCAGCGTTTTTATGCATATACAGCAATTCGCCTTTGGAGCACAATGGGAGATTTTCGAGGTAATGATAAATTGTAACCGCATCCGGTAGTAGAGGAGAATGATTCAGTGAGGAAAGATTAAACCGGGGTCATCAGTTTTTTTGAGCCTAGTGCTTTGTATGAAGGTTTGGGAACATTTGAAGAAGAGGTGCAAACTTTGCACTATATGTTACATTGGTTTATGGGGGGGAGGATGAGCATTTTCTCTGAACTGCTACTTTGGATACAACGCCAAATTATGTTTTGGGGAAATGTATCAGATGGAAGAGAAAAGAATATCACCTGCATAATGTATAAATCAATAGGTGCACTATACAAAATTCCCAGTGGTAGCTGTGCATGCAAGGCTGGATTTACCCATTCTGCAGCCCCACAGCCAACTTCCTCAATGTGCCCCATTCCCACAGGGTTAGGATTAGTAATTAGGGTTAAGGCTAGGGTTAAGCTACTACTTGTGCTTGTTTTAAGGTTAGGGTTGACCCAAAACCTAACATTCTCTTCCATTTTTGCTTCATTTTTAGGCAACAGATTCTGCTCCTTCATTTGCTCGCTGCACTTGAGTCAAATGAAGGGACAAAATCTGTTGCAGAAAAATGAAGCAGAAATAGAGAAGAATGTAAGGATTAGAGTTTAAATCTAACCTTAAAAATGGCTCTAGCACATGCACAAATAGTAATCTAAAGCTAATCCTAATCCTAGTGTCTACACTTAACCTTAACCCTAATTTCTAACCCTAACCCTAATTTCTAACCCTTGTTATAGAAAATGACACTTCATTTCAGGTCAGGAGCATCCAATTTTTTATAGGATACATAACAACGTTCACCTGCCACCCAAGACCAAGGAAGTAGAGGGGATGCATTGGCAGATCACCTGTTTTCTTCATAGGTATGTGCGTAGTTTGTAGCAATATAAACAAAAATAAAAAGTAATACAAAAAAAAGGTTTCCACCAAAAGCTGTAGTAAAATAGACCTTAGCACACACAAAACCACTTTATGTAATACTAAAGAAGCAAATAAGATGGGATTTGTGCTTATGATAGTGTGTGATAAAAACCAGGTGTAAAAATTATAAGAACAACAATACTTGTATTTGAAAAATGGTTGTAGGTAGACCAGGATACACTTGTAGAGCAACCACATAAAAATAAACAAACAACTGATATATATGAAAACATATGCCCCCAGATGTTTGGCATTTCTTCTACCATAATGCACAGCCTCTAATTAAGCTGACTTAGAATGATAGGAAATGTAATACAAAAAATAATGGAAGTTCACTTGGGAACAGGGTCCCCTTGAATCGGGTCATCATCTATCAACCCTTTGTACACCGATCTTGTAAAGACCTGCGGAATTTGTGGTGCTATATAAAGGATAATAATATCAGAAGCACACTTTCAAATGTATGCATAATTTGAAAGGAATATGTCGCCATCTGCTGGCCACATAGCACTGCTACATCTCCATAATACAGTATGGGATCCGTTTTTTTTTCTTCTTCTAAGAAAAAACCCCAAAAAATTATTCCAAGCTGTTTAATCTGTTTTGACACCTTGGATATCATGTCTGAAGTGCTAAAACCTTAGGGGTACATACGGAGCCCCAATATAAATGAATTATGTTCACAAAAAATTGAATTCCTTTGCATCGTTCCAGAAGTAGCCCATATCATTGACGTTACTGGATATTGGGGCAAAGGCAGAGCAAGTATTGCTGATCTTGGTAGTGAATTGGTTAAAAATCAGGAAAATGCCCCTGTAATTTGGCTGGTTATCACTGTTCAGTACACTTAGGCCCCTATTACACGCTTCGCGCAGCGCATTTGTGTGCGCGCAAATGCGCGTTTGCGCGAGGACAAAACCATTTGCGCGGAACGTCGTAGTACGACGTTTGCGCAAACGATGCTCGTTATCGTCTACCGCAATTGACCCTGCGCGAACCCAGTGCAACCGCAAGTTTGTGCGCGCATCCTATACTTAACATTGTGAGCGCAAATGCGTTAGTGCGGATGGTATTACAATCTTCGCGCAAAGTCGTAGGAGCGACGTTTGTACGAATTTTCGTAACGTCTTTGAAAACTTGGTGTTAATTGCAAATATGATCGTTGTGGCCGAAACGAAATAACTCAGCAATAAAAAAAAATACAGCACAGTACAGTTACACATTCTACACATACCCAGACATAAAAAATTAATAATTTGTCAAAAAAATTTTTTTGCTGCAGCACATATACGCAGATTGACTTTGACAGGCGCAGCAACCTAACTTTAGAAAATGGTGGTTCTTAATTCTGATTGCCTGAATCCCGTGAAAAAAAGTCTGCCCACCGATTCCTGCACGCAACGGTCATTTCCGCCCTGCTTTGCGTGTTGGATTTGCGCACGTAAAAAGTTGAAGGCTGAAAAACTGCGCTCGGAGCGTACTACCGCGTTAATTTGCGTGCGCTAACGGTTTTTTGCTTGCGCAAAAAAAGCGTGTACTAGGGGCCACACTGTTTACAGGCTTCATATTTAAAGTCACTTTTGATGCTCAAGAAAATTCATGTCTACATTTGTGATACAGACAATTTTAATGTTGGAATCTGTAATAGGAGCTTTTTTATATTTTACTTTTTAAGCTTCTGAAAGGATGAAAGAGAACACTAGGAATGTGAATTATTCCTATTATTGCTTCTGCAAATGAAATTTCTTTGTGAACTTTTACTGTTTTAAGAAAGTAATGAATTGACTGCTTGCAAAACAAATTTCAGGGGTTGCTGATACATGTCAGGTATCTGTGCATTCCTCTGCGGAGGCTGCTAACTCACCAGTCACTTACGAAATAATAAATTTATAAAAATAGCATTCAAAGTGTTACCATTTTAGTTTTAATCACAGCAAAAAGTCAGGACCTATTTCAACATTAAAGCCATGAGTCATGGAGTTAGAAAGCGAATACATGTGTTCATTCTCTCCTGCTGTGAATTTCCACCAGACTAGATTAAACAGGCTGCTATAATTTGCAACTGTATCACAGCTCATGTAAACCATGAAACTGACCCTCTGCTACAAACGAATTCCAGGTGTTTAAAAATAGAAGCAGCACCAATATTCATTTTGACTCAATGAGTGGCAATTAAATCTTATATATAAGGAGATATATATATAAGAAATAGGAAGTTAACGCTGTTTATTTGAGATGTTTTCTCTTTGCATAACTGCAAGGCACGTTAGGGTTTATAATGTCTTGTCACAAAGTATTATTCTCATTTCTTTATTGATATTTGACATTTTCCTTCACCCAAGAGATTTGCCTTGACTTGGCGGGTTGGTTGGTGCTTACAAATGGCCATTGTAAGAGAACCAAAAAATAAATAAAGAATCAGATTTTTTTGTAGGCATTATACCGGGTTTGGCACATATAACACACTCTGTGGAAGTTAAAACAGACTCGAGCAGAATTGTAGGGGGATCAGAAAGGTCTGTATCATAAACAGAGCTGGCTCATGAAAGCTAAATTTGAAGTGAGTTTGTTTGTTTTTAAAATAAAAAATGATTGACAGATATATATGGGGTAGATAGACATAGATTGATGATAGATAGAATAGATGTGGGATAGAGAGATACGATATGAGATAGATAGATATGGGATGGATAGATCGATAAAGATTGATCGGTATTACTGTTGCAATGTAGACACATGGTTACATTTTTCTAATCCTTCAGTTCTTTTATAAATGAAAAATACATAGATTGAATGTTTTGGAAACACCCTGTTCATTACTTTAAATGATTGCTCCTTGCAGGTTCATACAGGGGCAGTGGGGCAGAGAAGGCTGTGCTTCTGTCCCTTATATTAATTAAAGATAATGCATAAAGTGTGGTCAAAACCAGGAAGTCAGCTGAATATTCAGGAATAGGGATGAGTCAAACACCCCCGTGTTCGGTTCGCATTCGAACTCAAACAATTTCAAAAGTTCGAGTTCAAACGCGAAAACGAACCGAACTCAATGCAAGTCAATGGGACTCAAAAGTTCGATTTTTTTTTTTTTTTTTTTTTTTTTTTTTTTTTAGGGTGCCCTTCAAGAGGCCATATATGCAAGATATTTGCCATAAAAGGTGTATGGGGGTCCGGGTAGTGCCCTAGGGGACAGGAAACAAGGACAACAAGTTTTAATAAAAACATTTTTAAAGGAACAGTGAGTTTTCCATGAAATAAGGGTTAAAAATAAAAACAAAAAATTCCTTCAAATATCGTGCCTAGGAGGTCCCCATAACCTGCCCGTGAAGTGGCGGATTTTTAGGATGTATAGAAACATTTAAAAACAAAAAAATGACGGTAAACCGTTTTCCTTTAATCTATTCATAAACAACTGCTTGGGGCGGCAGTCTGTATGAAAAGAGGAGACATTTTAGGACACGCAGAACAAGTTTAGTGATTTTTTTGGGCTAAATTATGGTGAAACTTATGGAGGCTTTGGATGAAAGTAACAATAGGTGCTTTAAAATTGGGCCTTTAGTGTCGGCAACAGTGCCGTCACACCATAACCCCTCTGTGGTATTGTGGAAGAGTGCAGGGTTGGACCCTGAGAAGACACAGATTACAATTCACAGAAATTTTATGGAAGTATGTGACACCCCCTGATAGCTGACTGTCAGTGACTGAGAAGACACACTTTCCACCACCAATTCCCAGATATCTGCAACAAGTGAGCCCCCCAAATTGCTGCTGTCACTGACTGAGAAGACACACTTTCCACCAATTCCCAGATATCTGCAACAAGTGAGACCCCCCCCCAATAGCTGTCACTGGCAGTGAGAAGACACACTGACAGAACAAGCTCTTCTCACTCCTGCAGAAAAACACGTGCTGGCTGGGCTTTGTGAAGCCTTATATAGTGTGCTGCGAGACTTAGCTCTGTGAGCCCATGATTGGGCAAAATTTGCCCAATCAGGACTCTGAGCCGTGATTGGAATAGTCTTGCACCTGTCTTGCACCTAAACTGTGGTCAGGTGCAGGCTGTAGCCAATTACAAGCTTCAGGCCAGTGGAAAAAGTGCATTGTGGGCGAACATGCGGAAATGTTCGTAGTTCGCAAACATCCGAACTGGCGATGTTCGAATCGAACTCAGAACACATATTGAACCGAACAGCTCATCCCTATTCAGGAACAGCCACTGGATCAAAATAATGAAAACCTGGAACTGAAATTTTAATTGCTGCCGTTTTATACAGACTAATAAAGTGCATCATTTGTGATGTTTTTATAATGTTGATTCAGGTCGACTTGCCCCTACTGTACTTTGGAAATTACGCTGGCACTTGCATTTCCAACCTAAATGAAAATATATTTCCCTCATACTACAATCCAGAATATGTGAGGACTCACATTTTAGTCATTCCATTGTAATTCTTGGCGACTAACATTTTATGCATTTTTTTGCATACATTAAATATAGAAAACTGAACATTGATTTTAAAACTCATAACAAATTATTTATTGAAACCTACAACATTAAAAGAAATTCAACATATATTTTTTAATATTCATATTCTTTTACTAACACTGTCAGATTAATTTTCAAAGGTTAATGTAGACAAAAAAATGAATGTTTATCTTATTTTATTTCTAGTGCAACCACTTCAAAAACAATTCCGATATTTACTGTAACTGGATGATCACTGTCTAACGATATGTTCTGGACTAGCAAGATCAGAGCCTGAGAGTTGATACCTTGTGTCAATGTGAACAATGAGTTGAAAAAGAGACTTTGTTATTTTGATCTGAAAACTGGGACATGTAGTCCCCGGCTCTCCGATTTGACAGGGTTCCGGAAAGTGGATATATTATCCTCTTTGAAGACATGTGCAAACAAAGTAAAGTAAAACATATTTAGAGAGAAACAAAGTGCTTGCACTGAAACTGAAGTAGTCATGGTGCCTTGTGTGTCCCATTAAGCATTGTGTTTCACAATAAAAGAGACATAATAATGTATCAACCCATTAATCTAGCTAGACCTTGTACAGGGAGTTATTCAGAGAGCACGAAAATGTCGCCGACATTTCATGCTCTCTCGTTCCCTGCAGTTCGTGGAATCAAAGTCCCCCCCCATTCATCATTCACCAGGGTCCATGGAGTGCGGAGAAAACCCACCACAAATTCCACTGCAATCCCACCAAACACCTGCCAAGAATCCACTGGAAAAACCACTGTGACCACGCCAGAAAAAGCCGATGAGCTGCCGATTGCAGTGCAGACCAGCCATCGGAAAAGGCGGCAAGCTGACGAATGGGGTAAAAAAAAAACAAAAAAAAAATACACTTGAAAGTGACAAAATAGAAACGCTGTTTGCAAAAAAAACTACTGAATGAAAATGTGTGGAATTTACATATAAGATCCTATTAATAATAATAAAAAAATCTGTTACAGAAAAACAATTGCTGTAAAAATCACGAAAAACGCCTAAAAGATCCTAAAAAAAATCTATAGATAAAGAGACTTTTACTGCAGAATAAAATAAACGGTTTATTATTAGCTATTGCATTAAGTGGGAATATTTTTAACATTTGAAGCCTATGGGATTCACCAGAACAAACCTGTTGAATGAAAACACCGAACAGCAGGGAACTTCGGCAACTTTTCACTACTGTTCGGTGTCTCTGAATAGATTAACCATTGCTTCTCTATGGGGATTTCACTGCCTTCGAACATGCACCGCACTGGCTGGCAGTTCACCAAGATTTGGCGAACTGCCTGCTCTCTGACTAGCCGAATGGCCCCGAAAAGTCACCGTACGTGGACATTCCCTGTTCGGTGACATTTCGGGCCAGATCGACTCTCTCTGAATAACCCTTTAAGTGAAGGTGTGTGGACTCTGATGTGTTGGCATATATGATCTATTATAGTCAAACCAGGAGGCCAAAAGACCAAAAAAAATAATTGAAAAATGCAATTTTAAAATGAAATATAAATAAATGACATTTTTGTTCTTTGGCATATACTTATCATAGATAATAAGAACATTCTAAATCAATCCAGCCATGGAATTCATCAACGTTCTGCATTTTATACTCATGATGATATATAATTTATGAAAATCCGTAAGACGCAAATCGCTATCGAGGTAGCCGTTAATATTCAGTTATAGTTTGGGTGCACACATATTTTTTGGCCAGCATGCTTTACAAGCAAGCGTAAATCCGCTTATATGGCAAGGAGAATGTTCAATAAAAAGGCATTATCAAGTAAGAGACTATAACTTTTACACACAGAGCAACTATAAAACCTTGGAAATAATTCTGAATGGGCAGTTTAAACAAAGATCTTTGAACTACTAAATTATTTAAACTTCGCTGATCCATAAAAAAAAGGGCTTTAGACTGACTGGTCGGTTAGATAATAAATGCATGCTAAACCTAATACCCAGGATGCTTTGTAAGATTTAGGAAAGAATCGTACCAGCTGCCTTTCAAAAGGAAAATCAACTGCCCATCCGGCGTTACCGCAGAATGCAAATTCTGTGAATATAAGTGACAGAAGAGAGTATCAATTATTAAAAATACTGCTTGCGGTCTCTTTAAGAATAGTCCTGACGGGCAGCAGCATGGAAGTGAGTGACGATTAATCAATGAAAGTGAAGTTAAAAGGCAGCGTTGATTGACAAATCACTGGGTGGGTGATTTTAGTGCATGCATTTGCCTTTCCATGGCAAGCTATGGTGGGATATTTGTTACAGAGCAATTCGCAATGGTCCGTCATTCTTTGAATACGTTTTAGTCAAACATTGATGTTTTCTTGACATCCTTAAGAAGCCATTCATCATTATATGCTATTTTAGAGGACATTTGAATACCTTGGCATAATTGGCATCGTTTTCGCCATTTAAATTCACAGCGTAAATGTGAAGTAACGCTGTATGGATTTCGTGTCAACATAAACTGAAAAATACAGAATAAACAAAGAGCTATGAGTGTTTGAGGAACGAGGAGGGGTCTATCCAACACCAAAAAAGTACCTAATAAAGTGGCTTCTGTGTGACGGCTAACCCTGGCAGCCCTGGTATTTGAGAACTACATGTACCACTACAGTCAAAGAGCAACTGCCATGCTCAGCTTAACCCTTTTTGCTGCGGACGACGTGTGGTGGACGTCATGGAATGTCCTTGCTGTATGTGGAGGACGTCCCCACTCGTCTGATTACCAGGGTTTTTCTCCCCATACTTACCTCTCTGCCCGGGGTCCCGTGGTGGTCTGACTTTCTTGAAGTCGGAGCCCGCTTCATACCCCCTCCTGGCGCACTGACATTGTATAATAAAACATGACGTCAAATCACAAGATGAGCACAAAACGATAATAATAATGAGCTCAGCGCACAGAGATAAAATGTCTCAGCAGTGAAGAGGTTAATGATAACATTGGCATAGCAATCAAGACTGCCATTGCTTTCCAGTCAGATGATGGCACGGTACCGGTAGCGATTGATCAATACTGGTCAGGTCAATACTGGTCAGAACTTATTTTGGGTAAAAACAATAGAAGAATCAGGATCCATATAATCAAACCCTATCATGTAGCAAGTTGAGGGTTTAACCCCTTCACTATCAAGCAATTTTCCAAACATCCGCTGTCAGGAAACAGTGGTATTTGGGAAAAGCATTTTTATTATTTATGCAGTAAAGACAATTTGGGAATATTCCCAGTGTATCCCTTACTGTAATAACCTAGTTGGAGGGGAGATGTCACCATCTACAGGCCAAATGGAGTTACTGCAGTTAGTATCCCAGCTCGTGGCACCGTGCATTGGCAGGGAAGATCTGATAAGGACATTCCTGAACAAATTTTAAACAATTTTAGTACCTCGAGCATTATGCCCATAAGGCTAAATCTTCCCTCTGAGAGTCCTGGATCAACGATTTATATATAAATGCATAGAGGGAAGTCCTAAAAATGATAAATGTAAATCACAATAGTGTGAACCTGTAGATCACAAGATACAGAACCAAAAGTTGCAGCTCTACCTTCAGTAATTCCTTTTGGCCAGTGGATGGTGGCATCAACCTGCCAATTAGGTTATTATTTTAATGAATATATTGGGAATATTCCCAAATATTACTTATTATATAACTAATTAAAAATTATTTTACAAAAACCATTGGTTCCTATGGATTTTTGGAAAATCACACGATAGTGAAGGGGTTCTATTCTACTTGCTCAAACACAGATAAGTCTCTGTAATTCATAAAATGAGTAAATCCCAGTGGGTAATGATTTAGCATATTAAATTGAAAGGTTTTTTTTATTGGATAATCATGATTAGGATATTTGATCAGTTCGGGATTTTCCGATTCCTGTCATTTTTCTGACTGAGATGAAAGCATCTCGCATTAACAGAATATATTAAATTAACTTGATAGCCTGTTTTCTGGCAGATTACTTCACTCTGAATTGTTCTCCCTGTGCCAGTTCAATAAACAGTTTAATCTGTAAGTTTATTTTTGAAGCAATTTAAAAATCAATATTATCTATTTATTATTTTAAATATATCAGCATTATATGTCTCATTGATTTTTTTATTTCTTCTAAGGCTTCACCCTGACATCTGACATGCTGGGATATTTAAAAATTTAGATTGTAGAAAGGAAACAAATTAATTCCAGGTCTGATTCCAACATAAGTGAAATCTTTGCAAATGTGTGTGTATTTTTTTTCTATTACTTAAGAAATTATATTTAATAAATATAATTATATTTAATAAAGTTATTTTATAATGTAATGTATTAAATCTATTATAATTAATAAATTATATTTAATATATATATATAATATATATACTGTGTGTGTGTGTGTATATATATATATTAGATTACATTCTTTTTATTATATTAGAAGAGTAGATAGATTATTTAGTCTATTCCAAAACCTTCTATCCATCTACAGGTGAAACTCGAAAAATTAGAATATCGTGCAAAAGTTAATTTATTTCAGTAATGCACCTTAAAGGTGAAACTAATACTTGGTACTCAGTACTTGGTTTGGGCCCCTTTTGCAGCAATTACTGCCTCAATGCGGCAATGTGGCATGGAAGCTATCAGGCTGTGGCACTGCTGAGGTGTTATGGAAGATCAGGATGCTTCAATAGCGGCCTTCAGCTCTTCTGCATTGTTCAGTCTCATGTCTCTCATCTTTCTCTTGGCAATGCCCCATAGATTCTCTGTGGGGTGCAGGTCAGGCGAGTTTGCTGGCCAATCAAGCACCGTAATCCCACGGTCATTGAACCAGGTTTTGGTGCTTTTGGCAGCAAGTCCTGCTGGAAAATGAAGTCAGCATCCCCATAAAGATCGTCTGCGGAAGGAAGCATTAAGTGCTCCAAAATCTCCTGGTAGATAGCTGCGTTGAGCCTGGACTTAATGAAGTACAGTGGACCAACACCAGCAGATAACATGGCTCCCCAAATCAACACAGACTGAGGAAACTTCACACTAGACTTCAAGCATCTTGCAGTATGTGCCTCTCCATTCTTCCTCCATACTCTGGGTCCTTGGTTTCCAAATGAGATGCAAAAGTTGCTCTCATCAGAAAAGAGGAGTTTGGACCACTGAGCAACAGACCAGGTCTGTTTTTCTTTAGCCCGGGTAAGACGCTTCTGACGTTGTTTGTTGTTCAGGAGCGGCTTGACACGAGGAATACGACATTTGAAGCCCATGTCCAGGATCTGTCTGTGTGTGGTGGCTCTTGATGCACTGACTCCAGCCTCAGTCCACTCCTTGTGAAAGTCTGAAAACACATTTGAATGGCCTTTTTCTGACAATCCTCTCCAGGCTGCTGTCATCCCTGCCGCTTCTGCACCTTTTTCTTCCACACTTTTCCCTTCCACATAACTTTCTATTAATGTGCTCTGATACAGCACTTTGGGAACATCCAACTTCTTTTGTAATTACCTTTTTGAGGCTTTCCCTCCTTATGGAGGGGGTCAATGATGGTTTTCTGCACAACTGTCAGGTCAGCAGTCTTTCCCATGATTGTGATTCCTACTGAACCAGACTGAGAGACCATTTAAAGGCTCAGGAACCCTTTGCAGGTGTTATGGCTTAATTAGCCGATTAGAGTGGGACACTTTGAGCCTAAAATATTGCACCTTTTCACAATGTTCTAATTTTCTGAGATTGTGGATTTGGGGTTTTCATGAGCTGTAAGCCATAATCATCACAATTATGAAAAATCACGGCTTGAACTAGCTTGCTTTGCATGTAATGAGTCTCATATATTAGTTTCACCTTTTAAGTTGCATTACTGAAATAAATGAACTTTTGCACCATATTCAAATTTTTCGAGTTTCACTTGTATATCTTTTATCTGTCTATCTTTTTAAACCTCTCCAGTAAGTGTCCTTTGGCAAGACACCTAACGGCACTTGTCTGCACAGGACATACCGTACTTGAAAACAAGAGAAATCTCAATGTGTCCTTAAAGGTAAAATACTTACTCAAATCCAAATAAAAAGGGGGGATTTCCAGAAACCCTCTACCTGGAACCAGAGTTTTTTGTTTTGTTTGTTTTTTAAAAATATTTTTTATTATTTACACAGTAAGAAATATTTTGAGATATTATCAATGTATTCCTTAACGTAATAACTAATTGGCAGATAGATGTCACCATCTGCTGGCTGAAAAAAGTTACTGCAATTCAGGTGTTTGTCCAGGATCAGATGTGGAGTTGTCAGTAAGATACATTCTCAACTGGTTTCTAAAAGTCTTAGCACCTCCGGCATCATGCAGAGGGGGTGTTAAAATTTTACAGGTATGTTTTGGAGCCCAAATGCAAACATATTTCATTAGCAGTAAACAAAATTCATTTGCATTGCGCCTGTGGCACACCGCTTCAACTATACTTGACCAGGAGGTGCCTTGCAGATTACATATAGTTAATCTTGGTAGTGAAGGGATTAAGCAACCGCTGAATCACATAATTGTAGATAGTATTATGAAACAGTAAAACAGATCTTATTGTTATGGTGGGTGTTATTGTTAATCCACAGACATACCTGTATATTATTATGATTTCATGTAAAAATTGGGATAATTTTACTGTGATATAAAACAACATAAAAATCTGTAGCAATAACAAAAACAACAACAATATCAAATAATTACATAAATAACGGAACCATCCTAACTTAACACAGTTAGTTATGGGACAATTTGATGATCTTATTCTTACCAGATCCGTCTGAATCCACCATCCACACCTAATTCTTGATTTGTTAAATATAGAGTATGATCCTGGTGAATGCGTAAAACTAATGTTACTCAAAAAAAATATTTTGCCACACATCCTACACATTAACCCATTGTGAACACATGAGATGGCAGAGTTATGTCTTCATACTGAGTCACTTCTCTCTTTGGTAGGTTATGCAGGAGTGAAGATAATGTAATTCTCCGTGTCAGAAACCATGATGAAAGATATGAAATATATTTGCATTTTGACAGTCTGCTTAAAGATAGAAGAATATGTGGAATATGAGAAATAATCTAAATTGGGACAGTCGTTCAGTTTTTCAATGGACGTTAATCACTTGCGAAATTGGAAGCAGAGCAGGTAAAAATGAACTCAGTGAATTTCATTGCCCAAATGTGTGTCATTTCTAATGGGGAGAGAAAAGAAGTAAGAAATGTTCCTGTGTCCTTCGATTTCTGTAAATTACTGTTGCTTATAATTACAGTAAATATACCTAGCCCTCAAATTATTTAACCCCATTTGTTACCGTGATCTTGTATACATAACCAGAGGTAGCAGACACAGAAGCCCAAGATAAGGTTAATGTAGCGGTGAGTATATGACCCAACACTAAGATAGCTGGGTAAACAAAAAACAAAGATAATTTATGTGAGAGTCGGTCCTTAGATTTCTGAGTAACAGCAAAGTTACAATAACAAACAATATCCAGTAATATTAGCTGAGGTCTGAGACAGGATAGATTTATGTAAACAAGCAAATATTGGTATTACTCAGAGAAACACTACAGTTAAGATGCAGAAGAGGCAAGAAAAAAACCAGGGGCCTGTAACAGATCTCGGCAGCCCAAATGGATGTTTGTTGATGCCGATTCCTTGTCAGACTCCCCGTTTTCCATTCTCATTCTTTCTCCAGCCCTTAGTGTAATGGTAACAGATGAAAGGTTGAGAAGCTATGGATCCTTGTTGTGCCTGGGTGGGATGAACCCAATTGGAAGATGTAAATCAGACGTCTCCAAGACTTATTTAAATAAATAATCGGGAAGGTATATAAATGATTAAAAAATAATAAAATTTATTGGATAATAACAAACTGCCCAACGCGTTTCGTCCTAAGACTTTATCAAGGGCGATAAATCAAAATTAAAAGCATAAAAAATAATATTCTTTTTTATGCTTTTAATTTTGTCCCCTGTTGCCACTGAAGAAGCGCTATATGCGCGAAACGCGTTTGGCTGCCGTTCACTATTTATTATTATTCTTTTGTGTTTTAAACACTTATGTTTATTACTAATAATTTTATTCATTAAATTTATTATTTTTATTCAAAATATTGTGGAAATCCTGCAATTTCTGTGCTGAAGACGGCTTTTTGAAATTTGTGCCGAAAACAATTTATATACCTTGGAACCCGAGGGCTCGGTACTGCCCCCAAAAGGGTGAGTAATATTCTCTCTCTGGGTCTCTATTCATCTCCTTAAATCGAGATACTACACCATGAGAATTTTTCCCATTTATATTCCGAGATACAAAGGGTGCAATTACTGAAGAAAGGAGGGGATTGACATAAGAAGCCCGGCCGACGGACTGGCCTGAAACAGTCCGTAACGTTAACAAAATAGAGCTAGGGAGCTCTCTAAAAGTGTGAGTGTACTACTCTATCGAACTTTGGTTATATCCCACTTACTATATATTATCAATTGATCTGCACTATTGCATTTCTCTCTTTCTGTTTACCTTTTTGAGGTTGCTACTGGTCAGTGTGGACCTATATTTCGATTGAAATACTTCGAGAATCACTTTTCTCTCTAGATACATCTGAAGAATAATATATATAAAAAGAGTAAGTAAGATATTTGTTACTCTGGTGTACTTTATGGTGACGGTGTGGAGAGTACAAAAATATTCACCAAAAGGGAGCGCTGTTCTCACATCTATCTTGTTTTTAAGTATTGAAATTAACCCATGGGTTAACATATATCATCCACTGACAGTCTTTTTATACTTAAAGATGATATAATACACAATACAGAAGTATTAAACTATTCTGCCTCACAACAAGTTTGTAAAGATAGTCTATGGAACGGGGGAAGCAGCAGTTTCATTCTTAGCTTCACAGTGATCGTGACTTTCTAGAGCACGTGGTTTGTGGTTAAGCACGCTGACAAGTAAAAGTGGTCTTTAAACAGAATTGCAGACAGGGAATTATGGATAGAACATAAAGGGGCATAAAAGGAATTAATAAATGCAAAAAGGGTATAACCAGGGAAATAAAAGATATTTAACACTTTGCTGAAGCTTGAGGACAGGTTCAATGAAAGACCTGTCATAGCATTCCCCAGAAATGAGGCAGCACTCTGATCTTTGGGTGGAACAGACAGGAACTGAACTTTAATCAAACATGTGAGACAAATATATTCAGTGCAATGAGGGGCCTGGAGATCTATGGAACATGACACCCTGTTGGTCCCATTTTAAATTCCAGCCGTTAAACAATAGAGTGCAGTGTATTCAGACTGTCTGAATTCATTAGATAACAGATAAGAAGTTACACAAGTAGACAATAGCCTGATACAATATTCTGTCAAAGTGTAAACACTAAGAAATCAAATATAATGAACAAACAGGAACATACTGAGGGGTAGCAAAACCACAACAGAACAAAGACAATGGGAAGCCTGATAAAGCCTGACTAGGAACCTCACTGGTCAGGATACAAGAGGGATGGACTAGGAACATGAGAGGGGTGGAACCCCTGGGTTCTGTTCTTACCAGACAGCACAGCAAGAACACACAGCAAGCTGAATAGCAGTGCATCCACAGTGAAGTTCCACCAAAACTAATGATGTAAAATAGAAGATTCCTTTGCCACTGAAGAGATGGGAGACCTGACCAGGTGCAAATGGTATTATGAACCACTAGAGAATAGGCTTGTGCACCGATTTTTTTTTTTTTTCAGTTCGATTCGATTTTTCGGATTTTTAAACTTTTCGGCTCGTTTCGACCGATTTTTGTTTCGATTCGGTTCGGCTCGACTCGTTTTTCGTGTACAATTTTTTTTTTTCCGAATTTCGACCAATTTTCGTATTTTCGGGTCACTTAGCTCGTTTTTTGTATCGACTTTTCGTATTTTCGGAAATTTTCGTTTTTTCGGAACGTCTGTTCTCCTCGTTTCAAAGCAATAAATTTTGATTTGACACATTTCAAGTACATTCGAAAATATTTCGTTTCGGAAAATCGGCCGCATCCGAAAACACGAATCGGGAAATTTCGTGAAAATTCCGAAATTCCGAAACCCGAAACGCACATCCCTACTAGTAGAGAATGTGAAAGCTAGTCTATATCTAAACAGTCTTGTGCACATTTGTTGAATCATTAATGGTAGTATACAGTATGTTTATGTTGTGCAGTTGATTCTATTTGTTTAAAAGGATTTAAAAAAATAATTAAAACCTTTTTTTTAATCTTATTAAGTTTATACTCTGCTCTCTCTCCTAATAGATGCTGCTCAGTTTTTTCAAAATATAATTGATTATTAAAAGCTAATATTTATTAGATAATATAAATATATGTCAGGGTTATCCAAAGAGATCCAAATTGCTTGAGAAAGGTAACCGAATGCTGAAAATCAGCGTTCGGTTACCTTTCCTGGCCATTCGGCTATCCAGAGAGCAGGCAATTCGCCAAATCCTAGCGAATTGCCTGAACATACGGTGCCTGTTTGGTGCCTGTTCGAGGGCAGTGAAATCCCCATGAAAAAGCACTGCTTCAGCTATTCAGAGAACACAAACCAGCAGTGAAAGGTTCCCGAAATGCCCTGCCATTCGGTGGTTTAATTCGGCAAGTTTATTCAGGAGAATCCCATAGGCTTCAATGTTAAAAATATTCCCTTTTTAATTCAATATCTAATAAACCGTTCATTATAAAATTCTGCAGTAAAGAATCTCATTATTTATAGATTTTTTAGGATATTTTAAGCATTTTTCTGAATTATTTTTTTAACCCCTTAGTGACCGCGGACATACCATGTACGTCACAGCCGCGGGTCTCTTTTAGACCCGCTGACGTACATGGTACGTCCTGCGGTCTTTTGAGCGATGGAAGCGATCGGATTGCTTCCAGCAGCTCAAACGCCATTGCAGGCTGCCTGGGAGTCCAGGCATCCGTGCAATGGCGGTTAGAAGTGCCGGGGCCCCTTGTGATCGCTCCCCAGGAGCGATCAACATCCGGTTTGACCGGAAAGGTGCCCCGCACTTCTACAGAGCGCTGAAAGCGATCGGTATCGCTTCCAGCTGCTCTGAGTATATTGCAGGGATGCCTCGACATCGAGGCATTCTTGCAATATGGTTACCTGCCGACGGTCCGTCTGTTATCGCTCCCCCCGAGCGATCGCTTCGGTAGCGGCAGGAAGTGCAGAGTGCCACGAGGTATCGTGGCACTCAGTACAAAAAATATCACAGGAGTGATCAGGTGCTCTGCTGGGTGCCTCGAGGGATCAAGGCACCCACCCAGCAGACTAAAAAAATGTGTAAAAAAAGTGTAAAAAAAGTAAAATAAATAAATAAAAAGATATAAAATAAAAGAAAACTGACAGCCAAGATGGCGCTGCCCTTCTAAGGGCAGGGTCATCTTGGGGCTGTGTGGGATGTTCCTAGCCTGCCTCATCAGAGAGGCAGGCTAGCAACATCCAATCAAAAGTTATAAAAAATCAAAATAAAATTTCTAATTTGTCAGGTCAGGTCAATATTTTGTAAATATTGTCCGTGACCTCTTTGATTCTCCCTCCCTCTCCTCACTTGTGTTTTGGTGAGCGAGAGAGAGAGAGAGCAGATTTGACAGGTTAGAGATTTTAGGTAGATTTAGTGAGATTAGAAAAATTGAGTCAGATTTAGAGAGATTTTAGGGAGATTTAGAACAATTGAGGCAGGTTTAGAGGGATTTAGAGAGATTTAGGTGTTTATTTGTATTTTCTTGTGAAACCCAACGGTTCTTTTGAGAACCAATAATCCGTTTATAAAATTTTATAATTATTATATATATATATATATAATCTATTATATATAATGTCTGAGAGGGTGTACAGCGCTGAGGAGGCATATGCCATCCTGGTGTCAGAATCTGAGGCATCTGCGTCGGACTCCGACCCAGATTTTGACCCCGCTAAGTGCTCAGAGACATCGCTAGATACATCATCTACGCTGGCTGATGTATCTCCTAGTGATGTTTCTGATGCAGATCCTGGGCCACCACCTGCCAGCAGGAGACGCATAGCTCCAGCTGAGGAGTGGGTAGTGCCTCATCGCCAGAGGCCAGATATTCCTCCTTTCACGGCAAATCCTGGCATCAATATTGATGTTGCAGGATTTACCGCCACACAGTTTTTGCAGGTGTTTATGGGGGATGATTTGTTGGGCCACATTGTTGCCCAATCAAATCTGTATGCCATCAGCATTGTGCTGCGAAGCCAGACTCCTACTTGGCAAGGCAGCAATGGGCCCCGCTAGATGTGCCAGAATTTCTGAAATTCTGGGCACTTACTATGCTGATGGGCATCATAAAGAAGCCTTCAATTCGCTCCTACTGGAGCAGTAGCCCCATCTGCTCTACCCCCATTTACCCCAATCAATGTCACGTAGAAGGTATGAAAACATTTTGCGTTTCATGCACTTCAGTGACAACAGCCTGTGCCCTCCTAGAGAGCATCCCCAGTTTGACAGGCTGTATAAAATCCGCCCCCTGATTACCCACTTCGCCGCCAGGTTTGCAGAGGCTTATACACCTGGAAGGAATATCTGCGTGGATGAATCCCTAATGAAATACAAGGAAAGGCTGGGATTCAAGCAGTATATTCCTTCCAAACGCTCCAGGTATGGAGTGAAGGTGTATAAGCTCTGTGACAGCGAGAGTGGGTATACTCAGGCCTTCCGGGTGTATGAGGGAAAGGATAGTAGCCTTGACCCTCCAGGTTGCCCAGAACACATGGGAACCAGTGGCAAGATTGTGTGGGACCTACTTTTTCCCCTGATGAACAAAGGGTACCACTTGTATCTTGATAATTTTTATACAAGTGTCCCTTTGTTCAAGCTGCTGTATTGTTTTGATACAGCAGCATGCGGTACTGTTCGCAAGAACCGCGTAGGTTTCCCAGCACAGCTTGTCTGCACCCAGTTAAAAAGGGGGGAGACCTCAGCTCTGCGCCAAGAGGAGCTGTTGGCGGTCAAGTACAGAGACAAGAAGGATGTATACCTTCTATCCACCATCCACACTGAGAGGTCTGTGGAGGTCTCTGTACGTGGCAGAGCTGAGCGCATCAGGAAGCCAGTGTGCATTAAAGCCTATAACCGGCATATGGGTGGGGTTGATCTGGCAAATCAGCTGCTCCAGCCCTACCAGATTATGCGGAAGTCAAGGGCCTGGTACAAAAAGGTTGCAATTTACCTGACGCAAATTGCAACCCACAATACCTTTTTGCTCTGCAAAAAGGCAAACCCCGGAGTGACGCTGTCCTTTTTACAGTTTCAGCTCCAGGTCATTTCGGGGTTTTTGTACCAGGATGCACATGCTCCCCGGGCGGTGATGGTGGACAGAGTTGGGGCTACACATTTTATTTTTAAAATCCCCCCTACTGAGGGCAAACAGAAACCCCAAAAAAGATGCAGGGTGTGTTTCAAGAGGGGGCAGAGGAGAGACACAATCTTTTACTGCCCAGAATGCCCTGGACAACCCGGTCTGTGTCTTGGGGACTGTTTCAAGATGTATCACACTGTGCGTGATCTGTGATGGGGGGCATCGGTGTACTCAGGAGACCTTGCAGAAAACAACCTGGAGAGTTTTCATGCAGTAACCGACAACAGTGTCTCCTAAATCACAGTCCAAATTTAATGTGGGCGTAAAAATAAAAAATTGAAAAATTACCGCCACACACCTTCTCAAATGTTTTCGGCTAAAACCATTGCATCCATGGCATCAAAGCACTCCATATGCAATACCTTGGGGTGTCAACATAACAAATATAAACAATTTTCTGGCAATAATTCAAACTGGGGTATGCAGTAGACCCAAAACCAAAGATAGGCCTAGCTGAAGAAATAATCTCAATTTCAACTCCAATGACAAAGTCTTAAAAATTGTATTTGAACCTTCCCAAAATCCTGGCAAACCTATGCATGGGGGGCATGGGTGTACTCAGGAGACCTTGCAGAAAACAACCTGGAGAGTTTTCATGCAGTAACCGACAACGGTGTCTCCTAAATCACAGTCCAAAACTGATGTGGGTGTGAAAATGAAAAATGACCACCAAACAGTATCCAATTTGTTTGGAGCAAACGGTTGCATCCATGGCATAAAAACACTCCATTTACAATACTTTGGGGTGTTAGCTTACCAAATATATGCACGTTCATAAAATTGGGGTATGTAAAAAGGCCCCTAAAAAGAAGATAAGCAAAGAAGATATGTCAAATTAAAAAAATGACAAGCACATGTCAAAAGATTGGCGTAGCACCCCAAAAACAACAGAACAAATCTATATATGGGTGGTATCACTTTACTCAGAAGATGTTGCTGAACATATTTTGGGGTGTTTTTTGGCAGTAACCCATAACTGGATTTGACAATTCATGCCTAAAGTACAATGTGTGTGAAAAAATAACACAAAAAGTGACTACCTGAAAGTTTGACAAATAGCTAGTGCATGAAAAGTGTTAAAATACAACTCTTTGAAGTACCCTAGGGTGTGCCCTTTCTAAAAATATATGGTTTGATGGGGGTAAATTACTTTGGCCGGCTTCAAAAATGTCCCAAATAGGACATGGGTGCATGATGACGAAATGTGAAAATTCCAAGTTGGAAAACTGAAATGCGCACCCCCCAAATAAGGCCTATTAGCCCCCAAATGACCTGACATACCTATACATGGGTGGTATCAATTTACTCAGAAGATGTTGCTGAACATATTTTGGGGTGCTTTTTGGCAGTAAACCTTAAAGTTCACAGTACATGTATTCTTAAATTACATTCAAAAAAAAAATCACCAAAACTTTTTTTTTCTCAAACTTTGGCATAGATTTGTGGTAAAATGGTTTGCATGGAAAGAGTCAAAATACCCCAAGTTTAATACCTTGATTTGTGTTCTTTAAAAAAATATGTATATGTGGAGGGTTATTCAGGAATTAGTGACAGATATCAGTGTTACAATGTCACTATGACTACTTTTAAAAGTAAACCCTTTGTAAATGGCAAAGTGCTACTTTCACTTATTGTTGCATAAGATAAAGAGCAAAGAAAGGAATATGTAAACATTGGGTATTGCTAAACTCAGAACTAAATTTAGAAACTACTAAGGAATTAAATTTTTTTGATACATAAGAAATTTTGGGGGTCAAAGTTCGAAAAAGTGGTGTTTTTTCAATTTTTTTGTCATATTTCACAATGTTTTTTATAGTAAATTATATGAAATGATGAAAAAAATGGTATCTTTATAAAGTCCATTTAATGACGAGAAAAACAGTGTAAAATATGTGTGGGTTGCATAAACGAGTAAGAGGAAAATTTGAGGTAAACACAAACAGCACAGAAATGTAAAAACAGCAGCGGTCACTAAAGGACGGATTTGTGTAAAACCGCCCGGTCACTAAGGGGTTAAAAGTCCATTTTTTTTTGTTTTTTTTTTAAAGTTTACTTATTTTTTCTGTAACTGTCCTTTTTATTATCATTCCCTGGACCTCATATGTAAATTTCAGACATTTTCGCTCAGTAGTTTCTTTGCAAACAGCGTTTCATTTTCACAGATTCACACAAACTATTTTGCTAATTTATTCACCTCCCTCGTCTGCGGTCTCAGCTGCTTCGGCTGCTTCGCTGTGTGATCGGCTCCTTCTCGGGCTTTTTCCGTGGTTTTCAGCAGGTTAATCCAGATGTTTTTGTGACTTTTCGGCGTGCATTCACGGGGTTTTGCGGTTCCTTTTCATCAGGTTTGCGGCAGCTTTTCCC
The DNA here is from genome assembly GCA_009667805.1 of Leptobrachium leishanense. NCBI lineage: Eukaryota > Metazoa > Chordata > Amphibia > Anura > Megophryidae > Leptobrachium > Leptobrachium leishanense. The sequence goes on from CM019069.1 coordinate 25,710,236, forward strand.
TGTAATTCGGGGACCCTGTGGTGCTTGCTGAATACACCGCAGGGTCACCGAAATGGGATCGGCAAAAGGAACCGAATTGAAGAGAACGAAAAGTCACCGAATGTGCGGTGACTTTTCGAATCTCTTTGGATAACCCTGTGTATATTTTGGGTTCCTGGATCTGTAATTTATAAAATAAAATAAACACTCAAACATTCCACTACAATGTACCATTTTATTCGGGAGTAAATGAGAAAAATGACAAATTTTCTCCCATATGTGCAGTGAAACTTACAGGGTTATCCAAAGAGATTCGAATTGCTTGAGAAAGGTAACCGAACGCTGAAAATCAGTGTTCGGTTACCTTTCCTGGCCATTCGGCTATTCAGAGAGCAGGCAATTCGCCAAATCCTGTCGAATTGCCTGCACATACGGTGCCTGTTCGGTCCCTGTTCGAGGGCAGTGAAATCCCCATAGAGAAGCACTGCTTCAGCTATTCAGAGAACACAAACCAGCAGTGAAAGGTTCCCCTAATGTCCTGCCATTCGGTGGTTTAATTCGGCAAATTTATTCAGGAGAATCCCATAGACTTCAATGTTAAAAATATTCCCGTTTCAATTCAATATCTAATAAACCGTTCATTATAAAATTCTGCAGCAAAAAGTCTCTTTATTTATAGATTTTTTTAGGATACTTTAAGCATTTTTCAGAATTTTTTTAATTTTTTTTAAAAGTCCGATTTTTTTTTTGATTTTTTTTCAGTTTACTTATTTTTTTTGTAACAGCCCTCTTTATTATCATTCCCTGGACCTCCTGTGAAAATTTCAGACATTTTCGCTCAGTAGTTTCTTTGCAAACAGCGTTTCATTTTCCCAGATTCATACAAATGGTTTTTCTAATTTATTCACTGCCTCCTCTACGTCACAGCTGCTTCGGCTCTGTGTGATTCGGCTCCTGTTCGGCTCCTGTTCGGCTCCTGTTCGGCTTCTTCGAAGGTTAATCCAGATGTTTTTGCTTGTTTTCAGCGTGCATTCGGTTAGATTTCGTCAGGTTTGCGGCAGCCTTTCCCTGCAATTCGGGGACCCTGTGGCGCTTGCTGAATACACCGCAGGGTCACCGAAATGGGATCGCCAAAAGGAACCGAATTGAAGAGAACGAAAAGTCACCGAACGTGCGGTGACTTTTCGAATCTCTTTGGATAACCCTGAATGTATCCAGCTCTCCTATATTTGTAGCAAAATAATGTATCCCGTACATTTATCATTGAATAGATGTCCTTATTGCCAATGTGAAAATTGCTGGTGCAGAACAACAGTAATTTCCTTTGCAGCAATACCTGAGTAACCTGCTTTAACACTGTATAGATGTTTCATTATATGAACCTCACATCCATTAGCATGTTAATGTATACATTTTATTCAATGTCATGCATTAATAAGGTACATAATCATATTCATTATAAGTATGATTCCAGGCAATAATATTCTGATTTAAATCCGTTCCTATTATCAGGAATAAGCCATCAGGAAATTGGTTTGATTTTTAGTTTTTACATCCCTGGAACCTTTCAAGGTTAGAATATCAGAACAATTTGCGTTCATTCTTCCATTCCTCTAGACAGAAGCTGAATGAATTCCAAATACATATTTGAAAGAAAAATCAATCTGGGAGTGTCTGAAGTACTAACAATGTTTTCACTGAAGACAGGCCTGTAGTCCAAGAAAAAGAAGAAAAAAACTACTTTCTTTTTGTTCTGGACAATAAATATGTTTATATGTTGTGCTGCCATTTTTTTCATGGATCACTATTTTCAAGCAACATTTTGTACAGATATCGAAAAGTGAATATTGGTACTACATTGCCAAAATCAGCGGGATTTTTTCTTTCCATCAGTGTGGCTGCGTTCAGCGGGGGGTTGTCTATGGTGCTGAAACCTATTCAGCACCAAGGACATCAGCCCCGAGGAACTGCTGTCCTTGGTGCTGACTAGGTTTCAGCACCAAGGACAGGGTATCCTTTTTTTTTACCCCAATCTAAGCAATTAATACATCTGTTTCACAATCCAAAATAATTAATTAAAATGAAGAAACTACTATAATGAATTGATCCAAAATACGAAATAACTAATAAAAAGGAAAAACGAAGCAAACCAAAATACAAATTACTAATAACAATGAAATTATGAATGGATCCGAAATACGAAATGCTGATTGTCTGAAGTAATGTTTTGATCCGAAATACGAATCGCGGTAATATAATAAATGCACCAAAATGAATTGAAAAACATAACAGATCAATCTAAAATGAAACAAAACTAATAGTTCCATTTTGCTCATGTCTATTCATTATAGCCCCAGAATCGTATCCCTGTACAGCAGTGAGTTACCCCAGAGTGCTCCCTGTATTCTGCCCTCTCCCTTGCTGCTGTAATGCAGCAGTAATCTATTTGAACTTTTTGTTACAGTGAGGTTTAGGGCTGCTATTTGCAAATGGTGTTATATGTCTCCAGGCTGCTGCTATCCATGGTGCGGAATAGGTTTCAGCACCAAGAATAGCTGCTGTCCTTGGTACTGAATAGGTTTCAGCACTATGTATAGCCCCGGTGAATGCAGCCAGACTGAAGAAACAAAAACCAAGATGCTGTGTTTGACAAAGAAAAAAAGGCTTGTTATTTTAAAATAAATTAGGAATCCAAATATTTCACCAAAAAATCCTGAAAGTTATCTAAAAAAATCCTAAAAAAAAGACTTTTGTTGCAAGTGAAAAGGATAAATGGTTGAATAAATATTTTTTAAAAAGAGTGGGAATATTTTTTTACATTGAAACCTATGGGATTATTTTGTACTGGCTGGTATTTTTATTGTAGTACTGGCTGTAATTTATTTTGGTGCTGGCTAAATTTTATTTTTATTTAATATTTAATCACTGGTTTTTATTTTCATTGTAGTACCGACTGGTATTTTTCTTTTAGTACCGGATGGTATTTTTATTGTAGTACCAGTTGGTATTTATTTTGGTAGTGGCCGTATATTATTTTTATTTTATCACTGGCTGTTATTTTCATTGTAGTACCGGCTGGTATTTTTTTTCTTTTAGCACCAGCTGTAATTTTTATTGTAGTACTGATGTAATTTATTTTGGTGCCAGCTGTATTTTATTTTAGTATGACTGGTAGTTTAATTTTTATTATAGTACAGGCTGGTATTTTATTTTAGTACCAACAGGTATTTTCATTTTATTATTGTACCGGCTGGCTGCTGTCCTTAGTGCTGAAATATATTTCAACACCAAGGACAGGGGAATTACGTATCTTTTTCTTTTTACCATAACTTAAGTAATTAATCTGTTTCACATTCTAAAATAACTAATAAAAACGAAGTACAAAGGGATCCAAAATACAAAATATCAGCCATCCAAATCAACAAGCCAATCCGAAATACAAAATAACTAATAAAAACGAAATACGAAGTGATCTGAAATACGAAATAACGGCCATTCGAATTATTGGATCGGTCTGAAATACGAGTCGTGGTAACATAACGAATGATCCGAAACGAAAAAAAAATGGAACTAAGTGATCTAAAATGAAACTAAACAAAACAAACAGAAAAAAAACATTACGAAATGATCCGAAACAACACTAAACACATTTTGTTTGCCATGCACATGTCTAGTGTTTAGTGTGTTGGAAAGTACAAACTGATACATTATATCTTATTTAGTCCATGGAATTGTGCGCGGAATAGTTTGTGGGGGAATAAAAATTCTGATTTGGTAATATAAAAGCTCAATTGAGATATTTTGAGATAAAAGGTAATATGAACAGAAAACTGGAACATTTACTTTTCATTGAAAATAATTGCTCAACGGCCATTCAGCCGAACTACTACATTTGTACACTGCGCGTAAAAGCAATAACAAGGGAGCTTTTAATCATCTTTCTGTGGCTGGTTTAGCAGCCATCACACTTTTTGTGATTTTTAAATGAGTTGTGGATTACCTGTGAAAGGATAAGGACAGAATGGTTAAAGATTGCAGCATCCAATACTGACGTGAATCTTATCTTGACATGCAGTAGTGAGAAGAAAGTATTAAAGCAAGTTGCTGAGTAGAAAAAAAATAATATATATATATATATATATATATATAACAAACCAAGAAGAGAGCACTCCAAACAACATGCACAAACAGTACAGAAGAAACCACAACAGCAGCTAAATTCATTTAAAAACAGGAGATTTAACCAGGTTTAACCCTTTAAATGCCTACAAACAATTCTTATTCCCTTCAAATGCACTATAGATCTTAACCCTTGAATGTTGAGCTGTGTTGAAAATGGTGGAAGTTTAGTTTGCAATGGATGGCCATGGATTGCGTAAGCCTGCCAACAGCGACAATGTATTCCACCCTTGGCAGGTCCTATCATACTAACCTAATGACTGCTCTTATGGGATAAACTTACTTATTGAGGACCCAGTCCTTTCTGAAGCTCCCTGCAGATCAAGGTTAAATAGAACCTGCGGGTGGAGCACCTGTGACAGGGAGGGGTGCTTGCCCAAGGGTTGTCAGCCCTTTTCATACAAAATACACAAGAAGGGCAGCACTCAACCTTAACTACGCTTTCAGTGCGGGTGCATCTCAAGACAGTATAATACAACAAACCAAGAAGAGAGCACTCCAAACAACATGCACAAACAGTACAGAAGAAACCACAACAGCAGCTAAATTCATTTAAAAACAGGAGATTTAACCAGGTTTAACCCTTTAAATGCCTACAAACAATTCTTATTCCCTTCAAATGCACTATAGATCTTAACCCTTGAATGTTGAGCTGTGTTGAAAATGGTGGAAGTTTAGTTTGCAATGGATGGCCATGGATTGCGTAAGCCTGCCAACAGCGACAATGTATTCCACCCTTGGCAGGTCCTAATCTCCTGTTTTTAAATGAATTTAGCTGCTGTTGTGGTTTCTTCTGTACTGTTTGTGCATGTTGTTTGGAGTGCTCTCTTCTTGGTTTGTTGTATTATACTGTCTTGAGATGCACCCGCACTGAAAGCGTAGTTAAGGTTGAGTGCTGCCCTTCTTGTGTATTTTGTATGAAAAGGGCTGACAACCCTTGGGCAAGCACCCCTCCCTGTCACAGGTGCTCCACCCGCAGGTTCTATTTAACCTTGATCTGCAGGGAGCTTCAGAAAGGACTGGGTCCTCAATAAGTAAGTTTATCCCATAAGAGCAGTCATTAGGTTAGTATGATAGGACCTGCCAAGGGTGGAATACATTGTCGCTGTTGGCAGGCTTACGCAATCCATGGCCATCCATTGCAAACTAAACTTCCACCATTTTCAACACAGCTCAACATTCAAGGGTTAAGATCTATAGTGCATTTGAAGGGAATAAGAATTGTTTGTAGGCATTTAAAGGGTTAAACCTGGTTAAATCTCCTGTTTTTAAATGAATTTAGCTGCTGTTGTGGTTTCTTCTGTACTGTTTGTGCATGTTGTTTGGAGTGCTCTCTTCTTGGTTTGTTGTATTATACTGTCTTGAGATGCACCCGCACTGAAAGCGTAGTTAAGGTTGAGTGCTGCCCTTCTTGTGTATTTTATATATATATATATATATACAATATGAAAGGCAGCAATTGCTCCAGTCATGAATACTTTATTTTGGTACATGCTGAATCCAAACATAGATCAAGGGCTTACATTGAAAAGCAAGTTAGCAGAGTTTTTTTTCTTTTTAGTTTTAAATTGCCTCGTTGCGAAGGAATAAAAGTAAAAAAAGGAACAATACCGTCCAAAAGTACTAAGGAGTCCCTGCAACAAAGTTTGGACTTTCACCATCTCTTCACTGGAATCCATATATTTTTTGAAAGCCCTTATGTGGTCATTTATGTTATTTGCATGTTTGTTTACTTGCTCTATGAGCTTGAAAAGCAAAAGCATCCCTTGCATTATATTTGGAAGAGTGACCACACTCCTTAGGTTTGCACCCCTCCTGGTTACAGGTGCCTTATTGCAGGACTTATTTAACCCTTGCACTGCAGAGAGCTCCAGGAGGATGTATGTACCAAGTAGGATAATCTCGTAAGAGCAGGCATTAGGTTGGGAAGGATAGGACCTGCTATGATAGGATACACTGTCGTTGTGGCAGGGTTATGCATTCTATGATCAGATTCTATAACCAAATCCCCATCGTTTAGTCCTGTCAGGCTTTTGAAATCGTTAACGCTATGTTAAAGTGGAGTGCCCTGATTGCAGTATGTTGTGGAAATGGTCCTTATGAAATATGAATGTTCAGGTTGAGTGCAGTCATTCTGACCTATTCTTCTATATCTGTTAAATATTCATATGTCTGCTTCAGTTTGTCTCTATCTTTATATCAATGAAACACATCTACTGGAACAATGGAAAATGAATGTTCATCTTCAGCGATACGTTACTTATAACTGTAACTGGTTAGAGATTGAGCGCTCAATGAAAAGAATAACCTGAATAATTACATTATGTTAATGATGGCATTCACCATACAGGGAAATATGCCTATATATCCCATATCAATCTATCCCATATCTATCTATCTATCTATCTATCTATAACATATCTATCTATCTATCTATCCCATATCTATCTATCTATCTATTTATCTATCTATCTATCTATCTATCTATAACATATCTATCTATCTATCTATCCCATATCTATCTATCTATCTCATATCTATCTATCTATCTATCTATCTCATATCTATCTATCTATCTATCTATCTATCTATCTATCCCATATCTATCTATCCCATATCTATCTATCCCATATCTATCTATCCCATATCTATCTATCCCATCTATCTATCTATCTATCTATCTATCCCATATCTATCTATCCCATATCTATCTATCTATCCCATATCTATCTATCTATCTATCTATCTATCTATCTATCCCATATCTATCTATCTATCCCATATCTATCTATCTATCTATCTATCTATCCCATATCTATCTATCTATCTATCTATCCATATCTATCTATCTATCTATCTATCTATCTATCCCATATCTATCTATCCCATATCTATCTATCCCATATCTATCTATCTATCTCATATCTATCTATCTATCTATCTATCTATCTATCTATCTATCTATCTATCCCATATCTATCTATCTATCTATCTATCTATCTATCTATCTATCTATCCCATATCTATCTATCCCATATCTATCTATCCCATATCTATCTATCTATCCCATATCTATCTATCCCATATCTATCTATCTATCTATCTATCCCATATCTATCTATCTATCTATCTATCTATCTATCTATCTATCTATCCCATCTATCTATCTCATATCTATCTATCTATCTCATATCTATCTATCTATCTATCTATCTATCTATCTATCTATCTATCTATCTATCTATCTATCTATCTATCCCATCTATCTATCTATCTCATATCTATCTATCTATTCCATACAGCAGTTGATTAAGGGGCTTATTAAAAAAGTGCCAATGTTTGCCTAAGTTGCAAACAACAGTGACAATTCTAATTGTTATAATACTGCCAAAACTTCAACATTTCAAAAAGAAAAATCCATAGAACCGCAGGAGGAGCTTCACTGTGAAGCATCTCTATGATTTTCTATTTCACTGTTCTAAGGCTAGGGTCAGACGAGCGTGATTTCTACGGACTGTACGTCCTTGCACACAGACGTACGTCAGTACGGAAGACACAGTAGTGGCCACACAGTCCGTTTATTCACTGATGTATTTTTTGACGGATGTAGGAGGAAAAATAAATTAAAAAGCAAAACCATTTTGTCCGTGAAAAATGCTGGACGTATAAATGCAGTCCGTCTGACCACGTTCCATCACTCACACACAAAGCTATGCGGATGTTGCGGACGCAGTGCACTTTGTGCGGCCGTTCTAGTGGTTGTACGTTCTTGCCTGCCTTGCGTCCGTGGGCCGCGGCCGTTGTGCGTCCGCAGTTCAGTGCGGTCGTACTTCGTGTGTCGGGCTCCGATGGGCTTCCTGTCATGCTATCACGGACGTACTTTTAGGCGCAATCACGGACGTGAACACTACGCTCGTCTGACCCCAGCCTAAAACACCAATATGTGTCACTGCTACAACAATGACAATTATCAGTAAACTTATTAAGTAACCGCTTATGTGTATTTTCTTTATTATGAAATTGTCACTGACTAATCTTTACGCAACATATTTTTATAATATCAAACTTGCTTTGTTTCTGTAACACTGTAGCAAGCAAAGCACCTAACAGGATGTTTCTGCACCGCTGATCAGAAGATAAAAGACTGAGCTCCAGGACTCGTGACCCTAAGAATCTGCGTGAGATCCTGAAACTGGAATCACAACCCTGAGGCACAGAGAGCAACCAAGACGTTCCAGATAATGGGTTCGTCTTATTACTGGGTTCGGCTCTGAAGACTATAATGGACCAATTCAAACAGCTACAAAGTCACGAAAAAAACATTTGGCGTATAAAGTAATTTGTCATTTCTCAATCCCATTTAGCGAAAGAATAAACTATGCATCAGCTTTTATTGCAAACCTGTCAAACTCCAGCCCCCCAGATGTACCTGAACTACAATTCCCATTATTCTATGGCCATTTATTGTAGACAAAGAATTCTGGGAATTGTAGAACAGAAACATCTGGGGATGGAGTTTGACGCCCCTATGTTATAATGTACAAATAAATTGAATGCACCAAATACATGAAGGATATGTTTTAAGGTAAAAGCAGCGGAAACCAGGTTTGATACATTTGGTATTTTCAGCAAACCAATAAAGTGTGGCTTTAACCCCTTCACTACCAAATGATTTTCCAAAAAAACCATTGTCAGGAACCAGTGTTTTTTGAAAAATATTTTTTTATTAATTATACTCTAAGGCGTTTTAACATACTCCCAATAATTTTTTTTCTACTGTATTAACAGATTTGGCCAGTATATGGCGCCATCTAATGGCCAAATTGTGCTACAGTTGCAGTTTTTCACTGCAACAGTGTATCAGCTTGCTGAATGTCCGATGTCTGTCTGACATTCATCAGCTGATTTTACACAGTTTTAACTCTTTGGGCATTATGCCCACAGGGCTAAAACTTTGGGGGTACCTTCTGCAGCCCAAATGTAAACAGAATTTGTTTGCAGCAAACAAATTTCATTTGATTTTGGGCTGCAGAACAGCACATTAAGATATCTCGATATCAGTGCACCATATGGTGCCTTTGAAACCCGAGGTATCTTGATATCGGTAGTGAAGGGGTTAAAGGAACATTACCACTAGCATAAGCTGTAACTATATTACATTGTAAAACATATTACAGAATACCTGCTGCTGATTTTTTCTTTGTTTGAAGCAATTACATGTAGAAAGGAAAATATATTGTTAGTTTTTTTCTCTTGTTTCCAATTTGTGGATTTTTACCCTTGGTGCAATATTTACCAGAATGCCGTGGCAAGTCCCACTTTACTGCTGTGGTATAAGATAAAACAATAGTGAAGAGGCAATGGGGTGGAGGAGGGGTGGAATATGGAATGGTAGATAAGGCTGCAGGGGATTTATTGTGTTGTCTAGGCCAGTGGTTCTCAACCCAGTCCTCACGTATCCCTAACAGGTCAGATGTTACAGATCACCTTGGGGAAATGCAGACTGAATACTGCAATCACTGAGCAACAAATCATATCACCTGTGCTTCGGAAATCTGGCAAATCTGGCCTGTTAGGGGGTAATTTAGGGCAGGGTTGAGACCACTGGTCTAGGCTACCCCAGATAAGAGATGGCAGCTGAATGAGATCTGATACTGGGCTAACAACACTTTAATCTGTTTCCTGGTGATGTTCTTTGCATACATCCCACACAATCCAAGTCAATAGGTCAGTTTTCTAGACGCCTGACCCATAGACTCCATTCTATGCCTAATGCCACACAGCAAGGAGCAAGTGATGTAAAGATACTGTGTGGGGGCAGTACATAGCACAAAATATCACACATTGGATACACCCAGTGACACACAGAGTAAAATATTTTCTTAACATAACAAGAGAAAAACAAAGCACGTGTAAGATATCAGCAATAGGGATGGACTGCCGGTTTGAATTGGTTTGAAGTTCGATTCGAACATCGACTGTTCGAAAATTCGCGAACTTTGAACTTTTCGGGACGTTCGCAGAAAGTTCGAGGGGAAAAAAAAAAATGCTTAAAATATCCTAAAAAAAATCTAAACATAAAGAGACTCTTTACTACAGAATATATTAATAAACAGTTTATTAGATATTGAATTAAAACGGGAATATTTTTAACATTGAAGCCTATGGGATTCATAAACATTTCCCACTCCTTGTTGGTTAAACATTTCCCACTCATTGTTGCTCAAAAATTTCCCACTCATTGTTGGGGTCATGCCCATGCCGCTCATGTGCTATGCTATCCTGCCCATGTTGCTATCAACGTTGCTGTGAAAAGATCTATGCTGCTGTGCGCACAATCGCTGCTCAGGCAGATCTATGAAAAGTGCTGTCCTTATGTTCAGCACTTCCACCAGGCACACAACCAGTTAATCACCTGACACACACACTCACACCACACCCCTGCCTAGCATAAAGTGCAGTTCCACCCCTTCACCAATGCTTCGGCATTAATCCTGTTTGGCTTGTGTGAAACAGAGTGCCTCCTGAAGCTCCTTGAAAATATATATACTGAATACCTGTGTACCAGACCCTCTGCTTGATCAACGTTTACCCGCCTTATACCAGCCTATGACCAAAGGACCGTCTCGACCACTCTATTGAAACACACTACTGCACCTTGCCTGGAGTTCCCCCTTGTGTCCTGTTTGCCTCCCCAAGGTACAGTCCCAGTGTGTTCTAAACGTCCTGTTCCCTCCTGTCAGTCTGCCCTGGTGAATCCTCTGCATACTGGGCTCATACCACCCAGACTGGTACCCCACCAGCGTGAAGCCTGACAGTTGGTCAAACATTTCTCACTCCTTTTTGCTCAAACATTTCCCACTCATTGTTCGTCAAACATTTCCCACTCATTGTTCATCAAACATTTCCCACTTCTTGCTGGTCAAACATTTCCCACTCCTTGTTGGTCAAACATTTCCCACTCATTGTTGGTCAAACATTTCCCACTCATTGTTGGTCAAGAATTTCCCACTCCTTGTTGGTCAAACATTTCCCACTCATCGTTGGTCAAACATTTCCCATGGCTTCAAATCGCGTTTAAACATCAGTAAAGGCGGTAAAAAATTAGCTCAGAGCACAGCAGTGAAATGGCTCAGCACTCAGCAGTGAAAGGGATAAAAACTTTTTCCCCCTTTTTGGCATTGTTTCCTGTCCCCAGGTTAGTACCCAGACCCCTGTACACCTTTTATGGCCAATATCTTGCATATATGCCCTCTTGGAGGGGACCTTAATTTTCGAATGTTCGAGCCCCATTGACTTGCATGGTGTTTGAATTGTGTTCGAGTTCGCGGTCAAACTTTTTCGGGTGTTCGAGTTCGAATGCAAACCAAACACGGGGGTGTTTGGCCCATCACTAATCAGCAACATAAAAATAAATAACAAATATATACAAATGAATAACACAATAAAGACATTTCATTTTTTGGTGGTAGTGGCTCTTTAATTAAATTGAAGATCAGTGGACACAAAATGTGCAAAGGATGAAAATGCGTAAATGTATGTCTGATGACTTCTATAAAATACCTATTTCCTGCTTCAATAATAAAAAAAATGTAAACGGGTGAGATCTGGAACATTTGCATATATGATTGAACATCTCTTAATGTGAACTTTTATAGAAGCTGAAGTGAAGTTTCTGGACGCTACCGCAAGTGCAATTAATTTGGTGCTGAGAAACACTGCTTCGTCTGAAATTGCAAGTTTCCAGAGCTTGTGGTTAATATGTTTATATTTCTAATATATCAGAGAGATGAGAACTGATAATGTAGTTCTCTTTACTAGAAGTTAAAGTTAATTACACACAAACACCGCAACCTTTACAATTTACTAGCAAATGATGCATGTTTCCAGACAGGCTTCCTATAGAGGCTTGGCGGACGCTTCTTTTACTATTAAAATTTTACTAATATATTTGCATTTTAAGTATGGCACTTATTTTTATGCCGTCATATATTGTGTTTACTAGAATTAACAATTTGCATATGGTGCAGCTAATGTTCAAATAATAACGTAGCGTATATGGCGAACGATAAATCAATCCATAATCTCGGCGGTTGTGCAAAGCGGAGGAAAACACGTCCCGTAAAACATAGCAATAAGTCTTTATTGCATTATCCATCTCTAATTGCTGGTGGGAATCTTTTTTCTTCATTTTATAATATGTGTTTTCTTGAAGCTTGGTTTGTAATGATCTTACAGGTTTCACGGTTTTGTTTTTTGTGAAAGTCGTTTTAAGTTGTTTAAAGTTGACTTGTTACAGTTTGCTCGCTCTCTCTTACACTAGTGAAGAAAGTTGCAGCAGCGCTGGGGTTTGCCAGAAAGGTGCACTAGTGTCATCTGTATTTAACCCCTTCACTACCAAGTGATTTTCCAAAAAAAAAACATTGTCAGAAACCAGTGGTTTTTTGAAAAATAATTTTTAAAAGATTGTACAGCAATACTTATCTATTTCTGCAAATACCTATTTGGCCATTAGATGGCGCCATCTGCTGCCAAATTGTGTTACAGAGGTTTGAGCGGCAGATCTATTTTATTCTATTTCTGCTAACATCTTCTGAAAGCCCAATATTTCAGAAATTTCAGCTGCCTCTCTGGGCATTATGTCCACAGGGTTCAAACTTTGGGGACACCTTCTGCAGCCCAAAAGCAAACAAAATTAATTTGCAGCAAGCAAATTTCACTTGCTTTTGGGCTGCAGATTAGCATATCGAGATATCTCAATATTGGGGCACCAGATGTGCCTTTGAGGCCCAAGATATCTTGATATCGGTAGTGAAGGGGTTAATACATAATACAAATGTTTAGGATATGGAACCCTTCTCCTGTGTAATATGCATAGGACTTTGTTTCATTGATGCTCATCTCATGTATTAACCCTCATCAGCAGGAGATAGCAACCAGTTACATGCTATCTCCTGCTGATGAGGGTAAATGAGCCCGAAACATCTGTACAGGAGTGATTGTGTCTGGTTGCATAACCTGGGCCTTGCAAAAAAAGCCATTTAATATGGCACGGCATTGGACAAGGCGGGTTCTGTGATATTACAAAACCTAGATGCAAAAAAGTGAGAAAATGTGGTCTTCATTTGCATATCCTACCCAGAGTTCTTTGCTACTTATAGGGAATGTAGCACAAAAGCTCTGTAAGCAGTTCTTTGAATTGCTGGGATGTGTAAAAGTTTTTATGCAGCTGTAAACTTGATTTTATCGAATTTATATATATAAATAATACAGTGAGAAAAAAGGGGGGTGTTTGTGAGGGTCCTGAGAACAAGCAACAGCACAATGGCCTGCTCTGCGGTGGGTGCCCGCTCAGGTCTCACAAACAAGTTCTGCAGCAAAAAGTCTCTTTATTTATAGATTTTTTAGGATACTTTAAGCATTTTTCTGATTTTTTTTTTTAAAAGTCCGATTTATTTATTTATTTATTTATTTATTTTTTCAGTTTACTTATTTTTTTTGTAAGAGCCCTCTTTATTATCATTCCCTGGACCTCCTGTGCAAATTTCAGACATTTTCGCTCAGTAGTTTCTTTGCAAACAGCGTTTCATTTTCCCAGATTCATACAAATGGTTTTGCTAATTTATTCACCTCCCTCTGTCTGCGTCACAGCTGCTTCGGCTCTGTGTGATTCGGCTCCTGTTTGGTTTTTCGAAGGTTAATCCAGATGTTTTTGCGGGTTTTAGGCGTGCATTCGGTGTGTTTTGCGGTTAGTTTTCGTCAGGTTTGCGGCAGCTTTTCCCTGCAATTCGGGGACCCTGTGCTGTTTGCTGAATACACCGCAGGGTCACCGAAATGCAATCGGCAAAAGGAACTGGATTGAAGAGAACGAAAGGTCACCGAACGTGCGGTGACTTTTCGAATCTCTTTGGATAACCCTGTGAGTATTCCTGATCATAGGAGTAAAGTGGTTAAATCGTTAATATTTTGACAGTTAGTTGCACTTAAATAAAATATCTACAATGCGTTTCCACAAACAATATGCACTTGCTTTCTACACAATTATATTGATTTAAACAATACATTTAACAATGAAGTTGCAACAAATTGCAGTTAGAATGTCTATTCCTTCTGTTATGATGTAGAAAATGTAGCTTTTTTCTACAATCATAAACCTTCCATTCCTGAAGTCTTTGTGACTTATTTTCCTCATAAAATTGCTTACTTTTTCTAAAAATAAATAAATCAGTAAACAATAATAATAAACCTTAAATGATCTAAGGGGAAAAAAAATATAGCAAATTATACACAGTCCCTGGTTTGTCAAAAATTGGTAACTGGCTAGAGTTTGACTGCTGAAAAAATAATAAATAAACAGAAATATAGGTTAACCCCGGTTAAACTTATCTTCTTGCATATTGCAACATTGGTGTTTACTGTTTCTTTCTCACTCTGAATGGTCTGTATGTTTTCTCTCTCTGGGACCTGCTCAGTAATTGTGTAGCTGTAAAGTCTGTGAATATGATTTTTTTCTTTGCAGAATCTCAAAACGTTGATTTAATTCATGACTAAAAATGTTGCTGCTTTCTATAAACATAAGTCAATTGTTTCCAGTGCAACATGAGCTTAAAGTTGAATTCATCACTTTACTTAAAATTGCTGAAACATGTTCGGCTTCAATTAATTTGCCCTCATAACAGATTGTAAAAAATAATATCTATAAAACATTTCCCACCATATTATACAATAACACATGTGAATCATTTTAATTTGAACAATGTGATTTCCATATATTTGGAATCTATCTATCTTTAACCCTTTCACTTTTCTCCCCCTTATTATAAATACATTTGATAATATGTATAAAAATATTAGGATATCACACTTATCAGCTGATTACTTATTTGTTGCCATATACCCATGAACACTTGATATCATATGTAGTATGTATTATGTGGTGTTGTTTATACTCCAGTGGAAACTTGTCATAAGTGCAATATGACTGGTTTATCTTCAGCTAGTTAAGTTTGCTGTGCGCAGCGACATCCCAGAGGTATGAATGTGTTAGAAGGATTTTACAATTTGGCATTTACCCCATTCGCTACAAATGGATTCTCCAAAAATACATTGTCAGGATTTTTTTTAAACTCATTTTTAGTTAATTACACAATAAGAAATATTTAGCAGCCAATGTCTCCATCTGCTGGCCAAAAAGAGTTACTGTCGTTCTGGGCTCCTTGCAGGATCAGCAAGGAAGATATCATTCAAACAATTCCCCAGCTGGTTTTAAAACTTGTTTCAGGCATCATGCTCCTAGTACTAAAATTTTAGGGGCGTGTTATGGAGCCCAAATAATTTATTTTTCAAAAAACAAAATTCCTTTGCATTGCTGCTGTCGAACACAAAATTAGCTAAAATCAATATTGGAGCAACAGGAAGTGCCTTGTATATCGAGTATAATTGATCTAGGTAACGGAACACTATGCACTATGACCACTCAATGTTATATGTGCCTTCACTCTTCTTCCACCTGTGATAGAGTTCTTGGGGGACTTATTCAGCCCATTGCGTGCAGGGGGTTAGTCCCACTCAAAACCTGCACGTTGAGCTCACATTCCTTGCTTATTGAAGTCTTCGGGACCTAACTAACTCCAATGGCCCTCAATGCAATCATCAGAGAAAGCAAATGGATTGCTGCCTCCCTGTGGTCATGGGACACGCTGGAGCTTACAGAAAGTGGAAAGCATGTCCCTGTAATGGTTCCCGGATCCCACCATGCAGTCTTTAAAGCCCAACACTCCACAGAGCCCAAAAGCTACCAACAGGGTAGCCATAGAAGAATCCCTAACTGTCTGGTCCTTAGAATTGGCCAGGTATACTAGCTAGACAGAAAGGGTTAATCAAAGACAATGTCGTAATACAAAACCAGGTCAGCAACACGGGGGTAGTCAGACGAGCCAGAATCAGGAATACAGAGTATAGAATAGTCAAATGGAATAGCCGGGTCGATATCAGTGCAGAAGCGTAGTACAAGAAAATAGTCTAGGGCGACGGAAGGCAGAATAGTTAGAAAACAAGCAGAGGTCAATAACAGGTTAAATCACGAGAGAATTCAGGTACAAGGAGCTCAGGTATGGATAACCACGATCTGGCACTGCTTAGAAGGAACTGTTGGTTTTTAAAAGACCTTCACCAGACCGCGCCCCCCTCTCAAGCCGCACCTCATGCAGCCACCTCCCTGCCTGTTTCAATTTAAACCAGATGTTGGTGAGCGAGCAGCATCAGACATGCTGCCCTCAAGCACACCGGAAAGGCTGGAAGCCCCAACGTTACAGTCCCTCTCAGACTAGTGCTGAGGGGGCCCAGATCTGAATTCAGTATGATTTTAAAATATTAAGTAAAGGGTTAAAACTGGGGCGGGGGGAGTAGAGTCAGGAGGGGTTAATGTTTAACTCCTCTGTTTCATGCCTCCTTTTTCAACCCTAAACTAATTGGTTAGCAAATCAAGAAGTGCATTCGTGAAAAATAGAAGATAAATGTCAACTTTTAGAGCAGAGCATTTCTGGACTGATATATGACTTTCCTTTCTATATTCCTGCTACTTTTAGTGAGTTTAGCAAAGGTGGGTTTTCCAAACTTTTTCTTTAAATAACAGACAATAGACTTTCTGTTCAGCTATACACAAAGTCACACTGTCTGCCAGGGTGGATGGCAGACACAGCGAGAGCTCAGAAGCCGGTTTACCATTTGAATATTATTATTCTTTAAAAAAAAAAAGTAAAATAAACTCAAAAAACGTCCAGACCTTCAATTTCGAAAAGCAAGTACCTAACTCTGTGTGTTATGACCCTGCCAAGCATACACAACCATGCAGCCTTTTAATTAATGCACTCTGTAAAATGATACCTCAAGTTCTCATTAACGTTTATTTACTCATATTAAGGCTGGGGCCAGAAGAACGCAGTGTGAACGTGCGTTTAGCCGCACTTTATTATGGCCGTGGTAGCAGCAAATGACGTCCAATGACAGCCAACATATAAAGTACGGCCGCACGAAAGTTTGGCCACACAACGCAAGTGGCAAACGAACGCATTTTTTCTATAACGTCGAACTGCTAGTACTGACGCACAGAGTGCGCTGCGTCGGCACAGCGGCGTGTGTGCGTGATTAGGAGATGTCGGACGCTGCACATATCCGGCCATTTGTTTTTTATAGCTCCGTCAAAAATCACGCCCGTAATTGCGCACCGTGTGACCGATATCGCGTATTCTGTCAAAACGTTCGTCCATGCGTTCGGACGCACTTTTTGACGGTAGACGTGAAAAATGCGTTAGTCTGACCCTAGCCTTACCCTTTCACTCGCAAACACTTTATTTTTCTTTGTATCATAATGTTTATTTGAAACATAAACATGGGAGGTTAACAATTAAATATAGGGTAAAAACCGAAATTTTACACAGAAATTGTTGTTCTGAGTTAAAAAAATTAAATAATGTGAATTTGCTCATTTTTAATTTTTCATGTATTCATTTATCCTATGTGCTGCATAATGCCTGTGTATGGCAATTACAGGAACACCTTGTATCTGTATGTGCAGCATAATGCCTGTGTATGGCAATTACAGGAACACCTTGTATCTGTGTGTGCTGCATAATGCCTGTGTATGGCAATTACAGGAACACCTTGTATCTGTATGTGCAGCATAATGCCTATGTATGGCAATTACAGGAACACCTTGTATCTGTATGTGCTGCATAATGCCTGTGTATGGCAATTACATCAACACCTTGTATCTGTATGTGCTGCATAATGCATGTGTATGGCAATTACAGCAACACCTTGTATCTGTATGTGCTGCATAATGCCTGTGTATGGCAATTACAGCAACACCTTGTATCTGTATGTGCTGCACAATGCCTGTGTTTGGCAATTACATCAACACCTTGTATCTGTATGTGCTACATAATGCCTGTGTATGGCAATTACATCAACACCTTGTATCTGTATGTGCTGCACAATGCCTGTGTATGGCAATTACATCAACACCTTGTATCTGTATGTGCTGCATAATGCCTGCGTATGGCAATTACATCAACACCTTGTATCTGTATGTGCTGCATAATGCCTGTGTATGGCAAATACAGCACCACCTTGTATCTGTATGTGCTGCATAATGCCTGTGTATGGCAATTACAGCAACTCCTGGTATCTGTATGTGCTGCATAATGCCTGTGTATGGCAATTACAGCACCACCTTGTATCTGTATGTGTTGCATAATGCCTGTGTATGGCAATTACAGCAACTCCTTGTATCTGTATGTGCTGCATAATGCCTGTGTATGGAAATTACCGCAACACCTTGTATCTGTATGTGCTGCATAATGCCTGTGTATGGCAATTACAGCAACACCTTGTATCTGTACTGTACAGGGATATACACTCATAACAGGGAGATTCCCGGTGGAACGGTGGCTCAGTGGGCCGTTGTAAATGCTGGTTCGCTGTTTTTTTTGTTTTGTTTTGTTGTTGATATTTTATCCCAATATCCTTTCACTGTAAATATACTCAAGGTTTATTTGCCAATATATGATATCATCTACAGTTCGGATAAAACTAAAATCATATTTAGCTGGATTTTTTGTGCAATACTTATGGTTTATATACTATTTTTGTGTGTGTTTGCATAATTAAAGTGGGCCTGTCTGGATGAAGTCCAGGGCCAATTTTTTGTCCTAGTCCAATCCTGCCCCTCAGATCTCCATGTATTCTGGTTGTTGTAATGCAGCAGCAAGGTTTCTCAACGTTTTGTTACAATTAATAGAGCTGCTCTTTGCAGCTTGTTTACAGTAAGATTGGGTGGAAAACAAGGAGGCAAACCAGTGGATTTTGCTTATTCACAGGAGGGTGCTATTATTACTTTAACAGGTTATAAAAATGGGGTCTTGAAATGCTAGCGATGCTTTTTCAATGTATTACATTGCAAAATTGAGTTAACTCAATTTGGAGAGTGAATGGGATAAAGGAAGCAAAAATATACAGTGTTTCAAGGTATGGAAAATAACAATTTCAATGCCAATATTGCATTATTTGTTCTATACAGGGTTATTCAGAGAGAGGTGAAAACCAGGAGAATGACTGGAGAAGTGAAAATTCCAGGTCAAAATAGCCAAACCAGAAAAATTCTCCCATTTATCTCACTTTCCAAGTCAGCTATTTGGTCTAGATTGTTCTCTTCTCTTGCCAATTCTCCTGGTTTTCACCTCTCTCTGAATAACCCTGATAGTCTCTTATTGATGAGCAGGAAAAAAAGCCAACTCCCCAAAATACAAAACTCTTTGGAAACCATTGTCTGTTGTGAAACAAACTCAACATTAAAGCTGACACAACATCAAGGGTATTGTAGTTCTATAACAAGTGTGGGTCAACCAGTTGGCCATCCATTCACTCACTACAGTGTTTGCAGTAATTAAATGTCAAAGCAACTGCATTCTCAGTGTATTCTTACATTTTGTGAACTATTATCAAATGATTCTAACAGGGTTATTCAAAGAGATTTGAAAAGTCAACGCACGTTCGGTGACTTTTCGTTCTCTTCAATTCGGTTCCTTTTGCAGATCCCATTTCGGTGACCCTGCGGTGTATTCAGCAAGTACCACAGGGTCCCCGAATTGCAGGGAAAAGCTGCCGCAAACCTGACGAAAACTAACCGCAAAACCCACCGAATGCACGTCGAAAACCCACAAAAATATCTGGATTAACCTGCCGAAAACCATGGAAAAACCCGAAAAAGGAGCCGATCACACACCGCAGAAGCCGCCGACACAGCAGAAGAGGCAGTGAATAAATTAGCAAAATAGTTTGTGTGAATGTGTGAAAATGAAACGCTGTTTGCAGAGAAACTACTGAGCGAAAATGTCTGAAATTTACACAGGAGATCCAGGGAATGATAATAAAAAGGGTCGTTACAGAAAAAATAAGTAAACGTAAAAAAAAAATAAAAAAAAATAAGACTTTTAAAAAAAAAAAAAAATCAGAAAAATGCTTAACCCTTTCGTAACGTTCCTTGCGGTGGATGCACTGAGCGCGTCCCCCCTTTGGGGCCAGCATTCGGCCGGGTTCCGGCTGATCGCTGGCCCCCCCGGTGCGGGCTGACATCCTCGATGTCAGCCCAGCACCCAGAACCGCCACCGGCCTAATTAGGTGTCATCGCGGTGGCGCGATGACACCTAATTCAGGCGCCCCCCCCGCATGTGCGGAGGAGGCGCCTGAAAGGGAGGGGGGAGGTCCTTCGGACCTCTCTCCCTCCCGATCGCCGGCGTTGCGGGGGCTCGTGATACTTTCCCGGAGCTGGCCGACATCTTGGATGTCGGCCAAGCTTCCGGGAATGCCCCCTGAGGCCTGGCGTCATCGTGCCTAGCACGATGACGCCAGTCCTGGAGTTAACCCCTAACTGCCACCAATGGTGGAGATAGGGGGTTCATTGGAACCCCCTATCTCCCGATCCGTGGCAGTTAGGGGTTAATGTTTGATATTGTTGGATCGGCTGGAGCATGGCCGTTCCAACAATACCAAACTTGACTATGAAAAAAAATTAAAATACAAATAAGAAAATATAAAAAAAAAATAAACAATCTTTTTTTTCTTTTTTTTGGTTCGTTAATGCAGCAATATTGTTCCCATTTCAATTATAATGTGAACAATGATGCTGCACTAACGATTTTTGTATGCGGTGCGTTTGTTAAAAATCACGTAATTTTCCCCAAACAAAAATGTAAAGAGACCCCATCTCTAATTTTTTTAACAAGCGCACCCCATACAAAACATAACCGCAATTGCTCGCATGTTAAAATGTGAAAAAAAAACACTTTACATGTTTTAAATTATTGAAAATTCATATTTTATTGCATTTTTTGTTATAATATACAGACAGGTCATGACGTATACATATAATAATGACATACTATGAATCTGCTGAGTCTGACGGAAAGAATGATATATAATATGTCTGGGTCATATACTAAAATAAGCCTTCAAAACACGTTTAAACATGAGGAGCAAAACAGGTAAAAATGACCTCAGCACAGAGGCGGGAAATGCCTCAGCAGCGAAAGGGTTAAAATATCCTAAAAAATCTATAAATAAAGAGACTCTTTACTGCAGAATTTTATAATGAACAGTTTATTAGATATTGAATTAAAACCGGAATATTTTTAACATTGAAGTCTATGGGATTCTCCTGAATAAACTTGCCGAATTAAACCACCGAATGGCAGGGCATTAGGGGAACCTTTCACTGCTGGTTTGTGTTCTCTGAATAGCCGAAGCAGTGCTTTATTATGGGGATTTCACTGCCCTCGAACAGGCACCGAACAGGCACCGAATGTGCAGGCAATTCGCCAGGATTTGGTGAATTACCTGCTCTCTGGATAGCCGAATGGCCAGGAAAGGTAACCGAACGCTGATTTTCAGCGTTCGGTTACCTATATCAAGCAATTCGGAGCTCTTTGAATAACCCTGTAAGCCTTTTTTGTTGTTTTTTACAGTTAAGTAATGCAGTGTCGAGCCTGCCTTAAAAAAACTCTTTGAGCTATGATTGATTCCCATTAGCAAAGTGCCAAACTACACAGAAGAATTGAGCTGATTAATTGATGGTCCTTCCCATGTTGCACTCATTACCAACACTGGAAACAGATACAACGCTGAAACATAAATAACTCTGTGATCTACTAAATCATATTGAGTCCTGTGGTATGTTGTAAAACTAATTGTTACAAGGTGTCAGTTCCTAATAGAAATTGACAAGCAGACGTATCATGTGCCGTTAACATGTTTAATGTAAGGATGAAATTGATTATTTTGTGTATTTAAAATGATCAGAGGAATAGAAGGGATTCAGAGGAAGATGCAATTAACTCCCTGTGTTAATCATCTGTTGTAGATTTCGAATTCCGGCTCAAAGACGTACTGGGCTTTATACCTGCTTGTATTGTGAATACCTGCAAATCCATACATCAGCAGCCGAATGCCAGTCACTACACTGTCTCCTGTGTTCATTATTGCAAGTGTGCTTGCGACTGGTGTTAAATGAACCCCTTCACTACCAAGTGATTTTCCAAAAAAACATTGTCAGGAACTAGTGATTTTTTTGAAAAAAGAGTGTCAATTAAATATACATTACAAAATATTTGGGCATATTTCTACAGTATTTCTTACTGTAATAACACATTTGGCCTGTAGAAGGCACCATCTGCTGCCAAATTGAGTTACAGCCATTGCAGGGAACTAAGGGATGCAACTGTATCGGCTTGCTGAATGCCCAATGTCAGGACATCCAGATTATTGATTTTACACAGTTTTACCTCTTTGGGCATTATGCCCACAGGGCTATAACTTTGGGGATACCTTCTGCAGCCCAAAAGCAAACAGAATTTGTTTGCGGCAAACAAATTTAATTTGCTTTTGGGCTGCAGAGCTACACATTGAGATATCGTGATATCGGGCACTGGATGGTGCCTTTGAATCCTGAGATATCTGAATCTCAGTAGTGAAGGGGCTAATGGGAAAATCAAGTATTGGACTGAATTAATTAACCCCTTCACTACCACGTGATTTTCCAAACAACCACTGTCAGGAGCCACTTTTGTTTTTTATAATATTATCATAATTAATTATTATCATATATAATTAATCATACAATGAGAAATATTTGGGAATATTCCCAATGTATTCCACACTGTAATAACCTATTTGACAGGCAGATTTCACCATCTACTGGCCGTATGTTGTTACTGCAGTTAGAAATGCAGCTTGTGGTTCCATGCATTGGCCAGGGGTAAGCCAAATATGTCAGGACATTCCCTAGCTATTTGTAAACAGTTTTAGTGTCTTTGGCTTTATGGACACAGGGCTAAAACATTTCGGGCACTTCTGGAGCCCAAACGATAATGAACTGTGTTTGCACCAAGCAAATGTCTCTTGCAAGGATACAGTACAGCACTAGATCGTGGGCTGCTATGTCTGCTACTGCTGATCGTGTATACACCATCATGGTAGTGAAGGGGTTAATGGAAGTACCCAACCCATTTAAATTTATGCAAAAAAAAATAAGAAATAAGAAAAATTATCATATTCAAAGTTTAAGCAGTTGCTATAGATTCCCACTAGCCAATGGAACATATGTAGCTACGCCCAAATAAGAGTCTCCAGAGTCTCCAGTGGTCAGAAACCAATCGCTTAGACCTACAATGGCTGAGCTCATTCAAGTCAGTTTGTTACGCATTTAAGTTCCAGTTACAGCATTTCCATGTGTTACATTCAGATAAAAGAAACCATAATCGAAGATGAATGTAGCTAGAGTCACATTAAGGTCCATGTGCGAGTATGAGCTGTCAGTAACACAAATGTCTGGGTTGCTCCTCTGGATGTCGCCGACATTTCAGTGCTCTCTCGTTCCTTCACTTCACGGAATCAAATTCCGCATGAACTCAGCATTCGCTGCAGGGTCCCCAGAGTGCAGAAAACTGACCGTCGCAAAACTGCGGCAAAACCGCCGAAAGAACTGGCGAACAAAAGCCGAAAATCTGCTGGAAAAAACATCCGATGCGATCTGAAGTATCGAATTACTCGAACCACCACAAAAAAAAACACACCGAACATGTCCGGGAAAAGCCTCCGATCCGCCACACAAAATGCCGACCAGCCACCGGAAAAAGCCGACAAGCAGATTTCCAGGGTAAATAAAAATAAATAAACCATTGAAAGTGTTGAAATTGGAACACTGTTTGCAAAAGAACTACTGGACGAAAATGTCTGGAATTTACATATTAGATTTGCTGCAAACAAATCCCGTTAGCGTTTGGGCTGCAGAAGGTGTCCCCAAAGCTTTAGCCCTGTGGGCATAATGTCCAAAGAGCTAAGACTGTAAAATCGGCAGCTGAAAGCTCTGAAATATCAGGCTTTCAGCAACCGATGCAGGGAGAAATAGAAGAACATAGATCTGCTGTTAAAGCCTCTGTTACTCAATTTGGCAGTAGATGGCACCATCTACTGGCCAAAAAGGTTATTGCAGTAATAGATAGGTATTACAGTGCAATTTTTATGAAAAAAGATTTTTCAAAAAAACACTGGTTTCGGACCATGTTTCTTCCTCTACCTTGTTAACTGTTAAATACTGTAGATGATAAATCACAACCGTAAAGTAAAGCTTTTGCACAGATCTTGTTAAATGTTGCATCGTGAAAAAAATGCACAAAATGGAAAGAAGAGCTAAAAATCTAACTTTATTTTTCCTTTTTACATGCAATTACTTGAAAGAAAATAAACAGCAGCATGTGTTTTATATTGTGTTTTATAATGTGTTTTTATTTATAATGCATATGTAATGTAGTTACAGCTTATGTAAGCGGTAGTGTTCCTTTCAAAGGTTATCTTTAATTGTGGAATTACAATGGGAAGAATAATTGCTTAAGCAAGCTGCAATTTATATATATAAAAAAATCTAACTATTCTCAGAGAGCCTGAATTATTTATTTTTACATTTATTTGGGCTTAGAATCTAATTGATCTGTTATTGGATCTAGCAACAGTCTCGATTTCCCGTTTCATTAGTAAGGGAATTAGTAATAAGAAGGATTACAAATACACATTATTCTGACTTTTTTTAAAATAATAAAGCTTTAGAAAATCTGCAAAAAAGACAATAAAAAGAACATGGAAATAATAGAGTGTTTACTAATAAAACCAGTGAATGTTTTACACATTAGATTTAAAACATAGTTTTAATGCACCCCTATGTTTACGTAATTGAACAATAATAATTTTAATAATTATATAGATCCCCTTTATACTATATACATATATATATATATATATAGCATATTTACAAACAAAGTTTTGTGGACTAAAATGATTGTACCAATCATGAGGTAGTTCTCTTATACGGTAGTTTAAAATAGGGTGGGTGTGTCATAAGATTGTGATGCAGATTTATATAATACAGGTATAGAATAAAAATAAGCGCCATTAAAAAATGTGAATCAAAAATTTTGTCAAACAAATCCAGAGAAATACCTTAAAATTGTAAAAAAAAAAAAAAAAAAGGATTTTTGCTGAAATTGAAGTATAAACAGTTAAATTAAAAAATAATAAATCCGGTAATATTTTTTAACGTTGAATACCATGGGATTCACGTGTTTAACCCCTTCACTGCTGGGATCCAGATATCTTGGTCTTCGAAAGCAGCATCCGGTTCCCCGATATCGAGATCTGCAGCTCTTCAGCAGAAAAGCAAATTAAATTTGTTTGATGCAAACAAATTCCATTTGCTTTTGTGCTGCAGAAGTTGCCCCAAAGTTTTAGCCCTGTGGGCATAATGCACAAAGAGCTAAAACTGTGTAAAATCAGCTGATGAATGTCCTGACATCGGGCATTCAGCAGCCGATATGGTTGCCGCCCGTAGTTCCCTGCAACGGCTGTAACTCAATTTCGCAGTAGATGGCACCATCTACTGGACAAATATGTTATTACGGTAAAACTTTCATTGGGAGTATTTCAAAATATATTCTAATATTTTGGAAAAATCACTTTGTAGTGAAGGGGTCAAACTGAATCACAGAAAATCTGGGCATTTCGCCAGCAGTTCTCTTAGTAGATTAACCATTACTACTGTATGGGACAATCTCTCTACCGCCGAAAGTCACTAAATTGCAGCGAACTGCACCATATTTTGCTGGCAATTGACCACCAGTAAACTGCCTTGAAATTGCATTATACGGTGCAATTCTGTGGCAAGTTCAACTCTTATTGAATAACCCTTTATGTGTGACGACAGCGACGGAGATGGTGTAAGTGAGAGATTACTAGACTTGTGCACCAATTTTTTTTTGGTTCGGTTCGTTCGTTAATTTTGTAAATTTTTGTTTCGGCTCGTTTCGATTTCGGTTCGGTTCATTTCGGTTTGTTTTTCGTATCGACTTTTTTTTCGTGATTTCGGAAACTTTCGTGTTTTTTGGAATATCTGTTCTCCTCGTTTCAAAGTGTCTATTCGTTTTGTCGTAAACTAATGGTTTTTCGGATCCGATATTTCTGTCGATACGATAATTCTGTCAATACGATAATTCTGCCATTGAGATTTCTTATGTTTTACAAGAAGGATACATTGAGATTTCCCATGTTTTACAAGAAGGATACATTGAGATTTCCCATGTTTTACAAGAAGGATACATTGAGATTTCTTATGTTTTACAAGAAGGATACATTGATTTCCCATGTTTTACAAGAAGGGTACATTGAGATTTCTCATGTTTTACAAGAAGGATACATTGAGATTTCTTATGTTTTACAAGAAGGATACATTGAGATTTCCCATGTTTTACAAGAAGGATACATTGATTTCCCATGTTTTACAAGAAGGATACATTGAGATTTCTTATGTTTTACAAGAAGGATACATTGATTTCCCATGTTTTACAAGAAGGATACATTGAGATTTCTCATGTTTTACAAGAAGGATACATTGCGATTTCTCTGGTTTCCCGGGGAGGATACATTGAGATTTCTCATGTTTTACAAGAAGGATACATTGAGATTTCTCTGGGTTCCCGGGAAGGATACATTGAGATTTATCTGGTTTCCCGGGAAGGATACATTGAGATTTATCTGGTTTTCCAGGAAGGATACATTGAGATGGGAATGATACAAAATTACAGAATCAGCGATATAACCGAAAAATACGATGTCCTAAATTACTGAAATGGAACCGAAATAAGGAATGGAGCCGAAATCACGAATGGAACGAAAATGAATTTCGATTTTACACATTTCTAGTCCATTCGAAAATTCCGAAAACTTTTCGTTTCAGCTCGGAAATTTGTTCGGATCTGCCGTTTTCGGATCCGAAAATTTTTGGAAAATCGGATGAATCCGAATGCACGAATCGGGAAATTTCGTGAAAATTCTGAACTTCCGAAATGCACATCCCTAGAGATTACCAGGTTTCATCGATAGCTTGAGGTTGTACATATTGTGGATAGTGAGGTTGTGAATGGATGTAAGTTTATTATCCGCATTTAAATAAAAGGCATCCTGATATATCACATCTCAGAGGTAGAATGGACTAATGCATATGAAACAAAGAACGCTGCGGAGCAGTAGGAAAAGCTACAAAAACATTTAATGTATTCTCTTCAGTCGGGCTATTTTGCTGCTGAAAAGGCAGGTTGCCCTGATGAATGTGCAGCGTCAATGCATGTTTATCCAGATAACTAGAAACCTAAAGCCACCAATAACACCTTCACATCTTAAATCATGTATACATGATTTTATAATGAAAAATATTTTTAAAAATGAACAGATAAAATTTAACCCAGGAAACCCTAAAAACATATTTAATGTACTGAAGTCCTCCAGGGAATCAATTTAACCCCTTCACTGCTGTGCCATTTCACCTCCGTGTGCTGAGCTCATTTATAAAGTTTTTGCTTATCATGTTTGAAAGTGATTTTAAGTCATATTTTATTATACAACCCCAGCAAATTATATATTCTTTTATTTTTCAGCAGACCCGGCAGATTCTTAATATATCATTATTATATGTATACGTCATGTCCTGCCAAGATGCTATAACAAAAAATATAAACAAATGTAATTTTCCAATCATTTACAGCGTGTAAAATTAGAATTTTTCACATTTTATCACCCGAGCATTTGCGGTTATATATTCTATGGGGGAACGCTTGTTTAAAAAATGAGAAATGGGAACTTTATTTTTCTGAGAAAATACGCAATTTTAGCTAAAACGGAAAAAATTTTTAGTGCAGCATCATTGTTCACATTATAATTGAAATGTGAACAAAGTACTGAATTAATAGATAAAGGGAAAAAAAAGACATTTTAATTCATTTTTTTTTCATTTTTTTTACATGTAGGCTGGTCATGTTTGGTATCATTGTAAAGGCCATGATCTGTTGTGCAAATAATGTTATTTTGGGTACAACCAATTCCCATTATCACTTTATCTGTACATTCTATGAATCTAACGTTATCACATTTCCTGTGTTTACCATTTAGAACTATTTCTGTCATTGGTGATCGCACGCTAACCTGGTTTCAATCATATGTATCCGACTGATCACAATATGAGTCAATTTCTGGCAGCTCCTCCCTCCCGCTCCCAGTCACTTGCGGTGTACCCCAAGGCTCAATACTCGGCCCCCTGCTATTCACAATATTCATAAATGATCTGTCCAACGTCTGCAAAGCCTCAACTGTACATATGTACGCAGATGACACTGTAATCTATACCAGCAAACCAAATCTCCCGCAGCTGGAGGCCGTGCTGCAAGAACAATTCACAGAGGGAGAAAAGTGGATCAAACACAACAAACTTTTTTTAAATACTGACAAAACTGTAACGATGCTCTTTGGAACAGCACCTAAACTACACAAATTGCAAAATCCCCATCTATGTGTTGGGACAAAATCAAATGGCACGCTGACCACAGTCACTTCTCTCAAATATCTAGGTATGTGGTTGGACCCTAATCTATCCTTTGGCCCCCACATTGAAAAACTCTCATCTAAACTTTACCCCAAACTAGGTGCCCTGTACAGAAACAAATCCTGCCTGAGCCCCGCGGTAAGAAAGCAGATTGTACAACAAATGCTTATGCCAGCTATTGATTACGGAGATGTAGTGTATGCAGCGGCCCCACAAACACACCTTCAAAAACTTACTACATTGTATAACTCCTTATGCCGCTTTGCATTACAATGTAACTACATGACCCACCATTGTGACATGTTAAAAGAGCTAAACTGGCCATCGCTGGAGTCTAAACGCACCCTTCACATCTCCAGCCTGGTGTCTAAGAGCATTTCTGGGAAGCTGCCACCCTACCTGAATAGACTGCTTTCCCCAGCAGCTCCGAGATCCAATAACCTCCGATCCAGGACCAGCACCTTACTTGCAATACCACAATACAAAAAGACAGTGGCTCGGTCCTCATTTTCTTACAGAGCACAACAATTATGGAATAACCTCCCAGACACCATCAAATCTTCCCCCAGTCTTAAGTCACTCAAGAGCTCCTTACTAACATACCTCAATACAGAATGCACCTGTAAATATGTAACCTAGTGACTATATTTCCTACATATTTATTTTCTGTTAATCTGTATATTTGTGTTTTTTTTAATATCTTGCATTGTATTACTTTGTATTTCTGTAACTGTAACACTTCAATGTTCTTGAACCCAGGACATACTTGAAAACGAGAGAAATCTCAATGTATCCTTCCTGGTAAAATCCTTTATAAATAAATAAATAAATAATTTCTGCCTGCACATTAATAATGCAATTCCTTCTTCAATTTGTGCAATATAACCAGCACAATCTAGTTCCTAAGACTTTTGTGTTATTAATATATCTGTAGAGGATTAAACAGGGCTGGACCAAGACATTATGCTGCCTGGGCCATTGGAAGAAATGATGCATCCCAAAACCACAGCAATAAAACAAAAAAATAATTACAGACTATTAATAATAATAGCATGTACATTAAAATATTTAAATAAATATAATTTAAAATCATTATACTAAAATGCATTAAATATTACCATATTGATTAAATTATGTTTTTTCTAAATATTTTGTAGTAAAATAAATTGTATAATATATTAAAACTATATTAAAAAAAATGCAAATATTAGAATAAATATAATACATTACATTTAAGTTTTAAAATAAATATACATTCAGAAATTGCATTTTTAAAATAAATGTAAAAAAATATACAGTATATTAAATTATATATTATTCAAAGTTAATAAAATGTTATATTTATTTTAATATATTAGTGATATCAAGTTAATATATTAAAAAGCATTTATTGTTAAATTGCATGTGATGGCAAAATCCCCCACCCACCCCTTGGTGAAAGCGCCACCTGGAGCCATGATCCCATTGGGATTCATAGATGGGCCAGACGTAGAATTAACAAATAAAGAGTATAATTTCAGTAAATTTGCAAATTTACAAAATGTTTATATTTTAACCGAATCAAAATAAAAACAGAATACCCCAAAAAAATTCTCCTGCAATTAAATGTTAAATACACATCCAATGTTTCAAATAAGTGTCATGCTAATATGTATTTTTTCTTCTTTCAACCAAAAATGCTTGGTAGTTAAGAGATGAAATACCAACATGTATGAGTGTTCATAAAGGTAAAAAAGAATGCAACTATGTAGCCAGAGTACAGACCAGCAAAATAACTGGGTCAAACAGGCTGTCAAAGAATAGCCATCATTCATTTTATAGATTGGAAAATAAGGTCTAATGTCTCTTTCTTTGCTTCCCTCTGCTCTGTGGATTTAGAGGACTATGCACTTCATAATTTGGATCCAGATCACCAACAAGGAGCAAAAAAATTGCAGTTGAGATATATTGTAACAAATTGCTTCAAGCAGAGTCCCCCAAAGAGTACCCAAATGAAATAAATATATCTGAAATAGTATGATTGTTTGTTCTTTT
The DNA here is from genome assembly GCA_009667805.1 of Leptobrachium leishanense. Classification (NCBI taxonomy): domain Eukaryota; kingdom Metazoa; phylum Chordata; class Amphibia; order Anura; family Megophryidae; genus Leptobrachium; species Leptobrachium leishanense. The sequence goes on from CM019069.1 coordinate 25,740,903, forward strand.
GAAGGGATTGAGCATAAAAAACAAGGGATTTGTCTAGAGATTGAAGGTTTTAAAGAAGCTGAACGGTTAAAATTAGATTAAAAAAGGAGACACAGATATAAAGATAAATAGAAAACAAAAATAATGAAACAAAGTGACAGGAAAGAGTAAACAAGAAATATAAACTGGTTCAGGAAAGGAAGTGCAGCCAGGGGATTCCATCATGATGGATTTTCTTCAAGGGTCTCCTCTAAGGGTTATGTTACAAATCATAGCCTGGCCACACACACTGATCCTTATGAATACTGATAACCTCTTCTGCTATCGTAGTTGTGCACAGAAGTGTACCAGCTCACTAGGGATGAGCTGTTCGGTTCGGACGGTTCGGAGTTCAGCCCGAACTTTGGTTGTTCGAAAGTTCGCAAATTTTGAACTTTTTGGGTGTGTTCGGTCGAGTTCGAAAAAAAAAAGAAATTTTGAAAAAAGTATAGAAAATGCTTAAAAAAATACAAAAAAATCTAGAAATAAAGAGACTCTTTACTGCAGAATATTATAAGCAATGGTTTATTAGATATTGAATTAAAAACGAATGTGTACGTGGAAAGATTATCAACTCTAAATGACCTCTGTTCACAAACGGGCATAACACCAGGTGTTTTTAGTCTGGTAATCAATTTGATACATTGTACACCATACTGAGGGTGGGGTGGCGTCTGCTTCTGATTGAGATTTGAGAATTAATTTCCCTCCTAAAACTTCCTAATATTCTGCATTTAACTGGTGTTTGAAAAAAATACAAAATTTCCTCATTGCCCGCTTTTAACATCTAAAGCAATGTTATTTTTCACCTCGTGATTAAACATTCACAGGGTTATTCAGAGAGCGGTGAAAAGCAGGAGAATAACTGGAGAAGTGAAAATTCTAGGTCAAAATAGCCAAACCAGAAAAATTCTCCCATTTAACTCACTTTCCAAATCGGCTATTTGGTCTAGATTGTTCGCTTCTCCTGCCAGTTCTCCTGGCTTTCACCTCTCTCTCAGGGTTGTTCAGAGAAAGGTGAAAACCAGGAGAATGGCAGGAAAAGAGAACAATCTGGACCAAATAGCCGATTTGGAAAGTGAGATAAGGCTAGGGTCAGACTAACGCATTTTTCGCAGCGACCGTCAAAAAGTGCGTCCGAACGCATTGCCGTATTTCTTCACGGAATGCGCGAAAACGGTCATACGATGTGCATTTTTGTGCGTGATTTTTTACGGATCCAAACCAGGAAACTTTTGGTGTCTGGACGTTATGTTGGCCGGACATAAGCAGGGTCTGACTTCTCCAAATCACGCACACACGCCGCTAGTGGATGCAGCGCACTCTGTACATCCGTACTAGCGGTTCTGCGTTCTCGAAAAAATGCATTCATTTTCCACTTGTGTTGCGCAGCCGGACTTTCGTGCGACCGTACTTCGTATATTAGCCGTCATTGCCCGTCATTTACTGCTAGTGCGGCCGTGATTAAGTGCGCCTAAACGCACATTAAAAATTCGCTAGTCTGACCCTAGCCTAAATGGGAGAATTTTTCTGGTTTGGCTATTTTGACCTAGAATTTTCCATTCTCCAGTCATTCTCCTGCTCTTCACCGCTCTCTGAATAACCCTGACAGGGTTATTCAGAGAAAGGTGAAACTCAGGAGAATGACTGAAGAGAAAATTCTAGGTCAAAATAGCCAAACCAGAAAAATTCTCCCATTTATCTCACTTTCCAAATCGGCTATTTGGTCTAGAATTTTCCATTCTCCAGTCATTCTCCTACTTTTCACCGCCAAAAAATCTGTAAACTTTTTCTGCGTGTCCAAAAATGTCTCCTCTTTTCATACAGACTGCCACCCCAAGCAGTTGTTTATGGATAGATTAAAGGAAAAGCATTTACTGTCATTTGAAATGTCATTTTTTGGTTTTTACATATTTCTATACATCCTAGAAATCCGCCACTTCACGGGCAGGTTATGGGGACCTCCTAGGCACGATATTTGAAGGAATTTTTCGTTTTTATTTTTAACCCTTATTTCATGGAAAACTCACTGTCCCTTTAAAAACGTTTTTATTTTAACTTTTTGTCCTTGTTTCCTGTCCCCCAGGGCACTACCCGGACTCCCATACACCTTTTATGGCAAATATCTAGCATATATGCCCTCTTGGAGGGCACTCTAAAAACCGAATTTTCAGCCCCATTGACTTGTATTGAGTTCGGGTTCGGGTTCGGATCCGAACATTTGGAAAGTTCGGGTTCGGGTCCGAACCGAACTCAGGGGGTGTTCGGCTCATCCCTACCGCTCACTTAATTGCTCCTGTTTGATACCTTTAAGTTGCCCTTGGGTTTTGGATTTTTTTTTTTTTTAAATTGATTGTTTGTAGTAGTAAATGTAACATGCGTTCACACCTTAACCCCTTCACTACCAAGATCGAGATATCTCGAGCATCAAAGGCACCATCCGGTGCCCCGATATTGAGAAATCTTGATCTGCTGATCTGCAGCCCAAAAGCGAATAAAATTAGTTTGCTGCAAATTAATTTCATTTGCTTTTGGGCTTCAGATGGTTCCCCCAATTGTTAGCCTTGTGGGTATAATGCTGTCACGCTTGCTGTCAAACTTAACCTCGACAACAGTGGTGTGGATCCTTTTGGACATACCTCTAAACCCTCCGATCCTTGAGTGGTCGGGACCACTAACCCTATCACTCGCAGCCAGGGACAACAAACACAGCAACAACACAGAGTATAACCTTTTGAGACCAACAGCAGGTTTTAGAACATAGCAAACACCTGGGCATAAAGGTTCAGTCTTGAGGACAGCTGAGAGGTAACCTGAGTTAGGTTTAAGCAGAATTTTAACACAGAAGGGGTCAGAAAGAGCGTGGTTATATAAACAATTCGGGTTGGCAACAGACGGGGTTCTCATACAATCTGAGTCAGTGTTATGTAGGGTCAGTATACTCTCTGAGTCAGCGTTATGCAGGATCAGCATACACTCTAAGTCTGTTCTGGGTATCACATACATACAGGCTTGGTCAGAGAGAGAATAGTCAATAGGCAATCCGAGTCAACAACAGGCATGGTCCTCATACAATCAGAGTCGGCAGCTTAGCAAGGAATGAAAGAATCAGTGACTCGAATAAACTGTACACTAGCAATACAGGAAAACAACTCCACGGCATGGCAATGAGTCAGTTTGCGCGTCCTGTATTTTAGGCTAGGGTCAGAGTGGGGCAGTCGGAACGCGCGTGCAGGCGCACTAAATCACAGCGGCAGTAGCAGCACATAACGGCCAATGACGGCCAATATACGCAGTACGTGCGTACAAAAGTGCGCCGACACCACGCAACCGGCAAATGAACGCATTTTTCTCAGAACGTGAAACCGCTGCTACAGACGTACAGAGTGCGCTGCGGCCGCATGGCAGCGTGTGTGCGTGATTAGGAGACGTCAGACGCTGCTAGTGTGCGGCCTACATAACGTTCAAACAGCCGGATTTCCCTAGAATTGCGTTGGTGAGTACCTGCGACTGTGCGACTGTGGTCGTCTGACCACTTAAGCGTATTCCGTGAAAAAATGCGTGCGCACGCATCGACGTACATTTTGACGGTGGCCACAGAAAATGCGCTCATCTGTCCCTAGCCTAAGGCCGGCGGCTCCACGTCATCATGCCGCGCCCCGCCTGGCACCCGGCCAACCAGCAATACCTCCGGGTGCCCAGACCCCCCCTGAGACCCCGCAGGTGTCGAGGCTTTGACAAATGCCCGAAGAGCTAAAACTATAAAAATGTCTGAATGCCCTGAAATATCAGCAGCATTCAGCAGCCGATGCAGGGGGAGAAAAGAAAAGTGCTGCAGCTGTAACTCAATTTGGTAGTAGATGGAGCCATCTACTGGCCAAATAGGTTATTTACAGTAAGAACCATTTCTGACTGTATAATTAATCAAAAATGATTTTACAAAAAACACTGGTTTCTGATAATGTTTTTTTGGAAAATCACTTGGTAGTGAAGGGTTTATAATGGGGACGGTGAATGCATGTTATGTTTTCGTTTTCGGCAATATATTGAAACATCATTAGCAATGCAGCGTCTCAAAAATACAAATAGATAATATAAAATTTAATATCTGTATGTGCTGCATAATGCCTGTGTATGGGGATTACAGTAACATATTGTATCTGGACTGTACAAGGATTTACATTCATTATAACCCCCTGAATCTTATTCCTGTATAGCAGTGAGTGACCCCCTCAGCTGTCAAATCCTCAGCACCTGCGGGCATTCACGGGGGTCTGGACACTCAGCGGCATCGCTGGCAGGATGGGTGCCAGTAGTTCCGGCTGTTTGTGCGTCTGGAGGGGCGGGGCGTGGCGTGATGACAGTGTAGTTAACCCGTTTTGGCTCAGAAGACACTTGGTCTCTAAACCATTTGGTTACTGGACTGTACTTAGTGTTGTTGGTTCGTCTGTCCTCCCTGGCTGGGAGTACTAGGGTTAGCGGTCCCGACCGTTTGAAGATCAAAGGGCTTAGAAGTCTGTCCAAAAGGATTCCCACCACGGTTGTGAGGGGTGAGCGCCACAGCGAACGTGACAACAGCTCTCCCTATATTCTGCCAAATCCCTGACTGCTGGAAGGCAGTAGCAAAGTTAGTGAATTGTGTGCTACAGGGAGGTTTAGGACTGTTCCTTGCAGCTTGTTTACAATAAGATAGGGTAAAAAGGAAAGAGATAAGACCAGTGGCTTTCGTTTCTCCACCGGGGACACACTTACAATGCTTTAAAAAAGGTATGCAGGTTGTGTTTTTAAATGCTAATATTTGCTATTTAATGTATTGGAATGCAAAATTGAGTTAGCTCGACTTTGGAGGTAAAGGGACTAAAGGGAATTTCCAGGATTTATTCTGTATCTGTATAACATTATATATGCCATATACCAGGCCTCAAAATTTCCACTCGCCTGCTCGCATTTGGCGAGTGGAAATTACATGAGGGCGAGTGGGAATGCAGAGGCAGGGCAGGATAAGGGGTTAAGTGGGGCAACTAGTGGCGAGTAACTCTTAAGGCCTGGCTAGTAGCTTGGGACTTGAAAATTTGAGCCCTGCCATATACTATTATGGGAAGTATGTAGCTTAAACAACATACATGAATCTCATCTCATCAATTTCATAAACTCATGTTTCAGCTGACATATAAAATGATAGGAAATGTCTGAGACTCATGACTAAATGTAATCAAGTAGATCCTTGAAATAATCCTCAGCATCGGAAAAAAAACTAATTCAGATCATTGAAATGAAAGATTCTCCAGCCAACAATACTTCAAGTGTTCCATCACTGCAAAATAACATTATTTTCCCATGTGCCCCTTGACCTTTTCCCGAAATACTCTTTCAACATTTGCCATCTTGCCACTTTGTTTAATCAATGTTAGTCATGGCTTTCATTCTCCTCATCCCGGTGTTGCATTTTTGTTTCTTTTTCCCAATAACAATAGTCAACAAAGGATATGATGGTTAAGCTTTGCAAAACCAAGGTCAACTCAGTAACATGTTGTTTATCTCTTTATACTCACTCTCCGCTGCACTTGTGTTGTTTATCTATATTGACAATATAACCCTTAAAATGTCTTTCTGCAGTGGTATTAAAGGTAAGAGCTTCCGTCATATCATCTTAGACATAGAGGGTCAATTAATAACAAGGTTAGTGAATCCTTTATCTATGTGAGGTCATTAAATATCAAGGGCGAACAGATACAATGGTAATTTATTCTCTATCTTCATCCTTAATGGTGAAATGTTTCCTCAATCTATATTAACCACATTGTTGATGAAAGCTATTAGATCCAGCCACAATATCTCAAGCGTAAAGGGACAATTACAGCACGGTTACCACCACAACCAAAGTCCACAAACAAAAAGCACTTATCCACCCCTCTCCAAAAAAAGATTACTTTATCATGCAGTGTTACTTCTGGAGTGTTCCTAGTGTAAATAATCCATCTATTCTTGAAGAAAATATTAAAGGGACTGAGCGCAATCCAAATGCAACACAGCACCTTTATTCAAAAGATAGTGCAACATTTCGCTGACTTGGCAGCCTTTCTCAAGGCTACAAGGTAAATAAAATAATACCTGACCTCACCCCAACGTTTCCTCCTATTGATGTCTGGATAATACAATGAATAAAAATTTAAAGGATGGGGTGGATCTAAAAAACAAATATAACCATGATGATGCAGTATGTAAACACTAAAAATCTATTGCAATAGTGTTTACATATTGCACCATCATGATTATCTTTGTTTTTTAGATCCACCCCATCCTTTATATCTTCACTCAAGGCTTCCCAGTCAGTCAAAACTGTGTACTTTATATTTTTTAAATAAAGATGTCTTATTGCGGTTGGATTGTGCTATATTCCTTTATTCTTTTCCGCCACACCACAACCAAAGTCCTTCACTCTTCTGTGGTCATTACTCCACGTTGGGTAACAACGATTCTGGAATTCTTTTTCAGACCGTCACGAAAATGGAAGAAAAAAAAAAAAAGCTAAATCCTGAGTGATAAAAACGAAAGAGACGCTCTAGGGCTTGTAACCACCCAATGTAAATTGAGTTGTCACAGTGCCCTGAATGTCAGGATGGTTCAAGCCTCCAAGTGAGACTTAGCTCTGCCCATGAGCTGACCTGAGCTTCAGCCATTGGGAGCAGGAAGCAGAACCAATTTGGATCCCAACTCACTTTCTCCCAGCCATTGGCTGCAGAGTCCAGACGCCTTCATGGTCAGATAACATGCTCCAGCTCACAGGAAGACACATTATGTCACTTCCGGAGGAATTAGAGAGTCAGAGCTGCATTGGAAAAAATGTAAGTTTTAAAGTGATCTTAAGGGTTTAACCAGGAGGGGAGGTACGGAAGAGACGAGGAGGGCTTTAAGTTTAACCGCTTACCTCTTCCATTTTAACCCTAGAGTGTCTCTTTAAATTTTATTATTGTTTATTATAAGCGAAAAGTTGGTTGACAAACATTTCCTTATTTGTAACTAACTTTAGGAAAACAGTAACAATAAAATAATAAAATCACGATTTAATTCTACAAGCAGTATAATTCTATGTATTCAGTTTGCACCCCACTCGGAATCTGAATCATCGTGATGTATTTTAGCTATAGTTAGCTTACCGTGCATTCCGTATTCCATAGGAAAAATACATAGCTTGTCATGCAAGTACAAGGTCAGCGAAGTTGAAGAATAGGTACATCATTAAAGCATCAATATTTTATTGAAAGCCACAGTCCTGTTTCCATTGGATAATAGGGTTGTTCAGTACCATCAAAGAGATGCATATACATTTAAATATATATATATATTTTTTTTTACTTTTATTTTTATGAAATGCATTATGTATGTGTTTGATAAAAGGTGTATTCTTTATAAACGATACAAGTCCTAGCATTTCTACACTACATGCTTAAGCAAAAATATGGACAGATTCTAAACTGAAAGACATTATAAAGTATTTCATGAAAAGCTCATCTTTGAATGATAACAAATGTGTAAATGTGTTATAATACTATTCATTTTAGAACTCGACAAAGTTATGTATTATTCTCCTACCTCCCAGAAACCTTAAATAGGATATTTTTACCTCCTTTCAACTATAGTACTTAGGGAACAAACATGCCCAGAAATAAGTGGTATGTACAGAATGTGAATAGTGCTACTTATTCGCACAAGAGAAGAAAAACATCACTTCTCTTTCTAGACTAGCTTTCTATATAGCTTTTTTTAATGGAAGGTGCATTTTTGGAAAATAAAGCTGAAATGGTTCTAAGAATTTTTTTTTATTTTGGAAGGAAAGTTCCCTAAAAATTATTCCAGGTTATTTGGAGACTTTGATTTAGGTGAAACCCACAAAATGTGCTGTCATTTGTTTTGACTCAACAATTGCGTGTTGACACGAAATAAGTATTGTTGTAACATAGGAAACAAATAGGACATAGAGTGATATCTTAAAATACAATAGAGGTGAGTGGATACAATTGGCCACTCATATCTACCCATTGGATCCAATGCTCATTGACCCATAATGGATCTTCAGTTAATCCAGAACCACACAATCAAATGGCAGGAGGATCAGGAGCATATCATGTAAAGCAGGGCTGTCAAACTCACGGCCCCCCAAATGTTGAGTCCTACAATTCCCAGAGTTCTTTCAATTCAATAGATGGCCAGAGAATCATGGGCGTTGCAGTTCGGAAACATCTGGGGGCCAGACTGTGACATCGCTGATGTAAAGGAAAGTAATGAATAATAATAGTGTTCCTGATCCTTCTGCCGTTTGATTGGGCGGATCTGGTTTAGCTGAGAATCCCTTATGGGATGATGAGCAATGGATCCATGGGGTACATGCAATGATTTTTTTTTAATTAATGCCCATATCTGTGAAATTTGAACCATTTTTAGCCTAAATTAGCCACACTATATGAGAATATTGTTTTAAACTGAGCCTAAATTAGTCCCAATATTTGAGAATATATATATATATATATATATCTCAGGAAATTGCTAAAAACAGTCACCATGACTAGTGATGGGTTGAACACCCCGTGTTTGGTTTGCATTAGAACTCGAACACCCGAAAAAGTTTGACCGCGAACACAATTCGAACACCGTGCAAGTCAATGGGGCTCGAACGTTCGAAAATGAAGGTCCCCTCCAAGAAGGCATATATGCAAGATATTGGCCATAAAAGGTGTATTGGGGTCAGGGTACTGCCCTGGGGGACAGGAAACAATGAAAAAAAAGTTAAAAAAAAACGCAGTGCGCTGAGCTAATTTTTACCACTTTTGCTCATGTTTAAACGTGATTTGAAGCCATTGGAAATGTTTGACCAACAATGAGTGGGAAATGTTTGACCAACAAGGAGTGGGTTATGTTTGACCAACAAGGAGTGGGAAATGTTTATGAATCCCATAGGCTTCAATGTTAAAGATATTCCCGTTTTAATTCAATATCTAATAAACCGTTTATTATTATATTCTGCAGTAAAGAGTCTCTTTATTTTTAGAATTTTTAGGATCTATTAAGCATTTTTTGGAAAAAAAATTCTCTAACTTTCGGCGAACGTCCCAAACAGTTCGAAGTTCGCAAATTTTCAAACAGCCGATGTTCGAATTGAACTTCGAACCGATTCGAACCGGCAGCCCATCCCTACTCATGACTATAAAATAATTTAAAAAAAACTAAAAAAGAATAAAATACAATTATTAAATAATAAAAGAAAAGAAAGCAGTCTCGGGCAGGAAAATAAATTGCTTTTAAACACTACAGACAGATATATCTAAGCTTCAATATCTATGAAGATCCAAGCTAAGCCCATCTTGACTGTGACTTCATTAAAGAAGCATCTCGAGTTGACTTGATATTTGGTTGACTGACTTTCATACAAAGTTAGACGAACTTCTTCCAGTAAAGTACTATATACTCTAGTGTACTAAGCACACAGCATAAAAGTGAGGGCGCGCACACTTAGCTTTCACTCTTGTTTTATTTGGCAGATGGAAAGGTTCAGCGCGGCCCTTTTTGTGTGAACTGCAGCACAAGGTTTATTTTGAAAAGAGGGAAAAAAAAGTAGAAAATGGTACGGCGCGACAAAGACATTTTATGTGAAAAAGTGTTAAAATGCAGAGTTCAGGAACAAATGGAAAGAAGTTGGACACACGTCTAAAAGCAGGCGTACAGGGCACGGAGAAGGTAAAATAAACAGCTTTCATGCGCTGCAGATCTAGGGGGAAATTTGCTTTTGAAGTGAAAAGGCTTGTGTTTCTTTTTGAAGTTTAAAGTGGCATACCTTGCCAGCAGAATGCCCCGCGTGATAGTAATTTAGCGGCTCTTTGTCGCTGCCTTACTCAGAATTCCAGACTGGTAGCGCAATTTTGTGAAGGTTTCACAGTGACATGAATTTTAAAAAATAGCTTGTTTATTTATTTATTTGTTTGTTTATTTTTGCTGTTTTTGAAACCGGTTTGGCTTTCAAAACGCAATTTGTTCCTTTCGACTAAATTTCATTATTTTTACTTCATTAGAAGTAAAAAAAAAAGAAACGACCTAAGTTCAAGAGCAATGACGTTTTTTTTCTCTGCAAAGTTCCGTAAGTTAATACACTTCATTGATTTTTTTTTTAAGACAATTTAACTATTACTCGCAACTCTCAAAGTTTGCATGCAGGGCTGCACTTTCGATAATAACCATCCAAGCTTTGTTATGGAAAATTATCTGGCAAGCGGCATACGTGCAGCTGTATACTTGGCCGCTGCGCTATCCTGCAGAAAAGTCTGGATTCTGAGATTTAAAGGAATATTCTTGAAGTGTTGAACTGTAAGCTACATGTATTCCAAGTAGACATGTGCACAGCACAAAATTTCGTTTTGAACTAATGGATTAGTCCTAAAATGCAATTTATTTAGTTGCTATAGAAATTCGTTTTCAGTTCTTTAGTATGAAAACTAATTTCGTTCATCCGAAAACCAGTGGATATAATTACTATTGTAGTGGCTCCTCAGAGGACTGAGATCGCTGCTCGTTACAGTATCTCTCACTCTCAGCACAATGTGGGCCATATTACATAGTTGGTGCTAACTTAACCAGAGCTGTTGTAACCTTCCCAGAGCCATTATAGCCTATGGAGGTTTTCAGTTTACAACAGCTCTGGTTAAGTTAGCACCAACATTGTAATACTGCCCCGTGTCAGGCAAAGCTGTTACAATAACTGACTGCTGCTCATCACAGCTCAGAGTTTCTGTAAAACTAGTAAATAATATTTTTATATATAAGAGGTCAGAACAATATTATTTCCTTGTTTTACTGAAACTCTGAGCGCTGTTACAGTCAGTTACTGTAACAACTGAGCCTGATACATTGTATTTAGAGATAATGTAACAAGCAGCCGATCTCAGCGCTCACAGCCACTGGATTTAAAGAAAGGCTCCTCTCTGTATAATGTAGAACATCCTCCTGCATTAATTAATACCCCTCTTTGTATAATGTAGATAACATCCTCCTCATTAATGTCCCTTCTGTATAGAACATTCTCCTCAATTTATACCTTTCTCTGTATAATGTATATAACATCCTCCTGCATTAATACCCCTCTCTGATAAATGTATAAAACATACTCCTGCATTAATTAATGCCACTCTCTGTAAGAACATCCTACTGCATTGGCATGTGGAGGGTGCAGAACTTCGGATGTTGCGATCTTCATGCTGGTCTCCTTCACTCAATGTAATATCACAAAAAGGACTGAAACTAAAATGTAGTGCATTATTTTAGTTTCTTTCGTTTTTTGTACTGAGCAGTTTCGTTTCTCTTGAGTCATACTAAAACTAAATTATCCCAAAATTCGGACTAAATCGTTTTAGTACTAAAACGAATGCACATGTCTAATTCCAAGTATTATCTTTCAAAATACTTGCAAATAATTAAATGATATCTCGGTTTCCATGGGGAAGGCACACCAGGTTCAACTTGTTTCATAACACATTCTCTCTCTGTAATATGATCCCAATCCTCCTGCTCCTCAGCACTGAACCAGGCAGTGGAAATCCCACCTCCAGAAAGATAAGCATTAAAGCTTCTTAAAGAGTCTTAAGGAGGCCTATTCTTTAACCCAGAGCTTTCCAAACTTTTCGTGTTGGTGACACAGTTTTTAGACATGCGTCGTTTGGTGACATGGTAATAAATTTTTACCGGCAAACTCAGCTTAAACTAACTGGTTATAATAGTATTGTGACAATGAAATATATGGGAACACAACATATCTCATGAAACCTTTTCATTTAATTTTTTTTAAATATATGATTTGTAATTGTTGTTATTGTATTGTTATTTGTTATTATTATTAACTGATTATTAATACTCACACTCTTTCCCCTATTCTCTGCACATTCTTTCCCTCTTTTTCATTGTATTTCTCTCTACCCCCTTTCATCATCTTCCTCTCTTTCTCCCTTTCTAGTGTCCATTTTCTCCCCTTCCCTTCTTTCCATGTAAATTCTTACCTTCCAAGTCTATCACCCTCTCCTTTATCATGTCCATCTCCCGCCATCCATTTCATGTCCATCTCCCTCCATCCTTTTCATGTCCATCGCCCTCCATCCTTTTCATGTCCATCGCCCTCCATCCTTTTCATGTCCATCGCCCTCCATCCTTTTCATGCCCATCTCCCTCCATCCTTTTCATGTCCATCGCCCTCCATCCTTTTCATGTCTATCACCCTCTTCTCATGTCCATCTCCCTCCATCCTTTTCATGTTGATCTCCCCCTTATCATATACATTCTCCCCTGTCTTTATCATGTCCATCTCTGTCTTTATCATGTCCATCTCTGTCTTTATCATGTTCATCTCCCTCTTTTCATGTCCATCTCTCTCCATCTTTATCATGTCCATTTCCCTCCATCTTTATCATGTCCATTTCCCTCCATCTTTATTATGTCCATCTCTCTCCATCTTTATCATGTCCATCTCTCTCCATCTTTATCATGTCCGTTTCCCTCCATCTTTATCATGTCCGTTTCCCTCCATCTTTATCATGTCCATCTCCCTCCATCTTTATCATGTTCATCTCCCTCTTTTCATGTCCTTCTCTCTCCATCTTTATCATGTCCATCTCCCTCCATCTTTATCATGTCCATTTCCCTCCATCTTTATGATGTCCATCTCCCTCCATCTTTATCATGTTCATCTCCCTCCATCTTTATCATGTTCATCTCCCTCTTTTCATGTCCATCTCCCTCTTTATCATGTCCATCTCCCTCCATCTTTATCATGTCTATCCACCATCCTTTGAACCGGGGTCAAACTGGAGCTATCCTTTGCTATAAATGAACACTTCCAGTACTTTTTATAAAAGTATACTTTGTATAGGAAGTGCTAATGTGGAGGCATCCGGAGAATAATGAATAATTACGATGAAAAAAACAAAGGCAAAGAAAACTGGTGATAAGTGATTACAGTATATTTAGAGGCTTGTAACAGAGCTCATAATATTACCAATATAGTGCAACACAATTTTCATTAGCAGCACTATTACCAGCGCAGATGGACTGGGCTCCTTCATCTATTTACCCCTTTACTACCAAAGAGTTTCCCAAAAATCACTGTCAGGAACCAGTGGTTTTCTGGATAATCATTTTTAATTAATTATATGGTAAGAAATATTTGGGAATATTCTGCAGTGTATTCCATACTGTAATAACCTATTTGGCAGGGAGATGTCACCATCTGCTGGCCAAAAGGAGTTACTGCAGTTCTGGCTCCTGTTTAGCATCACCTGGGGTGATGTCATTCAGACACATTCCCTGTTGGTTTAAAAAGCAATAGCACCTCGGGCAACAGGGTTAAAGATTTAGGTGTATGTTCTGGAGTCCAAATACAAATATTCAATAAACAAAATTAATTTACATTGCTCCTGTGAAACACCATATCAATACCAAATATCAGGACACCAGGAGTTGAGATTGAGTAAAGTCAATATCACGCTCCTCTTTCTTTAATCAATTTAATGGGTAATGATGTAATAACAACAAACCCTGAAGTTTGTTAATTTTCTCCTGTTTTGTGGTTAACACCACACACACACACACACACACACAAACACACACTATTTTTCTGTTTCTTCTATTGTTATCCTTGGCAAATTGCAAGATGCATTTTTTTTTCTTCTTACACTGATACTTGACTTTGCCCTTTCCACTATAACTTTTTCATCCCTTTCTGGGTTTTTCATTCCTCTACCCTTTTAACCTCTCATTTGATAAGTAATAAGCATTTAATTAGAGTAAGAAAGAGTCTACTTGCATAACCATGCAGGTTAAAGAACCAGAGAGCAAACTATGCATACATTAAAGAAAATATATACATTTTCTTTGTATGTTTATGCAAGAAAATATATGACATTTAGGTTATTTTTATTATTTAATACACAATAAATCATTGTGTCGTTATTACTATTAGTATACTTGAATTAAAGAAAATATACATTTTCTTTGTATGTTTATTCAAGCAAAATATATGACATTTAATTTATTTATTTCTATTATTTAATACATAATAAATCATTGTATCATTATTACTACTGCTACAAAATCGGATTTGAATTAAAACTAGTAAAACACTTCTTAGTATTATCGGCACCAAAACAGCATAATCGTTTTCCTTTGAGCATTGTCGTTTTATATCCTCGGTGCTATGAAAACACAGCAGGGATTATATATTTTGGAATGCTAAACAGAGCTAAAATTAAATGGAAATAATAATTACTAAAGATAGTATTAGAACCTCCTGGAGAAACTGAGATTGTTGAGTTTAAATTGCAGGTTATACACAACAAATTCAGAACATGTCATGTCACACTATGATCTATAAAAAAAACCTTAGGGATACTGTACTTAACTTATCTAGTAATTGCAGAATCCGCAGGCCTTTACCCGTCCTTACTCGTATATTAGATTCACGATATGTACTATCCTGATTTACTCAGTGCCAAGATATTATTAAGCTGGGGTCAGACGAGCGTAGTGTTCACGTCCGTGATTGCGCCTAAAAGTACGTCTGTGATAGCATGACAGAAAGCCCATCGGAGCCCGACACACGAAGTACGTCCGCACTGAACTGCGGACACACAATGGCCACGGCCCACGACGCAAGGCAGGCAAGAACGTACAACCTCTAGAACGGCCGCACAAAGTGTGCTGCGTCCGCAACGTCCGCATACCTTTGTGTGTGAGTGATGGAACGTGGTCAGACGGTTATACGTCCAGTATTTTTCACGGACAAAATGGTTTTGCTTTTTATTTTATTTTCTCTCTACATCCGTCAAAATATACGTCAGTGAATAAACTGACTGTGTGGCCACTACTGCGTCTTCCGTAGTGGACATCCATCCACTTGTGACCAGGTCTAGAAATGAACCCATGGATCCGTCCTTATGTCTACAGCACAGGAGCACATGTTATGGTGCAGACAAGGATTTATAACATTAACAACTAATAGATAGACAGGCAGAAAGAGAGAGAGAGAGAGAGAGATAAAAGAGGAAAGCAAATGAAGTGAGGGAGATAGAGGAAAGGAATGAAGTGAGGGAGATAGAGGGAAGGGGAATTGAAATTAAGTGAGGGAGATAGAGGAATGTGAAAGTTAACTAAAGGAGAGAGAGAGGGCAGGAGAAAGGAAAGAGAAGAAAGTGAGGGAAGAAGAAGAGAAGGAGAGGGAAGGAGAAAGGTATGGAAGGGAGGAAGAGAGAAGTGGAAGTAGAAGGGTAATGGAAGGAAGGGCAAAGAGAGTGTAGTAGAATGGTAAAAAAGGGAAGGAGAGAGGGAAAGAATGGGAAAGCTAAAGAAGGGAAGTAGAGAGAGTGGAAAGAGAAAGGGTAATGAAGGTAAGGCGAGAGAGGGAGGTAGAAGGGTAATGAAGGGAAGTAGAGAGAGAAGGATGGGAAAAAGTAAGAATGTGAGGAAAAGAGAGGGTAGTATAAGTGTAAAGAAGGGAAGGAGAGAAAGGGAAGGGGAAAGTACAGAAGGGAGGAAAAGAGAGGGAAGTAAAAGGGGACTTAAGGGAAGGAAAGGGTAGCTAAGGTAGGAACAAAGAGAGTGGGAACTTATAGGTTAATGAAGGAAAGGCAAGAGAGAGAAGGAAGGGAAACAGTAAGTAAGGGACAAACAAAGAGAGAGTGGCAAGTAAAAGGGTAATGAAGGGGAGCAGAGAGACAGGGAAGTAAAGAGAGAAGGAAAGGAGAGAAAGAAGGGTGTGGAAAGGAAGGAAAAGAGAGGGAAGTAGAAGGGTAATGAAGGGAAGGACAGAGAGAAGGGTGGGGAAAGGTAAGGAAGGGAGGAAAAGAGAGGGGAATAGAAGGGTAATGAAGGGAAGGAGAGAGAAGGAAGGGGAAAGGTAAGGAAGGAAGAAGAGAGAGTGGGAAAATTAAGGGTAATAAAGGGAAGGAGAGAGAAGGAAGTGGGAAAGCGAGGAAGAGACAGAGATAGAGGTATGTAGAATAGTTATGAGGGGATGGAGAGAGTGAGAGTTGGGAAACAGTCAAGACGGTCAAAAACCATGTAAGAAATTTTATAAACTGAATATGTCTCTACCTCCCAAGTGCAGAACATTTACTGTGAGGCAACCACACACTTTAGATAATGGCACGGCAGGTCTGATTCCTGCAGTAAGAAGAATGTGCGGGATGTATGTGTTCAAACCATTGGCGAAACAGCAAGGACAGAGAGCCTGCATCTGCAATCCAGAATGAACAAACCAGAGTAACATAAAAGGATGCAATAAAACTTACACACTGATCCTGAACAAGATAAAAACACTGTGAATGTCACTTTCACCCACAAGTCACCAGAAAACAGAAAACAAATTGTCTGTAAGAATACAAATGCGTTTATCATAAGTCTAATATAAGCAATAATGGTTTCCTAGTCATGGTAACATGCAGAGCCATCCTGACTCCGGTGGTGAGTGGCTACATTGTCTAATATTGCACCTGTGACCGGCTTTTTTGTTTTCTGTTCTGCAAATTAGCGATTATCTCCCATGTTGGGGATATGAGATGACTTGTTAAGTTGGGGTTTTCCCTGGCAAGGTGGATGACGATCATTAAGCCCATTATGATAAATATTGATTGAAGGCCATTGTGTCAATGCTTGTTACCAGCTAACAACCTCTAAACTTCTTTTTAAAGTGGAGGGTGTGATGTAGGTAAATTAACGTAAAATGCAAAATGTGTCAGTTTGCTTTTAAACAAGCAATATTGAATAACTTTATTTCCCCTTTAGATAACAAAACATTAATTAATAAAAATATTATTTATTGGCCTTTATATAATTGAGTACGCAGGAAAAAAAATGTATATGATTTCATGAAAAATTGCATAATTTTATAATGGTAATGCTTGGGTTTGGTAACACCAGTTTTACATTGAAATGTTCTCTAAAACAAAAGGATACATAAGGTGTTCCTATCCATAACTTACCCAGGAAACACAGACAAAGTATAATGCCAGCAAAGGTTACATTGACTTCTCTTTAAATCTTTGGAGAACCATTTCTTCATTGACATTTACACAGCAGGCATTTTGGGTATTTGCTTAATGTCGAAAAATCCACAGTTTTTAAGTGTACTTTACTTCCACCTCCATAACTCTTTAAATTGTTATTGAAAATGGAAATAAGTGAAAACCTTCAGTACCGTTATATATGCCTGTCGTATAACTATGACTATTATTTATTTATTTGCAAAGTATTTTACCAGGAAGGATACATTGAGATTTCTCTCGTTTTCAAGTATGTCCTGGGTTCAAGAACATTGAATTGTTACAGACGTTACAGAAATACAAAGTAATAAAATGCAAGATATTAAAAAACAAAACACAAATATACAGATTAACTTTTCATGGGCAGGGCTAGAACCTTGGGCTAATTAGGGTGATTGGCAAAGTGGAAGCAGATGGAAAGGAAGCAACAAATTTTAGACCAGCACTGGGTGGGAGAGTGGATGGATGTAGAAAAGAAGCCTTTGGCAGCTCATCCAACATCCGTTCTGGAGAATGATAAGGATGTTCCTAAACATGTTTTGTCGTTTTTACTTTAATTTTAATTATTTTGAATATAAAAGAAGATTTAATTATTTTTTTTGTAATACAGATTTCTTTACTTTTATTTAAGTAGATATCATGTATAATTAACCACTTTACTACCAACTGATTTTCCAAAAATCCACTGCCAGGAACCAGTGGATTTTTGGAAGATACTTTTTAATTAATTATACAGTAAGAAATATTTGGGAATATTCCGTATTTGGCAGACAGCTATAACCTTTTAATGGCCAAATGGTGTTACTGCAGGTATAACTGCAGCTGGTGTCTC
Organism: Leptobrachium leishanense; assembly: GCA_009667805.1. NCBI lineage: Eukaryota > Metazoa > Chordata > Amphibia > Anura > Megophryidae > Leptobrachium > Leptobrachium leishanense. The sequence goes on from CM019069.1 coordinate 25,758,822, forward strand.
CATGTCGGCTGGGGAAAGGCGATATGTCAGGACGTTCCCCTGCCAATTGTAAACAGTTTTAGCACCTTTGGTGTTATGTCCACAGAGCTAAAAATTTGGGGGCACCTTCTGGAGCCCAAAAGCAAAGGAAATTTGTTTGCAACAAAATAATTTCATTTGCAATCACACAGCACAGTCCCAGATCGTGTTAGGACAATCTCTGGCTCCTGTATCTGCTACCGCTGATCATGTATACATGATCATTGTAGTGAAGGGGTTAATGTATTCTGTTTAAATCGGTCATTAAAAGGGTAGACTATATCTACAAACCCAGATATATATGATAAGACATAAGATGCACAAAATTAAATTTTTATAACACTAGCAATCTCCCATGTAACACTTCACTGGACCAAAAGACATATTCAGGTTATTGTTATTGTCAACAGCTGGATGGAATTCCGTCCAGAGCACCTCTCCAGTTAGTGTCCTTGGGCAAGACACCTAATGGTATATAGTTGCCTACCACACAATATCGACTGTGGAGTCCAGTGGTAACGTCTCTACCCTTCGATCATGGAGAAGCAAAACAAAATACCATTCAGCACATCCCACTAATACAACCCCGGAGAAGTCTCGACTTCTACAAGAAGCGGGTTCAACCAAACCACCAGGTCGCTGCTCTACAATCATGGAAAGACGACTCGATCTCACTCAGAAGACGCCACCAGCGAGTGACCTTCAGCAAGACACCTAATGATATGGATGTGCCTACCTCACAAAATACTTGTACATCTCATAGATTGTAAGTTCCCTTGGGAACAGGGTCCCCCTGAATCAGGTCATATCATCCATGTGTGGTATTCTAATGTATCAACCCCTTGTACACTGATCTTGTAAAGAGGTGCGGAATATGTGGCGTTATAGAAAGGATAATAATAATTGACACACATGCTATTGACTTGATTTACATAATTTATTGATTAAATTGTTCCCCCTTAATTAAAGAGAACCAAGGATTTCTCATTAGATGACTGAAAAGTCACTTAAGCCCCTTCACTACCATGGTAGTGTATACACGATCAGCAGTAGCAGACACAGCAACCTGAGACTGTGTTAACACAAACTGTGGCTATGCTATATAATTGCAAATGCTATTAGTTTGCTTTTGGGCTCTAGAACATGCCCTCAATGTTTTAGCACTACAGGCAAGTTGCCCAAAGTGCTAACACTTTTTAAATAAAGTTGGGGAATGTCTTTAATGGACTTTTCCCCAGCTGATCCTGCACGGAGCCCTGAATTGCAGTAACTCTATTTGGCCAGTAGATGGCAACATCTGCCTACCAAATAGGTTATTACAGTAAAGGTTACGTTGGAAATATTCCCAAATATTTCTTAATGCAAAATGAATTCAAAATTGCTGTAAAAATAGAAAAGTTCCTGACAGTGTTTTTTTTTTTTTTAATCTCTTGGTATTAAAGGGGTTAAAAACTGTGTAAAGAACTTTTAGTATATAGCCCAAATTATTATAAGATGGTAAACATAGTGCGTGTCTTTCGTACATGGTGCACTGGCCAACTCTTTAACCGTGCAGACTTGGCAGTACAGCCAGACGCTTGGATTTATTGACATGAGGTCAATGTTAAATTTCCACGTTTCTTATTTTTTCAGCTTGTCAAAGCAATGCACAAAGCTGTGTTATTCTCAGTCCGGAAGAACATGTTTTCCATCTTTCTCCGCCTGCCGACCACAAGTGTTGCTGCTTTTATACATAAGCTACTAATGACCTAATTAAGTAAACTGATGTCGCAACATGTCAAATAAATAAGGCTGAAAGTGTGATTTTTTTTTCCATTACCTTTAAAATGACCTTAAGAAAAACATGTAACATCTTAAAATTTTAGTTTATTTTTAAAAATAAACACTTGATGTTTGCAGACAGAAATTACAGGTGAAAGCAGGTTTCGTATTATTTATAAACAAGAAGCATGTGGGTTGAAAGCTGCGTTTTGGAGAAATTATTGCTCTGGAATGATGTTTTCGCTAAATCAAATCATGATTCCAAATAGGGACATCGGATACATCCAAGGTCATGTTTTTGACTTTAAAAATAAAATGCTAGTATTGACACTTGATATTGTCAAATATGTATTTTTGTGCAGCAGATTCGATGAACAAGTAAACAGAATTTTGTTAGTACATCAATAAGAAAACATAACGATTGAAGAGAGAGTGTGTAATTGTGTATGTGTATATATATATATATATATAGGTCTATACAGTCAATTACTTCTCCTACATCTACATATAGTTACTGTAAAATAGCACAATGCTAATGTGCATCTATGCACATCTATCTCTCTCTACCTATCCCTATATATATACAGGGTGTCCATAACGTCTTTTTACAGTTTTATAAATGTATTCCAAAGACAAATGAAAAGACAGATAAGTGAAAATTATTACAAAATGAGACGTATATATTTAAGTTTTTTTTGCCTCATTTAATAAACCTCTATATGGGCACCATTAGTTGCACGAAGCACATCAAGACGGCACTGGATTTCTTGCCATGTTGGCTGTAGCATCGACTCATCAATGGTGGCATCAGTGATCCTCTGCTTTAGATTAGTGATGTCCCGTACCTTTGTTCCATACACCATAACTTTAACATAACAGTAATTGAATTTAAGCAAGCATGGGATAGGCATAAGGCTATCCTAAACAAAAGATAAATCCAGGTAAAGTATCCATGTAATTGGGCAGACTAGATGGGCCGAAAGGTTCTTATCTGCCAACATTAGTTTCTATAACCCCATAGAAAGAAGTGGAGGGGAGTGATATCTGGTGAATGAGGTAGCCAGGGAATTGGGTCACACCTTCCAATCCACGGATCTGGAAATGTTTCATTTAGGAACCCACGAACATGCAGTCTCCAATGTGGTGGTGCAGCATCTTGCTGGAAAATGATGGTTGGTTGAAGGTCATGTAGTTGTGGTGCCACGTTTTCAGTTCGATTGCACATGATCCCACACCACACATTCATCTAAAGCAGAGGATAACTGATGCCATTGCCACCAATGATGAGGGGATGCTACAGCTAACATGGCAAGAAATCCAATACCGTAAATTTTTGAAATTGTAAAGAGACTTTATGGACACCCTGTATATATTTTATTTTAAAGTCTTACATCCCTATGTATATATATATATATATATAGATGGAAGGACGGATGGACAGAGGGATAGATAGATAGATTAGATAGATAGATAGATAGATAGATAGATAGAGTCAAATATTTGTTAGCGACATACTATTTACAGTAACTATATGTAGATGCAGTGGAATTGTTTGAGTGTATAGACTTTCGTTAACATTTAAAAACATTGTTTTAACAAGGAAATGTTAAGTCCAATATAATATTCTATAGGTACCATCAAGGCATTCACACTCAATCCTTTAGTCAATCAAAGCTATCTCTTGAGATACATTTTCCTTCTTTTAACCTAATATTCAAGCAAATGCAATATACACTCAGAGCAAATGTGAAATAGCTTTTTACCCACCATCGATCTTGTTACAGATCTTCGAGGAATATTTAAAATAAAGGAATGAGAGTATGAAGCGCATGACTAAATTATTTGTTTCACAAGTCAGTTAATTACTCGTACGCGTATAATCTATATCTTGGTCACTTAGGCGTGAATCCAAATTCTTAAAAGCAATGCTTATGGAGCTTTCTGGACTATTTTCTTTTAAAAAATGCAGTTTACATTGTCTTATTTATTATGCCTAATCTCCAAAACTACATTTAACATTGTTTTCTTATGTTTTCTCATGTTTATACTATGTCTAAACAATGAACCAAATGCATCCCCTGTATTTACAAATACTTGCCAGAAGATAAGACTGCACTACCAAATATCAGCTGGGTAGAGTAGAGGTAACCTTACTGCACTACAGCCATGGAGATGCAGGTTCAACTCATGGTCAGCGCACCTCTATAGCAGTTGTACTTGGGCAAGACACCTAAAGATTCATGCATCGAAATTTCTATACTGCATCACTTGGATTCTATAAGCTGATGGACCGAACACTCCCAAGGGACTTTGTAGGGTCAGGGCACTTACTCGATAACTGTGCCACATGTGCATCGGATGAGCCTAAACAAAGGAAGGCTCCCCAGTTGGTGAGTTTAAGGTTATACATCCATAACATTTTACCATTGTTTATTATGCTGTGGGAGCTCCGTCTCTCTCTGTCCTTATGTTTTACAGAGGGAATCCGGACCAGGGAAAAAAGGGCAGTGCCACTCTATACTTGGCCGGAGGTGATATCACTTAGAGCTGGGATTTATTATGGCTCTTTGAGATATGAATGTCTCTCCGTTCTGAAGCTATCGCAGTTGTTTATACTCTTGTGATCTGCACCATTGTGGCTTTCTGTTTCTTTTCTTCTTTTTTAGAGAATACCACGAGACGGAAGTCTCCATCTCTATTATCCATCCTATATAAGTATTATATCTGTTTTCTCAATCTGGGTCATGATTAGGTCACACACTTTTAGCAGGTTTGAATCGTGATTGGAACACCTGACCAGCACGTCTCTCCTCTACATCCATGGAGAAAAAGGTTCATTCCCCCCAGAATGTTTCTTCTCTACAACCATTAGACGCAGATCCAGAATCTGATCAGCAAGTGTGACTCTCCCATCATCATTACAAGCGCTTGGTCACAAATTAATGCCACTCTGGATGGAAATGAATAGAACATGGTATGTTTTTCTTCCATTAAAATGTTCAATGTTGTGTCTATTCTGTTTTCTTTTATCAAGCAGTGTAATATTTGTTTTTTCAACAAATTTTATTCACTGCCCTCATTCCTATCTTTGTAAATCCTTACCTTTAACATCCTGTTTAATTTATTCTGACAGATATTTTACATCAACTGGATTAAATTAATTTGAAGACTTGATAATGCAAATCAAGTTCAGATAGATATCTCTAGGGATCAGCCATTGATAAAGGTGACTCTGCCGTAAATAAATATTACACAGTGCACTCAATTCTCTTTAATTTTTCTGAAATGTGAAAGACAAACAGAAATAAGGTCCTTTCATTCTCTCACACTTTTCACCAAATACCTTTTGGTGTTAATAACTTTATATATAAGTACATTTCAGGTGGAATTCCATGCTATATAATAATAAATATATATTTGTCACCTGCAATATTGTGTACAGATTGTTTTCAGAAACAGTTTAACAACATCGCAGTTTAGGAAAACAAATATTATCACATTGGTTGAAAGATATTGGTGTCATCGAAAGCATACAGTGCAATCCTCGAACCCTCGTAAAATACGGCAAAGGATATGCTACAATCGTTTGGTTTAGATAGAACTTTGCTGATTTACTAAATTATAGTCTTAACAAAAGAACAAAATAGGGCAAATAATGTACTTTTGATTTGTTAATGATAAAGAGAGTTTGTGACAGAATGATGTATTAAACGGTAATGTTTGTATTATTTATACTCTTGCTAATTAGTAGCAAATTGTAGTAAAACAGCTTAGGGTAACAGATTATTTTTTACACCTCAGGGGAAACACACACTCAAACTCTCAAGAATTAATATACACTCCCTAGCCAAAAATGGCCTTTTTCTCTGATTGCGGCACACATTCGCCGTGGCATCGTGTCGATAAGCTCATGTAATGTCACAGCATTTATACGCGTCCAGAGTCTCATTAATTTGTGGCCAAGATCTTGTATTGATGATGGGAGAGTCGCAGCGCTGCGTAAAGCCTTCTCCAGCACATTATCCCAAAGATTCTCAATGGGGTTAAGGTCTGGACTGTGCGGTGGCCAATCCATGTGTGAAAATTATGTCTCATGCTCCCTCAACCACTCTTGCACAATTTGAGCCCGATGAATCCTGGCATTGCCATCTTGGAATATGCCCGCTGTGCCATCAGGGGAGAAAAAAAACATTGATGGAAAAACCTGCTCATTCAGTATATTCAGGGCTCATTTTTGGGCACATAAGATTGCTGAACCGAGACCTGACCAACTGAAGCCACCCCAGATCCCCCAAAGGTTTGTATGGTAGGTGGTGATATTTTTGTTTTGGACAGGTAGTGTATTTTTCGAAAAAGTGTAACCCATTGGCCTCTGTCTCTATATGGGAGGGTATAGCGAGGCCATGCTGTTTGTGAGTGACTAGTCTGGCAGCCCACCCACTCTCCCTATTATCCCTCTACGCACTAGCAACACGTAAGGATTTAATGATATACTGTAATTAGTTGCACGCTAGTGCGCATGCTGTGCTTATTTATCAGTGATTAAACCGTTTTAATCAATCTAATTATTTCATATTAATTTCAGATGAAACAAACCAACAGTTCAAAGAAAAAAGGACAAAAGGAGCAGTTGGAACTTCCAGACAAACCAGATATTACAAACCAAATCTTATGCCCCTGCACTTAACTCATTAGACACCTAGATAAAAAAAAACTTCAATGTACGTATATCTTTTTTTATCCTTTTGCAAAGAGATGCATTGTGATGACATACCATAGAATTACAACCAGTAATGTGTTGGCTCATCATTATGCATAATTAATTTCTGTAAAGTCAATTAAACACGAATGGAAAAACATACTAATTTATGGTCCTCCTGTTGATTATTATTATTTAAAACTGGGTAAGCTATAATATAGCGAATACATCATCATTTTAAAGCCACCCTGAGAATTTCCCCTAATAAATCCTAGACCAAAATACCGCTGGTGCCTCTAAACATTTTTTAAACAGGTAATGAGGAAAGCTTTATCAGAACTACACTTTGAAGATCGCATTCATCATATTTTTCAATTTAGTAAACTGTGAGTTGTTGAATTCAAAGCATTTAGAGACACATAGGAAATCGGTCAATGCAACACGACTGGCTACACTTGGTTAGAAACATAGAAACATAGAAAAATGTCGGCAGATAAGAACCTTTTGGCCCATCTAGTCTGCCCAATTACATGGATACTTTACCTGGATTTATCTTTTGTTTAGGATAGCCTTATGCCTATCCCATGCTTGCTTAAATTCAATTACTGTTTTGGCCTCTACCACTTCTACTGGAAGACTGTTCCATGTATCCACCACCCTCTCAGTAAAATAATGCTTCCTGATGTTACTTTTAAACCTTTGCCCCTCTAATCTAAGACTATGTCCTCTTGTTTTGCTATTTTGTTTCCTTTTAAATATACTCCCTTCCTCTACCTTGTGGATTCCCTTTACGTATTTAAATGTTTCTATCATATCTCCTCTGTCTCGTCTTTTTTCCAAGCTGTACATGTTAAGATCATTAAGCCTTTCCTGGTAACTTTTCTCCTTCAAGCCGTACACCATTTTAGTAGCCCTTCTCTGAACTCTCTCTAAGATGTCTATATCCTTCTGGAGATACGGTCTCCAGTACTGCACACAGTACTCCAAGTGAGGTCTCACCAGTGCTCTGTACAGTGGCATGAGCACTTCCCTTTTCCTACTGCTAATACCTCTCCTTACACAACCAAGCATTCTGCTAGCATTTCCTGCTGCTCTATTACATTGACTACTTACCCTTAGATCCTCTGAAATAATGACCCCTAAATCCCTTTCCTCAGATGTTGAGGTTAGGACTGTATCAAATATTCTATATTCAGCCCTTGGGTTTTTACGTCCCAGGTGCATTATCTTGCACTTATCCACATTAAATCTCAATTGCCACAACTCCGACCATTTTTTTAGTTTACCTAAATCATTTATCATTTGGCTGATCCCTCCGGGAATGTCAACCCTGTTGCAAATCTTTGTGTCATCAGCAAAAAGACATACTTTTCCATTAATACCTTCTGCAATATCACTAATAAAAATATTAAAGAGAATGGGTCCAAGTACTGACCCCTGAGGTACCCCACTGGTAACAAGACCTTGCGCCGAATAAACTCCATTTACCACAACCCTCTGTTGTCTGTCACTCAGCCACTGCCTAATCCAGTCAACAATATTGGAATCCAAGCTCAAAGATTGCAATTTATTGATAAGCCTTCTATGCGGAACAGTATCAAAAGTCTTACTGAAATCTAAATAAGCAATGTCTACTGCACCACCTGTGTCTATTATTTTTGTTACCCAATCAAAAAAAATCAATAAGATTAGTTTGGCATGATCTCCCTGAGGTAAACCCATGTTGTTTCTGATCCTGTAATCTATGTGTTTTTAGATGTTCAACAATCCTTTCCTTTAACATGGTTTCCATTAATTTCCCCACTACTGACGTAAGACTAACTGGCCTATAGTTCCCCGATTCCTCCCTACTACCCTTCTTGTAAATGGGCACAACATTTGCTAATTTCCAGTCTTCTGGGACGACTCCCGTTAACAAGGATTGCTTAAATAAATCTGTTAACGGTTTTGCTATTACATCACTGAGCTCTTTTAATAATTTAGGGTGGATCCCATCAGGCCCCATTGACTTATTTGTCTTTACTTTAGACAGCTGCTGTAGAACCTCCTCCTCTGTAAACTGATATGTAAATGTCTCTTTAGTGTTCTCTCCTAACTGAGGTCCCTTTCCTTCCTTTTCTTCTGCAAAGACTGAACAAAAATATTCATTGAGGCAGTCAGCGAGACTTTTATCCTCTTCTACATACCTTCCTTCCTTTGTTTTTAATGTAACTAAACCTTGTTTTACTTTTCTTTTCTCATTTATGTATCTAAAAAATGTTTTGTCCCCCTTTTTTACTGACTGAGCCATTTTCTCTTCTGCGTGTGCTTTGGAAGCTCTTATAAATTGCTTTGCCTCTTTCTGCCTAATTTTATAGGTTTGACTATCTTCTTCACTCTGAGTTTTTTTATAATTATTGAATGCTATCTTTTTGTTCTTCACTATTTTGGCCACTTCTGCAGAGTACCACAGTGGTTTCTTCCCTTTATTGTTTTTGCTAACAAGGCGTATGCAATTTCCTGTGGCCTTCAATAATGCTTCCTTTAAATAATCCCATTTCTCCTGGACTCCCTTTAAACTCCTCCAGTCTGATAATGACTCCTTCACACAAAATCTCATTTTAGAAAAATCTGTTTTTTTAAAGTCTAAAACTTTAGAATCCAGTTATGCCGGTTTGAGTTTGGTGGAACTTTCAATGTTCAGTTTTCTGTTTTTTAAAATAACAAAGCTCTCTATAAATCTACTCAACCATATAGCATTCTCGTATTTCACAAAAACACCCTCATTAGATCGATTCAATCTGCCAGTTGGAGGCTGCTGTAGATTCAGTGAGGCCTAAAGCAGACGTCAACTGTAAAGCCCTATTATTGTTAAAATTACTTTGTGTTATTGTTCAAAAATGCAGAAATTAGCTCAAAAACATAATTAATGAATGCTCAGACAGCCATCCTGGCAAATAGTTGTAGTTAATGAACGTGTATATTTGTGTGGTATATCAGTACTCCCACGAACGTCCGCATACTGAAATGTCACACAAAATACCATCATGCAAGGCCCCTGTTTGAGTGAGGCATTAAGCCACCACCTATTTGGCCTAATTATGGAGCTGCCTCTGCTGCCAGTGATCTCTTCCCATCCTCTGTTTCAAATCACACCACTAAAGATGCTAAACCAGACATCTTTAGAGTTCTTTCCATGATATAGAACGCCCATTGCACTCTACCCAACCCTATCCAACTCCCTAAACTTTTGAATGTTGTAGCATTCTCGTGATTAGTCACTCTTCACCTTCTCACACATCACTGGGGGCTTCACTGTCTGGTTCACTTCCTAGCCTTTTCATCCTCCTATCATACCATATCTCTCTACAATCCATCAATAAATACATTATCAGTGGTGATCTCAAACACAGATTTGATGTCATTGCTTTTGTATCCTCCACCGCCATTCCTCTGGATCAGTGTTTCCCAACCCTGGTCCTCAGGTCCCTCTAACAGACCAGATTTTAAGGATTACGTTGGGGAAACGCAGACTGGATCCTGTAATCACTGAGCAGCACTTTATATCACCTGTGATGTGCTTCAGATATCCTGGCCTGGCAGGGGAACTTATGGACCAGTTTTGGGAAACACTGCTCTAGATCGTAAATTAATCTAAGAACCATGTGCGCTTCTGTTTTCGGAAGTGTGTCAGTTTAATTTGCCATTCCGTACTGTATGACACTGATTAAACTGTTGGCAATATGATGAAGATAATCATGATGAAGGTGCGGCTGATGTGTCACTCTGCAAACCTAAATACGGACCTGCTCCTGAGTTTGTTTGAGCACCTATACTTATAATAAGGAGAAGATTGCATCTTTCATTTTATGCTGTACATCATGGTATTATCGGAATTTCAAGGTGTGATTACTTCATCGGAATTGGCAGCTCAATTATAGACCCACCGTTGGTAAATAGCGAATCTAGACCTCTGGAGGTCATCTTCATGCTCGTTCACTCTAAGTAATCAACATCATCCAAAACAAGAGTAAGGATAGAGGTTTCACCTTTTTTTAATGCTCAAATGGAATGCTTAGCATTGTTATTACAGCGATAGCCTACTAAACACAGGGTTAACTCGACTTTTAGAAAATAGGTCTCACAAACGCGAAATCTACAGTTCACTGCTTGAGCGGCTAAGAGACCACGTAAGGCATGCATATAATTTTATGCAGCCATCTTTCATATTTTTACAGACGTCTTATTGACATTTTCATGCTTTAATTAATATTGTGGAGGTATGGCGTTTAATATGAGATTGACAGTCGGTTAATAGAGTTATAAAATTAGTTTTTAAATATTAAATGGGCTGTTTAGATACTCTGTTCAATTTGTCTTTCCTAATTCTCTCCTTCCTGGCATAAATTTGATATGCTTATCAATCTCGCTATCACACTTTTCTAATTAAATCATTCCCCACTGCTCTTTTTTTAAATGAGCCTCTATATCATTGATGGTTCGTGACAGCATATAACCGGTTTGATCAATCGGAGGGATGTCATGCATATTGTATTCATTGTCTGCAGAGGTGATTACGAAAAACAGATTTGTTCTAATTGAAAGGGGTTTAACCCTGGGATATTCAAATTTCTGGCCGCGTGATGTGGATTTAAATACACATTGATAATGGATAAAGAGAATTGTAGTCGAATAAACAAATTGGGGTGCATTTGGACTCTTTCGATTTAAAAAAAATGACAGGATAGATATAGTGACGAATAGATAGAGATATGTAGATAGATATAGTGACAAATAGATATAGTGACATGTAGATACAGTCAGGTCCAGAAATATTGGGACATCGACACAATTCTAACATCTTTGGCTCTATACACCACCACAATGGAGTTGGAATGAAACAAACACAATGTGCTTTAACTGCAGACTGTCAGCTTTAATTTGAGGGTATGTACAACCAACTCAGGTGAACGGTGTAGGACTTACAGCAGTTTGCAGATGTGCCTCCCACTTGTTAAGGGATCAAAGGTAATGGGACAATTGGCTTCTCAGCTGTTCCATGGCCAGGTGTGGGACATTCCCTCATTACCCCAATTACAATGTACAGATAAAAGGCCCAGAGTTCATTTCAAGTGTGCTATTTGCATTTGGAATCTGTTGCTGTCAACTCTCAAGATGAGATCCAAAGAGCTGTCACTATTAGTGAAGCAAGCCATCATTAGGCTGAAGAAACAAAACACAGTTTGCAGATGTGCCTCCCACTTGTTAAGGGACCAAAGGTAATGGGACAGAATAATAATCATAAATCAAACTTTCCCTTCTTAATACTTGGTTGCAAATCCTTTGCAGTCAATCACAGCCTGAAGTCTGGAACGCATAGACATCACCAGACGCTGGGTTTCATCCCTGGTGATGCTCTGCCAGGCCTCTACTGCAACTGTCTTCAGTTCCTGCTTGTTCTTGGGGCATTTTCCCTTCAGTTTTGTCTTCAGCAAGTGAAATGCATGCTCAATGGGATTCAGGTCAGGTGATTGACTTGGCCATTGCATAACATTCCACTTCTGTCCCTTCAAAAACTCTTTGGTTGCTTTTGCAGTATGCTTTGGGTCATTGGGTCATTGGACCGGCTGGGTGGAGTAGAGGTAATGTCACTGCTCTGCATGGAGAGAGCCTGTGGAGTCATGGGTTCGATCCCAGTGAGCAACCTCTCCAGTAAGTGTCCTTGGCAAGACACCTAACGGTACATACTCGCCACCCAGGACATACTTGAAAACGAGAGACATCTCTATGTATCCTTCCTGGTAAAATCCTTTCTCAAAAATTGTCCATCTGCTCTTTGAAGCGCCGTCCAATGAGTTCTGCAGCATTTGGCTGAATGTGAGCAGATAATATTGCCCGAAACACTTCAGAATTCATCCTGCTGCTTTTGTCAGCAATCACATCATCATTAAATACAAGAGAACCAGTTCCATTGGCAGCCATACATGCCCACGCCATGACACCATGCTTCACTGATGAGGTGGTATGCTTAGCATCATGAGCAGTTCCTTTCCTTCTCCATACTCTTCTCTTCCCATCACTCTGGTACAAGTTGATCTTGGTCTCATCTGTCCATAGGATCTTGTTCCAGAACTGTGAAGGCTTTGTTAGGTGTTGTTTGGCAAACTGTAATCTGGCCTTGCTGTTTTTGAGGCTCACCAATGGTTTACATATTGTGGTGAATCCTCTGTATTCACTCTGGTGAAGTCTTCTCTTGATTGTTGACTTTGACACACATACACCTACCTCCTGGAGAGTGTTCTTGATCTGGCCAACTGTTGTGAAGGGTGTTTCCTTCACCAGGGAAAGAATTCTTCGGTCAACCACCACAGTTGTTTTCTGTGGTCTCCCGGGTCTTTTGGTGTTGCTGAGCTCACCGGTGCGTTCCTTCTTTTTAAGAATGTTCCAAACAGTTGTTTTGGCCACGCCTAATGTTCTTGCTATCTCTGTGATGGGTTTGTTTTGTTTCTTCAGCCTATTGATGGCTTGCTTCACTAATAGTGACAGCTCTTTGGATCTCATCTTTAGAGTTGACAGCAGCAGATTCCAAATGCAAATAGTACACTTGAAATTAACTCTGGGCCTTTTATCTGCACATTGTAATTGGGGTAATGAGGGAATATCACACACCTGGCCATGGAACAGCTGAGAAGCCAATTGTCCCATTACCTTTGATCCCTTAACAAGAAGGAGGCACATCTGCAAACTGCTGTAAGTCCTACACCGTTCACCTGAGTTGGATGTACATACCCTCAAATTAAAGCTGACAGTCTGCAGTTAAAGCACAATGTGTTTGTTTCATTCCAACTCCATTGTGGTGGTGTATAGAGCTAAAGATATTAGAATTGTGTCGATGTCCCAATATTTCTGGACTTGACTGTAGATATAGTGACGAATAGATATATGAGAGAGATATGAGATATAGGATCGATAGATATGGGATAGATATAGGAGAGATAGATATGAGATAGATATGAGATAGATATATCTATCTATCTCTCATATCTATCTATCTATCTCATATATATATATATCATATCTATCTATCTCATATATATATATATATATATCTATCTGAGATAGATAGATAGATGATATGGGATAGATAGATATATAGATATGGGATAGATATGGATAGATAGACATGGGATAGATATGGGATAGATAGATAGATGATATGGGATAGATAGATGATATGGGATAGATAGATATATAGATATGGGATAGATATGGATAGATAGATATGAGATAGATATGGGATAGATATGAGATAGATATGAGATAGATATGAGATAGAAAGATATGAGATAGATATATATGAGATAGATAGATATGAGATAGATAGATAGATATGAGATAGATCTATCTATCCCATATCATCTATCTATCTAGCTCATATCTATCTCATATATATCTATCTATCCCATATCTATCTATCTCATATATATATATATATATATATCTCATATATATCTATCTATCTGAGATAGATAGATGATATGGGATAGATAGATAGATAGATGCTATGGGATAGATAGATAGATAGATAGATATATAGATAGATAGATGATATGGGATAGATATGAGATAGATAGGATAGATAGATTGGGATAGATAGATATGAGATAGATATGGGATAGATAGATATGAGATAGATAGATAGATATGAGATAGATAGATAGATATGAGATAGATAGATAGATAGATATGAGATAGATAGATATGAGATAGATATGAGATAGATATGAGATAGATATGGATAGATAGATATGAGATAGATAGATAGTAGATAGATAGATATGAGAGATATGAGATAGATATGAGATAGATATGAGATAATATGAGATAGATATGAGATAGATATGAGATAGATAGATAGATAGATATGAGATAGATAGATAGATATGGATAGATAGATATGAGATAGATATGAGATAGATATGAGATAGATATGGGATAGATAGATATGAGATAGATATGAGATAGATATGAGATAGATATGAGATAGATATGAGATAGATATGAGATAGATATGAGATAGATATGGGATAGATATGGGATAGTAGATAGATAGATATAGATAGATAGATAGATATGAGATAGATAGATAGATAGATATGAGATAGATAGATAGATATGATAGGGATAGATAGATAGATATGAGATAGATAGATAGATATGAGATAGATAGATATGATATGGGATAGATAGATCTATCTAGCTATATCTATCATTATATCTATCTATCCATATCTATCTATCTCATATATATATATATATATATATTATCTCATATAACTATCTATCTGAGATAGATAGATGATATGGGATAGATAGATAGATAGATGCTATGGGATAGATAGATAGATAGATAGATAGATAGATGATATGGGATAGATATGGATAGATAGACATGGGATAGATATGGGATAGATAGATATGAGATAGATATGGGATAGATAGATTGGGATAGATATGAGATAGATATGGGATAGATAGATATGAGATAGATAGATAGATATGAGATAGATAGATAGATATGAGATAGATAGATAGATAGATATGAGATAGATAGATATGAGATAGATATGAGATAGATATGAGATAGATATGGGATAGATAGATATGAGATAGATAGATAGATAGATAGATAGATATGAGATAGATATGAGATAGATATGAGATAGATATGAGATAGATATGAGATAGATATGAGATAGATAGATAGATAGATATGAGATAGATAGATAGATATGAGATAGATAGATATGAGATAGATATGAGATAGATATGAGATAGATATGAGATAGATATGAGATAGATATGGGATAGATATGGGATAGATAGATAGATAGATAGATAGATAGATAGATAGATATGAGATAGATAGATAGATAGATATGAGATAGATAGATAGATATGGGATAGATAGATAGATATGAGATAGATAGATAGATATGAGATAGATAGATAGATATGAGATAGATATGAGATAGATATGAGATAGATAGATAGATAGATATGAGATAGATAGATAGATATGAGATAGATAGATATGAGATAGATATGAGATAGATAGATAGATATGAGATAGATAGATAGATAGATATGAGATAGATAGATATGAGATAGATATGAGATAGATAGATATGAGATAGATATGAGATAGATATGAGATAGATAGATAGATAGATAGATATGAGATAGATATGAGATAGATATGAGATAGATATGAGATAGATAGATATGATATAGATATGAGATAGATATGGGATAGATAGATAGATAGATATGGGATAGATAGATAGATAGATATGGGATAGATAGATAGATAGATAGATATGGGATAGATAGATATGAGATAGATAGATAGATAGATAGATAGATAGATAGATAGATAGATAGATAGATAGATAGATAGATATGGGATAGATAGATAGATACTGTAGATATAGGATAGATAGAGTTAAGTCCTTCTCAGCTGCAAAGCACCACAGAGCAGAATCAGAAGTGAGCACAAGGACTTTGTCGGCATGTACAACGTATGCTTTCAATCTAGGTCTTTTTATTTGTGTATAAGTCTTACGCTGAAATATTATTTACTGAAACTTCTATTAATATAAAATTTTCCCTTTTAATCCCAACGTATTTTTTGCTGTTTAACTCATACAAAACAGCTCTCTATAAAATGTATGTTTCAATCTCAGGACAGAGTCCTTAAAAGCTGGGACTATGATCAGCTATACACGTCATCTGATGTGCCCTTCATCCCATGGGATCTCAAAAAAATGTGTGTTTCACATTCCTTTTTCTTTTGAAATAATTGCAATTTCCCACTGGTGCACCCTAAACCGATAACATCACAAGATATACATTGAGTGGAAAGTGAAAATATAAAGCTTGTATTTTCATTCTTTTTCTATCAAGATTATCAGTTGTGACATTAAAAGGGAACATGTGACGCATAAAACTACTCTTCTTCTATGAAAATCTAAATTTTTAAACAGCTTAATACGACATACAGGATTTACGTATGCAACAATAAAAAAAATAATAATTGAATAAATAAATGACAAAAATATTGGTGTTTATCTGAGAGTGTAAAGGTCTTCTTTGAGAAACATTGCTCATAAGACACCAATAAAAAAGTTAATGCTCAATTGTTCTTTTTCAAGAGGATGAAAAGATGATGCGTGCTCAACTTTTATTACCCTCGGAGAGGATCAACACAACATTAACAGCCAATGCCAAAACGTGCACAAGAAAATATATTTTTTCACAACTCTTTTTTTTTTTCATCGTTTTTTTTTAACAATTTAAAAAGTCACGAGTTTTAGCTTGTCGTGGCGAGTGGGTTTACGATTGTAGCGGCCATTGCAAGTAACCAAAAATCATTTGTGTTATATATGTTACAGGATTCTGAGCCCGTATGACATAATGTTTTACAATTTTTTTTGAGAAAGGATTTTACCAGGAAGGATATATTGAGATGTCTCTCGTTTTCAAGTATGTCCTGGGTGGCGAGTATGTACCGTTAGGTGTCTTGCCAAGGACACTTACTGGAGAGGTGCTCGCTGGGATTGAACCCATGACTCCACAGGTTCTCTCCATGCAGAGCAGTGATGTTACCTCTACTCCACCCAGCTGGTGTTTTATTTATCAAGGCTGAGAAACACTAATTGCTTCTCACAAAAATACAAAAGTTGTTATGAACTTCAGCAGCCAGTGCAAATTGACCTGTGTGCCTCCCAAATCGTGGTACAAATTCCAAAAATTTAATTAGCTGAATTCTAAGAAAAATAAAGCATGAAAAATCCTATATGTCTCAAACATACTTGGAGACAAAAACTTAGGACCCACTGTATTTGAATGTGCCAAGCTTAAAATAAACGTAACCATCAACGAGTAAGGCTGAGGTCAGACCAGCGCACTTTTAACGTGCGTTCTGGCGCACATAATTACGGCCGCACTAGCAGCAGATGACAGGCAATGACGGCCAATATACGATGTACGGCCGCACAAAAGTCCGGCCGTGCAACGCAAGTGGAATTTGAACGCATTTTTTTGAGAACGCTGAACCGCTAGTACTGACGTACTGAGTGCGCAGCTGCGGCATAGCGGCGTGTTTGCGTGATTAGGAGATGTCAGACGCTGCTAATGTCCAGCCTACATAACGTCCAGACGCAAAAAGAGTTTTATTGACGATCCATACAAAATCACGACCGACAATGCTCGTCGTCTGACCGTTTTTGCGCATTCCGTGAAAAAATACGTCAATGCATTCGGACGCACTTTTTCACGTTCGCGGGGAAAAATGCTTTCGTCTGACCCTAGCCTAAAGCAATGCTAGAAAAAAGCTTCTTTGTCCGACCATAGAACTGGCTGTGCATGTTAATTCAATATGGGCAGTAGAAAAACATCATCTGCTATAACAATGTATCTATATCACAATGGATAGCTAGTATTTCATCCCCTGTTATTTTTCAAATAGCAGCCAAGGGTACTCTTCTCATTTTAATCATTGGGTATCTCTGTTTCAAGACATTCTTCAGGAGTTTCTTGGTGCTATCCAGACCTCTTGGCTATGGGGGTTGGGGGATTATGATTTATGCCCATGAATCCCATCCTAGTAACATGGCATGCCGCCGATTGGCATAGGTTGCATCTCAAAGTACTGCCCGTATTGTCATGTCCCTTATACCACTCTCCCAATTCATATGAAGTTTCACCCATATACACCAATCCACAGAATGCGATATATCCTATACTATAAGGCGTGTCCGTCGCCAAGCCTTACTCTGCACATGCGCGCGCAACCAGCGGCGGTTGGCTGCGCGCGCATGCAACCGCCGCGGCACGAGCTGGCTGTGCGCTCGCCGCGGCGGTTACAAGATGCACACAGAAGCCGGGTAGAGGCTGCGCTCGCAGCCTCTACCCGGCTGCCGCGCGCATCCAACCCCTGAGCGGCGAAGGGAAAGTCCCTCGCTTCTGCTCTTTGAAGGACCCAAGCCGCGGTCACGTGGGAGTCCCACGTGACCGCGGCTTGGGTCCTTCAACGAGCGGAAACGGGGAAACTTTCACTTCGCCGCTCGGGAAGGTAAGTATGGAGACAGAGCTCATGGGGCGGCTGTCCGAATGCCGATAGAGCATTCGAACAGCCGCCCCATGTCTGGTCTGGGGTCTGAGCTGGGGAGCAATATCCACGAGCTGAGGCAGTATCCATGTGCTGGGGCAGTATCCATGTGCTGGGGCAATATCCACGTGCTGGGGCAGTATCCACGTGCTGGGGCAGTATCCACGTGCTGGGGCAATATCCATGAGCTGGGGCAGTATCCACGAGCTGGGGCAGTATCCACGCGCTGGGGCAATATATCCACGTGCTGGGGCATATATCCACGAGCTGGGGCATATATCCACGAGCTGGGGCAATATCCACGAGCTGGGGCAATATCCACGAGCTGGGGCAGTATATCCACAATAGACTGCCCTCTGGGCAGGCTTTCCACCTTGTAAAATATAAAGGGTTATTCCGAGACAGCCGATTTGGCACCGAAAAGTGAATTTCCCCATACGTTGCCATTTCGGGGCCATTCAAAAACCGAATAGCAGAGAAAAGTTGTCAAAATGCCCTGGTGTTCGGTGCTTTCATTCGGCAGGTTTAATCAGGCGAACCCCATAGGTTTCAATGCTAAAAATATATCCATTTTTATATAATATGTAATAAACTGTTTATTCTTTAAAATTTGCAGCAAAAATTATCTTTATTAATTTTTTTTTAGGATTTTTCAGGCATCTTTCGGGATTTTTCTGCCAACATATTTTTTTTAAATGAAGTTTTTTTTTAATGCAACAGACCTTTTTATTATTATTATTTATAGGACCTTAGATGTTAATTCCAGACATGTTTGTTAAGTAGTTTTTTTGCAAACAGCGTTTCAAATTTGGCACTTTCAATCGTTTGTCAGCTTTTTTTCCTCCGGCTGGTCGGCACTGTGCTCGGCAGCTAGTCGGCCGTCACCAAGCGTTAACTGGAAATGTTTTACCCATTTGTGTGTGGCTGAATGGCTTTCCCTACATCATACAGTTAAAGTAGTGCATCCCTAGCATCAAAATAAATCAGTTTTGAGTTTTGAGTTTCTCGTTTAGTTATAAGTGAAAAGTCCCACAATGGACTGAAACATTGAGCTTTCTGTGTTGTGATTAATGATTTGTATTATGAAACAAGACGTTTTGTATACTGTTGGATATTCCTTGTACTTTTTTGATTGGAGGCAGCACCAGGGCACTTAACAAATGAAGTTTGTCGAATCTGGGACCCTTGTATGTATATATTTCTGTTTCACTATCCCTTAATGTCTTACAAATATAAAATACTGTGTACAGTAACTAGACTATCAGTGACTTTTTTATCTTACTACCTTAGCCCTTCAATAAGAAATAAGAGAAAACAATTAAGAACAAATATTGACTTAAACTAAAACTGCTTACCATCTTCTTGAAACTATTTAGTCTACAAAACAAACCATACACTGTATGGTCTCCCAAGGAAGAAGCTTGCTTAGCATACGCTGAATCAGCTTAGCTTCCTGCCAAAGCTAAAGCTACGGAATGTTTCCAATAAAACATAATAGCTAGTGGATTAATTATTAATGTATTGAGTAGAATGTAACTCTGGATTAAAATTAGAACACAAAGAAAAGTATCAAATTGGGGAAAAAAAGGCACGGCGAAAGGTAGCATTGTCACTCTTTATTGGTATGTATGTCAAACATAAATTGTTATATAGAGAAAAGCATTGAATAGAAAAAGTAACTGAAACAACCAGTAGTGTCTACATTTCACCACCACAGGTAATGAAGACTATAGTATCAATTTATGGTCAACCAATACTTTGGCTGAAAAACTGAAGTTTATCAATTCCTGTACTAAATATTTCCATTCTTTGTGATGTAACACATATCCGCAAGGAGTTTTATGGAGTTGTCCAAGTGGATGACTTTCAGAAGTACTTCCGAAATAACAAATCTATTTATTCCGAATTCAAAATGAAACAGTATATAACAAATTTAATTCGTTATGCTGTTTCACCATAAAAGAAAAATTTGATTAATTCGGGTTTTATTTAGTGATCTGAAATTCGAATCGATATCAACTATCAAATTGATATATCAATTATAGAATTGATCTTAACTTACAATACATACCAGTATTACAGTCAACAAATGACTTTATGAAATGAATCAGTTTCGTTTTACTGTTTCACAAGTACCCTCTCCCTGTTAATTGGCCTCTGGTACTAAATCTGTTAGACAGCTCAATATTTAACCCTAGCTTGCCTTTTAACAGAAAAAAAAAGATTAACTTGGGTTTTATTTAGTGATCCAAAATTCAAATTCATATATTATCGAATTGATATATATCAAATATCGAATTGATATATCAACTATCGTATCAATATAAATATTGAATCAATATGGAATCGATCCGAAATGAAATCCGAAACGAAATAAGCTCCGAAATCAAAATTATTTTAAAACTAAACTAAACTAAACAAATTTTTCAGCCTGCACACCTCTAGCGTTAATTAACCATCATATTTTTATGGAAGTAAAAGCCATCAGGCAGCCATTTAGCACTTTTACATAGAACATACAGGGTTATTCAAAGAGATCCGAAAAGTCACTGCACGTTCGGTGACTTTTCGTTCCCCACACCTCGGGGCGATTCAGTGATTCCTAGTTCGCCGACCCTGCAGTGTAGTGCAGGGAATACTCGCCGCAAACCCGCAGAACACTCGCCGAACACTCGCAGAAAACCCACAGAAACCGCCGCAAAAACCAAGCCGAGCACGCTGGAAAAATCCAAGCAGCCGTCGATCACAGCGCAGAGCAGCCACCGCAAAAAGCCGATACGCAGATGAACGGGGTGAAAAAAAAAACAGTTTGCTTGAAAGTTTGAAATTTGAAATGCTGTTTGCAAAAAAACTACTGGACGAAAATGTCTGGAATTAACACATAAGATCCAATGAATGATAATAAAAAGGTCTGTTACAGAAAAATGAAAAAACGATTTGAAAAAAAAATTGAGAAGAAAAAATCACAAAAAATGTCTAAAAGATCCGAAAAAATAAAAAAAGAGACTTTTTACTGCAGAATAAAATAATAAACGGTTTATTAGATATTGAATTAAAACGGGAATATTTTTAACATTGAAGCCTATGGAATTCTCCTGGATAAACCTGTCGAATTAAACCACCAAACAGCAGGGCACTTTGGCAATTTTTCACTGCTGTTCGGTGTTCTCTGAATAGATGAAGCATTGCTTCTCTATAGGGGATTTCACTGCGCTCGAACAGGCACCAAACAGGCACCATATTTAAAGGCAATTCGCCAACATTTGGCGAACTGCCTGCTCTCTGAATAGCCGAATGGCCAGGAAATGTAACCGTACGCTGTATTTCAGTGTCCGGTTATTATTATTATTATTATTCTTTATTTATAAAGTGCCAGCATATTCCGCAGCGCTGTACAATAGGCACAGTATAGACGGGTTACAATACATTGAACAACATTTGACAAACAGTACAAGAGGGGATGAGGCCCTATTCCCGTAGGAACTCACAATCTGGGAGGGTTGGGGTTGGAAACAGGAGGAGAGGACTGTAAGGTGAGAGTGATTGATGGTTGCGTCAGTGAGTTGGGTGGTAGGCTTCCCTAAATAGGAATGTTTTAAGGGAGCGTTTGAAGGAAGAGAAGTTAGGGGAAAGTCTGACAGTACGAGGGAGAGCGTTCCAGAGAGTGGGGGCTGCGCGTGTGAAGTCCTGCAGTCTATCATGGGAAGAGGTGATGCGGGGAGAAGCTAGGCGCAGGTCACTGTTTGACCTTAGGGAGCGGGCTGGGGTGTATTTGGTGATTAGTGAGGACAGGTAGTGGGGCGCTGAGTTAGTGAGGGTTTTGTAGGTAAGGATAAGGATTTTGAACTTAATTCTGCAGTGGATGGGGAGCCAGTGAAGGGACTCGCAGAGGGGAGCGGCAGAGACAGAGCGGCGGGTGAGGTGAATTAGCCTGGCGGAGGCGTTCAGGATGGATTGTAGGGGGGAGAGACGGGACAGAGGGAGGCCAGATAAGAGATTATTGCAATAGTCGAGTCGGGAGATTACCAGGGCGTGTATGAGTTGTTTTGTGGTGACAGCGGTAAGAAATGGCCTAATTCTGGAAATATTACGCAATTGGTAGCGGCAGGAGGAGGAAAGAGACTTGATGTGGGGGATGAAGGAAAGAGCAGAGGCAAGTGTAACTCCAAGACAGCGAACGTGGTTTGATGGGGAGATGGTGATACCCTCCACCGTGATAGAGAAGTCAGGAGGTGGGGAGGCATTAGAGGGAGGAATAAGTAGGAGCTCAGTCTTGGACATGTTGATCTTTAGGTGGTGCGAGGCCATCCAGGAGGAGATGCCAGATAAACAGTCACTGACTTTTGAAAGGACAGGGGGAGAGAGATCAGGGTAGAGAGGTAGATCTGAGTGTCATCAGCGTAGAGGTGGTAATTAAAGCCAAAGCTGTTGATGATTTTGCCCAGGGAGGAGGTGTAGATGGAAAAGAGCAGCGGACCAAGGACAGAGCCTTGAGGTACACCAACAGATAAAGGCAATGAAGAGGAAGAGTTACCAGCAAAGGACACAGAGAAGGACCTGTTGGATAAATAGGAGTCAACCCAAGCAAGTGCAGTGTCACAGAGACCAAGAGAGCTGAGGGTCTGCAGAAGGAGGGGGTGGTCAACAGAGTCAAAAGCAGCCGAGAGGTCAAGCAGGATGAGAATAGAATAGTGGCCGTGTTTTTTAGCAGTTAGGAGGTCGTTGGTGACTTTGGTGAGGGCAGTTTCAGTTGAGTGTAGGGGTGTTACATTTCGGGCACAGATCAGCTCTCTTTGAATAACCCTCATAGTTGCAGTTACACAGGCTGAAAAAAGACATGTGATCATCGAATTTAGCGTTTCATAGATCAGCTACTGCTGTTGATGTAAAGGAAGGCAAAGCAACCTAATCTGAAGCGCTTCCAAAGCATACAGTAAACTGGGGAAGAATTCCTTCTTGACCCCAGGAATGCTCCTTTATCCTTGGATCAATCAACTTTCACCCGCATAATAAATCTTATAACCCTAATATTATGTTTTTGAAACTGTACATTAGATACATTTGTACCTTAAATCCATCCAATAAAAATCAGGGCTCTATTATTTATTAATTTATTCTGTCAGCATGATTATTGCGCCCCATACCCTTTAATCTACATAAGTCAACTACATATTTTACTTAATGTCCCCCCCTACAACTAGTTAGAATTTATGCCACATTTTTTTGTTTATAGCCCTTTCCATTGTGATTATTTTAGATTAAAAGAGAGTTAGAAAAGTAACACTAATTTAAAAATAAGACTTAAAAATATATGGTTAGACTGAATTAGTAAAATAAAGTTTAATAACTGCCTATAAAACATATATTCTTCAACATGTCATATTCTTGAGGATACATTTTAAGCCCATAGGTGTATAATGTATTTAAGGAAAAAAAACTGTATAATTGAATACCACTTCCCAGAGGAGATTAGAATAGGATTTTCTCTCACTTTCCCATGGCATGCAGAGCAGCAGAGCAACTGCTTATCTCGTTTCTACAGCATGCCTCTTGAAAGTTTCTGAACTTGAGCATCAATGTATATCACTGGTCACTTTCTCATCCTTTATTATTATTTTTTATCTTTCAGACTAATGTTCTTCTCTAAAAGCATATTCATTTCCTCAAAAAAACAGATACACACACACACAAACACAAATTGTGAATTGATAATTTTCTGTTATTTGCTGCAATAAACACAATTATTGTCTGTAATAATACATAAATAGATTTTTTTCCAATTGTTTATGTCTGTTTCTTATTATTCATAATTCTTCTATATATTTCCTACAGTTTATTGCTATATTTCATAATATTCATATTTTTCATTGTATATCATACTGTCTATTTCTCTATATCTTAATATTCCTATATTTTCTCTCTATATCATACCGTTTATTTATATATCTCTTAATATTCAGGCTTTTCTTTTCTGTATATCAGAGTTTATTTATATGTCTTTATATTTATATTTTTTCCTGTGTACCGTACTGTTTATCTACAGATTTCTTAATATTCATTTTGTGCCTGTATATTACACAGTTTATGTATATACCGTAGATACTCGAGTATAGCGCGACCCGAATATAACGCGATGGATAGAGATTTATTATGGAAAGGAGAGAATACTCAAGACTTGAATATAACGCGAGGAACAAAATTTTACTGTACTGGTAAACAATTAAAATCCTTCCAGGTTCTGTTAACACAGTCAGGCTCCCCCTCAGGTCAGAGTGTTCTGCTCTAGAATGATTGCAGTTGTTACCAAGTATGAAGCCGCCGACCACCCGTCTTCTTTACTAGCAATTTAGATGGCTGGCGGAGGCAAGCGAGGTAAATGATTGGCTTAAACCGAGCGTGCCCTCTGTCCGTGATGGATCCCACCTCTCCCAAATCCAGGAGTTCCTGAAGTGTTTGCAAGCATCAGGGAGCCCACATTCACTTCATCGAGACTACTGGAAGTTCTGGGAGACTTGGGATCCAGAGCAAGGCAATTTTTATTTTTTTATTTTACATGCGAAGCCGATGTCTCGAATATAACGCGACCCCTCCAATTTTAAGGTAAATTTTTGTCATCAAAATCTAGCGGTATACTCGAGTATCTACAGTATTTCTTAATATACATATATTTCCCTGCATACTGTTTATATACAGTTGGGCAAAAAAGTATTTAGTCAGCCACCAATTGTGCAGGTTCTCCCACTTAAAAATATGAGAGAGGCCTGTAAGTGTCATCATGGATACACTTCAACCATAAGAGACAAAATGAGGAAAAATAATCCAGAAAATCACATTGTCTGATTTTTAAAGAATTTATTTGCAAATTATGGTGGAAAATAAGTATTTGGTCACCTACAGTATGGTACAAACAACCAAGATTTCTGGCTCTCACAGACCTGTAACATCTTCTTTAAGAGGCTCCTCTGTCCTCCACTCGTTACCTGTATGAATGGCACCTGTTTGAACTTGTTATCAGTATAAAAGACACCTGTCCACAACCTCAAACAGACACACTCCAAACTCCACTATGGTCAAGACCAAAGAGCTGTCAAAGGACACCAGAAACAAAATTGTAGACCTGCACCAGGCTGGGAAGACTGAATCTGCAATAGGCAAGCAGCTTGGTGTGAAGAAATCAACTGTGGGAGCAATCATTAGAAAAGGGAAAACATACAAGACCACTGATAATCTCCATCGATCTGGGGCTCCACGCAAGATCTCACCCCATGGGGTCAAAATGATCACAAGAATGGTGAGCAAAAATCCCAGAACCACACGGGGGGACCTAGTGAATGACCTGCAGAGAGCTGGGACCAAAGTAACAAAGGCTATCATCAGTAACACACTACGCTGCCAGGGACTCAAATCCTGCAGTGCCAGATGTGTCCCCCTGCTTAAGCCAGTACATGTCCGGGCCCGTCTGAAGTTTGCTAGAGAGCATTTGGATGATCCAGAAGAGGAATGGGAGAATGTCATATGGTCAGATGAAACCAAAGTAGAATTTTTTGGTAAAAACCCAACTCGTCGTGTTTGGAGGAGAGAGAATGCGGAGTTGCATCCAAAGAACACCATACCTACTGTGAAGCATGGTGGCGGAAACATCATGCTTTGGGGCTGTTCTTCTGCAAACGGACCAGGACGACTGATCCATGTAAAGGGAAGAATGAATGGGGCCATGTATCGTGAGATTTTGAGTGAAAACCTCCTTCCATCAGCAAGGGCATTGCAGATGAAACATGGCTGGGTCTTTCAGCAGGACAATGATCACAAACACACTGACCGGGCAACGAAGGAGTGGCTTTGTAAGAAGTATATCAAGGACCTGGTGTGGCCTAGCCAGTCTCCAGATCTCAACCCCATAGAAAACCTTTGGAGGGAGTTGAAGGTCCGTGTTGCCCAGTGACAGCCCCAAAACATCACTCCTCTAGAGGAGATCTGCATGGAGGAATGGGCAAAAATACCAGCAACAGTGTGTGAAAACCTTGTGAAGACTTACAGAAAACGTTTGACCTCTGTCATTGCCGACAAAGGATATATAACAAAGTATTGAGATGGACTTTTGATATTGACCAAATACTTATTTTCCACCATAATTTGCAAATAAATTCTTTAAAAATCAGACAATGTGATTTTCTGGAATTTTTTTTCTCATTTTGTCTCTCATAGTTGAAGTGTACCTATGATGACAATTACAGGCCTCTCTCATCTTTTTAAGTGGGAGAACCTGCACAATTGGTGGCTGACTAAATAATTTTTTGCCCCACTGTATTTCTTATAATTCATATTTTTCTCTGAATACCATACTGTTTAATTAGATATTTCTTATTATTTATATTTTTCTGTGTGTATTATACTGTTTATTTATAGATTTCTTATTATTAATTTTTTTTCTCTGCATCTCAGACTGTTTATTTATAGATTTCTTGTATATACTACTGTTTATTAGATATTTCTTAATATTTATATTTTTTCTTTATGTCATACTATTTATTTATAGATTTCTTCTAATGCTTAATTTTTTTGGATATCGTACTAGCTACATATTAATTCACATTCATGTTTTTTCTCTGTATATCACATTGTTTATTTATATATTTATTTTTACTCAAATGGTTTTTTTCTCTGTTGAACACTGTTCATATATTTTTTAATATTCGAAATTCATTTTTAAGAGTGTAAATGGCATGCAAAAAGGTCATCAAATAAAGGAAAATATCACACCTTTTCGATGTGGCGTCTTTGTTTGTGGTTGGTTCCACCTCATCCACCCCCCACCGGTCAAATTGTATTTAAGAGTAAAGACAGAACATCTTAACCAGTGGCTAATAAAACATCCTTTTGAAATATGCACAAAGGAACTAAAACATACTCACGCAAGGGCTTTTTTTTATGTTATTTTACTAGTTTTTTTCAAGTTTCTTTTTCTTGTATTAATGCAACCATCAGGAGTTCTCCAGTATATTTTTTACTCTCTTAACTCTATAATGTTCTTTTTAACTAAAGACACAAAGCTGACCAGACCTCTCAGAAGGACTGAGAAGAAAAAAGTTTCATACTTTTCGAAATAACCTCCTGATCCCTTTTGTGACATGAACAAAGAGAATGGACCTTCCCTGTCCTTATAGACTATTTTGGGACCATAATTAGAAACATCTTATTCTTTTGAAGCACAGCAATGAATCGTGTACCGTGGACATAGTAGAGGTAGGCTCTTTTCTACAAAGAAGAAAAATAGAAAAGGATAAGAGCCTTGTATAAGGAGGTTGGATGGACCAAGAAGAGAAAAACAAAGATAAATAAAGTACAGAGATTTTAAGGATTGGTGAGATGAATGCTGTACACTAGACAGTTGACACGGAGGACTAAGATAAAGGATAAGAGAAGACATACTGAAAAAATTAAGCAAAGTGAAATACATGGGTTTGAGAAGGGAAACGTATGCTAAGGCCGAGGTCAGGCGAGCATTTTGCAGAGTGTACATTCCTTCCACTCTGACGCCCGTCTGACGCCCATCTGGCCACCTTGCTGTACGCAGCTACTGCGCTCAGCACTGCAAGGCTCGATCCTCCTATGGAGGATTGCGCTTTGCAGCCCCGTTGAACGTGCGTTGTAGCTCTTTGACAGGGAGGCTTTAAGCACGGTCGCAGCACGTCACTGTTTTTTACGTTTCTGCGCTTTTCGTGTTTAGGTAAAATTTTCCTCTTTCCCAGTACACCTATCATTCTGACTGTTTTTTGCTTATTATTTTTAGATAATAGCCTAGGTCCTATTTAACTAAACCCCCCAGACAATTTTTTTAAAATTATTATTATTATTTTTTTTAACTTTTGTTTTACACCAAATGTAGTCATGATCAGGCCTTTCCAATGATGTCCAACATGACCCTCTAGCTGACATGGATCGGGAGTTAAGGGTATTGAAAGGATCCCCCTATCTCCCCTTGGCAGCTAGGGGGTTAACTGGCCCACTGATATCCTCACACATATGATGGGGATGACAGTGGGTGGGGGGTGACTTGGAGGCTTGACTGACATCCAAGATTGGTGCCAAGTCGCGATCCGGAAGCAAAACTGTTAACTTTATACACCGCTGAAAAGGGGAGACTTACCCCTTTCCAGCGGTGTAAAAAACAAGTTGTTAGGTTCCATGGTTGGAGAGATAGAGGGCTCCAAATGAGCCGCCCTCCACTTCCTGGTTTTCAATGCAGGGGGGCGCCTGCCGATGACATCACCACACAGCAAGGTGACATCATCGTGCTCGCCGGCCCCTCAAAAACAGATGGGCAGGCTTCCTCCCTGCCAGAACTCTGTTGGAGCCAGCGAGGGAGGTAAGTATCAGGCAGGAGGGAGGTTAGGAGCCGCTGATGTACTATGTACATCTGTGGGTCTAAGGGAGACCCGTGGGCAGGACGTACATGGTACGTCAGCAGTCATTAAGGGGTTAAACCAAGAGAGAAGTGAAGCAGTTGGAAGGAAGAGCTTATAAAATTAGAACATGGACTGGGTGGGAGTGTGGTTGGGACGGTTGGGTGGGACAGCGGAGGGAAGATGGAGGTGAGTGTGACTGTGAGGAAGAAAGATTGAGTTTAGAGAGATGGTCGATGTACACAAAGAATTTGCAACAAGGAGGAATAGAACAGACTGAGAGTCAGCATATAATTAAACAAAAAAGAAGGGAAAGAAGAAATTAAATTAAAACTAGTATTGTAGTGTTACGTTATACCTTATTCTGGGAAATTCTATAATATACCAACTGCAGCATGATTCTCTTTAAATCTTTGAAAAGTCTCACCAAATTAATCAATTGTTTACCAATTTATTTGACTCAGCAAGCAAATTCATTTAGTTTTCACCAAGCATCTATCTCTCTAAGATGATATTGAAAATATTGAATGTAATATAAGAAATGCTACAGATATTCTCCTTCCCTGATGTAAACCAGGCCAGGAAGTTAGGAATCACAGATGAGATCTACAGGTTTCGGAAGTTGCAACAAGATAGGAAGGAAAAGCCGGTCACTCTATGGTGCAATAATGCAAGAGCTGGTATATTATTGAAGCACGGTGCAAGGTTTAGGTTCCCACAGGAGCCTTTGTCAAGTATGCTTCACAAAGGTCCTGGTGGGAACCGAAGGTTTGCACCATACTCCAACATTAAACCAGCTCTTGAGTTATGGCACCATAGAGTGATCTTTTCTTTTCTACTTTGAAGTTGTTACTGGGTTGGCTGCTTTAATCATCTGGAACCCAGTGGTTACCCTGTTGTGAATTGATTTTATCGTTTGCTATATCACAGTGCAAAAATGCATCAAGTCAATCTTTTGCACTTACTATTGCAGGGGCACTCTACCACCAAGACCAAAATAAGTTAATTACTTCATCATGATGTGCTAGAAGTCCACAATCAGTTTCTCTCACCTTCTAAAACAGTGAGCTTTCCTCCTCCTAGAAGACTGTCAATCAGCTACTGGTGAGTTTTTAGCCACTATAAAGTAAAAACCGTGTAGCTGGAAATAGAGCATCATGAGGGTTTTATTTTTAATGAATCTGCCTCCCTCCCATTTTTAGCTTAGAACGCTTCTTCTATTGACCACTAAAATTACCCTAATAAACATCTTGCATAAAACTACTGCATATAAAAGAAGGATAACTATTTACAACATTCCATTATTTCTCATAAAATGTGCTCCATTGGATTAAATCACTCCTTTACACGATTGTAGAAATCTGTAATAATCTGTATTAATTAATATCAAAGTGCAAACCCAAAACAATTGTATTTAATAAATCAAAGTTTTCTAGATATGATATTCAATATTTAAAATATTATCAATAACACAAATGCCAGCACAATGATTTGTTATTATTAAGCTATTGATTGTAAGGTCAAACCATTATGAGGATGCCTTGTTTAATTGCTTTCACAGGCAGTAAAACGCGTTTTCATTAGTCTGACAATCACCCGTTACGTATAATAATAATTAAGAAATCATATATTTATATTACTAATATTGTATTTATTAATAACAATAATTATTATTATTATTAGAAAATACCATAGAGTGTTTAATCATATTTACAGAATTCCAGTATTCCTCTTTTAAAACGTTTCCTTTTGGATTAGATCACTTTTTTTACATGACTGTACGAAGTTTATATTTTCATGTACACATTTTACATCCATTGTAATTCAGTCTCTTATAATAGCCTCTTCTCTTAATGAAGTTCAAGGTGGACAATGATGCAATTAATGACTTTGACTGAAAAGGCATCAGAAAGGCAGATGCAATTGATTTCTGATGAACAATATAATCACCCTTCCCCAAATTGCAGCATTTTACACTATCATGGTTATTCAGAGAAAGGTGAAACTCTGTAGAACTTTTGGAGAAGTGAAAATTCTAGGTCAAAATAGCCAAACCAGAAAAATTCTCCCATTTATCTCACTTTCCAAATCAGCTATTTTGACCTAGAATTTTCACTTCTCCAAAAGTTCTCCAGAGTTTCACCTTTCTCTGAATAACCCTATTAGATTTGAGTGACTTGGAGGTTAGTTTTTTCAGTATTTTCAGAACAATGGCACCAGGGTCCCTATTCCAAGTCCAGCCACATACTATAAATTACTAGAAACATGGTTACTACTGGGATGTCTCATGGACCTGCTGGCATCGAACTTGTTATTTCAAGCAAACCCTTCATATCCTGTGTACAGGTACTGTATTTGCTGCTCCATTAATCAACAATCAGGACCCTCTGTTCCTTATGAGGGATGAGCCGAACACCCCTGTGTTCTGTTCGTATCCGAACAGCTGAACGGCCAAAATGTTCGAATACGAACTCGAACACAATGTAAACCTATAGGGGCCAAACAAGCAAAATGTATTTGCAGTTCTCCTAAATGTGCTGGCGGCTGCTGGTACATTTAGGAGACCTGTGGCTGTGGCCCCCAGCCCCCGTAACTCACCTGTCCTGCAGCTGTCCCGGCGTCCTGTTCCCCGGTCTGTCAGCTCCTCCGATCCGTCTGGCCACGGCTCCTCTCTGCCCCACGTCTTCATGCAGAATGATCTGATTGGAAAAAGTCCTGCACCTGACCTGGACTTTGCCCAATCATAGCTCAGCATGAAGATGAGGTTTAACCAAGCTCTGATTGGTTAAAGTCGGTGCAAGACTTTAACCAATCAGAGCTTGGTTAAAGCTCTGCCCCATGCCTCATCTTCATGCTGAGCTCTGAGTGGGCAAAGTCCTGCACCTGACCTGGACTTTGCCCAATCAGGGTTCAATATTGAATTAGAGCCCTGATTGGGCAAAGTCCAGGTCAGGTGCAGGACTTTGCCCAATCAGATCATTCTGCATGAAGATGTGGGGCAGAGAGGAGCCACGGCCAGATGGATCGGAGGAGCTGACGGACCGGGGAACAGAACGCCGGGACAGCTGCAGGACAGGTGAGATACGGGGACCGCAGCCACAGGTCTCTTAAATGTACCGGCAGCCGCCGGTAATTTTTTATTAAGGAATGTCCGCGGTCAAAGAAGCCGCGAACATCACATAATGTTCGGCGTTTGCCGAACACTCGAACGGCCGATGTTCGATTCGAACTCAGGTTCGAATCGAACCGAACGCTCATCCCTATTCCTTATGTCTCATGTTAATATTTCCCAATTCTAAAGCTCTGTGGAATTTAATGGCCCCATATAAATATTGAATAATAATAATCTTCGTGCCTCTGCAGGAAATACACCAAGGCAAACTTTTCCATTGTCGTACTTTGTCCAGACATTCATGTTTTACAGAGTTGCAACAACATCTTAAACTGACACTTTGGGATCATGTAAACTCCATAATATACTATATATGGATACTACCAGGGTGAATTCTTGCCATTAGTGAAATTAATGTTTGATTTGAAAATGCCAACTTTCCACCAGAGGTATCCAGAAGTAACCTTCTAATGGTAAATGTGTTGCCACCAGCTACAATTCCATGAGCTCCTGCTCACAGGTTACCACTAGACTTAACCTAAAGTCCATGATGCATAAGCACGTGTCTCCCACGTCATGTCCTATGTTTATATGTATTTTGCTTTGGAATGTGGATTTATTTACTTATAAAGTATTTTACCAGGAAGGACTCATTGAGATTTCTCTCGTTTTCAAGTATGTCCTGGGTGAATGTATGAGGAATCTCTTTGTTTTAAATATATGTCAATAGATTTAATGGAATTTTTTAAATCAAGTTATCTTAATATTCTTATTGTGTTGATGAGGTAAATATTCCTTGAACATACCTTAAATCATATTGGAACATCACTATATGACGGTGAAGTCGTTCCTATAATATTATTTTACAATAAGCTTTTTAAAAGGAAAAATAACTACATTTTAATTATTATTTCCAGACAAAAAAGGAATTTTTTTCCCTAAGTACCAAGCAACTATAAAAGGTCAAAATTGGGAAAGAATACTCAATATCTTCCAAAGACTTTTGATATCTGTAAAATGGAAGAGCTCAGCAACCTCTTTGGTAGATAAATCATTTTTAATTCCCCTTGGTATATCCTCTTTCTCTGGGTTACCATATTTATAGAATAAACTGGCACAGGGCCATTTGTCAAGATCCAAACCTGTGCTCGCATTCTCTTTTTAGAAAAAACAATTATTTTCCTTTCAACAAGCTTCATGTCTGTATCAAATTTAAGCATTAAATATTAAATTCATTTTTACATGATAATGTGACCATCATCAATAGTATCAAATAGTTTCATTATCTAGAGTCAACATGTGAGATTAAAAAAGCGTTGTTTTGTTTTTTCCCAGAAGCATGACAAATATTGAGATATTTGTCCGATTTTTTCAAATTTGAGATGTGTATATTTTTTTTAAAAAAAATATTTGAAACGGGCTTTCATTTCATTAAAAATTACAAATAAAGCCATTTACATTATAGTAAAAAGGTAATTCTTGATTCTGTATTTTGTTTAACATTGACACTTCACATTCTATCATGTGTTCAGTAGGGATGAGCTGTTCAGTTCGGAGTTCAATTCGAACTTTGGCCATTCGCAAGTTCGCGAACTTCGAACTTTTTGGCGTGTTCGGTTCGAGTTCTAAATTATTATTTTTTTTTAAAAAGTATAAAAAATGCTTAAAAAATACAAAAAAATATAGAAATAAAGAGACTCTTTACTGCATAATATTATAAGCAATGGTTTATTAGATATTGAATTAAAAAACTACCTAATGTCGTCTAGGAGCAAAGATTCTCACCTCTAAATGGCCTGTGCTCTCAAATGGTGTAAACAACAGGTGTTTAATTAGTGTTTGGAAATAACATGTGCTTCTAATTAGCAATTAGAATTTGATACATTGCTTGCAGACTGGGTGGAGGCTCCTCACTGGGTGGGGGCTCCTGCACATGTATGAACAAACACTGTGCTTGTTTTGAATTCTAAGAAGTGTTCATTTCTACTATATGATCCTCTCTGATATGGTGTTTAACCCCTTAAGGACCAGGGCTCTGTAAAGCCAATCATTAATGATGTAGATGGTACATCATTTGTCATCAAGGGCTTAATAAAATCTTTATCACACACCTTAGATTTAAACGTAATATTCCAGTATTTGTATGTCATGTACCTCTCCCGAAGGATCTATGTGAGCATACAATTATTATTGTGTTAGAAATGTCTATCATAAAGGGTACAAGCTGAGTCCCTAGAGTCTCTGACTATCCATTGTCATATATACCTTGCTTTATACATATAATACATTCCCTCATCTAACAGGATAGTAGCCAGTCCCTGTGCATTTTAACCCCTTAAGGGTGGCTAGGTGTCGTGTGTGGGTCTCTGATGGCAATGTTTCTATACATCCTGCAAATCCGCCAGGACCCCCATACACCTTTTATGGCAAATATCTTGCATATATGCCCTCTCAGAGGGCACTCTAAAAACCGAACTTTTGACTCCCATTGACTTGCATTGAGTTCGGTTCGAGTTCGCTTTCGAACTCACTTTTGAAATTGTTCGAGTTCGAATGCGAACCGAACACGGGGGTGTTCAGCTCATCCCTAGTGTTCAGGAAACAGGCAAATAATTAAGGATAAATTTGACTTATTTTAAGTTTAATTAAGCATGAAAAATATTTGCTATGACTAATGACAATTTAACTTTTTTAAATGACTAAAGAACTGTCAAAATATTAATTGAGCCACTATTAAAATAGCACAAAAATTCAACTGTTCTTCCCCTTGTGCTAAATACACATTATTATTTGCTGTATGTAATAACTAGTATATGCTGTTTTGACAAATTAATGCTGATGTACAGACTTTGAAATTCACGGTTATCAATCCAACCATGTCAAGGGCATCAGAAAGTAAAATAAGTATGTAGCAAACTAGTAAAGTTTAACTTAGTATTCAGCAAAATAGTTGTTCCCCCATTAATATTTTACCCATGATCAATAAAAGCTGTCCACTAGGCTGGAGATCGTGTCTATGCAATGCTCAAAATTTTCATAAAAGAGAATTCTAGATCTAGTGTATTCAGTTTGAGAATAAATTTATATCTGGGTATGTTTCAATTTGTTTCAGGAATTCGTATATCAAAGAATATTACTCCGTGACCATATTAACTTAGCAAAGTATCGAGAGAGCACAATATAACTTTAAAATCTTAACCAATAAAACGAAGTTGGAAAAGAAATCAGTTACATTTTTATTTTCTACCCAGAAGTGTATATGATAAGTCACTTATTACTTCGTAACAAATCCTAGTTTTGTAATTGTATCAACTGCTGTTCGGAGGACACTGTATCCTCAAGTTTCACAAATATATTGTTTTCTTAAAATAGGGCTTCAAAGCTGATATTGTAAATATGCACTGGAAAAAACCGAGGAAAGCATGAAGAATTGGATGTCTACATTCTGCCCCATCGGAGGAACAAAGAGGACAGCAAACCGATGTCCAGAAGTGTATATGATAAGTCACTTTTTACTTTGCAACAAATCATACAGGGTTATTCAAAGAGAATCGAAATGTCAACGCACGTTCGGTGACTTTTCGTTCTCTTCAATTCGGTGTCATTCGTCGATCCCATTTCGGCGACCCTGCAGTGTATTCAGCAAGCACCACAGGGCCGTCGTAGTGCAGGGAAAAGCCTCCGATAACCTGCCGAACACTCCCCGCAAAACCCGGAGAACACACAGCGAAACCCGCAAAAACATATGGATTAAACCGCCGAACACGCCGGAGAAACCCGAGCAGGAGCCAATCACAGTGCAGAGCAGCTGCCAGAAAAAGACAACACCGCAGACGAATGGAGTGAAAAAAAAAACAGTACGCTTCAATGTTTGAAAAGTGAAACGCTGTTTGCAAAGAAACTACTGAATGAAAATGTCTGAAATTTACATATAAGATCCAATGAATGATATTAAAAAGGGCTGTTACAGAAAAAAGAAAAAAACGATTAAAACGAAAAACAATTAGCTAAAAAATCCTGAAAAATGCCTAAAAGATCCTAAAAAAAAATCAAAAAATAAAGAGACTTTTACTGCAGAATAAAATAATAAACGGTTTATTAGATATTGGATAAAAACAAGCATATTTTTAACATTGAAGCCTATGGGATTCGCCTGAATAAACCTGTCGAATGAAACCACCGAATGTCAAGGCATTTTTCTCAGCTGTTTTGTGTTCTCTGAATAGACGAAGCATTGCTTCTCTATGGTGCATTTCACTGCCCTCGAACAGGCAACGTATGTGCAGGCAATTCGCCAACATTTGGCGAACTGCCTGCTCTCTGGATAGCTGAATGGCCAGGAAAGATAACCGTACGCTGAATTTCAGCGTTCGGTTACCTTTCGGCCACAATTCGGATCTCTTTGAATAACCCTGATAGTTTTCTAATTATATGAGCTGCTGTTCGGTGGACACTCTATCCTCAAGTTTCACAAATATTTTGTTTTCTTAAAATAGGGCTTCAAAGCTGAGATTGTAAATACAGTCATGGCCGAAATTGTTGGCACCCCAGACATTTTTCCAGAAAATTAGGTATTTCTCACAGAAAAGTATTGCAGTAACACATTTTTGCAGTAACACATCCAGACTATTTTTGGAGTTTTGTGTGACATTATGTCCAATTTGCTTTTTTTCCTCCCTTTTTTGTTTTGTTCCAATACACACAAAGGGAATAAACATGTGTATAGCAAAACATGTCTTACTGCATTACTTTTCTGTGAGAAATACTTGATTTTCTGGAAAAATGTCTGGGGTACCAACAATTTCGGCCATGACTGTATGCCCTGGAAAAAACTGAGGAAAGAATGAAGAATCAGTTCCCTACATTCTGCCCCATCGGAGGAACAAAGAGGACAGCAAACCAATATCCAGAAGTGTATATGATAAGTCGCTTTTTACTTCATAACAAGTCAAAGTTTAGTAATTGTATCAACTGCTGTTAGGTGGACACTCTATCAAGTTTCACAAATATTTTATTTTCTTAAAATGGGGCTTCAAAGCTGAAATTGTAAATATGCACTGGAAAAAACTGAGGAAAGAATGAAGAATCTGATGCGTACATTCTGCCCCATCAGAGGAACAAGGAGGACAGCAAACCAATGTCCTTAACTGAGAACAAGACACATAGAGTCACATAAGTCTTGAAGAAGCTAAGACACTGTGAATGTAGCTCTTTGACAAGCAAGACACCTACACAAAACAAAATATCTGTAACAGCTTACAAGGGAGTTTACCATAAATATGACATCAGCAACAATGGCTTCCGGGTAATAATATAGAGTTTTGTTTATTGGAAATTAAATTCTTTGCAATTGAGTACCTGAACATGCCCTGAAAGTGTTAGCGCCTCGGATATCATATCTGCGGTACTAACACTCAATAAAACCTGCTGGGAATATGCGTCTAAAACACATACCCACAGTTGGTAATGCATGGAGCCCAGTGCTGCAGTAGCTCCTTTTGGCCAGCAGATGGTGTGATCTCCCTGACAAATAACTTATTACAGTAAGGAATGCATTGGGAATATTCCCAAAAATGTCTTACTGTATATTTCATTAATAATGATTTTTTTTCTCTTTTTAAAAACCCCACTGGTTCCTGACAGTGGTATTCTGGAAAAATCATTGGTCGTGAAGGGGTTAAATGGTGGCTACTGTGTTGTGAATAATGGAGAAGTGCTAAACGATAAAAGCAATTAAAGTCAGATTGTTCAGTGTAATTAATGTGAAGTGGTGTACAGTACGTACGCACGTTGATATAGTTTGCCACAATCATGACGGAGGACATTTGTTCAAACACAGGTGAGCAGCACAACTCAGTTATGATTGCTGAACAAATACATCATAAATAACTCTGACCTTTCTGTCTGACTGCATGGCTTTATAGCTCTTGTGTATTTATCAGGACAAATATTGCCCAATCTCTAATATGACAGCACTATACTATTCTCAAAATTTAGCAAAGCCAATATAACACAGGAAATCGCAGGTTCTATTCTATGTTATATCAATCTCTTCTTTAAGTCTTCTGTTCAAGAAGCACTGTAGATGCCCATGCAAACATTTCGAACTGTGAAATCCATGGTTTTCAAACATTGAACGATTAGAATTTTAAAGACGCACTCTACTCATCCTGACCACTTTACAGATATAATGTGGTCAAGATGTGAGGAGAGCCCCCACTTCTACCTCCCCCCACAGCTCTATCGATCTGCTGATATCGCAGGGGGAAGTGGAAGCGTTTCCTGTACCTCACCCAGCGTCACTTGCAGTCGGGATTTTTTAATTTCCTGGCTGCCGGTCACCTGATCGGTTACTAGTGACGTCACTATTCAGACAGCGTGTCAACGTCATCCGCTCTGAGATCAGCCGCTTTATCGTCCGGTCTCAGAGAAGCAGTTGGATCGGATCTGCTCATGCGCACACACAGCTCTGATCGATCATTCAGCACAGGCGCTACAGAACTTGCATATGTAAAATGCACAAGTCCCGTTTCGCTGTGCAATTTGCTAATCCTATGCTACACAAGTATTGGGAGAGTCATCCCAGGAGATCCCAATTCCCATGACTGGCGAGCAAGTAGAAAGTCAGGACTGACAATAATTTTGCAAACTTGACTATTTTATTGAGAAACAGAGGTTTGTGAGGGTCCTGAGAATGATCAATGGCACTAGTGGCCCGCTCTACGGTGGGGCCTGCTCAGGTCTCACAAGGTTTTAGCTCGACTGTGCCATTACAGGGACAACTGCTCCATATGCAAATCAGACTGCTACGCCCAGAAAGAGTGGCCAGTACAGAAATGCCAAGGACATCATCCTTGGCCTCTTCAGGAGGGTATAGCTGACACCCTCTAGGCACATTAAGCATGGGGTATACATCTGGATTTCCCTGTCTATTTTAGCCTGTCTATTTTATTGTTTCACAGCTGACTCTTGAACAGTTTAGATTCATAAAACGTCACTCATGGAGAAATATTAACTATTTTAAAGAATGATCATCATGCAAATACTCAAATACCCCTTATAAACCCAATACCGGTCAAGGTATAACTACATATGCCAGTGATGGTGAACCTTGACACCCAAGATGTTTCAGAAATACATGTCCCATGATGGGTAGCCCAACATAAGACTGGCAGATCATCATGGGACATGTTGCTCAGAAACATCTGGGGTGTCAAGGTTTCGCCATCACTGACATATGCCATCAATATATGTTCTGAGCCTTTAGGGATAATGCCTGCAGCCAAATTCAGACCTGTCGATTCTGATTGCTCTACCGTCACCCATCATATAGCACGAATAATTTACATCGGGTCTTGAATAGTTAATTTAGTATCAGGAATTTGTTAACAACCAGATACGTTGTGGATTTTCATCTCTACACAGACAAATGCTTAAAATATCAGTAATTCTTAGCATGACAAACAACTGATGACTCCAATAATCAACATGATATAGTGTTTCATTAAATTGGATGTATTTTTTTTTTTTGCCATGTTGATTATATTTTTAATGCAGCTGAATTGCCTTTGACGAAAACTCATTCATTTGAATGTTATTTTTGAGAATAAAAAAACAATGAGTCCGTTAAACTTCTTGTTTTGTTGCAATGGTTTTAAAGATATTCTAATTCTATATACGAGGGAAATTAGCAATCCCAATGAACTCTCTAATGCACTTTTTTATCTTTTACAGCTTGACAGTATTGTTTAAGGATCCCATTAGTATGAACCGTCTTAGCTGACAAATTGACTGATCATTTGCCCAAGGAAGTGTCAGATGTGTCTCAAGGTGTAGATGAGTATAAAGACATAGAACATTTGGCAAAGGAATTATTAGCCAACAAATCTTCGCACCTTGCTTATGTAGATAGACTGCTTATGGGGAAAGATATAGCACATTTAAGCGTCAAAGCAAAATGAATATATCCCATCTGGCGTGGGAATTAATTTAAAGAAGAGGATGAGGAAAAAGCCAATGATCAGCCAAGGTCTTTGTTTTCAGTTAAGCCCTTGACTACATAATACACTTAACAGGTTAAGGAGGACCTTAAAAAATTACAATCTCTGCAAGAACATATAAAAGTAATATTTTAAAACTTTACAGCAAAGTAGCAAGAGTGCACTCAAAGAAGCTTATTTCCATATTAAGGTATGAAAGTGTTTTTTTTTTAAATAAATAAGTTAAAAATAAAATATCATATATGAAACAGATTGATCACTATCCCACCGCTGCCACCAATGTAACGGGAGTCTGTTCAAGACTTCAGAACCAACCTCTATTTAGTCTGTCTCTTCACAAATCCAGAACCTCGCAAAGATAAGCTTCTACCCTCCAGACTCCTCGACTGGTAGGCCTGGCATAACAGAGAGGTGACCCAGGGGAGCAGAGTCCCCATACACAAAAGCCAGACACATGCTTGTTTCATGGTGGGAGTGGGGGGGGGTTCATTGGCAAATACAATAACAATATTAGCACATACACAAGGATAGTATTAACAATTATAACACGTCATCCTGCATACACCTATAGGTACAGGGTGACGTCGACATGGGGGGGTTTGGGAAAATATGACATTTCGAAACCACCAGAACCCATAGTTCACGGAACATACCTAGCCCTCCCAAAAGCGATTTCAGGCCCAGGTACCCCCAGTTGAAAGGGACTACAATCACAAATAGGTTGTGGTATGAATGAATCGATAATTCAAAAGTACTATGTGGAATCAGTAATCGGTAATATGTGGAAATCAGTAAAACTGGACTTTTCTGAGAACTATTGTTTTATATGTTGTATGTTTTTGCAATGTATCACACATATATATATATATATATATATACACTGTATATAATAATATATATATGTGTGATACATAATAATATAATAAATTTTATACTATAATAATTTTAATTAAATATTAAAATCAGAGTATATATATAACTCAGCTCTTCAGATCGCCATTAAGCAATTCGGCCCCGGTTCAACTTCAGCAGCAGATACAGTTTTAACAAACTAGGGCACACACGGGTCTTCAAAAAAAAGTCCAATCTTTATTGTGAATGCATGATATCTTGATAAATGCATCATGTCTTGTAAAGGCTTGAATGAGTCAAAACATTGATGCATTCACAATAAAGGTCAGATTTATATGTGAAGATGCTTGAGTGTCCTCAGTTTGTTGAAACTATAAATAAATAAACACACTGATTTTAATATTTTATTGATGCCTCTTTTCCTTTCATTTCCCTAAGGCCTCATTCACACACAACGCATGAGCAAAATTTAATATTGCGTACACACGCGCATATATGCGCGTATATACGCGTATTTATATGCGCGCGTATATGCCTTTGGAGTGTTTATAATCCCAGAATGCATCATTTTTGGGGTCCTGTTGTTGCTACAGTGTTCTCTGCCTCATGTAGTAGCGGCTATTAGTTAGTGGTGTGATAGCAAAGATGGACCCCCCCTAATGAGTTGATCAACCATTTAAAGTTGCTTGTGTTATTGAGGCAGCAGGGACGCTTGAGAGAACCTGAAAGACGATCCAGGTGTCGATTCTGGACCCATCCCATGATGTCACAGAGGTTCTCAGGATATCCAGGAAAAAAGTATTTTTTTTTTTAAAACTGAAAACTGTACGGATGTACGCGAGTATACACGCGTAAAAATGCTGCCGGGATGCAGCTCGGTTCCATTCCATTTTTACGCGCGTTTACGCGATGCAACTAAACGGATCCATACGCAGCTGTGTGTATGTAGCCATTTATTTGCATATGTTGCATATAGTACAATACGCGCGTATCAGTGTGAATGAGGCCTAATGCCCTTTTTTTCTGTCCCCATATGCTTACAAAACCTCAGTAAAATCACATACAAGGTGAAACTCAGGAGAATTGGCAGGAGAAAAGAACAATCTAGACCAAATAGCTGATTTGGAAAGTGAGAAAATTGGGAGAATTTTTTCTGGTTTGGCTATTTTGACCTAGAATTTTCACTTGTCCTGCAGTTCTCCTGAGTTTCACCTTTTAGTGAAAAGACCTGTATGTGTGGTTTTCTACCGCCCTATGATGAGCCAAAAGCTTGTAAAAAGAGCTTAAACCATATTATTCTACTTACTGTCTCTGCTAATTTATTTTATAGGTTGTAGGGGACTTAAATCTATTCATTATATTCAATCTCCAGCAAAACTGAAAAATGGGTTTAAATCATACGCAAAGCTCTAAGGCTGGGGTCAGACTAGCGCACTTTAAGGCTAGGGTCAGACGAGCGCATTTTCTACGGACTGTGCGTCCGTGCAGTACGGACGGACTTTAGTACGGAAGACGCAGTAGTGGTCACACAGTCCGTTTTTTTCACTGACGTTTATTTTTTGACGGCTGTAGGAGGAAAAATATATTAAAAAGCAAAACCATTTTGTCCGTGAACAATGCTGGACGTATAAATGCAGTCCGTCTGACCACGTTCCATCACTCACACACAAAGCTATGCAGATGTTGCGGATGCAGCGCACTTTGTGCGGCCGTTCTAGGGGATGTACGTTCTTGCCTGTCTTGCGTCCGTGGGCCGCGGCCGTTGTGCGTCCGCAGTTCAGTGCGGACGTACTTCGTGTAATGGGCTCCAATGGGCTTTCTTTCATGCTATCACGGACGTACATTTAGGCGCAATCACGGACGTGAACACTACGCTCGTCTGACCCCAGCCTTAACGTGCGTTCTGGCGCACTTAATTACGGCCGTAGTAGCAGCAAATGACGAGCAATGACGGCCAATATACGAAGTACGGCCGCACAAAAGTCCGGCCGTGCAACACAAGTGGAATTTGAACGCATTATTTCGGTAACGCAGAACCGCTAGTACTGACGTACAGAGTGCGCTGCGTCTGCTAGCGGCGTGTGTGCGTGATTAGGAGACGTCAGACGCTGCTCATGTCCGGCCAACATAACGTCCAGACACCCAAAGTTTCCTGATTTGGATCCGTACAAAATCACGCACAAAAATTGCGCATCGTATGACCGTTTTCGCGCATTCCGTGACAAAATACGTCAATGCATTCGGACGCACTTTTTGACGTTCACGTGTAAAAATGCTTTCGTTTGACCCTAGCCTAAAAGAATTAGGATAAAACAGCATGTGGGCAGGAAATTCAAAAATAGCAAAACAAACAAAAACGCGACAGGTCAAAGCTCTGCACTCATCCTCCGTAAAGCATCCCGAAGAAACAGAAAGTTCCAAAATGAAAACAAAGAAAATTAAAATAGAGAAAAA
Organism: Leptobrachium leishanense; assembly: GCA_009667805.1. NCBI lineage: Eukaryota > Metazoa > Chordata > Amphibia > Anura > Megophryidae > Leptobrachium > Leptobrachium leishanense. The sequence goes on from CM019069.1 coordinate 25,802,272, forward strand.
CATGGTAAAATCGTTTATTGTTACGGCTTATAAGGTTTTAAATAGTAGCGCAGAAAGAGTCAGACCTGCTGTATGTTATTACCATCTGCAATTTGACAACGTGATGACAATAGGAATATGGTTGCAATCTGAGATATCTAATGCAGCTGTAAACCTGATTTCTCTCCTTCCCACCAGAAATCATGTCATCAGCTGTCTCTGTTATGTCTTTACATACGTGTCCACCGATCTTCAGATCAAGGTTACTTTTTCTTTTTATTCATCCCATGGATAAAACTATTTTTCATCACTGTGTAATTGTTGACTTTGTGCATTATTGCATTGATCCTCTATATTTTACTCAATCTGCCTCCAAACCTAATAACCATAACCTTAAAGGAACACTCTACTCCTCCGGATCAATTTATGGTTATGAAGTGGTCAGGATGTGACTAGTGCCGTCCCTTCTCCCCCCCTACCAGCTCCCCTGATCTGGTGAAATTGCAGGTTGATGTGAAGTTGTTGTCAGGGTTGCACCTGGAGCGGGCCATGGTGGGACCCAAAGTTCAGGGGTCTGAGCCCAGTATGCAGGGAAACCCACACCTCACTACCTAGGTGAGAGCAGATACTGGGTGATACCAGAGCGCAGTACAATGGATTAGACAGAGAGTAGTCAATAGGAGGTCCGAGGTCAGAGGATTGGCACAAAGCGGTGGTCAGTGGGCAAAGCAGAGGGGTCTGGTACACGGTGAATCAATGAAAATGCAGAATGAACGTCAGAACAATACTGAGGTACAGCACATAGGAGGGAGAGGTCCTTTATGGACAAACAGGAGGGTGTGGTTGTGTGTGTGTTTTGTTGCTTTGATTTATTAATCCCTACCAGTGCTGGTAGTTAGTGCTGATCATGAGGGCAGCACCTTTCATGGATCCGATGCATCCTCAGGCATGGTTCCTGACAGTTGTTTTCTCCATCCCAACAAGCATCACCAGCAGCTGGGATTTTTTAATTTTCCGGCAGCCAGTCAGCAGAACGGTCACTTGTGATGTCAGCACGCAGAGAACGAGCTGTTGAGATCGGTCTCAGAGAAGCAACAGATGGATCAGAATCTTGCTATTTCCACCTACAAAACATTGCACGCTTCCACCCCTTTCTCAATCAGGATTCTTCTAAAATGCTCATCCAAGCTCCTATTATCTCCCATCTTGACTACTGTAATTGCTCTGTCCTTAAGAGATGCTAGATTCTCCATCTTCTGTCTTTATAAGAAAGAATGCCTGTATCATGTTCATCCACCTCACCCCCCGTACCTCTCACACCTCAAATCCCGCACCTTTCACACTTCACCCCATCCCTCTCACACCTCACATTCCGCACCTCTCACACCTCACATTCCCCACCTCCCAGACCTCACATCTTGCACCTCACATCCTGCAACTCTCATATCTCACATCCTGCACTAGGGATGAGCAATTTGTTTCGTACGGAATCGAATTTCATACAAAATTTACCATTGTCATGCTTCCGAGGGCATCCTCAATCTGAAATGTCGACCACACAATTTTCAGATCGATTCGATATTTCGGATGATTCGAAATTTTGGGTCGATTCAATGATTCGGGTCATTTCGGCGTTTGGATAATTTCGGTATTTCCGTTCAGTTGTTTTTTTTTCGTTTTATGCTGCATTATTACACTGTAGAGGTTCTGCTCGGCAGTGTGCGGATTCATATGCTGCATTATTATACTGTAGAGGTGCTGCCCGGCAGTGTGCGGATTCATATGCTGCATTATTATACTGTAGAGGTGCTGCCTGGCAGTGCGCGGAAACATATGCTGCATTATTATACTGTAGAGGTGCTGCCTGGCAGTGTGTGGATTCGTATGCTGCATTAATTATACTGTAGAGGTGCTGTCCAGCAGTGTGCGGATTCATATGCTGCATTATTATACTGTAGAGGTGCTGCCTGGCAGTGTGCGGATTCATATGCTGCATTATTATACTGTAGAGGTTCTGCTCGGCAGTGTGCGGAATCATATGCTGCATTATTATACTGTAGAGGTGCTGCCTGGCAGTGTGAGGATTCATATGCTGCATTATTATACTGTAGAGGTGCTGCCCGGCAGTGTGCGGATTCATATGCTGCATTATTATACTGTAGAGGTGCTGCCTGGCAGTGTGCGGAATCAGATGCTGCATTATTATACTGTAGAGGTGCTGTCCAGCAGTGTGCGGATTCATATGCTGCATTATTATACTGTAGAGGTGCTGCCTGGCAGTGTGTGGATTCGTATGCTGCATTAATTATACTGTAGAGGTGCTGCCTGGCAGTGTGCGGAATCAGATGCTGCATTATTATACTGTAGAGGTGCTGCCTGGCAGTGTGTGGATTCGTATGCTGCATTAATTATACTGTAGAGGTGCTGTCCAGCAGTGTGCGGATTCATATGCTGCATTATTATACTGTAGAGGTGCTGTCCAGCAGTGTGCGGATTCATATGCTGCATTATTATACTGTAGAGGTGCTGCCTGGCAGTGTGCGGATTCATATGCTGCATTAATTATACTGTAGAGGTGCTGTCCAGCAGTGTGCGGAATCATATGCTGCATTAATTATACTGTAGAGGTGCTGCCTGGCAGTGTGCGGAATCATATGCTGCATTATTATACTGTAGAGGTGCTGCCTGGCAGTGTGCGGATTCATATGCTGCATTATTATACTGTAGAGATGCTGCCCGGCAGTGTGCGGATTCATATGCTGCATTATTATACTGTAGAGGTGCTGCCCGGCAGTGTGCGGATCCGTATGCTGCATTATTCTGTAGAGGTAAATCATTTTGTTCATATTTTTTTTTCCTTTCATACCATTTTAATATGATTAAATAAAGTTGTACAATGCATATTCATAAGTAAAAAAGGATCTTTCATAAAAAACGATACGTCTGAAGGAACGATTCAGCAGAATTACCGTATCGACCGAAATATCAGACCATCCGAAATACCATTCGTCGAAGTCAAAACTAAATAGTCCCTTTTGAAACGACGAGAACAGACGATCTGAAAGACTGAAAATTTCCGATATCACAAAATGAAAGTCGATACGACACAACAAGCTGAAACTAAATGAGCCAAAATGAAAATCGTCCGAAACACCTCACATCCTGCACCTCTCCCACCTTACATTGTGTACCTCTCACACCGCACATCCCGAAACGAAAATCGTCCGAAACACCTCACATCCTGCACCTCTCCCACCTTACATTGTGTACCTCTCACACCGCACATCCCGAAACGAAAATCGTCCGAAACACCTCACATCCTGCACATCTCCCACCTTACATTGTGTACCTCTCACACCGCACATCCCGAAACGGAAATCGTCCGAAACACCTCACATCCTGCACCTCTCCCACCTTACATTGTGTACCTCTCACACCGCACATCCCGAAACGAAAATCATCCGAAACACCTCACATCCTGCACATCTCCCACCTTACATTGTGTACCTCTCACACCGCACATCCCGAAACGAAAATCATCCGAAACACCTCACATCCTGCACCTCTCCACCTTACATTGTGTACCTCTCACACCGCACATCCCGAAACGAAAATCATCCGAAACACCTCACATCCTGCACCTCTCCCACCTCACATTGTGTACCTCTCACACCGCACATTGTGTACCTCTCACACCGCACATCCGAAACGAAAATCGTCCGAAACACCTCACATCCTGCACATCTCCCACCTTACATTGTGTACCTCTCACACCGCACATTCCCGAAACGAAAATCGACCGAAACACCTCACATCCTGCACCTCTCCCACCTTACATTGTGTACCTCTCACACCGCACATTGTGTACCTCTCACACCGCACATTGTGTACCTCTCACACCGCACATCTCGAAACGGAAATCGACCGAAACACCTCACATCCTGCACCTCTTCCCACCTTACATTGTTGTACCTCTCACACCGCACATCCCGAAACGAAAATCATCCGAAACACCTCACATCCTGCACCTCTCCCACCTTACATTGTGTACCTCTCACACCGCACATCCCGAAACGAAAATCATCCGAAACACCTCACATCCTGCACCTCTCCCACCTCACATTGTGTACCTCTCACACCGCACATTGTGTACCTCTCACACCGCACATCCCGAAACGAAAATCGTCCGAAACACCTCACATCCTGCACATCTCCCACCTTACATTGTGTACCTCTCACACCGCACATCCCGAAACGAAAATCGACCGAAACACCTCACATCCTGCACCTCTCCCACCTTACATTGTGTACCTCTCACACCGCACATTGTGTACCTCTCACACCGCACATTGTGTACCTCTCACACCGCACATCTCGAAACGGAAATCGACCGAAACACCTCACATCCTGCACCTCTCCCACCTTACATTGTGTACCTCTCACACCGCACATTGTGTACCTCTCACACCGCACATTGTGTACCTCTCACACCGCACATCTCGAAACGGAAATCGACCGAAACACCTCACATCCTGCACCTCTCCCACCTCACATTGTGTACCTCTCACACCGCACATTGTGTACCTCTCACACCGCACATCCCGAAACGGAAATCGACCGAAACACCTCACATCCTGCACCTCTCCCACCTCACATTGTGTACCTCTCACACCGCACATCCCGAAACGAAAATCGTCCGAAACACCTCACATCCTCTCACACCTCACCCCTTTATCAATCTCTACAATATCTTCCTGTTACCTTTTAGAATCCAATTCCAAATATTGGTGCTTAATAGGAGAAAAGGTGAGTAAAATAACCTAAACAGGAAAATCTAAAAAATATTTCGGCAGAGACTCTCAGCAGCTTATAATATATTACAACTAGAATTGTCCAATTACATCAGGGCAATAAAAAGGAACTCTGTGTTTTTAATGAAGTGTCCCTTTAAATATGTTACTTCTTCATTTAGAAAGAAAATAAGAATTTTTATCCTATTTATACAAATTAAAACAGTTCTTTTTCCAGTCAAATAAATCCCAAAACCCATTCTCGATGTCTCTGCCAAAGTAGCAACCTTCTAACGACCTTTGACCGAACCCACATCTCTCAATTGTCTCCTTATACGACTTTATGAGAATAGCAATTTTTTTCAGATTGACCTGCACTATTAAGTCATTGCTGTTATCACCCCCTCACCCCCCCCCCATAGCTCGATTCTCTTGCAGCAGATTGACTTACTGGGTATTTTCCCTCTACTGCCTAATATAACATAACCTGCGCTTCCACGGTCCATTTCACTCTCTCATCTTTCCACTGCGCTGCTTCTTCACATCTCACATTTTTTTTCTTACCCTCTTTTACATATTTCATACAGACCAGAGAAGAAAAGCCATTATCGGCTTCATTCTCTGCTTCTGCGAGCGACCAAGACTTCACTTCTCGCTGCATTTGGATGAAAAAAGACGCGTTTAACTCTTCGGCTGACGCAGTATTTAAATCCCGGAACCTCGGGAGAGTCAAAGTAAAGGTTAAAAGGTGTGACGAATGGCTTCAAGCCGCTGAAGGAGAGATCAAGGTAAACGTATGAGAAGTACAGACATGTCTACAATTTCATGGGAACTTTTGATATGGGATCATTATTTCCACTGAGCAAGTATAGCATGTCTGAACCTCATAATTTTACCTCGTGCGTTCTTCTGGGATCCCGAAACCATACGTCACGTGTTTTAAAATCCACTCATTAATAAATTATTCATATTATCATATCATACATAATTTGTGTTTTCAGTTCAATTGTTATCATACTTTATATATGAAAATTGCAATTTCAGCGCTTTGTGTTATGCTGCAAATCGTCTCATTTCTGCAATTCCATTTCGGCGAAAATACAGTGAGTTCACCACTTAGCAAATAGTCGCGGTATTTTGCCGAAATTGGACTCGCCGAGGTACTCGGCGAAAACCTCCAACCTGCGCTGACTTAGCATCGGTGAATTCTGTCGAACTGCAAAAAAATTAGTAATTAAGACTCCTATTCTCCTAATAGGAATATAAATCAATAAAATGTGTTCAAATGATAAGAATAAAATTAATAAATAAAATAATAAAAAGGTCTGTTACAAAATAAAAAAGTAAAGGGCACTATTACAAAGCTATCGCTAAAACAGGTACCCTAAGGCTAGGGTCAGACGAACGCATTTTTCACGTTGTCCGTGAAAAAGTGCGTTCGAACGAATGGACGCATTTTTTCACGGAATACGTGATAGCGGTCATACGATGCGCATTTTCGTCCATGATTTTGTACGGATCATCAATAAAACCCTTTTTGAGTCTGGACGTTATGTTGGCCGGACGTGTGCAGCGTCTGACGTCTCCCAATCACGCAAACACGCCGCTATGCGGCCGCAGCGCACTCTGTACGTCAGTACTAGAGGTTTGACGTTCTCGAAAAAAAGAGTTTGTTTGCCACTTGCGTTGCACGGACGACCTTTCGTGCGGCCGTTCGTCGTATGTTCCCCGGCATTGGACGTCATTTGCTGCTAGCACGGCCGTGATTTCGTGCGGCTAAACGCACGTTAAAACTGCTTTCGTCTGACCTTAGCCTAAGGGGACGCTACAGTGGTGAACGTGCACCTGTCCCCATATTCACTGTAACGCAGCACTAAGAACTCGGATACTCATGGTAGCGCTAATGCGTTGCCGCGAGTATCCCCTCCATGGAGGTTTGTGCTGCCAGGTCACATGACCTGCAGGATCTTGCCTCTCGTGAGATCCTGCAGGTCCGTGGCGTGATCTCGGAGTTAGACTGGGGACTTTTTCCCCCAGTCTCACTCTTGCCCCAGCCGGCCAGAAGCAGCGAATCAGGCTGCTGTTCTCGCCGCAGGATAGAAGGTGAGTATCTGATTTTCTTTTGGGGGGGTGGGGTTCAGCTGGTGCTGACTGATTCCGCAGATGCTGTATCATTTAGCACCAGCTTCTAGCTGTGAGTAACGCTTCAGTTAAACGCAGCGGGGCGTAATTAGCTTTAGGACTTTTTAATCCTAACGCTAATTAACACTTTGTTGCGCTCCCCATGTTAAGCATAGGGAGTGCAAAGTACAGTAACCTCGCGCTGAAAAGCGCAAGATCCAAATCGCTAAGGTTTTTTTTAACCCGTTATTATTGGGATTGTAATACGGACGGCCTGCGCTAGGGCCACAGACCCAACGTTAACGCTCACACAGCTGGATGCTAACTTTAGCATTAAGATTGCAATATTGATATAAAAAAAAGAAAAACAAAAATGTCGTCTAAAACCAACTAAAAATGCAAGAAGGTGTAAAAAATAAAAAGAATAAACGGTCTTGAGCAAAAAATAAGAAAATGTAATACTTTTTGCATTGAAACCTTGCAAGGATTCACCTGTCAAATGGAAACATCAAAATCAGGGCATTTCGCCGGACTTTCAGTGCAATTCGGTGTTCTGTGAAAAGAAGACACAATAGCCTTCTATGGGGCAATTTCAGTGTCATCGAACGCCGCCTATTTGCGGCAAATTGCTGCAAATTGCACCGTATTTTGCTGTTAATTCGCCAGTATTTGGCGAATTGCCAGCTTAGTGAATAGACAGATTGGCCCGGAATTGCACTGAACAATTGGTGCAATACACAGTCAGGTGCAATTTGGGGCCAAATCAAAGGTTAGTGAATTACTTCTTTTGTTTATTGTTAGTAGTGTGTTTATTATATTCAGAAATTGTTTTGCAACATTCCTTTTTTATTGTGTCCTTCCTTTGTGCTTTTTAACATTCTAACAGGACCACATTGACGTCTTTTATTGTTATAGTATTACAAGAGTATAGAATGGCAGTGGTTATGCTTTTCTTTTTTATTGGAGAAAGGAATCATATAATTACACATTTATCATAGGATTTTTTATAACTGCTCCATTTTGTAAATATTTAGTTAACAATATCAAACGTAGAAGAAAAGGAACAACCTTATGTGGACTCCACCATTAGAAAGTCCACTATAGGTGCTCGGTGACCACAGACATACATATAGAATTACAAATTCTATATTGAAAAAAAATAAATTTAAAATGTGTTTAAAAACATAATTGATAAACAGGGGGTCTATCAACACATTTTAAATTTATTTTTTTTCAATATAAAATTTGTAATTATATACAGTTGTGTTCAAAATTATTCAACCCCCACTGAAATTGAGTGTTTTGGCCAGTTTGACATTGATTGTGATCATTCAGTCATCTTGCTTACAATTAAATCAAAGAGGCACGTGTAGGTCAGACAAATATAACATAACATTTATAATGAAATAACCACAAATGTCTTTTCTGTGCTCACATCATTATCAGTTTTATTCAACCCCCAAGTGACATTCAATCTTAGTACTTAGTACAACATCCTTTTACAGTTATAACAGCTTTTAAACGTGAAGCATAGCTTGACACAAGTGTCTTGCAGCGATCTACGGGTATCTTCGCCCATTCGTCATGGGCAAAAGCCTCCAGTTCAGTCACATTCTTAGGCTTGCGCACTGCAACTGCTTTCTTTAAGTCCCACCAGAGGTTCTCAATCGGATTTAAGTCAGGTGACTGCGATGGCCACTCCAAAATGTTCCAGCCTTTAATCTGCAACCATGCTCTAGTGGACTTGGAGATATGCTTGGGATCATTGTCCTGTTGAAAGGTCCAACGTCTCCCAAGCCTCAGGTTTGTGACGGACTGCATCACATTGTCATCCAATATCTCTTGGTACTGAAGGGAATTCATGGTACTTTGCACATGCTGAAGCTACCCTGTACCTGCAGAAGCAAAACAGCCCCAAAGCATGATTGACCCCCCGCCATGCTTCACAGTAGGCAAGGTGTTCTTTTCTTCATAGGCCTTGTTCTTCCTCCTCCAAACACAGCGTTGATCCATGGGCCCAAACCGTTCTAATTTTGTTTCATCAGTCCACAGAACACTTCTGTGGTTTGTCCACATGACTTTTGGCATACTGCAGTCGACTCTTCTTATTCTTTGGAGACAGCAAGGGGGTGCGCCTGGGAGTTCTGGCATGGAGGCCTTCATTATGCAGTGTGCACCGTATTGTCTGAGCTGAAACTTCAGTACCCACATCTGACAAATCTTTTCTCAGTTCCTCAGCAGTCACACGGGGACTTTTCTCCATTCTACGCTTAAGGTAGCGCACAGCAGTCGAAGTCAGCATCTTCTTTCTGCCACGACCAGGTAGCGTTTCAACAGTGCCCTTTGCCTTGAATTTGCGAATGATGCTTCCTATGGTCTCTTTTGGTATGTTTAACATCTTTGCAATCTTCTTATAGCCATTGCCCTTCCTGTGAAGAGTAATCACCTCTTCTCTTGTCTTCCTGGACCATTCTCTTGACTTCACCATGTTTGTAACCACACCAGTAAATGTCTAGAAGGAGCTGAGTATCACAGTCATTTTAAAGCTGCCTAATTGGTGCTTATTATGCTTTATTGCTGCTCCATGACATCCACAGGTGTTTTCAATACCTGATTGAAAACACTTGAATGAACCTCTGTTCTTCAGAGTGGTAGTCTTTAAGGGGTTGAATAATTGTGTCAATGAAGAATTCACAAAAGAAACATTTACTACTGCATTACAAAACCAATTGATGTCATTTTAGTATCATATGGTTCTTTAAAAAGTCCTTGTAGGATTTCATTCTGAATACAATTACAAATGTACACTAAATTCCCTAAAACCCTTTACAGCATTGGGGGTTGAATAATTTTGAACACAACTGTATGTATGTCTGTGGTCACCGAGCACCTATAGTGGACTTTCTAATTGTGGAGTCCATATAAGGTTGTTCCATTTCTTCTACATTTCATATAAATCGCATATACGGGTTTATCGCCCTAACCGGGTGACGGTATACAGATCCCTGACTCATTTAGGAGTCTTTGTGCAGGGTGTATATCTCTACACAGGGAACTCTTAAATAGTTAACAAGCCTTATTGTATAAGGATATACTGTATACGTGTGTGTGAGCGTTATTTATTTTTAGTAATAAATATTATTTAATAATTCACTACTTTGATTATCATTTTAAGGCTGATTTTTTTTTTAGTATTTGGGGTAATAAAGGGGCACATTTTTAGCATGCAGGGGCATGAGATGGCTGATTTTTGGTAGTTTGGGGGCATGAATGGGACATGTGGGGGCCTGAATGGAGTTGATTTTTAGCATGCAGGGGCGTGAAAGGGCTGATTTTATTTTTTTTGCTATGCTGGGGCATGAAGGGGCTGTTTGTGGATTTTTTTTCTATGCGGGGGCGTGTAGGGCTAATTTTTATCAATGTAGGGGCATGAAGGGGGTGATGTTTGGCAGGCAAGGATACGAAAAGGGCTAATTATTGGATGGGGCTGATTTAAGCAGTAAATGAGCACAAAGGCATGTTTTAATTTTGTATGTGTGGGCATGGAGGGCTGATTTTTGCCATTGTGGAGGCATGAGTGGGTTAATTTTGGCATGCAAGAATGGGATTTTTTTGTCAGGCAGGGGCATGAAAGGGACTGATTACTGGAATGGGGGGCTGATTAAAGCATTAAATGGGATTCACCCACAACCAACAGAGCTTGCAATTTAATGTGCCTTATGGTCCTTCATGATGAGTACCCCAATTTTTCGTCTTGAAAAAAAAGTTATATATATATTTATATACACACACACAGGTATTTCGGCATTTAAGGTTTAAATAATTACTTTTAAATACAACTAACACAAAGTAACTCTCTAGGTACCACTTTAAATCATGAATCTTTGAGCAGAATAAATGTCTGTTTATGAAAACTACAAGCACTGTATAAAACCTCTGTGTCTTTGCATTCCTAAAGGAATCCGATACATACAATGAATAATTACGAGACCACCTGTTGGCTTTTTTTCAATGAGAAGAAAGTGTGTTCCCTCGCTGTTGATAAATAACTATAAGGCAAATAGTCAAAGCATATTAGCCATGTTAATGAAAGACATGCATATTTCATAAAAAAGTAATAAAAACAACAATTGTGCAAGTTGTAATGTATTAAAATGGAATCTCGAACAATGCATCCTGTAATTACTGTCACATTTCTACCAAACTCTGTAAATAAATGATAGGCGTATTATAAATCCCATTTGTGTATTCATACATGTGCATTCATCTGCAGTGCTGATACGTTCATTGCGTAATGTATCCATTGTCTGCGAAAGTGATTTAATGTCCTGCATTCCTGAGCTTGGCCGGCTTTGTGTCCCTTTACATACTGTATGAAATAAGAGTATAATAAAACGGAACATGTTGTATCCAAGTGCAATGTTCAATGTACTATAGACTATTCTAAATCTTAAATCACATCTGATAACCTGCATATTTCAGACAGACTGACCGCATCATACCAGCGATGCACAATGCATTTGCCTGATCCAATATATTGTCAGTATGAAGCAAAGCACAAAGGCTTGGCTAACCTGACCATGGATCTGCTGAATTGCCTGAGCCATTATTCCCCTCCAATCACTGGTCAAGTGGCTAGAGGAGCACAGGGGTATTCATTCTGTTTATAAGGCAAACAAGAAAAACCTCCTCATCCTGCAAAAACTCCAACCATTGTCACTTCTAGCAAAATATACTGTAAGATACAACAGTAAAGTATTCTGAATTGCACTGCACACATCACAATACATGAATTTTAGATAGATGATAGGTAGAGAGTAGAGACAGATAGATATGAAATAGATATAAATAAATAATAATAATTATTATTATTATCCTTTATTTATATAGCGCCAAAAATTCTGCAGCGCTTTACAAGATCAGTGTACGAGGGATTGATACATTGGAATACCACACTTGGATGATACGACCTGATTCAGGGGACCCTGTTCCCAAGGTAACTTACAATCTATGAGATGTACAAGTATTTTGTGAGGTAGGTGCATCCATATCGTTAGGTGTCTTGCCCAAGGACACTCACTTTTGGCGTCTTCTGCGTGGGATCGAGTCGTCTTTCCATGATTGTAGAGCAGCGACCTGGTGGTTAGGTTGTACCTGCTTCTCGTAAAGTTGAGACTTGTCCACAGTTGTATTGGAGGGATGTGCTGAATGGTTTTATGACTTGCTTTTCAACAGTCGAAGGGCAGAGATGTTGCCACTGGACACCACAGCCGATATTGTGTGTTAAGCAAGTATGTGCCGTTAGGTGTTTTGCTCAAGGACACTTACTGGAGAGGTGCTCTGTCTGGGATTCGATCCTGGGTCTCCACAGTTATAGATGTTACCTCTACTCCATATAGTGCCAACAGTTTCTGAGAGCTTTACAATAAAGATTGGGGAATTAAACTAACACTTTTATAAACATTTTTAGGAACCTGAGACAATAGGTGTTAAGGGTCCTGGTTAGAGAATTTTACAATCTATGTGTCATGCTGCTGTCCCTGGAGCCTGCTGGAGAGCCAGATAATCCACCCTTTGCCATGATTTGGGCCAGTTCTTCCCCCACTCTGGCCCAAAACCTCCACCCAATCCTGGGTTTCAGTGCAGTTGGTTAGTATTTAGTAGTCAGTTAGCCAGCCTGGCTACTTAAGGTAGATACAATCATCAGTCTGGGCGCTAGCATTGAGTCAGTGAAGGTGCAGTTACTGCCCTCAGGCCTGGCTCCAGCTCCTTCACAACATGCCTAGGATCCAGCCTTGCATTGTTGTGCTTTGTTCCTGTATAGCCCTAGCCTTCCCTTGTTCCTGTTTACTCTCATCCCCCTCAGCCTTGCCTTTGCTTGCTTTGCTCCTGTGATCCTAAACCCATCTGTTCCTACCTAGCTGTGAGTGTGTTACTTTTCCACTTTGCTCTGCTATCCTTATCAACCTCAGCTAGTAGCAATGATCCTCAGTGTGTTCTGTGTTCCAAGCCTGCAGTGTGTCCTGTGATCCAAGTTTGCAATGCATCCAGTGTTTCAAGCCTGCAGTGTGCACAGTGTTTCAAGCCTGCAGTGTGTCCTGTGATCCAAGTTTGCAGTGTATCCATTGTTTCAAGCCTGCAGTATGTCCTGTGGTCTACACCTGCAGTGCATCCAGTATTCCAAGCCTGCAGTGCATCCAGTGTTCCAAGCCTGCAGTGTTCCAAGCCTGCAGTGTGTCCAATGTTCCAAGCCTGCAGTTTGTCCAATGTTCCAAGCCTGCAGTGCGTCCAGTGTTCAAAGCCTGCAGTGCATCCAGTGTTCAAAGCCTGCAGTGCGTCCAGTGTTCCAAGCCTGCAGTGTGTCCAGTGTTCAAAGCCTGCAGTGCATCCAGTGTTCCAAGCCTGCAGTGCGTCCAGTGTTCCAAGCCTGCAGTGCGTCCAGTGTTCCAAGCCTGCAGTGCGTCCAGTGTTCAAAGCCTGCAGTGCATCCAGTGTTCAAAGCCTGCAGTGCGTCCAGTGTTCCAAGCCTGCAGTGTGTCCAGTGTTCCAAGCCTGCAGTGCGTCCAGTGTTCAAAGCCTGCAGTACATCCAGTGTTCCAAGCCTGCAGTGCGTCCAGTGTTCCAAGCCTGCAGTGCGTCCAGTGTTCCAAGCCTGCAGTGCGTCCAGTGTTTCAAGCCTGCAGTGCGTCCAGTGTTCCAAGCCTGCAGTGCGTCTATTGTTTCAAGCCTAGTGCATCCAGTGTTCCAAGCCTGCAGTGCGTCCAGTGTTCCAAGCCTGCAGTGCGTCCAGTGTTTCAAGCCTGCAGTGCGTCCAGTGTTCCAAGCCTGCAGTGCGTCTATTGTTTCAAGCCTAGTGCATCCAGTGTTCCAAGCCTGCAGTGCGTCCAGTGTTCCAAGCCTGCAGTGCATCCAGTGTTCCAAGCCTGCAGTGCATCCAGTGTTCAAAGCCTGCAGTGCATCCAGTGTTCCAAGCCTGCAGTGCGTCCGGTGTTCCAAGCCTGCAGTGCGTCCAGTGTTCCAAGCCTGCAGTGCGTCCAGTGTTCAAAGCCTGCAGTGCATCCAGTGTTCAAAGCCTGCAGTGCGTCCAGTGTTCCAAGCCTGCAGTGTGTCCAGTGTTCCAAGCCTGCAGTGCGTCCAGTGTTCAAAGCCTGCAGTACATCCAGTGTTCCAAGCCTGCAGTGCGTCCAGTGTTCCAAGCCTGCAGTGCGTCCAGTGTTCCAAGCCTGCAGTGCGTCCAGTGTTTCAAGCCTGCAGTGCGTCCAGTGTTCCAAGCCTGCAGTGCGTCTATTGTTTCAAGCCTAGTGCATCCAGTGTTCCAAGCCTGCAGTGCGTCCAGTGTTCCAAGCCTGCAGTGCATCCAGTGTTCCAAGCCTGCAGTGTGACCATTGTTTCAAGCCTAGTGCATCCAGTGTTTCAAGCCTGCAGTATGTCCTGTGGTCTACAACTGCAGTGCATCCAGTATTCCAAGCCTGCAGTGTGTCCAGTGTTCCAAGCCTGCAGTGCGTCTATTGTTTCAAGCCTAGTGCATCCAGTGTTCCAATCCTGCAGTGCGTCCAGTGTTCCAAGCCTGCAGTGCATCCAGTGTTCCAAGCCTGCAGTGTGACCATTGTTTCAAGCCTAGTGCATCCAGTGTTTCAAGCCTGCAGTATGTCCTGTGGTCTACAACTGCAGTGCATCCAGTATTCCAAGCCTGCAGTGCATCCAGTGTTCAAAGCCTGCAGTGCGTCCAGTGTTCAAAGCCTGCAGTGCGTCCAGTGTTCCAAGCCTGCAGTGCATCCAGTGTTCCAAGCCTGCAGTGCATCTATTGTTTCAAGCCTAGTGCATCCAGTGTTCCAAGCCTGCAGTGTGTCCAGTGTTCCAAGCCTGCAGTGCATCCAGTGTTCCAAGCCTGCAGTGTGACCATTGTTTCAAGCCTAGTGCATCCAGTGTTTCAAACCTGCAGTATGTCCTGTGGTCTACAACTGCAGTGCATCCAGTATTCCACGCCTGCAGTGTGTCCAGTGTTCCAAGCCTGCAGTGCATCCAGTGTTCCAAGCCTGCAGTGCGTCCAGTGTTCCAAGCCTGCAGTGCATCCAGTGTTCAAAGCCTGCAGTGCGTCCAGTGTTCAAAGCCTGCAGTGCGTCCATTGTTTCAAGCCCAGTGCATCCAATGTTCCAAGCCTGCTGTGCGTCCAGTGTTCCAAGCCTGTAGTGCGACCATTGTTTAGAGCCTAGTGCATCCAGTGTTCCAAGCCTGCCTAATGTCCTGTGCTCCAGGCCTGCAGTGTATAATTTTTCACCTGTTGTGGATTCATCTACCATAGTCATTCGTTTGTTTCCTTGTGATTTACTGGGACCTTGTTTATTTTTCCGTGTCATGCAATAAACTTTCTGCTCACCATTGCCTGCCGTATTCCCTGTGCTTAGGACATAATACGTTATATTGGGTCCCACCATGACTCATGCCGGGTGCTGTCCTGACACTAGGGGAGTTGAGGTATAGGAGAAAAAGAGGAGCAATCATCTTAACAATCAGGTTTACTAGTACAAACATTGGTGTCAGAAGTGGTGATAGACATCGTAGTAAAGCAAACTATGAAACCTGTTATGTTGTTGAAAGGTAAGTGAGGAGAGATACCAGTCAGAAATGTGATTCATTAATCTGAAAAGATGGGTTTTGAGGGATTTCTGGAAAGACCAGAGTTTAGGGGAAAGTCTGATAAGGTTAGGTAGATAGAAACAAAGAGATAGAAAGACAGACTGTCAGTTGGAGCATAGAGTATAAATATATACAGGGTTATTCAGAGAGCGTGAAAAGCAGGAGAATGACTGGAGAATGAAAAATTCTAGGTCAAAATAGCCAAACCAGAAAAATTCTCCCTTTCATCTCACTTTCCAAATTGGCTATTTTGACCTAGAATTTTTCATTCTCCAGCCATTCTCCTGCTTTTCACGCTCTCTGAATAACCCTGTTAGTTGTGCTTTGTTGTTATGTTTATTTCTAGAGCTTTTCCATTGTTTAATAGCACGAAAGTCCTTCAATAAAACAAATTATTGTCTTTTATCTATTGTTGAGTTTTTAAACATTTGTTTGTTATTTCAGAACTGTTTAAGTGTTGATTTACCGGGCAGCCATCGCTGATGAAATGTTCTAAATCAGTTTTTTAAACCTGAAAATTTTAGTTTTTTAAAAATAAATTGATATGGATTCCTCTTTTATTAGATGACAAGCTATATGTTTTACCTATATTATGACAAGCAGAAGACAACTGGTCATGAGCCCCGTACCTGACATCTGACGGATTTTGGGACAAGAAGAAGCTTTACGACTGGGTAGAAATATTTATATTTCATCCATAAAACTTAGAGCAAACCTCCTTTGCAATGCACAAATCAAGAAAACGTGACAACCGCTTTGATTTATTGATGGAACTCAATGTTTTAGAGGCCAAGTTTGTCAAAGATAAAAATAGAATGCCTGTAGATTGGAATCTCAGATACCTTTCACGGAGTCATCTTTTTAATAGAAGAAATTCAACTGCTCAGAGTGTGTAATACCTTGGAGATTTAATCCTTTGAGAAGGAGCATCTGCTTGAAATGTCGATTACGGGAGTATTCTAAAGACTCCTGATTGTATATTATGCTAAAAATCACATTGCTGAATACACAGAAAGAAAATAAAATATACATTCTCTCATGTGATCTTATCATGCTTTATTGCTGTAAGGACAGAAAGTTACAGCAGTTACTTTTAAAACTATCTGACAGTGTGAAATAATCTAGATATATATGTTTTTTAGCGCAAGTTTTACAAAGGGTTCCGAATCCTCTGTAACCTGGAGCTACAATCTATACTATCTCATTTTACTCATGAAACATAGTGAAACATGACAAACACAGAAACTTTTGTTAAAAAGACAAAACATTGTTATTTATTTTTAATAACAATAAAGAGGTTATTCACTAACCTCCATATTAGTCAAAAATTGCACCGGACGGTGAATTTCACCTTTTGGTGCAATTTTGGGCCAATTCGTCTATTCACATACAGGATTATTCAAAGAGATCCGAACGGCTGCCGAAAGGTAACCAAACTATGAAAATCAGCGTTCAGTTAGCTTTCTTGGCCATTCGGCTATCTAGAGAGCAGGCAATTCACCAAATCTTGGCGAATTGCCTGCACATACGGTGCCTGTTCGGTGCCTGTTCGAGGGCAGTGAAATCCCCATAGAGAAGCAATGCTTTGGCTATTCAGAGAACACAAACCAGCAGTGAAAAGTTGCCGAATTGCCCTGCCATTCGGTGGTTTAATTCGGCAAGTTTATTCAGGCGAATCCCATAGGCTTCAATGTTAAAAATATTCCCGTTTTAATTCAATATCTAATAAACTGTTTATTATTTTATTCTGCACTAAAAAGTTTCTTTATTTTTATATTTTTTAGGATCTTCTAGGCATTTTTTGGGATTTTTTTAGCAAAGATTTTTTTCCTTTTTTTTCTTAAATCGTTTTTTCTTTTTCTGTAACAGTCCTTTTTATTATCATTCATTGGATCTTATATGTATCCTTGCAAACAGCGTTTCACTTTTCAAACATTGAAGCGTACGTTTTTTTTTTCACTCCATTCGTCTGCGGTGTTGGGGTTTTTCCGGCAGCTGCTCTGCGCTGTGATCGACTCCTGCTCGGGTTTCTCCGGCGGGTTATTCCAGATGTCTTTGCAGGTTTTGGTGTGCGTTCGCCCTCGTTTTGAGGTGAGTTTACGGTGAGTTTACGGAGGGTTTGCGGCGACTTTTCCCTGCATACAATGGCCCTGTGGTGCTTGCTGAATACACCGCAGGGTCGCCGAAATGGGATCGCCAAATTGCACTGAATTGAAGAGAACGAAAAGTCACCGAACGTGCACAACGTGAATAACCCTGTAAGCTTTTTAAAGGAGTTGCTGCAGTTGGTCAGCAGATTTACGTGCCAAAAAAATGAGATCATGGGAATCCCTGAATATACTGAATGAGCAGGTTTTTTCTCCCCTGATGGCACAGCGGGCATATTCAAAAATGGCAATGCCAGGATTCATCAGGCTCAAATTGTGCAAGAGTGGTTCAGGGAGCATGAGACATCATTTTCACACATGGATTGGCCAGCGCACAGTAGACATGTGCATTCGTTTTAGTACTAAAACGATTTAGTCCGAATTTTGGGATAATTTAGTTTTCATATGACTCAAGAGAAACGACACTGCTCAGTACAAAAAACGAAAGAAACTAAAATAAAATGCACTACATTTTTTGTTACATCTTTCTGTGATATTACATTTATGACTGAAGGAGACCAGCAATGAAGAGCGCAACATCGCAACATCCGAAGTTCTGCACCCTCCACATGCCAATGCAGTAGGATGTTCTATACAGAGAGGGGCATTAATTAATGCAGGAGGATGTTCTATACATTATAGAGAGGGGGTATTAATGCAGGAGGATGTTATATACATTATACAGAGAAAGGTATAAATTGAGGAGGATGTTCTATACAGAGAGGGACATTAATGAATTCAGGAGGATGTTCTATATATTATACAGAGAGGAGTTTTAATTAATGCAGGAGGATGTTCTAAACATTATACAGAGAGGAGCCTTTTTTATTTTTTTAGCCCTTTAAATCCAGTGGCTGTGAGCGCTGAGATCGGCTGCTTGTTACATTATCTCTCAGTACAATGTACTCAGCTGTTACAGTAACTGACTGTAACAGCTCTCAGAGTTTCAGTAAAACAAGGAAATAATATTGTTCTAACCTCTTATATATAAAAATATTATTTACTAGTTTTACTGAAACTCTGAGCGCTGTGATGAGCAGCAGTCAGTTACTGTAACAGCTTTGCCTGACATGGGGCAGTATTACAATGTTGGTGCTAACTTAACCAGAGCTGTTGTAAACTGAAAACCTCCATAGGCTATAATGGCTCTGGGAAGTTTACAACAGCTCTGGTTAAGTTAGCACCAACTATGTAATATGGCCCACATTGTGCTGAGAGTGAGTGATACTGTAACAAGCAGCGATCTCAGCCCTCTGAGGACCCACTACAATAGTAATTGTATCCATTGGTTTTCAGATGAATGAAATTAGTTTTCATACTAAAGAACTGAAAACGAATTTCTTTAGCAACTAAATAAATTGCATTTTAGGACTAATCCATTAGTTCAAAACGAAATTTTGTGCTTTGCACATGTCTAGCGCACAGTCCAGACCTTAACCCCACTGAGGTTAATCTTTGGGATAATGTGCTGGAGAAGACTTTACGCAGCGCCCCGACTCTCCCATCATCAATACAATGCGACTGTGGATATCAATAAATATTGCCACTTTCCATTAAGTTATCAAAATAATGCCACAGTGAAAATGTGTCGTAAGAAGAAGGTGCTCCAAACAAAAATATTATAATGTGTGACTTTATTGGGGTCGGGCAGTGTATATAAAAATTGTATGTGAGTGTGGGGATGGCGGGTTAAGTTTGAGATGGCAACATATTATTAGGGATGTGCATTTCGGGTTTCAGAACTTCGGGATTTTCACGAAATTTCCCGATTCGCGCATTCGGATTCGGACGATTTCCCGAAAATTTTCGGATCCAAAAACAGCAGATCCGAACAAATGTCTAAAATCGAAAATCATTTTCGGTCTATTCCTGATTTCGGTTCCATTTCAGTAATATTGGACAACGTATTTTTCGGTTATATCGCTGATTCTGTAATTTTGTATCATTCCCATCTCAATGTATCCTTCCCGGGAAACCAGAGAAATCTCAATGTATCCTTCCCGGGAAACCAGAGAAATCTCAATGTATCCTTCCCGGGAAACCAGAGAAATCTCAATATATCCTTCTTGTAAAACCAGAGAAATCTCAATGTATCCTTCCTGGAAAACCAGAGAAATCTCAATGTTTCCTTCCTGGGAAACCAGAGAAATCTCAATGTATCCTTCTTGTAAAACCAGAGAAATCTCAATGTATCCTTCCTGGAAAACCAGAGAAATCTCAATGTATCCTTCCTGGGAAACCAGAGAAATCTCAATGTATCCTTCTTGTAAAACCAGAGAAATCTCAATGTATCCTTCTTGTAAAACATGAGAAATCTCAATGTATCCTTCTTGTAAAACCAGAAAAATCTCAATGTATCCTTCCCGGAAAACCAGAGAAATCTCAATGTATCCTTCTTGTAAAACATGAGAAATCTCAATGGCAGAATTATCGTATCGACAGAATTATCGGATCGACAGAAATATCGGATCCGAAAATCCATTAGTTTATGTCAAAATGAATAGACACTTTGAAACGAGGAGAACAGACGTTCCGAAAAACATGAAAATTTCCGAAATCACGAAAAACGAACCGAACCGAAACGGAAATCGGCCGAAACGAGTCGAAACGAAAATTTACAAAATCTGAGCGAACCGAACCGAAAGAAAAATCGGTGCACAAGTATACATATTATCTAGAAACATAGAAACATAGAAAAATGTCGGCAGATAAGAACCTTTCGGCCCATCTAGTCTGCCCAATTACATGGATACTTTACCTGGATTTATCTTTTGTTTAGGATAGCCTTATGCCTATCCCATGCCTGCTTAAATTCAATTACTGTTTTGGCCTCTACCACTTCTACTGGAAGACTGTTCCATGTATCCACCACCCTCTCAGTAAAATAATGCTTCCTGATGTTACTTTTAAACCTTTGCCCCTCTAATCTAAGACTATGTCCTCTTGTTTTGCTATTTTGTTTCCTTTTAAATATACTCCCTTCCTCTACCTTGTGGATTCCCTTTACTAGGTGTAGTAATGTCAGTGCGAACCCAGTCTTATCTTTGCAGGACTTGTCCCCTGGTGGAAATGAAGCACAATATTGTGTGATGAGAGAAAAATGTGTGGGCACCTGTATTAATCGATAACCAATAGCAAAAATTCTGTTGCTCGTAGGTGCAGTGTAAGAGATGCTGGAAAAAAACATAAGAGACTGTAGCGAAGATGAAACCTGACAACTGTCAGCCCCGTAGATTGCCACAAAACCAATTACAAGTCCCTGGCAGTGATTTTGGTAGTCTTGACTAGTTTTGAAGTAGATCGTATTAAAATTGACTGTTTAGAGGGCAAATATCAGGCTACTAGCATGACGTCTTCCATGGGAGTTAGTATTCACCAATAAACAAACATATGAATGGTCTTCACGTAGTTAAATCAAACTATTTTTAATAATAATAATAGAAATGTCTAGTGATACGTTTGGGTTACCGCCAGCACCTATCCTGGTACTTTAACCACAAGGTTGGTTTGATGTGTCAGTCTTTGCAACCTCCATGTATTTTTTTATCTTCTATCTGCCCCCCCTCTCCCTTTTTATCTACATTACACATCATCTATATTTCATAACATAAGGTCAGAAATTTTACATTAGCAGTGACACTCAATATGTTATTTTTATTTCAGATCACTAATGTAATTGAACCTAACAGTCTGTGACTTAACGTAATTAAACTGCGATTCGCTTGGAGAACGTGCGTCTGTCAGGGTGTGCATGCGTTTTGTTAACAATATGGAATTTTACATCTGTCCTTGATGGTAAGAATTCAGCCTACATATTTTTTTTTAGAAAGTATTTTACCAGGAAGGATACATTGAGATTTCTCTCATTTTCAAGTATGTCCTGGTTGGCGAGTGTGTACCGTTGGGTGTCCAAGGACACTTACTGTAGAGGTGCTCTTGCTGGGATTCGAACCTGTGTCTCCATGGTTATAGAGCAGTGATGTTACCTCTATTCCACCCAGCTGGTGATTACATACTCTTTGTTTATTTTCATGCTATGTAAGGACATTTTGAACCAGCCACAGGGTTTGGTCTCAGGTTAAGTAAATGCCATGGACCCTTTAACACAGTGGTTCCCAACCCTTGTCTTCAGGACCCACCAACAGGTCAGGTTTTAAGGATTCTCTTGGGGAAAGGCAGACTGAATCCTGCAATCCCTGCCTAGCAAATCATATTACATGTGCTGTGCTTCAGATATATGGCAAACCTGGCCTTTAGTGCACCCTGAGGTCAGATTAGGGAAACACTGCTTCAATAGATCATTTGATATCCTCTCGGTTAATATCAATGTATCACAACAAACCAGTCCAGCAACGATGTGGGTCTAGTAATGTAACAAAACATGTTACTGTATCTTCTACCATTGGTGTGAAATGCATCAATACAGAAGAATATTTTAAATTGGCTTCAAGCCTGCCGAACACCTGACGAAAACACTCCGAAAACGCTGGAAAAAACACGCCGAACACATCAGAAAAATCAGACGAACCACCGATAGCAGCGAAGACCAGCCGACAGAAAAAGCCGACAAGCCGACGAACGGGGCTTAAAAAAAAAAAACAACAACAATACGCTTGAAAGTGTTAAACTTGAAACGCTGTTTGCAAAAAGCTATTGAACAAAAATGCCTATAATTTACATATAAGGTCCTTTGAATGATAATAAAAAGGTATTTTACAGGAAAAAAATAAATTTTTGCTTTAAATGCTTTAAAAAAAAATAATTTGATGAAAAAATCCTGAAAAATGCCTAAAAGATCCTAAAAAATAAATAAATAAAGAGACTTTTTGCTGCAGATTAAAGTAATAAATGGTTTATTAGATATTGGATAAAAACAGGAATATTTTTAACATTGAAGCCTGTGGGGTTCGTCTGAATAAATCTGCCAAATTAAACCACCAAACAGGAGGGCACTTCGGCAAATTTTCACTGCTGTTCGGTGTCTCTGAACAGATTAACCATTGCTTCTTTATGGGGAATTTCACTGCCTTCGAACAGGTACCATATATGCAGGCAATTCGCCAAAATTTGGCGTACTGCCTGCTCTCAGAATAGCCGAATGGCCCTGAAATGTCAAAGTATGGGGAAATTCCTGTTCGGTTACATTTTGGGGCCAGATCGGCTCTTTCTTAATAACCCCTTTAGTTTAAAACCACTAGGATCATCCACAAATATATTCATGTTTGATGATGATGATGTCCATTTGCACGATCTGCAGGGTGGTGATGTCAGGGTGGTGATCTGCAGGGTGGTGATGTCAGGGTGGTGATCTGCAGGGTGGTGATTAGGGATGAGCTGTTCAGTGTTCGGAGTTCGATTCGGAGTTCGATTTGAACATCGCCAGTTCGTATGTTCGCGAACTTCAAACATTTCCGCGTGTTCGCAGCATGTTCGCTCACAATGCACCACAATGGACCACAATGCACTTTTCCACTGGCCTGAAGCTTGTAATTGGCTACAGGCCTGCACCTGACCACAGGTCAGGTGCAAGACAGGTTCAAGATTATGCCAATCATGGCTCAGAGTCCTGATTGGATACATTTTGCCCAATCATGGGCTCACAGAGCTAAGTCCCGCAGCACACTATTTAAGGCGTCCCTTGCAGCCCCAGCACATGTTTTTTGAGAGGAGATTGTTGTGTTAGTGTGTGTTCTTCTCACTGCCACCAGCTATTGGGGGGTCTCATTTCTACAAAATATCTGGGAATTGTTGTAATCTTTGTGTTCTCACTGTCAGCAACTATTGTGGGGGTCAGTCATTTCTACAAAATATCTGGGAATTGTTTATTGTTTATGAATAGATTAAAGGAAAAGCATTTACCGTCATTTGAAATGTCATTTGTTTCTTTTTAAATGTTTCTATACATCCTAGAAATCCGCCACTTCACGGGCAGGTTATGGGGACCTCCTAGGCACGATATTTGAAAGAATTTTTGTTTTTATTTTTAACCCTTATTTCATGGAAAACTCACTGTCCCTTTAAAAACTTTTTTTTTTACTTTTTGTCCTTGTTTCCTGTCCCCCAGGGCACTACCCGGACCCCCATACACCTTTTATGGCAAATATCTTGCATATATGCCCTCTTGGAGGGCACTCTAAAAATCGAACTTTTGAGTCTCATTGACTTTCATTGAGTTCGGTTCGTGTTTGCGTTCGAACTCGAACTTTTCAAATTGTTTGAGTTTGAATGCGAACCGAACACGGGGGTGTTCGGCTCATCCCTAGTGGTGATCTGCCGGGTGGTCATGTCTGAGCTTATTTGAAGGATACAGCCTAAGGTGCAGAAGTAGCAACGAATCCTAAACCAAAGGGGAAATCCAGAAGACTATTCAGGATAGGCAATGGGTCGAGCTCAATCATGAGCAGATGGAAGCTAATAGTCAAAAGCAGAATATCAATACAGGAGGAAAGACACAACTTTATACAATCAGGGCTAAAACACAACTTGAGCACCTTCCCAGAGGAGGACATTTATTTATGAAGTTATGAGAAGGACACCCTCCTCAGGAGGAACCTCTCCACGGACAATACTGCCATGGACAAATCGGAACAGGCTACCCCAGCAACCCTATACAACAAGCATGGTGGTGGAGGCACCACCTTCTCAGACGAGCACACGTGATTGTAGCCTCCTCAGAGTCTTCCGCGAAGGAACAACCTCCCCTCTCGCAAAAGTCCGATCGACAGCCTTCTCTAACTGTGTTTTGTGATCATGGCAGACCTCATTCCAAACACTGGGAGATGGGATGTCAGGGCAGCACTGAGCACAAAGTGGAGGACATCGGGGTGTGCCTGTGGCCCCTGGCTCAATGAAGAAACAAACACAGCACTCACAACAGAGCCCTGCTCATGTGATGCACCACAGGGGCAGTGTAGCTAGACAGCACTTACGGAGTCAGAGGACCACAATGGACACCAGCACATTGTGGAGAGCAGCCGGTCCAGAAAGATGAGGCTGGACAGCTGGTCTACTTCTATGAGTTGAGCAATTCAACACAAGTTACTGGAAATAAAGTGAAGAAATATACTGTGATTGTCTTCTACTTACTGCGTCATATGATGTTTCTATTTGCCAAAAAACATCGCTTATAATTCAAAAACACTGCCTTAAAAGGAAAGAGCACATACATTCTATCTGAGCGTATATATACATGTAACTGCACCGTTGAACCTCTTGACCTCTTGATACTCAATCAACATTCTAAAAAAAGAGAAAAAAGATATCTCTGACGAGAATAGTAAATGTACCACTTTATGATATTTTGCCTAATTCTAAGTGCTGGAATAATGATAAATGTCAGAGTGAAATTAAAATGATGTTTTTCATTATTTTTCAGCATGGTCAGTTGTGTTTTGGGGGATAACAGTTAAGGTGTTTCAGGTCTTCCATCATTTTTAGAATTTTAATTTCACACTTTAATGATTTTATTTCGGCTTGTTTTATTGCTGGGAAAAAGTTGTAATAACGTTAGAAGGAATCCACCAAACACACTTTATTCACTTGCTGTTAAAGGCTCTAATTTTTGATATAAACTAATTGAACATTAGTATTACATGTTGAGTATTGGTAAATGTGAATAAATCACGTTCAGTCATATGCAGCAGGACAACGCAGCTCAAGCATACTAAAGGGCTAAAGGGACAGTCTATTCATCCAGCGCACTTTACAATTTTAAAGTGGTCACGATGTGAGTAGTGCCCCCCCAGCTCCCCCAAACTCGCAGGGGGTTGAGGACGAGTTTCTTCCATCCCCTCCAAGCATCACCAGGATCGCCGGGATTTTTGAATTTCCTCAGGCATAATGCACTAATATTTTGTTGTATCCCAGCCAGGTAATTTTTGCTGCTGCTCCTTTCCGTGTTTTCTTTTTCAATCCCAAAGTGGATTTTTTTTTGGTGAGGGTATACATGTAAACCCACCAGCCTGTCTCTTAGCTAATAAGCAGCATGAGGATATGTAGTTGCTTAGAAATCATCTCTTGGTTTCATTAGGTTAGGACCCACCTAACCAGGGGTGCTGTGCCATGGCAGGTGGTCTTACACTTTAATGGCCATTCAAGTAAACCAAAACCTCTGATTGTTTTGTTTTGCATGGAGTCATGGGGTAAGCGCAAATGACAGCCTTTTTTTCTTATAATGCACTAACTGCCTAAAGCCATATTAAAACTCAACTATTTAATCATGCAAGGGCAATATACTGTATTACCAAAATCTGAAATGATATGACATCTCACATGATGTGTTTTGTACAACATGGTGCATTCTAAATCAAACACGGATGTAATCCCTACTGGGATTATCTCTAACACAAGTAGTTGAGGAGCCGACCCGTAAAGATTGGATTTAATACTCACAAATGGAGGTTTGGTATCGGACGTTGTTGTAGGTGAAAATTTGGGATCTAGTGATCACCAGTCAGTGTGGTTTAATATAAGAACAGGTATGGAGCCGCACCACACAAAAACAAAAGTTTTAGACTTAGAAAAAACAGATTTTTCTAAAATGAGATTTTGTGTGAAGGAGTCATTATCAGACTGGAGGAGTATAAAGGGAGTCCAGGAGAAATGGGATTATTTAAAGGAAGCATTATTGAAGGCCACAGGCAATTGCATTCGGCTTGTTAGCAAAAACAAAAAAGGGAAGAAACCACTGTGGTACTCTGCAGAAGTGGCCAAAATAGTGAAGAACAAAAAGACAGCATTCAATAATTATAAAGAAACTCAGAGTGAAGAAGATAGGCAAACCTATAAGATTAGGCAGAAAGAGGCAAAGCAATTTATAAGAGCTTCCAAAGCACACGCAGAAGAGAAAATAGCTCAGTCAGTAAAAAAGGGGGACAAAACATTTTTTAGATACATAAACGAGAAAAGAAAAGTAAAACAAGGATTAGTTAGATTAAAAACAAAGGAAGGAAGGTATGTAGAAGAGGATAAAAGTCTCGCTGACTGCCTCAATGAATATTTGTGTTCAGTCTTTGCAGAAGAAAAGGAAGGAAAGGGACCTCAGTTAGGAGGAAACACTAACGAGACATTTACATATCAGTTTACAGAGGAGGAGGTTCTACAGCAGCTGTCTAACGTAAAGACAAATAAGTCAATGGGGCCTGATGGGATCCACCCTAAATTATTAAAAGAGCTCAGTGATGTAAAAGCAAAACCGTTAACAGATTTATTTAACCAATCCTTGTTAACGGGAGTCGTCCCAGAAGACTGGAAATTAGCAAATGTTGTGCCCATTTACAAGAAGGGTAGTAGGGAGGAATCGGGGAACTATAGGCCAGTTAGTCTTACGTCAGTAGTGGGGAAATTAATGGAAACCATGTTAAAGGAAAGGATTGTTGAACATCTAAAAACACATAGATTACAGGATCAGAAACAACATGGGTTTACCTCAGGGAGATCATGCCAAACTAATCTTATTGATTTTTTTGATTGGGTAACAAAAATAATAGACACAGGTGGTGCAGTAGACATTGCTTATTTAGATTTCAGTAAGGCTTTTGATACTGTTCCGCATAGAAGGCTTATCAATAAATTGCAATCTTTGAGCTTGGATTCCAATATTGTTGAATGATTAGGCAGTGGCTGAGTGACAGGCAACAGAGGGTTGTGGTAAATGGAGTTTATTCGGCTCAAGGTCTTGTTACCAGTGGGGTACCTCAGGGGTCAGTACTTGGACCCATTCTCTTTAATATTTTTATTAGTGTATTGCAGAAGGTATTAATGGAAAAGTATGTCTTTTTGCTGATGACACAAAGATTTGCAACAGGGTTGATGTTCCTGGAGGGATCAGCCAAATGACAAATGATTTAGGTAAACTAAAAAAATGGTGGGAGCTGTGGCAATTGAGTTTTAATGTGGATAAGTACAAGATTATGCACCTGGGACGTAAAAACCCAAGGGCAGAATATAGAATATTTGATACAGTCCTAACCTCAACATCTGAGGAAAGGGATTTAGGGGTCATTATTTCAGAGGATCTAAGGGTAAGTAGTCAATGTAATAGAGCAGCAGGAAATGCTAGCAGAATGCTTGGTTGTGTAGGGAGAGGTATTAGCAGTAGGAAAAGGGAAGTGCTCATGCCACTGTACAGAGCACTGGTGAGACCTCACTTGGAGTACTGTGTGAAGTACTGGAGACCGTATCTCCAGAAGGATATAGACATCTTAGAGAGAGTTCAGAGAAGGGCTACTAAAATGGTGTACGGCTTGAAGGAGAAAAGTTACCAGGAAAGGCTTAATGATTCTAACATGTACAGCTTGGAAAAAAGACGAGACAGAGGAGATATGATAGAAACATTTAAATACGTAAAGGGAATCCACAAGGTAGAGGAAGGGAGTATATTTAAACGGAAACAAAGTAGCAAAACAAGAGGACATAGTCTTAGATTAGAGGGGCAAAGGTTTACAAGTAACATCAGGAAGCATTATTTTACTGAGAGGGTGGTGGATACATGGAACAGCCTTCCAGTTGAAGTGGTAGAGGCCAAAACAGTAATTGAATTTAAGCAAGCATGGGATAGGCATAAGGCTATCCTAAACAAAAGACAAATCCAGGTTAAGTATCCATGTAATTGGGCAGACTAGATGGGCCGAAAGGTTCTTATCTGCCGACATTTTTCTATGTTTCTATGTTTCTAATGAATGTAAGTACGTTACCTACCCTAGCCTTTATCCTGAAAGGGGTACAGATAGTATCACTAAACGCAATCTACATCAATAATAATCCTATAGGCTAGCCGAGGAAGCGAGCGGCTGCATGTTGAAGGAGCTCCGTGATAAACACGGTTTTTAAAGTTATTTCCGCCACTTGCTCGCACTTGAGAAACGCTCTACGGTCTCTGGGGGCACTGGGGGACTCGGTGAGTTTGCCTTACCCCCGAAATTGACGCTCCGGAGCGGATTAACCCCCGCGGCACAATCGGGGCATAGTACTAGCGGCTATTTTAGAAGCCTGGAAGGAGATTGCGGAGACCTTTTACCGCTCTTCTTCCTTGTGCCTGCGCTTTTGGTGACATGCCCACCGGTCGCTCACAGAAGCTGCGGTCCAGACAGAGGGACATTCGGGACTCCATGAGAGGTGGGTCCACTTCGAAGGGAGATGCGATCTCCTCCTCCCTCCCCCCGGGCTATGACTTTTTGGAAGATGAAGAGGACCCCTGGCACTCGGGTGGTAGCTCTGCGATGACCTGGATCTCCCCACAATCTCGGACACCAGACTCCCAACCACTATCTGCAGCAGCAAAAAAAGGGCGCAAAAGAAACGAAAAGCAGCGCTGACGGCATCTTTGAGTGCCTCACTTGCTGCTGGTGGCCTCTCTGACGGGGATTTGGCCGAGGAACACCAGCTTTCAGCCAGCAGTAGTGTGGCTTCATTACGACAGGACGTTTTGAGACAGGGTGCCCAACCGCAACAAACGAGAGCGACCTCACTCGAAACCCGTATGACACAGCCTGAGGAAAGTCGGCAGGAGGAGGATGATGATCTTCCTCTTACGAAAAGAGACCTTCGGAGGATCCTGGACGAACTCCGGAGATCCGGGGGGTGTGGAAACCTGAAGTGGCGGCGGTTCGGGAGGAGGTTGCAACAATCCGTGCGCAGGTGACAGCAGTGCAGGCGATGACCTCTACAGTGCTATCGGAACATACTCACCTGTTGGGACAGGTCGCTGGTCTAAGATCCCAGGTCGAGCTTTTGTCCCGCTCTGTGGAGATGCTGGAAACAAGACACCGCCGTCGTAACGTCAGGGTCAGAGGCATCCCGGACTCTGTGTCGTTGGATGAACTCCCAGCTTATGTGTCTTGTTTGGCCCTTCGGATGGCGGGACT
Source organism: Leptobrachium leishanense (assembly GCA_009667805.1). Classification (NCBI taxonomy): domain Eukaryota; kingdom Metazoa; phylum Chordata; class Amphibia; order Anura; family Megophryidae; genus Leptobrachium; species Leptobrachium leishanense. The sequence continues at coordinate 25,831,810 of CM019069.1, forward strand.
CCCTCCTGACAAGCCAGATGTGATCGGATCGGTATTCAGGGTTCGGAAACCTGCGGCGCTTTCGAAGGGGACACCCAGTGATGTCGTGGTGGCCTTTCGTGACGTAGCATTTAAGGTCAAGCTTATGTCTGCTCCTGGCGCAAGAGATCCAGTGAAATTTGAGGGCTCCACGTTGGCTTTGTATCACGACCTTCCATTCCAGACTCTGCTTGCTCGCAGGCGGTTCCGTCCTGTGACTGCGGTTCTTCGTCGGAGGGGGATCCGTTATCGGTGGGGCTTGGCGGGAGAATTGGTGGTGTCACATAATAATGTCCCCTACACCATCACTGATCCTGAAACCGCCTGGTCCGACCTTGAAGCGGCGGGCATCTCGCCGGACCCTCCGGAACTTCAGCCAGACTGAGACCTGAGCGATATTGTTTACCCCCCCAGCTTTTTTCTTCTCTGTTTACGTGTCACTGGTCTATAGATAAGCTTGGAGTATAATTTATCAGGACAATTTATGGCATTTACGTTGATAGTCCTACATGCTTATGTGTTTCTTTTGTGTTTTCTTCCTTCACTGAGGTTGGGACTTCTTGCTTTTTGTTTTTTGTTTTTATTATTCCCTTATTGACCTGTTACTACTTGCATCTTACATTATCTGACTGGCTGACCGTAGTTAGTTTGGCCAGCCCTAGACGGCTGTCTTTTTCTACGTTTGATTTTGTGAATTTCTTGTTATGTATAATTCTCTAAATAAAGAATTATAAAAAAAAAATAATAATAATCCTATAAAAATTAACTCCTTCACTCTTAAAAAGCACCTTCATTTGCCGGGAACTCGATCTAGACATGTTCTGGTTGAATTCAAGTGAATTTTGGGTATTGTAAATCAAATTCACATGTATATGGGCTCCAGAATAAAGTTTCAGGGCATCAGATATGTACTGGGCTAGTGTACTGGAACTCTTTGGAGATTTACAGCAGTCACAGTTGCATTACTGTAAAAGACCAACAGAGGGAGCCCTCTGAATATCAAATAATACATACAATCTGCAAATGCACTGTAATGATATTACAAGGCATTTAGACTGTGTGGGGATAGGGTGGTCATAGAGATAAGTGTGAAAGTACAGTTGTTTTCCATAAAACTATTGGTTCTTGCCAGTGGTTTTATAGAAAACCATATAATAGTGAAGGGGTTAAACAATCAATCAATGTTCCACCAAACATCTTAGAGTTTTATACACAGCGTCATTAAAAGTCAATGGGGCTGGATTTGAGAAAAAAAAATCATATTTGACAATTCTCCCAGTACCTTATACATAAATAGATTTAAATATCTCTGTCAAGATGGAGCCTAACCTAGCACGGAACATTACACATTTTTAAATGATGTGTCTATTGTTGTGTTGCGTGGTTTATTGCCCAAATATTTATCAGTGCCTGACACATGTATCCATCATGCGGGATTTTGAGGCTTGTTAGAATGCATATGTTTAGCAGTCTCGGAGGAAATCATTCCCGTGCACGGTTCAAGATCTACATTTCAAAGATGATTTGATTCATTATTCAGTGGATTCTGATGTTTTCTTCAAGCACTCCAGAAAAGAATACCAACCCAATTCTGTTTATAGTGACAAAGTACAAAATGTCCTATATTTATTTTATAATTCTGTTGGTGTGCCGGATAATTTACTCGCATAAAAACAAATTCTGACAATTAACTCTATAAGGAGGAATGATTATTGCAGAAAGTAATTTTATCGAAAAGAGGCACCTTTTATTGATGATCTGTTGCTGTAGTTTAATAATATGCACCATTATTGTAACTACATGATATGAACCCACTTGTTTCCCATTTCTCCTGAATCTAATAAACTGTAAATGTGAAAGAAAATGTTTTTATTATACAGTATGTAAATGCTTAGCACATGTTAGAACAATTAGGCGTGCTGCTGTCTAAATGGATGAGCTTTATATGTAAATAGCCGACTGTGATATTATTAAACAATAAGAGCTGGATATGACTCTTCATATATTTACAAACATAGTACGGGATATTTTGTTGAATTTCTTAAAATTAAGTAAAACCATTTACTTTTAAGTGTGTTTTCTATGGATATAATACAGAATCACCTCTAAAATATGGTAATCCATATGAATACACTGGAGAAGCCAATGTAATAGATACATAAGCTGAAAAAAAACATCCGTCCATCGAGTTCAGCCTTTCGCACATCACCTACTGCTGTTGATCCAAAAGAAGCAAAAAACCCATTCTGAAGCGCTCACCAATATGCAGCATACTGGGAAGAAAATCCTTCTTGACCCCAGATGGAGTCAGATTTCTCCCTGGATCAAGAAGCTTTTACCCACATATTAAATATTATAACCCTTAATATTCTGTGTCTGCAGGAAGTCCTCCAGTCGTTTTTTAAAAGTCTGTACAGTCTCTGACCCAACCACCTCAACAGGCAGAGAATTCCACAGCTTTATTGTTCTCACCGTAAAATAACCCTTCCTATGCTTTAGGCTGAATTTCTTTTCGTCCAGTCAATATGGGTGACCTCGGGTCCTGTGTATAGTCCTGTTAATGAATAGGTTTCCAGACAATAAACTTGCATCTAAACTTTACCCCAAACTAGGTGCCCTGTACAGAAACAAATCCTGCCTGAGCCCTGCGGTAAGAAAACAGATTGAACAACAAATGCTTATGCCAGCTATTGATTACGGAGATGTAGTGTATCCAGCGACCCCGCAAACACACCTTCAGAAACTTACTACATTGTATAACTCCTTCTGCCGCTTTGCATTACAATGTAACTACATGACCCACCATTGTGACATGTTAAAAGAGCTAAACTGGCCATCGCTGGAGTCTAAACGCACCCTTAACCTCTCCAGCCTGGTGTCTAAGAGCATTTCTGGGAAGCTGCCACCCTACCTGAATAGACTGCTTCCCCCAGCAGCTCCCTCATCCTATAACCTCCGATCCAGGACCAGCACTTTACTTGCAATACCACAATACAAAAAGACAGCGGCTCGGTCCTCATTTTCGCACCACAATTATGGAATAACCTCCCAGACCCCATCAAATCTTCCCCCAGTCTTAAGTCACTCAAGAGCTCCTTACTAACATACCTCAATACAGAATGCACCTGTAAACATGTAACATAATGACTATATTTCCAACATATTTATTTTCTGTTAATCTGTATATTTGTGTTGATTTTCAATATCTTGCATTGTATTACTTTGTATTTCTGTAAATGTAACACTTCAATGTTCTTGAACCCAGGACATACTTGAAAACGAGAGAAATCTCAATGTATCCTTCCTGCTAAAATACTTTATAAATAAATAAATAAATAAATAATGGTTTATAATGGCCCTGTATATATTTATATAAAGTTATCAGATCCTTTTTAATAGGAGATGTTAAATATATATGGTATACTATGAGGTCATATAGCAATGCTAGATTGATACAAATCTGGCACCTTTAATCCAGAATTCCCGGGACCCCAAGCATCCAGGTTTTCCCCAGATTCCAGAATTTGAGGAATCCAAAGCTTTAGAGGAAGGAGAGGAGGGAGAGCCGCAATCTCCTTCCCTGCTGCTTCTCTACACATGTCGGGAACACTCTATAGCGTTTCCAAGTTTACATGCTGCCTACAGTCAACGCGACTAGAGGCAGCATATCACACACACACAGGGGCTGCCAAGAGGCTCTCAGCATGTGCCGTGGTCTGCTGCATCACTCAGGAGCCGAAGTCCTGAGCGTCAGCAACCATACAGAGTGCCCCATGTTTGGAACAACTAAAATCCGAACGACTCCAAAAATTCTGGTTTTATTCCAGGTTTTAGACTTCCAGATAAGGGGTACCTGACCTGTATGTTGAAGTATACTTCCACTGGATATATCAAAAGGACATCAGGTTCGTTTGAAAAACCCCATGAAGGAAATATAATGTTGACTGTCTACCTTATAATTATAATAAAAATCTGAAAATGTAATTTAAGGCCTATGTCAGACGAACGCAGTGATCACGTCCTTGTTGCTGCACAGTTTAACATCCGTTGTAGCATAGAATCATGAGCAATAGAGACCCACACACGAAGTGCGTCCGTGCCGAACTGCGCATGCACAACACACGAGGCAAACGGATGCAAGTTAGGCAAGAACGTGAAACTGCTAACACGGACACGCAGATTGCGCCACGTCCACCACATCCGTGTAGCGTTCTGTGTGTGTGATGAGGAGACGCCAGACGCAGCGCATTTGCGACGTCCAACACCTTGACGCACAAAATGCTTTTTCATATCCTTTTTCATATTAATCTTGTTTCCCATATTTCCCTTTTGTCTACGTCAGTCATAAAAAATGGACTGTGTAGTGTCTACAGTATCGTCGGTCAAAACGTCCGTCCATTGTGCACGCACGCAGAGTGCGCTCAGACTGCGTGCGTTTGACTCTAGCCTAAGAGCCTTACTTTGGTACAAAAGACAGATAGATAGATAGATAGATAGATATGAGATAGATAGATAGATAGATAGATAGATAGATAGATATGGGATAGATAGATAGATAGATATGAGATAGATAGATAGATAGATAGATAGATAGATAGATAGATAGATAGATAGATAGATAGATAGATAGATAGATAGATAGATAGATATGGGATAGATAGATATGGGATAGATAGATATGGGATAGATAGATATGGGATAGATAGATAGATAGCTATGAGATAGATAGATAGCTATGAGATAGATAGATAAAGATAGATAGATAGATAGATAGATAGATAGATAGATAGATAGATAGATAGATAGATAGATAGATAGATAGATAGATAGATAGATAGATAGATATGGTTTAGATAGATATGGGATAGATAGATAGATAGATAGATAGATAGATAGATAGATAGATAGATAGATAGATAGATAGATAGATAGATAGATAGATATGGGATAGATAGATAGATAGATAGATAGATATGGGATAGATAGATATGGGATAGATAGATAGATAGATAGATAGATAGATAGATAGATAGATAGATAGATAGATAGATAGATAGATATGAGATAGATAGATATATATGGTTTAGATAGATATGGGATAGATAGATACGGGATATATAGATAGATAGATAGATAGATAGATAGATAGATAGATAGATAGATAGATAGATAGATAGATAGATAGATAGATATGAGATAGATAGATATGGGATAGATAGATAGATATGGGATAGATAGATAGATAGATAGATAGATATGAGATAGATAGATAGATAGATAGATAGATAGATAGATAGATAGATAGATAGATATGAGATAGATAGATAGATAGATATGGGATAGATAGATGGGATAGATAGATAGATAGATAGATATGGTTTAGATAGATATGGTTTAGATAGATATGGGATAGATAGATATGGGATAGATAGATACGGGATATATAGATAGATAGATAGATATGGGATAGATACGGGATAGATAGAAAGATAGATACTGGATAGATAGATAGATATGGGATAGATAGATAGATAGATAGATAGATAGATAGATAGATAGATAGATAGATAGATAGATAGATATGGGATAGATAGATAGATAGATAGATAGATAGATAGATATGGGATAGATAGATAGATAGATAGATATGGGATAGATAGATAGATAGATATGGGATAGATAGATAGATAGATAGATAGATAGATAGATAGATAGATAGATATGGGATAGATAGATAGATAGATAGATAGTAGATAGATAGATAGATAGATAGATAGATAGATAGATAGATGCATATGGTATAGATAGATTTTTTATTTTATTTTTATATTTATTTCTAATAATCACTAGCTTTATCTATCCCTCTTTCCGAAGAGATTATGAATCATAACAACTGGGAGTAAACAGAATTGGAAGTTGAACTTGCCAATATGTCTTTACATGTTAATATATAATCGGCTGTGATGTCTAACAGTTCTCTCTATTATAGATAAATGGCCTCCACCACATCCGTGTAGCGTTCTGTGTGTGTGATGAGGAGACGCCAGACGCAGCGCATTTGCGACGTCCAACACCTTGACGCACAAAATGCTTTTTCATATCCTTTTTCATATTAATCTTGTTTCCCATATTTCCCTTTTGTCTACGTCAGTCATAAAAAATGGACTGTGTAGTGTCTACAGTATCGTCGGTCAAAACGTCCGTCCATTGTGCACGCACGCAGAGTGCGCTCAGACTGCGTTCGTTTGACTCTAGCCTAAGAGCCTTACTTTGGTACAAAAGACAGATAGATAGATAGATAGATATGAGATAGATAGATAGATAGATAGATAGATATGGGATAGATAGATAGATAGATAGATATGGGATAGATAGATAGATAGATATGAGATAGATAGATAGATAGATAGATAGATAGATAGATAGATAGATAGATAGATAGATAGATAGATAGATATGGGATAGATAGATATGGGATAGATAGATAGATAGCTATGAGATAGATAGATAGCTATGAGATAGATAGATAAAGATAGATAGATAGATAGATAGATAGATAGATAGATAGATAGATAGATAGATAGATAGATATGGTTTAGATAGATATGGGATAGATAGATAGATAGATAGATAGATAGATAGATAGATAGATAGATAGATAGATAGATAGATAGATATGGGATAGATAGATAGATAGATAGATAGATAGATAGATAGATATGGGATAGATAGATATGGGATAGATAGATATGGGATAGATAGATAGATAGATAGATAGATAGATAGATAGATAGATAGATAGATAGATAGATAGATAGATAGATAGATATGAGATAGATAGATATATATGGTTTAGATAGATATGGGATAGATAGATACGGGATATATAGATAGATAGATAGATAGATAGATAGATAGATAGATAGATAGATAGATAGATATGAGATAGATAGATATGGGATAGATAGATAGATATGGGATAGATAGATAGATAGATATGAGATAGATAGATAGATAGATAGATAGATAGATAGATAGATATGAGATAGATATGAGATAGATAGATAGATATGGGATAGATAGATGGGATAGATAGATAGATAGATATATATGGTTTAGATAGATATGGTTTAGATAGATATGGGATAGATAGATATGGGATAGATAGATACGGGATATATAGATAGATAGATAGATAGATAGATATGGGATAGATACGGGATAGATAGAAAGATAGATACTGGATAGATAGATAGATATGGGATAGATAGATAGATAGATAGATAGATAGATAGATAGATAGATAGATAGATAGATAGATAGATAGATAGATATGGGATAGATAGATAGATAGATAGATAGATAGATAGATAGATAGATAGATAGATAGATATGGGATAGATAGATAGATAGATAGATAGATAGATAGATAGATAGATAGATAGATAGATATGGGATAGATAGATAGATAGATATGGGATAGATAGATAGATAGATAGATAGATAGATAGATAGATAGATAGATAGATAGATAGATGCATATGGTATAGATAGATTTTTTATTTTTATTTTTATATTTATTTCTACTAATCACTAGCTTTATCTATCCCTCTTTCCGAAGAGATTATGAATCATAACAACTGGGAGTAAACAGAATTGGAAGTTGAACTTGCCAATATGTCTTTACATGTTAATATATAATCGGCTGTGATGTCTAACAGTTCTCTCTATTATAGATAAATGGCCTCCAGAATAAGATAGTTATGTCTGTCATGTTTTGGGGCTATGTGGGCGGGTAGAAGATCGGAGGTATATGATTATCGCTCTCTATTGTGGACTGGCGCATGCGCAAATGAAATTAGGATACAAGGATCACGATCGCCCTGAAAACTGGAAACGGAAGTACGTCACTAACCATCGCCCGCAAGTGAATGAACCGCAGATCGGCGAGTGACACGCACGCGGAGGTTACAACTCCTATTGGCCCATGATTACCTTAAATATGGACACTCCACATAAGAAAGGCTACCCGACTGATGAAGCTTCCAGCCTGAGCAAGCGAAACGCGTTTCGGAAATCGGAGCCTATTTTATATTATTTTATTCTTATCAATTTTATTTGTAATAAAACCCCCTTTTTTTCTCATCTTGCTGATACCGACTACATTCAATATTGGGGATCCTGTGCAAAGGTGGGACCATCCTTAAGTGGTCCAAAGCCCATTTACTGAGCCACTCATCGGGAGGCTCATGAATTTGTGAGTAGATTGGTGTATAACATATTGCTATCTGTCTCCCATTGGTATTGTGCCATGTACTGTCCTTTATCTCTTTGCTGAGGTTTCAAGTATATACCATCTGACTACATCGAGTTACAATCTGATTGATGGGAGAAGCCCCCCATAGAGGCTTGAAAGCGAACACAAACGAGCCTCACTCACTTTGTTTGTGAGTGATTCTCCTTTTTCTGTGTGTATATTGATCCATGTGTACAACAATACTGCGCAATTGGTTGATTCTCTCTTTTATAGTGATCACATATTGATTAATTAAGAAATTGTGACATCAACTGCGAACAATCCTATCGAGATCCATCCTTGCGCTCCCTTATAAAGACAACCAATACCTGCAAAATAGAAGCCTCTTCACCATGTTTTCGTATCTAGAGTACATAGGCAGCAGGTATAACACAAAATAATAGGAGAGGCAGTAGATACAGTCATAGTCAACAGTGAAAATGAAAAGTCTCTGCTGTCTGGAAACAATGTATCAGTGGATGTTTATGGTGTGCCTCCATTTGATACATTTCTAACACATGTGTGTATATTGAGCAATCTATTGATGATTCTGAATCAAAGCTGTATTCTTTAGATTATGGGGGCGTTCTGGACGTGAATCCCTGAAGGTGCGGGGAAAATGATTTGCACCTGTTCCATTACATTCTCTGACTTTAACATTAACAAAGATGACACATAAAGACATGGGGACAACTAAACTCTTACTCACTAACAAGTCTCTCTGTTACAAAAGAAATGTTTGTAGCACTAGACCACGTCTTTCCAAGCATTGCACTTAATGTAAAGGGTAACATAGTGTAACGTAAACACCCGCTGTTTCGTTCATGCCATCTCTAAAATACAATACCTCTGCTTCAGAATCACCTTCAGAGTTTTTTTTGTAGATAAATACCGTATAAACCTCGCCAAATCCCTTTATCAATCCTCTACATGCTTTGTTCTTGTCACTTTCTCTCTTTCATATTCAATGATTAACATGGTGACATTCAACGGGAAACATTCTCATTTTCTTTAGACACAAACAGGGAGCATTAAAATTTAATAACATCTTCTCCGTAGTCATTTGCGCTCACTAATCTATTCAGATACTGCTGTGTTCTCCAACAGTTTCTATTTCCTAAATGTGTATTGTTAAACAATTCTAAGCAAACCTGTATTTTTAATGCAATTCTCTTTCTACTCGTCTGCTTTCCTCACCGTCCTGCGCAAGAAGGCTTTTGATACAGTCTCTTTATTTAACCATTATTCACACAGCTTAACAATTACAGCCGGCAAAGTATATTTCATGCAAAGGATAAAGATCTTCGCCTGGTCGCGGATAACGTTTATCAAGCGTTGTGATACCGAGACTGAAAAGTAATATTTACTAAATCGCTTCTATGAGCATCCTACAATGCGACCGTTGCACTTCATCACCTCTCAGGAGGCACAGCACATCTGAGGGAACTACAGCATCAAAGTAACTAACAATATTTATAATTACAAGTACTACAAGAGGAGAGAGAGTCCTTTTCGGTACGAGTAATAGAGATGTGAAATGCTCTGCTCGGACAGGCACTTCTGTTGAGTTTACCAAATGCTTTAACACAAAAAAGTACTAGACTATTGACAGTAATTGCATGTAAAAAGTAAAGATAAAGTCTTTAATCTCCAGTTTCAATTTTGTGGATTTTGCCCATTATGCAACATTTACCAAAATCTGTGCAAAGGCTTTACTTTACTGCTGCTGTTTTTTAATCTACAGTATTTAACAGTTAATGAGGTGGAGGAAGGGGATGTTTAGATAAGGCGTCAGTAGGCTATTGTTCTCCAGGCTGAGATGAGATCTGGCAAATGAATGAGATAAGACTGGGAGCTTAAAATACTTCCAATATACCCCCTGGCAACATCCTTTGAATACACCCCACACAATACCGTGATGGGAGTCGGTGACTAACCCATTATTATTATTATTATTCTTTATTTATAAAGCGCCAGCATATTCCGCAGCGCTGTACAATAAGCACAGTATAGACAGGGTTACAATACATTGAACAACATTTGACAAACAGTACAGGAGGAGATGAGGCCCTATTCCCGTAGGAACTCACAATCTAGGAGGGTTGGGGTTGGAAACAGGAGGAGAGGACTGTAAGGTGAGGGTGATTGATGGTTGCGTCAGTGAGTTGGGTGGTAGGCTTCCCTAAATAGGAATGTTTTAAGGGAGCGTTTGAAGGAAGAGAAGTTAGGGGAAAGTCTGACAGTATGAGGGAGAGCGTTCCAGAGAGTGGGGGCTGCGCGTGAGAAATCCTGCAGTCTATCATGGGAAGAGGTGATGCGGGGAGAAGCTAGGCGCAGGTCACTGTTTGACCTTAGGGAGCGGGCTGGGGTGTATTTGGTGATTAGTGAGGACAGGTAGTGGGGAGCTGAGTTAGTGAGGCTTTTGTAGGTAAGGATAAGGATTTTGAACTTAATTCTGCAGTGGATGGGGAGCCAGTGAAGGGACTCGCAGAGGGGAGCGGCAGAGACAGAGCGGCGGGTGAGGTGAATTAGCCTGGCGGAGGCGTTCAGGATGGATTGTAGGGGGGAGAGGTGGGACAGAGGGAGGCCAGATAAGAGATTATTGCAATAGTCGAGTCGGGAGATTACCAGGGCGTGTATGAGTTGTTTTGTGGCGACAGCGGTAAGAAATGGCCGAATTCTGTAAATATTACGCAGTTGGTATCGGCAGGAGGAGGAAAGAGACTTGATGTGGGGGATGAAGGAAAGAGCAGAGTCAAGTGTAACTCCAAGACAGCGAACTTGGTTTGATGGGGAGATGGTGATACCCTCCACCGTGATCGAGAAGTCAGGAGGTGGGGCGGCATTAGAGGGAGGAATAAGTAGGAGCTCAGTCTTTGACATGTTGATCTTTAGGTGGTGGGAGGCCATCCAGGAGGAGATGCCAGATAAACAGTCACTGACTTTGGAAAGGACAGGGGGAGAGAGATCAGGGGTAGAGAGGTAGATCTGAGTGTCATCAGCGTAGAGGTGGTAATTAAAGCCAAAGCTGTTGATGATTTTGCCCAGGGAGGAGGTGTAGATGGAAAAGAGCAGAGGACCAAGGACAGAGCCTTGAGGTACACCAACAGATAGAGGCATTCACTCCATTCTATGGCCAAAGTCACACAATGACACATACAGTTGTGTTCAAAATTATTCAACCCCCAATGCTGTAAAGGGTTTTAGGGAATTTAGTGTACATTTGTAATTGTATTCAGAATGAAATCCTACAAGGACTTTTTAAAGAACCATATGCAACTAAAATGACATCAATTTGTTTTCTAATACAGTAGTAAATGTTTCTTTTGTGAATTCTTCATTGACACAATTATTCAACCCCTTAAAGACTACCACTCTGAAGAACAGAGGTTCATTCAAGTGTTTTCAATCAGGTTTTGAAAACACCTGTGGATGTCACGGAGCAGCAATAAAGCATAATAAGCACCAATTAGGCAGCTTTAAAATGACTGTGATACTCAGCTCCTTCTAGACATTTACTGATGTGGTTACAAACATGGTGAAGTCAAGAGAATGGTCCAGGAAGACAAGAGAAGAGGTGATTACTCTTCACAGGAAGGGCAATGGCTATAAGAAGATTGCAAAGATGTTAAACATACCAAGAGAGACCATAGGAAGCATCATTCGCAAATTCAAGGCAAAGGGCACTGTTGAAACGCTACCTGGTCGTGGCAGAAAGAAGATGCTGACTTCGACTGCTGTGCGCTACCTGATGCGTAGAGTGGAGAAAAGTCCCCGTGTGACTGCTGAGGAACTGAGAAAAGATTTGTCAGATGTGGGTACTGAAGTTTCAGCTCAGACAATACGGCGCACACTGCGTAATGAAGGCCTCCATGCCAGAACTCCCAGGCGCACCCCCTTGCTGTCTCCAAAGAATAAGAAGAGTTGACTGCAGTATGCCAAAAGTCATGTGGACAAACCACAGAAGTTTTGGGATAGTGTTCTGTGGACTGTTGAAACAAAATTAGAACTGTTTGGGCCCATGGATCAACGCTATGTTTGGAGGAGGAAGAACAAGGCCTATGAAGAAAAGAACACCTTGCCTACTGTGAAGCATGGCGGAGGGTCAATCATGCTTTGGGGCTGTTTTGCTTCTGCAGGTACAGGGAAGCTTCAGCGTGTGCAAGGTACCATGAATTCTCTTCAGTACCAGGAGATATTGGATGACAATGTGATGCAGTCCGTCACAAACCTGAGGCTTGGGAGACATTGGACCTTTCAACAGGACAATGATCCCAAGCATACCTCCAAGTCCACTAGAGCATGGTTGCAGATTAAAGGCTGGAACATTTTGGAGTGGCCATCGCAGTCACCTGACTTAAATCCGATTGAGAACCTCTGGTGGAACTTAAAGAAAGCAGTTGCAGTGCGCAAGCCTAAGAATGTGACTGAACTGGAGGCTTTTGCCCATGACGAATGGGCCAAGATACCCGTAGATCGCTGCAAGACACTTGTGTCAAGCTATGCTTCACGTTTAAAAGCTGTTATAACTGTAAAAGGATGTTGTACTAAGTACTAAGATTGAATGTCACTTGGGGTTGAATAAAACTGATAATGATGTGAGCACAGAAAAGACATTTGTGGTTATTTCATTATAAATGTTATGTTATATTTGTCTGACCTACACGTGCCCCTTTGATTTAATTGTAAGCAAGATGACTGAATGATCAAAATCAATGTCAAACTGGCCAAAACACTCAATTTCAGTGGGGGTTGAATAATTTTGAACACAACTGTATAGTACTTAACAGTCAATGAGGTGGAGAAATGGATGTTTAGATAAGGCGTCAGGAGGCTATTGTTCTCCAGGCTAACTGAGATGAGAGCTGGCAGCTGAATGAGATAATCATATGTAAAGAACACAATAAGTGAATGGATAATAAGTATTACTTAACTGTATTATAGTGCTGAAGTATGCTCCCAAGAGATGGACCACCGCTCTAAACAAAGATATATGGAAAAAAAACACGGAGGCTTCAGCATCTGGTGATAACGCCAGCGGAATAGGAAATATCCCAGTATAGAAGACTTTCTTTCACCAAAGTTGGAATGATGAGAAAATAAATTAAAATATAAACTTTTTATTTCCAATAAAATATCCTAAAATGATATTATCATTTTAGGATATTTTATTGTAAATAAAAAGTTTATATAAAATGATATTATCATTTTATGATATTTTATTTGAAATAAAAAGTTTATATTTTAATTTATTTTCTCATCATTCCAACTTTGGTCAAAAAAAGTCTTCTATAATGGGATATTTCCTATGTCCGCTGGCGTTCTCACCAGATGCTGAAGCCTCCGTGTTGTTTTCCATATAGCTGAATGAGATAAAACAGGGAGATTAAAAGACTTCCAATACACCCCCTGGCAAAGTCTTTTGAATACATCCCACACAATACAAAGCAGTGAGTCAGTGAACGACCCGATTACTCCACTCTATGGCCACACAGTGACACATATGGTACTTAACAGTCAATGAGGTGGAGGAAGGGGATGTTTAGATAAGGCTTCAGGAAGCTATTGTTCTCCAGCCTAACTGAGATGAGAGCTGGCAACTGAATGAGATAAAACAGTGAGCTTAAAAGACTTCCAATATATCCCCTTGTGATGTCCTTTGAATACATCCCACACAATACAATGATGTGAGTCAGTGACTGACCCATTCACTCCATTCTATTGCCAAAGCCACACAGTGAGGAGCAAGTGATGTAAAGATACTGTGGGGGTGGGCAGGTTACAATATATCACACAATGGATGCACCCAGTGACACATATAGAGGAAAATATCACACAATGGGTGCACTCAGTGACACATATAGAGGAAAATATCACACAACGGATGCTCCAGTGACACATATAGAGGAAAATATCACACAATGGGTGCTCCCAATGACACATATAGAGTAAAATATTTTCTTAGCTAAACAAACAATAGAAAAACAAACCACATGTAAGATATCAGCAACATAAAATAAACACAATAAGGACATATCATTTTTAGGTGGTGGTGGCCCTTTAAACACAATAAAATACATGAAGCAAAACCTGTACTTACAACTATCTAGTGATTCATCTGAATTATCTGGACAATCCTGCTCTCCATCACACAGCCAGCTCTGTGATACACATGTGACATTATCATGGCAAAGAAACTCTCCAGGATCACACAACTGTTGCTCTGAAAATGGAAATGTTTAAAAAATAAGTGATGAATACAATGACAATGAAAAAGAAATGGCAACAGTAAGTGTAAGAGGAAAGCAGAAAATATCTGTAATCATAATGCAAGTTTTAAAACATTCCAAGGTCATTATTTATTAAAGCAATCTTTAAGTCGCACTTTGAGCATAAAATATTACAGCCTGGGAGGCTTTGATGAGAGTTAAAAAGTGGAGGATTTCAGAAAATGGGGTTTCTTGGTTGACTGATGAAGTGATATGGAATAAAAGGATTACAAATGTTCCACTAAAACCTCATAAAACCATGAAGTAGAAAATTATTTTAAGGATTTAAGATGTCCTTGCACTGGCAACATATGGAGACTGTTTCCACAAATCTCCGTTATTGTGTTTTGATAAAAGCTCGCAATCTTTTCAGGCAAACTTAAAGGAAATTTTTTGAACAGATAAAGCTTGGAAAAAAAATCAGATAAAGCGATGAATCAGTATGTCTAAGTGTTATAGATGAACTGGAACCATTAATGTGATGCCATATTTTATTACCATTCTAGGGCCCTGTTCCTATTCAGTTGTTGATGTTAAAGCGATACACTGTTACAGTGAGTTTAAAAGCGGTCAGGATGAGAGGAATGCCCCCCTTCTCCCCCTCTCGGCTCCCCTGATCTGGCAGAAAACACTGGGTGAATTGGAGGACTTTTATCCACCCAGCGCCACTGACAGCCAGGATTTTTTAATTTCCTGGCTGTCACTCATCAGTCACTATTGATGTCAGCATGCATAGAGCATGCCGACGTCACCCTCTCTGAGATCACCAGAGAGGCAGCTGATGGATCGGATCTGTGCATGCGTGTGCAACTCTGATCTTTCGTTCTGCGCAGACGCTATGGAACACGTGTACGTAAAGTGCGCAAGTCCGTAACGGTGTGCAGTTTGCGGTTCCAACGCTACACAAGTTGAGAAAAGCTTGAGGGACTTCTGGGTCTGGGAGTCTATGATCTGAAGAGGAGGAGCAGCGCCCAGCGAGGACAAAAGGTGAGTAAAATCAACTAAACATATACAAAAAAATAAAAATATTGGAAATTTAAAAAATATATCAATTAGCTTTCGGATACAAGTATTTTGGATGGCTGCAATTCCGCTAGTGCATTGTAACATTTTATAAATATTTTGAATGCATAAAAATAATTCTTAGCATTGCTGACTTATGTCTCTCCGAGTGTCCCCTTTTTGTTCCTTTGCTGGATATTGTTATCTGCTTTCTATGTTTATTATACTGATGACTTGTTGCAAAATAAAAATTCTGAAATATAAAAATAATTCTTAGCATTCTTACAATGTGAATCAGATACAGTAAACGTAACTGCTCCACTTAAAGGGACACGACCACTAACATAAGGACATACTTGAAAACGGGAGAAATCTAAATGTATCCTTCCTGGTAAAATACTTTATAAATAAATAAATAAATAAGCTGCAACTAGATTGCTTGTGTATTACAAAAAAAGACAATTTATAAGACACATTATATAACGCTGTTTATTTTTCTTTATTTGAACTAATTGCATATAAAAAGGAAAATAGGTGTTTATCTCTTGTTTCAATTTTGTGGATTTTTCCCATGATGCAACATTTACAAAACAACATATTTCAAGTCTCAATTTACAGCTGTGGTATAGGATAAAACAGTACTGAAGAGGCAATCGGGTGGAGGAAGGAATGTTTAGAGCAGAATGAGCAGACTCGTATCAGGAGAGGCCAACTCCCAGCATACTTATCCAAACAACAAGCGATACGGACACTCCAAGTTGAATTGAAAACGGCTTTATTGGGCTTGCATCAAACAAGAATGATTTAATTTCATATGTCAAATAAGGCCTTTTCAAGATTTGAAAGACATGAAAAAGACTTGTTTGTGTGTCAAAACATCGTCATCGTTGTTGGATACAAGCCCAATAAAACTGTTTTGAATTCAACTTGAAACACACATACTGCCCGTTGTCTGGCCAAGGCAAAAAAATGTCCGTTCTCCAGGACTATAAAAAAAAGTACAGTTGTTATACAGAGCAACAATCAGAATGTTGTCTCTGTAGTGTGTGTTCCTTCTGATATTTTAGAAACACGTGTTACTCTATATTGGGTTTGGGTCGAAATTCCTACAACCAGGTTTCCTAATGCCAAAATCCCGACGGCCAACTTCCCTACAAAGACAACTCCCTGACGGCCAACTTCCCTACAAAGACACCTCCCTGACGGCCAACTTCCCTACACGGCCAACTTCCCTACACAAACAACTCCCTGACGGCCAACTTCCAGACATCCAAAATTCCAGCGGCTAACACTAACCCTACTCCCTAACCCCCTAAACCTAGTCCTAACCCTAACACCCTAAACCTAACCCTAACCCCCTAAACCTAGCCCTATCCCTAACCCCCTAAACCTAGCCCTAACCCCCCTAAATTTAGCCCTAACCCCCTAAATCTAGCCCTAACCCTAACCCCCCTAAATCTAGACCTAACCCTATCCCCCTACACCTAGCCCTAACCCTAACCCCATAAACCTAGCCCTAACCCTAACCCCATAAACCTAGCCCTAACCCCCTAAACCTAGCCATAACTCTAAACCCCTAAACCTAGCCCTAGCACTAACACCCCCAAACCTAGCACTAACCCCCTAAACCTAGCCCTAACCCTAACCCCCTAAACCTAGCCCTAACCCTAACCCCCCAAACCTAGCCCTAACCCTAACCCCCCAAACCTAGCCCTAACCGCCTAAACCTAGCCCTAACCCTAACCCCCTAAACTTAGCTCTAACCTTCCTAAACCTAGCCCTAACCCCCTTAAACCTATCCCTAACCCCCCTAAACCTAGCCCTAATCCTAACCGACCCTAAACCTAGCCCTAACCCCCTTAAACCTAGGGTTAGGGTGTTCGTATTAGGGTTAGCTGCCGAGATTATGGATGTCTGGAAATTGGCAGTGCAGGGAAGTTGGGATGTCCGGCACATGTTCTGTCTGGAAGTTGGCCGTCGGGATGTTGGCATTAGGAAACCTGGCTGTAGGGATTTTGTCCGGCACCCCTCTGTATTATGATATGCAAACCTGCTTTACTCTCCACACTTGGCTGGGCTGCTTCTGAATGCACTGCCCTTGGAATATCAGACGGAGCTTTCTTTTCTATTCTATTCTTTTCCTTTTTTTCACCTTTCTCATCCTTGTTATGCAAAATTGCAAAAAATTGGTTTCCATTTTGGATTATGGCAGCTGCGATCATGACTCAGATCATTCATTACTCACAGTGCCAACAGCGAACAGACTCAACATGTACATTAACTTACTGCCAAATTACACGTGTGGGCAGATTATTTGACTTGTTTAAAAAGGGGGGGGGATAAATCCTATTTTTTTTTTCTCAGTAGAAAAGACGACATCCAAGAACAACAGCTGCAAATTTTGTTTAGTCTTCGATGCCTCGATTTCTATATTTTAAAAAAAACTGCATATTCAGTGTCAGAATGTAATCTTTCATTGTAGACGGGGTTATCGTGCATTGTCTGCTCCTAGTAAGGTGGCTGTGGTTGTGGAGGCATAGCGCAATCTTCTGTACGTGTTACGAGAGAGATTAAGAATGTATCAGCTTAGTACAGAGAGCAAAGCATGAATTGGAAAGTGATCTGGCACAAGCTCATTAACATAAAAAGCCACACAAATGAAAGCGTCCACTTGTTTCCTTTACGTGAGCCACATGGTGTAATAAATTAATAAGTGATGAATGAATGCATCAGAACTAAACCTGATCATGTACCTGACTAATGACATGCACTGAATATTAACACCTATAAAATATAACTGTATTCCATGTGGCTTTAAATGCGGCAAGAAGAAGGGATGCATAGTTTTCATGCATCACAGAGGGGATATATATAAGGAAAAAAGCCTCCGTCAACAAGAATTGTATCTATACCATTAAACAACACTTTAAAAACAGCTAATATGTTGTATTTATACCGCGTTAATCTGTTCAGCAATTTATTTGTTATGAAACATTTTTCGTAGCCTCAGAGTAATTGGTTGCCGTTTTGAACAGAGTACTGAAAAATCCACTTCCTGTTTCCTGTAGAGTAGGGATGAGCTGTTCGGTTCAATCTGTTCGGAGTTCGCATCGAACATCGGCTGTACGACAGTTCGTGAACTTTGAACTTTTTGGGACGTTCGCCAAAAGTTCGAGAAAAAAAAATTGAAAAAAGTATAAAAAATGCTTAAAAATACAAAAAAATCTAGAAATAAAGAGACTCTTTACTGCAGAATATTATAAGCAACGGTTTATTAGATATTGAATTAAAACAGGAATATTTTTAACATTGAAGCCTATGGGATAAAACATTCTTGTTACTGAAACATCAGGCAGACACGGCCCTCTAACCAGGCACTGTAGAGGGCAGCCTGCCGGGGCCTCCCAAGGATCCCCTTGAGGAGCATGCGGCCGCCGGATGACAGAGCTGCCACAGTGTGGGCTAACCGCCCGGGTGTATGTGGCAGAGACAGGCAGCGCAGGGAAGGAGCCACTGCACCTGCGGCCACGGCAGACCCCCCCCCCCACAACCAGGATCCAGGGAGTCCCCACTGACCACCAGGCTAAGGTAAGGCGACACATTTCTAAAAAAAAATTAAAATTCTAGGACATTTTTAAATGACCCCGGGAACATAAAATAAAACTTTTTTTTTTCTTTCTCTACCTGGCTGAATGTATTTAATTATATATATTAGATACATTCAGCCAGGTAGAGGGGGTGGCATGTGGGCTGCGCGGGGTCTCAGGCAATGGTTTGGTTTTTTTGTGTGTGTATTTTTAGCAAATTTATAGGGGAAGGTAAGGGCAGGTATGATATATTATATATATATATAGATAAAATATATATCTATATTCTTATAAATATATATATCCAGACTTGTATTACACACACATTTTGGCAACTAATTGCCCCCCCCATTTGGCTGATCCCTCCAGAAGGAATGTTGAACCCGATAGAGCAGAGAATAATATATATACTTGTGTTGTTTTTTAATATCTTGCATTGTATTACTTTGTATTTCTGTAACTGTAACACTTCAATGTTCTTGAACCCAGGACATACTTGAAAACGAGAGAAATCTCAATGTATCCTTCCTGGTATGTGTCTGTGTGTGGTATCAATGCATCCCTACTCTATACACAGCGCTCCGTGTCCCTATAATATATATGATGAGGGGTTACCTTTTTTTTATATTTTTATACTATTCCTATTAAATTAACAGTAATTTTTGATGTATTTTATTCAGTAGAAACTTTTTTTTGCCTATATAACATGTGCTTTGTGAAAATAAAACGGTTTTGTGTGTACATTTTAATTTAGTTAGTGGATTCCTCTCCAGTGCGGTGAGAAGCAAACGTAATGCAGTCTAGACACGCTGCGAGGCGGAGCGGAGTGAAGTCAAGCCTGCAAAATGTTTGCTTCTCTTCGCTACGCTGTGCGTCGCTACACGCTCAGTGTGTCTCAGCCTTTATTCCCGCATCGCTACCTTACCGAATCAGTTTGTATACTTGTTACTGACCCTGCTTGTTCTGAGGACCTGATCTGTTGCCGACTTTACCTGCCTTTTGACTATTCTCTCTGTGTATTCCCTGCCTGTTCTGTTTGCTTCCTGTTGCTACTGGTGTGCGCCGATTCTCACCATATACAGTAGCGCAGTACAAGTGCCTAAACATTGCTGATCCGGTATTTTATAGTTGTTGATGTAACTGAATAGATCGGGGATCTCTTCTGCATTACCAAAACCTCCACCACTGCACTCTTCCACAATACCTCAGAGGGGTTACGGTGTGAAGGCATTTGCTGCCACCAAAGGCAAAATATTTGGGTGCACTGACGCCTGTACCAGATTCATATCATTTTAATATTTGAACCACAGAGTCCAACCCTGCACTCTTCCACAATACCACAGAGGGGTTATGGTGTGAAGGCACTTGCTGCCACCAAAGGCACAATATTTGGGTGCACTGCCACTGACGCCTATACCAGATTCATATCATTTTAATATTTGACCGCAGGGTCCAACCCTGCACTCTTCCACAATACCACAGAGGGGTTACGGTGTGACGGCACTGTTGCCGACACTAAAGGCCAAATTTTAAAGCCCCTATTTATTTATATTATTTATTTATTTTTAAAGGATTTTACCAGGAAGGATACATTGAGATTTCTCTCGTTTTCAAGTATGTCCTGGGTTCAAGAACATTGAAGTGTTACAGTTACAGAAATACAAAGTATTACAATGCAATATATTAAAAAACAACACAAATATACAGATTAACAGAAAATAAATATGTAGGAAATAGTCATTATGTTACTTGTTTACAGGTGCATTCTGTATTGAGGTATGTTAGTAAGGAGCTCTTCAGTGACTTAAGACTGGGGGAAGATTTGATGGTGTCTGGGAGGTTATTCCATAATTGTGGTGCTCTGTAGGAAAATGAGGACCGAGCCACTGTCTTTTTGTATTGTGGTATTGTTACTTTCATCCAAAGCCTGCATAAGTTTCACCATAATTTAGTCAAAAAATCACTAAACTTGTTCTTTGTGTCCAAAAATGTCTCCTCTTTTCATACAGGCTGCCGCCCCAAGCAGTTGTTTATGAATAGATTAAAGGAAAACCATTTACTGTCATTTGAAATGTAATTTTTTTGTTTTTAAATGTTTCTATACATCCTACAAATCCGCCACTTCACGGGCAGGTTATGGGGACCTCCTAGGCACGATATTTGAAGGAATTTTTCGTTTTTATTCTTAACCTTTATTTCATGGAAAACTCACTGTTCCTTTAAAAACGTTTTTTTTTAAAACTTTTTGTCCTTGTTTCTTGTCCCCCAGCGCACTACCCGGACCCCCATACACTTTTTATTGCAAATATATTGCATATATGCCCTCTTGGAGGGCACTCTAAAAATCGAATTTTCGAGTCCCATTGACTTGCATTGAGTTCAGTTTGTGTTCTAGTTCGAACTCGAACTTTTGAAATTGTTCGAGTTCGAATGCAAACCGAACACGGGAGTGTTA
Organism: Leptobrachium leishanense; assembly: GCA_009667805.1. Lineage (NCBI taxonomy): Eukaryota > Metazoa > Chordata > Amphibia > Anura > Megophryidae > Leptobrachium > Leptobrachium leishanense. The sequence continues at coordinate 25,853,437 of CM019069.1, forward strand.
GGCTCATCACTACTGTAGAGTAGATTTCTATGATTTGCTACTGACATAACACTCTCTTTTTAGCATTATGCTTCATTTGTAAGTGCAAATGAAGATGTTAAAATTGTTAGGATAATAATCCAAGATGGCCGCCTCCATGTAATATAGTAAGAAGAGAATGCTATCAACCTACATAAATATTTGTAAGACTTTTAAAATGATTTATCAAACAAAAAGTTCTCTTTAAGTCACACCTTGACAAACTCTACAGTAGAGTCAAGATTTAGAGTGAAAACAAAAATGTCCTCGTCACTTGGTTGTGGCTTCCATGCTGCATCGTCAATTCAAAACAGAGCATTATAAATGCGATTTGCAGGAGACCTTATTAGAAAAAAATTCTAAAAACATAATTTTACCCTTTACTGCCATGACCAAGTTACCTAAGATTAATCTTCAGAAGCACCATAAGATTCATGAGATCGAGTTAAGTCGATCTGGGCTGTTTCTGGAGCAGGCATATGGATTTTGTAAATTGCATGTTAGATATGTTTGTATATGGGCTATGGAATAAGTCACTAAAGTTCCAGTAGATCAGGCATGACAACCAATTTATTGGAACTCTGACGTTAAAGTGCTGTCACATCTGAGTCTCCTGCAGAGACTGATGGCACTCACAGCCCGCTGCCAGTCAAACACAGAAAATAGTGTCTCTCTGAAATCACTGTAATGATTGGACAGTGCATTAAAACTTGACAGTGAAATGGTTAAAATAACTGTTACAGCAAATATGAATGCAATCATTAATTGAAAATAAGTAAAAAACCTAAAATCCAGGCAACCTTAAAAAGTCAGAGCTGCCAAGTTGGATTCACTAAGAGTTGTGCTTAAAAAAAATACAACCATTGAAATCTATCGCGGCTACATCACCAAACTTCAGTAGGCGATAAATTTGCTGGAGGTATGTCTGTCGCCCATTCTAGGTATAAGAACTCAGAGAGGGCCCTCCTTATGCCATCAACCCAACACACTGGTGTTTTCGGACAGGCTTACGTAATATATTGAGCCCATCTGATTTGCTGCAATCTTATACGAAACCGGACTCGAAGCTGGGTAGATCCTGGCTTTCCAGTCTGGAATACCCCACTGTGATGACCCCTGATCACGCTTGTCTGCATTGCGATCAAAGGGCATTGTCAATGAAGTTGGGAAGATTTGGGAAGATATTGGGCAGATCGTGCCCTTATTGACTCTTAGCGAATCCCAGCCCTTATGGTAAACCACTTTGCACGCTTGCAACGAGTTTTAATGAATCATACTCAGGACTCGATTTAATGTGACCTGTTCAACAGAATCGGTGGCACTCAGGTCAATGAGAGCTTGAACGAGACCCAGGGGTTGATTTAATTTGACCCAATCAACAAAATCTGAGGGTTTTCAGTCAGATTTCAGTCATTTTTCATTTTGGGAGACTTATAGGGATAATCTACACACCTGATCACTTTAGCTTTTAAAAGTGGAAGGGTGTAGGGAGTAACCTCCCCCGCCTTCCCCTCCAAGGGGCCCTGAAATCTGTAAAAAGCGAGTGAAATGGAGAGAAACACCCCCTGTTGGACCAGGAAGCTAGGAGGTTTGGACTTTCCTGCTGACGGACACTGGTTTGGTCACTTTGGATGTCACCACACTCAAGCGGTGCCGACGTCATGAATTCTAAAACCAATTAATGATCGGTCTCAGAGAGGCAGTGATGTGCGCAGTTCTAGTCCATGCACATATGCGCAGCTCCAGTCCATCATTATGCGCAAGCGCTAAGGGGCTTGCGTACGTAGAGTGTGCAAGTCTCGTTGCGTTGCACAATTTCCATTCCCTGAGCTACGCAAGTAGAGTAAGAAGCACAAATTGGGTATAAAAGACTCAGGGAGTAGAAGATGAGCAGTGTGAGCCAAGTGTCAAAAGGTGAGTAAATCAACCCCAAAGGAGTAAAAAAAGTAAAATAAAGTAAAAAAATTATTGGGCAGACACTGTGAGCTGCATCTGCCTTATATCGGCCGATTTACGGGGGAAAAAAAAAAGGTGCACAAAGCAGTCGATAAATGTATTTTAAGGAAGGCAAATGGGGAAAAATACAAACCATTTTTTAAACATCAGATTTTCAAAATAGACATGCTTAGCGGCAAAAATCTACATGATGCTGGGCAGAAAATATGCTTTTTCGAGAGTTTTACCGCCCCACATTTTATGTTTATTTTTTTGCATGAAAAGTTTTTTATTTTCATAAAATCAAAATGGGATACAAAACATAGAAAGGGGGAACATGACGTGACACAAAAAGGGGGACAGTTGTCACAATGGTCGTGAACAACAACACCATATGGAGAACACCATATTGAGTGCTCTACCGAGCGCTACTCAAAACGCTAGGTAATGCGATTCGTATTCATTCACAGGGTAATGATTAGTATTCAGCCACTCCTAACGTGTGATAGAGAAAACAAAATTCCCCCTGTTAACCCCACAGAAACGTGGTATCACTCCCAGGCCCAATCAGGATGAAAATATGGCGTTGCCCTCACATAAGGGGGGGAGGTCCCCTGCTAGAACTTGTGTGGGAAGCGGTGGGGCAAATGGACAATATTAGCAAGCAAATTGGATGACTAACAAATCAGAAAGAAAGGTAAACAAGAGACTAACCACACGGAACATAGAACATAGATAAGACATAACGGAGCTGGGAAAAGAGGAAAAGATCTACAAGGGGTAAAAGAAAATGTGGAGGCACGAGGAGAAATAAGAGACAGAAGTGACAAGAAGGCGAAAGAAAGGAATGAAAGAGATAGAAAAGATAGAAAGATACAAAGAAAGAGAGGAGAGAGAGAAAGGAGAGAGAAAAAAAGTCAGTGGGCGCCCACAGTGACCCTGACAACTGTCGTGGATGGGCCGGGGACGCTCTACCGCCCCACATTTTTTGACCCAGCATCAGTTTTCTATTTTCAGCTCTGGCCAAGTTTTTTCTATTGAATCAAGCGATATTTAAAAAAAGCTATTGTTCTAAACTAGTCCATATTTTTTTTTTTAAAACAACGACCGGTGGAAATAAATCGAGCTCACGATAATTAAATGCTCTATTGGTTTGCGGGGGGGGGATATATTTTGGACGGAATGTTCCAGCGTGGGTTGGTTATTTGTGTTAGTCTAAACTGACAAACAATATGTTAACCTTCACATACTTAGCATGGGTGAAACTGCTTTATTAATATTTGCCATCATTTCCATACAAATGGCAGCACATTACTTATCATACAATGTAGATTACCATAATAATGTAAGTAGTCGGTGGGTTTGAATCAAATTATTCATGGAAAAGTATCAAAATTCAGCATTTATTTGTATTCTGATTTGCATATTATTTATTATTGTTTGCAGAATGTCAACGTGGACCCGTCTACATAAAAGTGCCAGGTTTACTTCCGTAAGGTCTTTGGACAATTGCGAAGCTTTATATAAATGTTTCACATTCTACAAATTAAAACCTGATCTATACATACACAGAAAACACCGCTAATTAGATAGTTTGCAGATCACTGGATGATAAAGGTCATTTGATTTATTTGAGCTAGGAAATGGTGAGCCGACGAGCTGGATTTGCATAGATTCGTAGAATTTTATGTTTTGTCCAAACAAACTGTCTAGTGATGCCAAAAAAAAAAAACGATCAGCCAGGGAAAAACACAAAACCTGCATTATAAGCTCTGCTTCAGGGTCTAAATGACTCTTTAGTGCGAGAAACCAGAGGGAATACACAAATAGACAAGAAGAACAGTTTTACTGCTCTATTTTCCAAAAAGCAAAAAAAAGCGTAAAAATAAATTCTAGAAATAATATAGAATATATATGTACACAAGTTTCAGACGCACGCAGAGACTTTCAGTTAGTAAATGAATAAAATAGTTACTTTATTGAATGCATAATTATATATATATATATATATATATATATTTTTTTTTAGCTTTTTGGAAAAAAGATCATTAAAATTGTTTATATATATATATATCTTTATATAAACACCAACCAAAGGAATGGACGCACTCCAGGACTTCAAAAAAATATGTAAAAAGTGATGTTTTCTTAAATATCCATTAAAAAGGTGCCCATAAGCACTATCCGACGTTTCGGCCCACTCAGGAGCCTTTATCAAGGTAATGGGCAACAGAGACATACTGCATACTATGGGCTCTGTTACATTCTCTGCGCAATTGCGCTCGCGCAGCGCAATTTTTTTATCGCACGAAAAAAAATGCGAAAATTAACGTGGTATTACTATCCGAGCGCATTTTTTGTTCCTTCAAGATTTTTGTGTGCGCAAATCCAACACGCAAAGCCATTCGCAAATGAACGTTGCGTGCAGGAATCGGTGGGCAGACTGTTTTGTCACGGGATTCAGCCAACATCAATCACCCATTTAAAATATTTACAAACTAAAAAAAGGAAAAAAAAAAGAATTAACAACCACCAGCCAAAAAAAAAAAAAAAATTAACAATGACACAATTTATAAATTTAAATGTTTGGGTATGTGTAGAATGTGTAACTGTACTGTGCTGTATGTTTTTTTTCGTGCTGGTGTATTTCGTTTCGCCCAGAACGATCACATTTACAGTTACCACCTGCTTTTCAAAGACGTTACGAAAATGCGCGCAAACTTTCTTTGCAAGAATATTGTAATACCATCAGCGTACCAGCGCACAAACGCATTTGCGCTCACAATGTTAAGTATAGGATGCGCGCAGGAAAATTTGTTCGTGCAAGGTCAATCGCGGTAGACGATTACACGCATCGTTTGCGTGAACGTCGTGATACGACGTTCTGTGCAAATGGTTTTGCACTCGCGCAAATGCGTATTTGCGCGCACAAAACAAATGAAGAATGTAATAGGGGCCCATATATATCTGCTCCAAAATCAGTAAAAAAAAAAAGCTCCAAAAAGCAAAAAAGTTGAAAAAAAGACATAAAAAAAAATATATATACCTGATCTTTGCTAAATAAGCCATCTAGTATAGCATGGCATTGATTGCAGGGTTCTGTGTGAAAGCAGACCCAGGATGCAAAAAAAATGGGAAGTTGCAGATGTCATTTGTATGTCTTACCCAGAGTTCCTTTCTGCATATTAGGAGTGTAGCACATGAGCTCTGGGATGCTGTTTTTGGAATTGCTGGGATGTTTAAATAACTTCAGCAATAATAAACTTTATTATTTGCCGTCTGCGGAGGCTTTTAACCTAAATGTTTGCCCTCCACCACAAGTTAAATGAGTTTTTATTTACCCTAGGGGTTAAGCATCAAACTGCATCTGGTCATGCCTAGCTCCTGCTGATGAGCGCTGTACAGGAGTGTCTGTGACCTGTTGCCTAAACCTGTTCTCTGCTAAAAAGAAAAGCCATCTAGTATGGCGTGGCATTGATTGGAGGGCTCTGTCTGAAAACAGACCCAGGATGCAAAAAAAATGAGAACTTGCAGATGTCAATGGCATGTCTTACCCAGAGTTCTGTGCTGCATATGGGGAATGTAACACATGCGCTCTGTGATTCAGTTCTTGGAATTTTTTGGATGTGTAAATTAACTCTGTAATTATAAACATTATTATTTGCTGTGTGGAGGATTTTAATCTAATTTTTTTCTCTCCACCATAACTGAAATGAGTATATAGATTTATTTATTTATTAATTAATTTATTCCAGAAAACAAAGTAGAATTAACATTTTGTTTTGGTCATAAGAAAAGAAAAAAGAGCTTATCACGGTTTGTCAGCATTAATAAATCCCCCATCACTGATGACATTTACGCTATCCAATTTATAAACCTTGTACCGTGTCCAAGAACAGGGCTGCCAAGGGATGGGTACCATTTCTTTACTTGGCCGAGGGCTAAGTTGTGCAAACATTTACAGATATTTCCAAATAACACAGCACCAGATATTACGGTGAGCCTCAGAGAGACCCGAGCAGCAGATGCTCTGCACTAGTTTATTGCGGAGACGCGTTGTACTTGGTGAAATTGGGGAAGTCGATCTATCCGTGCTTCAGTGTGAGCTCAAAGCAGTCAAACACAATGCTTTTGTTAATGAAAATACATCTCTGTCCTGTTTTGCAGTCAGCCACTTAAATGCATTATGACAACAATCTATCATTCCTTTTTATTTAATTTGTGAAAACTATGTTTCATCTATTTATTTTCAGATATACCAGGCGGCAAATTAAATGTAGGGCACTTTAAGAGACGGCTAGTGTACTGTTCAACTCTGGCCTTTATTTCAGGTATTGATTTGCTATTGTTCTCCCACATGATGCCTCGGAATCGCTCCACATATGACTATAAAATATAATATTGATAGATTATTGTCGTTGCCATATGCTCATGAAAAATGAGCATTGGTTTTATAATCTCATATGAGAATACCTTTGGTTATGGATTAGCGAATAGCCCTGAAAATATATAATATATTATACACATTACAACAAAATAAACAACAACCTATGTTATATATTAGGTATCAGTAGAGATAGATGAGTAATTGAATACATAGAAACATAGATAGAGAGATAGATAGATAGATATGGGATAGATATTAGATAGATAGATATGGGATAGATATTAGATAGATAGATAGATACATACATACATAGAGATAGATATATAGATAGATAGATATGAGATAGATAGATATGGATAGATATTAGATAGATAGATAGATACATACATACATAGAGATAGATATATAGATAGATAGATATGAGATAGATAGATATGGGATAGATAGATAGATAGATAGATATGGGGTAGATAGATAGTAGGGATGAGCCGAACACCCCCGAGTTCGGTTCGCATTCGAACTTGAACTTTTCAAAAGTTTGAATTCGAACTCGAACTCAATGCAAGTCAATGGGACTCAAAATTCGATTTTTAGAGTGCCCTCCAAGAGGGCATATATGCTAGATATTTGCCATACAAGGTGTATGGAGTTCCGGGTAGTGCCCTGGGGGACAGGAAACAAGGACAAAAAGGTTAAAAAATACGTTTTTAACCCCTTCACTACTGACGACGTGAGGGACACGTCCAAAGTTACTCCTGCTGTATGCTGAGGAGGATGAGTCCCACACGTCATCAGCTTTGCGGGACCCCCGGCGGAGATACTCACCTCTCTGTCCGGGGTCCCACGGCATTCTGACTTCAGCGTCCTCAGACGCTGAAGTCAAGCTCCTCCCGACGTAAATGACGTCATCGCGCCATGCACGATGACGTCATTCCCAGGTGACCCCCCCGGCAATGCCGGGAGTTCGCCTGGAAGGGAGGGGGGGATCCGTTCAGATCCCTCTCCCTCCCGATCGGGAGGTACGACAAAAAAAAGCCAGGCAAGGAGAGAGTCTCCCCTTTTAAGTGGTGCCTGGCTTTAACCCCTTAGGCACCGGGTCGCACTTCGGCGCCGCAAGAGATGCTGATGGGGTTGTGTATAGAGATGCTGTGAGGTTGTGTATAGAGATGTTGTCTCTATGAGGCTGCGTATAGAGATGAGGCTGTGTATAGAGATGCTGTGAGGTTGTGTATAGAGATGTTGTCTCTATGAGGCTGCGTATAGAGATGAGGCTGTGTATAGAGATGCTGATGGGGTTGTGTATAGAGATGCTGTTTGTGTATAGAGATGCTGATGGGGTTGTGTATAGAGATGCTGTGAGGCTGTGTATAGAGATGCTGTGAGGTTGTGTATAGAGATGCTGTGAGGCTGTGTATAGAGATGCTGATGGGGTTGTGTATAGAGATGCTGTGAGGCTGTGTATAGAGATGCTGTGAGGTTGTGTATAGAGATGCTGTGAGGCTGTGTATAGAGATGCTGATGGGGCTGTGCATAGAGATGCCTTGCGGCGCCGAAGTGCAGCCTAGCTCCGATGGGGGCCGCCATCTTGGATCGCGGCTCCACCCCCGGGTCCCCCCTCACTGCCTGACATCCTCACGCATAGCGTGATGACATCAGATAGCCGGGGAACCCTTAGCTGCCCGGAATCCCCTGGTGTAGATAGGGGGTTCATTTGAGGGTTCACAGAGATGCTGTGAGGTTGTGTATAGAGATGCTGTGAGGTTGTGTATAGAGATGCTGATGGGGTTGTGTATAGAGATCCTGTGAGGCTGTGTATAGAGATGCTGTGAGGTTGTGTATAGAGATGCTGTGAGGCTGTGTATAGAGATGCTGATGGGGTTGTGTATAGAGATGCTGTTTGTGTATAGAGATGCTGATGGGGTTGTGTGTATAGAGATGCTGTGTATAGAGATGCTGTGAGGCTGTGTATAGAGATGCTGTGAGGCTGTGTTTAGAGATGCTGATGGGGTTGTGTATATAGATGCTGTGAGGTTGTGTATAGAGATGCTGTGAGGTTGTGTATAGAGATGCTGTGAGGCTGTGTATAGAGATGCTGTGAGGCTGTGTATAGAGATGCTGATGGGGCTGTGTATAGAGATGCTGTGAGGCTGTGTTTAGAGATGCTGATGGGGTTGTGCATAGAGATGCTGTTTGTGTATAGAGATGCTGATGGGGTTGTATATAGAGATGCTGTGTATAGAGATGCTGTGAGGCTGTGTATAGAGATGCTGTGTATAGAGATGCTGATGGGGCTGTGTATAGAGATGCTGTGAGGTTGTGTATAGAGATGCTGTGAGGCTGTGTATAGAGATGCTGTGAGGCTGTGTTTAGAGATGATGATGGGGTTGTATATAGAGATGCTGTGTGGTTGTGTATAGAGATGCTGTGAGCTGTGTATAGAGATGCTGATGGGGCTGTGTATAGAGATGCTGTGAGGTTGTGTCTAGAGATGCTGTTTGTATATAGAGATGCTGATGGGGTTGTGTATAGAGATGTTGTGAGGCTGTGTATAGAGATGCTGTGAGGCTGTGTATAGAGATGCTGATGGGTGTGTATAGAGATGCTGTGAGGCTGTGTTTAGAGATGCTGATGGGGTTGTGTATAGAGATGCTGTTTGTGTATAGAGATGCTGATGGGGTTGTGTATAGAGATGCTGTGTATAGAAATGCTGTGTATAGAGATGCTGATGGGGTTGTGTATAGAGATGCTGTTTGTGTATAGAGATGCTTTGTATAGAGATGCTGTGAGGCTGTGTATAGAGATGCTGTGTATAGAGATGCTGATGGGGTTGTGTATAGAGATGCGGTCAGGTTGTGTATAGAGATGCTGATGGTGTGTATAGAGATGCTGTGATGCTGTGTATAGAGATGCTGTGAGGCTGTGTATAGAGATGATGTGATGCTGTGTATAGAGATGCTGTGTATAGAGCTGCTGATGGGGTTGTGTATAGAGATGCAGTTTGTGTATAGAGATGCTGATGGGGTTGTGTATAGAGATGCAGTTTGTGTATAGAGATGCTGATGGGGTTGTGTATAGAGATGCTGTGAGGCTGTGTATAGAGATGCTGATGGGGTTGTGTATAGAGAGGCTGTTTATGTATAGAGATGCTGATGGGGTTGTGTATAGATATGCTGTTTGTGTATAGAGATGCTGATGGGGTGTGTATAGAGATGCTGTGAGGCTGTGTATAGAGATGCTGTGAGATTGTGTATAGAGATGCTGTGAGGCTGTGTATAGAGATGCTGATGGGGCTGTGTATAGAGATGCCTTGCGGCGCCGAAGTGCAGCCTAGCTCCAGTGGGGGCCACCACCTTGGATGGCGGCTCCGCCCCCGGGTCCCCCCTCACTGCCTGACGTCCTCACGCATAGCGTGATGACGTCAGATAGTCAGGGAACCCCTAGCTGCCCGAAATCCCCTGGTGGAGATAGGGGTTCATTTGAACCCCGTTATCTCCAGGCAGCTAGGAGGTCATGGAGGGTGTCAATCGAAAGGCCTGAGCATGGCCTTTCGAATGATACCCAACATGACCAGGTATAAAGTAAAAAAAAACAAAAAAAAACATGTATTTTTTTTCTGTGTTATTTTTATTAATGCAGCAATATTGTTCACATTTCAATTATAATGCTGCAATAATAATCACATCCAATGATGCTGCACTAATGATTTTTTTCTATGGGGTGCGTTTGCTATAAATCACGTAATTCCCCCCACAAAATGTAACAAGTCCCCATTTCTATTTTTTGTACAAGTGCACCCCATAGAAAACATAACCGCAAACGCTCATGTGCTAAAATGTGAAAAAAAACACTTTACACACTGCAGATGATTAAAAATTAAATTTTTATTGCATTTTTTGTCATAATATACAGCCAGGACAGGACGTATACATATAAAAATGATATATTAGGAATCTGCGGAGTCTGCCGGAAAGAACAATATCTAATATATCTGGGTCATTTAATAAAATGTGGCTTCAAATCGCATTTAAACATGATGAGCGAAAGCGGTAAAAATGAGCTGCGCACACAGCAGTGAAATGCAGGGTTAAGGGGTTAAACATCATATCAGAGGAAGATTTAGTAGAGAAATGAACACTTCTCAGAAGCACAGGTGTTGTTTGACACGTTCAGATCAGAAGACACCACACCCTCAGTCTCTACAGACAATGAATCAAATTCATCAGACCAGACTAATTAAAAGCACATGTTATTTCCAAACACTAATTAACACCTGTTACGCCGTTTGAGAACACAGGTCATTTAGAGGTGAGAATCTTTGCATGTAGACATTATTTGTTAATTCAATATCTAATAAACCGTTGCTTATAATATTCTGCAGTAAAGAGTCTCTTGTCTTCTAGATTTTTTAGCATTTTTCAAGCTTTTTTAATACTTTTTTAAAAAAAAAAATTGAACTCGAACCGAACACGCCAAAAAGTTCGAAGTTCGCGAACTTGCGAACGGCCAAACTCCAAACTGATCGAACCGAACAGCTCATCCTAATAGATAGATAGATAGATGTGTGAAGTCTTTAGATTGTCCAATTATCCCCTTTGTTAGAAAATGTTTTTCTATAAAGCAACTGGCAGAAACCAATGGTTCTATGGAAAATCACTTTAAATGTCCCACTAACCCTTTCACCACACATGCAAATAGACACAAATACACATCTTGATCTACACACACCAAGCCAAACGATTTTCATTTGCAATGATACAGCATAGCTGTAACACAATCTCAAGCTGCTGTGTCTGCTGCTGCTATTCGTGCACATGCGATAATGGTAGTGAAGGGGTTAAAACATTGCCCGTGTCTCCAATCTTACAGATAAAGGTATGTGAGCGCAGTTTAATCATGTTATAGTGAACACATTTTAAGGAGTGTAATGGTAAATAAGGACGGGGTGCTCTGCCGGCCATAAGTAGAATTCTGTTGTTTAGAGCCTGTAAGAAATCGCTTTATCAATAATTTAGAATTTATGGATGATTAGAAATGTTCCATTTCATAAAGAATGCATAATCTGTTATGAGGTAAGAGAAAACACATTAAAATATCTTCCTTGCCTTTGTACTTTAACTATGAGTTGCATCTACACGACACAATGTAACCAGGGGGCACCATCCTTAGATACAATGTCTAGAAATATGTTGACTGGGAGAAAACACTTAGAATAGCTTTGGAGACATATGCTTGTAGCTAATACATACTTTTCATCTTTCAAGGATAGCACTGACATGTGTTTATTTGGAGAAATGTCTTGCATAGCACAGATGTTCAGTCTGTTTGAAGATGCAACCTGTTTTGGAAAGTAATGGCCTGTGCGTTTCTCCCCTTTCTTCAATGTAAATGTGACACCAAGCAGATGGTTGTTTGGACCACAAATTCATGGAAATGGGGTACTTGCTACTAAACATATCTTCATCCGTCAATGTAACTGTAAGTTATGTGTCTCAAAATAATATGAAATCTGTTACAGGATCTAGAAGCTTATAATTATCGAAATTATTACGTTTCAAACTGTGGAAAGCGTCAACGTGACATTTTCATATATATTCCGTGAGTATTTGTGGAGGAGAAAAACCTCAAAGCTCGGACTTTATTATTTGAGTGCTGTTGTAACACTTGCGGCATCAGGGTAACCAACTGGGGGTGACAGGCAGCCCATGACATGAACCCAAGGGCTGAATATAGAATATTTGATACAGTCCTAACCTCAACATCTGAGGGTTGGGATTTAGAGGTTATTATTTCAGAGGATCTAAGGGTAAGTAGTCAATGTAATAGAGCAGCAGGAAATGCTAGCAGAATGCTTGGTTGTGTAGGGAGAGGTATTAGCAGTAGGAAAAGGGAAGTGCTCATGCCACTGTACAGAGCACTGGTGAGACCTCACTTGGAGTACTGTGTGCAGTACTGGAGACCGTATCTCCAGAAGGATATAGACATCTTAGAGAGAGTTCAGAGAAGGGCTACTAAAATGGTGTACGGCTTGAAGGAGAAAAATTACCAGGAAAGGCTTAATGATCTTAACATGTACAACTTGGAAAAAAGACGAGACAGAGGAGATATGATAGAAACATTTAAATACGTAAAGGGAATCCACAAGGTAGAGGAAGGGAGTATATTTAAAAGGAAACAAAGTAGCAAAACAAGAGGACATAGTCTTAGATTAGAGGGGCAAAGGTTTAAAAGTAACATCAGGAAGCATTATTTTACGGAGAGGGTGGTGGATACATGGAACAGTCTTCCAGTTGAAGTGGTAGAGGCCAAAACAGTAATTTAATTTAAGCAGGCATGGGATAGGCATAAGGCTATCCTAAACAAAAGATAAATCCAGGTAAAGTATCCATGTAATTGGGCAGACTAGATGGGCCGAAAGGTTCTTATCTGCCGACATTTTCTATGTTTCTATGTTTCTATGACATGTCACTCTGGCTCATAACGGAGGTATCGATTACAGTGATCTGCACCAGGGAACACATTTTATCCCCTTGCAGGACCACCAGCGATGTAGTCCATTCCCAGTAAAATAAGGTTTGAAGAAAGAGGCAAAATGTTATATCTTTATTATATAAAATTAATATTAGCTGATTGATATGGACAACTGGCAGACGGGGGCCTGACCAGTGGTTTAGTAAAAGGCCCCATGATTTTTGATGGCAGCCCTGTGCGGCATCGAAGCCAGTTTTGAGGTTTCAAATGACAGATATAAATGAGCAAATGCGGACCTGGACAGGTCATTGTACAAACCAAGAACATGCCTATGCGTGTCAGAAGGTCACAACAGAGGTCGAAGGATTTTTCAAACCACCACTGGTAGGGACTAGTGATAGGCCGAACACCCCTGTGTTCGGTTCGTATTCGAACATTCGAACAGCCCAAATGTTCGAATACGAACTCGAACACAATGTTAATCAATGAGGGTCGAACATGCAAATGTGTTCACAGTTCTCCTAAATGTACCGGCAGCTGCCGGTACATTTAGGAGACCTGTGGCTGCAGCCCCCGTGCCTCTGCTGTCCTGCTGCTGTCCTGGCCTCCTGTCCCTCCAGTCTATCTGCTCCTCCGTCCGGCCGGCACAGGACTTTGCCCAATCAGGGCTCAGCATGACGACGAGGCGTGTGGCAGAGGAGCCGTGGCCAGACAGAGGAGCAGACGGACTGGAGGAACAGGAGGACCAAAGGCACGGGGGCTGGGGAGCTTCAGCTGCCGGTACATTTAGGAGAACTGTGAACACATTTTGTATTATGGAATGTCCGCGGTCGAACAGACCGCGAACATCCCATAATGTTCGGCGTTTGCCGAACACTTAAACGGCCGATGTTCGATTCGAACTCTCGGCCCATCACTGGTAGGGACAATGCTACTGTAAGGAGCAAACACTGTGGAGCTGCCACCTGTTTATAGAACAGCACCTTCCTGGTTCAATACTTAGATACAGTCAGGACGACAGTGACCAGATAACTGGAGGCTCTGGGCCTGCTAACCAAGCACTGAATTGTCAGGAATCGGTCCATTGGTAGAGGTGGGGAAACAATTTCAGTTAACATAGTAAAGGCCTACAGGGTTATTCAAAGAGCACCTAAATTCCACCGGAGCAAAGCCGACAATCCGCCAAACACAGCGCCGGCCAACCGCTGGAAAAAGCCAAAAGCCGACAAACAGGATAAAAAAATAAAAAAATTTACTTTTTAAAGTTGTTTGACAAAAAAAAAAGCTGTCTGGAATTAACATATAAGGTCCTATGAATAATAATAAAAAGGTCTGTTACAGAAAAAAGAAAAATGTTATTTTTAAAACGAAAATCGGCCCCGAAATTGCACCAAGCAGAACAGTGAATTTCCCCGAATGGTGCAATTTCTAATGTCCATTCAGCTATTCAAAAACCTAGCAATTCGCCAAATATTGGTGAATTGCCAGCAATTGCCGCCAGTGATATTTGGAGGCAGGGAGATCTCCATAAAGAAGCAATGGTTAATCTATTCAGAGAACACCGAACAGCACCAAAATGTCAGTGAAATGCCATGATTTTTGGTGTTTTCATTCAGAAGTTTTATACAGGCGAATCCCATAGGTTTCAATATAAAATTTCCCAGTTTTCACTAAATATTTACTCAACCGTTTATTCTTTTCATTTGCAGCAAAAAGTCTCTTTATTTATTTCTTTTTTAGCATTGTTTAGACATTTTTCAGAATTTTTTTCGGCAGAATTCTTTTTCCCTGATTTTCTTTTTTAAAATGAATTTTTTTTTCTCTAACAGACCTTTTTATTATTATTCATAGGACCTTACATATTATTCCCAGACTTTTTTATGCAATACTTTGTTTGAAAATATCTTCTAAAAGTTGCGTTTTTTTTCTTTACCCCCGGTGAGCGGCTTGTCGGATGGTCGGCGGTCTGTTCGGCGGATCTTTGACATTTTTCAGATTGATTTGGCGTTTTTGCAGCGGTTTTTTGATTTGTTCGGCGAGCCATTTCGCCGAACTTCTGGGACTCTGCGGTGAATGCTGAATTCAGGGTCGGCGAACCAAACTTGCTGAAGTGCGGTGAACGGGAGAGCACCGAAATGTCGGTGCTCTCTGAATAGCCCTGAATCGCTATGTTTTTGCCAGGGTAATTCTGATACATAAAGAAGTGCTGCAGCTGCTACAACGTTTAGTAACGTATCTATGCCAGGAAACGTGGATGGACTGGACAGAAATCTTGACGAGTTTCTTCACTTATGTTTTGAGGACGGATAATTACTTGAACCCATATATTTTTATTGAACGGCTTTATTATAAAAGCATAAATCAAATATTATAATGACCTCAGAATCATAACATTATTAATTTCATATTGAAAATTTATTGATTTTATGTTTTTTGAGCAACAGTTACATAGTGCAATGTTTTATCTCAGCTAATCTTTCCCATGTTGCACAAAACTCATTCCAACTCAACAAAAACACTTTTCTAAAGCTATTTTATGTGTTTTCACATGTGTCATATTTCCCAGTTCCTGCAAGACATGCCAGTCTTTGGGAACTGCTGGAAAATAATTGTTAATATCAGTTTATTTTCAAGGGGAATCACTTTCACTCTGACAATCAAGCACATACAATATTAGTTTTCAATATATGATACACTGCAAAGATCCCAGAGGGAAATAACACAGCTTTTCATTTAAACTAAGATGTTCAGGTAACCTAATGAGCCTTTGTGGATAGAGCCCGCTGTACATCAATATGAAGCATCTCTGGGCTTGTCCTCACCAGTCTAACATTTTTTTTCCTGTGCAAATTTTACCTAATATTAAACATTATAACACTCAATTAAATATTTATAATTATGAATATTCTTTCTCTATACGGAGATTTTACTCGGTTCCTTCTGTGCAAATACAATCCAATCGAATTTTGAAATTCAGGGTACGGTTACCTTTCCTGCCATTCGGCAATTCAGAGAGCAAGCAATTCGCCAAATCCTGGCGAATTGCCTGCACATACGGTGCCTGTTCAGTGCCTGTTCGAGGGCAGTGAAAACCCCCATAGAGAAGCAATGCTTCGGCTATTCAGAGAACAAACACCAGCAGTGAAAAGTTGCCGAAATGCCCTGCCATTCGGTTGCTTCATTCGACAGGTTTATTCAGGCGAATCCCATAGGCTTCAATGTTAAAAATATTCCTGTTTTAATTCAATATCTAATAAACCGTTGATTGTAATATTCTGCAGTAAAAAGTCTATTTATAGATTTTTTAGGATCTTTTAATCATTTTTCGGGATTTTGTTTAAAGAAAAAATCTGATTTTTTTGTAAAAGTTTTTTCTTTTTTCTTTAACAGCCCATTTTATTATCATTCATTGGATCATATGTAAATTTCAGACATTTTCTCTCAGTAGTTTGTTCGCAAACAGCGTTTCACTTTTCAAACATTCAAGCGTACTGTTTTTTTTCTTTTCACTCCATTCGTCTGCGGTGTCGGGTTTCTCCAGCGGCTGCTCTGCGCTCTGATTGGCTCCTGCTCGGGTTTCTCCGGCGTCTTCGGCGGGGTTAATCCAGATGTTTTTGCGGGTTTCAGTATGCATTCGCCTGGGTTTTGTGGTGAGTGTTCGTCGGGTTTGCGTGACTTTTTCCCTGCACTACGACTGCCCTGTGGTGCTTGCTGTTTACACCGCAGGGCCGCCAAAATGCCGAATTAAGCCGAGTTGAAGAGAACGAAAAGTCACCGAACGTGCAGTGACTTTTCGATTCCCTTTGAATAACCCTGGTTGTTTTCCATTAAACCACTGCCAGGACCTAGTGGATTTATGGAAAACATCATCCATTGCAGAGATAAAATGAATGTATACTTCAGTAAATACATTTTAGAGACAGTAAGCTTATTTGACAGACAGAGGGCTCCTCCTGCTGGCCACAAAGTGCAACTACAAGTGTAATAGTGCAGTTGGAGCTCTGTGTTTTTGGCAAAAGATAAATGGATCTCCAAACTCCTTGGAGGTGCTGAAAATATGAAGGCACTTTCTGGAGCCCATCTGAAATCTGCATTAGCAATAACTTAATTTGCATTGCTCCAGAATATGACTAAGTTAAGTTTACTCAATGTTGGACTCCTGCAGGAGCTTTTGTACATCATGGTAATGAAGGGGTTGAGGATATATTCCTTTCTACTTACGTCCAGTACTGAGCACTCTAACATGATGCTGTGTTTGAGGTAAGTACAATAGTATAGTATAAATAAACACTGTAAAACTGAGAAAAAATTATATAAACAAATTATGAAAAATTAAAAAAACGAATATAATAAAATTATATAATAACCCCCCACCCAGTCTCTTTAAGCCTTCATTCATCCCCTTTCTCCTGCTTGTGAACATGGTAATAGTCCTAATGACACAGCATGCTGACTTTCTATCCAGCACATACAGGGTTATTCAAAGAGAATCGAAAAGTCACTGCACGTTCGGTGACTTTTCATTCTCTTCAATTCGGTACGATTTGGCGATCCCATTTCGGCGACCCTTCGGTGTATTCAGCAAGCATTACAGGGCCGCCGTAATGCAGGGAAAAGTCGCCGCAAACCCGCCGAAAACTGTCCGCAAAACGAGGGCGGACGCACACTGAAACCCGCAAAAACATCTGGATTAACCCGCCGAAGACGCCGGAGAAATCCGAGCAGGAGCCGATCACACGCAGCGCAGCTGCCGGAAAAACCCGACACCGCAGACGAAGGAGGTGAACAAAAAAAATCAGTACGCTTGAATGTTTGAAAAGTGAAACGCTGTTTGCAAACAAACTACTGAGCGAAAATGCCTGAAATTTACATATAAGATCCAATGAATGATAATAAAAAGGGCTGTTACAGAAAAAAGAAAAAAACGATTTAAAAAACGGAAAAAAATGTTTGCAAAAAAATCCCAAAAAAATGCCTAAAATATCCTAAAAAAATCTATAAATAAAGAGACTTTTTACTGCAGAATATTATAATAAACGGTTTATTAGATATTGAATTAAAACGGGAATATTTTTAACATTGAAGCCTGTGGGAATCGCCTGAATAAATCTGCCGCATGAAACCACCGAATGGCAGGGTAATTCGTCAACTTTTCAATGCTGGGTTTTGCTCTCTGAATAGCCGAAGCAGTGCTTTTTTATGGGGATTTCACTGCCCTCGAACAGGCACCGAACAGGCACCGAATGTGCAGGCAATTCGCCAGGATTTGGCGAATTGCCTGCTCTCTGGATAGCCGAATGGCCAGGAAAGGTAACAGTACGCTGAATTTCAACGTTCAGTTACCTTTCTCAAGCAATTCAGAGCTCTTTGAATAACCCTGTTGATCTTGCTGAGGAAGACCAAGAAATATGCCTTTTTGTAGTATTTATCAGCTTTTTCCTGACTCTAAATGTATTGTACCAACGCCCTGACATTAAGTTGACCTCTCTTTAAAAAAAAAAATAGTAAACTCAAAAGCATTATAAATTTATCAGTACCTGTGCTAGAATAATATATAGATTTCATGTATATTATTCTTTCAATTTAGGACAAGTACCAGCAGCTGCCCGCAATGCAGACTGTGCTATTACTATTTATGTGTCTTGCTATTACCCTGGTACTGCTATTAATATTTATGTTTTGACATATCAGATAATTTTATATTTGAAATTGCATTGAAACGTTAAATATTTTTGACACAAGATAAGAAAATCAGTTAAAAAAGGCATGAGCTTAGCTACTAGAAGCAGTTCAACAGTGCAGATGTGTCAAAAGAGACTGATGGGATGTGGGATCAACTGCAGAACAACATTCTTGCATTACAATAGAATTATAGTGGATTATCAGGAAAATTCAACATGCATTTTATTGTTTGGCTGAGCGGGAGAAAACCAAATTGACCAGACAAGGGCCCCTAATGCAAACGTTTGTGGTAGGATCACTGCTACCTACACCTTATCCCTGAAAAGGTACACTATATTGCCAAAAGTATTGGCTCACCTGCCTTGACTCACATATGAATTTAAGTGACATCCCATTCCTAATCCATAGGGTCAATATGACGTCGGTCCACCCTTTGCAGCTTTAACAGCTTCAACTCTTCTGGGAAGGCTGTCCACAAGGTTTAGGAGTGTGTTTATGGGAATTTTTGACCATTCTTCCAGAAGCGTATTTGTGAGGTCACACACTGATGTTGGACGAGAAGGCCTGGCTCTCAGTCTCTGCTCTAATTCATCCCAAAGGTGTTCTATCGGGTTGAGGTCAGGACTCTGTGCAGGCCAGTCAAGTTCATCCACACCAGGCTCTGTAATCCATGTCTTTATGGACCTTGTTTTGTGCACTGGTGCACAGTCATGTTGGAAGAGGAAGGGGCCAGCTCCAAACTGTTCCCACAAAGTTGGGAGCATGGAATTGTCCAAAATGTCTTGGTATGCTGAAGCATTCAGAGTTCCTTTCACTGGAACTAAGGGGCCAAGCCCAGCTCCTGAAAAACAACCCCATACCATAATCCCGCCCTCCGACACAAACATTACACTTGGCACAATGCAGTCAGACAAGTACCGTTCTCCTGGCAACCGCCAAACCCAGACTCGTCCATCAGATTGCCATATGGAGTCAAGTCCAGGTGGAACCTGTGGAAACTCAGTTCCACCACTATTTTTGCAGAGGGAACTCAGTTCTCATTGGTCCCATACTCTATAAAGCTTGTATTCAGGTGTTCATTTCTTTCCCTGTTAACTCCTATATTTATTGTGACATATATTTTAGCTAAAATCCACATATATACATAAATATATCAGATTTGAGGGTACATTTGTGTTAAGTGTTAGATCAGTGGTTCCCAAAGGCGGCCTCACCTCAAGTACCCCTAACCAGCCAGGTTTTCCAGATATCTGAAGCACAGAACAGGTGATAGGATTTGCTGCGCAGTGATTGCAGGATTCAGTCTGCATTTCCCTAAGGTGATCCTTCAAACCTGGCATGTTAGGGGTACTTGAGGACCGCGGTTGGTAACCACTGTGCTAGATGATAAGTGCTAAGTGGAGAACAGAATCTTGGTGAGTTCCTGCACTTCTTTTTTTAGGACTTGACCCCTGCATATGGAGAAGCGCGATTCGTCACTGCAGAGAAGCATCTCCGCTGCTCTAGAGTCCAGTGGCAGCGTGCTTTATACCACTGCATCCGACGCTTTGCATTGCACTTGGTGATGTATGGCTTGGATGCAGCTGTTCAGCCATGGAAACCCATTCCATGAAGCTCTCTGCGCACTGTTCTAAAGCAAATCTGAAGGCCACATGAAGTTTGGAGGTCTGTAGCGATTGACTCTGCAGAAAGTTGGCGACCTCTTCGCACTAGGCACCTCAGCATCCACTGACCCCACTCTGTCAGTTTACGTGGCCTACCACTTCGTGGCTGAGTTGCTGTCGTTCCCAAACACTTCCATGTTCTTATAATACATCTGACAGTTGATTGTGGAATATTTAGGAGCGAGGAAATTTCACGACTGGATTTGTTGCACAGGTGGCATCCTATCACAGTTCCACGCTGGAATTCACTGAGCTCCTGAGAGCGACCCATTCTTTCACAAATGTTTGTAAAAACAGTCTGCATGCCTAGGTGCTTGATTTTATACACCTGTGGCCATGGAAGTGATTGGAACACCTGATTCTCATTATTTGGATGGGTGAGTGAATACTTTTGGCAATATAGTGTACATAACCGTGAATAAATTGACGGTTCATCAAAGCTACTTGAGTCTTGTCCACAAGTCTTTGTACTGTGTGTTTATTTTGCTCACACTTCCCGGGTCCTGAGGGCGTGACTGAAACAGGGAGAAGGAGTCCAAGAGAAGCCAACCAGTGTTATTGCTACACTTACTGGTTTAGTTTCTCAAAACTTTTTAGTATATTGGTTATAGCTGAAGTTATCCTTTTGACCCAATGCTGTACTGAATTTAGCATTACTAAGGGCCCTATTCCATAGTTGGTGCTAATGTAGCATCTCGATATGTAATCGTCAGCGGTAGCATAAGTTTAACGTCTGGCATTGAAATTCCAATCTTAACATGGGGAGTTCAGTCTACTTTTACCGTCTCGATACTTGAGGTATTCCAATCTGCTGGAGAAAATTAACATTGGCACGCGAAATTAAGAATTTTACCCCCTCCTAAAAGCTGGTGTTATAAAATAATAAAATAAAAATAAATAAAACGTGTTTTTTTTTAAAATGAAATTGTTGTCTTGGTCGTATAATAAAATAGGACTTCACGATGAGCATAAAACGGTCCAAATGAGCTCAGCACACAGAGGTGAAATGGCTCAGCAGTGAAGAGGTTAAAAAGCAAAAACATGTACAAATTGGGTATTTCTAATCTCAGGACAAAATTTCAAAAACTATTTACCCGGGGTCTTTCTTTGGCGGTTGTAGATTTTTGGGATTAAAGTTGGAAAAAGTGTTTTTTATTAAATGTTTTTCATCATATTTCATAATTTTTTATAGTAAATAATAGGATATGATGAAAATAATGGTACCTTTAGGAAGTCCATTTAATGGTGATTAAAACTGTATAGAATATGTGTGGGTTCCATAAACGAGTAAGAGGAAAATTAAACCTAAACACAAACAGCGCAGAAATGTAAAAACAGCAGTGGGCACTTACGGACTGACAATGGTAAAACCTCCTGGTCACTATGGGGTTAAATAAAAGTGGGTCAATTTCATCCTGTAGTGTATTCCATTAAAGGCACTATAAATATACATTATGTCAATCTTAATTCACCAAAGGTCAATTGCTATTGACAGCATTGACTGCATCTTTGAGTTACCTTCCGCTTGCAAACTTGCAAGAACTGTTTCCGGATAATCAATAATACTATATTTTCTCATTATTTGTGTGAAATTATTTAATTTTGAATTTAATCTGTATTTAGTGAAGTTGATTATATTTATATAATTGCTGTGATGTGCAAGTGGCTTCTGCAATAATAAACACACTTATTATACCCGAAACAGTCCTGTCCTAGGAGTGGCTTTGACCAGTTGCATAAACCTTATCTCTGCTACAAACCCACGGTGTGGCATAGCATTGATTTTAGGGTTCTGTGTAATAACAGACCCAGGATGCATAAAAGTGAGACAGGTGTCATTTGCATATCCTACCCAGAATTCCTTGCTGCATATGGGAAATGTGACACAGGAGCTATGGGATGCAATTCATCGAATTGCTGTGATGTGCAAGTGGCTTCTACAATAATAAACACACTATATATATATATATCGAATTAGACAAAAGGCCGGGCGCTCGCTTCCAAAGAAAAATGCTGTAAGCCAAAGCTTCTTACAGCTGAGAGTGTGTGCCCCGGTGCAGGCTCCCCAAAATAGGTATATAAACAAAAATAGGGTAGAGGGAGGCACTCAGGGTCTTGCTAAAAAAAAATATAAACTTTATTGTGGTTGCATTTAAAATGCTGAGGTTTTTTCCCCGCAGGGGCCTTTATCAAGGCCCCTGCAGGGCCAAAACGTTGGCTTTTTTAAATGCAACCACAATAAATTTTATATTTTTTTAGCAAGACCCTGAGTGCCTCCCTCTACCCTATTTTTGTTTATATAAGAAGATAGCAAGTATGGTAGCACGCACGGACTTGTAAAAATAAAAAACAAACTTTTATTGGTGATAAATTAAAAACTCCAACGTTTCGGCTCACAAAAGAGCCTTTATCAAGGATAAATCAAGGATAGGATGTATCCTTGATAAAGGTTCTTTTGTGAGCCGAAATGTTGGAGTTTTTAATTTATCACCAATAAAAGGTTTTTTTTTTTTTTTTACAAGTCCGTGAGTGCTCCCATACTTGCTATCTTCTTATAATTTTTTGGGGGATTCAGCACCTCGGCACAAGGGAATTTCATCCAGAGCAATGTGCTGAGCTTATTGGAACCGTGTGTATATATATATATATATATATATATATATATATATATACCTTGAAAATGGCTCCAGTGAGAGCCAAAACATTGGTTCTATTTTAAATGATATTAATAAATTTTTTGTTTTAAAAATTTTTTTGTCCGAGTGCAGCCATAATCTCACTTTGTGTTGGGTTTGGGTCAAAATCCCTACAACCAGGTTCCCTAATGCCAAAATCCTGACGGCCAACTTCCCTACACAGACAACTCCCTGACGGCCAACTTTCAGACATCCCAAATCCCAGCAGCTAACCCGAACCCTACTCCGTAACCCCCTAAACCTAGCCCTAACCCATACCCCCTAATCCTAGCCCTAACCCATACCCCGTAAACCTCGCCCTAACCCCCCTAAATCTAGCCCTAACCCTAACCCCCTAAATCTATCCCTAACCCCTAAACCTATCCCTAACCCCCTAAACCTAGCCCTAACTGCCTAAATCTAGCCCTAACCCCCTAAATCTAACCCTAACCCTAACCCCCTAAATCTAGCCCTAACCCTAACCCCCTAAACCAAGCCTTAACCCTAACCCCCCTAAATCTAGCCCTAACCTTAACCCCTAAACCTAGCCCTAACCCCCTAAATATAGCCTTAACCCTAACCCCCTAAATCTATCCCTAACCCCCTAAACCTAGCCCTAACTGCCTAAATCTAGCCCTAACTGCCTAAATCTAGCCCTAACCCCCTAAACCTAGCCCTAAACCTAACCCCCCCTAAACCTAGCCCTAACCCTAACCCCCCTAAACCTAGGGTTAGGGTGTTAGTTTTAGGGTTAGCCGCTGGAATTATGGATGTCTGGAAGTTGGCCGTGTAGGGAAGTTGGGATGTCCGGCACTTGTCCTGTCTGGAAGTTGGCCGTCGGGATGTTGGCATTAGGGAACCTGGCTGTAGGGATTTTGTCCGGCATCCCTTTTTGTTATATATATATATATATATACACACATAATAGGAAAAAAATGCTAAACTGCACCAGAACAAGCCATCTCATCTAGATTTGTCCCAATTTTTATTTCTACTTTGATAAATAAAAGCCTGAAGATGTGCAAAGTACTTGTATTTTGAGCAAAGTTTATCAAAACCCGAAAGGATTTTATATTTTTTTCTGCTGAACTGACTGTTCCAAATTTAGGCCAACACTTGCTCCAGTTTTGCCCTGATAAATATGACTCTTTCTCCGAACACTTTTCTGAAGACGACATAATGTGCAGACCGTAAAAATATATATATATGTATCGTCCTAAAACGGAAAACGTGTCGCATTTATCTCTATATCTACACGAAACCAGGGACCTTGTATTTAAGTAACGGAGGAACCTGTCACCGATTCAATAGAAAAATAAAAGATAAAAATGTATCTGTGCCAGTTAATATCGACCACAATTGCAGATAATACGGAGAAGGAAGACTTTTACCCGTCCTAGGCAAAAATGAGACAATATCCATTGTTGTTTGTCACTATAGATAGACCGAGACCCTGGAGATTTGTTTTAGCTGATGAACCTGGCAGACGTTCCTCAGATACACAGTTGCCCTGATACACTTATTAATCTGGATATGAGTCAGGCTGCAAAGCTAGCAAAGAAGTAGCTCGAGCTCATAAAGAAGCTCGGGAATGGAAGGCATCCAAAAAGAAGATCTGCTGACAATGTTGGACCTAATTACAATCTCAAGCAAACAGTCTGAAAGTAAAAGGATCTATTTTTTTTCTCTCATTTTAATAGTGCCAGATATCCGCCGAACACGTTTTAAAAAACACACATTTCAATAGCAGGAGTTTGAATAGAATGCGAGGGAAATTGCCCCAAAGTTAAAGTAAACATTATGAATAAATAACACAGCCGTGCCCCGAGGCTGAAGATTATAATAAGATTTGCACCATGTGTATTTTTTTTCGGTGCCTAGAAAATTGTGCCTCGATCCACAGAAGCAACTGGCAGAAAAACTCCCGAAAATGTAATTGAGCTTTAATCTATCTTACAGGAGAAGTAAAGGTTAGAAATTAGTAAGGCGTCCATATGAAAACACAGCGTTTTAGCCTTCCAAATGTTACGTTTTTTGCATATTTATTTCTCGTTCTCCTAACGGCGCTTTAAAGTGCTGGCTCTGAGAGGCTGGAATGTTTTTGTTACATCCTGCACAGAACTGTGATACAGTTCTAGTTCCGCGCAGCTGCTCATGTGTTACATATTGGCTTCATCCCGAAAGCCAATAACCTTACCTGAAGGCTAGGGTCAGACGAAAGCATTTTTCCCCGCGAACGTGAAAAAGTGCGTCCGAACACATTGACGTATTTTTTCACGGAATGCGCAAAAACGGTCAGACGACGCGCATTTTCGGGCGTGATTTTGTACGGATCGTCAATAAAACTCTTTTTGCGTCTGGACGTTATGTAGGCTGGACATTAGCAGCGTCTGACATCTCCTAATCACGCACACACGCCGCTATGCCGCAGCTGCGCACTCAGTACGTCAGTACTAGCGGTTCTGCGTTCTCAGAAAAATGCGTTCAAATTCCACTTGCGTTGCACGGCCGGACTTTTGTGCGGCCGTACATCGTATATTGGCCGTCATTGCCCGTCATCTGCTGCTAGTGCGGCCGTAATTATGTGCGCCAGAACGCACGTTAAAAGTGCGTTGGTCTGACCCCAGCCGAAGCTGGCTACAGTTACCAGTATTTATAAAACAAGTTCCGTAGCGCTGTACAATGGGTGAGACAGAATAACAAATATACATACACGTTACACACATAGAGCAGTAGGAGAGAGGACCCTGCTCTTGAGCTTACAATCTAAGAGGAGATGATGGCAAACTAGGAGCTCTATTACATTCCCTGTGCAAAAAATCTCACGCAGCGCGTTAATTTGTGCGTGAACGTTAACGCGCGGAAATTAACGCTGGTATTACAATCCGTGCGCATTTTTTCATCCGCCAAAAGATAACGCGCATAAAAAAGACACGCAAAAAAGCGCGCATTAACGTTGCGCACAGAAATCGTTGTGCGGACTGTTTTTTCATGCAGTTCAGCCAATCAGAATTAAGAACCACAATTGTCTCCTGTTCGGTTTTTGCGCCTGTCAAAATCAATCTGAGTATATATGCTGCAGCAATAATAAAAACACGCACAACCTCTCCATTATATTGTTTGGGTATGTGTAGAATGTGTAACTATACTTTGCTGTATTTTTATTTTCGGGCTGGTGTATTTGGTTTCAGCCA
The DNA here is from genome assembly GCA_009667805.1 of Leptobrachium leishanense. Classification (NCBI taxonomy): domain Eukaryota; kingdom Metazoa; phylum Chordata; class Amphibia; order Anura; family Megophryidae; genus Leptobrachium; species Leptobrachium leishanense. The sequence continues at coordinate 25,879,460 of CM019069.1, forward strand.
GGACGTTCAGATTTGCCGTTACCACCAGATTTTCAAAGACGTTAAAATTATGCGCGCAAACATTGTCCGTTAAATTTTGTGCATAGATTGTAATACCATCAGCGTACCAGCACACAAACGCATTGGCGCTCACAATGTTAAGTATAGGACGCGCACAGTACATTACACTCGCAAAGGGTTCGCGCAGGTTCACCCGCGGTAGACGTTAACGCACATTTTTTGCGCGGACATTCTAATACGACGTTCTGCCAAAGGGTTTTGCCCCTCGCGTTAATGCTTTTTTGCATTAACGTTTCCACGAAGAATGTAATAGAGCCCTAGGTGAGGGTAAACAGCAGAGTACAAGAAGTAGCGGGCGCTTGTGGGCAGAGTGGGAAGACGGCGCAAGAATTGTACATTGGGCAGGAATCAAGGAGTGAGCCGATAGGTTTCTCTAAAGTAATGTGTTTTCAGAGACTTCTTGAAGGACTGGAGAGACAGGGAGAGTCTGATGTTGCGGGGGAGGGAGATCCATAGAAAGGGGGCAGCTCAAGAGAAGTCCTGAAGGCGGTAGTTGGGGGTGCAGGTACGAGGAACTGATAGCATCAGATCATTGGCAAAGTGAAGTGGTCGGGACGGGATGTACCTGTTAATAAGGGAGGAGATGTAGGCAGGGGCGCCGTTATGGAGACTGGAGAGCTTTGAATGTGAGCACCTGTATTTTGAATTGGATTCTAAAGAAAACTGGGAGCCAGAGTAGAGATTGACAGATGGGCGAGGTGTGAGAGGTGAGGTGGATGAGCCTAGCAAAGGCATTCATAACAGGCTGCAGAGGGAGAGTCTAGGATCTCTTAAAGCCAACGAGAAGGAAGTTATAGTAGTCAAGGTGGGAGATTATAAGAGCTTGGATGAGTGTTTTAGCAGAGTCCTGATTAAGACAGGGATGGACACGTGCAATATTTTTTAGGTGTAAGTAGAAAGATTTGGTTAACGACTGAATGAGAGGAATGAAGGAGAGATCAGAGTCGAAGAGGGCCCAAAGGCAATGAGGCTACATGACTGGCAGCTGGACTTTAGAGGGACACTCTACTTACCCTGACCATTTTATAGTTCTAAAGTGGTCAGGATGTGAGGAATGACCCCCGCGTCTCCCCTCTCCCAGCTCCACTGATTTGGTGAAATTGGGGGTAAAGTGGAAATGTTTCCTCCACCCCTCCCAGCGTCACCAGCAGCCAGGATTTTTTAGGTTCCTGGATGCTGGTCACCAGATTGGTCACTATTGACGTCAGCGGCCGATGTCACCCTCTGAGACCAATCGCAGAATCCAGAGGTATCAGAGAGACAGCCGATGGATCAGATCTGTGCATGTGCGAAGCTCCGATCCATCATTCTGCACAGGCGCTGTGGAACTTGCATATGTAAAGAGCGCAAGTCCCCGTGCGGTGCGCAATTTGCAGTTTCCACGCTGTGCAACTTGCACAGGAACGCAAACTGTGCAGAGAAGCTTTCTTTTTAAATACTTGAGACTTGAATTACAAGGCTCTTTGGCATCGCTCATCATTCACCAGCAAATTAGCACTTCCCATGCAAAATATAAGAAGCATTGACTAACGGTAGGGAGGGAATTTGGCTGGGATAGGATGGAATGGTCATAGCAGCTGATATCAGCTCATTCGGATGAGGGCCATGGGATGGGGGGGGTATCACTTGAAATAAATTCATTTGGAAGGATAAAATAATCAACACAAATTGATGGTCTCCTAAAGGTAGAATGCACGGTCTGTATATGATTCAGACAGGAGAAAGACAAGCAACTCAATGCTAATTCTTTGCAGAACCTGGCATTTAGTATTTTATGTCTGATCCAGGGGTCAAGTCCTGCAGGAATGCAGTTCCTCACTATTTTAGCAGGAGGAACTCAGTTCCCTTTCGGCTGATTTACTGGGAAGCTGCAAAACCTTTCTATATAAAACACATTTTTATCAAACGGTCTATATTTAAGGATTTTTTTCTGGATTGAAGTACATTGGGAAAGCATGAGAATGGCAATTTTACAAAGTTTGCCAGAGGAATGCATTCTCTGCATAAAGAGGCGCTGCAGCTCCTGTGGCAACCAGTTATCTTTGAGACCAAAAAAATATACAGAAATGTTGGTGAGTTCCCACACTTAGGTTTTTAGGACTTGCCCCTGGTCTGTACTACATTTAAACAGTGTGATAAAAATCCCAAAAGCATAAAAGTCAATATAGTGAATCATAGGTTGTGAAAATATTAATATACATATATATATATATATATATATAAATAGGTTGCGAAAGAGCGACATGTCAGTGTGCATATTATAAGAGATTTCTTGATAAATATCAGCCTCCAACCTTAGTTCTGCACTTGAAATATGAGATAAAGTGCATCTTGTTCATGAGCATCCCTTGGGACCTCGTTGAATTTCAGTTAGCAGCTTTGCACCTGATTGCCGGCATGACAAACCCTTCGTTTGCTGAGGTTACATTTTAAGTTTTTCTGCTAACTTTCTCTTTGTTCCACTCATGACTATATATACTCATGTTTTATAACAGTATACCTTTCCCTTCTGCCAGTCTTACGCCTTCCGTCAGATGACCTCATCTTGTTTTTTCCCCTTTAACCCCTTCGCTGCTGAGCCATTTCACGCCTGTGTGCTGAGCCAGGGCAGCCATCAGAAATGATGGGGCCCCCTTACTAAACCTCACGATGGGGCCCCCCTGGCACTCCCTCAACCTCTAACAGCTTTTCTCCCCCTTAAAAAAAAAAGACATAACATAGCACCACAGCAATAAAACTCCCAGTAATGTGCAGTGTGTATTACGTATCACAGTATCCACAGCAATAAAACTCACAGTAATGAGCGGTGTGTCTGAACGTATCACAGAATCCACAGCAATAAATATCACAGAAACGGACTGTGTATGAGGGCCTTTGGGTTTGGGTCTGGGCCCTGGGTCTGGTCCCTGAGGTCTGGTCCCTGAGTCTAGGCTGGGCCTGGTCCCTGGGTCTGGCCTGGGGTCTGGGCCCTGGGTCTGGGCTCTTGTCCCTGGGGTCTAGCCTGGGACCTGGTCTCTGGGTCTGGTCCCTGGGCCTTGGGGTCTGGGTCCTAGGGTCTGGGCCCTGGGTTTGGGCCTTGGGGTCTGGGCCCTGGGTCTGGGCCTTGGGGTCTGGGCCCTGGGTCTTGGGGTCTGGGCCCTAGGGTCTGGGCCTAGGGGTTTGGGCCTAGGGGTCTGGGCCTAGGGGTCTGGGCCTAGGGGTCTGGGCCCAGGGTCTGGGCCTTGGGGTCTGGGCCTTGGGGTCTGGGCCTAGGGGTCTGGGCCCTGGGTCTGGGCCTTGGGGTCGGGGTCTGGGCCTTGGGGTCTGGGCCCTGGGTTTGGGCCTAGGGGTCTGGGCCCTAGGGTCTGGGCCCTGGGTTTGGGCCTAGGGGTCTGGGCCCTGGGTTTGGGCCTAGGGGTCTGGGCCCTGGGTCTTAGGGTCTGGGTCCTGGGCCTTGGGGTCTGGGCCCTGGGTCCTAGGGTCTGGGCCCTGGGTCCTAGGGTCTGGGCCCTGGGTTTGGGCCTAGGGGTCTGGGCCCTGGGTTTGGGCCTAGGGGTCTGGGCCCTGGGTTTGGGCCTAGGGGTCTGGGCCCTGGGTTTGGGCCTAGGGGTCTGGGCCCTGGGTTTGGGCCTTGGGGTCTGGGCCCTGGGTTTGGGCCTAGGGGTCTGGGCCCTGGGTCTTAGGGTCTGGGTCTTGGGCCCTGGGTTTGGGCCTAGGGGTCTGTCCCCTGGGTCTGGGCCTAGGGGTCTGAGCCCTGGGTTTGGGCCTTGGGTCTGGGCCCTGGGTTTGGGCCTAGTGGTCTGGGCCCTGGGACTGGGCCCTGGGCTTTTGCCCTGGGTCTGGGCCTTGGGGTCTGGGCCATAGGGTTTGGGCTTTGGGCCCTGGGTTTGGGCCTAGGGGTCTGGGCCCTGGCTCACCACTCCGCTGTCTTCTTTTCTTCACCTTTTCTTTAATCTTCTTCTCTTCTGATCTTCTTCCCGGTCCCTCCAGCTCCGGCACGCAGCTTCACTGAGTGGAGGGGCGGAGCCAAAGCAATGTGCTTGGGAGGTCCTCACACGCTGCTTGGCCCCGCCCGGCCAGGAAGTGAAGCTGCCAGGAGCCGGAGGAGACACAGTGTCTCCTCCGGCTCCTGCAGCAGCAGCAGGGACACAGCTCCGGATTCGGACTCATCGAGTCCGATACCGGAGCTGTTAAAGGGCGACGCCACTGCCGTCGGGGGCCCGGGACCCGCCCCGGGCCCCGGCGGCCCCCACCGGGCCCGGACCCCTTACGGCAGCATTGGGCGTAATGCCCTGATGGCGGCCCTGTGCTGAGCTCATTTTTACCGCTTTTGCTCATCATGTTTAAACGCGTTTAGAAGCCACGTTTTATTATATGACCCAGACATAAAATATATTGTTCTTTCCGGCAGACTCCGCAGATTCATAATATATCATTTTTATATGTATACATAATGGCCTGCCTATATATTATAACAGAAATGCAATAAAATGTGTAAAATTAAAAAAATGATCCCGTATCTCCACCAGGGGATTTCCTTGGGATATCCCCGGGCAACTAGGGTTTCCCCGGTATCTGACATCATCGTGCTATGCATGACACGTCAGGAGCCGATGGGGAACTCGGAGGTGGAGCCGCCATCCAAGATGGTGGCCCCACCAGAGCTAGGTTGCGATCGGCGCCAATCGCGATCCGGCAATTATAGGGTTAAAAACCAGGAGGATCCCCTCCCTCCCTTTCAGGTGATCTCCCGGCATTGCAGGGGGGGGGTCGCCTGGAAATGACGTCATTGCACAGGCGCGATGACGTCATTTACGTCGGGGCCGGCCTAAAGTCAGCGTCTGGCTTCCCTGAAGCCAGAACGCCGTGGGACCCCAGACAGAGAGGTGAGTATCTCCGTCGGGGCTCCCGCTTGCGGGTGACATGTGGAGCACATCCTACGTATATAGTGGGAGTCAATGAGGACGTGCCCCACACATCATCCACAATGAAGGGGTTAAAAAAGGAAGAGGAGGAAAGTCTAGCTTTCTCCTCATTTACATGTAGTATAAAAAGGAATGGGATGCGTTTTAGGAAATTGGAATAATCTTCTGTGAAAATTCTAAGAACAATCCCAAATGTGCTTGTACAAAATATTCAGAACATTAATGTAGAGGTAGATCACGAATGGGAAACGTTGGCTTCACAAACTGGCCACTAGGTGTGCATTCTGTTTCGTAATTAATCGCAATGTGTCAGAAATTTCTTTAGTTCGCATTTCAGAAGTAATTCCGAAATAACGAATTGATTTCATACGACTCGTGATAGAAACAAAACAAAACAATGTGCAATGAACCGATTTGGTTCAATTCGTTAAAATGAATCGATTCGTTATGACGTTGCACTCTTTTGGAATTTTTGACAGTAGCCTGAACCAATCCCTGCATTACTTTGTAAAAGTTAAGAGTGTTTGGCCAATCACCGTTCCTCATCTGTCTTCAGTCTGCGGCCAATCAAATCACATCAAGAAAAAAAGATGTCATCTGCGCTCGTTTTGTGCAACAAAACACAATTAGAGGTTTTAGTTTGCTCAAATGGCCATTGAAGCGTAAGCTCACTCGCCCCAATTGTATAGAAACGAGCTCAGATGACATCTTTTTTTCTTGTTATGTTTTATACATGAACTGGGTCGTTACTCCTGGTTGTTGCAGCTGTTCTGGTGAGTATGGGCGCAACGCCATTTTTTCTCTATGTATGTACAATCAAATCATATGTTGATCATGTGACAGACAGTTGTCCAACGAAGGCTAGGGGCCCTATTACATACTTAACGCAAAAACGCACGCTAAACGCGTGTTTTTTTGCTCGAAGCGTTAAACGTTAACATACGAAAATCACTGCTGGTATTACATTCCTCGTGCATTTTTTCATCCGTCGGGAAATTGCGCTCGTAAAAACAGACGTGCAAAAATGCGCGCAAAGTACCGTTGCGCGCAGAAATCAGTGAGCGCCATGTAATTTTTAACGCATTTTTAACAACAGACGTACGTTCTGACGGAAGACAAGGTAGTGGCCGTCATTTTTGACGGATCTAGTAAAAAAAGTGCGCATCGACGTTCTCCGTAGTTTGGTACTGTCAGGTTGTTACAATTTGCCGTTACCACCAGCTTTTCAAAGACGTTAAAATTATGTGTGCAAACGTTGTCCATTAAATTTTGCGCTAAGATTGTAATACCATGAGCGTACCAGCTCACAAACGCATTTGCGCTCACAATGTTAAGTATAGGATGCGCGCACTAAATTGCGCTCGCAAAGGGTTCGCGCAGGGTCACTCATGTTAAACGTTAGCGTGCATTTTGTGCGCTAACGTCGTAATACGACGTTCAGCGCAAAGGGTTTTGCCCCTCGCTTTAATGCGTTTTTGCGCACGCACCATCCCTAGGATGGTCATGTCATCACCATGGGGGCAGTACGGGTTTAAATACCACTGGCATAACAATTCAATATGAAAGCGAATGGTCGTGGAGGGGTTAACCAATGATATAGTCCACTTCCATAATGCAGAAGACCACATATTGGCTCCAGTTATTTTATTGACACGTTGAATTAAGGCTTAAAATACCAAATTCTGTGTTTTTGATGTTTACTGTTCGTAGAAAATAAAGTATAAAGGCTCAAAGAATGAAGAAAAAACAATTGTTTTCTGTCAGTGCATGTCATACATTTTGGGGGTTATTGAGGTGCAGATACTGTTTGCAAACTATGGCGAGATTTGTTGTTGTTGCAACTCTAGCAATACCTGATTAACCCCCATTATTACAATATATCTAAATGTAATACATGGATTCATAAGGCAAACAATGCAAAAAGGATTTATTTAATGTCAGAAAGAAATGCAAAAATACAGCAGTTTGTTTTATTCAGCACCGCTTTATTCAGAAATAAAACCCCGGGTACCAACGTTTAATTAGACTTCAATTTTTTTCAGTACAAAATGTTTTCACCGTCTATAACCATGAGCATTTTTTTTAATAATATTCATGCACACCACAAGGCTTTCCTATATGATGTGCATTTCCATAAATGCATAATGTGCTAAATATGCCTGCTAGCTTTTTACTGCTAATTTAAAAGAAGTGCTACATCTCGTTTTCGCTTTATATTGCAATCAGGCAGGGAATATCACAAATTAATATACGGTCGCAAAACTCACATTGCATCATATAATGTGCTTGGAACGCCCATAAAAGGATTAAATGCATATATAATGAGCTAGGAAAGCCCATTGCACTTATCGTTTCATAAGATGTACAGTCGTTGCTTATGCCCATCATGTGCTTCTAATAAAAAAATCTATCATGCCAGAACAATAGATAAAATCATTTTTACAAATGTTTAGGCACATTGTTACATAACCTCATTTATTTTAGACCAGAGGCGGGACTGAAGGATGACTCTAATCCAAAAATCAACTCAGTCTAACGAGTCGGGATAATAAACACATGAGTAACCCATTTTGACCCAAATACTTTTATTCGCCATATAAACTATTTTGGTGCCTATTCCAAACTAGCTGGTAAAGATAAATATTGGTGCAACCTGATAACCCTTAGTGGCTCCCTGGTAGGCCAATACTATAGCCTTGTAGTGAAAGGCCAGAAACCTACGCTCAGAAGGAGGTCTATTTGAGCAGTTTTTTTAGGATATAAACTGTGACAAAGTTTCAACCATGTCTTGATAAAGGCCAGTGACATGACTGAAACATTGTGACAGCTAACATCATAAAAAACCTGCTTGTCTGAACCTCATTCGGCGTGCCGGATCACTTCATTCTCTTTACCGACTCTATTGTGACTGAATTTCTGCCTTGTCGGTTCAAGTTGTAATAGATGGGAGACACCACACAACTGTCATGTCCCATGCCTGTCTTGGCAGCCCGGTAACCGGCAGCACCTTCCAGGCTGCTCGCTGGCCGTCTGCCGAGTAAAGTATCGGATGGACACGAACGCGTGGCAAGGTTGTGGGTGGGGCAGGGAGTAGCGCATTGATGCTCCGCCTGCCGGGTTTAAAATCAGAAGACTGAAATATGTTCCTTGCCCTGATGTGGTTCTCACTCCTCTCAGTGCTTGTCAATATATTCTGATTGATTACACCAATATGCAAGGTTTTCTTGTTTTGAAATGAATAGGTGTATCTGAATGGATTTCTTGCGCAGATTCTGAAAATGACCTTCAAAATTCTGTATCACGTCAAGTTTTTTCACAAATGACGGGAATGGGAAAATTTAAAAGAACGTTTCATGAATGGTCTTTGTGCGGGGATTTCAAGGTGATTGGAATATTGCTCGGCCAACAAGCAGGCTACACCAAATTTCCTTGCTTTTTGTGTGAATGGGACTCCAGAGCAGGGACGGAACATTGGGTTCGGCAGCAGTGGGCAGTCAGAAGTACATTCACACCTGGCGAAAAAAACATTGTTTCACTTCCATTGGTTGATCCCTTGAAAATACTGTTGCCACCTTTACACATCAAACTTGGCTTAATGAAGCAATTCGTGACAGCTTTAAGCAGGGACGGTAAATGCTTTCAGTATCTTGGTGGTAAGTTTCCATCAATCACGTCTGAAAAAATTAAAGCAGGCATTTTCATAGGCCCTCAAATACGAAAATTAATGGCAGACAACATATTCAAGGAAACCATGAGTGAGTGAGAATTGCGAGCATGGACTGCATTCAGAATGTGGTACACAACTTTTTGGGGAACACAAAGGCTTCAAATTACACCACTTTAGTCGAGGATATGCTGGAATCCTATGAACTGCTTGGTTGCAACATGAGCGTCAAAGTTCACTTTCTTCATGCTCCTCTAAATTACTTACCTAACAATCTTGGTAATTTTTCGGAAGAACATGGCGAGCGCTTCCATCAGGATATTAAAGTGATGGAAAAGAGATACCAAGGAAAGTGGACTGTACATATGATGGCCGACTATTGTTGGATGTTGAACAGAGACTGTACGGACGCACACCGAAGACAATCCAAAGAGAGGAAGTTTGAAGGGGAGCCCAGTGGCGAATGTTAGGTATGTTTGCTTTTGAATATGTATTTATGTTTATCTATTCCTTAAACAATCATTCCGCCCCTCCAGAGAACATTTTCAAACGTTACAAACATTGCCATATAGCAAAGTCGTTAAAGAATAACGTTTTTTTTACATTTTCACATTTCCATAATTTGTGAAAAAACCTGACGTGATACGGAATTTTGAAGGTCATTTTTGGAATCTGCGCAAAAAATCCATTCAGATACACCTATTCATTTGAAAACAACAGAAAAAGGTTGAAAAATTGCAGATCAGTGTAATCTGTATACCGACTTGGCTTGTCTATCGTTGCTCATAAGTACCATGACGTACAACATCATTGATGGGTAAGTGGAGACATAATTTCTGAGGTCTGTGATCTCACCTCTCCATATACCACTCGTTATACATTTCCAACTTACCATTTATTTAGCTCAACTTCCTGTTGAGTCTCCAGAGATTAATCCTCCTCGCTATATCTTCATAAGAGTCAAACCTGCTCCCTGTCTTGGTGGCAATGTTCTCTCTTACCCAGCATCTAATCAGTTGTATCTCTAATGATGCCTCCTTTCACACTCCACAAAGCATAATAGGATGACACCTGAAAAGCATCCACTTTGGGTCCATTTAGCACAAATCAGCGATTTGTGACATATCCCTCTCCTGTGTTATTTTCTCTTTTGCGCCTCAGTGTAACCACAATAATATCAACAGTAGATCTCAAAGTATTTTCCGCTCAGTGATTAATTTCTAAAAAAAAAATTAATAAAACGACACCTGATCTGATTCACTACCTAATAAATTAGTCTTGGACAGATTCAAAGTTTCTTTACGGCTGACTTTCCACGCAGAAATGATGGGCATCCAGATGTGTTCTACATTATTTACCTTCTCGTATTAAAATCAGCAATAACCATCATGTAGGGTAGATAGAATAAATAATGTATTTGGTAAGCTCGGTAACATCATATATTATGACATATTTCAAATGAAAAATAGATTGCCTGTGTGTAATTTTCTTCTTGTCGTTTATGCTTACAATGGAAATGATTGATGATTCATTAGTTAAAAAAAAAACGAAACAGATTTAAAAACCTGAATATTTGTCTATGGAACAGAAAGATGTGAAGAGCCACTGAACCAAGTATTAATGCACTAGGATCTGCCGGGAGAAAATTGAAAGTGAAATTAAGCTGTGCAGTTAGGAGTAATAAAGTGCGAAGAGAGCGCTCACAGAAAACTCCTCGCAGAACGAGTTGCTCGACAAAGTATGTCTTCCTTAAAAAAAAAATGCTGGACCATCTTGAGAGGAAGAACATGACAGATGACATCTTCCTGTCAAGCTCTGAAGGACTTCGAAAAACTCTCAAGTGACGCCAAGCGCGGTAGCTTTAACCTCTGCTGACAAGGATCCCGGTTGTTTACATTGTTTCTTCTCCAAGACGCGTTTTCCAATTACAACATTATTTTTTGTTGAATATCTATGAAAAATACCATAAATATTTACTTATTTTCTTTACCAAGTATTGGAATTCAGAAGCAACTTCTATGGGAATTATTAATACACCATGGTGAAATACCTAATCGTTAACCCCTTCCTTACTGTGTTTCTGTTTAAAATGATCCGGGGCTGTGCTATATGATTGCAAAGGAAATTTGTTTGTTGCCAACAAATTGTGATTGCGTTTGGGCTCCAAAAGTTACCCATAAAGTTTTATCCCTGTGGGTATAACGTCCAAGGTGCTAAAACTGTTTAAAATCAGCTGAGGGATGTCCTCATATCTCAGGCTTAGAGAAAAGTCAAGTTATTAGATATGCATTGATTATAACAATTTGCATAAGATAGTCTTCATTCTTCAAAACAAAACAAAAAACTTGTGTTGGTTGTAATGCCATTGCACATGTTATCTGAATACAGAAGTGAAGGAAAAACCCGCCGCAAACCCGTCGAATACTCACCGAACACTCACCGAAATCCCGCAGAAGCCACCAAACAAAACACGCTGAAGACGCTGGAAAAAGCCGCCGAGCCACCGATCACAGCACAGACTAACCACCGGAAAAAGCCGACAAGCTGACGAACGGGGTAAAAAAAAAAAAAAACAGTACGCTTGAAAGTTTCAAAATTGAAACGCCGTTTGCAAAAAACTACTGAACAAAAATAAGGTCCTATGAATGATAATAAAAAGGTCAGTTACAGAAAAATGAAAACAACGCTTTTAAAAAGAAAGGAAAAAATATTGTGACGAAATAATCCCGAAAAATGCCTGAAAGATCCTAAAAAAATCAATAAATAAAGAGACTTTTTACTGCAGATTAAAATAATAAACAGTTTATTAGATATTGTAATAAATCCTGAATAAACCTGTCGAATGAAATCACTGAACAGCAGGGCATTTTGGCAGCTTCTCTATGGGGGATTTCGCTGCCGTCGAACAGGCACCGTACTTGCAGGCAGTTTGCCAAATTTTGACGAACTGCTTGCTCTCTGAATAGCCGATTGGCCCCAAAATGTCACTCTATGCTGAATTTCAGTGTCCGGTTCCATTTCGGGGCCAAATCAGCTCGATCTAAATAACCCCTTAACCTCCCTGGCGGTCTATTTCTTCAGCAAATTCTGTGCCCCCCCTAGCGGCATCCCGAGTGTGGCTCGGGGTTAAATTCCTATATTGGAAGCGGTAACCCTGAGCAACACTCGGGATGCCGCTGGATACATCACCTCTCCCTTCGCTCCCTCGATGTCCCCAGCTGTCTCCTCCGGCGACCTCATTACTTCCTGGTTTCCTCCTCGCGAGAAGGAATCCAGGAAGTATGAGGTCGCGATCGCTGGAGGAGACTGCAGAGATCAGTGAGGGAGCGCAGGGAGAGGTGATGTATACAGCCCGAGTGTGTCTCGGCGTTACCGCTCTCAGCGGTGAAATTTAACCCCGAGACACACTCGGGAAAAACGCCAGGGAGGTTAAGTCTTTGAAGAAAATAATTTGTCGACAAAATTAACACTGGTTTGGCTGATCATCCGTAAAACAAATAAATACAGAAAGTAAATAAGAGCTGTATGAGAAGCATTGCCACATAAAATCTGTTTGTGCGTTTACGTGCTGGAAATGGTTGTGTATTTTAGTTTCCATGGTTGAATTCCTCTGAAAATGTGAATCGGCCATTCAGGGGACACCTTGACCCTGGAGCACTGATTTAAAGCATCATTTGTTTCTGAAATACATCAGTATCTATACTGACTTTGACCTTTTCCCTTACTTGTTGCAGAATAATCTCTTTTGTCTGCCTGCTGTGCCTTGGATTAGCTCCTCCGCGCAGATCCCTGCTACTGAAACGTTCATGATTTCTTACTACAATTTGGCTTGAAACGCAGACCTAACCAAAGCTATCAGTATTTTGCAACTTCTAGACACTTTTAAAGCACCGACGTTGGGTTTGATTCACTAACAAAGTTCGAACTGAAAGTTCTAGGGCCCTATTACATTCTTCACGCAAACGTCAGCGCGTGCGCAAAAACGCAGTAACGCAAGGGGCAAAACCCTTTGCGCTGAACGTCGTATTACAATATCAGCGCAACAAACTCGCGTATACGTTTACTGCGGGTGAACCTGCGTGAACGCTTTGTGAGCTAACTGTACTTAGCGCGTCCCAAACTTAACATTGTGAGCGCAAAAGCGTTTGTAATACCATCCGTGTACCAGCGCACAATCTATGCGCAGTTTGTAACGCACAGTCTTTGCGCGCATAATTTTAGCAACTCCTAAAAGCTGGTGTTAATGGTAAATTCTATCAACCTGGCCGAAACCAAATACACCAGTCCAAAAAAAAATACGCAGCAAAGTATAGTTACACATTCTACACATACCAAACCAATAAAATGGAGAAGTTGTGTGTTTTTTTTTTTGATGGAGCATATACGCGCAGATTGACTTTGACAGGTGCAAAAACCTAACGTGAGATAATTAAGGTTCTTAATTCTAATTGCCTGAATCGTGTGAAAAAAACAGTCCGCACACTGATTTCTGCGCGCAATGTTACTGCACGCATGTTTTTGCGGGTCCGTTTTACGCGCGTTGTTTTTTGACGGATGAAAAAAATGCGCGAGGATTGTAATACCAGCATTGATTTACGCGCGTTAACGTTTGACACTTCGCATAAAAATTCACGCATTTAGGCTGGGGTCAGACCAGCGCATTTTTAACGTGCGTTTAGGCGCACTTAATCACGGCCGCACTAGCAGCAAATGACGGGCAATGACAGCCAATATACGAAGTACGGTCGCACGAAAGTCCGGCTGCGCAATGCAAGTGGAAAATGAACGCATTTTTTCGAGAACGCAGAACCGCTAGTACGGACGTACAGAGTGCGCTGCGCCCGCTAGCGGTGTGTGTGTGTGATTTGGAGACGTCAGACCCTGCTCATGTCCGGCCAACATAACGTCCAGACGCAAAATGTTTCCTGGTTTGGATTCGTAAAACATCACGCACGAAAATGCGCATCGTATGACCGTTTTCGCATATTCCGTGAAAAAATACATCAATGCGTTCGGACGCACTTTTTTACATTCGCGTGTAAAAATGCTTTAGTTTGACCCTAGCCTTACCGTGCATTTTTGCGTGAAGAATGTAATAGGGCCCCTAATGAGGACAAAGATAATGCAGGGGAGAAATTCCACGAGCAAAAATGTAAATAAACACAAATTACTCATCATTAGGAAACAAACAAGTGGCTTTATGAAGACTTTAGTAAAATGTTGAAAAATAAACTAAATTTGTTTTATTTCTTGGATTGTCCCATTAACCCTTTTGCTACCCTGACCTTGTATACACGATCGGCGATAGCAGACAAGCAGCCAGAGATCGTGTTAACACGATCTGGGACAATGCTGTACGCTTGCAATTTAAATTCTTTTGTTGCAAGTGAATTTCATTTGGTTTCGGACTCCCCAAAGTGTTAGCTCTGTGGGCATAATGCCCAAGGTGCTAAAACTGATTAAAATCAGCTAAGAAATGTCCTTATATGTCTGGCTTCCCCCAGCCGATGTACGGAACCACAAACTGCAGTCCTAACTGCAGTAACTCCATTTGGCCATTAGATGGTGACAGCTGCCTGCCAATAGGTTATTACAGTAAGGAATAAATTGTGAATATTCCCAAATATGTCATACTATATAATTGTTTAAGAAAGCTAAAACAAAATACACTGGTTCCTGACAGTGTTTTTTTTTTAAATCACTTGGTAGTGAAGGGGTTAAACATGGTTATTTTTATTCTAAAGTTCCCTTGTAGCCACTTGTACGGCATGAATTTTCAGATCCTCACTCCAGATAATGAGGATATGTAAAATTCAGAGAACAAACCTAATGCAAAACCAGAGTCTTCCAGCTATCCACGAAGAGGAGTAGAGGCAGGCTTTATAAATATGTACAAGTAGGCACATCAATATTGAGCAGGGAGCCCCAGAACAAAGAGGCCAGTGTGTATGTGTGATATAGTCACCGATGCTAATATGAAAGAATACGAACTTAAATAATTCTTCTTATAAGAGAAAACAACTAAAAAAAACATACAAAACACAACAACAAATAAAAACTCATATAAAATATGTATATGCGATGTTTCCTTTTGTTCAGAAATGGATTAAAAGGAAAATTAATGTAGCTGCTGTTCCAGACCCATCAAAATGAAAATTTGCATTTTTTTCTGACTTGGAGTTCTGCTGTGGTTTGCAACTATGTTAACCATAATTCCCTTGTGTAACCATACATACAAATGCTATCTGTAGGACTATATAGAAAAAAAACAAAAAACACCAACAGAAAACACTTAAGACTGGCCAGTATAAAACCTGTTTGTAATTACATAGGAACAGGTAACTGCATATTTTTCTTAATATAATTGCTAGTAATTATGATTATAATAATGATTAATTGACGCAGCTTGAATCTAGAAAGTTTACTGAATTGTATTTTAACTCTTTCAGTACCAGAAACATGTATGTACGATTTTGCATTGTAATACAATGAAGCACTTAAATAAGGTAACCTCATTTGTATGTGTTTGTAAGGCAATATTAAGGTGCTCCATGGCGAGAAACCAAATTCTGCATGAAATCTCACTCCTGTCACCCTGTATTACTGTAAAGAAGCTAAATAAAGGAGCCACAACATCCACTGTAACAAAAAGCTCTAAAAACTTTGCTGCTGCATTACAGCAGCCAGGGAGAGGGCAGAATACAGGGAGAGCTCTGTGGTCACTCACTACTCTACAGGAATAAGATACAGGTGGTTATTATGAGTGATAATCCCAGTACAGTACAGATACAATGTGTTGCTGTAATTGCCATACGCAGGCATTATGCAGCACATAAAGATACAAGGTGTTGCTGTAATTGCCATACACAGGCATTATGCAGCACATACAGATACAAGGTGTTGCTGTAATTGCCATACGCAGGCATTATGCAGCACATAAAGATACAAGGTGTTGCTGTAATTGCCATACACAGGCATTATGCAGCACATACAGATACAAGGTGTTGCTGTAATTCCCATAAACAGGCATTATGCAGCACATACAGATACAAGGTGTTGCTGTAATTCCCATACACAGGCATTATGCAGCACATACAGATACAATGTGTTGCTGTAATTGCCATACACAGGCATTATGCACCACATACAGATACAAGGTGTTGCTGTAATTCCCATACACTGACATTATGCAGCACATACAGATACAAGGTGTTGCTGTAATTCCCATACACAGGCAATATGCACCACATACAGATATTGCATTGCTATTAATCTCATTCTAATCACTACAAATCCCCATAAGCAGGAGATCTCACCATTTTATTACTTATATTAATCACATTTACTGTATGACACAAATGCCATTTCTGCCTATATGCTGATACGTCTGAAATTGTGCAGGATAAGGGACATCATCTACATTTTAGAACCTTTCATCCCAGCAATATTTCTGCAAATGACAAAGGAAACATGAAGATTTAAAAACAAGCAAATTTACATTAATGTAACCTTTTCCCTATGTCAGAATAACATTATTTTTACAGAATTGCAATTTTAACTACAATTAATTGTGAAATATGCATCCCATGTTTTAGAAAAATATTATGATAATATATTTTATAATAAAAACTGCTTGATAATAAAGACGTTAACTTTTCTATTATTTGTGTATGTTCTACTTAATAATAAGTGTGTTTTGTATCGGCTGCAGAGATGTTCTTTTTTGTCTCCAAATTTCATTTTCTGTTGTCTGGTTTAATATTATGCTGAATTACTAGATATCAAAAAATGATTATTTTGAGGAGTACACTATTGGTTTAAATATCTCTCTTTTAAATTGATATTTTCAAACTCCAATGCACTCTTATTACTCAGCGGTAAAATATAAATTTTAACAATAATAAGTTTTACGACACATGGGTTTCTGGAAACGCTTAAAACAAAATGTATTTATTGTCAACTAACACTTTTGAAAATAGCCACACTGTGTTCAAGCACACTTTTTTTTCGCATGGGAATTTTTTTCTTATATTTTGTGCAGAAAGGACAATTTATACAGCGTAATGATCATTATATCATGATGTCTTTATCTGCAAACGATCTCAGTTAAACAGATCCAATTGCCTCCAGAAGACCATCGAGCATGCTGTTAATTTACCGGGGTCATAGAGTATTTAAAACGTAATGCTTTGGAAAGAATCTCTATGGTACGGAATCAAAACAATGCAAATTACCAAAGCGCGATAATAAAGTAAAATCATCTCTTTGTTCGGTCGCGACCTGGGCAAAACGATTTTCTCTTCCGATACGGCAATAATCGCCGTAATTGAAATTACACTTAATTGTTTGCCTTGCTTTTCTTAATTATCGTTTGTTTGTTTGCCTCTTTTTTTTATTAGATGGAAGACGAAGGCTGAATATAAAAGTATGTCGCAATGTTTGTATGTATGACAAGATGATCTTCGTAAACATTTTTAACTTTCCAGTTAATAGTCTACAGATGTGCTGGAACCCTTGGAACCCCAGATGTAGCAGTCAATATTTTCTACGATGGCCGTGGTCAAAACTATCCCTCGCTGTCCTACATCATCTAGCTTTATAGAATTATTATTTTTTTCGGCAAACCAGTTTTTAGGTCTCTTATCCAGAGTAATTTACAGTGTTATTATAATTCTAGGTAGCGTAACAGACAGAGGAGAAAATAATTAGATGTGATGGTACAAAGGGAGTCGAGAACCTACTCATGGGCTCTAATTTATACATAGCGCTATATAAGACAGTCCTTGACCTTACACTATAAAGGGCTAATGTGCATCAAGACAAAATGTAGCAAGGGAAAAAAATACAACCGGTGGAACAATTTAAATGAATCCCAGCATGTTCAGCAAAGCTTTACAATAGCATACCGACTAATCAGTAGATCCCTCAAGATATGTTCAGCTGATGAGAAACAAGACAGAGAGAAGAGCTTACTGTACGGCATTGTGTGAAACGTGTACTTCATTATCTTTGTAGACCAACTGAAGAGTAGAATGTGGAGCAGAGAATAAGAGTGGGAGGGAAGGGAGCACACAGCTTGATGTTACATCCTGTCTTCCATTTTTCTTTTTCTTATTTTAGAAGTCTATGTGTTGCTGGAGTATATGGCTTGTGATTAATGGTTGAGCGTTGATAGGGAGGCGTCGGTACACTTTTACTTAAATCACTTCGTAACAGCATACCATCTATTACAGATATATAAAAAAAAACACTATCGTATATTTAAGAATGTTGAATTTCATCATATCGTAATAAGAATCTGAGTAAGTCAGAGATAAAAGAACAGGAAGATATGTGAGCAGCCGCGGTTCAAGGTTCGGCTCCGTTCGATGAATTCATGAGCCTTCTAACTAAATTCAGGTCAAGGAAATGATTGAATGCACACCATACCCATTTAGGGAGGTAAAAAACGTGAAATATAGAAAATTGGTAAAATGTTAGCTTGGGAATGTTAAAAACCCATGGAACTGGTATAGTGTAATTAAACCTCATCTCAAAATTTACTTATAAGTGGCATTGCTTCAAATAGAAATGGGATGCGTAATTTTACATAATTTGCTCCAGGATTCTTTAACTTTATACAAGACTTGGTGATAAGCCTACCCGGAGGGAAGTCTCGTTGGTGGGAGGAGTTTTTCTAACTACCGAGAGGGAGGGCTGTGCGAGCAGCTGTGATGGGGCGCGAGCAACCGACGATGGCGACGGACGCGTTACAAATGCATTTTTATATAGCGATAATTTCCAGCACTCTCTTACTTGTTACATACTATGGGGCTAAAAATAGAAAAAAGTCACGCACTGTAATATTTCGTTGCAAGGCCTTTTTATGAGATTCCGTCATGCATTCGCCGTGGCACCATTTCAATAAGCTCATGCAATGTCACAGCATTTGTGTTCAGAGTGGCGTTAATTTGTGGCAAGATCTTGTATTGATGATGGGAGAGTCGCGGCGCTGCGTAAAGTCTTCTCCAGCACATTATCCCAAAGATTAACCTCAATGGGGTTAAGGTCTGGACTGTGCGGTGGCCAATCCATGTGTGAAAATGATGTCTCATGCTCCCTCAACCACTCTTGCACAAATTGAACCCAATGAATCCCGATTTTGCCATAGAAAAACCTGTTCATTCAGAATATTCAGGAAGTCACATGACCTCATTTTATGCTGAAACATATTAATCACTGCAGCAATTATCCAATTGAAGGCGAGCACCTATTGGCTTAGTTACATCCAGGGGGTCACCAAAGTATATATTAAACATAAGTGGATTGGTACATGGTCCATCCACCCTTTCTAACACCACAATACATTAAATAAGGCAGAATATTTTGTCACTTTTGTTTTAAAGGACCTGTGTGACAGAACACAATGTCACTGTGCGATTTGGAGGGGACTGTGCGCTGGCCTCCTGCCCAGAGACTATGGCCCATGAAATAGACTATTGGGGGAACTGGTGGGCCTTTTAAATATATTTGTTTTTCATTGTTTTATATATCTGCCAGTTAAATATTTCTGATGTCTGTGTGTTACTCCCTGTACAGTGTAGATCTCTGTATTAGTACCTGCTATTGTGTAAGTTCTCTCAGTAAGAAATTCCTTTTGTTTACCCTTGCTTTCTCCTTCCCTTCTTCTCCATTGTTTGAAGGTTCTGTGTAGTTATCTGATCTGTGATGTTGTCTTTTTGATTGTATGCAAATGTGCTGGTCCTTGACTCTATCTGTCCTCTCTGTGAATAAACAGTCAGTTCTATTCTGACCACGCTTGAAGTCACGATTGACCAAGCTTGAAGTCAAAATGAATGTTTTGGAGTACCGGGAATCTTCTGCCCGCTGTGCCAAGGAAAGGCTCCAGGTCTACAGTTTCGGCTTATTTCTGGGGGTGCTAGCCAGGCTCTCTACATACACCGGGCCTTGAGCTGAGGTGTGGCTGAGGTACAACAGAAAGCTGTGAGAGTCACGAGGAGAAACTGGGTGTCCAGCGAGGAAGCAGCATTTGGCAGATGTGACCCTTTTCCAGGCACAGAGATCTGTTACAACCTGTATCAATGGGTATAAGACACATTTAAATACTGCATTTTTTAAAAAATAAATAAATAAAATTAGATCATTGATTTTCTGGATAATATTGTAATATATTTTACTTAATTATTCTCGCAAACGGAACTTCTCATAGGAATAACTAGTCACCTGTTTTATCACGCATAAATGTAAACCACATTGTTGAACAGCCTTGAAGTCAACAAGACCATACCAGACTGTTGGCGTCATGACTTCTTTCTGCAGCAATCCTGTCACATGCAATCTCAAGGAAGTGCCATGCTCCCTGTGCTAGATATCTTATAATGACACTCTTTATTTCTGCATTTTCATTTCATCTACTTTCATGCAGAAATTGCCTTTTCCAACAAAAATTCAGTCTGTAAATGTCTAGGTTTAAATCTTTAGAACGTACACTTGGTCACAAAAATGGAAATGGCTCTGAATATCTTGACATAACATAAAATTACAAGGGTGACTTTAACCTTTTTCTCACAAAAACTGTTTTTTGCATGTTTCCCAATTTATTCAGTCACGATGACAGTATAATTCCAGACACTCTCCAGGTGAGTATAGAATATATAAAATATATCTCAGTAAGAGGGATTTAATAATATACCTATATAAAGTAAGAATTATATATAAAAAAAAAACGAAAAATACATTATAAAGTGTTGCCCTTTCTTGCTATAAGAATTAATTTCATTATCAAATCTCAATTGTTTGATTTTCTCGGGTTATAGAAATGTCAGACGTTTGATAAATGTATTCATTTTGAAAGACAATTAACCCTACTTTATTGTAACATTCAGAAAACCCACACTAATTAGAATTACAGTATACTACATATATTAACATTATACCAGATAACTCAAAGCAAAACATTGTTAAAACCATAGGTTTAACCCCTTCACTACCAAGTGATGTTTCACTGGCAGGAACTTGTGTTTTTTTCACAAAATTGTGTTTTAAATTAATTATACAGTAAGAAATATTTAGGAATATTCCCATTGTATTTCTTAGTGTAATAACCTATTTGGCAGGAAGATGTCTCCATCTGCTGACCAAATGGAGTTACTGCATTTCAAGGCTCCATACAGGATCAGCTGGGGGAACCTCTGTTTGGGACATTCCCCAACTGGTTTTAAAAAGTGTTAGCAGCTCAGGCATTATGTCCATGTAATACAAAATTTGGAAGCATCTTTTGCACCCCAATTTCAAACAAAGATCCTTTGCAATGATACAGCTTTGCATTGTGTTAACAATATATTAGTCTGCTCTGTCTGCTGCTGATGATGATGATGATTGTGTAGTGAAGGGGTTACTACCTGCTAAATGTAACTCAGGGAAACCTGACTCAAAATGTAAATTCTGCCTTTTTAGTCACCTCAGAATGCCAACCACTGTCGCAGTGCATGCAGTATAAAGGGATACAGACGCCAGAACATTGATGCTACCTGGTTAGTATCATTTGTAAGCTGTCATGCCCACGCTACTGACTGTATCATCTGTGCTCAGGCAGCCACATGTATAGTGCTACGCCATGTTTTGCACTGCTCTCAAGAACACAAACAGTTAAGAACAAACATACACCACACCCCCTGCCAGAATAAAGCCCCCAATACAACAATGCTCCTGCTTTACGGTGAAAAGTTTTGTTCTAACGAGACTTGTTTCCCTGAGTTCCCTGTTATCGACTACTTAATCAACCGTGTACCAGACCCCCCTGCTTTGACCATTGACTACCACCTTCTGCCTGCACCTGATCAATGGATCGTCTAGACCAGGCCTCAAAATTTCCACTCGCCTGCTCGCATTTGGCGAGTGGAAATTACATGAGGGCGAGTAGGAATGCAGAGGCAGGGCAGGATAAGGGGTTAGGTGGGGCAACTAGTGGCGAGTAACTCTTAAGGCCTGGCTAGTAGCTTCGGACGTGAAATTTTGAGCCCTGGTCTAGACTATTCTTTTGGAGTGCCCACCTGTACCGCACCTGGAGTCCTCCTTTGTGTCTTGTCTACCACCCCAAGGCATATTCCACATATCCTGGTCCCTCCTGTCTGTGTATCCATGAATTTCCGCATACTGGGTACAGACCACCATGCAGACCATTACATAAGCAGACTTGGGCTGGTCAACTGACACACCTGGCATATTCATGGTGGGCTGCTGGCCGGAGAGGAGCCCCCAACCGTTTCTAAAATATGCCTATGATAGTGTCAAACCAGTCACAGGATGTCCCAAACCTACTACAAGCATTGGGCCAGTCCCTTCGACCTCTAGTCACATCTCTTATGGGGCCACTTTTTGCCCACAGTCAGTTCTTAGTTGTAAGTATATCACGAAAGGGAAAGGTAATCGGCAAGAAGTGAGAAATATTCTAGAAAATTCCATTTCATTGCAACTTGTTTATAAATTAGTCTATAATACCCCTCACCTCCTTCATTTTTCTATTTCAGAAAATTGACGGTTTTATGGTGAAGATTCCACATCGATACCATTCTCTAGACTTATCCTTGAGAACACATAAGAACGCTGTTTATTTCTTTATCCATTTTCTTATAGTTACATTTTTCGTTTAATGCTATGCCACTTACTTTCATAAAAGTGGCAAATTCTCCTTTCTTGCTTGACTGAATTTTTACTCTAAACCAGAGGCTTCAGTGAACTTTAAAGCGGCTTTAGATAACCATATTAGTTTAAGGGGATTAATGAGAGCTAGCCTTCATGCCGATTTATTAAACAACGTACTATCTAGGTTTTTGATAAGTTTGGAGCTTTCGGAAAGGCTCTTGGCAAGAAAGTTCAGGGTCCCTTCATATTAAAGGTTTTACATCGACTAAAACAAGAAAATATGAAAAAATATATTTGATTCTTGCTTCATTTTGCTGTTGAAATGATTGTGTACCGGGTAGGATTTGCAACATTATTGTTTAGATACTTTTATTACAATTATGTAGGAGTCATGTATGTTTCATTGATTTATTTTTATAATCTTTTCATGTTTAACCCCTTCACTAGAAAGCACTCTTATTGAAAAAATATCATAAAACTTGTTTGAAAATATGATGAATAGCAAACAATTGAATATATGGTTAAACAGCAATTCTCCAAAAGAAAATGTTATTCTAAAATAGTTAAAAGATTACAAATAATTGAAATTTGCTAATTTTTACATTTTTAATTTATTCATCTTTTAATTTAGAAACGTTTTGCTGGGATGAAAGGTTCTAAACTCTTGATGGTGACCATTTTCGTGCACAGTTTATCTGCATTATTACCATACAGGCAAGATTGCCTTTTTGTAAAATACAGTAAAATGTGGTAAAATTTGATAATAAAAATGGTGAGATCTCCTGCTTATGGGGGTTTGTAGTGATCATAATGAGATTATTAGCAATCCAATATCTGTAAGTGCTGCATAATGTCTGTGTATGGCAATTACAGCAACACCTTGTATCTGTATGTGCTGCATAATGCCTGTGTATGGCAATTACAGCACCACTTTGTATCTGTATGTGTTGCATTATGTCTGTGTATGGCAATTACAGCAACACCTTGTATCTGTATGTACTGCATAATGCCTGTGTATGGCAATTACAGCAACACGTTGTATCTGTATGTGCTGCATAATGCCTGTGTATGGCAATTACAGCAACACCTTGTAGCTGTATGTACTGCATAATGCCTGTGTATGGCAATTACAGCAACACCTTGTATCTGTATGTGTTGCATTATGTCTGTGTATGGCAATTACAGCAACACCTTGTATCTGTATGTACTGCATAATGCCTGTGTATGGCAATTACAGCAACACATTGTATCTGTATGTGCTGCATAATGCCTGTGTATGGCAATTACAGCAACACCTTGTATCTGTATGTGCTGCATAATGCCTGTGTATGGCAATTACAGCACCACTTTGTATCTGTATGTGTTGCATTATGTCTGTGTATGGCAATTACAGCAACACCTTGTATCTGTATGTACTGCATAATGCCTGTGTATGGCAATTACAGCAACACCTTGTATCTGTATGTGCTGCATAATGCCTGTGTATGGCAATTACAGCAACACCTTGTATCTGTATGTGTTGCATTATGTCTGTGTATGACAATTACAGCAACACCTTGTATCTGTATGTGCTGCATAATGCCTGTGTATGGCAATTACAGCAACACCTTGTATCTGTATGTACTGCATAATGCCTGTGTATGGCAATTACAGCAACACATTGTATCTGTATGTGCTGCATAATGCCTGTGTATGGCAATTACAGCAACACCTTGTATCTGTATGTGCTGCATAATGTCTGTGTATGGCAATTACAGCAACACCTTGTATTTGTACTGTACATGGATTTACACTCATTATAACCCCCTGAATCTTATCCATGTACAGCAGTGAGTGACTCCAGAGCTCTTCCTGTAGTCTGCCTTCTCCTTGGATGTTGTAGTGCAGCATTACTTTTTGTTAAAGGTTTTGTTACAGCAAGAGTGGTTGCTGTTCTTCTTTACAGTAATACAGGGTGATAGGAGTGAGATCTCAGAAACAATGTTGTTGCTTCCCAGTGGGCACACCAATCTTGCGTTAAAAATATATGCAAAAGGGGTATTATATGCTTATTTTCACTGTGTTACATGCACAGTTGAGTTTACATGTCATTGGTAGTGAAAGAGTTCATATAAATTTGTTCCAATTGTACTCCAGATTTATGCATTAACAAAAAAAACACAACACTTTTTTCTAAAGCAATATGATACTTTAAAATGAACCTTTGTGTTACTTATTAAAAAAGAACAATCTGGGTAATAATCTAATAAACCTTGCGATAAACAACTGAACATCTCAATAAGGTAATTTGGCAGGAATAGATATGCAACTAAATTAGATTCTCAGGAACATATGTTTAACACCTAAAAGAGAGCCAATTGTTGTCTTTTAAGAGACAGAACGAAGGAATTACACTTAGTTTTGGAGTAGAGTCAAAATAAAAGAGATTTGACATTTAAACTAGAATAACATTTATTGTTAAGAACTTCCTACAGTATGAGAAAAATGTGTATGTGTACAGCATGTCTTGTAATTGATTGAGAGTTGGCTGTTCAAATTGTCTTAGCACTAGTGATGGGTCGAACACCCCCGTGTTCGGTTCGAATTCGAACTCGAACATCCGAAAAAGTTTGAATTTCGAATTCGAACACAATGCAAGTCTATGGGGCTCAAAAGTTTGAAAATTAAAGTGCCCTCCAAGAGGGCATATATGCAAGATATTGGCCATAAACGGTGTATGGGGGTCCGGGTAGTGCCCTGGGGGACAGGTAACAATGAAAAACAAATTTAAAAATAAACGTTTTTAAAAAAAATAAAAAATGTGCACCGATTTGGATATCAACTAACTATCAAATTCGAAATGAACTAGCGAATGGATATCGACTAACTATCGAATTTGAAATGAACTAACAAATGGATATCCATTTGATAGTTCATTTCAAATTCGATAGTCAGTCGATATCCATTCGATAGTACATTTCGAATTCGATAGTAAGTCGATATCCATTCAATAGTTCATTTCAAATTCGATAGTCAGTCGATATCCATTCAATAGTTCATTTCAAATTCGATAGTCAGTCGATAGTTAATTTCGAATTCGATACTCAGTCGATATCCATTTGATAGTTCATTTCAAATGTTAAAAAAGGTGTGGGAAATGTTGAATCCCATAGGCTTCAATTTTAAAAAAAGGTGTGGGAAATGTTGCATCCCATAGGCTTCAATGTTAAAGGTGTGGGAAATGTTGAATCCCATAGGCTTCAATGTTAAAAAAGGTGTGGGAAATGTTGCATCCCATAGGCTTCAATGTTAAAGGTGTGGGAAATGTTGAATCCCATAGGTTTCAATGTTAAAAAAGGTGTGGGAAATGTTGATTCCCATAGGCTTCAATGTTAAAAAAGGTGTGGGAAATGTTGCATCCCATAGGCTTCAATGTTAAAGGTGTGGGAAATGTTGAATCCCATAGGTTTCAATGTTAAAGGTGTGGGAAATGTTGATTCCCATAGGCTTCAATGTTAAAGGTGTGGGAAATGTTTTAGCAACAAGGTGTAGGAAATGTTTTAGCAACAAGGTGTGGGAAATGTTGATTCCCATAGGCTTCATGTTAAAGGTGTGGGAAATGTTGAAACCCATAGGCTTCAATGTTAAAAAAGGTGTGGGAAATGTTTTAGCAACAAGGTGTGGGAAATGTTGCGTCCCATAGGCGTCAATGTTAAAGGTGTGGGAAATGTTGAATCCCATAGGCTTCAATGTTAAAAAAGGTGTGGAAAATGTATTACCCCATAGGCTTCAATGTTAAAAATATTCCTGTTTTAATTCACTATCTACCAAACTGTTGCTTATAATATTCTACGGGTAAGAGTGCCTTTATTTTTAGATTATTTAGGACTTTTTAAGCATTTTTTTAAAAAATATTATTTATTTTTTGTCAAACTTTTTTCGAACGGCCCAAAAAGTTTGAAGTTCGCGAATTTTCGAACTGCCGATGTTCGAATCGAACTTTGAACTGATTCGAACCGGCAGCCCATTCCAACTTAGAACCACCAATAGTGTTAAATACTGTGAGCCAACACTACCCACAAACATCTTTTTAATGGGCCAGTACCACCAAAAAATGAAATTACCTTATTGTGTTTATTTTATGTTGCTGATATCCTACATGTGCTTTGTTTTTTTTTTGCATATTTATAGTTAAGAAACTATTTTACTCTATATGTGTCACTGTGTGGCTTTGGTCATAGAATGGAGTCTATGGGTTGATCACTGACTCGCATTATTGTATTGTGTGGGATGTATTCAAAGAACACCACCAGGAGCTAAATTAGAAGTTTAAACTCCCTGTCTTATTTCATTCAGCTGCCATCTCTTATCTCAGTTAACCTGGAGAACAACAGCCTCCTGCCTCCTTATCTAAACATCCATTCCTCCACCTCCTTTGGGGAAAGGGATTTAGGGGTTATTATTTCAGAGGATCTAAGGGTAAGTAGTCAATGTAATAGAGCAGCAGGAAATGCTAGCAGAATGCTTGGTTGTGTAGGTAGAGGTATTAGCAGTAGGAAAAGGGAAGTGCTCATGCCACTGTACAGAGCACTGGTGAGACCTCACTTGGAGTACTGTGTGCAGTACTGGAGACCGTATCTCCAGAAGGATATAGTCCTCTTAGAGAGAGTTCAGAGAAGGGCTACTAAAATGGTGTACGGCTTGAAGGAGAAAAGTTACCAGGAAAGGCTTAATGATCTTAACATGTACAGCTTGGAAAAAAGACGAGACAGAGGAGATATGATAGAAACATTTAAATACGTAAAGGGAATCCACAAGGTAGAGGAAGGGAGTATATTTAAAAGGAAACAAAATAGCAAAACAAGAGGACATAGTCTTAGATTAGAGGGGCAAAGGTTTAAAAGTAACATCAGGAAGCATTATTTTACTGAGAGGGTGGTGGATACATGGAACAGTCTTCCAGTAGAAGTGGTAGAGGCCAAAACAGTAATTGAATTTAAGCAGGCATGGGATAGGCATAAGGCTATCCTAAACAAAAGATAAATCCAGGTTAAGTATCCATGTAATTGGGCAGACTAGATGGGCCGAAAGGTTCTTATCTGCCGACATTTTTTCTATGTTTCTATGTTTCTATGTTTCCTTAACTGTTAAATGCTGTAGATTAAATAAACAACTGCAGTAAATATTTTGCTCAAATTTTGGTAAATGTTGCAACATAGGAAAAGTCCACAAAATGGAAACAGAAGATAAAAAAAAATAATTTTAGTTTTATTTTTCACATGCAATTACATCAAACAAAGAAAAAAAGCATCAACATGTGTTTTATAAAGTGGTTTTGTTTATAAATCACGAGTGATCTAGTTACAGCGTAAGTGGTAGTGTCCCTTTAAATTGCTATGAAAGAAATGTTTTTTACAATATGTACTGAAGACAGACATGAACGAGAAAACAATGAATGCAGACAGCAACTCGGATAATAGAGAACGATTAATTTTAAATCCAGAAAACAAAACTATAGGAAAGATAAACTTAATGAAGAAAACATGTTAAAATAGTATCCAAATGTCAAGCATCTCTTCCTCATCATCAAGGTCTAGAACAGGGCTGCCAAACTCACGGCCCCAGAGGTTGATGGCTGGAAGTCCCAGAATTTGATTATGCTAAAGATGGCCAGGGAATCATGGGAGTTGTAGTTCAAAAACATCTGGGGGATCTGAGTTTGACAGCCCTGGTTTAGAAGGATTTTCTTTTTTTTTCTTTTTTTTTTATTCAAAATTTTGGTTTTATTAAAGAGTAACAAATACAGAAAGATAGATAAAGCATTGCGTGAAAATATGATACATATAAGGGGAAACAGATATCAAGAAGTGTGGTACAATGCGGATGCATTCATAAGTTCTGGGTAATCGGGTCAAGGCCGGGCCATTCAGTGTCAAGGAATCGGCTAGTCTCCTAGGAACTGTCAGTTCTGGTCAGTCACCCAAACCGTGATATCCAGCAAGTTTCAAGAATACCACAGCCTCCAAGGAGAAAATTGAGAATGAAGAGAGCATGAAGTAAGAAGAGAAAGAGAGGTCAACAAGAAAGAAAGGGAGAGTGGGAGAAACCGATGGAAAGGAAGGTAGAAAAAAGAGAGAGAGAGAGAGAGACAGAAAAAAAAAAAAAAAAAGGGGGGGTGGAGGAAACACACACACACACAGATCCGTACTGTCCATGGCACGCCTGGGGGCAGGTCGGGGACGCAGGCCAGGAATCACCCAAAAGAATGAGGGCCAGCGTACTCCTCAAATCTCACCTTCCTCAACCGTCAAGGGGTCGGCAGTAGTGTTGTTAGTACCTCCAGACCTATATTCGTCCCAATAGAGCCAGGTGCCACAGAAGGCCTCTATTTGGCCACTTTCCACTGCTACCAGGCGATCAACTGCTCTTAGCCGAAGGATTTTCAATTAAAAAGGGGATGTATTGGTATTTTGATTTTCTTTTAAATGAACAATATACAAAGCATACGTTCACTATTAGGGTTATCCAATAAGCACTGGTGTTTGCCAAACCCAACTAAAATCACCGGCATTGTAGTGACAGGAAACACCAGCGCTTCTGAAAACTAAAATTAAAACGGCAAATGGAGAAGCTTTACTGTAAAGGTGTAAGGTTATACGGACACATTCTCCACTTTCACAAAACATGTCATATGGTGAATGCAAGTGCCGATGGCCAATGGGCATGACTTCCAGAAAATGTTTGCATGCATGGTGGAGATACATTACTTTTTTCCCCATGTTTGCTTTTGTTCTGCTCTGCTGCATTAGATGGGTTTTCTTTTGGGGGTTTAAATTCATGCTTCATGTTGGACGATGATCAGGTCAACATGCAGTCGCTCACTGCCAAGGATTCTTTTATTAATAATGGCAGGAGTAATATTGAATAGTGAATGTAGGCTTAAGGGCTTTGAGGATTTGCAATAAATGAGAACAGAAAGGCGTCTTTCTTTCCAGTTTACATTTATTTGTTTTTCTATTAACTTATTATACTATTTATCCACTATGTAATTTTTTTTGTGAGTAATGATGACCAGCATTCATGTGTGTATATATATTGTACAGCATTATTTTTATATATATATATATATATATACTACACAAGGAGGGTAGCACTCAACCTAAACTAAGCACAAAGTGTGGGTGCACATTTATGAGATGCACCCACACTTTGTGATTAGTTAGGCTGAGTGTTACCCTCCTTGTGTATTCTGTATGAAAAGTGCTTACACCCCTTGGGTAATTACCCCTTCCTGTGACAGCTGCTCCACCTACAGGATCTATTTAACCTCGAACAGCAGGGAGCTCCAGAAAGGATTCAGTCCTCGGTAAGTGAGTTGATCCCATAATAGCAATCATTAGGTGGGAAGGATAGGACCTGCAAAAAGTGGGATACATTGGCGCTGTTGACAGGGTTAAGCAATTTATGGCCATATATTGTGCACTAAATTTCCATAATTTTCAACGGAGTTTAGGGTTAAAAACCTTGTAAAAAGTCTTGAATGGGTTAAGATCTGTTGCAATCCTAAAAGCTGTTGGAAGCTTTGAAGGGTTAAAATTTGGCAAAATGTATAAGCTGCTATTGAAGTCTTTGAATGTGTTCATGGAGTGCTCTCTTCCTGGTTTGTTTATATATATATATATATATAGTATATACGTATATGTAATCAATTATAATATCCTAGTTTGACTGTATCACGTATTACATTGATATATTTATATGCGTGTGTTTATAAGCATACGTTCATTCATTCACTTGGAATGTACTTCGTCTTTCTTCCTTGTTCATTACCCTCGCTGTATAATATATAGATTTTATTTCAATTCAAGCTGACATTGTAAGGAGCACAATGAATAAGTCATTAGTCTCAACAAAGAACAAATATATAGGTAGGTTACGAAAGGGCCAGCCTGGATTGAAGAGAAAGAAAAATAATCTTTTCTTAATGAGCAGGTAACACTGCACATAAAATAACATGTTATGGAGGATAATGCATACACCAGTAAAATGTATGATCACTAATAAATCAAGTGCAAGCTTGTAAAGGATTAATAAAGATTTCTTTATTACATTGTTTAAAGAACCGGTCTTGCGGTCATTGCAGCCAGAGTCAAGAGCAAAATTGCTTTCAAATAACTAAATGCTTAGTTTAAACCATTAATAACACAGCTTGCATGTAAGAGGCCCAAAGAATGTTTCCCTGAAGGAATAAGAAAGAATTTGAAGATTTTTATCCCAATCTGTAAGTTATAATCAACTGAGTAACCAATTACATGATTTATTCTACACAGGTCATGAAAATGTCCTTTATGTAGAGGATTTCAAAAACACCAACCATCATCAGCCTCATCATCATCCTTCTTCTCCTCCTCCTTCTCCTCCTCCTCCTACTTCTTCTCCTCTTCCTCATCACTTACCACCAGCTGCCAAATTTTCACAAAAACATTATCTTGCTTATTCAAAGTTGAAAACCAGGAGAACTGGCAGGAGAAGAAAACAATCTAGACCAAATAGCTCATTTGGAAAGTGAGATAAAATGGGAGAGTTATTCTGGTTTGGCTATTTTGACCAAGAATTTTCAATCCTCCTGAGTTTCACCTTTCTTTGAATAGACCTGCAAAAGTATTTAAAGGCACACTCTGCTCATTCTGACCACTTTACAGTTATAAAGTGGTCACAATGTGAGAAGACCCCCCCAAGCTCTGCTGAGCCGGTGAAAATGTTGGGTGATGTGAAGGAGTTTCCTCTACCCCACAAGCATCACCAGGTGCCAGGACCTCTCTTTTTTATTAGAGTGTTCCTTTAATTCATCTAATATATCGTTATTGGTTAAGTAACCACAGGGATGTTCAAGTAGTTGCAGAAATTACACATTTTGATATACTGTATATGGGGGAAAAAAGGAGTATGTGCAATTATTCAAAAGTGTATCAGGAAGCCACAGGTAAAATCAACTAAACCCATCAATATTTTCTAATTCTAAACTGTATTGTCATCATTATTTCTATAAATAATATCTACAGGCAAATTACCTTTATGTTAGACACAACATAAATTAAATTTAACTGACAAAGTTTGTTTATCTAGTTTGTTTAAAGGATTATTCAGAAAACACAGAAATTTCAGTGCTTCCTCATTCGGCACACTTCGAGGATTCCAGTTCACTGATCCAGCGGTGAATTTACTATTCACTGCAGGGTCCCCCGAAGTGCGCCGAACATGGAGTCGATGAAGACCAGCGACGACTGCCGAAAAGATCACCGAACGCCGCCAAAGACAGCTAATCACCCCGCCGAATGCTGCTACCAGGGTTTAAGGGTTTAAGAGTGATTGTAAATAATCTTTATAATTCCCTGTATCCTATATATTTAATACATACCTTAGTTGATATTTCCTTTTATTTAAGAAGCAGTTCAAAACCTACAGCAAGCCAACTTCCTAAGGAAATCACTGGAATGTGGAATGTCTATCTAGCATAAACAAAGCCATTTCCTGTGTAAAGGAGCCTCTCTTATATTTAACCATTGTAAAACTTGTTACTGGGTAGAAATTTTTAAGTTAAATGTATAACCAAATAAGGTAACAGATGTTTTAGGTTCAACGATGTTAATTATCTCTGACGTAGAAGATGTTCTATTGGCTTGTAATCTGAGAATTTTCTATACGTAATATGTCCTATAAAAGAACCAACTAAATAAAGGACAGCTCATATGAATGAAACAGAGAACCTTGTCTGTGCTTTTTTCCCCGTCATCTCCTCGCTCGAGCGGGCTTTGTTTTTACAAGTTTGGTGTAAAAAACGCAAAAGAATCTCTTCGTTTACAGACTCGAATCCTGATGATGGTTTTGCAATAAATTTTACAAGCGACATGTCTTCATATTACAAAAATTAATAGGGAGGCAATGTACGCGTTGATGCATCTTTAATGTTAATATAATAGCTGAATAATTATCTCCTCCAATTTGGATAAAAAATGGGAGTTGTTATGCTAAATAAAAAGTTAAGTTCGGCTGCATTGTTATATCATCGGTGTTGTTGGAATTAAATACAGTTCTATGTCATTTGGAAAAAGGATGAGGGCTGTTATTGGCTTGGATGTCAATAAAAACACCTGCATGATTGTTATTGACATATATCAAGAGGAAATTAATTCCATTAGAAAGACATAATTAGTTTTATTCATGGAATCGCTTGAGGGGAATTTAAATTGAAGACAAATCTTGGCTGTGCGTGAGCAGGAGAGCTGTACTCGGCAAGAGATGAGTGCGAAAAAATCCCAAACTAAATAAATAAAAATAGCAGTTAATAAAAGTAGAAAGGGAAATATTATCTTTCACAGCGTACTAGAAAAAGGCGACACAGGATATTAATAGCTGCAGCAGTTCCGAAAAAAAAATTGCTGAAATATTATTTTTCTGACTATTTAGCAGAGGGAAAATAAAATGAGAAAAGCTCTAGGGAGTGTCGGATGTGTGAGTGGAATGTCAGGGAGGAGTTAAATAATATGCAAGTTGTATTAGATGTATGATGGATTTGCTAAATAATATGGAAAATACAAATTGAGTCTTCATTAGTCTGAAATAAGAGAGGCAGCTATTGGAACCCTTGGGAAAGGTATTTGTCATGGCTTATTACAAAAAGTAATAAGATGTCTGAGAATTTCAGTAGTGCCGCAAATGTGAGGCACCTTTTCCAAATAAATAAATAAATGATACATTCGATTCAGGTCAACAGATTGCAAGGTGTTTTAATACGTCGGAAGGTGTCTTCGCCAGCTGCTTATACAGGATATTATTCTCAGTGTTACATTCTTACAGTACTGTCGCAGGCGTAACCGTGCTTGAGCTTATATACGTGTGCGTGTCTATTAGAAAAAAGTTAGTACATAAAGGAAATTTCCCGTAGGCACTATCCAATTATTTTAAGACAGTCTCATGACTTTTGTGAAAACAGATGTTTTTCCCATCCTTTATGGATGCAGTCAGTGAAGCCACCTTTCGGCGCATCTTCTGTGCTTTTAAGAAAGCTTAAGTAGAACAAAATTGCTCTCGGACGACTTTCTTTAAAAAAATGACATTGAAGAATAAATGACACAGAAAAAAATGATGAAAAGAAGTGAGAAATTGCAGACGTCATTTGCATGTCTTAACCAGGGTGCTTTGCTGCATATGGGGAATGTAGTACATGAGCTCTGTGAAGCAGTTCTCTGAATTGCTGGGATGTGTAAATAATAAACTTTATTATATAAATATACAGGTTGTCCATAAAGTCTTACAAAGGCAACTGATGAGATCTCTTCATTACATTTGTTCTATGTACTCAGTGGTTATCAAAGTTTTTATCACATTGCATTTGTGTATTTCAGGTACCCTGTCAATGAATGAGGTACTGTTAAATGAACTCCGGTGAACATTTCCAGATCGGTGGATTGGAAGGGGTGGCCCAATCCCTGGCCACCTCGTTCACCAGATATCACACCCCTCCACTTCTTTCTATGGGGTTATGCTAAAGATAGGGGCTCTATTCCATTCTTCGCACAAACGTTAACGCGTGCACAAAAACGCATTAACGCGAGGGGCAAAACCTGTCTTTTCATTTGCCTTTGTAATACATTTTTGAAATTGTAAAGAGACTTTATGGACACCCTGTATGTATACAGTGGCAATAAAAAGTATGTGAACCCTTTGGGATTACGTGGAGTTTTGCATGAATTGGTCAAAAAATGTGCTCTGATCTTCATCTAAGTCACAACAATTTGAAAAACACAGTTTGTAGCAAATTAGAGATGGGAGATGGGGCAGATTAGATCTGTATTTCTATCTATATAAGGGTCTGCCTGTGTATATGTGTCTAGGTGCATGTTTATACATATCTCCTCCATATAGAGTCATATTCATATTTGTGTCTGACCATTTGGGGAGCGTGACTCTGTGTCCACAGCTGTTGGGAGTGGGTGCTAAAATGTAATTAAAGCTTTCTCCCCTGGGGCGAGGATATAACACGTGGCTGTAAAATGGAATGTCTTTGTGAACTGACATGTCGTGTAGCCTGTTAGTCGCACCTTGGGAGCCATCCCGGCACCCAGATTTAGGCCCTATCTTCAAAGAAAGGAAGCACATCCCTTGATCCCTAAGGGGGGTCTGGGGGGAAGATGGACACCTTTGGGCAATTAAAGATTAACGACGAAGCGTACTGAGCATGCTCCGGAGAGGGGAATTCTGGGGACTGTAGGAAAAGGATCTGCCAGCTAGGAGGCTGGACATAGAAAAAAGGCAGCCCTATATATATTTGGAATCAAGCAGCGCTCAGGGCTATTTCCTTGGAGGTCAATCGAGGATTGAAGGAATATTG
The DNA here is from genome assembly GCA_009667805.1 of Leptobrachium leishanense. Taxonomy (NCBI): domain Eukaryota; kingdom Metazoa; phylum Chordata; class Amphibia; order Anura; family Megophryidae; genus Leptobrachium; species Leptobrachium leishanense. Next base: position 25,914,102 of record CM019069.1, read on the forward strand.
TCAGCTCTTAATAGAGCCTCCCTATCACTGACACTAGTTTATGGTTCGTAAGTAATGCTCTGTGTTAATCCTTTTCTTTTATTTGCTGTGTAGTGTGTAATTAATTGATTTATTCTATCTATAATTTTTCCTGTAACATGCACTGTGATATATATATCTTTGTTTCTATATCATAAATAAATATAACCTATTTAAGTTCTGCTTCTGGCTGATGAGATCCACGCTAACTAAGAGATTGGAGTATTGCTAATTTTTTTAAGCTCGGGTAGATACGAAAGTGTGTGTTGCAGTTGTTGGGGGCGGCAGGGATAGTGACAGTGTGGTTGCTTAGCCCTGCGTCTCTCGCTGCGACGCGCGTAGTGTCCATGAGGACTGGTGGCAGCGTAAGTAATAGAATAGGAAAGTGAGCCCAGGGATTGTGGGAGACGTAGTCATTACCCGCGTCAAGAGAAGAATTGTACTGCGTTACAATCCAGGGATCATTGTATCGAGCTCTGCGTCCCTGTTGCGATAGAGAAATGTGGAGAGACAGATAGTGGGGGCTTAACCCAGCGTCTGTCACAGCAGCGCGCGTAGTGGTCGTGACACAGTCTGCTTAAAATAATACAACACAAACATGATATGTTTTCATGTGTTTATTGAACATAACATGTAACCATTCACAGTGCAGGGTGGAAAAAGTATGTGAACCCCTAGCCTAATGACTTCTCCAAGACCTAATTGGAGCCAGGAGTGAGCCAACCTTGAGTCCAATCAGTGTGATATTATTGGATGTGTTGCTGAAAGCTGTCCTGCCCTTTAAAAACACACACCAGTTTTGAGTTTACTGGTTTCAAGAAGCACCACCTGATGAGAACCATACCTCGCAGAAAAGAGCTCTCAGAAGACCTACGATCAAGAATTGTTGACTTGCATGAAGCTGGAAAGGGTTACAAAAGTATCTCCATATACCTTGATGTTCATGTGTCCATGGTAAGACAGACTGTCTACAAATGGAGAAAGTTCAGCACTGTTGCTACTCTCCCTAGGCGTGGTCGTCCTGTAAAGATGACTGCAAGAGCACAGCGCAGAATGCTTAATGAGGTAAAGAAGAATCCTAGAGCTAAAGACTTACAGAAATCTCTGGCACATGCTAACATTTTTGTTGACACATCTACAATAAGGAAAACATTAAACAAGAATGGAGTACATGGGAGGACACCACGGAGGAAGCCATTGCTGTCCAAAAAGAATATTGCAGCACGTTTGAAGTTTGCAAAAGAGCACCTGGATGTTCCACAGCACTACTGGCAAAATATTCTGTGGACAGATGAAACCAAAATTGAGTTGTTTGGAAAAAACACACAACACTATGTGTGGAGAAAAAAAGGCACAGCACACCAACATCAAAAACTCATCCCCACTGTAAAACATGGCGGAGGGAGCATCATGGTTTGGGGCTGCTTTGCTGCCTCAGGGCCTGGACGGATTGTTGTCATTGATGGAAAAATTAATTCCAGAGTTTATCAAGACATTTTGCAAGAAAACGTAAGACCATCTGTCCGCCAACTGAAGCTCCGCAGAGGATGGGTGATGCAATAGGACAATGACCCAAAACATACAAGTAATTCAACAAAAGAATGGTTTCAACAAAACAAAATACGCCTTCTGGAGTGGCCCAGAGTCCTGACCTCAACCCGATTGAAATGCTGTGGCATGACCTTAAGAGAGAGATTCACACCAGACATCCCAAGAATATTGCTACACTAAAACAGTTTTGTGAAGAGGAGTGGTCCAAAATTACTCCAGATCGTTGTGCAGGTCTGATCTGCAACTACAGGAAATGTTTGGTTGAGGTTATTGCTGCCAAAGGAGGGTCAACCAGTTATTAAATCCAAAAGGTTCATATACTTTTTCCACCCTGCACTGTGAATGTTTACATGTTCTGTTCAATAAAAACATGAAAACATATAATGTTTGTGTTGTACTATTTTAAGCAGACTGTGTTTTTCAAATTGTTGTGACTTAGATGAAGATCAGAGAACATTTTATGACCAAATCATGCGGTTCACATACATTTTCTTGAAAATGTATGTGAACCGCATGATTTGGTCATAAAATGTTCTCTGATCTTCATCTAAGTCACAACAATTTGAAAAACACAGTCTGCTTAAAATAATACAACACAAACATTATATGTTTTCATGTTATATATATATACCATCAGAAATTGTGGGGCCCTTTACTAAACCACTGGTCAGGGCCCCCTTCCGCAGCTGCCCATTTCAATAAGCTAATTAAAAAATATAACATTTTGCCTCTTTCCGCAAACCTTATTTTACTGGGAATGGGCTAAATCCCTGGTGGTCGAGCAAGGTGATAAAACGTGTTCCCTGGTGCAGATCATACTAATAGATATGATTCAGAGTTATGACCTTTATAATACAGAGTGCTCTGCCCACTGGGAATATTTATGGTATCTTGGTTGACCGGTCCTGGGTGGCATGGAGGGGCCCTTACCTATTTGGCACCTATGGTGGACATAGGGTTTGGCAAGGGCGCCCTGGATCAAGTGGGCCCCTGGACATGTCATGGGCTGTCACAGGCTTTGGAGAGTATATCTCTCTTCTTCAGGTTTGGAAACTTTAGTTGAACAATAAAGAGCCAAACAGAAGGTTGGGGGGTTAGTATGGTGTATGGATGTATGTAAGCAGTGTAATTTATGGTATGGTGTAATATATATATAACAATATGGGAGAGCACTTCTTTACAAAAACTACACCATGATAGTCTAGTTGTGTGATGGAGTACTCCCCCTTGGTGTACTGTGTATATTTGTCATAGGACCTGCCTGTGGTGCTTAGTAAAGGTTGAGTGCAATATATATATATATATATATATATACATAGATAGTCCAGATGCCAAAATCCCCAGAGTATAGCAGTAGTAGTGATGCCTTTTTATTGTACTAATGTTACATTTAATAGACAAGCTTTGGAGAGTATAACTCACTTCTTCAGGTCCGGAAGCTACACTGAGCAAAATAATAGAATTGAACACTAAAGAACAGAGCAGAAGGGCAGGAGGTTACCATACATTACACTGCTTACATATATACACATACCATTCTAACCCCCAACCCTTCTGCTCTGTAATTTATTGATCAATTCTACGATTTTGCTCAGTATAGCTTCCGGACCCGAAGAAGAGTTATATTCTCAAAAGCTTGTCTTTTAAATATAATGTTAGTCCAATAAAAAAGGTATCACTACGTACTGCTATACTTGGGTGATTATATATATATATATATATATAGTGTCATTTTAGTCATTTAAGGAGGTATATTGACAAAGAATGCTGAACTGCACCTGACTATCACAGCTGTTGAACATGTTGTTTACAGTTTATATATTCACTAAAGTATCATTAGGCTAATGAGAACCTTGGCTACTTCTCACTTACAAACATGTTTGGTTGACTGTTAAATCCATATGACAATTGTGACAAGCTGGCTATTCACAAATAAAAGAATGGCAACGGAGCAGGAAATGAACACTTCCATGTTAAACCATTTGCCAGCTTGGAACTCATGAATCGCAAATATTTTAACTTAAAATAGAAAATATTCACACTGTGTGTTCAACATCTACTTGGCTGTTTAAATGCTATAAAATTGGTTCAACAAGATTACTATTCGGGGAAGCAACAACACTGCTGGAGAACTGTATCTACAGAAATTAAGTTGAGTGAAAACTAAACATGTGCAGCCATATTGGTGCTTGGCAAATAGATCCAAAGATACATTTAACCTTATAATAAGGATAATATTGAAGCTTTTCAGTGGAGTTTTTACCATTGAAATCTCAAAAGTATAGTCACCATTGTTGCAAACAATGGTTGGATGATGGTAAATGGAGAATAGCCAGTGATGACGTCTTATAAGATAGAATAACAATGGAACTTTTGTTTGAAGTTGTTAGAAGAAGCTTTGCTTTGTTGAACCTTGCTTCTCTGCGTAGCTGAACTTCACTGTAATTGCAACAATTGTCATCATTATGGTCATTTGAAACTGGGATGAACATTGCCGAAACAATGGCGCTTAGTGGTTTTCCCAAAAAATGCTGTCAGGAACCAGTGGTTTTTGGAAGATTATTTTTTAATTTATTATACACTAAGAAATATCTGGGAATATTCCCAGTGTATTTCTTACGGTTATAACCTATTTGAAAGGCAGGTGTCATCATCTGCTGACCAAAGTGAGTTACTGCAGTTCTGGGCTCAGTGCAGAATCAGCTGGGGAGATGTGAGTTAGAGCCATTACCCAGCTGGTTAAAATGTTAGCAATGCAGGCACCATGCCCAGGCTGCTAAGACTTTGGGGGCATGTTCTGGTACCCAAATGCGAATTACATTCGCTTGCCACAAACAAATTTAAATTACAATGATATAGCATACCTCCAGATCATGTTTACACGATCTCAGGCTGCTGTGTCTGCTACTGATTGTGTGAACATCATTTCGATAGTTAAAGGGTTAAACATAGTACATAAACATTCCGCCTTTTACATCAGTATCAAGAACAATAACTGGCTATTGTTTTCCCAGTTTTTGTACATTCACAATACAGTTTGCTTAATAAACAAGCCTTTATATTGAAACACAAGGACAAGGATGGGCCTGTGCATTCAGATGAATGTCATTGTGTTTTACCGGGAAAACAGAAGTGCCTCGTGTCAAATATTAAAATGCTAATCTTTTAATTGAATTAGAAATTACTTTAGCAAAAACAGTTTTTTTGTAAGTGTGGCTAAGATCTGATCTCGCATGTCAGATCGCTACTTTATTTCACTCAGTCATCTGTCATTATTCAAGAAACTGTGAAATTGGTAAACAGCTGGTATGTATTGAAGGAACATTATATTAATGCGATTTACAGAGATCTGGAGATTTTGCTCAAGGTAGTCGAGTTATTGCCTTCTACTCAAATATAACTCTACTAATGCTTTCTGCTGTTGGTCTGCACAAAAGTCTTGATACTGGATAGATTGGAATGATCTTTGGTTGACCATATTGGTCTGTAGTTCGATTGGCCTATTACTTCAAATTAGTGTGTTTGGTGGACTTTTAGTTGTATTTTTTTTGCATGACCAACAATAAAGGACCCTATTCGGCAGTTGCCAATAAAAGGCAGGTGATAAGTGAAAAAAGTCATTGTGACTGTGAGATGATTTTCCTTCCCATCTTCATTCTGCCTCACCTATTCTCGGGCAGACATTTCAAAAGTTATCTTAATGTGAACTGTGGATTTGAGCCCAAAATCTTTTGATGACACTATCTGGAGATCCTGCGTGGGAATGATTGATACAAGAAGACACCTATCTCAAAATATGGCATCTAAAATCCTTGTACAATTGTGCGTGAATGGTTGTGGGCATAGCTGCATGTCAAGAGTATTTTTCTTAGCGTCTCACTTTTACCACACCTATTTTGGAGTTGCCACTTTATTAGATACTAGTTGTAAAGCCTGCCCAGAGGGCAGTCTATTGTGGATATACTGCCCCTGCTCATGGATATACTGCCCCAGCTCGTGGATATACTGCCCCCGCACGTGGATACTGCCCCCGCACGTGGATACTGCCCCCGCACGTGGATACTGCCCCCGCACGTGGATACTGCCCCAGCCTGCCCAGAGGGCAGTCTATTGTGGGTATACTGCCCCAGCTCGTGGATACTGCCCCAGCACGTGGATATTGCCCCAGCATGTGGATACTGCCCCAGCACGTGGATATTTGCCCCCAGCTCATGGATTTGCCCCCAGCTCATGGATTTGCCCCCAGCTCATGGATTTGCCCAGCTCATGGATTTGCCCAGCACATGGATTTGCCCCAGCTCATGGATTTGCCCAGCTCATGGATTTGCCCCCAGCTCATGGATTTGCCCCCAGCTCATGGATTTGCCCAGCTCATGGATTTGCCCCCAGCTCATGGATTTGCCCAGCACATGGATTTGCCCCAGCTCATGGATTTGCCCCAGCTCATGGATTTGCCCAGCACATGGATTTGCCCCAGCTCATGGATTTGCCCCCAGCTCATGGATTTGCCCCCAGCTCATGAGTTGCCAGCTCATGGATTTGCCCCCCACATGGATTTGCCCCCAGCTCATGGATTTGCCCCAGCTCATGGAGTTGCCCAGCTCATGGATTTGCCCCCAGCTCATGGAGTTGCCCAGCTCATGGATTTGCCCCAGCTCGTGGATTTGCCCAGCACGTGGATTTGCCCAGCTCGTGGATTTGCCCCCAGCTCGTGGATATGGTCCCCCAGCTCGTGGATATGGTCCCCCAGCTCGTGGATATGGTCCCCCAGCTCGTGGATATTGACCCCCCCCCCACCAGCGCTCATACTTACCTGTCGAGCGGCGCCAGGGAAGTGAAGATTTCCCCGCTTCCGGTCTTTGAAGGACCCAAGCCGCGGTCACGTGACCGGGGCTTGGGTCCTTCAAAGCGGAAGCGAGGGAACTTTCCCTTCGCCGCTCGGGGACCCGTTAGATGCACACAGCAGCCGGGTAGAGGCTGCGCTCGCAGCCTCTACCCGGCTGCCGCGCGCATCCAACCCCCCGAGCGGCGGAGGGACTTTCCCTTCGCCGCTCTGGGGTTGGATGCGCGCGGCAGCCGGGTAGAGGCTGCGAGCGCAGCCTCTACCCGGCTGCTGTGTGCATGTGTAACCGCCGCGGCGAGCCGCAGCCGGCTCGTGCCGCGGCGGTTGCATGCGCGCGCAACCAACCGCCGCTGGTTGCGCGCGCATGCGCAGTAAGGCTTTGGCGACGGACAGCCAAAGCCTTACTCTTTTATTATATAGATCTTGACATCAACTGTGGAATAGGACCCAGAATGTTTTGATGACAATATCTTGAGATCCTGAACAGGTTTTAATGATCCATTAAGAACCATTTGTTTAAACATGGAACCTAGATTCCTGTTACAACCATGAATGAATGGCTATAGACAGAGTTGCATGAAAACGGTATTTTCCTTAACGTCTCCTCATTAACCACACCTATTTCAGAGTAGAAGCTTTATTAGAAATCTCAACATCAAACTGTGGATCCTGCTCAGGATTGACTGGTCCATGAAGAAACACCTTTTCTAGGGTAGACACTTTTATTGTTTTCTTGATGTCAACTGTAGATTTGGGCCCACAATTTTTTGATGACACCATCATGAGATCCTGTTGGGGAATGACTGAACCATGAATACACTTTCATTAAAACATGGCACCTAGAATTCTGGTAAAACCACAGAACACACCAGGAGGGCAGCACTCAACCTTTGCTAAGCACAGAAGGTGGGTGCGTCGCAAGACAAAATAAAACACAGCTCACCAAATTCAAAGATTTCAACAGTAGCCAACATATCCATGCATAAAGATTTTACCAAAATTTAACCCCTTACAGATTCTAACAACGCTTAACCCTTTCAGCATTTCAATGGTTCTCATCACATTCAAGAATTTTCAAGGTTTATAACACTAAGCTGTGTAAAAAAGGATGGGAATATTGTTCACAATAGATGGCCATAAATTTCTTAAGCCTGTCAGCACATTCAATGTATACAACCTTTGATATCTTTGAATTTGTTGGCTGGAGTGCTGTCTTCCTGGTGAGCTGCATTTTATTTTGTCTTGAGAAGCACCCACCCTCTGTGCTTAGCAAAGGTCGAGTGCCACCCTCCTGGTGTGTTCTGTATTAAAGGGGCTGACAGCCCTTGGCAAGCACCGCTCCTCACTGGTGCTCCACCTTCAGGCTCTACTTAACCTTGAATCACAGGGAGCTCCAGTAAGAATTATGTCCTCAGTAAGTGAGTTAATCCCATAATAGTGGTCTTTAGGTAGTGTACAGTAGGACCTGTCAAAGGTGGGATACATTATTGGTGTTGAGGGTCTTAAGCAATTTATGGCCATATATTGTGAACAATTTTCCCATAATTTTTACAGCCTAGGGTTAGAAACCTTGAAGAATGTTGAAAGGGTTAAGAGTTGTTAGAATCTGTAAGGGGTTACATTTTGGTAAAATCTTTATGTTTGGATATATAGGCTACTGTTGAAATCTTTGAATTTGTTGGCTGGAGTGCTCTCGTGGTGAACTGTGGTTAAATACACCGGTGCATGTCTACAGCATTCTCCTTAACATCTCCCTTTTACCGCACCTATTCCCTTTATTATTTATCAAAAAGTCAACTGTGTGTGTAATAGGGCCCAAAATGTTTTGCTGATATTATTGTGAGATCCTGCAAGGGAACGACGTACTCATGAAGAAACATTTGTCCAAACATAGTACTAGAGTCCTTGTGCAACCATGAGTGAATGGTTATGGACACAGTTACATGTCTATAGTATTTCAGAAGAATAAGGAAGATCCCAGTCTTTGTCCAATAAAAAGATCTACCAAGCAATAACTTTAGTTTCATAAACCAGGTATGCATCGATTTTTCAATACTTTGGGTCTCTTTTGTTAAAGAAAAAAGCAAAGAAACTTTTCACTAAGAGCACTTCTCTGTCATGTCCTTTCATTTTCCTAAAGAGTAGTCAGCACCATTATCACCCAAGTCAATTTTATGCTCACTTAGGGATAATGGTGTCGAATTATTTGTGAATCTCTGAGCCATTTTTTTTCTCTTCACTTATTTTACCTCTCACCTATACCTGACATCAAACACTATGTATATTTCTTTGTTCGTTTTTTATTCATGTAGATAGAAAGCAGTAGGTGGTCTTAAAAGCATTATTCCTTTGTATTTCTAACTGGTAATGCCTTCTAAAAGAACCATAAAGTTGGTTATGACAAGTCAACTCTTTGTAACTGTTCTCTATATCTTTCTTTCTTTAAGAGTATCTGTAATTACAGTACATTTTTCTTGGTTCTTATTGTGAAAGTTGAAACCTTGTGCCATTGAAACGTTATGTCAGAGCTCCTAGAATCAAAAGTACAACTACATTGTCCTTCTTTTCTTTCTTTAACAAGGATTTTAGCCTTCTAGTTTGCACACAACAATGTCTCGGTGGTTTAGTCTTTACCTTGTGTAGAGCCTTGGACCTCCGTATGTCAAGGAAAAACTTGACTAGATAAAATGTAACAATGTTTTGCCTGTAATTTAGTGGATGCAATCCATTACAGAACATTTTCAAATATATTTAAAAAATGTGGAGGCAACAGAAAATGATTAGCGAAAACGAATTCTGAAAATGTCATGAAAAACTAAACTTTTTTACAGTTTCATAATGATGCACATTTGACCAAAGAGCGCAGTAAGTGGAAAGATGCATATATCATTGTATCAACTTGCCTATTTTTCCTAAAACTGAACACCTATCCCAGCATCAGGGGAACAACAAAAACAATTGATATATATTTACACAGGGGAAAAGTTCTAAAAATAAAAATAAGTGTAGGAACTCACCAATATTTGTAGTCCCAATTAATCACTGTCATCTTGCATTCAACCTATCAACCAGCACTCAAATGTGAAATTATTTGTATAGATATACTGGGTTTTAGGGTATTACAGTGGCAAGAAAAAGTATGTGAACCCTTTGGGATTACGTGGAGTTTTGCATGAATTGGTCATAAAATGTGCTCTGATCTTCATCTAAGTCACAACAATTTGAAAAACACAGTCTGCTTAAAATAATACAACACAAACATTATATGTTTTCATGTTTTTATTGAACAGAACTTGTAAACATTCACAGTGCAGGGTGGAAAAAGTATGTGAACCTTTGGACTTGATAACTGGTTGACCCTCCTTTGGCAGCAATAACCTCAATCAAACGTTTCCTGTAGTTGAAGATCAGACCTGCACAACGATCTGGAGTAATTTTGAACCACTCCTCTTCACAAAACTGTTTCAGTGTAGCAATATTCTTGGGATGTCTGTTGGGAATCGCTCTCTTAAGGTCATGCCACAGTATTTCAATCGGGTTGAGGTCAGGACTCTGACTGGGCCACTCCAGAAGGCGTATTTTGTTTTGTTGAAGCCATTCTTTTGTTCAATTACTTGTATGCTTTGGGTCATTGTCCTGTTGCATCACCCATCCTCTATGGAGCTTCAGTTGGTGGACAGATAGTCTTATGTTTTCCTGCAAAATGTCTTGATAAACTCTGGAATTCATTTTTCCATCATTGACAACAATCCGTCCAGGCCCTGAGGCAGCAAAACAGCCCCAAACCATGATGCTCCCTCCGTCATGTTTTACAGTGGGGATGAGGTTTTGATGTTGGTGTGCTGTGCCTTTTTTTCTTCTCACATAGTGTTGTGTGTTTTTTCCAAACAACTCAATTTTGTTTTCATCTGTCCACAGAATATTTTGCCAGTAGTGCTGTGGAACATCCAGGTGCTCTTTTGCAAACTTCAAACGTGCTGCAATATTCTTTTTGGACAGCAATGGCTTCCTCCGTGGTGTCCTTCCATGTACTCCATTCTTGTTTAATGTTTTCCTTATTGTAGATGTGTCAACAAAAATGTTAGCATGTGCCAGAGATTTCTGTAAGTCTTTAGCTGACACTCTAGGATCCTTCTTTACCTCATTAAGCATTCTGTGCTGTGCTCTTGCAGTCATCTTTACAGGACGACCACGACTAGGGAGAGTAGCAACAGTGCTGAACTTTCTCCATTTGTAGACAGTCTGTCTTACCGTGGACACATGAACATCAAGGCTTTTGGAGATACTTTTGTAACCCTTTCCAGCTTCATGCAAGTCAACAATTCTTGATCAGAGGTCTTCTGAGAACTCTTTTCTGCGAGGCATGGCTCACATCAGGCAGTGCTTCTTGAAACCAGTAAACCCAAAACTGGTGTGTGTTTTTAAAGGGCCTGCCCTTTCAGCAACACATCCAATAATATCACACTGATTGGACTCAAGGTTGGCTCACTCCTGGCTCCAATTAGCTCTTGGAGAAGTCATTAGGCTAGGGGTTCACATACTTTTTCCACTCTGCACTGTGAATGTTTACATGTTATGTTCAATAAACACATGAAAACATATAATGTTTGTGTTGTATTATTTTAAGCAGACTGTGTTTTTCAAATTGTTGTGACTTAGATGAAGATCAGAGCACATTTTATGACCAATTCATGCAAAACTCCACGTAATCCCAAAGGGTTCACATACTTTTTCTTGCCACTGTATTATGATAATAATAATACATACTTTATGACTTAAAAAAGAACCACTTGATTGAACATAAATAAAAGTATCAGACAGTGTGGGCTCCATTCCTTCTGTAAACATAGTGGAGGAAACGTGTTCCACACGTTCCTGTTAGACTTGACCCCTGCACATGCACCTTTCAATGACTTTGTTAAAACCTCAATATACTGACCTGTTCCTATTTACTGATTTGTGTTGGTGATAAATTACAAATCTAATTACAAAAGAACATTCCAGATTTAGAATTAGCCCTGACAGTCAATAACAGAATAACAGAGTTCAAAGAACAACATTTATTATTATTATTATTATTATCATCACTTATATAGTGCCAACAGTTTCCGCAGTGCTTTACAATAACCAAAGGGAACGAGATAAAGGTAAACGGATATAGGATGGAAACACTAGCTGTAGAGGGCCCTGCTTGTAGGAATTTACAGTCTAGAGGGATTGGGAGTTGAGGAAGACCAGGGGAATTTTACTGGACAGCAGGATCATTAGTGCCAGTGATTTGGGAATGGTGGGGCCATAGAAGCAGCTTCAATCATGTGTGAGTAGGTGAGCAGAGGGATGAGTTGTGTCAGTGCTGCGGTAAACTAATCTGAAGAGATGAGTTTTGAGGGATTTCTTGAAGGCCTGAAGATCAGGGGAGAGTTTATACGATGCAAGTCATTCCACAGGACCGGAGCTGCCCTTGAGAAGTCTTGGAGGCAGGAGTTGGCCGTGCGGGTGTGGAAAGATGACAGTTGGAGATTGCCTGCCGATCTGAGTTGTCTAAGTTGTATAAATTATACACCATAGTGAAGAATTTAAAGTAGTTTAGTGGTAATCACACTCAAAGCAAAGTGAGCTGGAGGATAATCCATTGAAATAACCATCACGATCATTAATTTAGGGGCAAAAGACCTTATCTGACCTTAATGTCATCCAGTTTGATTAGATCCATTAGTATCTAAACCAATGGAAAGATCACTGTTAACCCTGTCGCTGCTGAGCCATTTCACCCGTGTGCTGAGCTCATTTTTACCGGTTTCACTCATCATGTTAAAACGCATTTTGATGCCTTATTTTATTATGTGACCCAGACATATTATATATCGTTCTTTCCGGCAGACTTGGCAGATTCATAATATATCATTATTATATGTATACGTCATGTCCTGTCTGTATATTATAACAAAAAATGCAAAAAAATTAGAATTTTCAATAATTTACAAAGTGTAAAGTGGTTTTTTTTCACATTTTAAAATGCAAGTGTTTGCGATTATATTTTCTATGAGTTGCGCTTGTTAAAAAAATTAGAAATGGGGGACATTTTTTTGGGGAAAATTACACGATTTTTAACAAACACACCCCATACAAAAATCATTACTGCAGCATCATTGTTCACATTATAACTGAAATGGGAACACTATTGCTGCATTAACAAAACAAAACAAAAAAAAGTTTTTTTTTTATTATTATTATTTTTTTAAATATTTTTTATTTTCATTTTTATTTTTTGTTCCTAACTTTCAACATGGTCGTGTTTGGTATCGTTGGAAAGGACATGCTCTGGCGAATCCAACGATGCCAAACATTAACCCCTAGCTGCCAAGCATCGGGAGATAGGGTGTTTATTGGAAGTGCCAGGCTGACATCCAAGATGTCAGCCCACACCAGGGGGGCGCAGCAATCGGCCGGAATCCCGGCTGATTGCTGCCTCCTGTGCTAGGACGCATCCATAGCAGGACGCATCCATAGCACAGGAGAAACCACTTGACTGGACGCGCTGAGCGCGTCCTTAGCAGCCAAGTGGTTAAGACAGTCAAATACCACCATCGTGACCATCAGCTCAACATTCAGCCCTATTTTATGAACGTCAATTGTTTCTACATCTATATAACTATATCTTAGGTCAATATTTCTCCAACTGGGTCCATTTAAAGATATGCCAGCACTTAAATTGAGGAATGGAACATTAATCAATTTTAATGGTTAACATATTAGGGCAATGTATGAATATAATTTACTCCTTTCACTTCCGAGAGCTTTTTGTAAAAACAATATTATCAAAATATTTACTGGAGACATGAAACTCATAGTTAGCACTTAAAAGTAGGGTTAAATAGCAATATTACAGAAAGATTGGTAAAAGTTTGAAGGTGATGAAAGGTTCTGTACTCTAGATGATGTCCCTTTTCTTGCATAATTTCAAACACCTCAATATTGCGTTATTTCGATACAGGAAGAAATGCCCTTTTTGTCAAATGCAGTAAATATGATAATGAATATGATATCTAATAAAAAATGTCAGAGTTCCTGTTTATGGGGATTTGTATGACCTGAGAATTTTAGCAATGCAGCTTCTAAAAAAATACAAATAGAGTGTAAAAATGACATCTGTATTTCGGCGTAATGTCAGTGTATGGAAATTACAGTAACACCTTGTACTGGCACTGTACATAGATAGCTAGATGGATTTAATTGCCTTGCTGTCAGCCCTTACTGTTAATTAATTCCCATATTTCTATAACTGTCTAATGTCTGTTATTAAGGTAAATGCAGAAATGAAATTCCAGAATAAAACAGAAAGAACAATGCGCAGTCTTGGAAACATTAAACACTTTCATCGCAACAATGAAGAACTGTCATAATGGCTCCTTGAGAAGTATAGTATCACAGCTAAAATCATTTATCGCTTAAAGTACTTTTTCCTGGAACATTAGCTTGAACTTATGATAAATAATGAGTTATTCTCTTAACTTAGGGATACATAATAAAGACTGAAGCAAATGTTCCTGTAAGTAAAAACATTAACTACTTATGTTTAGTTATATACAGTAAGGACCGGGTAATGCATGCCAGAAAATTGCAACTGATGGCTCATGGTAATAATCAGAATTCTGCAGAGCAAAAAGAGATATTGCGATGTATGTTTATAAAAAGCTTTTTTATTATATAGCTAGCAAAGTGGAAATGTGTAAAACAAGAACTAGGAAATCCAAAGATGCTGGTGCTCAATGGGGTGGAATTCTAAATCATTGTTTGAAAAATATCAATGACTTATTATGACTTATTGGTCTTTCATGGTACGATGAAACATATTTTTCTCATCAAACAATATCGAAATTTAAAAGAAAAGAGAATGTTTATGGAGTTCTTTTAGAAATAATAAATTGCAATATGGCTTTCTATCAATAGTTAAAACAATTATGATGTTGTTGTACTTTGATAAAAAAAGTATATTTTGTTTTTTTTTATTCCTTGCAAATACACTGTGCAGCCACAAAATTAAAACTAACTGCCTCAGTGTACTGGTTCCCCTCGTGCTGCCGAAATGGCCCTGTTGAGTGGCAAGAGGAAAATATGGGAGTCTTTATTTAAAGAAATTAAAGTGCTTGAATTAAATCACAGACATTACCTACTTTTCATGCTTTCATTTCTTGCGGCCCCTCTTCACAGGTTTCTCAATACCCTCACTCTATAATACCCCCTATAAACCCTCTAGATATCAAAAGATAGTTAGAGTTAGTATTATGGTTACATTTAGGGCAAGGGTTAGGGTTACTTTTAGGATTAGGATTACATTTAAAACCATGTTAGAATTAGATTTTTTTAGGATCTGGTTAGGATTATGGTTACTTTTAGGTCAAGGTTAGGATTAGGGTTATCTTTAGAGCTAGGGTTAGGATAACTTTTAGGATTTGTCTTTGAATTAGGGCTAGGGTTGCGATTAGGGTTGCCTTTATGACCAGTTTTAGGATCAGGGTTAGTTTTAGGACCAGGTTAGGATTAGAGATGCTTTTAAGAAAGGGTTCAGGATTAGGTTTTCTTTTAGGGCTAGAGTCGCTTTTAGGGTTTGGTTTTGGATTAAGGTTACTTCTAGGTTTAGTATTAGGGTTACATTTAAGACCAGGGTTAGGATTAGGGTTCCTTTTAGGAAAGGGATAAGGATTAGGGTTTCTTTTAGGACTATGATCATTTTTAGGGTTTGGTCTTTGATTAGGGTTACTTTTAGGCTTAGTATTAGGGTTACATTTAGGACCAGGGTTAGGAATATGGTTACTTTTAGGAAAGGGATTAGGATTACCTTTATGGCTAGGGTTTACTTTTAGGGTTTGATTTTGGATTAGAGCCAGGGCTATGTTTAGGATTAGTATTAGGGTTACATTTAGGACCTGGGCTATGATTAGGGTTAACTTTTTGGGCAGGGGTTACGTTTAGTGTGACTCTAGGGCTAGGGTTATGATTGAGGCTACTTTAAGTGTTAGATTTAGGGTTACATTTAGTGTAAGGTTTGGGTTACTTTTATGACCAGGGTTTGGATTAGGGTTACTTTTAGGGTTAGGGTTAAGTTTAAGGTTAGGGTTGCTATTTCTCCTTGCTTTACGATTGGGTTAGGATTAGGGCTTGTGCATTGCAACGTGAGTACAAATTTTTACAGTTATCCGAATTAACCAAAATTTCCCTGCTTATGTTAGGATTATAATCAGATCGATTATTTTGGATGCCATTCGTTCAGCAGCTCCATGACTCGGAAGTGCTTTACATGCAAAATCTGCATTATTATTCTACCTCATGCTTCAATATGTACATTAGGTGTAAGAAGATTATGTCTTCAGCTTTAAAAGGAACAAGGAGAAAGGAAGTGAGTTCAGGATATTGAAAACAAATTGCCAATTTATTCAGGATCTGTTCCAAGTGCTACTATCTGCGCATCTGCTGCTATAAATGTTATTTTTCTTTTAAAGTAAGGAATCTTCGACTATGATTTAAAATATCGTGGCTGAACAACAATCAAAATGTAATATCTATGATAACTTTGCTAGATTTGATCTACCGTAGATACTCGAGTATAACGCGACCCGAATATAACGCGATGGATAGAGATTTATTATGGAAATGGGAGAATACTCAAGACTCAAATATAAGGCGAGGAGCAAAATTATACTGTACCGGTAAACCATTAAAATCATTCCAGGTTCTCTTAACACAGTCAGGCTCCCCCTCAGGCCAGGGTGCTCTGCTATAGAATGATTGCAATTGTTACTAAGTATGAAGCCACTGGCCACATGTCTTCTTTACTATCCGTTAGATGGCCGGAGGAGGCGAGCGAGGTGAATGATTGGCTTAAACAGAGCATGCCCTCTGGCCGTGACGGATCCCACCTCTCCTGAATCCGGGAGTTCCTGAAGTGTTTGCAAGCATCAGGGAGCCCGCAATCACTTCAGCAAGACTTCCGGAACTTCCGGGGACACTTGGGATCCCGAGCAAGTCAAGTATTTTTTTTTACACGTGATGCAGATGTCTCGAATATAACGCGACCCCTCTAATTTTAAGGTAAATATTTTGTTACCAAAATCTAGCGGTATACTCGAGTATCTACGTAAATATGTTTATTTCGGCTAGTAAATGCTTGTATTGGGCAAGTCACTAGTCAGTAAATAGAACCTCTCAATCCACATCTCTAAACCACAACAAAACAAGATGAAAATGTCCACCTAATATCCTATTGCAGTCAGACCCCCTTCTAAATAAAAAGATGCATGGGGAAAATAATGCTACAACGAACTGGAATGTCTACACATTCGGAAGAAAGGAAAACGAGCCCACAGACCACAGAAAGGATACTTGTATTGTGAATAATAACAAATATTGCCGGAACTGTTAGGAGGAAGGCAAGGAAACCTAATAGTCTGTAAAATTGAAATTGCCTTCCATATACATCAGAAGCAAAAAAATCCACTATTCTCTGCTGTGTGGATTAAACGATTGTAAATAATGTTCAAATTGTCGGCGTTGCACACGATTTTTAGTTATTTTGTCGGGGAAAAAAGCTTTCTTGGAAAGATAATGTCTTGTGTTTGCTTAAATAGTCAGGAGGCAAGCTGTTTCACATCTCCCAATGTACAGTAAATTCTCCTCACATTAAAATGCCTAAAACAATACAAGCATTTTTTAATTATTTTCCTAAGGAGATCCTAATTGCAGCTGTATTCCGGAGTTGGGTTGACCTTATTCAGAGAGAGCCAACCTAGCCCCGGACAGGGAATCTCCCCTTACGGTGCCATTTCGGAGCCATTCGGCTATTCAGAGAGCAGGTAGTTCGCCAAATTTTGTGCCAACTGTTGATTTTTATTTTCATATAACGGATGGAATCAGAATATTTTAATATTTACATATAACCCTTCTATCCACTAGCATGCACAGCCCGTTGCATTAGGGTACGCACCCATGGAACATTTATTAACTGAAAACATATGCTTTGAAGATTTTGCAACAAAATTGCAAATTGTCATTAGATGTAGCAAGCCTATAATCAGATACACAGGGTAATTCAAAGAGAATCGAAAAGTCACCGCACGTTCGGTGACTTTCGTTCTCTTCATTTCGGTTCCTTTTGCCGATTCCATTTCGGTGACCCTGCGGTGTATCCAGCAAGCACCACAGGGTCCCCGAATTGCAGGGAAAAGCTGCCGCAAACTTGACGAAAACGAACCGCAAAACCTGAGGAATGCACGCCGAAAACCCCCAAAAACATCTGGATTAACCTGCGAAAACCACGGAAAAAGCCCGAGCAGGAGCCGATCGCACTCAGCCGATGCAGCCAAAGCAGCTGAGACCGCAGACGAGGGATGTGAATAAACTAGCAAAACCGTTTGTATGAATGTGTGAAAGTGAAACGCTGTTTGTAAAGAAACTACTGAGTGAAAATGTCTGAAATTTGCATATGATCCAATGAATGATAATAAAAAGGGCTGTTACAGAAAAAATAAGTAAACTTGAAAGAAAAAAAAATAATCATAAAAATGCTTAAAGTATCCTAAAAAATCTATAAATAAAGAGACTTTTTGCTGCAGAATTTTATAATGAACGGTTTATTAGATATTGAATTAAAACGGGAATATTTTTAACATTGAAGCCTATGGGATTCTCCTGAATAAACCTGTCGAATTAAACCACCGAATGGCAGGGCATTTCGGGAACCTTTCACTGCTGGTTTGTGTTCTCTGAATAGACGAAGCAGTGCTTTTTCATGGGGATTTCACTGCCCTCGAACAGGCACCGAACAGGCACCGTATGTGCAGGCAATTCGCCAAGATTTGGCGAATTGCCTGCTCTCTGGATAGCCGAATGGGCAAGAAAGGTAACCGAACGCTGATTTTCAGCATTCGGTTACCTTTCTCAAGCAATTCGGATCTCTTTGAATAACCCGGACAGTCAATTTTTATGCTATTCATCATGAACCAGATATGGATTTCTAAAATGTGACTGTAGGTGACTCTTCATGCAACATTAGGGTGTGCACACTAGACACACCCCTGCGCACACGTACGCCTAGGGGTTAAATCAAGGGGGAACACGTGGGAACACAGTCTTCCACTATTTTTGCAGAGGGAACCCATTGGTTCCCATTGGTCCTATACATTATAAATGTTGTATTCAGGTGCTCAATCATATATTTCCCTTTTTAAGGCACATTAAATATAGGATTTATCATATAATTTTGATAAAATCCACATGTATATGTTACGGGTAAAGCCCGAAGTGCGGTTAATCCTAGGATTACCCGGGTAATCCTAACATTACCCAAAACCGCTGGGTAAAGCTGTAAAAAAATGAAAATTTCGGACTTTACCCGGGTAATCTCAGGACTAACCAACTGCTCTTGGGTAACGGTCTGGAAGAGCTTAAAAATTTGCACTTAATGTGCGGATAATGTGCAAGTCTGAAGCTTCACCTGGGTAATCTGAGGACTATGCACAGCTTCACCTGGGTAATCTGAGAACTATCCACAGCTTCACCTGGGTAATCTGCAGAGCATCCAACCCCGCTTGGGTAACAGTGAATTTTGCTATTATCTATGGATATTATCAATGAAAATGGCAAAAAGACAAACATTAAAATGTATTGCGGATATAATGAATATACAGAGTAACAGGATATGTTTCTTATATGAATGTGAAAGAGTTACATGATCTTTACTATGTGTCATATGTGCTTATATATCATTTATAAAACATAATAACCATCAGGTTACTCTTTATATAATATCTTTATCTTCATAAATTAATGTTCAGACAATTAATGCACAGAGTAACATTATGGTTATTTAGTGTGGTTTGTGACTGTGGATACAATTTCATTAAAAATAACAAAAAAAACCACAATTTTGTTATCGGTCAGATAACAGTTTGCAGCTTTATCCGGGTAATCCTCGGAATTCAGTCACTGTAACCTGCTGAAAACCCAAGAAAAGCCGAGTACCCAGAGGCGTTTGGATACTTTGCAGATTACCCAGATAAAGTCTGATATTTCGTTGCACATCACACTTTATCCAGCAACACTAGGGTAATGTGCGAATTACCTGGGTAAAACAGAGCAGAAAACCGGATTACCCAGAGGCCTCTGGATACTTTGCAGATTACCCGGGTAAAGTCCGAAATTTAATTTCACTTCAGACTTTTGCTAATGACGCCTGGGTAATGTCAGGATTACCTGGGTAATGTCAGGATTACCTGGGTAATGTCAGGATTACCCGAGTAATCCTAGGATTAACTGCACTTCGGGCTTTAACCGTAACATATACATAAATATATAAGATATGAGTGTGTGTTTGTGTTAAGTGCAAGATGATAATTGCTACCTGGGGGGACAGAAATCTTAGTGGGGTCCCACACGTCCTTTTTTAGGACGTGACACCTGCTTATGCTTCTAACGCATTAAGGTTTGAAGTAGTTATTTGCTCCTGTATAGATATACTCAGTGTTATGAACGTGCATTGTGTTCACTGGCGTTTCTTTAGAAATACAAGAGATACTGCTGGAAATAAAAACAGTGTAATAGCACCGTATATTATTTCCGACAAGCAGATAATGGAATTGAGGATAAAACATATTTTGTGTGATTTTAATAATTTTTGATATGATTGTAGCTAAATGTAAGATGCTGGATATAAAGCCTGAGCTTCCGCTGACCTGGTAAAATACATTGTTTTGTGATAACGTTATTGTTGAATCATTTTGGGCTGATTTTTAGTCCCCATTAAAGAGTTTTGCCGGATAGACTTGCTTTTGAAAAAAAAAAGGAAGTGTTTCTGTACAGAACAGCTTGATGCATTATCATGTAAAAGGGTAGACACAAACGCTACTGATAATATTCAGCGAGACAAGATAAGGTCAGCTTTGATAGACATTTCAGAACAAACGTGGATGTGCCGCGTTCCAGTGCGTAATTGCCAGTTTTAGAAGAGACACGTTCATAGAATTGAATAAATACTCGACTTTGCATCATGCAGATTTGCCAAAAAGCCTCCGAGTGAAATATCTATAGAGCATAAAAAAGACGCTCACCTGGGTATCTTCATCAATATGTGGGAACTATACAATAACTTCACATTGGATTAAAGAGAAACAGAATAAAACGCCGTAACAGGCAAAATTACTCAGGAACGGATGCTCAATTAAATGAGATTCCTAATGGGATTTTCTCACTCCCAGCTTTTTGAAGAAAACTAGTCTGCGGTTGCGAAACATGGCCGAGAAGTGAATTAAACGTAGGCCCCTATTCCACTACAGCCGTTAACATTAACAAATGGGACATTATTTGCATTGGTCCCACTCATTAAAGATAAGAAATCCAGTCTTATTCTAGCCGCGACGCAAACTCTCGTAGAAGTTTGGGTTTTAAGGCAGCCTAAAGCGCATGCAAAGAACTCGTGTGGACACAACCAGAGAATAACAAGCAATTTCACGTTAGTCTCGCTTGCAGATATCAATAAAAAAAAAATTACCAATGCATAAAAGGTAGAACAACACTCACCTAGCAAAGGGTTAAAATAACTGGTGCCACACCGTCCAGGGTGGCTCAAACTCCATAGTTGTGTAGAGAAAACAGAGGATGGGCACTCATAAGGGACCATGAAGGAGTTTTATTACATTTACTACTTCAAGAAAAAGGCTTGTGTCTAAGCCAAAACATTGTGATGGCACCCATCTAATAAAACCCCTTCATAGTTCACCCTAAATGCCTGGTCTGCTCCTTTTAAAAAAAAAAAAAAATACTGGCTGCCATGTTTTGAGTTAAAAGATTTTTGGCACTATTACAATGTGCCCGCTAACACGGGGACGCTAAGGAGGATAATGTGCGCCTGCAGGTTTCTTCTTAGTGTCCCTGTTTTAGCGTGATATTACGGGGCAGGGGCTAAACCAGCAGCCTGCCCCATAATGCAGACATAATTGAAAGGTTAATCTATCCAAAGAATACCAAACAGCAGTAAAAAGTTGCCGAAATGCCCTGCTGCTCAGTGTTTTCATTCGACAGTTTTATTAGGGCGAATCCCATAGGCTTCAATGTTAAAAATATCCCCTTTTTAATTCAGTATATAATCAACAGTTTATTCTTTTATTCTGCAGTAAAAGTCTCTTTATTAATAGATTTTTTTAGGATCTTTTAGGCATTTTCTTGGATTTTTACGGAAAACATTTTTTAACTTTTTTTTTTTCTTTTTTCTGTAACAGACTTTTTTATTATCATTCATAGGACCTTATATGTAAATTCCAGGCATTTTCATTCGATAGTGTTTTTGCAAACAGCGTTTCAATTTTGATACTTTCAAGCGTATTGTCTTTGTTTTTTTACCCTGTTCGTCAGCTTGTCTGCTTTTTCCAGCAGCTGGTCTGCGCTGTGATCAGCAGCTCATCGGTTTTTTGTGATGTGTTCAGCTTGTTTTTTTCCGGGGGTTCTGGTGGGTTTTCGGCGGGTGTTCTGCAAGCTTGCGGCAGGTGTTCGGCGCTTGTGGCAGGTGTGCAGCGGGTTTTCCCTGCACTCCAAGGACCCTGCGGTGAATGCTGAATTCACCGCAGGGTTGGGAAATTTGATTCTCCGAAGTGCAGGGAATTGCAAGTAACGAGAGGGCATCGAAATGTCGGCGACATTTCAGTGTTTTCTGAATAACCCCCTACGTAAAAATTTAAACTATGAAAAAAACAAAGAACAATCACTGAGTGAATTCTAAGTTTATCTATATATGTTTAATCCATAATATGAAAATAAATGGGAAGAGCAGTCACAAGGTTCTAAGCAATTTTTGTTGCATCAGCCAGTATTCATACAAAGGAAAAAAAACAACGATTGTTAAGATTATTATTATTTGCTCTATTTTGGCTTCAGCAGAAAACTTCAAACAGTGTGTTCTCATCTGTTTATTATTCAGAAAAAAATGATTAATAGAAATATACTCTACATGGGAACAAAAAGGAAACAATGTAATCATCTATGGATTTTAAGTGATGTACAGAAGTATAAGAATGATGTTTGAAACAGTAGCAGAGTTTAATTACGCATTAAAAAATAACAGTATTGTCTTATCCTTATAGCCTGAATCACATGTTCAAACCCCTTATGCTTCTACTAAATCACCCACATTCCAAAACTATTAAAAGAATTAGAAGCAGGATAACGGAATGGGTTAAATTGTCTACTCCATGTAGACGAGTATGCAGAGTTGGATACAATTTCCAGTATTATAATACACACAAAGTTAGGGGTATAACGACGGCACCCAACCAGGGCATAACCCAACACAATATCCAATTAAACAACTTGCACAAAGTGCAACAAGAGTGCCGATAACACAAGTATCTTTATTAACAAAAAAACATACTAATAAATTTAATAATATAATAATAAATAGACGGCAAGTGGTGAAAAGTCCTGAAGGCTAAATGTACCCATAAGCAAAAAATAGAGGGGATAATCACTGGCAATAGCCTGACTAATACCTTCGGCGGTTCTAGCCGCCTACACACCTCCTAGCTAATACACAGGGAGCCGGGATCACCCACATAAATCAGCCATAGATTAGGACCAACCAAAGACAAGTGCCTGTTAAAACCAACAAAGAAACATAGCTCGACGCGTTTCGCCCACACCGGGCTTAATCCTGAGCTGTAATATCATAGATACTAATTAAAGTAAATATACAAGGTGGGAGATGAAAAATTAGAATAAGCTGGAAGTGAAAAATGAATGCCGCCGACGTCTTAGTAAGGCTATTGCCAGTGATTAGCCCCTCTATTTTTTGCTTATGGGTACATTTAGCCTTCAGGACTTTTCATCACTTGCCGTCTATTTATTATTATAGGACCGTTTTCACTTTACTTATGTCTATGTTTTAGTGTGCTTTTTCGTTAATAAAGATACTCGTGTTATCGGCACTCTTGTTGCATTTTGTGCAAGTTGTTTAATAGAATTTCCAACAGACTTGGCTAAGTAAAAAATACATTCCTCTATGCAAAGATTCAACACACCTCAAAGATATGTGCTTGAAACTCTATAGGCTAGTTAAGTTTCATTTACCGGATTTTACCTCATTTCTGGGAATTCTATGATGTGATCCTTATTATGTATTCAGAAGTGTCTTGCATGTGATTTACGCTGTATTAAGATGCTTGCTTTCCTTATCTGTATTGTCTATGATTTGCTGAAAAGTGTCGCAGTGGGACGTTTTGTTTTATACTATAAAACCATGTGAAACAATAGAGAAAATAACCGAGAATCATAATCTGCACCTCATGTTGTGGGTTTTGAACTCTGTTTCCGCGGTATTATGAAACTGGTGTGAGGAAAGTGACTGACAGTCTTTTAAGGTTTAAGCCCATATAGGTTGGAGAGTTATCACTCTAAAAGGTAAAGCAATGAACACATTCCAACAATAACACACGCGTAACAAATGTTCATATGACCCACTGAGTTCCTTTCCAATTATTCACAATGACCGGAGCTTAAAAAGATTCTGTTTTGAAAAAGTCACAATGCTGGTTTAATTGTATTTTATGGTTTGGTAACAATTCAATGCGATTTCAATGCAGTTATCATTATTTTTAAAGGCTATATTGATCAGGAAAGAACTTCAAACATTTATTTTATCTTTATCAGAACCAAGTTTAGTCTTTGTTAAAGCACAATGCATAGACATCCCTCAGAACTGTGTTTGAGTTGGAGCGTGCAATAGATCGTGATGGTCACCGAGGTGAGGAACAGCTGAATACGAATTGGTCAACTCCACAGTACACATAAACGCTACATATTAATACAACATGTAAAAAAATCCCAGCTAGCAGTTACAGTATTAAAAAGCCTGGTGAAAGCAACTGTGCTTTACAGTTAAAATTCCTGATATCATCAAATGTTTCTTCTAATACTGAAACATTCTTTGCGATGCAGACAGTGCTTGATGGAGCTTGACGCGACTGTTGTTTGTTCAAAAACGTTTGGCGCATTACCAAAGGGTTAAAAGTGCTAATAATTAATTAAAATAGATTGGCGTTAATATTTTGAGTGTAATATTCAATGTGTGTGTGTTTCTGAATCAACAAAATTTACTTTGTATTTACAAATAAAAATGTTGTGTTTGGCTTTATTTTTCCCGCATTAAACTGGTTCCCTATCCAGACCCTGCATTGTTTTTTTTTTGTTTTTTTTTAAGAGATTCTGCTCTGTCTACTGAAAAGTTTATACAAATAGTGAAATAACTTCTTTGGAAAATAAAGAAATTATTTCATTAATGGGAGCTTTATCTTCTTGGTGCATTTACTCACTTTAAATCAGCAGTATACACTGCATTTAATCAAAGACCACTTACAGTTTTGGATGTATGACTCGGACTTGAACAGTCCTTTTAAATTGTTAATATGACAAACCATAGATACTGTCAATAAACCACTGGATTCCATTCTCACTATGTATTAGCCAAGAGAACGATTAGATTGATGGTGGTACAAAGCTGGCAATTGACTGTCCGTCGATTGTCTAATTGTCACATGGAACCTCGACCCGACATCGATACATCTATGTTACAGCTTCCACAATAGAAAATCAACCTGTTTAGCTTAGAGAAACGGCGCCTTAGAGGGGATCTAATAACCTTATATAAATATATACGGGCCATTATAAACCATTTTCTGGAAACCTATTCATTAACAGGACTATATACAGGACACAAGGTCACCCCTTTAGACCGGATGAAAGGAAATTCAGCCTAAAGCATAGGAAGGGTTATTTTACGGTGAGAACAATAAAGCTGTGGAATTCTCTGCCTGTTGAGGTGGTTGGGTCAGAGTCTGTACATACTTTTAAAAAACGACTGGATGACTTCCTGCAGACACAGAATATTAAGGGTTTTATAATATTTAATATGTGGGTAAAAGCTTCTTGATCCAAGGAGAAATCTGACGCCATTCTGGGGTCAAGAAGGAATTTTTTCCCAGTATGTTGCATATTGGTGAGCGCTTCAGACTGGGTTTTTTCCCTTCTTTTGGATCAACAGCAGTAGGTGATGTGTGAGAGGCTGAACCCGATAGACGCATGTCTTTTTTCAACCTATGTAACTATGTAACTGTTCTAGGGGTACCTCTATTGTGCATAGGAACCTCGTCCTTCTTTGGTTGATACGTCTATGATTTTGCCTAAACCTTATCTAGGCCCTGTGACTTCTTGCTTTGCCCCCCCTGCTGCTTTTCTCTTTGCCGATATTGGGTTGCAGAAATGAGATGCTCACAGTCACAATTATGTAATCATCTCTGTGCGCTGCTTAGAGCTTGTATGCATCTTTTATTGAAACATATGAAAAAGGTAGGGGTCTTACGTAAGAAGACCTCAGGAATATTCAGACGTCAAATATGACCTAGACACAAATTGTACTTGTTTCAGTAATCTTAATGTATGGCGGGAACAGACAGCTTATGTTTTTGAATATTTTATAATGGAAACACCCTGATACAATCAAGCTGAAAACACTTTATTTCTAAAGGCAGAGATATTAACTCTTTGCTATGCCTCCTTACAGATGGCACGGCGAGGCCTTCTCTCTACTTCTCCTCCGGTTGATTCTGTAAAATACCTTGACTAGAGAAAACCATAATACTATACACTGTGCTCATAATATACGTTTATCTCGCGTGCCATATATTTTATTTTCCTACACTTTAGAATATTGTGATTTAAGACAACGTTCTTCCAATGCCTCCATAAACTAGTAGTCTCAGTTTTAATGGACCATCTGTGGACAAGCCATTTTATAATTTCTTTACATGTAAGTCTGTTCACAACTGGCCTGGTTATGGCCCAGAAATTATTCAACTTTGTCAAACCATAGGCTAAGGAAACAGAATAATTCTATTTTTGCTGCTTAGTGAAGCCATTGGCGAATGAACAATATAGGCTTTGTACGGTTGAAATATAATGAAAAGTTGTCTTTTTTTCTCTGTGAAAAGAGATAAAATACCATTTTTTATACCTGTACTGAACACACAGAGTAGAGAGTAGAACACGGAACCTTTTGATTCTTCATAATTTAAAACTTTTATCTAGCGGAGTTCTTTTGGTCAAATTTTAAGAATCCCCGCCATTCTTAGAAAGTTATCCGTAGGTTTTTGTTTCCTTATATTGACTGAAAGACGCAAGACGTTTCAGAGTTGATTCTGACAATGTCCCTCGGAAGCAAAGAGAAAAATTCCCTGAAGAATTCTATATTGTCTGAAAGGATGTCGGTTCCTAGATGCTGGTTTTTAATCTAATAGCTTTTATTCTGCAACACACATGACATTCTACATCTTTCATAATTGTAGATGTAGTTCTTTGTTCCAAGTCACATAGCTGCAAAGTCGAAAGATACGAAAGTCGATCATGTTCAATAATATCAAGGTAGCTGTCGTGGGTTTTTTTTCAAGCCTTTAGTAACGCTTACAAGCATACGTTTATAACCATTTTGCTTTGCCTATTGCCAGATAATATATAAAACATAAAAATGTAAGTGCAAATACATAACATTTAGAGAAATAGAAAAATGATTGATGTACAGCAAAATGATTGGTGGCCTACAAATTACATTAATATGGCATCTGTTGTATTATAATCCACAAATTGTACCATGTTGACATGCTAAGTAGATACATCTACATAAAATAAGTTTGATACTAAGATACAGTGATAGCATGTACCTGATGCATATGTCAGATTTTTTGGGGTTTAAAAGAATAATTTCAAATGAATGCAATGGAGGCTTGTCTGCAGGTACAATTGGGCCAGTGCCCTACCATTTTTTGGAGCAGTGCCCTACTATTTTGTTTTGCAATACAAAAATTAAAGTATAGATTTTTTTACTGTTGTTTATGCGTCATTTAATATGTGTCTTATTGACAAAGGGCCATATTACATTCTCTGCGTAAATGCGCTTGCGCAAATCTTTTTGCGCGCAGTGTCCAGCGTTATCGTGCGAAAATTAACATGATATTCTGATCCGAACGCATTTTCTCATCCGTCAAAAAATAACGTTAGTAAAAAAACCGCACAAAACTAAGTGTAATATGCACGCAGTAACGTTGCGCATGTAAATCAGTGCGCGGACTGTTTTTTTCGCGGGATTCAGCCAATCAGAATTAAGAACCTTAATTGACATCAATTCACCTTAATTGACTAATGTTTTTGCGCCTGTCAAAATAAATCTGAGTATACATGCTGCAGCAATAAAAAAATATGCACCAATTCACAATAGTTTTGTTTGGGTATGTGTAGAATGTGTAACTATACTGTGCTGTATTTTTTTTTCGTGCTGGTGTATTTTGTTTCGGCCAGAGCGTTCAGAATTGCAGTTAACACCAAGTTTTCAAAGACGTTAAAATTATGCGCGCAAACGTCATTCGTAGGAAGTTGCGCATCTATTGAAATACCATCCGCTTAACGCATTTGTGCTCACAATGTTAAGTATAGGACGCGCACAGTTCATCACGCTCGCGCAAGTCCATCCGCGTTAAACGATAACGCGCATCGTTTGCGCGAACGTTGAAATACGACGTTCTGCGCAAATGGTTTTGTCCTCGCGCAAATGCGCATTTGCGTGCACGCAAAACCCATGCGAGAGGAATGCAATATGGCCCAACGTGTTTTATATCCCTTTAATTATTAGTACAGCAGCTTCACTTGTTATTTCCTGTACTGTTTTATCTTTCATCTGTAACAGACCTTTTTATTATTATTCATAGGACCTTATATGTTAATTCCAGACATTTTCGTCCAGTAGTTTTTTTTGCAAACAGCGTTTAAAATTTTTAAAGTTTCAATCATTTGTTTTTTTTTTCACGTTTTTTCGGACACGTTCAGAGGGTTTGCGGCGAATTGTCGGTTACGTTCGGTGGGTTTTCTGCGGCGTTTCGGATCGATCCGACTTTTCGTATCGTATCGGCTGCTTATTGGTAGGGTTTTCAGTGATATTTTCATAGATTTTTTTTCGGCCGGATTTTCGGATTCATTCGGGGACACTGCGGTGAATGATGATTTTTACCTCAGGGTCGCAAATTTGATTCCCCAATGTGCAGGGAACGAGAGAGCACCGGAATGTCGTGACATTTTGGTGCTCTCTTACTAACCCTATGGACAGATAGACACATGGAAGGAATGAAAGATAAATAAGATACAGAGAGATACAGGTAAAGAGGGCAGCACCGGTCCTGTGAAATGACTTGCCCTATCAAACTCTCCCCTGATCTTCAGGCCTTCAAGAAATCCCTCAAAACCCATCTCTTCAGATTAGCGTACCACATCACTGATGCAACTCATCCCTCTGCTCATCTACTCACACATGATTGAAACTGCTTCTACGGCCCCACCATTCCCAAATCACTGGCACCAATGATCCTGCCGTCCAGTAAAATTCCCCTGGTCTTCCTCAACCCCAATCTCTCTAGACTGTAAGCTCCTATGAGCAGGGCCCTCTACAGCTAGTTTTTCCATCCTATGCCCGTTTACCCGTATCTTGTTCCCGCGGAAACTGTTGGTGCTATATAAACAATGACAATAATAACAATAAATAGATACATGTCAAGAAAGATGTATGGATAGATAGACACATGCAAAGATAGATACATTGAAACATTTATAAACACATTAGATCTAGATAGATACATGGAAGATAGAGAGTTACATGGAAAAGAAGACAGAGATATACATGGAATAAATTATTGAAACATTAGATGTAAATAGATACATGGCAAGACAAAGAGAAACACATGGCAAGATAGATAAACAAATTAGATATATAGATAGAGAGAAAGAGTTGTAAACAAATTAGGGATGTACAGATAGAAATTTTAAAGTAATAATCATTGAAAAGACACTCTAACATAAAAAATTCATGCCGCGTTTATAGAGCATGCCTTCTTGAATTCTAACTCAGGGGACGCATTCATTTAACCACTGAAAAATAGTTAAAAACATTTAAAGTCACACTGTGCAAGGACTGTGAGTCGGTTATGTCCCACTGAATTATTAATCGAGCCACGCAATCACAGGTTGTCTCCCATGTCCCCAAGCATGACTTTTTAATACGTGTTTAACCCTTTGTGTTGGACTCAAAGTGATATTCTCTGCTAAAGTAGGACATGTCACTTCCATCTGGAATTTCCCTTGAAGTCACAAGGTTATAAAGATGTGCCATAATCAAGACGGACAATAAATAAGAGATTATCTCCTTAAGAAGCACTGGAAATGTTATTTATTTGCCTTTTAGCTTTTTTTTTTTAGAATTTAAGCTCGAAACTGGTCACTGCAACTTCTATGGAAATTAATTTACTTGTAAGTTATAGCTGCCAAAGACATGGACAGGTACATTTTATCATTACACGATAAGATTAGAAATACCGTTATGTCGGTGATATAAAGGCAGGCTTTTGTGTAAAAAATGATAATGCCATAAATAATGCATAGAATGTATTTGCATACATCATATTCTTCATTCCCTCCCTGTATTATTTTGCAGTATATTCTTACAGCACTTGAATATTAATGCTATGTGGAATTTGGCCAAAAAGGTTCCTATTACTTACAATACATCTTAATTATGTTCTTTTGGGACCTTAGGGCAGAGCACTGTATAAAATAATCCAAAGAGATCTAATGATCTTCCTTTTTATTCTTAGAATAACCAGTTCATTAAATAAGGAATGTGGGTACTGGAGATATCCCACGTGTAAAAATGTCAAACTTGGAGTAATGAAGACGTTTGATTAACATCTGCCATTGTTTGTCGTGGTAGAAGACTGTCCTCTACGAATAAATCATTTCTTTAGGCCTTAAGCGGTAATTTTTTTTCGTTATATTTTTTGCTGATCAAAAATTTATTTCATTGATATTACATTTTAAAAATTCAACTTAGGCCTTAAATAATAGTGGCGACCATAGACTATGAAAAAGGGTTTAAAGGGACACTTTTTTGCCCTTAAATAATTAGGCGGAGGCTGCTGACAGCCTCTGCCGAATTATTATTATTATTTTTTTTTTAGTGGTTTTACTCACCTTTTGCCTCTCGCCTTGTGCAGCTCCTCCACTTCATTTCAGAGAATCCCAAATGGTGAATTTCACCATTTGGTACATTTGCAGGGCAATTCGTGTATTTACAAAACTGTCTGAATATCTTTTTTATTTATTTTTTAAAGAGCGTTTATCCTTTTTATTCTTTTAATTTTTTTAAAAATGTTGTATGTTTTTTATTTTTTAGAAGACATTCTTGCTTATTACAATTTTTTTTTAAAAATTTCGTTGTGTAACAGAACTTTTTATTATTTTTAAATGGCCTTTTTTATTATTTAGACACATTTTTACTACATTTTATTGATTTAATCTCCTATTAGGAGAATAGGAGACTTCATTCATTTTTCATTTGAGTGGGATTCGTTGATGGCATTTCTTTTTTTCCGCGTGATTTTACTCACCTTTTGTCCCTTGCCACGTGCAGCTCAGGGACTCCCAAATGGTGAATTTCACCATTTGGTGCAATTTTGGGGCAATTTGTGTATTCACAAACCAGTCTGATTATCTTTTTTATTTATTTTATTAAAGATCGTTTATTCTTTTTACGCTTGCAAAAATCCTTTTTATTTTTTTTTAAAGTCCTTATTGTATTTTTTGTACAAGACAGTTTTGCTTATTATTTTTTTATTTATTTTTTTAAAAAAAAAAAAATTGTAACAGAACTTTTTATAATTTTATAAAGGACCTTTTTATTATTTGCACACATTTTTGCTATATTTTATGGATTTAATCTCATATTAGGAGAATAGGACACTTCCTTCTTTTTTTCAGTTCGGTGGAATTCGCCGATGGCAATACGGGTGCAGTTATTGGCACAATTCGGCAGTTTTCGTCGACGCCGGTAACAGCTTCGGCGACTATTTTGACAAAATATGGTGACCATTCGCTAAATAGTGAATTCACTGCATTTTTGGTGAAGTCGAATCTCCGAAGTGCACCAAAATGTGGTGAAAAGCAATGCACCGAAATGCACGCAACTTCGGTGCTTAGTGAATAGACCCTTAAAAGTCATATGGCTTCCGTACATATTTAACCATAGAATTCTGGACGTATACATGATTATAAATCTGAAGAATGATACTCTTACACCAGCTTTACAATTAAAAAGGAGCTCGGTTTTATTCCTACACATGTATAGTATTTCTTTAGAGGAAGATGAGAGAGCGTTGTGTACTTGTCTCTCTGTCCGCAGTGATCATAACCATCACATTATGCGAACAAATAGAAAAAAGATGCTAACAGTTTGATAAATTATTTTAAATGACAGGTACCATGCAAGAAAATCATTCCTAATTTCACGTGAATAAGCAATAAAGTGCACCACTTCTCTCTCAGAACACTCTCATTATCTGTTTCCTGCCTGTGATTATATGCATTTTTAATATTGCATAATCAATTGATTGCGGAGTTTACATGCCAGAGTAAGATTGTTTTCCTGTCATACGATAACAGGTCTAGAAAAGAAAATTTGCATACAACACTAACAAAGGCAGGGATCACAAAAATGCCTGGAAGTCGCTTAATGTAAATGTATACAAGACGGTAATTTAGACGTACAAATAAATGCAATATGGCAAGGTCAGTTATGTAATGACGAGGTTAATCTAGCATTCTTTAAGGAAGGTTTATTTATTTCCCAAGACTAGGTTCATGTCTGATCCAATTGAGTAGAAGGAGATCAGGTACTTCTATAACTCAAAGGCAGTCTATTAAGATGATCGTCAACATTTCGGCTTTCTATCCATCCCTCTTCATGCCTAGCGCCATCATAAAGTGCAGATATACTGATCAGCAACATGTCAGGTGCAGTGAGTAACACGGATTATATGATTACAATGGCGGCTGTCACGGGGCGGGAGATAGTGTCACCGGCTGGGAGATATTATGTAGCAACTGAACTGTCACTTCTTGAATGTGTTGGAAGCAGGAAAAATGGGTAAAAAGATCAGAGTGACTGTGACAAGGGCCAACTAGGTGACGGCTAGACGACTGGGTCAGAGCATCTCTAAAACGGCAAGTCTTGTGGGGAGTCCCCAGTATGCAGTGTTTAGTATCTAATGGTGCAAGGAAGGACAGCTGGGAAACCGGCATCAGGGTCATGGGTGCCCAAGGCTCATTGTTGCACGTGGGTAGCAAAAGGCTAGCCGTCTGGTCCCATCACAAAGAAGAGCTACTGTAGCTGAAAGTGCTTTAAAACCTAATACTGGCCATGATAGAAAGGTGTGAGGAAGACACACATGTGTACCACCTTTGCTGCATACCACCTATACCCCTTCAAGACTATGGTGTTCCCTGATGACAGTGGCTTCTTTCAGCAGGATATTGTGCCCTGCTACTAGGCTTGTGCACCGATTTTTTTTTCGGTTCGATTCGGTTCGATTTTTCAGATTTTTAAACTTTTCGATTCGGCTCGTTTCGACCGATTTCGGTTTCGATTCGATTCGGTTCGGCCCGTTTTTCGGGTACATTTTTTTTCCGAATTTCCACCATTTTTCGTATTTTCGTGTCACTGTGCTCGGTTTTTGTATCGACTTTTCGTAATTTCGGAAATTTTCGTTTTTCGGAATTGCACATTTTTCGGAATATCGACCATTTTTCGTATTTTTCGTGTCATTTTGCCCGTTTTTTGTATCGACTTTTCGTTTTTTCGAAAAATTTTCGTTTTTCAGAAACTTTTCGTTTTTACAAAATTTTCGGAAAATTTTCGTTTTTCGGAACATCTGTTCTCCTCGTTTGACACATTTCAAGTCCATTCGAAAAATCCGAAAATATTTCGTTTCGGCTCGGAAAACATTTCGGATCTGAAATTTTCGGATCTAAAATCTTTCGGAAATTCGGCCGCATCCGAAAACACGAATCAGGAAATTTCGTGAAAATTCCGAAATTCCGAAACCCGAAACGCACATCCCTACCTGCTACACTGCAAACACTGTTCAGGAATGGTTTGAGGAGCATGACCAAAAAATTCAACGTGTTGCATCGGCCTCCAAATACCCCAGATCTCAATCTGATTGAGCCCCCGATCTGTGGGATGTGCTGGAACAAAAAATCTGATCCATGGAGGCCCCACCTCACAACTTGCATGACTTAAAGGATCTGCTGCTAAAGTCTTGTGGCCAGATATCACAAGACACATTTAGGGGTCTTGATGAATCCTTGCCTCGACTCATCAGAGCTGGTTTGGCAGTGCAAGGTGACTTCACATCTTATTATACCAGTGATTTTAAGATTGTGGCAGATCAGAGTATAGGAAGGAACCACTTCTGGACATGTCTGTGAGGATGCTTCACCAGAGGGGCTAAGACAAAAATGGGTAAATGTTGCAGGCATGTCTTGAAGTCACCAGTATCTCCTGTTATGCCAAGCAAGCACTACATACCTTCACTCAGTCCTTCTGAGACTTCTGTGCATCTAAAGCTTTCATATTAATTGAACAATGACTCTTTGTTATGCTGTTAGTAGTTACAATGTTTACGTGCAGTTATTCAAAGAGCACTGAAATTCCACCAGCATTTTGGTGCTCTTTCATTCCCGCACTTCAGAGGATTAAATTCCCGACCCTGCAGTGTTTCAGCATTCACCGCAGGGTCCCCCAAGTGCAGGCAATATCCACTGAATGCATCTGAAAAACCACTGCAAAACTGCCGTATCTAACTGAAAAACTGCTGCAAAAAAACGGGAAAAATCAGATCAATCCAATAAGCCACCGTGAAACTCTGAATGCATCCGCCGATCCGCCTTAAAACCGCCGGATGTACCCAAAAAAAGCCGCCGATATGTCGAACAGAGCGCCGACCAGCTGCAAGAAAAAGCTGACAAACGAGTAAAAAAAAACACTGAAACTTTTAAAATCTGTTTGCAAAGAAACTATTGCACGAAAATGCCTGGAATTCATATAGAATGCCCTATGAATAATAATAAAAAGGTCTTTTACAGAAAAAAACCCTGTTTAAAAAAAATCCACTGAA
Organism: Leptobrachium leishanense; assembly: GCA_009667805.1. Classification (NCBI taxonomy): domain Eukaryota; kingdom Metazoa; phylum Chordata; class Amphibia; order Anura; family Megophryidae; genus Leptobrachium; species Leptobrachium leishanense. The sequence continues at coordinate 25,948,596 of CM019069.1, forward strand.
AAAATCCTGAAAAATGCCTAAAAAATATTCTAAAAATTTAAATTAATGCAATTAAAAGAATAAACGGTACCGGCTGGGTGGAGCAGAGGTAACATCACTGCTCTATAACCATGGAGACTGCGGATACACAGGTTCAAATCCCAGCAAGAGCACCTCTCCAGTAAGTGTCCTTGGGCAAGACACCTAATGTACATACTCACCACCCAGGACATACTTGAAAACAAGAGAAATCTCAATGTATCCTTCCTGGTAAAATCCTTTCCTCAAAAAAAAATATTATATATATATATATATATATATATATATATATATATATATATATACTGTATATACTGTATATATGTATTTAATAAAAACAAGAATATTTTTAACAATGAAACCTATGGGATTCGCCTGAATAAACCTGCCGAATGAAAACACCGAAAATCAGAGCATTTCACTGACATTTCTCTGCAGTTTGGTGTCGCTGAATACATTAACCATTACTTCTCTATGGGGATCTCACTGCCATCGAACAGCACTGTATTTTGCTGGCAATTCGCCAATATTTGGCAAATTGCCAGGTTTCGAATAGCCGAATGTACCCGAAATTGCACCATATGGGGAAATTCACCGTTCGATGCAATTTCGGAGCCAAGTCGACGCTCTCTGAATAACCCCTATGCTTTAATTTGATCGCACCTATATTTGTGTTTCCATTCTCTAGTATCAACAAAGTAAATCGTTCATTCAATACTCCCTGTGATTGGTTAATTTATTTAAAAGAAGCTACGCTCCACCATTAAGAGCTACGCATGCACGCAGGATTTATTAGCACGATATGTAATGGCTTGATTTCCTGTCACACTTCGTATTGCCAGAAAAAGGAAGATCTTTGCCCCGGGGTTAATGGGAGACACAGATAATGGTAGTCATATTTGTCTGTGTCATATGATGGATTATAAAGTGTATTGAGAAGCGGGACACGATAGATTCTAGTCTTCCTTTAACCTTCACAGATTAAAGCTGCATTATTCAATATTTGTCAGATTATACTTAGCAGAAATCTCCCCCGATGAAATTTCACTTCCTTTTCCCCACATTGAGTAAAATTTAATTTCTCAATATAGTCTGAGAATTTAATGTATAAATAAATAATCGTTAAACTGTGAACCTCTTAAAAATGCGTACGAAGTAAATGGGCCCTACTTATCAAGGTGCGGATATTGTGACTTTGCGGCTAGCAGTAGAATCCGTAATTTTCATTTATTGAGTAAAATCGCTTTGTCCGTTATGCAACTTTCTGTAGCTTGACCTATGAGGTTAAGTTAATTTACTGGAAACGTCCCTCTGCATTCTCCAATTTAACACATGCCAAAAATGTAGATGCTTTACCAATAGTAGTTTTAATGTCGAGGTCCACAATTTTGTCAAAAGTGAGACTATAGGCCAGACAAGAGGCTCAGTCCTGATTTTAGTTACTTCTGACACCATGTTTCATGTATAGAAATGAAGACACTGCAAGCTGCTTGTGTGATGAACCATGTTGGATTAGAGAACTGCCTCCAGGTCAGAGGTCAGAACAGGAAACAGGAAGTATAATCAATACACAACAAGTGTTTCCCATACAGTACCTGTCCTCAAGCCCCCCTAACAGGCTCATTTTTAAGGATTACCTTGGGGAAATGCAGACTGAGTAGCAAATGATATCACTTGTGCTGTGCTTCAGATATTTATTTATTTATAATGGGCCCTATCAGCTGCCTACAGCTAAAACAGGGATGCTCATGGGAAAAATTAACATTCGCTAAACTCCCACTAGCACCTCTGTTTTGCTTACAGATTACGTGGTAGGTGCTGAGTCTAGGAGCCTACCCCATAGTGGCCACAATGGTGCTGGATGCTCAGGGCAGCTCTAAAGCCCCATCCCGCGCATCAACTTCATAGAGTCCATAGGACTCCATGTTGGTTCTGCTGCCAGGTCACATGACCGGCAGGATCTCGCCTCTCGCGGTGATAGAGGAGGTTAAGATTAAGGAGGTGATAGAGCCCAATGTATTTTACTAGGAAGGATACAATGAATTTCTCTCGTTTTCAAGAACATTAAAATGTTACAGTTGCTACAGAAATACAAAGCAATACAATGCAAGATATTAAAAAGCAAAACATATATAAAAAATATACAGATTAACACAGAAAATAAATATGTAAGAAATATATTCACTTTTTTCCCATATAGTCACTGTGTTACATGTTTGCAGGTGCATTCTGTATATAGCCACTGTGTTACATGTTTGCAGGTGCATTCTGTATATAGTCACTATGTTACATGTTTACAGGCGCATTATGTATATAGCCACTATGTTACATGTTTACAGGTACATTCTGTGTATAGTCACTGTGTTATATGTTTACAGGTGCATTCTGTATATAGTCACTGTGTTACATGTTTACAGGTGCATTCTGTAAAATATAGTCACTGTTACATGCTTACAGGTGCATTCTGTATATAGTCACTGTGTTACATGTTTACAGGTGCATTCTGTATATAGTCACTGTGTTACATGTTTACAGGTGCATTCTGTATATAGTCACTGTGTTACATGTTTGCAGGTGCATTCTGTATATAGTCACTGTGTTACATGTTTACAGGTGCATTCTGTATATAGTCACTATGTTACATGTTTACAGGCGCATTCTGTATATAGTCACTATGTTACATGTTTACAGGTACATTCTGTGTATAGTCACTGTTACATGTTTACAGGTGCATTCTGTATATATTCACTATGTTACATGTTTACAGGCGCATTCTGTATATATTCACTATGTTACATGTTTACAGGTGTATTCTGTATATAGTCATTATGTTACATGTTTACAGGTGCATTCTGTATATAGTCACTGTGTTACATGTTTACAGGTGCATTTTGTATATAGTCACTATGTTACCTGTTTACAGGTGCATTCTCTATATAGTCACTGTGTTATATGTTTACAGGTGCATTCTGTATATAGTCACTGTGTTACATGTTTACAGGTGCATTCTGTAAAATATAGTCACTGTTACATGCTTACAGGTGCATTCTGTATATAGTCACTGTGTTACATGTTTACAGGTGCATTCTGTATATAGTCACTGTGTTACATGTTTACAGGTGCATTCTGTATATAGTCACTGTGTTACATGTTTGCAGGTGCATTCTGTATATAGTCACTGTGTTACATGTTTACAGGTGCATTCTGTATATAGTCACTATGTTACATGTTTACAGGCGCATTCTGTATATAGTCACTATGTTACATGTTTACAGGTACATTCTGTGTATAGTCACTGTTACATGTTTACAGGTGCATTCTGTATATATTCACTATGTTACATGTTTACAGGCGCATTCTGTATATAGCCACTGTGTTACATGTTTACAGGTGCATTTTGTATATAGTCACTATGTTACCTGTTTACAGGTGCATTCTCTATATAGTCACTGTGTTATATGTTTACAGGTGCATTCTGTATATAGTCACTGTGTTACATGTTTACAGGTGCATTCTGTAAAATATAGTCACTGTTACATGCTTACAGGGCATTCTGTATATAGTCACTGTGTTACATGTTTACAGTGCATTTCTGTATATAGTCACTGTGTTACATGTTTACAGGTGCATTCTGTATATAGTCACTGTGTTACATGTTTGCAGGTGCATTCTGTATATAGTCACTGTGTTAATGTTTACAGGTGCATTCTGTAATATTTCACTATGTTACATGTTTACAGGTGCATTCTGTATATATCACTATGTTACATGTTTACAGGTGCATTCTGTATATAGTCACTGTGTTACATATTTACAGTCACATTCTGTATATAGTCACTATGTTACATGTTTACAGGTGCATTCTGTATATAGTCACTATGTTTTAAATTTTTACAGGTGCTTCTGTATATAGTCACTATGTTACATGTTTACAGGTGCATTCTGTATATAGTCACTATGTTAAATTTTTACAGGTGCATTCTGTATATAGTCACTGTGTTACATGTTTACAGGTGCATTCTGTATACAGTCACTATGTTACATGTTTACAGGTGCATTCTGTATATAGTCACTATGTTACATGTTTACAGGTGCATTCTGTATATAGTCACTATGTTACATTTTTACAGGTGCATTCTGTATATAGTCACTATGTTATGGAGTGTGGAGCTGGTGGACAGAAATAAGATTTCATGGGAAGGACCAGATGCATGGGCTAGTTGGGGTGATTAGCAAAGTGGAAGCAGCTGGTAAGGAAGCTACAAATGTTAGACCAAGACTGGGTGGGTAGGAGGGTGGATGGGACAGCAGAGTAGAAATTCATGTACTGTGGCTGAGGATGTTGGGAGATGGATGCTGTGTGAGGAAAGAAGTTTCAGAATTACAGAGAGTGGGCAGTGTGTGCCAGGTATTTACAACATGTGGAGAGGGTGGGCAGGGGTGGGGAAGCAGATTGATAGCAAGAGTTTAGCAAAACGGAGCAAAAGGTTACCAAAAAAACTATCAGCCAAAATATCAATACATAGATGCAAGCATAAAATGTGACCAGTATATGAACAGTAGGAATAAAGTAGAGATTGTGGAGAAGAGTGGCAGGAGACATGTTGATTGCCGGATTCCTTAGGTTCAATAGAGATTATCACATACAGGATTATTCAAAGAGAATTGAAAAGTCACCGCACGTTTGGTGACTTTTCGTTCTCTTCAAATCGGCTTGATGCGGCGATCCCATTTCGGCAACCCTGCAGTGTATTCGGCAAGCACCACAGGCTGTCGTAGTGCAGGGAAAAGTCGCTGCAAACCCGACGAAAACTCACTGTAAAACCTGGCAAAGGCACACCAAAACCCGCAAAAACATCTGGATTAACCCTACCGAACACACCGGAGAAACCCGAGCAGGAGCCGATCACAGCGCAGAGCAGCTGCCAGAAAAAGCCGACACCGCAGACGAATGGAGTGAAAAAAAAAAAAACAGTACGCTTGAAAGTTTGAAAAGTGAAACGCTGTTTGCAAAGAAACTACAGAACGAAAATGTGTGAAATTTACATATGAGGTCCAATGAATGATAATATCAAGGGCTGTCACAGAAAAAAGAAAAAACTATTTTAAAAAAAACCTTTAAAAAAATTGTCGCAAAAAAATCCCGAAAATGCCTAAAAGATCCTAAGAAAATCTATAAATAAAGAGACTTTTTACTGCATAATGCACCAAACAGGCACCGTATGTGCAGGCAATTCCCCAACATTTGGTGAACTGCCTGCTCTCTGAATAGCCGAATGGCCAGGAAAGGTAATGAATTTCTGAGTTTGGTTACCTTTCGCCAGCCATTCGGATCTCTTTGAATAACCCTGTATGTCTATAGAGATAACAATGACACTTCTTTCTGGAATGTGACGTTTTGCAGCACTTAACTACAGTTTTATTTATTGTACAGTATAGAACAATTCTGAAGAAGAAAAAAACTAGACATGAAAAACGAAAGAGCGTACTACAGGTATCTCACGAACGCTGACGGTTTAATATGTTTTTCTATAAAACATCTTTAACGTCGTTTTTTCTATAATATAATAAATGTAACAAGTATGTGGGTGACAAGGTCGATTTCAAGTACAGAATGCTATTTAATCTCGATGTTGAGCTATGTATATTGTCAGTACGAACCTGTTGTCGTTCTTGGCATTTTTCGTCTTCGAGTGGTCTGCTGTTTATAGAAGACTCAATGCACTACTCACCATGAAGCTATGCTTTCAGGGACAATGCCCAGGACATTGTGCGCTGACTCAGCGCTTGTGTGTTGCTTTATGCTCCACATCAAACCAGTTTAATGAAACAGGCAGTGCTGTTATTGGAGCAACAACAGAGAGCAACGTCTCGGAAATGTTTTTGGAAAATAAAATGAAGGAGACCGACTGCTTCTACCATACTGCCATATTGTACAAACATACACAGGGTTATCCAAAGAGATCCAAATTGCTTGAGAAAGGTAACCGAACCCTGAAAATCAGCGTTCAGTTACCTTTCTTGGCCATTCGGCTATACAGAGAGCAGGCAATTCGCCAAATCCTGGCGAATTGCCTGCACATACGGTGCCTGTTCGGCGCCTGTTCGGGGGCAGTGAAATCCCCATAAAAAAGCACTGCTTCGGCTATTCAGAGAACACAAACCAGCAGTGAAAAGTTGCCGAAATGCCCTGCTGTTCGGTGGTTTAATTCGACAGGTTTATTCAGGAGAATCCCATAGGCTTCAATGATAAAAATATTCCCGTTTTAATTCAATATCTAATAAAATGTTCATTATAAAATTCTGCAGAAAAGAGTCTCTTTATTTTTAGATTTTTTTAGGATACTTTAAGCATTTTTCTGAATTTTTTTCTTTAAAAGTCCGATTTTTTTTTTTTTAAGTTTACTTTTTTTTTCTGTAACAGCCCTCTTTATTATCAGTTATTGGATTATATGTAAATTTCTGACATTTTCGCTCAGTAGTTTCTTTGCAAACAGTGTTTCACTTTTCAAACATTCAAGCAAACTGTTTTTCTAATTTATTCACTACACTCTCACTCTGCAGTCTCGGCCTTCTCGGCTTTTTCCGGGGGCTTCGCTGCCTGTGATCGGCTCCTGCTCGGGTTTTTCCGTGGTTTTCGGCAGGTTAATCCAGATGTTTTTGAGGCTTTTCTGCGTGCATTCGCCGGGTTTTGCGGTTAGTTTTCGTCAGGTTCGCGTCAGCTTTTCCCTGCAATTCGGGGACCCTGTGGTGCTTGCTGAATACACCGCAGGGTCACCGAAATGGATCGGCAAAAGGAACCGAATTGAAGAGAACGAAAAGTCACCGAACGTGCGGTGACTTTTCAAATCTCTTTGAATTTCCCTGACAGTAAATCATTCGGATGGGGCTGTGTAATTTCACTGCCCACTGTGTACACGACACTTTCAATCTTAGGACAGAAATATGTAAAAAAAACAAAAACTATATTTTTCTCAAACTCGCTACAGGATTTGACTAGGATGATCAAAAAGTCTATGTGGTTCTTTGCAGGAGCAATAGACCCAGTTGCTTTTGAAACTCGAACATGCCGAGACGTACTTTCTTCAACAATTTAAAAAATAGTTTGTGTGGACGTGCATGTTGCGAGTTCCGTCACTATTAGGAGAAAGGGTAAGTAGATTTCTTTCACGTTCGACTCTCGGATTACTAAAAATCGGAACGTCTCAAAGTGGTAAAAAGGAATCTTTTTTCAGCTACTGTTTATTTATATCCTCTGACTGGCAAAATGAAATAGAGTTACGTTATCGTCCAACACAATATCATTATATGGTTTATTTATATTCAAACATTATTGGTATATTTTTTAGATCAAAGAGTCCATATCTAGTGTTAGTCCGGCAAAGACTCTAGAAAGTAGTTATGCATTGCCAAAAAGGATTAAAATGGTCAGATCCCACCCATTTACACCTTTTTTACAGCAGTGTACCTGTACTGCTCGGTGTATGGGGCGAGGGTTCGAGGCCAGGGTTGCAGTGACACACAGTAGAGGCAAGGATGGTGACAGTAAGCAAGGTTTTACTAAACAGTGCAAAGGCAACACAGGAAACAATGCTGAACAAGAAAAGGTAGCTGGGCGAGACATGAAAGAGGTTGAACTGAAGATCAAAGACACAGTACAGAGAGGCCATTGACATCACCACAGACCACCCAGCCCCCTCCAGATCCAGGTCTCGGTGCCCCTCATCCACCAGCTGGTCAGCATACCACTGCTCCCAGAATTCAGCCAGTAACTTTGCCATTACCCCCCAGGTGAGGGGCAAGGAATCCACATCAGTGGACAGCTCAAAGGAAGAAGGCGATATCTGAGGTCTATCAGGAGCAGCTAAGTCTTCTGGATCTGTGGCCAGCCAACTCGAGGGACACGCCTCCAGACAGCAGGTGGCTCCCAGAGGACAGAGACCCATCTCGAGAACCGTGGCAAATGTTGCGGCAAACCGGTTGAGTGAGGGAGTCAAGGCCCTCTCAGATCCCCACGCGGAGCTCAAGCAGGATCCGCACTGCCTTGTGTGGTCTTTTCTGCCAGAAAGCGTATACTCCTGCTTTCTTTCTTTTTTTTAAACGACTTTGGATTATCTAACTTCTTTGTTCCCTCCTTATGATTTGAGCACAGTTACATACCATGACTCTGGCTAGATTTGGTTTGTCTCTATGTTACCCTGTACCCAATATAAGACTGGCAGGTGTTGGCCGGGGGGCAAGTACAAGCATACAGCCCATTCGTGACCCATAGAAACCCATTAAACTCCATCTCCATACAGTGTCCTATTTTTTTCCTAGAATTGCATATACTGTATACATATAAATATATGCATCGCACATTCTCATTGTAGAGTTTTTGAGTCATTTTCCCACAGATATAGACACCAGAAGTATCATTAGTCTATGGGCTTATGGTACGCAGGCTTTGTGAGTTAGTGACCCAGGGGGAAACTGCCAACCTGGCTCCCTTGCCAGCCCTCCTCTGCCCATACTTGTTACTCTTACCTCTCTGTTCTTTAGATCTGCATTTTTCTACCTCCCTTACATTTTTCTACATTAATTCTCCCAAGGATTCATATTACACTTCTATTATTTCTGGCTACAGTCATGACTCACTACAATACTTGCAAGTGAAATCCCCGCGCGTATTAGTGACAGCAGGGAAGATACAGGGCATGATTAAGCGGTTGTTTGCAGTATGTACTAAATTTACATGAATCTTTTAAAATATTTCTTTAACCCCCTTCACTACTATGATGGTGTACACACGATCAGCGGTAGCAGACACAGCATCCCTAGATCGTGTTGACACGATCTGGGTCTGTGCTGTATGATTGCAAACTAAATTAATTTGTTGCAAACAAATTGCATTTGCTTTCGGGTATGTGCCCCCAAAGTTTTAGCCCTGTGGGAATAATGCTCAAGGTGCTAAAACTAGTTATCCCTTTCGCTGCTGAGCCATTTCACGCCTCTGTGCTGAGCTCATTGTTACTGGTTTCGCTCATCATGTTTAAATGCGTTTTGAAGCCTTATTTTAATATATGACCCAGACAGAATATATATAGTTCTTTCCGGCAGACTCGGCAGATTCATCATATGTCATTATTATATGTATACGTCATGTTCTGTCTGTATATTATAACAAAAAATGCAATAAAGTTTGAATTTTCAATAATTTACATTGTGTAAAGTGTTTTTTTTTCACATTTTAACATGCGAACAATTGCGGTTATATTTTCTATGGGGTGCGCTTGTTAAAAAAATTAGAAATGGGGACTCGTTACATTTTTTTTGGGGAAAAGTTTGCTATTTTTAACAAACGCACCGCATACAAAAATTGTTAGTGCAGCAGCATTGTTCAAATTATAATTGAAATGGGAACAATATTGATGCATTAACAAAACAAACAAAAAAAAAACTTGTTCATTTTTTTTATAATTATTTTTTAATATATATATACAGTTGTGTTCAAAATTATTCAACCCCCAATGCTGTAAAGGGTTTTAGGGAATTTAGTGTACATTTGTAATTGTATTCAGAATGAAATCCTACAAGGACTTTTTAAAGAACCATATGCAACTAAAATGACATCAATTGGTTTTGTAATACAGTAGTAAATGTTTCTTTTGTGAATTCTTCATTGACACAATTATTCAACCCCTTAAAGACTACCACTCTGAAGAACAGAGGTTCATTCAAGTGTTTTCAATCAGGTATTGAAAACACCTGTGGATGTCACGGAGCAGCAATAAAGCATAATAAGCACCAATTAGGCAGCTTTAAAATGACTGTGATACTCGGCTCCTTCTAGACATTTACTGGTGTGGTTACAAACATGGTGAAGTCAAGAGAATGGTCCAGGAAGAGAAGAGGTGATTACTCTTCACAGGAAGGGCAATGGCTATAAGAAGATTGCAAAGATGTTAAACATAACAAGAGAGACCATAGGAAGCATCATTCACAAATTCAAGGCAAAGGGCACTGTTGAAACGCTACCTGGTCGTGGCAGGAAGAAGATGCTGACTTCGACTGCTGTGCGCTACCTGAAGCGTAGAGTGGAGAAAAGTCCCCGTGTGACTGCTGAGGAACTGAGAAAAGATTTGTCAGATGTGGGTACTGAAGTTTCAGCTCAGACAATACGGCGCACACTGCATAATGAAGGCCTCCATGCCAAAACTCCCAGGCGCACCCCCTTGCTGTCTCCAAAGAATAAGAAGAGTCGACTGCAGTATGCCAAAAGTCATGTGGACAAACCACAGAAGTTTTGGGATAGTGTTCTGTGGACTGATTAAACAAAATTAGAACTGTTTGGGCCCATGGATCAACGCAATGTTTGGAGGAGGAAGAACAAGGCCTATGAAGAAAAGAACACCTTGCCTACTGTGAAGCATGGCAGGGTGTCAATCATGCTTTGGGGCTGTTTTGCTTCTGCAGGTACAGGGAAGCTTCAGCGTGTGCAAGGTACCATGAATTCTCTTCAGTACCAGGAGATATTGGATGACAATGTGATGCAGTCCGTCACAAACCTGAGGCTTGGGAGACGTTGGACCTTTCAACAGGACAATGATCCCAAGCATACCTCCAAGTCCACTAGAGCATGGTTGCAGCTTAAAGGCTGGAACATTTTGGAGTGGCCATCGCAGTCACCTGACTTAAATCCAATTGAGAACCTCTGGTGGGACTTAAAGAAAGCAGTTGCAGTGCGCAAGCCTAAGAATGTGACTGAACTGGAGGCTTTTGCCCATGACGAATGGGCGAAGATACCCGTAGATCGCTGCAAGACACTTGTGTCAAGCTATGCTTCACGTTTAAAAGCTGTTATAACTGTAAAAGGATGTTGTACTAAGTACTAAGATTGAATGTCACTTGGGGGTTGAATAAAACTGATAATGATGTGAGCACAGAAAAGACATTTGTGGTTATTTCATTATAAATGTTATGTTATATTTGTCTGACCTACACGTGCCTCTTTGATTTAATTGTAAGCAAGATGACTGAATGATCAAAATCAATGTCAAACTGGCCAAAACACTCAATTTCAGTGGGGGTTGAATAATTTTGAACACAACTGTATATATATTTTTATTTTACATAGTCATGTTTGATATCGTTGGAAAGGCCATGCTCTGGCCGATCCAGTAATACCAAAAATTAACCCCTAGCTGCCACGGATCGGGAGATAGGAGGATCATTGGAACCCCCCATCTCCACCATTGGTGGCAGTTAGGGGTTAACTCCAGCACTGGCATCATCGCACAGGACTGGCGTCATCGTGCTATGCACGATGACGCCAGTCATCAGGGGACATTCCCGGAAGCTTGGCCAACATCTAAGATGTCGGCCAGCTCTGGGAGAGGATCACGGTTCGGTGCTTTTCGGCGCCGAATCGTGATCCGGCACCCAAGGGGTTAAAGGCAGGCACGGTTTGGAAGGGCAGGCTGTGCCCTTCCAAACCGTGCCTGCCTTCAGCCTCTGGTCCCCCACGATCGGAAGGGAGAGAGGTCCGAAGGGCCTCCCTTTCAGGCTCCTCCTCCGCACTCGCGGGGGGGGGGGGTGCCTGAAATAGATGTCATCGCGCTGCTGCAATGACATCTATCTTCCCCCCTGGCATCCCGGAGTGCCGGGCTGACATGCTAGATGTCAGCCCGCACCGGGGGGGGGGCAGAAATCAGCCAAAATCCGGGCTGATTGCTGCCTCCTGTGCTAGGACGCGCTCAGCGCGTCCGTAGCACAGGAGAACCACTTGGCTGGACGCGCTGAGCGCGTCCTTAGCAGCCAAGTGGTTAAAATCGGCTGGGGATTGTCCCCTGACATAATGAGCTTTGCCCAGCCGACACGGAAACACAGGCTGCAGTTAACTGCAGGAACACTAGTTGGCCAGGAGATGGCGACATCTGCCTGCCAAATAGGTTATTACCGCAAAAAATGCATTGGGAATATTCCCAAATATTTCTTACTGTATAATTAATTAAAAATGATTTTTGAAAAATCCACTGCTACCTGACAGTACATTTTTGGAAAATCACTTGTTAGTGAAGGCGTTAAAACAACGATTTATATATATGGAGCCCCCTGCTTAGTTTTTTGATAGCCGTGCATTCTGTGTATTCAAAGAAATGTTACAGTTTCTCTTTCTAACGAAGCAACTTGATAGATTGTTGAGAAGTTAATCTAACTGCCTAGAAAAAAAATAAAATATCATTAAAATTATAACTGCCTTGGATTCCTCATTTATATTGCAGTCATTGATTTATGCACACAAGGGGATTGGAGGAAATATAGACCATTAACTAATATCAATTACATGAGACGTACTTCAATATGTATCAATCACAATCCCTCCTTTCCACGCATTATTTCCTTGGATCAATATTATGCTATTGTATTTTTTTTTTTACATTTCTATACAAATCATGATTTAATCTGCTTTAAATCTTTCAGAAATTGAATGTAGTTCACCGGGGAAAATAAAAACCTCAGGAAATTTTCCAAACTCCGCAATTATGAAATATGAATTCCATTGTTATGCGTTGGCTTCCTCCATTCACAAAATATCCAATTTCTAAGGCATGTCACGGTTTACTAATAAATCTTCTCTGTAGTAAAATGGAATTCTTCTCTTCTGTGGCACATGCATTTTCATGTCCTTCACATAATTTTGAAATCTGAACTGCTGGTATGTAACAAACCCTGATAATGGGATTTGAAGTACCCACAGAAGTGGATTCAGAAAACAGCCTGGCACAAAGATGGCTCACTTGAGATAGGATGTAGTTGGAATGATCAAATGTAATGAAATAATGTCCATTTTTATATTGATACTAAAGTTTCATTCATCACGCAGTAAGTAGATGTTTATTTATTCTCTTTAGGCTGCGAAGCAGCATCATTTACTCTCTTTAGAACTTTCAAAGAGATTGTGTTACATGAAAAGCAACTTTTTAACAACTCCATTACAGCTTCAGTAGTCCTTTTTCTTCCTAAATATTTATACAATGTATTCAGTCCAAAAAGTGCAGCGTTCTGTTTATAATCCTTCATGATTGCGCTAAAACAGCTGCGGATTTGACCTTCTACACAATTCTTCTAAGCCATATGTTGAGTGGGATCCAACGTGTTTATCTGGTCACTCTAAAACTAAAGTTTATACTAAGGGTTCTTCTGATGAAGCCGGTTTTTCCTCTAATATAATGGCATTGAAACGCATTGAAAGTAACGTAACCCTTTCGCTTCTGCATCTATGGGATTGACTTCACACTCAGTTCAGATTCGAGAGATTTATTTATAAAGTATTTTACCAGGAAGGATACATTGAGATTTCTCTTGTTTTCAGGTATGTCCTGGGTGGCGAGTGTGTACCGTTGGGTGTCTTGCCTGAGGGCACTTGCTGGAGAGGTGCTCGTCGGGATCGAGCCCATGACTCCACAGGCTCTCTCCACGCAGAGCAGTGATGTTACCTCTACTCCACCCAGCAGGTTCAAGAACCTTGAAATGTTATAGTCGTTACAGAAATACAAAGTAATACAATGCAAGATATTTAAAAAAAACACACAAATATACATATTAACAGAAAATAATAATAGTCACTATATTACATGTTTACAGGTGCATTAAGTATATAGTCACTATGTTACATGTTTACAGGTGCATTCTGTATATAGTCACTATGTTACATGTTTACAGGTGCATTCTGTATATAGTCACTATGTTACATGTTTACAGGTACATTCTGTATATAGTCACTGTTACATGTTTACAGGTGCATTCTGCATATAGTCACTATGTTACATGTATACAGGTGCATTCTGTATATAGTCACTATGTTACATGTTTACAGGTGCATTCTGTATATAGTCACTGTGTTACAGGTTTACAGGTGCATTCTGTATATAGTCACTATGTTACATGTTTACAGGTGCATTCTGTATATAGTCACTATGTTACAGGTTTACAGGTGCATTCCGTATTGAGGTATGTTAATAGGTAGCTCTTGAGTGACTTAAGACTGGGATTGATTTAAGCCTTTCTGTAACTATGATTTTGACTTGACATTTACTTAAGTTTGGATTAAATTCCTTTAACCCCTTCACTACCAATTGATTTTCCAAAAAAATATTGTCAGAAATCAGTGTTTTTAAAAAAAAACAAAATTTTTAATAAATTGTACAATAATACCTATTACTGTAATAAACTATTTGGCCAGAAAATGGTGCCATCTACTGCCAAATTGAGTTACAGATGTTTTAACAGAAGATCTATTTTCTTCTATTTCTCCTGCATCGGCTGCTGACAGCTTCTGAAAGCCCGATATTTCAGAGCTTTCAGCTGCCGATTTTAAAGTTTTAGCTCTTTGAGCATTATGCCCACAAGGCTAAAACTTTGGGGCCACCTTCTGAAGCCCACAAGCTAATGAAATTAGTTTACAGCAAACAAATTTCATTTTCCTTTGGGCTGCAGATCAGCATATCGAGATATCTTGATATCGGGGCACCAGATGGTGACTTTGAAACCGGAGATATCTCAATATTGGTAGTGAAGGGGTTAATCGTTAATACTCCATTCTGGACATCTCATGCTACCAGGAACATTGCAGGGACTTTTCCCCAGCACGACAGCTATATTGGGAACTAGCGCTATCCCAGCATGGCCCTCCTTTTGTCAAATCCAGGACAGTCAGCGTATTCTCTTTTCTTTTCTACTGACTGGGCGGTTTACCTGTCACTTACTGGCCCTTTTTTAATGATGCAGTTAACCCATTAGTTTGTTTCCTTTTCTGTCCTATCAACACAAATCCTAGAAGGCCAGTTTCTGGCTTTTAAAGGACATTTCTACTCTTAAGGGTAATATATCCCTCTCTTTTCCACTACCATATCCTGCTATATTCATTTTGTGTTTCTTTTCTTGTAGTTTTATATTTATTTTGTTTTCTTTTGTTTATATTTCATGTTAGATTAAAAGTTACATTTTATCTGCATCCTCTACGCTTATATTAGTTGTTTTTTGGATATAGAAAACAGCCTGGAACAAAGATGGTTCGCTTGAGACAGGAATGAAATAAATTTAATGAAATAATTTTATATTGATACTAAAGTTCCATTCATCACACAGTAAGTAGATATGTTTTTATTGTCTTTAGGCTGGGAAACTGTATCGTTTATTTCCTTTTGAACATACAAAAAGATTGTTTTGCTAAAAAGTAGTTTTTTTAAAACCCCCCGTTACAGCTTCAGTAGTCCTTTGTCTTCCTAAATATTTATACTATGTATTCTGTCCAAAAATCTCAACATTCTGTTTATCATCCTTCTTGATTGCGCTAAAACAGCTGTGAGGATTTGACCTTCTACACGATTCTTCTAAGCCTTATGTTGAGAGGACCCAATTTGGCTTTGAAAGTTACAGATTGCGGAGCGCAGTATTTTATGCAGTGGTTTTCCTCAAGGCATTGCTCTAATGTTCAGCTCTTGTATTTACGCGCGTATTGAATTTTATCATTTCACCGACGCAGCGGTGACATGATACTTACTGAAGCAGATGTATCAACCCTTACTTTGTATCTAACGTATGAGCTGGTATTGTATGTTAAAATGCTGTATTGATATTTTTCTTTAACCTTTGTCATAATCTTTGCTCTTAAAAATCTGCTATATTATAATTATCCTTTCTTCTGTTTTAATTGGAGGAAATAAATTATCTTTGCTGGAAGTGTTATTACAGAGTTTCTCATTCTGTGAATAACAGTCTTTGAAGAACATTAGGTTCATGTATTAAAGGGCCACTACCACAAAAATATGAAATCTCCTTATTGTGTTTATTTTATGTTGCTGATATCTTACATGTACTTTGTTTTTCTATTATATGTTTAGTTAAGAAAATATTTTACTCTATACGTCACTGGGTACATCCATTGTGTAATCTTTTTGTGTTGAAAACTGTCCCTCCGCAGTATCTTTACATCACTTGCTCATCACTGTGTGGCTTTGGCCATAGAATGGAGGGAATGGGTCAATCAAATTGTTGCAATGTGTGTGTTGTATTCAAAGGACATCACCACCACCAGGGGGTAGATTAGAAGTCTTTTAAGCTCCCTCTCTTATCGCATTCAACTGCCATGTATTATCTTAAATAGCCTAGAGAACAATAGACCTCCTGCCATCTAATCTAAACATTCCCTCCTCCAGCTCATTAACTGTTAAATGCCGTAGACGCTAAACCTCAGCATTAAAGTAAATCATTTTCACATATTTTGGTAAATGTTGCATCAAGGGAAAAATCCATAAAATGGAAACCGGAGATAAAAAAAACGAACTTTATTTCTTGTTTTTACATGCAATTACATGAAACAAAGAAAAAACAGCAGCATGTGTTTTATAATGTGTTTTATAAGGTGGTTTTGTTTGTAATGCACAAGTAATCTAGTTACAGTTTATGTTAGTGGCAGTGTCCCTTTAACTATAGTTCATGTGCGTACACACACAAACACAAATACACAGACACACACATAACAGGCTTATCCAGTTATCCAAGGGAAGCGGATTGTGCTTCCCCTGAGCTGCAATCGAATTGTGGGAGAAGTAGGGTTCATTTGAAGACCTGTTTCTCCAGCTCCAAAAACATGTACAGAGTTATTCAGAGAGAGGTGAAAACCAGGTGAATGACTGGAGAAGTGAAAATTCTAGGTCAAAATAGCCGATTTGGAAAGTGAGATAAATGGGAGAATTTTTCTGGTTTGGCTATTTTGACCTAGAATTTTCACTTCTCCAGTCATTTTCCTGGTTTTCACCTCTAACTGAATAACCCTGATAGTGGCACAAACACCTCAATCTACAATATTTATCAGCAATTGAATTTAAAAGATAAACATTATCCCTATGTCTACAAGCTAATCGCCTGAAGATATATAAAGAAAATATACAGCGAATGATTGTGTATTTGCATGGCTTGATGGGTAATATCTGGAACAAATATAATAATCACATTTCTTTACCCTCCATAAATTCCATAATGGCAATCACTCAAATCTCACATTATTCTATTTATATGTAAAGACAGCACGCGCAGTATAACATTCCACTTTTTTATGCCTGCCAATTTGCAAGAAAATCAGTTTTTACGACTGTTGCTTTATTAGAATGCCGTTCTTTATGTGAACGGGTTTACGGTGATTTCCCATCGCTTTTCAAGTCTACTTTATATTATCTGCAGTTCCTTTATGTGGCTGATAAGGATACGAAACTCAGGTGTCACTCTAATCAGCGGAAACCTTCAGACCGACTCACTCTCTTCACCTATAAGTGGACGCTTCTTAAAACGGTATAATCAGCCTGGATTTGTAGAACTAATTTCCAGCAATATGCATCGTGTTCCAGATCCAGGCACTTTATTCCCTCGTTGGCCAATGTAATATTGGACCAGCAGACACCTAGGAGCTATAGAACTTTTGACTCTCTAACAAATACATTCCAGTAGCAGAGTCGGAATGGAGCTAAACAATTTGATGGACCATTGTCTGATCCCTATTGATCTCTCACGCCATTCATTGTACAACTGTCTAGTTCACACTTAATCCCATTGATCCTTTCTCAGCTATACCTTCTTGTTGGGGCCAAAATGATCATAGGGTATTGCTGTATCTCTAATGCATAGGAGACTTCCTTGGCACCTAAGGCCTGGTTGCCCCTTTTGGGTGACAGCAGTCTGATTTATATATGGTAACGAAGTGGTGATGCAGCACACAAGGTTTGCCTGCTCAAGCCACACACCACTACATGGGACTACCCAAAGTCATATCAAGGGAAAAAAAAGAGTGGACTCATAGTGGATAAGATCGCAAAATCATACTTATTTGTAGAAGTACAGCAAACAGGAGAGTAAAATGTGTTGGTTTCAGGCAACAGCTGATGCATGATTAAGGTCTTTTGAATGAGTGGCTGAGATTCACTTTGTATCAATATAGGCATCATTGGAGTCACCTCTAGGGTTAGGAGAATGTTAAGAGCCACAACACATCATATCAAGGTACATACTTGCAAACTGTCAGGCTTGCACCCCTTTCGCCGGCTGGGGCACCAGTAATTGCCTATATACTCTGACTTAGCTCTAGCTAACCCCTTTTCCATGTGGAGATCACATCATGTTTTGTTCCTGTACCATTTTCTCATCCAGGCTCCTGGAGATTCAGCCTGAGTTTCATGATCAGCAGAAGAGGAATTCCAGCTGTAACCCATCAGAGCCAATCTGACCTCCATAACTAGGAGCTACTCCCAATAGGCAATGCTTCTGCGTTCTGCATGATTCATTGTATGAAGTCACTTGAAGTGTGTGGGTGGACCTGTTCCCTATACCGGGGCTCCTATACCACTCATTAGTGTTCCTGTCTCGTCTTGTTTGGATTCCACTGTGTGCCAACTTGGATACCCACCTGTGTATACCTGTGTATACTACTTATGCTAGGTTTAAGTTAAATTATCTTGCATGCTGATACAGACATTTAACTTCGTTCCACCGGCACCTTGAGGGTCAAAAAGTCTGTATAGCTTGTTTAAGCTTCATTAATATGTTTTGTGTCCATTTTTCTTGCTCTGGGTGTCTCTTTCTCAATTGTGTCTGTAAGAGAATTGAGATTGCACATTTTTTGCTTTCCAGTCCACAAAAGGCTAACACATGGGTTCCAGGCAGTTCAGGCAAGCAGCGCAGCAGCAGGCTGCTCATTCTCTGTATCTCTTTCTCAATTGTGGTCTACTTGGCCATATTTGTGACAACCCTGACCAAACTTCAGTTTGGCCATGAAACCTCAAAGACCAATGTTTGATGTGCTTCTCAGAGATACACAGTATCGGTTCCACTACTCTGTTTTAGCTATATATTTACGTACCAGGATGTATATGGGTATTTGGAATACGGTGATACAAGGAGGAAAATAAAAACAACAAGTATAAATGCAAAGTGTGAAACTCACACTATGTTTTTCTGAGAAACACATTTCAGTTTCCATCCTCCAGAGTGTGAAGTTTGGGTGTCGTGATGACAGCATGGCATGGCATGGCGTACCATCAAAATGCTAATAAAATATGATAGTCATATTAAACTAGAATTAAATACAGACTTACTATTTATGGCCATAACAACACTTCAAAATGCGATATAAACAATTGAAAAATAGTCCGAACCATAGTAACCCCTTCACTGCCAAGCAAGTTTTGTTGAATTTTTTTTTATCATAACATTTATTTGAAACATGGAATGTCTCAGGACTTTGCCGACCTTTACTCCGGGGACAGAATGCAGCAGATGAGCGGGAGGCTTGGAGGCTGAGTGCTCAAGGTGCACCAGGCGGGGATAATGTGACCGGTGGGGCTGCTGACCCTGTATTTTGGCGCGATACAGGCTGAAGCAAACCCTTTTCCGATGGCTTTCCCTACTCCTCGGCCTGGCTTTTGGTTCCTGGACTATACGACTTTTTGGTTTGCACATTCTTAATTTTTTGCTGCAGAACAGCTTACTTTTTGAGATGACTCCCTCCCCCCCAATGCGGATGTTTCCCCTTACCCCCGCTGAGTATATCAGTTTTGATCTCCCCCCCACGATGATTCCTATTTTACGCTTGTGACTCTTTGTTCTTTGTTATTTTTATATTGACACCTGCCATACCAGTAATGGTGTTCCCTTCTTCCCCCCTCCCTCCCCCTTTTTTTTTTCCCACTTTTCAGGATGTCCCGAGGCGCACCACTATGGCACCTACCATTGCTCTGGCCGCCATACTTGGCCCTCGGGCTCCTGGGCCTTGTGACAATATCCTTCCACGGCCTCCCCTGGGAGTGAGCCGGGAAAGTCACGATATTGGCCTCTGCCGTTCACCGCCCCCCCTCCCCTACTAAATTAATTTCTATATTTTATTTCCCCTTTTCCCCTCGTACCATTGCTGGTGTGTGGTTGGTGTAGTTTGCTTCCCCTTTCCCTCATTTTGTTTTATTTCTATTACATGGTGTACCTTTTCGAGGTAGGCCTGATCTTTATTGTTTTGATGATGCACTATTTACTGCTGACAAGTTGATTTTCATTTGGATGAGACCCCCCCCTATTTGGGGATGTTTATTGTTTTTGTTATGGTGTACCTATGCGGAATGTTTTGGATGGTTCTCTGTGACCCTCATTTTCTTATATCAGATTGTATGCTGACTACTTTATAAAATAAAAATTGTTTAAAAAAAAAGTGTGGACATTGTCTTTTCACATGCTATTTAGTGCTTTTCAATGCAAGATCGAGATAACTCGATTTGGGGTGTAAAAGAGTTAAATTATCAGAATTATCTCATTAGGCAACAAACAGAAAAAAATAAATTTATGAGGTTAAAATAGGATATACAGTGGCAAGAAAACGTATGTGAACCCTTTGGGATTACGTGGAGTTTTGCATGAATTGGTCATAAAATGTGCTCTGATCTTCATCTAAGTCACAACAATTTGAAAAACACAGTCTTCTTAAAATAATACAACACAAACATTATATGTTTTCATGTGTTTATTTAACATAACATGTAAACATTCACAGTGCAGGGTGGAAAAAGTATGTGAACCCCTAGCCTAATGACTTCTCCAAGAGCTAATTGGAGCCAGGAGTGAGCCAACCTTGAGTCCAATCAGTGTGATATTATTGGATGTATTGCTGAAAGCTGTCCTGCCTTTTAAAAACACACACCAGTTTTGGGTTTACTGGTTTCAAGAAGCACTGCCTGATGTGAACCATGCCTCGCAGAAAAGAGCTCTCAGAAGACCTACGATCACGAATTGTTGACTTTCATGAAGCTGGAAAGAGTTACAAAAGTATCTCCAAAAGCCTTGATGTTCATGTGTCCACGGTAAGACAGACTGTCTAGAAATGGAGAAAGTTCAGCACTGTTGCTACTCTCCCTAGGAGTGGTCGTCCTGTAAAGATGACTTCAAGAGCACAGCGCAGAATGCTTAAGGAGGTAAAGAAGAATCCTAGAGTGTCAGCTAAAGACTTACAGAAATCTCTGGCACATGCTAACATTTTTGTTGACACATTTACAATAAGGAAAACGAAAACATTAAACAAGAATGGAGTACATGGGAGGACACCACGGAGGAAGCCATTGCTGTCCAAAAAGAATATTGCAGCATGTTTGAAGTTTGCAAAAGAGCACCTGGATGTTCCACAGCACTACTGGCAAAATATTCTGTGGACAGATGAAACCAAAATTTAGTTGTTTGGAAAAAACACACAACACTATGTGTGGAGAAAAAAAGGCACAGCACACCAGCATCAAAACCTCATCCCCACTGTAAAACATGGCGGAGGGAGCATCATGGTTTGGGGCTGCTTTGCTGCCTCAGGGCCTGCACGGATTGTTGTCATTGATGGAAAAATGAATTCCAGAGTTTATCAAGACATTTTGCAGGAAAACGTAAGACCATCTGTCCGCCAAGTGAAGCTCCGCAGAGGATAGGTGATGCAACAGGACAATGACCCAAATCATACAAGTAATTCAACAAAAGAATGGCTTCAACAAAACAAAATACGCCTTCTGGAGTGGCCCAGTCAGAGTCCTGACCTCAACCCGATTGAAATGCTGTGGCATGACCTTAAGAGAGCGATTCACACCAGACATCCCAAGAATATTGCTACACTGAAATAGTTTTGTGAAAAGGAGTGGTCCAAAATTACTCCAGATCGTTGTGCAGGTCTGATCTGCAACTACAGGAAACGTTTGGTTGAGGTTATTGCTGCCAAAGGAGGGTCAAACAGTTATTAAGTCCAAAGGTTTACATACTTTTTCCACCCTGCACTGTGAATGTTTACATGTTCTGTTCAATAAAAACATGAAAACATATAATGTTTGTGTTGTATTATTTTAAGCAGATTGTGTTTTTCAAATTGTTGTGATTTAGATGAAGATCAGAGCACATTTTATGACCAATTCATGCAAAACTCCACGTAATCCCAAAGGGTTCACATACTTTTTCTTGCCACTGTAGCTCCTTAGAGACATCACTAAATAATTTCAAGTCTATTTGTTCAAGGTTACACTGATCTGATATTTAAAGTTTCTTTGAGGGTGACACAAAACAATAGATCACATTTCATTCTTTCTGCTCGATTTTGGTACAAGTCATGACAAATTAGAAAGAAATGAGATATTTATTTTTAGCACAATACATTACTGCAGTAAACAACAAATAATTTATGCATAAATCTGACACTTTGCAAATAGAGAAAGCAGTTATCACTCATCTCTGTGCATCAAGAAGTATTATAAAAGAAAACAGTTCTTAGCTTACAAGGTCAAGTAACTGTGTCTACTCATAGTGCATAAAGAGGCAATCCCTATTTAGCATCATGAAAAAAAGACCTGCCAGTCTAAGAGTATAAAGTAAAGTATACTGATGTCCTGCAGTCTGTTAAACATGTTATTATGTTGTAGGTCTATTAATGAGCGCAATGTAGAGTGCAAAATATTTTAATGCATGTTAACTTTCTTGAATTAGAAAGATAGATACAGACAAAAAAGTAGGTAGATGGTTATGTAGATAAAAAGATAGATGGATACATAGATTTGGATAGATACACAGATAGATATGGGATAGATAGATAGATATGGAATAGATAGATAGATATGAGATAGATACAGTTGTGTTCAAAATTATTCAACCCCCAATGCTGTAAAGGGTTTTAGGGAATTTAGTGTACATTTGTAATTGTATTCAGAATGAAATCCTACAAGGACTTTTTAAAGAACCATATGCAACTAAAATGACATCAATTGGTTTTGTAATACAGTAGTAAATGTTTCTTTTGTGAATTCTTCATTGACACAATTATTCAACCCCTTAAAGACTACCACTCTGAAGAACAGAGGTTCATTCAAGTGTTTTCAATCAGGTATTGAAAACACCTGTGGATGTCACAGAGCAGCAATAAAGCATAATAAGCACCAATTAGGCAGCTTTAAAATGACTGTGATACTCAGCTCCTTCTAGACATTTACTGGTGTGGTTACAAACATGGTGAAGTCAAGAGAATGGTCCAGGAAGACAAGAGAAGAGGTGATTACTCTTCACAGGAAGGGCAATGGCTATAAGAAGCTATAAGAAGCTATAAGAAGATTGCAAAGATGTTAAACATACCAAGAGAGACCATAGGAAGCATCATTCGCAAATTCAAGGCAAAGGGCACTGTTGAAACGCTACCTGGTCGTGGCAGAAAGAAGATGCACCATATGCAACTAAAATGACATCAATTGGTTTTGTAATACAGTAGTAAATGTTTCTTTTGTGAATTCTTCATTGACACAATTATTCAACCCCTTAAAGACTACCACTCTGAAGAACAGAGGTTCATTCAAGTGTTTTCAATCAGGTATTGAAAACACCTGTGGATGTCACAGAGCAGCAATAAAGCATAATAAGCACCAATTAGGCAGCTTTAAAATGACTGTGATACTCAGCTCCTTCTAGACATTTACTGGTGTGGTTACAAACATGGTGAAGTCAAGAGAATGGTCCAGGAAGACAAGAGAAGAGGTGATTACTCTTCACAGGAAGGGCAATGGCTATAAGAAGATTGCAAAGATGTTAAACATACCAAGAGAGACCATAGGAAGCATCATTCGCAAATTCAAGGCAAAGGGCACTGTTGAAACGCTACCTGGTCGTGGCAGAAAGAAGATGCTGACTTCGACTGCTGTGCGCTACCTGAAGCGTAGAGTGGAGAAAAGTCCCCTTGTGACTGCTGAAGAACTGAGAAAAGATTTGTCAGATGTGGGTACTGAAGTTTCAGCTCAGACAATACGCCGCACACTGCATAATGAAGGCCTCCATGCCAGAACTCCCAGGCGCACCCCCTTGCTATCTCCAAAGAATAAGAAGAGTCGACTGCAGTATGCCAAAAGTCATGTGGACAAACCACAGAAGTTTTGGGATAGTGTTCTGTGGACTGATGAAACAAAATTAGAACTGTTTGGGCCCATGGATCAACGCTATGTTTGGAGGAGGAAGAACAAGGCCTATGAAGAAAAGAACACCTTGCCTACTGTGAAGCATGGCGGGGGTCAATCATGCTTTGGGGCTGTTTTGCTTCTGCAGGTACAGGGAAGCTTCAGCGTGTGCAAGATACCATGAATTCTCTTCAGTACCAGGAGATATTGGATGACAATGTGATGCAGTCCGTCACAAACCTGAGGCTTGGGAGACGTTGGACCTTTCAACAGGACAATGATCCCAAGCATACCTCCAAGTCCACTAGAGCATGGTTGCAGATTAAAGGCTGGAACATTTTGGAGTGGCCATCGCAGTCACCTGACTTAAATCCGATTGAGAACCTCTGGTGGGACTTAAAGAAAGCAGTTGCAGGGGGGCGTGGCTGGACGCCGAGCAGGACGGACGTGCGGTGGAGGAGCTCCTGCAGTTTTGATATTTGGAGTCCGTTTTCTGCTCTTTGGGGCGAGATCGAGCGCCTGTTTGCCCTCCTGAGTGGACCCGGAACACGGAGGGGGCGGGTTGCGTGTCTGCAGTGATCGGGCGTTGAGGTGGTACCGCTGGATCCCCCTGGGCCTGCTGTGTGTGCGGAGCCTGAGTGAAGGTGCCGCGGGGACCAGCACTTCCGGTGCGGAGGACTCCCTCGAACTTGGCCGTTTTGAGGTACGACAGCGCCGGCCTCTGGGTGTAAGCTGACGGACGGGGAGTCACTATATCTCCCCCCCCCTGCTACACGCGACGCTCTTCCTCTGCCCACCTGGTCCCACCACATCCCGGCCCACAGCGTGGCGACCTGTATCTGCGGCACCCGGAACAACTGGGGAAGGGGGAAGTAGCCCACAGGCACCCCCCACGTGGAGTAGAGGCTGTGATCGGCGTCGCTGTGAGGCTCGAGGGCTGAGTCGAGCCCACCCGACCTTCCCTTAGATAGAGGGTCTCTGGAGCTGACCCATTTGGCACCCCACTCTGAAGCCTACAGCGGTCCCCATCATCTCTCAGAAGTTCCTGTATGCCCTTCCACGTTAAAAAAAAAAAAAGGAATATAAAAACAACAAAAAAAAAAGGAAGGGGTACAAGAAACATAATTTACCGTGGCATCCTGGGGGGCTGATAGGTGCTGGAGCCGCCTCTATCAGTTTAGCCAGTACACTCTAACGAGCGACCACATGGATATGTAGCTCATGCGGCCAGCGCTGAACTCTTCTCAATCCAACGGCTACTAAAGGATAACCGAGGCATATTTTCTGCGGCTCTAAAATGGCACCCCCCAAGGCACAGCGAGTGTTGGATCCCCCGAAGTCGGCTCGGAAGGAACGTAATAAGGAGGCGCAGGATAGCGGATCCCCGCGGCAGGCGCTGGCCCACGACCCGGACGGGTCGCCCGCGGCGCAACCAGACCTCTCTGACTCGCTGCCACCCTCAGAGAGCAGATTACACGCTATGCTGCAGGATTTGCGCTCAACCATACAAGCGGACATTAGGGGAGCGCTGCAGGAGTTGAGCCGTGACGTTCAGGACTTGGGAGAACGCACGGATACCTTGGAAACCAAGGCGGATGACTTATGCTTAGCCCACAATGATCTAGTAGACCGCCATCTGGCCCTGCAAGCGGCCCATGAAGCTCTGGCACTTAAAGTAGCTGACGTACAAGACCTCTCCCGGCGTAATAATATCAGAATCAGAGGTATCGCAGAAGCAGTCACTCTAGCGGACTTACATCCATATCTCCTGGAGTTGTTTCAAGTTTTGCTGCCGGAAGCTACACCACAAGACCTACTTCTGGATCGAGCGCATCGCTTACCACGAGCAAAAAACCTACCAACGTCGGTGGCTCGTGATGTCATTATCCGGGTTCACTTTTTCCACATCAAGGAAGCTCTGATGTCAGCGTCACGGAAGTCCATGCCTTTAGCTGCCCCTTATGCTGCTATCTCCTTTTTCGCTGACTTATCGGCTTTGACCATGTCTAAACGACGAGAGTTTTCATCCCTCACCAAGCTTCTCCGCAATCATAAGTTGGCGTACAGATGGGGGTTCCCAACGAAGCTCTTGATATGGAAGGATGGTATCCTAAATGTTGTTCCTGATGTTGCCACTGGATTACAATTCCTGAAGGACTGGAATATTCTGGCTGATTTTTCGCCTCCGCGTGAGCCTTCCTCATCACCGATTAAAGTCTCACCGGAATGGCATAGAGTCCGACCTAAATGATGGGTGTCTCCTTTCCTGTGCCGCGTGGAGGACGTGGTTCCTCCTCACGATCGCCTCGGGACTCTGTTTTTTGGTTCAGCGCTGAGTTCTTGCGTTGAGCTCTGTGTAGCGGACGTCCCCCCGTCCCCCGGTTGAGTCTCCTTAGCTGATATTTTTCGCTTCTTACTGCCACTAGGAATGACTCATTCTTGCTGTATCTCTGGGATACAGCAGTGTATGGTTTGTTTGTCTTATGTTTTTGCCTTTTTCAGTTTTTTTCCCTTTTCTTTTTCGTTCCTTTTCCCTTTTTTATTTTTCTTTAATTATTTGTCTGTTGATATGCTCTTATGGCCCTGGCCTTCATATTCCTCATGTCTCCTCGATAGTACTTTTCATCCGACTATGCATATCATAACGTTGTGGTTATTTATTCATGAGTAAACCTCAGTTCAGTATTTTTTCAATGAATGTTAGGGGGCTGAATGTTCCGTTTAAACGACATGCTCTGTTTCGGGATTTACATAAAACTAAGCCAGCGATAGTCTGTGTGCAGGAGACGCATTTTAGCACAGTGCGCACCCCCCATTTGCGATCCGCTATGTACCCTGTTTCTTTTCATTCTACTGCCCAGACGAAGTCTAGGGGTGTCTCGGTTCTCTTTCACAAGGACTGGGTCTTTAAATGCTCAAACCAATATACAGACCCACTGGGCCGCCTTTTGATTTTGGTGGGCACTATGAATGAACTTCCAATTACGGTTGCAAATCTGTATTTGCCTAATGTCAACCCTGTATGCTTTCTTAAAAAAGCTTATAGTAAGATTAAGAAGTTGATGGAGGGGTCTCTTTTCATGTGTGGTGATTTTAATTGTGTGCCGGACACGGCTTTGGATACACGCCCAGGCCAGAACCGTGCACAGCCTCGTAAACAGCTCCCCTCTAGCCGTCAACTAACTGACTTTTTACGATCCTCTGACTTATATGACGCATGGAGAATTAGCAACCCCTCAACTAGGGACTTCACTTTTTTCTCACCAGTTCACTCATCTTATAGCCGCATTGACCTATGTCTGATACAAGGCCCAACAGTCCCTCGTCTCCTGGCAGCTCGTATCGGCTCTATAACATGGTCTGATCATGCTCCTATAACGATGGACTTCGAAGCTGACTATCCTGCTAGGGGGATGGGGAACTGGCGTCTAAACGACTCGCTTATAGTAAGTGGCGCTGATGTGTCTGATACATCGGCAGTGTTAAGGGAATACTTTGCATTAAATGTGACGGAAGACGTAACCATATCAGCGGCCTGGTTGGCGCATAAAGCAGTGGTGAGGGGCCATTTGATTCAGAGAGGGGCTACACGGAAAAGGGCGTTCAATACCCAGATGACTTCAATACAGCGGCAAATATCTGACTTGGAAGCCCAACATAAATCTAACCCCACACCTGACCTCTTGTCCCGACTGACGACCCTTCGACGGGATCTGATCCAGATGACGTTACAATCCTCTGAACGGGCCATACGACGCTTAAATCTCACCCAATATACCCAGGGCAACAAAGCTGGCAGGTTACTGGCATCTAAATTGAAATCTAAAAGAATACAAACCAAAATTCCTTACCTATTAGATAATGGAGGGGATAGGATTTACAACCCGTTAAAAATTTCAGAGGAATTCGCCAACTTCTACGCCTCTTTATATAACCTAAAATCAGATCCTGCGACTCACGATCCGGACCCAGATGAGATAACTCAATTCCTCCAGGAAGTAGAACTCCCTTCCCTATCCCGATCACAAGCGGCAGAGTTGCTGGTTCCGTTCACAGAGGAGGAGGTGCATAAGGCCGTTAAGGCTCTTCCAAAGAACAAGGCCCCTGGGCCGGACGGTTTCTCTAATTTATATTATCAGACCTTCGCAGACATTCTAATACCAACCCTTACGGGACTTTTCAACCATATCAAATCCACAGGTGTAATACCCCCGGAAATGCTTAAAGCTACTATTATAACATTACCTAAACCTGGTAAATCCCCGACCAGCTGTGCGAATTTTCGTCCTATATCCTTATTAAATGTGGATGCTAAGCTATACGCTAAACTGTTGGCGTCTAGAATGGCTCCTTTGCTGCCTTTCTTGATATCAGCGGAACAAACCGGGTTTGTAACTGGTAGACAGACATGTGACAACACCCGACGTTTCTATAACATAATCGATATCGCCTATAGAACCAATACAACTGGGCTTCTCCTGGCACTGGATGCAGAGAAGGCATTTGACCGCCTACATTGGGGCTATATGCGTAAGGCATTAGAAGTCTTTGGTTTCCCTGCCCTATTTATTGATAGTATCATGAGCCTGTATTCCCTCCCAATGGCAAAGTTTCTTTCCTCCTCATTCTCTATTACCAATGGCACCAGGCAGGGGTGTCCACTCTCCCCACTCATCTTTGTTTTGGCATTGGAGCCCTTGGCCTCACGAATCAGGCGGGACACTTCCATCTCTGGCATATCTACACCAGATGGAATTCATAAATTAGCTCTGTTTGCGGATGATATTTTGATTTTTCTTACCTCCCCTGAAACTTCTTTACCATCTCTGATGCGTCAACTAACTTCCTATGGCCTAGTCTCCTATTATAAAAACAATGTGAGCAAGACGCAGGCACTGCCGCTACATGTTGATGATTTCTCACTCTCCACTTTAAAGGCCTTGTATCCATTCGACTGGAGAACGACCTCTTTGAAATATTTAGGTATTTCTCTTACCAAATCCAGGGGCTCTATCCTCAAATATAATTATAACCCCCTAATGACTTCTATCTCCTCCCAACTGTCCTCCTGGCTTGATCTGGAGGTCTCTTGGATGGGACGTATGGCAGCTCTGAAAATTTGTATCCTACCCCAGATTCTTTATTTTTTCAGGGAACATCCCAGTTTTTATCCCGGCACATATGTTGCTACGTATGCAAAAAATGCTGCAGGCACACATATGGAAAGGGAGGCCTCCACGCATTCCAGCTTCCATGATTAACGCGACTAGACGTAGGGGGAGGGGCTAGGCTTTATAAACGTTACTGCATACTACAGAGCAGCTCTATTGGCTCAGCTCCTGTCCTCCATGTCCCAGCGAGACACCCCTTTATGGTTACGAATGGAGAATGCTTACATTGCTCCTTTTCGAGTTCACGACCTGATGTGGTTTGAGAAGCTCCCACACCACACATTGGAGGGTCTCTTGCCTTCCACATCCCTTTCCCTTATGTCATGGCGGCTATGGGGTAGATGACTCGTACGACCTTTCTCATTGCTCAGCTTAGCTCCATTGCGCTTCCTCTGTCGCACTGTCCAAGACCTGAACCTTGACCGGTGGTTCCAATTAGGTCTTACACATATTCATCAACTTTTTACATCCTCTTCCATTAAAACCTTCCCGGACATAGCGCGCGAGTTTGCTCTTCCCACTAGCGAATGTTTCAAGTACCTTAGGGTAAAACATGCACTGACTCAACGGGGTATTTCCTCCTTTGCAGCGACGGAGATTACGGCCTTCCACAGGTTGTGCTTAGGTAAAAAAGTTACGAAAAAGCCTTTGTCTTTATGTTATGACAGTTTGTTGTCTGCGAACCCCAGTAAGAAACTACCGTATATGATTAGATGGGACAAAGATCTGTCGTTCGAGTCTTCTAAGGAGGACTGGTTCTACGCCACGGAAACGGTCTATAAATATACCAGGAGCACTAATCTGCGGGAGGCACATCTTAAACTATTATATAGATGGTACATGACCCCGAATCGCGTGGCTCATATACCTGGGCACTCCAGCGTATGCTGGCGCTGTGGCACCAGTGTCGGTTCCATCCTGCATATCTTTTGGCAATGTCCGCTGCTAGCTACCTTCTGGGGGAAAATTTGCAGACTGATATCTCACTGTACCGGCATGCCCTAAACAATACCTCTTACATATGCTTCCAATCACTATTCAACAGCGACATAGAGGCATCATATCGATAATACTTAGCGTAGCTAAATCTACTATAGCACGCCATTGGCTTTCTCAAGCTAGTCCCTCAATGAGAGAAGTCATGTTATCATTGGAGAATGTTTGTCTGTACGAGGAAATGTACCACAGGGCTGTAAACTCTTTCAGCGTGTTTCAAGACATATGGGAAGGATGGGAACTCTTTGTAAAGTCTGGAAAACTGATATAATTTTCTTATAAATGTTATAAAGGATATATTTGATGAGGATACAGTATTAATATTGCCGTTTGTGGATCTCACTGAGCATATGCATAAGGATTTTATTTCTGAATTTTTCCTTTTTTTTTTTTCTTTCCCTTAACTCTGTGCACTCTTCTGATTTGTGTATTCTGTTATGTTTTACAGTGTTATAAATTTTATTGTGTTTTAGCTTAACTTAGGAAAATTTGGTTCAACAGTTTGCCTATGTTGCAAAGCTTATGTTATTGTTAGAATTGATAACTGCAGGATCCTGCGTGATCCTCCTTTTTCATTACCCCAATCTTGGCGATGTCTGGCATCTATTTCTTCTATGTGAACCTTAATAAAAATTTTATATACAAAAAAAAAAAAAGAAAGCAGTTGCAGTGCGCAAGTCTAAGAATGTGACTGAACTGGAGGCTTTTGCCCATGACGAATGGGCAAAGATACCTGTAGATCGCTGCAAGACACTTGTGTCAAGCTATGCTTCACGTTTAAAAGCTGTTATAACTGTAAAAGGATGTTGTACTAAGTACTAAGATTGAATGTCACTTGGGGGATGAATAAAACTGATAATGATGTGAGCACAGAAAAGACATTTGTGGTTATTTCATTATAAATGTTATGTTATATTTGTCTGACCTACACGTGCCTCTTTGATTTAATTGTAAGCAAGATGACTGAATGATCAAAATCAATGTCAAACTGGCCAAAACACTCAATTTCAGTGGGGGTTGAATAATTTTGAACACAACTGTAGATATGCAATAGATACACGGATAGATACGGGATAGATAGATATGGGATAGATAGATATTAGATAGATAGATAGATAGATAGATAGATAGATAGATAGATAGATAGATAGATAGATAGATAGATAGATAGATATTGGATGGAAAGATAGCTATGAGATAGATAGATAGATAGATAGATAGATAGATAGATAGATAGATAGATAGATAGATAGATATTGGATAGATAGATATTAGATAGATATGGGATAGATAGATATTGATTGATATGGGATAGATAATTCTATCTATCCCATATCTATCTAGCTAATATCTATCTATATATCCCTTTATCTATCTATCTAATATCAGATAGATAGGGGATACACCGGCTGGATGCAGTAGAGGCAACATCACTGCTCTGTAACCATGGAGACCAAGGTTTGAATCCCGGCCAGAGCACCTCTCCAGTAAGTGTCCTTGGGCAAGACACCTAACGGTACATACTTGCCGACCACACCTTATCGAATGTGAAGTCCAGTGATAACATCTCTATACTTCGATCGTGTAGAACAGGGATCTCAAACTCACGTCCCCCCAGATGTTTTTGCATACAAGTCCGAGAATGCTTTGAATGCAATAGATGGCCATGGAATCATGGGAGTTGTAGTTCAGAAACATCAGGGGGCCAGAGTTTGAGACCCCTGGTGTAGAAGAAAGTCATAGTACCATTCAGCACATCCCTCCAATACAAGTGTGGAAAAACAAGTCTCGACTTTACAAGAAGCAGGTTCAATCTAACCATCAGGTTAGATTCCACTCAGAAGATGCCACCGGTGAGTTTCTTTGGGCAAGACACCTAACAATATGGATGTGCCTACCTCGCAAAATCCTTGTGTGGTATTCTAATGTATCAACTCCTTGTACACTGATCTTATAAAGCACTGCGGAATATGCAGCACTATATAAATAAACAAAAGAAAAAAAGGGAAGTGGCAAACTTTGAATGTATCGTACCAAATACATTGGCACGCGCTAGGTGGTACAATAACCCTTCAATACACAAAGAAAATAAACCTCAGCAAGGGCCTCACCAATATAGGCAGTGAAAAATACATAGGATGAAGTAAATCTGGCAATGGCAAAGTAGAAAAAAAAAATATTTGAAATACATAAATAAAGGATAATAATAAATAGATTATATAAATTGATACAGAGATAGATAGATATGGGATAGATAGATACTGTATATAAATTGATACAGAGATATATAGAGACATAAAGATAGATAGAAAGATAGATAGAAAGATAGATATGAGATACATACATACATACATACTGTAGATAGCTGTAGTGATACACAATAAATAGAATGTTTTCAATTTCCATGAGCTTTTATTGTTTTTCAGAAGAAGTTTTATTTATCAAGCAGCGAGTCTCGATCAGCCGACAGCCAACATAAAAAATGTAAGTCAAAACAGCTGAGTTGGAAAAACTGAAAAGTTGTAAAAGGTTTCTTTGACTTATCTGAAGCTCAGCTGTCAGCTAACTTCAGGGAAAAAGTCAGATTGTACAGTGAAACTTCAATTATATCTGTTACTGTTAGCACCCATTTAATAATCTCTAACAATTACCATTTACCACCAGAATTAAATATTCCGCAAGCTGTCTTTCAAAAAAGTAAAAAAAAAATAAACAATTTAAAACTCAATTTAAGAACTGAAAATCCTCTTGCACTAAATGTGGGTTTAAAAGAACTACAGCAGGATTAGCTTTTTTTAATGATCTGTAATTTTTCATGCCATGTATTCCCGTTCTTGCACCCAGCTGCAATTTCTGTTTGATTTATGTTTTATCAGTATTCCAAAAATAAACTAAGAAGAAGGAGCTGTTTTGTTTTACTTATTTATTATTTTTATTTCATATTTTTCTGGGTTTGTTTTGTTTTTTTTAAGCATCTGCTCTATCACATTCAAATTTATATTGTTGTAGTTGTTGGGGTCACTGGCATGCCAAGAAGGGATGCCTCTTGACAACCTAGTCCTGCTTGTCCACCTTCCACCCATCTACACTTTTTGGTTGTTGATTATCTAGGTCTAGTTTGAGGGCAATGGAATTGACTGGTGGTTATTATTTAGAATTTGTAGTTGATACATGTTCATTGTGTTCAAAAATTCTAATGATACAGGCTATGCGGAGCAATGAGATGAGACTTGCTTGACATTTCAGTTCTTGCTTGACATATCCACCATAGAGACAAAACTCAGTTCAACCTGCTTTGAGTGGGGTTCCCCATAAGGACTAAGGGCTTGATTTAATACTATCGACTGTCCTATTTTTTTATTAACTATATTAGCTGCTTGTGCATGATTTTTTATTTAAATATTGACTGATTGAACTGAAAAAACTAAGTTCCATGTAATATTTGGAAAATGCTGCTGGTTCAAAAGAAAAATCCCTGGCCAGTAAAATGGACAAACTAGCTTATTTTCAGGCAGCATCACACAGGTCTGTCAGGTTTATTCCAAGAGATCCGAATGGCTGCCAAAAGGTAACAGAACGCTGATTTTCTTGGCCATTCGGCTATTCAGAGAGCAGGCAGTTCGCCAAATGTTGGCGAATTGCCTGCACATACGGTGCCTGTTCGGTGCCTTTTTTCGAGGCAGTGATTCCCCATAGCTTCGTCTATTCAGAAAACAAAAACCAGCAGTGAAAGTTGCCGACATGACCTGCCATTCGGTTGCTTCATTCGTCAGGTTTATTCAGGCGAATCCCATAGGCTTCAATGTTAAAAATATTCCCGTTTTAATACAATATCTAGTTTTTGTTTTTTATAATGTATCTTTGACTGCACATGCAAATGCTCCTGAGGAAGTCTTTTTAGACGAAACGCGTCGAGCTATAGCAGTCTTTTATATCAATAAAACTTTTTATGCTGATATCCTTGGTCTTGGTTGACTGATCCTGGAGTGCATTGGATGTGGAGGGGATTGTAGCCATACAGAAGGTCCTGGGCACCCATGGATCGGTGATAACGATCTTATTTCTTAATGTGCCTGAATTGATTTCAAATACTAATTGTTTACCAACATGCACTTCTGAGTAATTTGAAATTTGTTTTAGGATCAACCTCTACCTTATATCTATTAGAATGCTGGTAAACACCGGCGCTTAGTGGATAACCCTATAGAAATTTCTGTATGGAAATGTCCATTTTCTTTTACGTTTTGATTACATTTGTGCTCGACATGTTTCAGTAACCTGTCTATGAGGAACGGTAGAATATTGCGACACTATGGGCAGTATTACAATGTTGGTGCTAACTTAACCAGAGCTGTTGTAAACTTAAATCCTCCATAGGCTATAATGGCTCTGGGAAGTTTACAACAACTCTAGTTAAATTAGCACCAACTATGTAATATGGCCCTATGTGTGTTCTGCTGTTTTTGTTTTAGATTAATCCAGTGACACACGACATTCCGGTGGAGGAATATTCCGTGCTTTGTCCTCTCATTACAGGAAAATCAAACAGCTTCGAACAGGTGAAAAACAGAGGTAGAGACATGGCACGGCATCTGAAGATAATTGATAGTCAATAAAAAGCGCTCAGCTGCACAGAAACTTTCTTCGTAAATAGCAGAAGTGACTTGTGAGGCAGACAGACAGTAAAATCTCTACTCTGTAATCTAATTGGTAATTTTGAAGTCTCTGTGTTACATTAATTATCCACATCTTCAGGAGGCATAAAGATACGCAGTTATGAGTACAGTGTTATGAATATTAATTGTGCAGTATATGTAACGAATCCCACAAGCTACACTACTATTCTTCAGATCTATTATTAAGGCGAATGACTACATACTCACACTTATTGTTATTTTATCACAGGGGTATTTTAATACCTTAAATACTCGTTAATGATCAAAGCCAAATAAAAACGTTTGTATCCCTTTTGTCTTTTTTGTTTCTGAGACACAGACAAAATCTCTACCATTCCTTCAGAAACTTACTACATTGTAGAACTCATTCTGCCACTTTGTGCTACAATGTAACTACATGACCCACCATTGTGACATGTTAAAAGAGCTAAACTGGCCGCCACTGTAATCTAGACGCACCTTTCACCTTTCCAAAATGGCGTTTAAGAGCTTTTCTGGGAAGCAACATCCCTACCTGAATTGGCTGCTTCCCTCAGCAGTTCCCTCCTCCTATAAACTCTGATCCAGGACCTGCACCTTACTTGCAATACCACAATACAAAAAGAAAGTGGCGGCTTGATCCTCATTTTCCTACAGAGCACCACAATTATGGACTAGCCTCCCAGACGCCATCAAATCTTTCCCCAGTCTAAAGTCACTTAAGAGATCTCTATTAACATACCTCAATACAGAATGCACCTGTAAACATGTAACATAGTGACTATATACAGAATGCACCTGTAAACGTGTAACACAGTGACTATATACAGAATGCGTCTGTAAACATGTAACACAGTGACTATATACAGAATGTATATGTAAACATGTAACAATGACTATATACAGAATGCACCTGTAAACGTGTAACACAGTGACTATATACAGAATGCAACTGTAAACATGTAACATAGTGAGTATATACAGAATGCACCTGTAAACATGTAACACAGTGAGTATATACAGAATGCACCTGTAAACGTGTAACACAGTGACTATATACAGAATGCACCTGTAAACATGAATGCACATGTGAACATGTAACACAGTGACTATATACAGAATGCACCTGTAAACATGTAACACAGTGACTATACACAGAATGCGTCTGTAAACATGTAACACAGTGACTATATACAGAATGCACCTGTAAACGTGTAACACAGTGACTATATACAGAATGCACCTGTAAACATGTAACATAGTGAGTATATACAGAATGCACCTGTAAACGTGTAACAGTGAGTATATACAGAATGCACCTGTAAACATGTAACACAGTGAGTATATACAGAATGCAACTGTAAACATGTAACATAGTGACTATATACAGAATGCACCTGTAAACGTGTAACACAGTGACTATATACAGAATGCACCTGTAAACATGTAACACAGTGACTATATACAGAATGCACCTGTAAACATGTAACATAGTGACTATATACAGAATGCACCTGTAAACGGGGAACATAGTGACTATATACAGAATGCACCTGTAAACATGTAACATAGTGAGTATATACAGAATGCACCTGTAAATGTGTAACAGTGAGTATATACAGAATGCACTTGTAAACATGTAACATAGTGACTATATACAGAATGCACCTGTAAACGTGTAACACAGTGACTATATACAGAATGCGTCTGTAAACATGTAACACAGTGACTATATACAGAATGTATATGTAAACATGTAACAATGACTATATACAGAATGCACCTGTAAACGTGTAACACAGTGACTATATACAGAATGCAACTGTAAACATGTAACATAGTGAGTATATACAGAATGCACCTGTAAACGTGTAACACAGTGACTATATGCAGAATGCACCTGTAAACGTGTAACACAGTGACTATATACAGAATGCACCTGTAAACATGAATGCACATGTGAACATGTAACACAGTGACTATATACAGAATGCACCTGTAAACATGTAACACAGTGACTATACACAGAATGCGTCTGTAAACATGTAACACAGTGACTATATACAGAATGCACCTGTAAACGTGTAACACAGTGACTATATACAGAATGCACCTGTAAACATGTAACATAGTGAGTATATACAGAATGCACCTGTAAACATGTAACACAGTGACTATACACAGAATGCGTCTGTAAACATGTAACATAGTGACTATATACAGAATGCACCTGTAAACGTGTACACAGTGACTATATACAGAATGCACCTGTAAACATGTAACACAGTGACTATATACAGAATGCACCTGTAAACATGTAACATAGTGACTATATACAGAATGCACCTGTAAACGGGGAACATAGTGACTATATACAGAATGCACCTGTAAACATGTAACATAGTGAGTATATACAGAATGCACCTGTAAACGTGTAACAGTGAGTATATACAGAATGCACTTGTAAACATGTAACATAGTGACTATATACAGAATGCACCTGTAAACGTGTACCACAGTGACTATATACAGAATGCACCTGTAAACGTGTAACACAGTGACTATATACAGAATGCACCTGTAAACATGTAACACAGTGACTAAACACAGAATGCACCTGTAAACATGTAACACAGTGACGATATACAGAATGCACCTGTAAACGTGTAACACAGTGACTATATACAGAATGCACCTGTAAACGTGTAACACAGTGACTATATACAGAATGCACCTGTAAACATGAATGCACATGTGAACATGTAACA
The DNA here is from genome assembly GCA_009667805.1 of Leptobrachium leishanense. Classification (NCBI taxonomy): domain Eukaryota; kingdom Metazoa; phylum Chordata; class Amphibia; order Anura; family Megophryidae; genus Leptobrachium; species Leptobrachium leishanense. The sequence continues at coordinate 25,986,176 of CM019069.1, forward strand.
CAGTGACTATATAGAGAATGCACCTGTAAACATGTAACACAGTGACTATATACAGAATGCATCTGTAAACATGTAACATTGACTATATACAGAATGCACCTGTAAACGTGTAACACAGTGACTATATACAGAATGCACCTGTAAACATGTAACACAGTGAGTATATACAGAATGCACCTGTAAACGTGTAACAGTGAGTATATACAGAATGCACCTGTAAATGTGTAACACAGTGACTATATACAGAATGCACCTGTAAACGTGTAACACAGTGACTATATACAGAATGCACCTGTAAACATAGAACATAGTGACTATATACAGAATGCACCTGTAAACATGAATGCACCTGTAAACGTGTAACACAGTGACTATATACAGAATGCACCTGTAAACATGTAACATAGAGAGTATATACAGAATGCACCTGTAAACGTGTAACACAGTGACTATATACAGAATGCACCTGTAAACATGTAACACAGTGTCTATACACAGAATGCACCTGTAAACATGTAACACAGTGACTATATACAGAATGCACCTGTAAACATGTAACAGTGACTATATACAGAATGCACCTGTAAACGTATAACACAGTGACAATATACAGAATGCACCTGTAAACGTGTAACACAGTGACTATATACAGAATGCACCTGTAAACATGTAACAGTGACTATACACAGAATGCACCTGTAAACATGTAACACAGTGACAATATACAGAATGCACCTGTAAACGTGTAACACAGTGACTATATACAGAATGCACCTGTAAACATGTAACACAGTGACTATACACAGAATGCACCTGTAAACATGTAACACGGTGACTATATACAGAATGCACCTGTAAACATGTAACAGTGACTATATACAGAATGCACCTGTAAACGTGTAACACAGTGACAATATACAGAATGCACCTGTAAATGTGTAACACAGTGAATATATAACACAGTGAATATATACAGAATGCACCTGTAAACATGTAACATAGTGAGTATATTGCCTACATATTTATTTTCTGTTTTAATCTGTATATTTGTGTTGTTTTTCATATTTTGCATTTATCACTTTGTATTTCTCTACCTACTGTAACAATTCAATGTTCTTGAACCCAGGACATACTTGAAAACAAGAGAAATCTCAATGTATCCTTCCTGGTAAAATACTCTGCAAATAAATAATAATAGTCGACACTGGAAGGGTTACCCAGAACTTATAAAATAAATTCGGAAGTACTGCAATAATTAACTCTAGTACCTTATTGTGCGTATCCTGATCCTGATATCTCAATGTTTATTGTTCTGAATGAAGTCTTCCATCACATTACGGCCATTTTTGGCTACCCCCTCCCCCTATTAATATATTCAGATGTCTGGTTGTGATGTTCATATTTGTATCAGATCATACATACTCCAACAATTAGTATTCTGGAGTGTCTAGCCCTCCACCAATCAAAAAAATACAGTCTCCGAAATTGCACCAAACAGTAAATTTCCCCGTACGGTGCAATTTCGGACCCATTCGGCTATTAAAAATGTGGAAAACAAAAAACACATTCCAGAGCGCAAATCGGTACCCAGCGGATGGTATGCATAGGTAATGATGATTTATTCAATAATTTTGGTGGTATATCACCATATAGTGTCCATTCAAAATCGGCTATTCAAAATGCTGGCAGTTCGCCAAGTAATGGTGAATTGCCAGGGAAATACAGTACTGATCGAAGGCAGGGAAATCCCCCATACAGAAGTAATGGTTAATCTATTCAGAGACACCGAACAGCAGAGAAATGTCAGTGTAATGTCCTGATTTTCGATGGTTTAATTTGGCAGGTTTATTCAGGCGAATCCCATAGGTTTCAATGTTAAAAATATTCCCTTTTTTATTCAATATTCATTAACCTGTTTATTCTTTTAATTTGCAGCAAAAAGTCTCTTTATTTATTTGGCTTTTTATCGGCGACTTATCGGATCGATCCATGTTTTTTACCCGGTTTTGCAGAGCTTTTTCTGTTCTATTCGACGGTCTTGCAGCGGGTTTTCATTTTCGTTCGGCGGATTTTCCCTGCACTACAGGGACCATGCGGTGAAGTCTGAATTCACCACAGGGTTGGCAAATTTGACTCCCTGAAGTGTGGGGAACGAAAGAGCACCGAAATTCCGGGAGGAATTTCAATGCTCTTTGAATAACCTTGAGTTTGTTTTTGTATGAATGGGTGTCTTTTATGCAATAAAGGTCAGGTTTTCTTATGTCACACTAGCATGGTTATTCAGAGAAAGGTGAAAACCAGGACAATTGCAGGAGAAGAGAACAATCTAGACCAAATAGCCAATTTGGAAAGAGATAAATGGGAGAATTTTTCTGGTTTGGCTATTTTGCCCTAGAATTTTCACTTCTCCAGTCATTCTCATGAGTTTCACCATTCTTTAAATAGACCTGTATATCTAGTTTTGACTGATATTTGCGAGAAAACAACAGTTATTTGACAATAATGAGTAAACACAAGTTATATGTGTACATACTCAAAAATATGAAACAGATATGCAGTTACACTATATTGCCAAAATTATTCGCTCACCCATCCATATGCGAGTCAAGGCAGGTGAGCGAATACTTTTGGCAATATGGTGTATATAAATAGATATTATGTTATTGAATGTATAAAGATAAATAGGTATTTTTATTAGATAAATTGATAAATAAATTGTTGATAGATAGATAGACATATTGATAAATAGATTAGTAGATAGATAGACATATTGATAAATAGATTAGTAGATAGATAGATATGGGATAGATTGGTAGATAGATAGATAAACATATTGATAAATAGATAGATAAACATATTGATAAATAGATAGATAAACATATTGATAAATAGATTGGTAGATAGACAGACAGGTAGATACATAGATATGAGATAGATAGATATCTCCATTGTATCTTTCATCAAATGGTAGTTAATTGTGTTTACTAAAGTATAGACCCATAGGATTGGTTAGTTACTATCCAAAATTTTAGGGCCCTATTACATTCTTAACGCAAAAACGCACGCGCAACGCGTGAATTTTTGCGCGAAGCGTTAAACGTTAACACGCGTAAATCAACGCTGGTATTACAATCCTCGCGCATTTTTTCATCCGTCAAAAAATAAAGTGGACACGCACAAAGGCGTGCGCAGCAACGTTGCGCGCAGAAATCAATGTGCGGACCATTTTTTCACGCGATTCAGCCAATCAGATTTAAGAACCACAGAACCACAATTATCTCACGTTAAATTTTTGCACCTGTCAAAGTCAATATGCGCATATATGCTGCATCAATAAAAAATGCACACACAACTTCTCAATTTTATTGGTTTGGTATGAGTAGAATGTGTAACTATACTTTGCTGCGTATGTTTTTTTGGTGCTGGTGTATTTGGTTTTGGCCAGGTTGATAGAATTTGCCATTAACACCAGCTTTAAGGAGTTGCTAAAATTATGCGCACAAAGTCTGTGGGTTACAAACTGCGCATAGATTGTAACACTATCCGCATACTAGCATTTGCGCTCACAATGTTAAGTATAGGACACGCGAAGTACAGTAAGCTCGCGCAGCTTTCGTGCAGGTTCATCCGCGGTAGACGTATACGCGCGTTTGTTGTGCTGACATTGTAATACGATGTTCAGTGCAAAGGGTTTTGCCCCTCGCGTTAGTGTGGTTTTGCGCGGGCGCAAACGTTTGCGCAAAGAATATAATAAGGTCCTTAATCTCCCAGTCATTTGGCTAAAAATGCGCCAAGGATGGGGACTCAATAGAGGTGGACCCCACACCTGCTTGTTTTCAAAATGACTTATTTATTTATTATTAGGGCTTAATGGTTTCCTGATTTATACGTGTAGATACAGTATATTGTTCCATAACTAGAACATTTAAATATGAAATAATAAAATCTTAAGAATGTTTTTTCAGATTCACATCCTTAGTGAATAGTGTGTGTATCTTATGTAATAATCCGGCCACACACAACGCAGACATTTAATTGAAGAGAGAAGGAAGAAATAAACACTTATTTATGGCGTTGCTTCTGTTTTAGCAAGAGGCGAATGATGATCAACATTTGATTGATTTTATGTTAGAGGGGCATATCTTGTCCTCGCATGAATACGGCATGAGATCGAAACTAATTAACTCACACAAGTGCCCATTCACAATCAAACCTGAGAAATATTTGCATAATATATCCATCCGTGCAGCAGTAAAGCCTGGAGGATTTGTTGTGTGAAATGGAAGTCAATTTCGGATGCAGAAGGTTTAAGCAGCGCACTCCGGTAAGGTGCAGCCCGGTCAGGGTCAGGGGTCGCATTACAATTTAATGCAATACTCAGTGGGATTCCATATGTTAGCGTATAATATATGCGGGCGATGCTCGCAATGTGTACCCGGACAGGACAGCTCGAACTGCAGGCCGAGTTTTGAATCTGCTCTCTTAATTCTCGTTAATTCACTGTAACATTTAAATCAATTGAATTTGTCTTGGCTCGGTACATTAATAGACGTTCAAATGTTTATTATGCAAAACACGCCTAGCCTCATCTGCATAAATCAATGGTCGTGACAATGTATAAGCGGATGGAACCGCAACATCTAGTGCAATGACACAATCTATTAGGACATCTGAGCCGGACACGAGAGATTTTATTATTACGGAGAAATCACAGCGTAATTTGACTTTGAATATTGAACTATTTATAGACATCAAAACATATTCCACCACGCACTAACGCTATGCATCTGCTGAAGGTCAGGGCGGTGTCATACAAAGATGTGGCTAACAACTGACACCTTCTTTCTTCATCCTAAAAATTTGTATCTGACCAACTGGTATGAGTTTATATACTAACTTATTATGTCAGAAGGGTCCTCGAGAGGATATGTTGCATGTTTTAATGTCTGTCTGTGATGCATTTAATAGTAAGAAAGTAAAAATGAACCTGTGTTGACTCAATGACTTCTCGTGACTGTTACAATAAGTTTAGCTTGTTTTTATGAGTGTTGACAGTAAACAGAAGCTGCTTTTGTTTATCTAATATCTATTAGATACTTGTATAGATACAATACTAGAGTAAAGCAGTATGCAGTGATACACTTAACTGAAAAACCTAAGATTACCCATATCCAATGACAATAGCAAAATTCACTTTTACCCAAGCCAACCCTCACCCCACACCCATTTAGCCAAGCAGGTTGGTTAATCTGCAGTTTACCCAGGTAAAACCCAAAACTTTAATTTTTTTCAGCTTTACCCAGGGCTTTTGGGACATGTAGACTTCAACCAGCTAAATCTAGCTTTATCTATTTTTGGACTCTACCCATAGTCCATAGTGTGTGTATATACTGTATATATATGATCATATATATATGATTTTTGGTCAGTATAGCTTCCAGACCTGAAGAAGAGAGTTATACTCTCCACGGCTTGTCTTTTAAATGTAATGTTAGTCCAATAAAAAAAAGTATCATTACGGACTACTATACTCGGGATTTTTGTTATTGTAGTTGTTATTTTTTACCTACAGTACTGTTTCTATGATGAGTTTTATAATTGGATAGATTGATAGATATGGATAGATGGGATGGATCAATAGATAGATAGATATGAGATAGATAGAGATGGGATAGATAGTAGGTTTGTGCACCGATTTTGTTTCGGTTCGATTCGGTTCGGTTCGTTCGGACTTTGTAAATTTTCGTTTCGACTTGTTTCGGCCGATTTCCGTTTCGGTTTGGTTCGTTTCGGTTCGTTTTTTGTATTGACTTTTTTTTCGTGATTTCGGAAATTTTCGTGTTTTTCGGAATATCTGTTCTCCTCGTTTCAAAGTGTCTATTCGTTTTGACGTAAACTAATGATTTTTTGGATACAATAATTATACAATACGATAATTCTGCCGATACGATAATTCTGCCATTGAGATTTCTCATGTTTTACAAGAAGGATACATTGAGATTTCTCTGGTTTTACAAGAAGGATACATTGAGATTTCTCTGGTTTCCCGGGAAGGATACATTGAGATTTCTCCTGTTTTACAAGAAGGATACATTGAGATTTCTCTGGTTTCCAGGAAAGGATACATTGAGATTTCTCATGTTTTATAATAAGGATACATTGAGATTTCTCTGGTTTTACAAGAAGGATACATTGAGATTTCTCTGGTTTTACAAGAAGGATACATTGAGATTTCTCTGCTTTTCCAGGAAGGATACATTGAGATGGGAATGATACAAAATTTAATTACAGAATCAGCGATATAAATACGATAAAAAAGGGGAGATGGTGTAGCGATGTCAATGTCCTTTCACCAGATGGAGTCAGGGTCACATAGGTGGTATTCTTGGCCTTCTCCTCTTTATGTGCTCCTCAAAGAAAACACAAGGAATACATCATAGTGCGACCCATAAATACAACACACATGTGTGGATAGATGATTGCACTCACATGTAGTAGAACCCTCCTGGTTCTGGGTGATATACCTTAGGGATATTATCGGCTTCCCAATTGCCCTTTCGGACAAAATCCACTGAATCCAATGGAAGGTCCAAGATGAGAGAGACAGATATGGGACAGATAGATATGGGACAGATAGATATGGGACAGATAGATATGGGACAGATAGATATGGGACAGATAGATATTAGATAGATATGGGATAGATCAATATGGGATAGATAGATAGATAGATAGAGATAGATATGGGATAGATAGGGGATATATAGATATGGGATAGATATGAGATAGATGATAGATATGGGATAGATAAATATGAGATAGACAGGGGATAGATAAATAGATAGGGGATATATAGATAGATATGGATAGATATGAGATAGATGATAGATATGGGATAGATAAATATGAGATAGACAGGGGATAGATAAATAGATATGGGATATAGATATAGATAGATATGGGATAGATAGATAGATAGATAGATAGATAGATAGATAGATAGATAGATAGATAGATAGATAGATAGATAGATAGATAGATAGATAGATAGATAGATAGAACAGGATTTACGGCCAATGGAGAAATCACATTCACGTGAGTAAAATATGCTGTAAAATCCTTTTGAAACACGTTCATATCTTGTAATCAGTATCCATATCTAATGGATATATTTCCCGATTTATCCTCTAAACCCACTTCCACTTTCTCACAATACAATGTTGACCCTTAAAATTACTTCTGCTTGTAAAATTTCTTCTTACGACCTTTAATTCACTCGCTTCCTCTCTCCTTGAATGAGGAGAGAATTTCCAGTGGCCTTGATCTTTGTATTGATAAACACCATAGTGGAAAGTGACATAATTAGGCTTTTGTTATGTTTTATAGACATTTCTTGCGAGGATTAATGACCCTTCGCCTGCATTGTTCACATTGTTCTCCGACTCCAGCCCAGACAACGGATGCAACTGAAGAGATTCCTTTGCCAGGGAGCAGCATTGTATCTCCTTTATGCTGTCCCTGGCAGCTTTTTCAATGTTAATTTAACTATTTCCACTTTTTAGAAAAAGACATTTGTTTGTAGTTACCGGTTTAAGGACGTTGTGGTGTTTTAGATGATACATTGTATTAAATAGTGTTGATTTCATGCTATTGCATCACAGATGTCATAAAGGGTATATTTAAAGCACACATGCCTTAGCTTTGCCGTTATTTTTGTTTTTTTGTGTTTTTTCTATCTTGCTTTTGCCTCCTGGTCGTGTTTCACTTTGATCTAGACATTTAAAAACAAAAATAAATAAAATATTCCCCCCTCCCTGCACAAACACATAAAAAGACCCTAGAGCTGTGTTTGTGATGCCAAAACTGAAAGTCACGGCAAAGACGGAAGAAACTGAGAGTTCACCTTCGGATGAATATATAGTGACTTCTCTTTTAATAGTCTAATGGAGTCCGAAAGATAATCCTATCAATACTGCATTATCTATATTTCTCCCCCTTATTTGTCGCCTAGATAACATTGTGGGAATTGCATGTTCAATTTATCCCGTTTCTACCGAAAACATTTTAGTTTTTAGTCTAGTGTGCGCACAATGAAATACTTTTCCTGCTATCCTCGACAAATATTGACAGATACAATATTCTTTCTGTATGAGTCGTTATGGGAAACAGAAAAAAGGAAAATAAAAAAGAACCTAGGGCCCGTTAAACACTATTGCCAGCCAGAGCGCTGCGCTTACTTTTTAGCAGCTTATTACAACCGAGACGCAAGCGGAGTTTGCGTCTTCAATGTAGCGTCAGGTTACTGTACATTAGCGTGTCCTATACTTGTATGGGAGACACTAATATGGCCCCAAAAGATGGAGAGCGTGCCAATTCCAACCTGCTCGTTCCCCATCTGTGTCTGATGTTTTTCTAAGCAGAATAACGTTTATCAGACCCTGGTGTTATGTGATTCTGCAGAAGTTCAATCACTTAACACACAAAACTAAAACCATTAACCCCTTGACACCGTGGGATGTTCTATGTCGTCCGCGCAGCGGGTGGGCCTTGAAGATGCAGAACGTTCAGGTAGGCCACGCTGACTTCAATGGGCTGCCAAGGCTCCTCCCTGCAGCCGGCATGTGCCACTTGCCATTGGCTGCAGTGAGATGGCCTGAACTGAACGCCAATGACGCACATCGCATGTTGGCTGCGTGGGTGGGCCAAATTAAAGGCCCGTGGCGGCACCTGTCGTGTGGCATACCATTACGCCTCGCCGGTGTTGACCGCTGGCCGACAGGTGACACCCACCCATCGGGAAGGCGTTAAATCCCATAGTCACCTTAGTTCCCTCAGTGGTGAGAGTGCCGCGTTCCACCGCTTTTTTGCTTCATGTGAGAGGTACACTGGAAACCAATAGCTCCTAGTGTTCCTCTGCATATCCCTCCACCTGCCTGGCTGGATCTCATTTGTGCGAGATCGTGTTTTGTCTCCATGGCGTCCGATGGACTCCTGGAGCAGATAACACCTGCGGTGCTAAGCGTTGCTGGTGTTCTCTCTTATCGCTGCACAAGAATTACGACTGGAGCTTATGAGAAAGCGGCTCCTTCATAATACGGTTGCTAAATGGTAGGTGCTAATGGAAATCAGCAAACACGTCTGCCATTTAACCACAACACTGGAGTAGGGCCCTTAATGTCTAAATAAATTCTTGCATAAAGTGGAAATGATGTCTCGTGAATATATTGAATATTTGAGAATAAAACAATAGGTACATATATTTGTGCACGTACTGTGTATGACCAAATGGATATGTGTGCATGCATCAACGAACTGTATGCAGAAATTAAGTGCTATTGCATTTGTACTGCTTGTATAAAGAAGATTTGCAGTTTGTGTCCATGAATGGTTCCTCTCATGTAGCCCACTTGTCGCTAGATTAAGCAGGTTTCCTAGAATCTATCATGGACCTTGTTGTTTTGGGTGATGTCTGAATCAGCATTACTTTCAGATGGGTTGGCATTGAGCACAGATCTGGAGCTGGCTACAACCCTATCTGAATGGGAAAGGCATCATCATGATGAGAGGAGTAGGTAAAAAATGATCAAAGTCCAGAAATTTAAGGTCTGTACCAAACTTGGCATCTAAACCAGAAACGTAAAATATCTTAAAATACTTCTCGTTCTCATGAAGGACAGTAGAGAATTATGGCGGTGTGGGATTACGTGTATCCAGAAATACACAGGTAGGAAATGATCCTAATGCTGTCAACCACAAATATTATACCAGTAAAAAGCAAAGTTTAAAGTCACTTGGTGGTGTAGAGGCTTATATGTTTTAATTTCTGGGAACACACCAGGATCTCTCCATTAATGATCTTTCTTCTTTTGGTAAAGCCAGTTGTAAAATGGTTTGGACCTCACAAAGGAGGACATGGTCCCATCTTATTATTCTAGGAGTCAGCTTACGTTGAGTCTTTTACAACACTCATAACTATCTCAATGACAAACATGAAATTGGGATCAACAAAGACTATACATGTCCAAACCTTAAGGCTTTGTTATAAACCTGTCCAAAGGAAACACGTGTCCAAATTTTGGGACTTTGAGATAAGCAAGTCAACAAGTTACCTGCTAGAAATCACACTAAATAATAGACCAGCAAATTATTTTGCCCACCACCCCCACACAGTGAGTCAACTTGCCTTCATTAGTTGGACTTTATAAATGAAGGCAGAGAGACGATTACAGTTATAATATTTAGGAGGACATTTTGAAACGCTCCTTTTGTTTCTTGGAATTAGCTTGTTGCTTGCCTCAGCATTTATATGAAAAATCACATTTCCTTATATTGTTTTATCTCAGACATAAGGGTTTTTATATTAAACTGAAAACGCGCCGGGGGACTTTAATGGGGACATGGAGCAGTGACCTTTTGTAGTTAGACTACTTTTTGATTAAGTTGGAAAACCACTTTTATAAATCAAGTTAAAAAAAAAGATCAGAAAAAAGATAATTTTCTTAATAGCTTTCACAGAAAGTTCAACCAAACAATTACTACTGAAGCCGAAGAAACCATTGTCTGCATGATTAGCTTAAAAGGCTGCGTGTATGTGCAAAATATAAAGCTTAAATGTGGCATTAAATGAAAATGTAAATGTACTCTAACTTGTTCACCAGAATTTTATTCCCTTTGTCAGATCACATTCTTTGTCATCTTGTTGATGCAGATTAAAATTTACGAGGCCAAATTTTACAGACTGAGCCGAGCATGTAGAGAGTTATTATAATAGTCTGGAAAAATCATAGGCTTGATTCAAATTGACCAATGACCACCCAACGTTCCACTAACTTACACACATGTTCCCGAGAACCGAACTGAGCAGCTATTTTGCAACAAACTTTATCATTCTTTGGTGAAGTAAGAATGGTTTAAGGACTTACTGTTCCTAAAAAAGGATTTATTATAGAGATTTCCCAACAATGATTTTTGGGCCCCCGTCGGAGTTGTGCGGCTTTTGGGATTGCCCCATACCGAGTCCCAAACCAATACTTCAGCGTCTTCCCTGCCTTCTCGTGGGTCATGGAGCAGGCAGGAAATAAATGCAGCGACACCTGGATTCCAACTGGGAGATTCACAGTGACTTACCTGCCTCCTCATGACTTGCAAACAAGCAGGGGAAATGTAGCGAGTCAATGTAGAAGCTCAGAATTTCCATCTGAGAGTCTGGGAGTCTCAATGCCCAGCGTGTCTTGGACTCAGGGGTCGGATCGACTTAAAAAGCCATTACCGAATCCCTTAAAAATGTCAAAATCGGGTCCCAGATATCGAATTGGGACATCCACACTTTTTTTGCTTTTTGATATGTACGGAAACATATTACTATTGAAATTGTTTTTAAAGAATCACACTTAGCACCATATTTCCACATTGCTATGTCATGTACACTCTTATTAAATTTATTTTGGCTGCCAGTCTCCAGTTGTACCCTTGAAACATGGTAGCTACAGTATTTATTCTCACTTTAATTGGAATCACCACTTATCCATTAGAGGTCTATAAGGGTTAGTCGCTATCTCATGCTGTGTGACCCAAGCTCACAATAGTTGAAACAACAGTAAAAAAAATCTCTCAACTGAGGTTAGCTTCAGCTATCCAGAAAAGCGAAGGTGAACAATGGCCGTTGACATTGCTGCAAGCAACATTGAACAATGGTAGCACCAGACTGATTCAACAGAAGGAGCAAAATGAGACTATCCATCCCCCATTCAGCATTGTTCCACTGGTTTTCAACACCAATGAATAAATGTTAATGATTTTAAAGTGTTGATCTTCATCGAATACCTAATAACTCAATGGTTAAAAGCAAATCTTGACAACTTAGACTGAATGAATACTGGAAATGGTGGTGGAATCCATCATGACTGAGAGCAATGCACAACAACCTCGACAGAAACAAGGGTAGAAACAACAGTGAGCTTCCAAAAATAGTGGATACACCATAGTTTCACCATAATTGATCCACCGTATTTTCCAGAATTCATCTAGGCAAATGCACTGTTCCCATGCTAATTAGTGAACAGCCCCTTAAATGTTTATTTGTTTAATTCAAGACTATTACCCTCATATACCATTGAAAAATCCCTATTGTCATATCCATGTTCTTAGCCCCTCAAAAAAATAGATTGAGCCATATTGCTTATGATATGCAGATACAGAATCAGAGATTCAGACCAAAGAGGATTTAAAGATGGTGTGTCAAGCACAGAAAAAGCCTAGCCTAGAAAAAAGCTGTATGTTTCCACCAGACAAACAAGGTAGCCATGATACTGGGGACGGGAGCTGCCGCGGCTTTGCGGGTCTGGTACACAGCGCTAAAAGCCTCCGGCATCCTGATGGGTGACTCCATTATCTGAAGAGCCAGGCGGTTCACATAAGGAAGCAGGTCGGCATGGGTACCGATTCTGGGACAACACAGATCCGGTGTCTAGACTCCATGCCCTCCACTGAGCAGGTCAAAAGGTCGACCTGGGAACAAAGGTCTCTTACTTCATACAAGAAGACAATCTGCTCCTCCGCTAGGTCAGGGGTTGGTGCTTGAGCCGCCACCACTTGAGAACACACCACTTCCACTTCAGCCCAAACTCCTGAAATCTCGGACATCCATAAGGATTTGATCTCCACGATGAAGCGCCCCATTGTAGTGGGGCATGCATCATCTGGGGCAGCCATAAGAGTAGTGTCAGGGCAGAGAGGGGAAGTCCCCATACCCTTAGGGGAACCCGCCATCCCTTGGGCATTCGACATCTGTTGCTGCAGCATGGGTTCCTGGCATAGAGAGCGAACAGGTGACAACAGCAAGCCATCTCATCCGAGAGTGGGGAGTCCTCCCCAGAACAGTCCACTGAGGGGTAGGGGCAGGCACCAAGGTCATGAGAGCCACCGCTGCCAGAGCCTTCTGCTTCTTTTGGGCCCTCTTCCGCATGGTTGAGACCACTGTCACCAGGTCTTTCCCCAGTCAGGGCTAGCCAGCCCATCTCAGACCCGTTTACAAGGGGCCATGAGCCATCCCTGTTGTCTGAGGAGCCAAAGCCCTCAGGGTGCAGGGAGAATTGAGTTGACAGTGGAATGCTTGCCATTCAGGGAGTCTCTGATATCCCATCGGCAGGCACCCTCTGACCTGGGCTGCAGTTTCTGGGTCCTTTTACCCATTGTCAGGGCCAAGGTGGATAGGCAGCCACTGGGCCAACATAGCAAGAAACTCCCCATGCTTCACCCAGGCAGTCGCTCTGACTAGGCCGCACTAGGCCCGAATCTCGCTGACGTGGTGTTGCGCCTACAAACACCAGGGAAACTGCAGCGTCCGAGGCCTGAGAGCACTAGAGGAGTGCCAGACCTCCGGGGAGGCAATGAGGGATGAGAGGGCCACAAATAATTGGCAAAACACTTGAATCTCAGACGGAGCTCCTCAGCATGAGGCTGCACTTGTCCACCACTAGCTCCACCCCCCATAACTTCGGTTTTATTGGTTTTAGCCTAGTTTTAGTCACTAAAAATTTAGTCAATTAAGTCTTTGATGACAATTTTTAATTGATAAAACACAGAATGAATGTAATAATGTATTGAAATAATTATAATAATAAAATTGACATGTGTTTCTTTTAGTCATTCAAGGAGCGAGTAATGTCTTAACTCAGACTCGCAAATAATATATAAAAGCTTAAAAAAAGTCCAACCATGATGGGATCCGTTATATAATTTATGTTTTTGTTTCTGGAGTTTTTACACTTTTATTTTCTTATGTAACTGCAGTTATATTCTAGAATCGTCTCCTTGTTTGTTTTTACTTCCCTAAATCTCGCTATCACAGGTGCAAACCTCTCCTGTTTCATTGTGTAAGGCTTGGTGGGAATCAAAATAAGTTAAAGGGAAAAAAAACAGATTTACCTATAAAATTTCAGTCCATCATCCAGAATTTTAATGCAAAGCGAAGTTGAACCCTTTCATTTTAAGTGGAAGCAGCTACAAGGAAGTAAACACAGCTCTCAGCGGGGAGAGATTGCCTTAACCCAATTTGCATAGATTCAGATTTCTCGCAGCTGCACGCATAAAAGCCAGATCTCCAATGGCATTCAGAAGTATGGCAGGATGTAGAGAATGTAAATGTGCCGCGAAACGGAGGGCTTTTTATTTACATTAGAAATAAAAAAAAAATGATTTTTTTTTTTAAAATTTTGTTAGGAAATGTAAACACTTTAAAAAGGTCATCGCCATAGACACTTAAACAGGAAACTGTTGAAACGTGCGGATGGTAAGTGCTGGAATGTAATAATTAATATCAGAATCTTGGTAATTCAATTGTTTTGGTCTTGAAATTCTTCCAGACACCTTGAAATGGTACACATTAAAAAAACAAACAAAAAAAAATAACAACAAACCAGAAAATAAAGGTCATAAAAATGTACAAATGTATTACTATCTGCCTGCTTTTGGATAAATATGCTAAATATTAAAAATAGGTATTTAATTATCTTTTTTTAATTGTTGTTTAGTTTTTTATTGACTCGCTCTTCAAATTGGCAGTTATCCAACTTTTTTTAGCGGTTACTTCAACATCAATATATCAAATTTTTAAATCCTTTTTTTTTTACAACATCATTTTTGTTCAGTTTATACGTCTATATTTTAAAATGCACAAATTTTAACTTTGTATTTAAAATACAAATAATAAATTTAGAAGAAAAAGGAAATATCTGTAAATAGCTGTACTCTCTCGCAATGAGCAATTTATCCCCAGCACCTGTGTCAGGGCTCAGATGGTGCTGTAAGTAGACATCATTTTTATTTGATGTCTTTTTTTAACTTATAATTTATTTATTAACCAGCAACATATGGCACAATACTTTTCAATTTAAGGACTGCATGACAGACGGCGGAAAATGCATTTAACGTTTTTTCCTGTTTGATATTCTCTTGCCGTGATATCGCAATGACGTAGGCATACACACCTAGGTATATTTTTGAAAGCACAAAACAAGGAATCAAAACAACCAGAAATGAAGGGGACATTACAATGTTCAAACGCCTGTTATGAACATTTCCCTTGTAGTGACACACAGCACAGGCACACTAATGTTCAGTAATATATTATATTTCTTTGAAATTTTGATATTGGGCATTTCTGAGTATGACAAATATTTGGAGAAGCAGAGCGAAGATGTTGGTGAATGCAGTGAAAACATTCAAACAACCCAGGATATAAAATAATAATAATAAAAAATATATTTTCATTGGATTGTCACACCATTGGAATACTTTTTCTAATAGAATTCAAATGAGTATTTTTTGTATTTTATCATTTTATATCCTGGGCTGTTTGTGCTTTTGAATGTGCGTCACCGCGGCCGCGTGATATCCTCTCACACCCTGTCCACATCCAGGGCTCAGATTGCTGGGGTTTTGTTCTTTGTAAGAGCAAAGATTTTGTCATTTTTTTTTTCATAAAAGGACACATCAATTCATTAAATTATATATATATTATTTTATGCTTTTAATGGTCTCTGGCAGATGCAATATTATGACAATGAAGTTTAGGGATATAAAAAAAATTCTCTACCAAGTGGTTTTCCATAAAATCACCAGCCGGAGCCAGTGGTATTATGTATAACCACTTTGCAGCACACAAGCCTAAACGTAACACATCATTCTAAATGACCTGTAATTATCAAATTATCATTTATCAGTTTATCAAACATGTAGGGCTCGGTTAACTGCTTCGTGCAAAGCGCAAGCGCAGCGCTATTTTTTTTCGCGCAGCGTTAAACGTTAATGCGTGTAAATTAACGCTGGTATTAAAATCCGAACGCATTTTTTCATCCGTCAAAAGATAATGCGCGTGAGAAAGTCACGCAAAAATGCGCGCGCATTAACGCTGCGTGCAGAAATCGGTGGGCGGACTGTTTTTTCACGCGATTCAGCCAATCAGAATTAAGAACCACAATTGTCTCCCATTAAGTTTTTGCACCTGTCAAAACCAATCTGAGTATATATGTTGCAGCAATAGTAAAAACATGCACAACCTCTCAATTTTATTGTTTGGGTATGTGTAGAATGTGTAACTATACTTTGCTGTATTTTTTTTTCGTGCTGGTGTATTTGGTTTCGGCCAGGACGTTCAGATTTGCCGTTACCACCAGCTTTTCAAAGACGTTAAAATTATGTGTGCAAACGTTGTCCGTTAAAATTTGCGCATAGATTGTAATACCATGCGCGTACCAGAGCACAAACGCATTTGTGCTCACAATGTAAAGTATAGGATGCGCAACGTACATTACGTTCGCAAAGGGTTCGCACAGGTTCACCCGCGGTAGACGTTAACGTGCATTTTTTGCGCAGACATTGTTATACGGCGTTCTGCGCAAAGGGTTTTTCCCCTCGCGTTAATGCGTTTTTGCGCTCTCATTAACGTTTGCGCGAAGAAATTAATAGAGCCCGTAATGAGCTGCCGTGGCTCAAAAACACATAGTGCTGCGATGTAACAGATTTATTTATTACAGTCAATCCATGCAACTCATTCAGAAATTAAGTCAAAGGGCTGGAGTCACTAAAAGTGAGATCTTTGAGAAGAATTGCCAAAGTATCAAAATTTTAACCTAGCCCACTGTAGACACAATATATCACTTATTCTAAGTATAGGAATGGCTGAACATGGATTGTGCAAGCTCCTATAGGTGGCGACCAAAACGGTACAGCATGATGCTTCGTGCATCAAAAATAAACTTATTGATGCAATCTCGGGTTTGACGTAGAGTGGCCATGTGTACAAAATCGACCAACCAAAGTTGAGCATTTTCACCTCTTTTCTGATTGGCTACTTCTGGTACTTACGTCCACACTATGGCAAGCCAATAAGTAAGCTCCATAGACACATATGTCATAGTCATAGTGATAAAATATTGACTGCCCTGGAAATTTGTTAACAATGGTAAGATTGATGAGTCATTGGTAGCTTTTAAGGCACATTTATAGCATTTATAGAGATCTAAAATACCAATGAGCTGGAAAGTGTTTTTTCCCTCCTAGATTTACCTGTCTTCATTTAGATTGTTAAATCCATTGCAATTGTCCACCAATTCAGAGATGTATGAACACTGCCTTTAGTGTACCTTGAATTGTCCTTTTTCTAAGATGCCCAGGACAAACCCGATTGTTACTGTGGGAGTAAATGATATGGTTTGCCCAGAAAATGAACACATCCAATTGGTTGACACTCTGGAATGCTCCAAAGTGTAATCTTGTCTCAGACCTGATCTAGATTTGCTTTAGGTAAACACGTCTTTTATTTTTCCGATACTTTGAAATTACATGAGATTCCCAGTACTTGAGTCATCTATCCAGATGGGAGTAAAATAAATCGACTTTCCAAGCAAAGGTGTTTGTCACGGTCCACCCAGGGTACCTACTGAGGTACCTGTCTTGCACACCTGGATCTAAGAACCTTGCCCTGGATCTCTTCTTTCTTGGATTCCAGTCCAGGTTTTACCCAGGCTCTGCACCTGGACCAGGCTCCTGGAGATCCAGCCTGGGTCTTCCTTTTCTAGCCCTGGACTTCCAGCTGAGGCCTATCCGTGTTTAAGCCTCCTTAAAAGGCAGAGAGACCCAGCCAGCAGTGGGTCTGCATTGTGCTCCCTGACTGAGGTCATCTGGACGTGTGCAAACCTGCTCCTGCTAATCCATCTGTCTACCTTGTTGTTCCTGGATACATCTGTCTGTGCAAGGGACTCTCAGCGATCTCTACCTGTGGATTACAAGTGTTTACCACCGTCTCTGACCTTTTGATCTCAAGGTACCACTGTCAGCTATCTGGATTTATTCCTAGTGGACCCTGTCTGCAGTCTGGGACTGCATAGTCCACTATCCTGACTCTCCATCCAAGAACTCTCCCTGGACTTTATATATTTCTTTATTCTTTCAAGTGCCTGCTGCCAAGGCCTATTTAAGTTTCATTAAACTTATTCATTGTGTGATTCCTGTCTGGCCTCCCCTCTGTGTCGCCGCCTGCTGGGCTCTCCCCTGACCCGCACACGCCACGTGACAGTGTTGTTGCTTAGATATCAATGCAACACCAGTACAGAACTTCAATATGGGCCATGGACAAGGCCTCCACTTCTAGTTCACAAATAGTGTATCAGAATATGTGCTGTCTATCATAATGTTTATGCTTTAATAAGAAGAATCAGTGATAGATTTGTGTGAAGTGTAATGTACGGTACATTAGTTATAGTGGAGTGTAGCACCATCTAGTGTCCTTTTGTGGTAGTACGGCTGTTAAACCATTTCATATATATTATTAGTAATGTATAGGAAGGAAGTTATCATTAATCAGAGAATGCTGGGTAGAATCTTGACAGGAAGTGAAGCATTCACCATTTTGTGTCTGAAAGTTATTACTGAAGCGAGGCATGTGTTTCTCATCCATCGCCATCTACCCCTAGAGAGCTAAAAAAGTAAGTTTACTGTATCATCTGGTAATGAAAATGCTGTTATGCATGCAATGTGATGTTTATGAAGTTTGTTTTTACTGTATTACAGTTTCACCTGGCTTGTCTTAATAAACCTGTGATCAAAATAAATATGGTATCCAAGTTTGTGGGACAAGAAGGTTTAGCTCGATGTCTTCGGACAGAACAGTGAAATTTTTGAGCCGACCTCCGAGAGGAAGATAAGCTGACTGCGAAGTCTGTACAGCCCGGGGCTACACAGCATCCATACAGTCAGAAACTTTAAAGAAACATACCTGCGGCAGGCGAAGCAAGCAGCCAAGCTACACAGAGGCGCGCAGCGTCGTCACGAGCGGTCTCTATACAGCAAGACAGTTTCTTCCCCGCAGCCATGCCTCACAGTGAGACATCTTCAATCAAAACAAGATCACAAGCAAGCTCATCCAAGTCATTTGTCGCAAATGCAGCAGCCATAGCCCGTTCGAAAGCGGAAGCACTAAGAGCCAGGGTCGCATTCGCAGACCAAGAGCTACAGATGAAAAAGGCAAAGACCGAGCTAGCTCAGCAGGAGACGTCCCTGAAATTACAGCAATCTATCTTAGAAGCTAACATGGAGAGGCTGGCAGTAGACCGAGATGTTGCCGTTGCCATTGCAGAAGCAGAAGCATTAGAAGCAGCTGTCTACATTGAGTCAAAGGAATGTAGAAGCATGCGAGTTTAGAGGAAGACAGTCAAGATGCAACGCAACGAACCTCAGAATATGTCCACCAGCACTATAACCCAAGCAACATCCCACAAAAAGAAACCAAACAGGACGTCGGTGAGTCACAACAGATAAAGCAAAGACGAGACGACCTCGGAACCCAGTGCGACAAGCAAGAAAGGTCTGACAGAGTGCCAGACTTTCCCGTCCCAACCAAACCTTCTATTCCACAAGGTACACAGCCTTCATACAACTACCAAACACCTGCTTCACTCCAAAGGTGTATGCAACGAGTCCGTATGAAATGCCAACCTTAAGCAGGTATGAGCCCAACACACCTAAAGAGGAGACTTCTATCAGGTATGCCTATACACCGCACCAAAATACACCAGCAACCTACCCCAATCACAATCAGGCTACTATAGACTTTGCAAAATTCCTTGCGAAACGTGAGTTAGTTACCCAAGGTCTTGTCAAATTTAGTGATCGCCCTCAACACTACAGGGCGTGGCGATCCTCTTTCCAGAGTGCTATTCATGGTCTAGATCTATCCTGCAGGGAACAGATAGACCTCCTAGTAAAGTGGCTCGGCAATGAGTCTGCTGAACAGGCCATAAGGATCAGAGACATTAATATAAATCACCCTGAGATAGGCCTTACAAACATATGGGACAGACTGGATAGGTGTTATGGTTCACCAGAAGCTATAGAAAGTACACTGTTTAAAAGGATAGAAGACTTCCCAAAAATGCCCAGCAGAGGTTATCAAAGGCTCAGAGAATTCAGTGATCTGTGTATGGAGTTACGAGTGGCTAAAGCAGAAGGGGACTTACCTGGCCTTTCTTATCTTGACTCTGCCAGAGGGATTCACTCCTTAGCACAAAAGCTTCCTTATGAGTTACACGAAAGATGGATCACTCATGGCTGTAACTACAAACGAGATCACAATGTGCCTTTTCCACCCTTTAGTGAGTTTGTAGACTTTGTAGACAGACAAGCAAGAATGAAAGATGATCCCAGTTTCATTTTTCCAGTGTCTTATTCCACTTCCTTTGGCCCCAAACAACCCAGAGCTCCAGTAGCCGTGCACAAAACTAACATTTCTTCCCAAAGGTTTACAGAGTCTCAACTAGAGGATCGAGACAGCGACCCTACAAAGTTCTGCCCTCTACATAAGATGCCACATCCTCTACAGAAATGCAGAGCCTTCAGGACAAAGACTATCCAGGAGCGCAAAGCTTTCCTCAAGGAGAACAACATTTGTTTCAAGTGCTGCTCTTCATCTACGCACTTCGCCAAGGACTGCAAGGTCAGTGTCAAGTGTACAGAGTGTGGCAACACAGAGCACAACACAGCTTACACCCAAGGCCTACTCCAAGTACCCTCCCAACTGTGCATGGTGACACAGAGCAAGGCAGGGAAGCCAAAGACTCTAGTACAGACGCCATGGCAATCACTTCGCAGTGTACTGAAGTCTGCAAAGGAACAACAGGCGGCAGATCCTGCTCCAAAATCTGTCCTGTGAGAGTTTACCCAAAAGGACGCAGAGACAAAGCGGTCAAGCTCTACGTCATTTTGGATGATCAGAGTAATAGGTCACTAGCGAGATCTGTGTTTTTTGACATTCTAAACCTTAAAAGCCCGAGCAGCCCTTACTCCCTTAGAACGTGTGCAGGTACAGTGGAAACGGCGGGGAGAAGAGCTGACGGGCTACAAATTGAATCTATGGATGGTAAGACATGCCTACCCTTACCGACCATAATAGAGTGCAACCATATGCCAGACAACAGGTCAGAGATTCCCACACCAGACGCAGCAGCTCACCACACTCACTTAAAGCACATAGCACATCTCATACCAGAACTAGACGATCAGGCTCAGATAATCTTACTTCTTGGGAGAGATATCTTGCAAGTCCATAAAGTTAGAAAACTGATAAACGGTTCCCAAAACGCCCCATATGCCAAAAACTAGACCTCGGGTGGGTCATTATAGGTGATGTTTGCCTAGGGGGTGCTCACAAACCGGCATCTGTTAATAACTTGCTCACTAGTACCTTCGAGAATGGTCGTCCTTCTCTTCTCCAACCCTGTCAGAATCACATCCTCATAAAAGAGCTACCACATAACAACACCTACGACGACGACCAAAATGACTTAGGAAGCACAGTGTTTAAGAGGACAAAGGAAGATGACCAGGTAGCAATGTCCATAGAGGATAGACTCTTCTTAGAACTTATGGAAAAGAGTATAGAAAAAGATGTGACTAATAGCTGGGTTGCACCTCTTCCCTTTAGACCTCAAAGACGACGTTTGCCTAACAACCGAGAACTAGCACATAAACGCCTCTCGTCCCTAAGACACAATCTCCAAAAGAAACCAGAGATGAGTGAACATTTCTTTTCCTTCATGGAGAAAATATTCCAGAACGGTCATGCTGAGATAACCCCAGACCTCAAAGACACAGAAGAATGCTGGTACTTACCCATATTCGGGGTTTACCACCCTAAGAAGCCAGGGCAGATTAGAGTGGTGTTCGATTCTAGCGCCAAGCATGAGGGTGTCTCTCTAAATGATGTCCTTCTCTCGGGCCCTGACCTTAACAACAGACTGTTAGGGGTGCTTCTTCGCTTTCGCAAAGATTCAGTTGCGTTCATGGCAGACATACAACAAATGTTCTACTGCTTTCTTGTTAAAGAAGAACACCGTAACTTTCTGAGATTTCTCTGGTTCAAGGACAACAACCCTTCTGGAGACATCACAGAATACCGTATGAGGGTACACATATTTGGCAACAGTCCTTCCCCTGCTGTTGCTATATATGGCCTCAGACACTCTGCTAGAGTAGGCGAGTCAGAGTATGGGTCAGATGTCAGACAATTTGTAGACAGAGATTTCTACGTAGACGACTGCTTGAAATCACTGCCTACAAATGAAGCCGCTATCAGTCTCCTCAAAAGGACTCAGGCAATGCTTGCCTGTTCCAACTTAAAACTTCACAAGATTGCTTCCAACAGTAGAGAAGTCTTGGAGGCCTTTCCTGTCGAAGATCGTTCTAACGAGTTAAAGGACTTAGATCTAGGCACAGACTCACTTCCCATGCAACGCAGTCTTGGTTTGCTATGGGACTTAAAATCTGACACCTTTACCTTTCAAGTAAACACAGAGGAAAAACCCTTTACCCGTAGAGGCGTCCTGTCTACCATAAATAGCCTGTACGATCCTTTAGGTTTTGCAGCACCTATCACTATCCAGGGTAAGGCACTACTGAGAGACTTGACCTGTGAGTCGTTAGATTGGGACCACCCTCTCCCCACTGACAAGAAGAACCTATGGACAGAGTGGAAGGACTCACTGACAGTTTTATCTAACCTTAACATCCCACGACCATATGTCCCTCTGTCATCTGAAGACTATCAGACGCAAAAACTTTGTGTGTTTTCAGATGCTTCTGTTAAGGCAATTGCTGCTGTAGCTTACCTGAAAACCATAGACAATAAAGGACAATGCCACATAGGGTTTGTAATGGGGAAAGCCAAACTTGCACCACTTTCTGAACACACCATACCCAGGCTGGAGCTTTGTGCTGCAGTTTTGGCTACAGAGCTAGCTGAACTAATTGCAACAGAGATAAACGTAGAAATTCAAAAAGCTGAGTTTTATACAGACAGCAAAATAGTTTTGGGTTACATCCATAATGAAATTAGACGTTTCTACGTCTATGTCAATAACAGAGTATTGAGGATAAGGAGGTCTACCCTCCCAGAGCAATGGCATTTCGTGCCCACAGACCGTAATCCTGCAGACCTAGCGACCAGATCTGTAGCAGCCAGCCGCCTTGAGAGTACTTCGTGGTTCACAGGTCCCACCTTTCTACGCAGTACCGACTGTAACATTAAAGACCCCGCCACATTCGAGTTAATAGATGCAGACAAGGATCAGGAAATTCGCCCTCAGGTATCTACTGCAGTTACAACAACTTCTCTTAACCAGTTTAAAACTCACCGTTTCAATAGGTTTTCCACCTGGAGGTCATTAGTTAGAGCTATTACTTGCCTGAACCACATAGCTCAGTCCTATAAACAAAACCCACTGACTCCAGACAATTGCAGAGGTTGGCACCACTGCAAAAATGGCTACTCAGCGACTGACCTAGAACAATCTAAAAATTGGTTAATATCTGTTGTACAAAGAGAGGTCTTTGCTAAAGAAATTAATTGTATTCTCAACCAGAAACCTGTTCCTAAAGACAGTAGTTTAAAGAAACTTGATCCAATTCTTGATGAAAATGCCATGTTGAGAGTAGGAGGCCGTTTGAGAGAAAGCGAGTTAGAACTCTCAGAGAAACATCCGTTAGTGATTCCCGGTCACCATCATATTGCCTACTTACTCATTCAGCACTACCATGACCAAACTAAACACCAGGGCCGACTGTTTACTGAAGGAGCTGTAAGAGCTGCTGGACTATGGGTAGTCGGAGCTAAGAGATGTGTGAGTAGGATCCTCTTCAAGTGTGTCATCTGCAGAAAACTTCGTGGAAGGTTACAGACGCAAAAGATGGCCAATTTACCACCTGACAGACTTAGCATGGATCCACCTTTTACCAATGTTGGCCTTGATGTTTTCGGTCCCTGGTCTGTCGCCACCCGGTACACAAAGAGGGGACACTCAAACAGTAAACGCTGGGCAGTTATATTCGTTTGCATGTCCATCAGAGCGGTTCACATTGAAGTTATTGAGTCAATGGACACTTCAAGTTTTATTAATGCTCTGAGACGTTTCATAGCAATCAGGGGTCCAGTGAGACTCATTCGTTCTGACAGGGGCTCAAACTTTGTAGGAGCAGTAAGAGAACTTCAAATTCCTTCTAACTTGGACGTGCTTACAGTACAAAGATACTTGAGTGAGCAAGACTGCACGTGGATCTTCAACCCACCTCACTCTTCTCACATGGGAGGTGTCTGGGAGAGGATGATAGGCATAGCCCGCAGAATTCTTGACTCTATCTTCCTGCAAGTAGGAACTGCAAGGCTTACTCACGAGTGTTTAGTGACCTTTATGGCAGAGGTTACAGCTATCATTAATGCCAGACCTTTGACACCAATTTCAAGTGACTTTGAAGACCCGGTGATCCTCACACCCGCCATGTTGCTCACGCAAAAGACTAATCTTGCCGGTGCTCCAGCTGGAGAGTTTTGTGAGAAAGATCTTTACAAGCGACAATGGAGACAGGTACAAGTTCTTGCCAATACCTTCTGGAGCCGGTGGAAGGAACAATGTATATCTACTCTACAAGTGAGGAGAAAGTGGCACACTGGAAAGCCCAATCTTAAACCTGGAGACGTTGTGCTAATGAAAGACTGTCAGACGCTAAGGAACATGTGGCCTTTAGGTCTGATCACAAAAGTACTCCCAAGCAAAGATAATCGTGTCCGTAAGGTCGAGGTCAGGACCTTTCAACAGAATGAGGTTAAAGTGTTCTTAAGACCAGTGAACGAACTTGCTCTGTTGTTTTCTATGGAAGACTCTGCTAGTGACGTCGTGTGACGTCAGACGGGGAGTGTGCTGTCTATCATAATGTTTATGCTTTAATAAGAAGAATCAGTGATAGATTTGTGTGAAGTGTAATGTACGGTACATTAGTTATAGTGGAGTGTAGCACCATCTAGTGTCCTTTTGTGGTAGTACGGCTGTTAAACCATTTCATATATTAGTAATGTATAGGAAGGAAGTTATCATTAATCAGAGAATGCTGGGTAGAATCTTGACAGGAAGTGAAGCATTCACCATTTTGTGTCTGAAAGTTATTACTGAAGCGAGGCATGTGTTTCTCATCCATCGCCATCTCCCCTAGAGAGCTAAAAAAGTAAGTTTACTGTATCATCTGGTAATGAAAATGCTGTTATGCATGCAATGTGATGTTTATGAAGTTTGTTTTTACTGTATTACAGTTTCACCTGGCTTGTCTTAATAAACCTGTGATCAAAATAAATATGGTATCCAAGTTTGTGGGACAAGAAGGTTTAGCTCGATGTCTTCGGACAGAACAGAATACATTTAGAGGTTATTCATTAAGCAACTCCATTTTGCCAACAGTATGGTGAATTCTCTATTCTCCGGATTTTCAATGTAGTGCGCTGAGGATGGAGTCACCGAAGTGTAATGAAAAAATTGGAGAACACCGCTGAAGAGCACCACAGTGCTTTGAGGTGGCCTTGTCAACCTCCATTAAGCTGGAAAAAAAACAAAAACTCTCCTATTCTCCTAATAGGTGTTTAAACCAATAAAAATGCATTAAAATATTTTTAAATAATAAAAAGTTCTGTTACAGAATAATTATAAAAAAAAGCTTCTTAAAAAAAAAATAGAACAAAAATTTGGTCTAAAAAATACAGAAAAATACAAAAAGATGTTCTAAAATATTAAAAAATACAACGGATTTTTGTTGAAAATGAAAGAATAAACAGTCTTTTAAAAAATATATATATATTTTTTTTTAATACATCGAATTCCCTGTTAACCCTGTCGAGCTAAAACACAGAAAATTAAGGCATTTTGTCTACACTTGGTGCAATTTGGCATTCTGTGAATAGACAAACCATTACTTCTCTATGGGACAATTTTGTTGCCACTGAAGACCGTCGAAGATTGCTGAACTGCATCTTATTTCAGCATCAATTCGCCATATTTGGTGAATTGGCAGTTTAGTGAATAGACAAACTCCCCTGAAATTGCACCGTATGGTGAAATTGATCATTCAGTGCAATTTGGTCTTTAGTGAACCTCTGTTGACATCCTGCATGATGACCAGAGCTACTTGAATCAAAATTATGATTTCCCCCGGCAACATATCAATTTCTAAAGGAGTCTTTGTCAAGCTTGACAAGCACCTATTTAGAGGTTGAAATGCTGCAGGGTCACCTATAAGGCTCAATAAAAGTTTTGCCACCTCAAGCATGAAGGTTTTGATAAATATTTACCATTTAGTAAGTCAGATACTCGTGTGGCTCGAGGCTTTAATTTGATGCAACTACTAAAGCTCG
Organism: Leptobrachium leishanense; assembly: GCA_009667805.1. Classification (NCBI taxonomy): domain Eukaryota; kingdom Metazoa; phylum Chordata; class Amphibia; order Anura; family Megophryidae; genus Leptobrachium; species Leptobrachium leishanense. Next base: position 26,012,400 of record CM019069.1, read on the forward strand.
CCAACTCATTAATCAATACTTCAAAATAGCTTATAGCTGGTAAGTTAAACTAAAATCGTATTTATACCTTTTTACTCTGTTTGCAACATTTTATTTTCTCTAACCATTAGGTGTTTATTAGCCCAGATTAATAACAAAATTAATAATAATATTTATTATTATTAATTCCGAATTTATACAGGAAGGATGGAGGAAAGCAAAAATTTATATTGATATTACCAATTTGTATAATTGTAGCAGCTGCTTTTCTCACGCTTGTCTCTAACACAGTTTTATCCATTTGCACAGATAAATAATATTTATTATTCTTCTATATATATTTATTTTACCTTTTAATTACAGGGTTATTCAAAGAGATCCGAATTGCTGGCGAAAGGTAACCAAACGCTGAAATTCAGTGTTCGGTTACCTTTCCTGGCCATTCAGCTATCCAGAGAGCAGGTAGTTCGCCAAATGTTGGCGAATTGCCTGCACATACGGTGCCTGTTCGAGGGCAGTGAAATTTCCATAGCTTCGTCTATTCAGTGAACAAAAAACAGCAGTGAAAAGTTGCCGAAAATGCCCGGTCATTCGTTTGCTTCATTCGGCAGGTTTATTCAGGCGAATCCCATAGGCTTCAATGTTAAAAATATTCCCGTATTAATTCAATATCTAATAAACTGTTCATTATAATATTCTGCAGTAAAAAGTCTCTTTATTTATAGATTTTTTTAGGATATTTTAAGCATTTTTTAGGATTTTTTTTCCAAAAACATTTTCCGATTTTTTTTTTTAAAAAAAAAATAATTGTTTTTTCTTTTTTCTGTATCAGCCCTTTTTATTGTCATTCATTGGACCTCATATGTAAATTTTAGACATTTTCGTTATGTAGTTTCTTTGCAAACAGCGTTTCACTTTTCAAACATTCAAGCGTACTGTTGTTTTTTCCACTCCATTCGTCTGCGGTGTCGGGTTTTTCCAGCTGCTGCTCTGCGCTGTGATTGGCTCCTGCTCGGGTTTCTCCGGCGTCTTCGGCGGGGTTAATCCAGATTTTTTTGTGGGTTTCGGCGTGCATTCGCCTGGGTTTTGCGGCGGGTTTGCTGCGGCTTTTTCCTGCGCTACGACGGCCATGTGGTGCTTGCTGAATACACCGCAGGGTCGCCGAAATGGGATCGCCAAATCGTACCGAATTGAAGAGAACGACGAACATGCAGTGACTTTTCGATTCTCTTTGAATAACCCTGTTAATGTCCTTACGCTCTGTTTGTTTACTGCCACCTTCTGTAATGTGAACTCAATCACCCTCCCCTCCTCCTCTACACTGAACACAACAGAAATTCCGAGAAAGAATCCCAGCTGTATAGAATTCTGTATATACAGAAAATATGTTAAATTTTTAAATTGCCAAAGTGCTTATTTTAGCAGCATGTGTTTATTTTGCAGTATCGCAGGTTTAGTGTTAGGTTGATGGACATCGGGACTTCATTTGTTTTGGTTGGTGGAGCCAAAACTGGGCAGTGGCAGTGCTGCAATTTCACAGGTGATTTTAAGTTCACAATGGATGCTTCTGCAACTTTTTTTAAATTTTGTTCACTAGACATCAGGCTCAAAGAAGCATAATATCATGTAGGTTTGTGTGAATAACCAGCTCTTTGGAATTGCTGCCCATTTCTAGCAATAGAGCGGCTTTTCACACCCTAAAGAAACTGCAGGAATAGCAAAAAAAAACAACAATTAATATTTGACTCAGAACACAAAGATAAGGTCAACAATTTCTTATCCCCATTCATCGCCAAATGTGCTTCCAAGGAAAATCCACTTTAAATCATCCCTTAAACCTGTAACCAACTCATGCCAATGCAAAACCCACGAAAAGTCAAAATGCATTGTAATGTTCATTACATTAATAGAGAGACTGTATGCACTGTTGCTCACAGGAAAATCGCTCCCTCTGCTGGTCAATTTCTGGATAGCAGTTAAACCTGCATTGGACATCTCTGAGACGTTATTCACCTGCAGTTTAGTGAGTTACCGTACTTCAGCTTCTATGTTCAATGTATTATAATTCCGAAGGGAATATCTGAAGCCTAACTGCAAGAGAATTTTTTTGTGTACAAACAAAAAAAATTCCAATTTTCCAGAATAAGCCCAGATTGTGTTAACTCGATCTTTGGCACCTGATTTAACACAATCTTGGCAGTGAATCAGTTAAAGGGTCACTAGCACAACAAAATGAAATATCCTTGATGTGTTTATTTGATGTTGTTGATATTTTACATGTTTTTTGTTTTTCTCTTTTATGTTTAGTTATGAAAATATTTTCCTCTATATGTCACTGGGTGCATCCATTGTGTGATATTTTCCTCTATATGTGTCACTGGGTGCATCCATTGTGTGATATTTTCCTCTATATGTGTCACTGCGTGCATCCATTGTGTGATATATTCCTCTATATGTGTCACTGGGTGCATCCATTGTGTGATATATTCCTCTATATGTGTCACTGGGTGCATCCATTGTGTGATATTTCCCTCTATATGTGTCACTGGGTGCATCCATTGTGTGATATATTCCTCTATATGTGTCACTGGGTGCATCCATTGTGTGATATTTTCCTCTATATGTGTTACTGGTCGCATCCATTGTGTGATATTTTCCTCTGTATGTGTCACTGGGTGCATCCATTGTGTGATATTTTCCTCTATATGTGTCACTGGGTGCATCCATTGTGTGATATTTTGTGTTGTAAACTGCCCCTCCACACACAATATATTTATATATTTACACCACTTGCTCCTCACTGTGTGGCTTTGGTCATAGAATGGGTGAATAGGTCAGACAGCCGACTCACATCATTGTATTGTGTTTGTATTGTGTAGGATTTATTCAAAGGCCATCACCAGGGGGTAGATTAGAAGTCTTATCTCATTCAGCTGCCAGCTGTTATCTCAGGTAGCCTGGAGAATAACAGCCTTGTGCCGATTTATCTAAACATGTTCTTCTCCACCTCATTAGCTGGTAAATATTGTAGGTTAAATAAACAAGAGCCACAATGGTAAATGTTGCATCATGGGAAAATTCCAGAAGCTGGAACCCGATAATAAAATACCAAATTTTATGTTTCCTTTCTTACATGCAATGACTTCAGACAAAGAAACAAACATCAGCATGTCTTTTATAATGTGTTTTATAAGGTGTTTTTATTTGTATTGCATGAATGATCTAGTTAAAGTTTGTGTAAGTGGTAGTGCCCCTTTAAGACCTTAAAGCAATCTCTGAGCCACATATTAAACATACCACTTGCCTTAGATATAACCAATTGAGAGATACGACACAAGGGATTATTTTTTCACCAAGGTTCAACAGTGTAGTAATGTGAAGGGACACGCGTTTTAGAAGGAGCCATTGTTACTTTAAAGAACCTTCTCAGAGTTCCAAATCATTATAAACATATTGTCTTAGAAATGCCTGTTTTTTTCAATCACAATCTTGAAGCATCAAAAGGAGTGAGATTATTTTTAATGTCTGTGACCTTTTCAAATAACCATTCAATCGTTAAAGCTTCCCAGACTAATTAGGCAACTTGTACAGCACTCCATACACCAGGCATTGTTGCATTTATTTTAAGCTCCCTCGGATCCTTGACATTATTTGCCTAATTATTCCCTTATTTTAAGGTTCCATGATTTAGAGTATTTAAAAAATGCCATAAAATAAGGACAATATGTGGTTTACTGTCCAATTAACAGATATAGTAGCTCGGTCTGCTACTCCATGAATTGTAATTCTTTGGTCATAAATCAGACAATAAAGTACTTAAGAATGCACCTTGTAATCAACACTACAGAAACTGGCTGCCGTCCAGACAGTCCAGCTCGAAAATCCGCAACACTGTCCAATAACACAACCTACAGCCATTCTGATTTCTCCAAATGATTTAAAAGGATCATTGAAATAGACATTTTTTCCCCCCTTTTTCAGTTTTCTACTTTTTCCCAAAGGTCCACTTTGCGCACATGAATCATACTTAAAAGGGATCTTTAACCTCATCTTCTGGGGATTTTACAATTAGCATTCGCATAATATGTAGAGCTTTTTCTTTCTTATAATTTTATGTCAGTGATGTCAGCACATTTTTAATTCCTCTTCTGGAGTGAGACGGCATTAAACGCTCCAGGATGTGTATGTCTTACAGAATGGCTTTGACATTATGCGTGACCTGGTCTCCCTGTCCAAAGGGTGGCCAGAATAATAGGAACACCACCTGCCAGACCGCATATCTAATTAGTAATTAAATACGTCGTTTTATAGGGAGTTATGCCAAGCACGATGCCAGACTGCTATATGTAAGCAGGGTCCTGTTAGAGGTTTTATGGGAAGCAATATGGTATAAACAATATGAGACATTGTGAAAAATTACTGTTTCATTAACCCTTTCGCTGCTGAGGCTTTTCCCGCCTCTGTGCTGAGGTCATTTTTACCGGTTTTGCTCATCATGTTTAAACGTGTTTTTAAGGCTTATTTTAGTATATGACCAAGACATATTATATATCGTTCTTTCCGTCAGACTCAGTAGATTCATAATATGTCATTATTATATGTATACGTTATGTCATGTCTGTATATTATAACAAAAAATGCAATAAAATATGTATTTTCAATAATTTACAACGTGTAGTGTTTTTTTTTCACATTTTAACATGCGAGCAATTGCGGTTATATTTTGTATGGGGTGCGCTTGTTAAAAAAATTAGAGATGGGGTCTCGTTACATTTTTTTTGGGGGAAAATTACGCGATTTTTAACAAACGCACTGCATACAAAAATCGTTAGTGCAGCATCATTGTTCAAATTATAATTGCAATGGGAACAATATTGCTACACTAACAAACCAAAAAAAAGAAAAAAAAATGTTTATTTTTTTTTATAATTTATATTTAAAATATATTTTTATTTTTAATTTTTATTTTTATTTTTTTTAAAAAACTTTTTTCACATTCAAGTTTGGTATTGTTGGAACGGCCATGCTCTGGCCGATCCAACCATACCAAACATTAACCCCTAACTGCCACGGATCGGGAGATAGGGAGTTCATTGGAACTCCCTATCTCCACAGTTGGTGGCAGTTAGGGGTTAACTCTAGGACTGGTGTCATCGTGCAACGCACGATGACGCCAGTCCTCAGGGGAGTTCCCGGAGGCTTGGCCGACATCCAAGATGTCGGCCAGCTCCGGGAAAGGATCGCGAACCGGCGCTTTTCAGCGCCGATTCGCGATCCAGCTCCCCAGGGGTTAATGCCAGGTACCATTTGGAAGGGCAGGCTGTGCCCTTCCAAATGATGCCTGGGTTAACCCCCGCAGAGCCGCCGATCGGGAGGGAGAGAGGTCCGAAGGACCTCCCCCCTCCCTTTCAGGCGCCTCCTCCGCACATGCGGGGGGGGGCGCCTGAATTAGGTGTCATCGCGCTGCCGCGATGACACCTAATTCTGGCGGCTGCGGTCCTGGATGCGCGGCTGACATCGAGGATGTCAGCCCGCACCAGGGGGGCCAGCGATCGGCTGGAATCCGGCCGAACGCTGACCCCAATGGGAGGACGCGCTCAGCGCGTCCTCCGCACAGCAGCGGGAATGCGGAGGACGCGCTCAGCGCGTCCTCCGCATTGAAAGGGTTAATGTTCCTGGATTTTTTTTCCCAACTCACATCATGGAGAATACATTAGGTCTGTGTTACTCCTATGTCTGTATAATAATGCCCCAACGATCAAACGTTATGAAAAAAAGTTTGGAAAGTTTTCTGACTATCTACTGTATCTATCTCATATCTATCTATCTATCCAATATCTATATATCTATCTATCCAATATCTATATATCTATCTATCCAATATCTATATATCTATCTATCTATCTCTCCTATCTATCTATCTATCTATCTATCTATCTATCTATCTATCTATCTCAATCCCATATCTATCTATACCATATCTATCTCATATCTATCTATATATCCTCTATCTATCTATCTATCTATCTATCTATCCCATATCTATCTATCTATCCCATATCTATCTATCTATCTATCTATCTATCTATTATAAACTCCCTACTGGGATTATCTCTAACACAAGTAGTTGAGGAGCCGACCCGTAAAGAGGCCATATTGGATTTAATACTCACAAATGGAGGTTTGGTATCGGACGTTTTTGTAGGTGAAAATTTGGAATCTAGTGATCACTAGTCAGTATGGTTTAATATAAGAACAGAGATGGAGCCGCACCACACAAAAACAAAAGTTTTAGACTTTAAAAAAACAGATTTTTCTAAAATGAGATTTTGTGTGAAGGAGTCATTATCAGACAAGAGGAGTTTAAAGGGAGTCCAGGAGAAATGGGATTATTTAAAGGAAGCATTATTGAAGGCCACAGGAAATTGCATTTGGCTTGTTAGCAAAAACAAAAACGGGAAGAAACCACTGTGGTACTCTGGAGAAGTGGCCAAAATAGTGAAGAACAAAAAGATAGCATTCAATAATTATAAAAAAACTCAGAGTGAAGAAGATAGGCAAACCTATAAAATTAGGCAGAAAGAGGCAAAGCAATTTATAAGAGCTTCCAAAGCACACGCAGAAGAGAAAATAGCTCAGTCAGTAAAAAAGGGGGACAAAACATTTTTTAGATACATAACCGAGAAAAGAAAAGTAAAACAAGGATTAGTTAGATTAAAAACAAAGGAAGGAAGGTATGTAGAAGAGGATAAAAGACTCGCTGACTGCCTCAATGAATATTTTTGTTCAGTCTTTGCAGAAGAAAAGGAAGGAAAGGGACCTCAGTTAGGAGGAAACACTAACGAGACAATTACATATCAGTTTACAGAGGAGGAGGTTCTACAGCAGCTGTCTAAAGTAAAGACAAATAAGTCAATGGGGCCTGATGGGATCCACCCTAAATTATTAAAAGAGCTCAGTGATGTAATAGCAAAACCATTAACAGATTTATTTAACCAATCCTTGCTAATGGGAGTCGTCCCAGAAGACTGGAAATTAGCAAATGTTGTGCCCATTTACAAGAAGGGTAGTAGGGAGGAATCAGGGAACTATAGGCAAGTTAGTCTTACGTCAGTAGTGGGGAAATTAATGGAAACCATGTTAAAGGAAAGGATTGTTGAACATCTAAAAACACATAGATTACAGGATCAGAAACAACAAGGGTTTACCTCAGGGAGATCATGCCAAACTAATCTTATTGATTTTTTTGATTGGGTAACAAAAATAATAGACACAGGTGGTGCAGTAGACCTTGCTTATTTAGATTTCAGTAAGTCTTTTGATACTTTTCCGCATAGAAGGCTTATCAATAAATTGCAATCTTTGAGCTTGGATTCCAATATTGTTGAATGGATTAGGCAGTGGCTGAGTGACAGGCAACAGAGGGTTGTGGTAAATGGAGTTTATTCGGCGCAAGGTCTTGTTACCAGTGGGGTACCTCAGGGGTCAGTACTTGGACCCATTCTCTTTAATATTTTTATTAGTGACATTGCAGAAGGTATTAATGGAAAAGTATGTCTTTATGCTGATGACACAAAGATTTGCAACAGGGTTGACGTTCCTGGAGGGATCAGCCAAATGACAAATGATTTAGGTAAACTAAAAAAATGGTCGGAGCTGTGGCAATTGAGTTTTAATGTGGATAAGTGCAAGATAATGCACCTGGGACGTAAAAACCCAAGGGCTGAATATAGAATATTTGATACAGTCCTAACCTCAACATCTGAGGAAAGGGATTTAGGGGTTATTATTTCAGAGGATCTAAGGGTAAGTAGTCAATGTAATAGAGCAGCAGGAAATGCTAGCAGAATGCTTGGTTGTGTAGGGAGAGGTATTAGCAGTAGGAAAAGGGAAGTGCTCATGCCACTGTACAGAGCACTGGTGAGACCTCACTTGGAGTACTGTGTGCAGTACTGGAGACCGTATCTCCAGAAGGATATAGACATCTTAGAGAGTTCAGAGAAGGGCTACTAAAATGGTGTATGGCTTGAAGGAGAAAAGTTACCAGGAAAGGCTTAATGATCTTAACATGTACAGCTTGGAAAAAAGACGAGACAGAGGAGATATGATAGAAACATTTAAATATGTAAAGGGAATCCACAAGGTAGAGGAAGGGAGTATATTTAAACGGAAACAAAGTAGCAAAACAAGAGGACATAGTCTTAGATTAGAGGGGCAAAGGTTTAAAAGTAACATCAGAAAGCATTATTTTACTGAGACGGTGGTGGATACATGGAACAGTCTTCCAGTAGAAGTGGTAGAGGCCAAAACAGTAATTGAATTTAAGCAAGCATGGGATAGGCATAAGGCTATCCTAAACAAAAGATAAATCCAGGTTAAGTATCCATGTAATTGGGCAGACTAGATGGGCCGAAAGGTTCTTATCTGCCGACATTTTTCTATGTTTCTATCTCATATCTATCTATCTAATACCTATCCCATATCTATCTATCTCATATCTATCTATCTCATATCTATCTATCCCATATCTTTCCCATATCTATCTATCCCATATCTATCTATCTCATATCTTTCCCATATCTATCTATCTATCTATCTATCCCATATCTATCTATCTATCCCATATCTGTCTTTCTATCTATCCCATATCTATCTATCTATATATCTATCTATCCCATATCTATCTATCTATCTATCCCATATCTATCGATCTATCCCATATCTATCTATATATCCCATATCTATCTATCTATCTATCCCATATCTATCTATATATCCCATATCTATCTATCTATCCCATATCTATCTATCTCTCTATCTCATAACTATCTATCTCTCATATCTATCTATCTCATATCTATCTATCTATCTATCTCATATCTATCTATCCCATATCTATCTATCCCATATCTATCTATATATCTATCTATCTATCTCATATCTATCTATCTATCCCATATCTATCTATCTATCCCATATCTATCTCATATCTATCTATCTATCTATCTCATATCTATCTATCTATCTATCTCTATCTATCTCTCATATCTATTATCTATCTATCTATCTATCCCATATCTATCTATCTATCTATACATATCTATCTATCTATCTATCCATATCTATCTATCTATCTATCACATATCTATCTATCCCATATCTATCTATATATCAATCTATCCCATATCTATCCATCTATCTCATATCTATCTATCTCATTATCCCATCTCATATCTATCTCATATCTATCTCATATCTATCTCATATCTATCTCATATCTATCTCATATCTATCTATCCATCTATCTCATTATCCCATATCTATCTATCTATCTCATATCTATCTATCTATCTATCTATCTCATATCTATCTATCTATCTATCTCATATCTATCTATCTATCTATCTATCCCATATCTATCTATCCCATATCTATCTATCCCATATATCTATCTATCCCATATATCTATCTATCTATCTATCTATCTATCCATAATCTATCTCATATCTCATATCTATCTCTCATATCTATCTATCTCTCATATCTATCTATCTCATTATCCCATATCTATCCCATATCTATCTATCTCTATATCCCATATCTATATATCTATCTATCTCACATCTATCTATCTATCCCATATCTATCTATCTATCTATATATCTCACGTATCTCACAAATATTGGGACATCGACAAAATTCTAACATCTTTGGCTCTATACACTACCACAATGGAGTTGGAATGAAACAAACACAATGTGCTTTAACTATAGACTGTCAGCTTTAATTAGAGGGTATGTACATCCAACTCAGGTGAACGGTGTAGGACTTACAGCAGTTTGCAGATGTGCCTCCCACTTGTTAAGGGACCAAAGGCAATGGGACAATTGGCTTCTCAGCTGTTCCATGGCCAGGTGTGTGATATTCCCTCATTACCCCAATTACAATGTGCAGATAAAAGGCCCAGAGTTCATTTCAAGTGTACTATTTGCATTTGGAATCTGTTGCGGTCAACTCTCAAGATGAGATCCAAAGAGCTGTCACTATCGGTGAAGCAAGCCATCATTAGGCTGAAGAAACAAAACAAACCCATCAGAGAGATAGCAAGAACATTAGGTGTGGCCAAAACAACTGTTTGGAACATTCTCAAAAAGAAGGTGAGCTCAGTAACACCAAAAGACCCGGGAGACCACGGAAAACAAATGTGGTGGATGACCGAAGAATTCTTTCCCTGGTGAAGAAAACACCTTTCACAAAAGTTGGCCAGATCAAGAACACTTTCCAGTGTATGTGTGTCAAAGTCAACAATCAAGAGAAGACTTCACCAGAGTGAATACAGAGGGTTCACCACAAGATGTAAACCATTGGTGAGCCTCAAAACCAGGAAGGCCAGATTAGAGTTTGCCAAACAACACCTAACAAAGCCTTCACAGTTCTGGAACAAAATCCTATGGATAGATGAGACCAAGATCAACTTGTACCAGAGTGATGGGAAGAGAAGAGTATGGAGAAGGAAAGGAACTGCTCATGATTCTAAGCATACCACCTCATCAGTGAAGCATGGTGGTGGTAGTGTCATGGCGTGGGCATGTATGACTGCCAATGGAACTGGTTCTCTTGTATTTATTGATGATGTGACTGCTGACAAAAGCAGCAGGATGAATTCTGAAGTGTTTCGGGCAATATTATCTGCTCACATTCAGCCAAATGCTGCAGAACTCATTGGACGGCGCTTCACAGTGCAGATGGATAATGACCCAAAGCATACTGCAAAAGCAACCAAAGAGTTTTTGAAGGGACAGAAGTGGAATGTTATGCAATGGCCAAGTCAATCACCTGACCTGAATCCCATTGAGCATGCATTTTACTTGCTGAAGACAAAACTGAAGGGAAAATGCCCCAAGAACAAGCAGGAACTGAAGACAGTTGCAGTAGAGGCCTGGCAGAGCATCACCAGGGATGATATCCAGCATCTGGTGATGTCTGTGCATTCCAGACTTCAGGCTGTGATTGACTGCAAAGGATTTGCAACCAAGTATTAAGAAGGGAAAGTTTGATTTATGATAATTATTCTGTCCCATTACCTTTGGTCCCTTAACAAGTGGGAGGCACATCTGCAAACTGCTGTAAGTCCTACACCGTTCAGCTGAGATGGATGTACATACCCTCAAATTAAAGCTGACAGTCTGCAGTTAAAGCACATTGTGTTTGTTTCATTCCAACTCCATTGTGGTGGTGTATAGAGCCAAAGATGTTAGAATTGTGTCGATGTCCCAATATTTCTGGACCTGACTGTAGCTATCTATCCCATATATCTATCTTTCTCTATATCTATCTACCCCATATCTATCACTTATCCATTCCATATCTATCTTTCTCTGTATCTATTATCTACCTTTCTCTCTGTCTTTTCCATTTACTGTATATCTATCTATTTGTCTACCCCATATCTAACTTTCTCTATATCTATCTAACTTTATATCTATCTATCCCCTATCTAGCTATCCATCTACCTAACTTTCTCTATATCTTTCTACCCATATCTATTTATCAATCTATCCACCCACATCTATCTATCTATCCCATATCTGTATATCCTTATCTATCTAACTCTCTCTATATCTGTCTTTCTGACTCTCTCTATATATTTATCTATCTGCCTCTCTCTGTCTATCTTTCTGACTATATCTATCTATCTATCCCATATCTATTTATCTATCACTCTATAGATCTATATATTTATCTGTCTATCTCTCTATATCTACCTTTCTTTCTATATATGTATATAATCTGTCCATCTATTTATCTATCTATCCCATATCTATCTATTTATCTATCTCTATCACTCTCTATCTATATATCTATCTATCAGTATATCTATTTATTATCTATCTATTCACCTAGATATCTAGCTGGTTGTCATTGTACCTATTTTTATGTCTATTTAGTAGTTAGTAATTCTTGCCACTCTTCATGTGTCACCAAATACTCTTCCAAAAGGAGGATGTCACCATTATAACATCCTTCTTTTCAGCTTTGTAGATATTTGCAGACAGGAGATTGATATCGGTGCAAAATTTTCTATTTTCAGGATATGTAGAAGTAGATTTTCTCTTCACACATTCCTTTATGAGATGCTTTGCAGCCTAGTTGCCAGCAACAAGTTCCACATTTTAACATTCATTCAATATTTTTGAATTTATTCAATAAAAAAAACTTATAAAAAAACACTTATAAATATTTCCTAAATTAAATTCTAAAAAAATGAAGTAATAGGTAATGATGACAAATCTCAAACGTTATATCATAGTGATATAAAATGATGTAACAGTTAAAGTAAAGACCAGTAAAGCAGAGATGTCCATCTGTTCTTGTCTGCTTGGATAAGTATTATTGTTATTTCGTTTTCTGAAAGCTTCTTAACACCTTCACTGCCAAAATCGACTATACTTGTCCTGCAAAAGCCCCTGCTGGTGCCCTTATATTAACCCCTTAGTGACCGGGCGGTTTTACACAAATCCGTCCTTTAGTGACCGCTGCTGTTTTTAAGTTTCTGCGCTGTTCGTGTTTAGGTCAAATTTGCCTCTTACTCGTTTATGCAACCCACACATATTATACACAGTTTTTCCCGCCATTAAATGGACTTTCTAAAAATACCATTATTTCCATCATATCAAATAATTTACTATAAAAAAATGAAATATGATGAAAAAATGGTAAAAACACACTTTTTTGTAATTTAATCCCCAAAAAAGACCCTGGCTAAATAGTTTCAAAATTTTGTCACGAGAATAGAAATACCCAATTTTTACATGTTTTTGCTTTTTAACCCCATTCACTGCTGAGCCAGTTCACCTATGTGTGCTGAGCTCATTCTGACTGGTTTTTGCTCATTATTTTTAGATGACAGCCTAGGTCCTATTTAACTAAACCCCCCATAGACAAAAAAATAATAAATAAAAAAGATTTTACGTTTTTATTTTTAAATTTTTTTTCTCTTTTCTTTTTACACCAAACCTAGTCATGTTTGGTATCATTGGAAAGGCCATGTCCAATGATGTCCAAAATGACCCTGCTCTTGGCAGCTAAGAGGTTAACTGGCCCACTGATATCCACACACATATGGTGGGGATGTCAGTGGGTGGGGGGTGACCTGGAAGATTGGCTGACATCCAAGGTGTAGGCCACCTCCAGGTTTAAATCGTGACTCGGCGCCGATTTGCACTGAGTCGCGATGCGGCAGCGAAACTGTTAACTTTATATACCACTGAAAAGGGGTGACTCTCCCCTTTCCAGCGGTGTAAAAAGCAAGTTTTGCAGCGTGGTGACGTCATCGTGCCCAGAGGGGCAGGCTTCCTCCCTGCCAGAACTCCATTGGAGCCAGCGAGGGAGGTAAGTATCGGGCGGGAGGGAGGTTAGGAGCCACTGACGTACTATGTACCTGCGGGTCTAAGGGAGACCTGTGGGCAGGACGTACATGGTACGTCAGTGGTCATTAAGGGGTTAAGTATAGCTGATATTGTGAAATACTGGGGCAATGCATAGGAATTGTTTTCATTGCGAAGTAAATTATTTTGCAATTTGAATTCCGAATGTGCCTCAAAAGTTTTAGCAACATGGGCATGATACCCAAGGTGGTATCACTCTTTGAAGAGTTAGAGGTATGTGTCTATAACACAGAACCCCAGCTGATCCTACATGGAGCCCAGAACTGCAGTAACTCTTTTTGGCCTGTAGATGGCCAGATTCACTTGTCAAATAGGCTGTTACAGCAATAAATAGATTGGAAGTAGCTCTAAATATTTCTTATTATATAATTCAATAAAATTGATTTTTTTTCCATAAACATTGGTTCCTGACAGAGTTTTTTAGGACAATCCCTTGGCAGTGAAGGGGTTTATAAAACGATATATCTTATCACTAATAAAAGTAATACACTAACTACACAGCTTTGTGTCAATTGTTAGAATGTATGTTTGTTAGGATGTATAGTGTGTTTTTGAATATAGACCGTTTTAAAACAGGTTTTTCCTAAACACTACTTTATGCCCGAAAGCTGTTCTTCCATACGTATTGTCTGACATGTTTGTAGTGTCATTATTTTACAGGGCAAGACATTTAAAGTTGTAAAATTGTTTACATTGTCTCCTTAACAACCAATAGCACCTCTCCGCTGGGATTCTGTTAAGTCATGGTAAACTTTGAATGTTTATTACCGTTTTTTGTCAGTTTATTTTTAAATTATGTAAAAGAGAAATAAGTGCGGGTCACATTCTGACAGTGTGGCAGTGTTAATATGTCTTCTAAAAGCAGATTTAAAGCTTCTTTTATATTTACATAGCAAGCAAATTATTTATGTCAGTGTTTTAAGTGCCTTAATTACACCTCACTGAAGTACGTTGAATTTGCATATGGGAATACATAAATTTTTTTCTATGAATAATTCATAAACTTTACAGATCTGACCAATTCTGTTTCAAAGGTTCATGCAATCTATTACACAACTCTGGAGGATACAGCTTCAAGCACATTTTATCTAAATAATTTTTTCTATTTATTCAGAGTAATTAATAAACAAAGCAAATACAAAAACAACTATTGTGGGTGTTTTTTTCCAGAGAGTTTATGTGTATGTCGTGTCTGCTTAAGTGTTCATGTATGTGTGTCATGCGTATATGAATAGCTGTGTATGTCTGTGTTTGTCTCTGTGGGAATGTGTTTGTTTATTTGTGCCAATGTGTGTACTTGGATGTGTCTGTGACTTTGTGTCTGAGTATTTGTGTATGTTTGAGTTAGTGTATGTATGTGTCTGTTATTTTCTTTGTGTGTACATGTTTGTGCATGTATGTTTGCATGCGTGTATACTGGGGTGTGTGTTTGTGTGTGTGTATATGTTTGAGTTAGTGCACGCCTGTATCTGTCTATTTTGTGTATATGTTTGTGCGTGTAGGTTTGCACGTGTGTGTGTCTTTTCTGTTGGTGTGTATACTTGGTGTGTGTGTGTGTATGTGTCTGTGTTAGTGAATATCTGTGTTTGTCTGTTTATCCGTATAGGTTTATGCTTGTGTATGTTTACATGTGTTGTGTCTTTGAGTCAGTGTGTATACATATAGTCAGGTCCAGAAATATTGGGACATCGACACAATTCTAACATCTTTGGCTCTATACACCACCACAATGGATTTGAAATGAAACAAACACAATGTGCTTTAACTGCAGACTGTCAGCTTTAATTTGAGGGTATCTACATCAAATTCAGGTGAACGGTGTAGTACTTACAGCAGTTTGCAGATGTGCCTCCCACTTGTTAAGCGACCAAAGGTAATGGGACAATTGGCTTCTCAGCTGTTCCATGGCCAGGTGTGTGATATTCCCTCATTACCCCAATTACAATGTGCAGATAAAAGCCCAGAGTTCATTTCAAGTGTGCTATTTGCATCTGGAATCTGTTGCTGTCAACTCTCAAGATGAGATCCAAAGAGCTGTCACTATCAGTGAAGCAAGCCATCGTTAGGCTGAAGAAACAAAACAAACCCATCAGAGAGATAGCAAGAACATTAGGCATGGCCAAAACAACTGTCTGGAACATTCTCAAAAAGAAGGAACGCACCGGTGAGCTCAGCAGCTCACCAAGAGACCTGGGAGACCACGGAAAAAAACTGTGGTGGATGACCGAAGAATTCTTTCCCTGGTGAAAAAAACACTAGACATGTGCACAGCACAAAATTTTGTTTTGGACGAATGCATTCGTCCTAAAATGCAATTTATTTAGTTGCTAAAGAAATTTGTTTTCAGTTTTAGTATGAAAACAAATTTAATTCATCCGAAAACCAGCAGATACGATTAATATTGTAGTGGTGGCTCCTCAGAGGGCTGAGATGGCTGCTTGTTACAGTATCTCTCACTCTCAGCACAATGTGTCAGGCAAGTTACAGTAACTGACTGCTGCTCATCACAGCGCTCAGAGTTTCAGGAAAACTAGTAAATAATATTTTTTATATATAAGAGGTTATAACAATATGATTTCCTTGTTTACTGAAACTCTGAGCGCTGTGATGAGCAGCAGTCAATTACTGTAACAGCTGAGCCTGATACATTGTACTGAGAGATAATGTAACAAGCATCCGATCTCAGCGCTCACAGACACTGGGTTTAAAGGGCTAAAAAATTTTTTTAAAAAGTGCTCCTCTCTGTATAATGTATACAACATCCTCCTGCATTAATATCCCTCTCTGTATAATATATAGAACATCCTCCTGCATTAATTAATTGCTTAGAACATCCTCCAGCATTAATCATTGCTGGTCTCCTTCACTCATCAATGTAATATTACAAAAAGAACTGAAAGTAAAATGTAATGCATTTTCCTTTAGTTTCTTTCATTTTTTGGACAGAGCAGTTTTGTATCTCTTGAGTCATAGGAAAACTAAATTATCCCAAAATTCGGACGAAATCGTTTTAGTACTAAAACGAATGCACATGTCTAGAAAACACCCTTCACAACAGTTGGCCAGATCAAGAACACTCTCCAGGAGGAAGGTGTATGTGTGTCAAAGTCAACAATCAAGAGAAGACTTCACCAGAGTGAATACAGAGGATTCACCACAAGATGTAAACCATTGGTGAGCCTCAAAAACAGCAAGGCCAAATTAGAGTTTGCCAAACAACACCTAACAAAGCCTTCACAGTTCTGGAAAAAGATCCTATGGACAGATGAGACAAAGATCAACTTGTACCAGAGTGATGGGAAGAGAAGAGTATGGAGAAGGAAACGAACTGCTCATGATCCTAAGCATACCACCTCATCAGTGAAGCATAGTGGTGGTAGTGTCATGGCGTGGACATGTATGGCTGCCAATGGAACTGGTTCTCTTGTATTTATTGATGATGTGACTGCTGACAAAAAGCAGCAGGATGAATTCTGAAGTGTTTCAGGCAATATTATCTACTCACATTCAGCCAAATGCTGCAGAACTCATTGGACGCGCTCCACAGTGCAGATGGACAATAACCCAAAGCATACTGCAAAAGCAACCAAAGAGTTTTTGAAGGGACAGAAGTGGAATGTTATGCAATGGCCAAATCAATCACGTGACCTGAATCCCATTGAGCATGCATTTCACTTGCTGAAGACAAAACTGAAGGGAAAATGCCCCAAGAACAAGCAGGAACTGAAGGAAGATGCAGTAGAGGCCTGGCAGAGCATTAACAGGGATGAAACCCAGCGTCTGGTGATGTCTGTGCATTCCAGACTTCAGGCTGTGATTGACTGCAAAGGATTTGCAACCAAGTATTAAGAAGGGAAAGTTTGATTTATGATTATTATTCTGTCCCATTACCTTTGGTCCCTTAACAAATGGGAGGCAAATCTGCAAACTGCTGTAAGTCCTACACGTTCACCTGAGTTGGATGTACATACCCTCAAATTAAAGCTGACAGTCTGCAGTTAAAGCACATTGTGTTTGTTTTATTCCAACTCTATTGTGGTGGTGTATAGAGCCAAAGATGTTAGAATTGTGTCATGTCCCAATATTTCTGGACCTGATTGTAGGTGTGTCTGTGTGTAGCTCTGTATATTTGTCTGGGTATGTGTGTCTGTGTTAGTGTATGCCTGTGTTTGTTCATATATGTACATGTCTGTGCTTGCCTGTGTTTGTGTCTTTGTGTTGGTGTGTATACTGGGGTTTATGTGTCTGGGTATGTGTGTGTCTGTGTTAGTGCTTATTTTTTTGTCTCCTTGTCTGTACATGTCTGTGTGTGTATGTTTGCTTGTCTTTGTGTTGGTGTGTATACATGTGTGTGCCTCTGTGTCTCCATGTCTAGGTATGTGTGTGTGTGTGTTTGTGTGTGCATGTATGTGTTAGTGTATGCCTGTGTTTGTTTAATGAGGTGTGAGTGTTCATGTTTGCATGTGTTTGGGTCTTTTGTTGATGTGTATACTTGAGTGTGTCTTTGTTTGTCTGGGCAAGTTTGTGTTTATGTCTGAGTTAGTGTCTGCATGTATCTCTGTTTATTTGTGTCTATATGTCTGCATGTGTTTATGTTGGTGTGTGTACATTTGTGTGTCTGTGTGTGAGAGAGAGAGAGTTATTATGCCTGTGTTTCTCTGTTTTTTGTGTTTATATGTTTCTGAGTAAAAAGCAAATTGTAGGATTAAAGATGGAAACAAACATGTCTTGGGAAAGAAATATGACAACATTAACGATGACAACATTAACTGTTAAACTTTGTATTTATATGCCCAATTCCACTACTGTCACTGTCAATGTGACCAGACGCACTGCATGTTAAATAATCACCAACAATAGCCTGTGCTGTTTGAAATGAGTTTAAAATCCAACAAATTGGAGACCAGTGAAGTCTCCAAAGGTCGAGCTACTCTTTCAGAGGCTGTAATGAAAGCATTTGACAAAACTGTAAGCACGGTTGTTTTATAAACTAGGAACACGATACTGGGGCATCTTATGCCATTACCGATTCCCGAAGGGTTTACTCGCTGAATTAATAGACGACCTGGAGAATCAGTTCGGCTCTACAAAATCATCAATCACAAATAACGGCAAGATTTATTTTCCAATCTACTATAGATCTCCATAGATAGATATCCAATCTACCATGTGCTGGTCTTACCAAAAATACAACAGAGACTCTTCCCAAAAATTTATGGGAAATACCCTTTAGCTACCCCGCCCAGTGATCAACCCGTGGTTTAGCCCCTGAACATGAAAAGTCAAAATTAACATTATACAGCGGAAGCCACTAAGAGCAACTGCCTTCCACTGCTGGACGAAGCATGAGAGGCCTAAATATAAAAATATAACAAATTTATTAATTGTAACAGTGGTGGCTCGTCCATAAGGCCAGATGAGGCAGTGCCCTAACATGTTTTTTGGAATAAAAGAAAATGAACAAATATTTTTCGTGTAGTTTTTTTGTGTCATTTAACATGTGCCTGATTGATAAAATTCGTTATGTCCCTTTAAGCGGTGTCATTGTCTGCTCAACTGTTGCTAGGCAGAATTAAAAAAGATTTCATGAATATTTGTCTTTCAACGGCGTCCGGAAACCTGATAAGGGCTCAAAGGGAGATCTTAGAATCAAGAACTTAAGCTGTATCATTCCCCTACAGCTGGTAATTGAGCTCTGCGAGGTGCCAAACAAACTGCATAAAAAAAGCTCTGTCTGAGGCTTGAATGCTGATTTTCATTTGCTACATACACCAGGAGTCTGCCTTAACCCTTTACTGACAGAAAATGCACCCAATAATTGCCTCGACGTCATACAAACAGGAAATCCACGTTAAGCAATCTCAATGGTATGGAAATGTCCCAAGTTCATCCCAATGGGAGATATATATATATATATATATATTTGATAGACCGTGTTAGTCCAGATGCCAAAATCACGAGTATAGCAGTATGTAGTGATACCTTTTTTATTGGACTAACGTTATATATAAAAGACAAACTTTCGAAGGTATAACTCTTTCCCTTTGGATTCTAAAATCCAGAACAATTCATAATCTGGAATGCTCAGAAACCCAAGCATTCCAAAAAGAGGCTGCTCAACCTATATTTGACAAAAAATGTTTTTGTTATTATCCTTCTTTCAGGGTTATTCAAAGAGATTCGAAAAGTCACCACACGTTCGGTGACTTTTCGTTCTCTTCAATTCGGGTCCTTTTGCCGATCCCATTTCGGTGACCCTGCGGTGTATTCAGCAAGCACCACAGGGTCCCCGAATTGCAGGGAAAAGCTGCCGCAAACCCGATGAAAACGGACCGCAAAACCCACCGAATGCACGCCGAAAACCCTCAAAAACATCTGGATTAACCTGCCGAAAACCACAGAAAAACCCGAAGAGGCAGTGAATAAATTAGCAAAACAGTTTGTATGAATGTGTGAAAGTGAAACGCTGTTTGCAAAGAAACTACTGAGCGAAAATGTCTGAAATTTGCATATGAGGTCCAGGGAATGATAATAAAGAGGGCTGTTACAGAAAAAAGAAGAAAACTTTAAAAAAAAAAAAAAAAATCGGACTTTTAAAAAAAAAAAAAATCTGAAAAATGCTTAAAATATCCTAAAAAATCTATAAATAGACTCTTTACTGCAGAATTTTATAATGAACGGTTTATTAGATATTGAATTAAAACGGGAATATTTTTAACATTGAAGCCTATGGGATTCTCCTGAATAAATTTGCCGCATGAAACCACCGAATGGCAGGGCATTAGGGGAACCTTTCACTGCTGGTTTGTGTTCTCTGAATAGCTGAAGCAGTGCTTTTTCATGGGGATTTCACTGCCCTCGAACAGGGACCGAACAGGAACCGTATGTTCAGGCAATTCGCTAGGATTTGGCGAATTGCCTGCTCTCTGGATAGCCGAATGGCCAGGAAAGGTAACCGAACCCTGATTTTCAGTGTTCGGTTACCTTTCTCAAGCAATTCGGAGCTCTTTGGATAACCCTGTTTGTTTTCCGGACACGTTCGGTGGTTTTTCAGCAAATGTTTGGATGTGTTTGGTGGTTTTTAAGCGGATTTTTGTAATGGTTTTTCAGAATGCATTTAACTGCTTTTCCCAGCACTTCAGGGACCCTGCGATGAATGTTGAATTTACCGCAGGGTCGGTGGAATTTCGGCGCTCTTTGAATAACCCTGTATGTTACTCAAATGGACAACCAATAAATTAAGTGTATGTTTATTACTTTCTCCGTTTGTCCTTTTTTTATCCTATTCCTTATAAGTTTGATGGATGCAAAACATTCCGAAAATGAATAAAAATATTTCATAAAAAAAAAAAGACCTACATATGATTTCTTGTAAACCATTTCATCATTGCTTATTGATGGGAAATACCTGAATATTTCTCCTTGTTTCCCGAGTTATGAATGAATCACTTTATCATAAGCATCAATCAAAATGTTAACATATCAGTTTTTTTTTTAAATAAATATTGACAAAGATTTCTATGTAAATTGGGACAAAAATGTTAAACTCAATTTAAAGTTATAAATTAGAAGCCCCAGGTCCCTCATATGAGAACAATAACATATAACAACACAACAAAAAAACAGAACAACCAGAAAAACATGTAAAATTCTAACTAAAAATATTTTCTATAGAAAATTAATTCTTAATAGTTTATAAATCATGTTTGTCTTTGTTATTTATTATCAGGCGTATTTTCCAGTGCGTATTGAACATTAGTTAATCATAAGAAGGAGGATTTGCTGCTGATGAGCCTTTTATAACCAGCGCTGAAATGGACATTGCTATGTAAATGTGCAAGATCAGCAGATTCCATTGGTTCATCTTAAACGATGCTTGATTTACTTCTGACTCTCTGATAGCTTTACAGGAAGGCAGGCGTTGAGGCGTGACATTAGATGTTAACATTACAAATTCTTGTCATCTGATTTTTAGTTATGGAAATGTACCGTTAAATGGTCATTTATAGTGTCACGCCACTATTCCTCATTTGAACTACGAGTTGTTTGGCATTCATAGTGTAAAACAACATTAGTCAAGAGGACTCTATCCAGTGAGTGGAGGCGAGCGGAGACTGGAAAATAATTATGGGGAACGGAATTTAAGTTCAATTTAACCAAGTATAGAGCAAAAGGGTGCTTGGATATAATATCTGTTAGGAATGTGCAAGGCTGAAAAATTTGTTTTGTTTAGTTTTGTTTCATTATGCTTTTAAATAATTTCATTTTCAGAATTTCTTAACTAATTTTGTTTCATTTTGGATCGATTTGAAATTTCGAATCGATTCGAGTTTCATATATCAATTCGATAGTTGATATCAATTCAAATTTTGGATCACTAAATAAAACCCCAATTAATCAAATTTTGCTGTTAAAAGAAAAGCTAGGGTTAAATTTTAAGCTGTGTCACAGATTTAGTATTTGAATCAAATTAAACAGTGAAACACAATTAATTTGTTTCATAAAGTCCTTTGTTTACTATTACTTGTATTGTAAGTTAAGATCAATTCAATAGTTGATATCAATTTGATAGTTGATATCAATTATTAAAATTTTTCTTTTATGATGATGACACAGTGTAAAATGAAATAAATTTGTTATATACTGTTTCGTTTCGAATTCGTATCGTATCGATTCGTTATTCTTGTACTTCCAAACTACGAATTATCAAATTTCGTTACAAATTCCGAATTTTTTCGAAACGAATGCACATCTCTAATATCTGTGTCATTCTACTTTTTAACCCATTCACTACCAAGATAGACAATACTCAATCTGGCACCTAGTGTTGCCCCAATATCGAGTATACTCAACATTGTGTTCAACTGGAGCAATGCAAAGAAATGTATTTTATCACAAACAAAATTTGTTTGCAATTGGGCCCATAACATGCCCCTAGTAGGAATATTCAAAGAGAGTCGAATTGGCTCTGAAACTGCACCGAACATTGAATTTCCCGTGTCCACTGTGTGGGCTGGCCAAAGAAGGGGCCGCCACAGCAGCTGGCTAGCGGGGCGTACTAGTACACCCCGGCTGACTTTAAAGCCCTCCCGCCGGGCACCACCAAACCCATTACAGAACGCTCTGTTCCATTGCATATATAACGTCCACTCTTCAGTCACCTATAGTCACAACATACAGAAGGGTTTCCACTAACTGCCATTATTTAATGGAAATTTCTCTTGGCTAACTTTAGGGTAATACGGTGGATCAAGTATCCCTCAACCAGAATGCTCGGGACTCTGTGCCTTCCGGATATCAGATTCTTCTGAACTTCGTAATCCAGATGAATTTGATATCTGAAAGGAAAAGAGATACAGCAGGAGACCATACATATGCTGTGAGAGCTGTGCAGCCCTTTTATGAGGGTCATGCAGCACAGATCTAGAGGACTGCACAGAGTTCCCTACCATGTGCCACACTGTGCTGCAGCCATCGGAGCCGCGTTGCAGAGCAGCAGAACCCGTCAGAGAGGTTACTAAATTCTGGAAGGCTCCAGAAATAAACTGGAAAGGGGGCTCCCAATTTGTTTGGTTAAATTGCTTATTTAGGGAATTTCTTCCATAGCCTGTAGTAGTTTTTACCACTTTTTCCACCATAGACGTATCTAAGAAAGTTATTCAGTGTAGCTTCTGCCGTTCTTTTCACTGTGATTTCAGATGAAGATTTTTAGCTTTTATTGATATCGCAGTTCAGTGGATATTGCCACTGTTGTTTGTATCAACTTTGCCTGCCATTGTTGAATTTTCCTTCTTTTTTTCAATGTATATTCCATCGCTGAAACACCCCTTTATTCTTTCTATACACAGGACACGAGGTCAGCCATTTAGACAGGACGGGTTTTCTTTTTCAGTGAGAACAATAAAGCAGTGTAATTCTCTGCCTGTTGAGGTGGTTGGGTCAGTGTCCGTACATACATTTAAACGACTGGATGACTTCCTGCAAAGACATATTATTAAGGGTTATAAGATGTACTATGTGGGAAAACGCTGCTTGATCCGACCAGAAAACTGGTGTCATTCGGGGTCATGAAGGATTTTTTTCCCAGTATGTTGCATATTTGGCGAGCGCTTCTGATTGGGTTTTTTGCTTATTTTTGGATCAACAGCAGTAGGTGATGTCTGAAAGCCTGAATGTGATGGACTCACATAATTTTTTCAGTCTATGTAACTATGTATGTACTATTTCTACACCTTCTCCTTTTACTTGATTCTATGATGTAACAATCATTTTATCTCTTCACCTCTGGAGTGTCATATGTCACCTCCATACAGTTCAAGGTGTTTTCTGGGTGTCCTAAGCCCCACAGAGATGACATCTCATCATTATCATTGGTGTGATCCAGTTAAACCAGGCGTCTTTGGTTGTGGGTGATGGTTGAATGCAAATGTTTTCATTTATTTATTTTCTGTGCAAGCTACATAGTGTTAGGGAATATTAGAAAAGATTATTCTCCATAGATCTCTTTTTAGTTTTGGATACCACAGCGTATGAGCTGAATGATATCCTCTCTGTAGCGATAGTGTGTCTTTTTTTTTTGTATTATGGGTTCACTTAAATGAAGTAATCGTTCCTGAAAGTAGAACACATTAAACCTATTTTGGAGATTCATTTCATTATTTTCAATCCCATCTGTTACTTTTCTCCAGGGAAAAACGACATGTTATGTCTAATTTGCATATTCTGCAGTGCGTCCTCACCCAAACCTGACTGTCTCGAAAAGTAACAAATTTTATTTATAAACAGTTTTGCACACTAAACCATTTCATTCCCATGTTCATCACAAATAACAAAACAATAACCGTCTTTCGGGAACAGCTGACATGTTTTGCATTGACTAACGTTTAAGTAAACTTCACAGAATAACTTTATAAAATATGTGTATATATATATATATATAAATCACCAGAGTAAAGCAGTGGTAGTGATACCTTTTTTATTGGAATAACATTACATTTAAAAGACAAGCTGTCGAGAGTATAACTATCTTCCTAAGATCTTAAAGCAATAGACCTGAGGAGGAGAGTTACGCTCTCGAAAGTTTGTCTTTTAAATGTAACATTAGTCCAATTAAAAAGGTAACACTACTACTTCTCTCTGGAGATTTTGGCATCTGGACTAACACGGTTTATCAAATCTACACAATATATATATTTCCACATGGCCCTACATTACATTCTAATTTACCCTGACTTTTTGTTTCACCCCACTCCTCTTAGATTGGAAGCTCACTTGAATAAAGTTATCTCTGTTGTATCCTGTTTAGAATTTTGCTTTTCAAACTATTTTTTAAATCTTAATCTCTGACTATATATATATATTGGACATGAAAAGCCTGCGCATCCTTAACCCTTCCCTCCCAAACGTAAGTTAACTCGACTTTGCATTGCAATACATTGAAAATCACTCATTAGCATATCAAAAGACCATTTGCATCATTTTCAAGAAAAGATTAGTGTACCCTCTGTGAAAAAACAAAATCAACAGCCTTATCTCTTTCCTTGGCACCCTATTTTACCTCAAACAAGTTGCAAAGAGCAGCTCTCACACCCATAATAACATAAAGGTCAGAACTTTGCTGTTACATTACAACAGCCAGAGAGAGGGCAGAATACAGGGGGAGTTCTGGGGTCATTCACTACTGTACAGGGGGTTACAAAGACTGAAACTCTGCCTGTACGCTGATAATTAGGGATGGGCTGCCGGTTTGAATCGGTTCGAAGTTCGAACTTTTCGGGACGTTCGAGTAAAGTTAAATATAAAAAAATGCTTAAAAGATCCTAAAAATAAAGAGACTCTTTACTGCGTAATTTAATAATAAATAATTTATTAGATATTGATTTAAAACGGGAATATGTCCCACTCATTGTTGGTCAAATATTTCCCACTCATTGTTGGTCAAACATTTCCCACTCATTGTTGGTCAAACATTTCCCACTTGTTGTTGGTCAAACATTTCCCACTCATTGTTGGTCAAACATTTCCCACTCATTGTTGGTCAAACACTTCCCACTCCTTGGTGATAAAACATTTCCCATGGCTTCAAATCGCATTTAAACATGAGCAAAAGCGGTAAAAATTAGCTCAGTGCAAAGCGGTGAAATGGCTCAGCACTCAGCAGTGAAAGGGTTAAAAATGGGTTTTTTTTAAACTTTTTTTCATGGTTTCCTGTCCCCCAGGGCACTACCCGGACCCCCCCATACACCTTTTATGGCCAATATCTTGCATATATGCCCTCTTGGAGGGTACTTTAATTTTCAAACGTTCGATCCCCATTGACTTGCATGGTGTTCGCATTGTGTTAGAGTTCACGGTCGAACTTTTTTGGGTGTTCGAGTTTGAATGCGAACCAAACACGAGGGTGTTCGGCTCATCACTACTGATAATGCATACTCTATATCACATTGTATAACAAAAGGGACGCCATATAGAGTTCAGAACCTTTCATTCTAATAATATTTCTGTGAAGGATAAACGAATACATGAAAAATTTAAAATTAGCAAATTTTATTTATTTTACGTTGTAACTAACTATCTCAGAGCAACGATCTCTGTAAAATTTGTATTTTACCCTATATTTCTTAGTTAACTTTGCATCCCATAATTCAAATAAATTAAAAGAAGGTTTTCACCAAAAAGTGCCTGGCAGTGAAGAGGTTAAAAATGTGCAAGTTTTTTAAATGTTAAGACAGATATAACAAAAAATGTCAGACTATCTGTAACAGGACTCGTTCAACAGACTAAAAGTCATGTGAAAAAATGCAATTACTAAGAAAATTTTAATGAAGAAAAAAGATGTAATGACTACAACTCCCTGATTGCATAAATCTTCACACCCTTTCATAACGGGATCTCTAGCTGTGTTCACAGTCAACCAATCACATTGTAAATCCTGCTTGTTGGTAAATAGCACACACCTGCCTTCAATGAAAGGGATTCTGATTAATCCCACATTAAAAGGCAGCTGTTGCTGTAGGATTTGCTGGAATGCTTGGGACTGTCATGGTCTCCAAAGACTTTCAGGAGATATAGCAGGACCCTGAGTTTACAGTGAATTGGTGAAAAAGAGTATAAAACATCATTATATTTTTTAATAAATTTTGAATAACGAATGGCGATTCCCTAGAGGGTAAAAAGTGAGAAAAGTGAGATATGCTGCAGGGATGCAGTGGATTTAATTTCCGCCCATTTCAACCATCGATGACTTGTTTTCCTGTAATTAATTCTTATCTGTCACTGTACCGGCATAGCAAAAGACCCCGGATGTAGACTCATTTGGGTGGATGAACTAGTGAAAGCAATTTGAGCCTGTAAATCTCAGAAAACACAGATTGAAAAGGAAATCCCAGAGCATTCCGAAACCCCGCTCTTCTCTTAATACATATTCTCAGGTTATGATCTCTTTTTCTTATGTAAAATATGCTGATGGAGACCAGAAATCCATATTTAATGTACGAGACGTTTTATCATAACAGAAAACAGAAGGCAATCTGTCTATTTAATCCCTCTTTCATTTGATAGCCTAAGCCTTTACACATAATACAAATAACAATGGTGTTTTATGTTTTGTCGCGTCGTGTTTCAAACAAGCGACACATTGTTAACATGTAAATTAAGTTAGTGGCATTAATTGACTTGGTAGCTGATTGACCAATACTGTGTTTCGCAGCTGAATTTTTCATACCAAATAATTCTCCGGGGTATTGTTTGAATGAAGACACTTCACTGGAATCGGTTCTGCTTAATAAAACACCTTAATTCTATTGGGTAATTTATTGATGAACGAACAATTAAGAAAATGTGGCTCATCTGTTTTCCATCTAACTGTAACAGGCGAACTCATTGATATGTGAAATCTCCTCTCACCAAGCTATTAATAATTTAGCACCGGGGTTTTATGTCAGTTTTGTTTCTTCGGAATTTTATGATGTTTAACCTATGCCGTCTTTACAAAATACAGATTCAAAAGAAGTAAATAAACAAGTAAATAAAGCAACAAAACAGCGAGGTGAACAATTTCCTACATTATGGCTGGAGAATGGAGTTTTTTTAATATAGTTTGTGCTGTTTTAACGTAAATCATAACATGTAAAACAAAATAGTGCTCTTGCTCAATAAAAGTGCCCAGTTACAAAAGACGCCACCAGGCCCAGTTACAACAAATGTATCATGTGCTTTGCATCATGAATTGAATATTAAAAAAAATGCTGTAAGGGATAGTGATGATTATGACATCAAACAAATGCCCAGTCTGTTATGGACTTCACCAAAAACCATATAAGAACTACAAGAAAGCCGCTAGATATGTTATTGAAGAGTAGGTGATAGGAAATAGAGTATAATGCTAGAAACCCTAGTTTCTAACCCTAACGCTAATTTTTAACATAACACTAACCCTAATTTCTAACCTTAATCCTAACCCCAATTTCTAACCTTAACCCTAATTTATAACACTAACTTCTAACCTTTATCCAAATTTCTAATCTTCACACTATCTGTAATTTCTAACCTTAACCCTAACCCAAAATTCTAACCCCTTCCATGCGGAGGACGCGCCCAGCGCGTCCTGCCGCATGTACACTTCGATGCGGAGGACGCGCTGAGCACATCCTCCCTTTGCAGCGGCTATCGGCCGGGATTCAGCCCAGCCTCAGGGACCCATCGCGCATAGCGCGATGACGTCAGTTCTGGAATTAACCCCTAGCTATCACCTATGGTGGAGATAGGGGGTTCCAATGAACCCCCTATTTCCCAAACCATGGCAGCTAGGGGTTAATGTTTGTTATCCATGGAACGGCCAGAGCATGGCCTTTCCAATGATACTAAATATGACCACATAAAATGTAAAAAACAAAAATGTAAATAAAAATAAAATTTCAAATATACAGTATATATTTTTTTAAATTAAAAAACTTTTTTGTTTTAGTAATGCAGCAATATTGTTCTCATTTCAATTATAATGTGAACAATGATGCTGCACTAAAAAAAATTTCTATGGGGGGACTTTGCTAAAAAGCATGTAATTTCCCCCCCAAAAAATTTAACGAGTTGAGTTCCCATTTCTAATTGTTTTAACAAGCGAGCCCCATAGAAAATATAACTGCAAAGGCTCGCATGATAAAATGTGAAAAAAACCACTTTACACAATGCCGATGATTGAAAATTCTAATTTTATTTTATTTATTTTTTAATATACAGGCAGGACATGGCGTATACATATAATAATGATACATTATGAATCTGCCGAGTCTGCCGGAAAGAACGATATATAAGATGTCTGGGTTGTATAATAAAATGTGAATTCAAATCGCGTTTAAACATGATGAGTGAAACCGGTAAAAATGAGTTCAGCACACAGACGTGGAATGGCTCAGCAGCAAAAGGGCTAATCTTAATGCTAATCCCAATTGCTAACTTTATTCCTTATTTTTAATCTTAACCCTAACTTCTAACTCTAA
This sequence comes from Leptobrachium leishanense, assembly GCA_009667805.1. Lineage (NCBI taxonomy): Eukaryota > Metazoa > Chordata > Amphibia > Anura > Megophryidae > Leptobrachium > Leptobrachium leishanense. The sequence continues at coordinate 26,041,324 of CM019069.1, forward strand.
TTTCTAACCCTAACCCTAATTTCTAGATTTATCCCGAATTTCTAACCTTCACACCATCGATCATTTCTGATCTTTACCTTAACCCCACATTCTAATCTTAATGCTAACCCTAATTGCTAACTTTATCCTTAATTTTTAATCTTAACCCTAATTTCTAACTCAAATTTCTAACCTTAACCCTTTTCCGCCGCAGGATGTTCTATGCTGTCCTTGCGGTGGGTGGGCCTTGAAGGTGCAGGGCATACAGGTATGCGCGATTGTATTCAATGGGCTGCCTCGGCCCCTCTTCGCAGATGGCTCATGCTGCACATCTTTGGCTGCAGAGAGATGGCCTGAACTCAGGCCGTCCCCCTGCTGCTATTGACATGCATCACACGTCAGCTGTGGGGCGGCTCGCAGCGGTACCTGTCAGCGAGGCGTACCTGTATGTCTTGCCGGGGTTAACCCATGCCTGGCGGGTGACACCTGCATGTCCTTAAGGGACCTAATTTCTAACCTTAATTTCTAAACGTAACTTCTAACTTTAACCCTAATTTCCAATCATAACAATGGATAAAAGATCATTTAGGCCCAGAGCATCATATTTGTCCACAAGTGAATTGGAGCACCAAATGCATCCGTAGCCAAAGTGAAGCAAATTTGTTATTGATGTGACCTTGTTACCATTAGGGATGGGCCGAACACCCCCGTGTTCTGTTCGCATTCGAACTAGAACATTTGAAAAAGTTCGAATTTGAACGCGAACGCGAACACGATTGGAACGCAATGCAAGTCAATGGGGCTCAAACGTTCGAAAATTAAGGTGCCCTCCAAGAGGGCATATATGCAAGATATTTGTCATAAAAGGTGTATGGCGGTCCGGGTACTGCCCTAGGGGACAGGAAACAATAAAACTAATTTTTTTTTAAAAAAGTTTTTAACCCAAAAACTTTTTTTGAGCCATTTCATCGCTGTGCGCTGAGCTAGTTTTTACCACTTTTGCTCATGTTTAAACGTGATTTAAAGCCATGGGAAATGTTTGAGCAACAACAAGTGGGAAAATTACGATCTTAACGCAAACGTTAACGCTCACTTGCGTGAACATTGACGTTTGCTGCGGCGTTCACCGCATATTTGTAACGATTCCCCAGGACAAAACTGGTAGGATCCCTGGTAACAGACCTCTAACCCTCCGATTCTTAGGATGGTCAGGACTCGGGACCACTAAACCTAACCTCCAGCAGCCACACAGGCCAGGGAGACAGCACCAACAATATACACCACAGACTGAGATCAATATATGTTTGTACTGCGCTATGGTATATGGCAGGATGGAAGCGCACCAGCAGTAACAAGCAGTGGAATATACCAGACGGGGGTGCAGAGCGAGAGTAGTTGTTATAACAAAACCGGGTCAGCAACGTTTAGGCACTTGTACTGCGCTACTCTATGTGGCAGGATCTGTAGCACACACCAGCAGTAACAAGCAGCAGATATACCAGACAGGAGCACAGATCAAGAGTAGTCGTTATAACAAAACTGGGTCAGCAATGTTTAGGCACTTGTACTGCGCTACTGTATATGGTGAGAATAGGTGCACACCAGTAACAACAGGAGGCAAATAGAACAGACAGGGAGTACACAGAGATAATAGTCAAATGGCAGGCAAAGCTGGCAACAGATCGGGTCCTCAGAACAAGCAGGGTCAGTAACAAGTATACAAACTGATTCGGTAAGCTAGCGATGTGGGAATGAAACTCCACGGCAAGTCAAGGTGTATAGCGCGCGCTCCTGATTTAAAGGTCCCAGCGGCTCCGCGTCATTACGCCGCGCCCTGCCCCCTGATGACTCACAGCTGCGCCAGGTGCTGCTGGAGCTCCTGGCATTCGGCCAGCTGGTGGCACCATTCGTCCGGGGCCCCCCTCCAATCGCCACCCGGGGCCCTGGATGTCACAATATTACAATCCAAACGCAAATGGGTTAAGTAACCAAATTTGTAAGAAGAATAATTAATGCAGCATATGAATCCTCACACTGCCGGACAGCACCTCTACAGTCTGACGCTAACTTTAACCGGCGCGCTGTGTGCAGCTTCTGAGAAGATACGCTATTAGTGTAGCGGGGAAGCCGGCTGCGCATGTTGCATCGCTCCCTCTACACTAAAAGTGTATCTTCTTAGAAGCTGCACACAGCGCGCTGGTGTATGCAGCTTCTAACAGCGTGGGAGACGGGAGGCTGAGCTTGTTGGTGGATCCAGGAATCAGGTGAGTAATAGAAAGAAAGAAAAAAAAGGTTTATTTTATGTTCCTTGGGACATTTAAAAATGTCCTCGGTTTTTTTTTTTTTTTAGAAATGTGTCACCTTACTTTAGCCTGGTGGTCAATCAGTGGAGACTCCCTGGATCCTGGTTGGGGGGGTCTGCAGTGGCCACAGGTGCAGTGGCTCCCTCCCTGCGCCACCTCTCTGCCACATGCACCCGGCCGGCCTGCCCGCACAGTCACAGCTCTGTCATCCGGCGGCCGCATGCTCCTCAAGGGATCCTTGGGAGGCCCCGGTGGGCTGCCCTCTACAGTGCCTGATTAGAGGGCCTCGTCTGCCTGATGTTTTAGCAACAAGATTGTTTTATCCCATAGGCTTCAATGTTAAAAATATTTCCATTTTAATTCAATATCTAATAAACCGTTGGTTATAATATTCTGCAGTAAAGAGTCTCTTTATTTTTAGATTATTTAGGATTTTTTAAGCATTTTTTTAGAAAAATTCAAACTTATTTTTTTTTCAAACTTTTTGCGAAAGGCCTGAAAAGTTCGAAGTTCGCGAACTCGAACAGCCGATGCGAACATCGAACCGATTTGAACCGGCAGCCCATCCCTAGTTACCATGTCATTTCTGGATGCAGCTTTTTTACAGCATCCTATCAATAGGATCCCTTATCATATAATATAGGCTTGTATGCAGATTCTAGGTGAATATGTTAATATTAGTATTCAAGGACACGGATTATCAAGTCAAACCAAGAAATTTGCGCAATACAATTTGCTAGTACACTACAGACCTTATTCCAGTCAAGACATTATGGCCAACCAGTGAGCCATTGCATCAATACGGCTCCCGAATAATAGGAAAAGAGATCTCTGCTAAAGAGCTTACACTCTAATTGCAGTGGAGAGACACACAGAGGTAAGGGTAAATAGCAGAGTGTGAGAAGTTATGGGATGTATGGGGAATGTGTGGGAGCAGGGCCGGTGCTAGGCTATATTGCACCCTAGGCCAGACCAGCTACTTGTGCCCCCCAAAAAAACACGTGACATGTGTGAGCGTATCACAGAGCTCACACATGGGCAATTACTGCCACCAGCAGCTCACACATGGGCATATACTGCCCCCAGCAGCTCACACATGGGTATATACTGCCCCCAGCAGCTCACACATGGGTATATACTGCCCCCAGCAGCTCACACATGGGTATATACTGCCCCCAGCAGCTCACACATGGGTATATACTGCCCCCAGCAGCTCACACATGGGTATATACTGCCCCCAGCAGCTCACACATGGGTATATACTTCCCCCAGCAGCTCACACATGGGTATATTCTTCCGCCAGCAGCTCACACATGGGTATATTCTTCCGCCAGCAGCTCACACATGGGTATATACTTCCCCCAGCAGCTCACACATGGGTATATACTGCCCAAGTAGCTCACACATGGGTATCTACTGCCCCAGTAGCTCACACATGGGTATATACTTCCCCCAGCAGCTCACACATGGGTATATACTGCCCAAGTAGCTCACACATGGGTATCTACTGCCCCAGTAGCTCACACATGGGTATATACTTCCCCAGTAGCTCACACATGGGTATATACTGCCCAAGTAGCTCACACATGGGTATATACTGCTCCAGTAGCTCACACATGGGTGTATACTGCCCCCAGTAGCTCAAACATGGCTGGGTATGATGGGTCTCTCTACCGGCCGCTGTCACGCCACTCTATCACGCTGCTCGCTAGCTCTGGCCTCTGGGCGCAGCTTGATCATGGAAGACAGCTCGCGGTGGCTGTCCAATAGAGAGTGAGGGAAGCGGGGATAACCCCGCCCCCTCAGCATGGACAGCCACCGCGAGTCTTCCATGATCAAGCTGCACCCAGAGGCCAGAGCTAGCGCGCAGCGTGATAGAGCGGCGTGACAGCGGCCGGCGGAGAGACCCGTCACATCATACCCATGTGTGAGTGTTGGTCTCTCGGCTGCGCCCTAGGCCCTGCCCATGCCCTGCCATTCGGTGGTTTAATTCGGCAGGTATATTCAGGCGAATCCCATAGGCTTCAATGTTAAAAATATTCCCGTTTTAATTCAATATATAATAAACCGTTCATTATAATATTCTGCAGTAAAAAGTTTCTTTATTTTTAGATTTTTTCGGATCTCTTAAGCATTTTTTGGGATTTTTTTTAAAAAAAAATTTTTCCTGTAACAGCCCTTTTTATTATCATTCATTGGACCTCATATGTAAATTTCAAACATTTTCATTCTGTAGTTTCTTTGCAAACAGCGTTTCACTTTTCAAACATTCAACTGTATTGTTTTTTTTTTTTCTTCGTCTGCGGTGTCGGATTTTTCCGGCGGCTGCTCTGCGCTGTGATTGGCTCCTGCTCGGGTTTCTCTGGCGTGTTCGGCGGGGTTAATCCAGATGTTTTTGCGTGTATCGTCGTGCGTTCGGCGGGTTTTGTGGTGAGTTTTCGGCAGGTTTGCGGTGGCTTTTCCCTGCATTACGACGGCCCTGTGGTGCTTGCTGAATACACCGCAGGGTCGCTGAAATGGGATCGCCTAATAGCACTGAATTGAAGAGAACAAAAAGTCACCGAACGTGTGGTGGCTTTTCGATTCTCTTTGAATAACCCTGTGAGTTTATTTCTTGTATACTGTACATCATGTACGGCAACCTTGAGGATCATTGTTCTTACTATTTTTTATCCTTATCGTTCCTATGATTTTCTTATGAATGGCAAAACTCAAAGAATTAAAAAGAAAAAGAAACATAAATGGTTCATTTATTGATAATCTATAGTAAAATACAAACAAACTGGAATAAAATAGCAGAATGAAGTCCAAAACAGCTGAGTTACTAAAAGCAACTTTGTATGCGTTTAAAATTGTTACAGCATCTACCGTTGATATTTTAGTGGGAAATAAAAACAAAGAGTCCCAATACCTATATCTGTTTGTTAGCAGACCATTCCTACGCTCAGCCTATCACACGCTTGTGTTTTATCCTCTTGCAAAGTGTGGGTTTGTTTCTGTTTCCGCTTTACATTAATTTTCATATCTCTACTGATTAGCTTTGCCACTTCCTTGGAAAAATCCAGCAAAATAGTACAGAGCAATTTTCTGCCTATTTGACAGTTATGGATGCAGGAAATTACTTTTTTTTCCCTCGCAGGAATTAGGTTTTTACTTGCAGGAAGTGATTTCTCACTCCTGGAAATAACTTACTTCTTGCAGATTAGTCTGACAGTCCTGCAGGAGGCAAGAGGAGGCATTAGTATTCCGGCTACGCAGTAACGAACGTTAAAACAGAACTAAGTTCTATTAAATGTAACTGTTTATGGTGTTGAAAGATTCTTTTTTTTTATATCTTCCCAAGATTTAAAGCAACGTCAAGGTTCAACTATATAAAAAAAATGGTGAAAAACATGTATGTTCTATCTATCTATCCCATATCTATCTATCTATCCCATATCTATCTATCTATATCTATCCCATATCTATCTATCTATCTAATATATATCTATCCCATATCTATCCCATATATATCTATCCCATATCTATCTATCTATCTATCTATCTATCTATCCCATATCTATCCCATATCTATCTATCTATCTATCCCATATCTATCTATCTATCTATCTATCCCATATCTATCCCATATCTGTCTATCTATCTATCTATAACATATCTATCTATCTAATATCTATCTATCTAATATCTATCTATCTATCCCATATCTATCTATCCCATATCTATCTATCTATCTATCTATCCCATATCTATCTATCCCATATCTATCTATCTATATATCCCATATCTATCTATATATCCCATATCTATCTATCTATCCATCCCATATCTATCTCTAATATCTATCTATCTATCCCATATCTATCTATCTATCTATCCCATATCTATCTATCCCATATCTATCCCATATCTATCTATCCCATATCTATCCCATATCTATCTATCCCATATCTATCTATCTATCTATCTATCCCATATCTATCTCTAATATCTATCTATCCCATATCTATCTCTAATATCTATCTATCCCATATCTATCTCTAATATCTATCTATCTATCTATCTATCCCATATCTATCTATCTATCTATCCCATATCTATCTATCTATCTATCTATCTAATATATATCTATCCCATATCTATCTATCTATCTAATATATATCTATCCCATATCTATCTATCTAATATATATCTATCCCATATCTATCTAATATCTATCTATCTATCCCATATCTATCTAATATCTATCTATCTATCCATCCTATATCTATCTATCTATCTATCTATCTACCCCATATCTATCTCTAATATCTATCTATCTATCTATCTATCTATCCCGTATCTAACTAATATATATCTATCCACCTATCTATCTATCTATATCTATTTCATATCTATCTCATATCTATCTCTATCTATCTCTTATCTATCTCATATCTATCTCATATCTATCTCATATCTATCTATCCCATATCTATCTATCTATCCCATATCTATCTATCTATCCCATATCTATCTATCTATCCCATATCTATCTATCTATCCCATATCTATCTATCTATCTATCTCTCTCTCATATCTACAGTTGCAAGAAAAAGTATGTGAACCCTTTGGGATTACATGGAGTTTTGCATGAATTGGTCATAAAATGTGCTCTGATCTTCATCTAAGTCACAACAATTTGAAAAACACAGTCTAATTAATGTGAGGGTGGGAGCTGCTCCTTGTAGCTTCCTTACGATAATATAGGTTGGCAGTAGTGATATCTCAAAGAGAATGTAATTTCTCTCCTGGGAGTACACAAATCTTGCAAAAAATGCAAGGATAGGAAGTTTATGCTAATGTCCATTTTTCAATGCATTATAATGCAAAATCATGTGTGTGTATATATATATATATATATATATATACAGTTGCAAGAAAAAGTATGTGAACCCTTTGGGATTACGTGGAGTTTTGCATGAATTGGTCATAAAATGTGCTCTGATCTTCATCTAAGTCACAACAATTTGAAAAACACAGTCTGCTTAAAATAATACAACACAAAAAACCACCTGGGCAGGGGGGCGTGTCCGGAACTCGAGGAGAGCGGCGGCCATTCTGTGGAGCTCAGCACCGCACAGCCTGTAATTGGGTGAAAACGGCCGTTTAACGGCTCAAATCTCTACGAGCCCTCCTCAGATTGAAAGCTAAGTGTCCCGGGCAACAGCGAATATTTTTAGAGGCAGGGGAAGTACGAGACGGTGAAGAACCCCACATCTCCGACCGGACTATAGCTGTTCGGCGGCCATCTTGCGGCCCACACATAGGAGCCAGGCGGATTGTCCCTTACACTGCCGAGCAGGGACGAGTGCCGCGGTACCTGACCCCCCCCCCCCTGGCTGCTGGAGGAGGGTAGAAGTATTCCACGTACCACTGTGGCTGCCTGGGCTTCGTCGGGTGCTCCCGAATTGCTCCGGTGGAGGCAGCGGCAAGCGCGTGGGCGGAACGTGACAGCCACGTAAGTAGGCTTGGGACCTCACCATCCTTAAGTAGGGGCCCTCTGACTCTCAGATCCGACCTGCAAACACCCCAACAACTGGCCGGAATCATATTCAGACGGCCTGAGATACAGACGGAGGATCGGTGCATCACCCGCCGCGCAAACCCACCCCCCCTTTTATTTCTCCTTCCTCCCCTCTGAATCGCAGATGTCCTACTGCAGCTGAAGATTGGGGTCCATGTAGAGGCCGCAGATCCTCCTGTTTTGCACACAATCCACTGCAGTGAACCCTGTACCAATTGGAGTATACATATTACCTCCGAACCTGAATTGTTCTGGTGGCTATTTACGTGCCCACTATTTTTTTTATTTTTCGAGACAGATCAGAAGCTCAATTTATAATGGCTGCAGCCTAATTTTTCATTAGTTCCGACAATTTTTCTGGTGATCCCTCGTGGGATCACTGTCCCTTATTATCTCTCCATAAACTTTTCTAAATTTTTTGCCCTTTTTTAGGCCTTCAAATTTTTTGGACTGCCCTTGGCACTCTACCTCTTCCTAATTTTTATAATCAAATTTTTTAAGTGATTCCTAAATTTTTCACGGCATGCATTGACTTTAAATTTTTCTTGATTGCCTACGGTGATCTACCTGCAACCCTTAAATTTTTTCAAGATTTAGCGTGGGCCTAATGGCTGATGGAATAGATCGCTGCATAACAGAGTCCTGGCACGGACGAGCTCAATAAGGGGAAATCCGACTGGAAGGAAGACATCATGACCCACAAGAAGCGCGCTCAATCAGCTCAAAGACTGAAGGATCCACAAGGAACGGCGAAACCTGAAGGTATTGCTCATTATTTCGCAGAGAAACCAGCAGCTGGAGGCACTCCACGAGGCCCTAAGATGGCACCGATTACGTATGTGTCCCAGGAATCCTCCCCCACAAGTAGCGTGGAACCGCATGATGACCCGGAGGAATCAGTCAGAGACATCCTCCGCAACCTACCCACTAAAGGTGACCTGGAAAAAATGCTGGGGAAACTGGAAGCCTCGTTCTCCGCTCTCATAGAGGAGTTGGATGCTGATATACATCAGGTGGGGTCTAGAGTGCTACAGTTGGAGGAGGACCGCGACGTGATGGAAGATCGTATGACCCGTTTGGAATCGGGTTTGGAAGCACATAATACCTATATACAATGTATACATAGGGCTCTGGATGATCAGGATAATAGGGGAAGATGTAATAATCTGAGACTCAGAGGCCTCCCAGAACCCCCGGAAGGAGGCGAACATCTTATGGAGATACTGAGGATCATTTTTAATAAAATAATGGGGAAACCTCCAGATGCTCCAGTACACTTTGACAGAGCACACCGTGCTTTGAAGCCGAAGGGAACACAGAATACTATGCCCCGGGACATCATCTGCTGCTTGCATTATCATAGGCAAAAGGAAGAAATCCTGCAAGCAGCACGCAGACGAGAACTTAAGGACCCCCATGGTAACATCCTACAGCTATACCCAGATCTGTCCTGGACCACACTTCAAGCAAGGAGACTACTGAAACCGGTAACAGAGGCACTCCGGGAGCGGCAGATGAGGTACCGTTGGGGATACCCGTTTGCTTTACTAGTGAGCGTGGAGGGAGTACATTATCACATCGGGTGTGCTGCTGACCTACCCCCTCTTCTGAAAGCACTTGCTATGGAGGACATAGCTATCCTGGACTGGTATGGCGGCTCCTCTTTAGACATGGCACCACCACCAACTCAACCTCAACGCCCGCGATGGCAGACACCATCAAAAAGGGGGCGCAGGGTACCAAGATCACAATTATCTACACCCACAACGCAACCCCCAAAATAAACTCACCTTTGTTTCCCATCGGACTTGCTCCCCCACAGAAAACGCAACAAGACGACAACTTCTTCACCCAAATCCATAATTTGTGCCCTGGAATGCTTTAGATCCATCCGTCATAAGACCTCACTCCGGGGGCACTATGGAGCAAGGATCAAGAGGGTCAGGTTCTAGTTCTGGACCTGATGATACACAGGTCCTCCGGAGCGTTAGAGTACTTCACCTCTTCATTGATACACCCTCCTCCAAGTATCGTCTTCTCTCCTCAGGACGATTTGTGGCGGGACTTTAACACACATATACCTAGCCGCCTACCACAAAGAATCTCCCCCACTGGATCTAACTATATTTTTACTTTCTATTCCGTGCCATCTCTTTTTCACTTTTGACGACTTAACCTTTTGACCACTTTTTGATCTCAATCAATTGACTTACACCCCCCCAAGTCGCAGTGACTTTTTGCTCCCACCGACGAGTTAGTTGGGAAGCAAACCTTAAAACCAGGACGATTGGTTGTTCTATCGCCGGTTTTACACCGACCAACTGTTTCATATCATAACTATTCATATAAGTGTTTTTGTTACTTGCTTAAAACATTATTGTATTATTTCTGCGGACAGATTGCTGTGATAGATTACTATTACTCTTAGAAGGTACTCCTGTCCCACGTTGCTATTTTTCACGTATTGTTTGAATTAGTTTAGTATCCATTAATTAATTAATTAAAATACGGTTTATTTCACTGAATGTACGTGGCTTAAATTTACCCCAGAAACGACGCAAAGCTCTCACTGATCTCCATAGACAGGGTGGGGATATAGTCTTCTTGCAGGAGACACACTTCAGGGCAGATGCCGCTCCTTCACTGAGCTCCCGCTTTTATTCACAAAGCTTTTACAGTAATTACGATGCATCTAAAGCACGCGGAGTAGCGATACTACTTGCTCGTCACATACCCTTTACTGTAATACATCAACAACAAGACGCTAATGGTAGATTTTTATTCGTTAAAGGCACACTGGGTAACCAGAAGATCACTCTAGCTAATATATACCTACCAAATAGAGGCCAATGCGCTGAACTTCGATCTATTCTGTCTAAACTGGATAAATTCAGGGAAGGACTTTTAATTTGTGGAGGAGACTTTAACGTTTCTCTCGACTCCTCCAGAGAGGGGGTCCACCCGACCCCTTCTGTGTACGACTCGTTGCACGGCAGATTTTTACACCTTCTCCATAAGCACCAATTAGTGGATGGATGGAGAGCCCTAAATCCTACCGTAAGAGACTACACTTTCTACTCAGCAGTAGCTCACTCATACTTCAGACTGGACACATTTTTAATCCCACACTACCAACTAAACTACCTGACAAAAGTTAAAATAGCCCCGATTACCTGGTCGGACCATGCCCCAGTGATGATGTGGGTGGATATTCAATCCATTCCACCTCCATACCGCACGTGGCGCTTGAATGAATCGCTACTCCGGGATGTGGTGATTCGACAAAACCTGCATGACACACTCGCACAGTATTTTGAAGAAAACTCCACTCCAGACATTCCCTTACCGACCTTATGGGAGGCGCATAAATGTGTCATAAGAGGACATCTTATCCAGATTGGTGCACAACGCAAAAGGGAACATAGGAAGACCCTAGACACAGTCCTTCAATGCATACATGACTTGGAAACTGCACACAAATCGGTTCAATCCCTCGACATTTTCAAGGACCTAACAGAACAAAGAGCACATCTAAACTCCTTACTATCCCAACAAGCCTTTAAATCAAAGCTGCTAACTAAACCAACATATTACACTCAAGGCAACAAATGTTGCCGACTTTTAGCAAACGCCCTAAAGCAACGTCGCCAAGCTACTTACATCCCTAAAATACGAGACAGGGACGGCAGGGAACATTACCTCACTAAAGACATCTCTGAGGCATTTCATAAATATTTTACATCACTTTACCAATTAAGAGATTCCCCACCCCTGGAGAGTGATATCCGCTCCTACCTGAAAGACTCCCTTCACTCCGTTTTACCCCCTGACTCGGCATCAGCACTGGACGCACCGTTCACGACAGAGGAGTTCTCAATAGCACTGAGCACAATGAAAGCGGGCAAAAGCCCAGGTCCAGATGGGTTCTCAGTGGCATATTACAAGACATTTGGCTCCCTACTGGGCCCTAGATTTCTTGCAATGCTCAATTCTCTGGATGGATCTACCTCCCTGGAACAGGCCACCCTCCATGCCCACATAGCGTTAATTCCCAAACCAGAAAGGGATCACAGCTCAGTAGCTAACTATAGGCCCATCTCGCTATTAAACGTTGACGTAAAAATTATGACTAAAATGATGGCGACAAGATTAAACCCCTTCGTACCCGGCTTGATCCACCCAGATCAAACTGGATTCGTCCCTACTCGTGAGGCACGGGACAACACGATCAGGGCCATTAACCTTATTCACCTTGCATTCTCCTCCCACATGCCGACGGTCTTCCTATCAATAGATGCCGAAAAGGCCTTTGATAGAGTGGACTGGTCTTTTCTCTTGGAAACATTATAATTTTTGGGATTCGGACCAAAATGGCTGACCTGGACAAGGAATCTTTATAGTACACAGAAGGCCTCCTTAAGGGTTAATGGCACCTACTCACCTGACCTAGATATACGGAATGGCACCCGACAAGGCTGCCCGTTGTCACCCTTGTTATTCATCCTTACATTAGAGCCTCTCCTGCAGAGAATCAGGGACCATCCCCACATTCATGGCCATTCCTTACCACTACACCAATACAAAGTAGCAGCATTTGCCGATGATATTCTTCTATCCCTAACTAAACGCTTAGTCTCTCTAGAACACCTTATGACGGAACTAGATACATATGTAAAACTGTCCAACTTTAAGATCAACCTCTCTAAATGTGAGGTTCTGGGAGTGGGAGTCACTGCACACCAAAAGAGGGCCATAGAAAAAGCCTATCCCTTTAAATGGGCACGTGGCTCGATACGTTATTTAGGAGTTTCCCTACCTAGTAATCTAAACCAACTTTATGCTACAAATTATGAGCCGTTGCTACGGACAATAACACAAGATCTGCGAGGTTGGAAACTTCCTCATGTTTCCTGGCTGGGTAGAATAAATATTCTGAAAATGAACGTTCTTCCCAGACTTTTATACATCTTTCAGACAGTACCGATTGGAATGCCCCCCCAGTTCTTTGCCTTGCTACGAACCCGCTTCCTTGAATTTATTTGGCATAACACCCGACCCCGAGTTTCATATGCCGACATGACACGACACCGAAATAGGGGAGGTCTTGGTTTGCCCCACATAGAATTATATCACACGGCTGCACTTTTTCTTAACTTAAGTGACTGGAGCATGTCCCCCCCCGCACAAATTATAGGTTCCATTAGCACAGAGATCCCTGTCAGTCCCCATAACCACACTTCCCTGGCAGACCGTGCCGATCACTAAATTACTGACCTCGCCTCACCCGATAGTGACTCCGATACTTCGTAAGTGGAGGACATTGAGGACTTCACTTGTTCTCTCCACACATCCATCTCCACTCACACCGGTAACATTTAATCTGAACTTTCCGGAGGGTATGTCACATCACTTTCTGCCACTGGACCTTGACGGACCTTACCTCCCTTTAGCGACGTGTCTCGTAAAGAATGAACCGCACCCAATAACGACTCTGCTGAGACCTGACATGATCAGACCTCTGACCCATTACCGCTACCGCCAACTCACACATTTTATTCAGTCGCTAGGGACCCTGCTGACATTACGGACGGACGAATCACCATTTGAGACGCTCTGTGTGACAGAGCCGCAACTACCACACATGTTGTCTACAATGTATGGCTCCTTGCTGGATGCTTCCACAACGGGTCTTCCCTTATATGCAGGGAGATGGGACAGAGACATGGGTAACAAAATTTCCGAAGAGGATTGGGGCTTGATTTTTCAGACTGCTGCACATGCTTCTAGGAGCCTACACATCCAACAGACACACTACAAGCTTCTTATGCGGTGGTACCTGACACCTACACGTCTGCATAAAATTTATCCCTCCGCTGACAAGACCTGTTGGCGCTGTCAAGCATCACCGGGCACATTTGTGCAGATCTGGTGGGAATGCCCATTGATACGTTCATACTGGGAATCTATATTCTCGATCGTTAATGAAATCACAGGATTGAATTTATACCCTTCCCTTGAAGTCGCACTTTTTCACTTGGTCCCTATCTCGACACTCACATATAGGACACTCTTTAGCTATACAATTGTTCAATGTTGCTAAATCTTTGATCCCTCGAAGATGGCGCTCGACTACACCCCCAACGGTTTGGGAATGGATACAAGCGGTCGAGGGTGCCTACGAAATGGAGGAGATGTTCCTCTCCATGGACAATAAATATGACAAATATTTTGTCACGTGGTATTGGTGGTTAGATTTTCGGGCCACGAGATCACGAGGCTACACTCCGGTGGCCATACCTACTGCTGAGAAGTCGGGTGGAGGAGTGGGCTAAATAGGAAATACGTGAACCGGGAAAATGTGAAACCTTGAAATTGCAGACAGCCCAAGTGGTGAGTTATTCTCCTGACACCCTGACACTCATAGAAGTGTTATATGTCGACACCTGTGAATCCATAAACTGCGCTACTTATTTCTACCGTATGCAATGCTGGTTATTTACTGAACCCCCCTCCCCCTTCCTTTTTTTTTTTATCCTCGTCCTCTTCCCACCCCTCCTCCTCCCTCTCTCCCCCCTCTGTTAAGCACAACACTAAACTCTATTTGTAACAAAATAAGATCATCCTAATTATATGTGCAACTATACTATTGAATGTTAATATCTCACTATGTATGTTTGATAAAAAACAATAAAACTTTATTATTAAAGAAAAAAAAAATAATACAACACAAACATATGTTTTCATGTGTTTATTGAACATAACATGTAAACATTCACAGTGCAGGGTGGAAAAAGTATGTGAACCCCTAACCTAATGGCTTCTCCAAGAGCTAATTGGAGCCAGGAGTGAGCCAACCTTGAGTCCAATCAGTGTGATATTATTGGATGTGTTGCTGAAAGCTGCCCTGCCCTTTAAAAACAGACACCAGTTTTGGATTTACTGGCTTCAAGAAGCACCGCCTGATGTGAACCATGCCTCACAAAAAAGAGCTCTCAGAAGACCTACGATCAAGAATTGTTGACTTGCATGAAGCTGGAAAGGGTTACAAAAGTATCTCCAAAAGCCTTGATGTTCATGTGTCCACGGTAAGACAGACTGTCTACAAATGGAGAAAGTTCAGCACTGTTCCTACTCTCCCTAGGCGTGGTCGTCCTGTAAAGATGATTGCAAGAGCACAGTGCAGAATGCTTAATGAGGTAAAGAAGAATCCTAGAGTGTCAGCTAAAGACTTACAGAAATCTCTGACACATGCTAACATTTTTGTTGACACATCTACAATAAGGAAAACATTAAACAAGAATGGAGTACATGGGAGGACACCACGGAGGAAGCTATTGCTGTCCAAAAAGAATATTGCAGCACGTTTGAAGTTTGCAAAAGAGCACCTGGATGTTCCACAGCACTACTGGCAAAATATTCTGTGGACAGATGAAACCAAAATTGAGTTGTTTGGGAAAAACACACAACACTATGTGTGGAGAAAAAAAGGCACAGCACACCAACATCAAAACCTCATCCCCACTGTAAAACATGGCAGAGGGAGCATCATGGTTTGGGGCTGCTTTGCTGCCTCAGGGCCTGGACGGATTGTTGTCATTGATGGAAAAATTCATTCCAGAGTTTATCAAGACATTTCGCAGGAAAACGTAAGACCATCTGTCCGCCAACTGAAGCTCCGCAGAGGATGGGTGATGCAACAGGACAATGACCCAAAGCATACAAGTAATTCAACAAAAGAATGGCTTCAACGAAACAAAATACTCCTTCTGGAGTGGCCCAGAGTCCTGACGTCAACCCGATTGAAATGCTGTGGCATGACCTTAAGAGAGCGATTCACACCAGACATCAAGAATATTGCTACACTGAAACAGTTTTGTGAAGAGGAGTGGTCCAAAATTACTCCAGATCATTGTGCAGGTCTGATCTGCAACTACAGGAAACGTTTGGTTGAGGTTATTGCTGCCAAAGGAGGGTCAACCAGTTATAAAGTCCAAAGGTTCACATACTTTTCCACCCTGCACTGTGAATGTTTACATGTTCTGTTCAATAAAAACATGAAAACATATAATGTTTGTGTTATATTATTTTAAGCAGACTGTGTTTTTCAAATTGTTGTGATTTAGATGAAGATCAGAGCACATTTTATGACCAATTCATGCAAAACTCCACATAATCCCAAAGGGTTCACATACTTTTTCTTGCCACTGTATCTATCTATCCCACATCTATCTATCTAATATCTATCAGACATCTATCTATCTGTCTATCTATCCCATATCTATATATCTATCTAATATCTATCTATCTCATATCTATCTATCTATCTATTTATTATTATCCTTTATTTATAGCGCTACATATTATGCACTACATTACAAGATCAGTGTACAAGGGGTTGATACATTACAATACAACACATGGATGATAGCCTGATTTGGGGGACTCTGTTCCCAAGAGAACTTACAATCTATGAGATGTACAAGTATTTTGTGAGGTTGAAGAGGTTGGAGCGTTAGGTGTCTTGCCCATAGATATTCGCTGGTGCTGTCTTCTGATTTGGGTCGAATCTCCAGTCTCCCTCTGCAATCACTCTGCCTACCTGCAGGATCCCGCGAGAGGTGAGATCTTGCTGGTCATGTGACCGTCGGTCGATGCCTCAATGAAGTTATATGGACTCCATGGGGGGGGGGATGCTCAATGCGGCGTTTAGCCTCAGGCTTAACGCTGCATTACAGGGCAGGTTACTGAATCAGCGCCTGCCCCGGAATATGGAGCTTAAACGGGGATGTGCAGGTGCAGGTTTTCGTCCTTATCACCCCCGTTTTAGCGGGCAGTATGTAATACCACCCATAGCTGTATGTCTGTAAAGGCAGATATAGGATTCTGCATGTATGTGAGCGTACTATATATGTGCGTTTTTGTGTGTTTGCTTCCTTTCGGTCTCTGGTCTCCTTTTCCCTTTCACGTGCATGAATACCGCTGCTTACATTTCTATATATTTCAGTCTCAGCGAAACATATTTACATAACAACTACCGCTACCCTCCATCAACTCTTGTACATTCCTACTTTAGCTTTTATCACCTTTCACTTACATGGATATTGATCCTTGAAAGTAGCACTATCTTGGCTATGTGAAAACACATTCACATTCACTTAGGATTCATTCAGCGCTCAGCACTTGATACATCTTATTAAAGGGAAGTTTGCCATTAGCAGCACCTCTGCTGTAACGCTCACATAATAAATACATATTTTTCATTTTATTTCTCCAGCTGGTTATATTAGTGTCGATACTAAGGGCACAAACAAATTACACGCATCGTTTTCTTTGGGCATCAAAGCACTAATGACTTCACCTTTGACCTTGGGGGTGTCTTTGAGTAAGATGAATGGTAGAAGCTGACAATTATTATTCTTCAGAGAAAGTGTTTCTGGTATAATTGCCATCCATGTGTAGATCACGTCATTGTTATTTCACCCAATAAAAATTAACAAACAAACAAGCAATGCTGATTTATTTTCTTAAGTGGCGTGATCTCACAAATTCTCTAATAAACATAGACCATTAACTTTTACGCCGGCTGAAGACATTTCCTACAGGACATAAATCAATGTTATTGGAACGGCAATTACACCTGATGCATACACGGATACTAAATAACGTGGCGCAGAGCTGCCAGTGTGGAAGAAGTGTTCATAAACGGTTAATGCTGAGCACAAAAACAGCAAAGGGTATAAAAAACATCATGTAACAAACTATTTACAAATTCACCCATAGAAATCAAAGAGGTAAATATGTTTCTGGAGACCCCCAGGTGAGTGAACATATTAAAAGAACTAAAGGGGTTATTCAGAGAGCACCGAATTGGCCCCGAACAGTCAATTTCCCCGTACGTAATTTCGTGACCATTCGACTATTTGAAAGCTGGCAATTCGCCAAATATTAGCAATGGTTAATCTATTCACAGACACCGAACAGCAGAGATATGTCAGTGAAATGCCCTGATGTTCGGTGGTTTCATTGAACAGGTTTAATCCGGCGAATCCCACAGGTTTCAGTGTAGCAATTTTTTTTTTGATTTTATTAAATATTTATTCAACCGTTTATTCTTTTCATTTGCACCAAAAAGTCTATTTATTTTCTTTTTTCGGATTTTTTTTAGCCATTTTTAGAGATTTTTCATTCAGATTTTTCTTTATATATTTTTTTTTTTCCGGCAACAGATCTTTTTATTATTATTCATAGGACCTTATACATTATTTCCAGGCATTTTCAGATGCTATTTTTTTAAAAAAGCCTTTTAAAAGTTGCTTTATTTATTTATTCACTTATTTTTACCTCAGTTCGGCAGCTGGTCAACTTTTTTCAGATGCATTTGACGGTCTGTTCAGCAGATGCATTCGGCGGGTTATCAGATCAATTCAGTGATTTTTTGGTGGGTTATTGGATCAATGTTATTTATTTTCCTATGTAAAAAGCATGAATTTTTAAGGGGATTTCCTAAACTGCATTTTTTATTTAGATCTTTGCTGTCTGCTTTAGAATATGCTACATCAGAATAAATAAATCTCTTATATCTATCCATCTATCTATCTATCTCATATCTATCTATCTATCCCATATCTATCTATCCCATATCTATCTATCTATCTATCTATCTATCTATCCCATATCTATCTATCTATCTATCCCATATCTATCTATCTATCTATCTATCCATCTATCCCATATCTATCTATCTATCCCATATCTATCTATCTATCCCATATCTATCTATCTATCTATCTATCCCGTATCTATCTATCTATCTATCTATCCCGTATCTATCTATCTATCTATCTATCCCGTATCTATCTATCTATCTATCTATCTATCTATCCCATATCTATCTATCTATCTATCTATCTATCTATCCCATATCTATCTATCTATTTATCCAACCATATCTATCTGTCTTGTTCTCTGTAGTTAGTTCACAGTAGACATGTGCAAGGCAAAAAATGTGTTTAATTTTGGATCGATCCGTTACATTTTTTGATCGTTTCGGTGCATTTGTTATGTTTCTGTGATTCATATTTCATACCGATTCGATATTTCGGGAGATTAGTATAATTCAGACTTCAAATCTATTTGTATTTCGGGAGATTAGTATAAATTGTATGTCGGATTGATACGTATTTTGTTTTAATTACTTTTTCCATTTAATTAGTTATTTCGGAATCTGTAACGGGTTCATTTTGTTACTTAGATAAGGTTAAAAAAATAAAGATACCTAATCCCCCTGTCCTTGGTGCTGAAATATATTTCAGCACCAAGGACAGCAATGAACATACAGCTGGTAGTACAGTAAAAATACCAGCCACAGAAAATATAATACAGCCGGTACTGTAATAAAAATACCAGCCGGTATCAAGATAAAATACGACCGCTGCTAGAATGAAAATAGCAGGCAGTAATAAAATACCAAAATAAAATGTAGCCGGTACTACAATGAAAATACCAGCCGTACAAAATATTCCCATAGGTTTCAATGTAAAAACTATTCCCTGTTTATTAAATATTTGTTCAACCATTTAATCTTTTCACGTGCAACAAAAAGTCTCTCAATTATTTATTTTTTAGGATTCTTTAGAGATTTTTCGGGATTTTGTTGGTTAAATTTTTGGATTCCTAATTTATTTTAAAACAACAAGACTTTTTTTTCTTTGCCTAATGCAGTGTTTTGTTTTTTTCTTCTTTCTCTTGTCTGGCTGCATTCAGTGAGGGCTGTCTATAGTACTGAAACCTATTCAGCACCAAGGACAGCAGCCCTTTGGGGCTCCGAAGCCCCATGAAGCTGTTACCCATGGTGCTGAAACCTATTGCTAAAATAAGTGTTTATTGATGTGATGCTTATATTTATGTACTGTGTGTGTTTACACACATATATATATATATACATACATACATACATACATAGCAACCATATAGTACCTACATGTGCCAGTGATAGGTTCCCCAGTGCAAGCAAGTCCAAAAATATACAAATCCAAAAATTATGGGACGCACTCAAGGGCAGAGGTCAAAATTGATAAAGGAAAAAATACTAGTTTTATTGAAAATGCATAATGAAAATAGGTGATGTGTGAAAGACTGAACTTGATGGATGCATGTCCTTTTTCAGCCTACGTAACTATGTAAAATCCTGTAAGTAATATCCGACATTTCGGCTCCCTAAGAGCCTTTCGTAAAGTTGAGTAAGACTCGTAGAGAGCCAAAACGTTGGCTATTGCTTACAGGATTCTTATTATGCATTTTCAATAAAACCTAAGCCCTTGAGTGCATATATATATATATATATATATACACATTGTTTAACACTTGTTCTTAGCAATACTATGCTTGAGAAGATGTAATTACTTGAAACCAAGATCTTTCTGATTGAATGTCCCTTACAATAAAAACACTTAAGTCTTTAACTGCACATGTTAATCCTAATGGACCTTGATAAATTCCCATTTCATTGCTATGATCCCAAAGCTAAGAGCACTTTCATCATGGAGCGATGAGTACATTTGTTTACATCTGTACGTAAATTAAATATGCGAATGGGTCACGGTAAAACGTTAAGTGCATGCGTGTTTGTCTGAAGGCACAGATAGAAACATGTCACGATTGATGTAGTGAAAAAAGTAATTCAGAAACTTCTGATGATACTTTATAAAAGACGTTTGCCGTTACATCAGGGTACTAGTCTTGATAAAATAAATCGTTCATCTGTCATGGTAATTACGGGAATGTTCAGGCCTCAGTAAAGTGGTTAGAATGATGTCACATATTATTATCAGTGTTACTGTCTCAAAAACAAACAAACAAATGATTATGTCATATATTATTATCAGTGTTATTGTATCAAAAAGAACAGCAAAAACAAACAAATGATTATGTTATATATGATCGTCAGTGTTATTATAAATCAAAAGGAAATGATAAAACAAATAAATAAAGACATAAATAAGAATAGGAGGTTTATGTCAGGGCTCAAAATTTCAGGTCCTGAGCTACTAGCCAGGTCTTCTATGTTACTCACCATCAGTTAACATACCTAACCCAGTCCCATACTGCACATTTTCCTTGCAGGGAGAGTCACTGCTCTATGTAAAACATATATGGCACTGAAGGGATGTTTGTTTCAGTAAATCCCGTTATCCACTGAATCCATTCAGTGGATGACGGGTATTATACAGAGGGGGTCTGTATTAGAGACCCTCTCTGATTCCGATTAACCTGTCACCATCCAGAATGGATGGTGATCATTTAAACATTACAGATAACCCTGCAGGTGTGTGTGTGTGTGTGTGTGTGTGTGTGTGTGTGTGTGTGTGTGTGTGTGTGTGTGTGTGTGTGTGTGTGTGTGTGTGTGTGTGTGTGTGTGTTGAGGTGCAGGGGGTGTGGAATGAGACCATCCTATGCCCTGTAAACCCTTGCGCTGAACGTGTGATGCAGGCTAGCTGTCACGTTCAGCCAGGCAGATGGGTGAGGTTGCGAGCCCAGAGGTGCAGTGACACAAGGAGGCAATGGATTTCAACAATAAAGGGGTTTTATTGAGAAGTATCACAGAACGTGAAGGGATAGCACAGGAAAAGGGATGCCTAACAAATAAACAAGAGAAATCAAAGGACAGGAAGGGGTTAACCAAATGCTGTTGAATATGCAGGTTCTAGGCAGAGAAAGAAGTAAACGGAATGAACATGAACAACTAGATATAAAATATACAGGGGGGGGGTCTGAGAATGGGCAGGAAGGGGTTAACCATAAAATACAGGTTCAGGTAGAGAGAAAGCAGAGTGAACTAAACAGAAGAGCAGGATGGCAAAATATACACAGGAATACTTAGACAGGACTCAGGAGAGGGAAGAGATTAACTTACAGAGGGACGGACAACACAGGGACGGTTCTTAGAGCAGGATAAACTGATGTAAAAGGAAGAGTCCAGTATGCAGGGAGTCTGTGATACACGGGTAAGTTCTTTAGGCAATGCAGGGGTTCACTTGGATGAAGCAAAGGGGTTCACTTGGATGAAGCCCAACAGGTCCAGGGGTATGGAAGGCGGTTGTCCGGTAGGCAAGCAAGCCGTCAGATCTTCTGGTAAGTCCTGGACACTGGTTTGTCAGAGTAACAGGCTCCTGGCTGCACGAGTTCCACATAGAAGTGAAAGTTTGATGCTGAAGCATCTAGGTAAGGGTGTGGTTCAGTTATAGAGGCAGCAGGCTGAATGAGATGCACCTGATACTCAGTGCAGAGCTGGATAAAGCAACAGTTTATTCTGTGGCAGCAACTGAAGGGAGCTGCCCTGCAGTATGATGAATGTAACAGCATATTTTATCATCTGCGGCGCCGCCGCTGGCGAGGAGCGTGACACTAGCGATGCCAGTGTGTCATACATTATTTTCTATGGCAGAACGAATATATGGAGGGTGCAGGGCAGCGTGCAGCCAATGTAGGGCCAGACCATGACATTGTGTTGCCTGGGTCCAAAGATGATATGCTGCTGCCCCCCAAACTATTCCCACAATACACACCCATGCTTATCACAGAGCTCCACACCAATAAAACTGACAGTAATACTGTGTAATAATGTGTGACATGAGCGCTGCATTTATATATGGGGGCTGTGTTTACAATCCATCCTGAACGCCTCCGCCAGGCTAATTCACCTCACCCGCCGCTCTGTCTCTGCCGCTCCCCTCTGCGAGTCCCTTCACTGGCTCCCCATCCACTGCAGAATTAAGTTCAAAATCCTTATCCTTACCTACAAAACCCTCACTAACTCAGCTCCCCACTACCTGTCCTCACTAATCACCAAATACACCCCAGCCCGCTCCCTAAGGTCAAACAGTGACCTGCGCCTAGCTTCTCCCCGCATCACCTCTTCCCATGATAGACTGCAGGATTTCTCACGCGCAGCCCCCACTCTCTGGAACGCTCTCCCTCGTACTGTCAGACTTTCCCCTAACTTCTCTTCCTTCAAACACTCCCTTAAAACATTCCTATTTAGGGAAGCCTACCACCCAACTCACTGACGCAACCATCAATCACTCTCACCTTACAGTCCTCTCCTCCTGTTTCCAACCCCAACCCTCCCAGATTGTGAGTTCCTACGGGAATAGGGCCCTCATCTCCTCCTGTACTGTTTGTCAAATGTTGTTTAATGTATTGTAACCCTGTCTATACTGTGTTTATTGTACAGCGCTGCGGAATATGCTGGCGCTTTATAAATAAAGAATAATAATAATAATACATATGGGGGCTGTATGAATTTGTGGGTGCTGTGAGGGTATGGTTGATTTGGGGACCAAAAATGGCTGTATAGAAGTTGTGTTAAGGAGGCTGTGTCCCCACTGTAGAGTCAGGGTTATTCGGAGAGTGGTGAAAAGCAGGAGAATTACTGGAGAACTGAAAATTCTAGGTCAAGATAGCCAATTCTGAAAGTGAGAGAAACTGGAGAATTTTTCTGGTTTGGCTATTTTAACCTAGAATTTTCACTTCTCCAGTCATTCTCTTGCTTTTCACCGCTCTCTGAATAACCCTGTCAGTGTGTGGATGCATTTGTGCACTGTTTAAAATGTCAAGGAGAGCCAGGAAGGAGTTAACTGCAAAATTTAGAGGAGCTGATTACTTCCCATGCATTCCTCCCTGAGCCCCCCCTGCAGTGTCCTCTCACCTCAGCTGTGATCAGGGAATGTGACATGAGTTTGTGGCTCTACAGATAGTGGCAGAAAGTCCTCTCCTCTTGGGGGCAGTGACAGAGGGGCCAGTGGACCAGACAGCTCTGTGATTTCCTGCCTAGTTTCTGTTTAAGGGGAATCACCTGATCACAGCTGAGGTGAGGGAGCACTACATTGCAAACAATGGGCTGCACACATTTTTACATTTAACTCCTTCCTGGCTCCCACTGCCAATTTAAACAGCACACATCACACAAAATAAAGGGCAATAAGAAAGTATTTTTTTCTGGGGTTTATATTAAGAAAATCTGTTTCTTGTTTGGCAAATAAAGTAATTTCCCCCTTCTTCCGAGAGCGGGGGGGGGGGTGTCAGGTGATCATACCTCTGGTGGAGATTGTTTCTTGCACAGGCACTTCCAAGATGCTGCCTTGAGGAGGCACCATTGCCTGTTGTTCTTGCCTTCCATCCAGATTCCACTCTGTGACATGTGACCTGCCCCTGCCTGACACGCTGTACAACTGCCGGGGAGTACAGGAAGAGATGAGCTGTCACATGGTCTCTGTTGTGACATCATCATGGCTTTACCCGCACGAGGCAGGGCAGACACAGTATTTATTTTCAAAGCCTGAAAGGAAGGGATATGAACCCCTCCTCCAGCAGACAATGACTAGCCAGCAGGTAAAAAGCCCTGATTAGTCCTGGTGTCAGCATGGAGCCGACACTAGCACCTGAAAGGGATTACAGACCAATTTTCACTCGCCCCCTGCCAAATTCTACTCGCAAATTGCGAGAGGGCGAGTGGAAATTTTAACCCCTGTTTATGTCATATATTATCAGTGTTATTATATCAAAAAGAACAGCAAAAACAAACAAATGATTATGTTATATATGATCGTCAGTGTTATTATATCAAAAAGAACTGAAAAAACAAATAAATAAAGACATAAATAAGAATAGGATGTTTATGTCATATATTATCAGTGTTATTATATCAAAAAGAACAGCAAAAACAAACAAATGATTATGTTATATATGATCGTCAGTGTTATTATATCAAACTGAACAGAAAAAAACTAATAAATAAAGACATAAATAAGAATAGGATGCTTATGTCATATATTATTATCAGTGTTATTATATCAAATAGAACAGCAAAAACAAACAAATAAATACATAAATAAGAACAGGATGCTAACGTCATCCTTTTTTTTTTAAATACAAAAGAAAAAACCACAAGAACAAGACTGCAAATGATCATTGCAGTCTCCTAAAATGAGGTCGTTTTTGGAAATTGAATGTCTCCAGCAGATGAAAAGAAGACAGTGAAATGGGTTTATAAGTAAGTACTCTTCTATAAATATGGCAAATTGTAATACAGATGTGCACAGAATCATTTAGATGCATACGGCAGAGATTACATTTTCTGGAAAAGAGGCTTTTGTGCTATTGAAACCTTAGATTACAACTGGCCTCTGTGTTCGCTGAAACTGCAAATGGCTCGTAGGAAATTTTTGAAAAGGACATAAAATGGGCTGATTTAATCGTTAACCACGGTTAGGCTGATTATACAAAATTGCCGTCTAAACCGGCCTCAAATGTGTACTTATTAGATGGATTTTAGTCAGGATTTTTAAGTGCGCAGATGAATAACAATCAATTTGTCATTGCGGCTAAATAACCAGAATCCGCATAGGGTCCTGCAGCTATAAAATATGCAACAAATTCACTGTTATTTAATATTGTGCTCTGATTGATTATTTAAAGCCATAAATATCCTGGAATAGTGATCGAGAGGGGAAACTTAAATTAGGTTTAATATCGATATATAAACTCACTCTCAGTTTTAATTTCCCACGTACTTTATTGTTAGAAAGAATATTTTCCACTATGGCCTCAATGAGACGTACGATAGAAGTTCATCCCATGTATCCTGTCTGATAGAAGGCGGCAGGAATTAATAATGTATCTTATTAAAATCAGACCGTAAGTAGCAGAAAGATAGAGATGGTTACTCATGCGAAGCCATAAAGGAGTGGATATACTTTTAAAGAGTTATAACAGTACCTAATGTGGTGTAGAGTGATGCGTTAACCCCTTCACTACCAAGCGATTTTTGCTGAATTTTTTTATCACATTTTATTTGAAACGTTAGATGCAAAGTTAACAATTAAAAATAGGGTAAAATAGAAATTCTGCATGGAGATTGTTGTTCTGAGCTAGTTAAAAAATTAAAATAATGTAAATTCGCTCATTTTTTCTTTTTCTTTTATTCCTTTATCCATTACAAGAACTATTGTTGGGATGAAAGATTCTGAACGCTAGAGAGTGTCCTTTATCTTACACAGTGTCACATGGGGTCTGCATTATCAGCATACAGGTAGAAATTGCCTTTTTGTCAAATACATGGATAAATATAAATAAAAACACAATGAGATTATTAACAATGGAGCTTCCAAAAAATACCAACACAATATAAAAATGGTATCTGTATGTGGCATAATGCCAGTTTATTTAAATTACAGTAGCACCTTTGTTTGATATGCTAATGATTGCTTTATAAGGCTAGGGACAGATGAGCGCATTTTCTGCGGCCACCGTCAAAATGTACGTCGATGCGTGCGCACGCATTTTTTCACGGAATACGCTTAAGTGGTCAGACGATGCGCAATTCTGGACGTATTTCATGACGATGGGGTGAAAAGAAGTCTAGGGAAATCCGGCTGTTTGAACGTTATGTTGGCCGCACACTAGCAGCGTCTGACATCTCCTAATCACGCACACACGCTGCTATGCGGACGCAGCGCACTCTGTACGTCAGTACCAGCGGTTTAACGTTCTCGAAAAAATGCGTTCATTTTCCACTTGCGTTGCGCGGCCGGACTTTTGTGCGACCGTACTTCGTATATTGGCTGTCATTGCCCGTCATCTGCTGCTAGTGCGG
Source organism: Leptobrachium leishanense (assembly GCA_009667805.1). Classification (NCBI taxonomy): domain Eukaryota; kingdom Metazoa; phylum Chordata; class Amphibia; order Anura; family Megophryidae; genus Leptobrachium; species Leptobrachium leishanense. Next base: position 26,067,824 of record CM019069.1, read on the forward strand.
CCGTGATTATGTGCGCCAGAACGCGCGTTCGCACTGCCTCAGTCTGACCCTAGCCTAAAATGTATTACAATGCAAAATCGAGATAACTTGACGTTGGGAGTGGATGGGTTTAAAGCACACATACACAGTTGACTAATATTATAGTTTTAATAACTTGCAGGGTTATTCAAAGAGAGCCGATCTGGCCCCGAAATGTAACCGGACACTGAAATTCAGCGTACGGCTACATATCCTGGCCATTCGGCTGTTCAGAGAGCAGGCAGTTCGCCAAATGTTGGCAAATTGCCTACACGTATGGTGCCTGTTCGGTGCCTGTTCGAAGTCAGTGAAATCCCCATAGAGAAGCAATGCTTCGTCTATTCGGAGAAAACAAAACAGCAGGGAAAAGTTGCCGAAATGCCCTGCTGTTCGGTGGTTTCATTTGGCAGGTTTATTCAGGCGAATCCCATAGGCTTCAATGTTAAAAAATATTCCAGTTTTAATTCAATATCTAATAAACCGTTTATTATTTTATTCTGCAGTAAAAGTCTCTTTATTCATAGATATTTTTAGGATCTTTTAGGCATTATCTGGGATTTTTTTGGCAAACCTTTTTTTTTTCTTTCATCGTTTTTTCTTTTTTCTGTAACAGCCCTTTTTATTATCATTCATTGGATCTTATATGTAAATTGCAGACATTTTCGTTCAGTATTGTTTTTGCAAACAGCGTTTCACTTTTCAAACTTTCAAGCGTACTGTTTGTTTGTTTTTTCACCTTGTTCGTCTGCAGTGTCGGCTTTTTCCGGCGGCTGCTCTGCGCTGTGATCAGCGGCTAGTCGGGTTTCTCCGGCGTAGTTAATCCAGCTGTTTCTGTGGGTTTCGGTGAGTGTTCGGCGGTTTTGCGGTGAGTGCTCGGTGTATTTGCGGTGAGTTTTCCCTGCACTATTGGGGGCCCTGTGGTGCTTGCTGAATACACCGCAGGGTCGGCGAACTAGGATCGCCGAATCGCCCCGAAGTGCGGGGAAGAAAAGTCACAGAACGTGCAGTGACTTTTCGAATCTCTTTGAATAACCCTGTATGTGTATATTACCTTTGCAAGGGACTTCTGGTATTTAAAAGTTCCTAACCTTTCTTTTCCAAGAGAAAGTATGGTTTGCAGGAGTAGCTACTTCACACATTTTTATATATTATAATACAGCTATACCTATGGAGAAAAAGGACAACAATCATTGTGATCATTTTTTTACTGTCTGTAATTTGAAGTGTAAAAGCATGGCTTGGTTTGCTCGTCCAGCAGGATTTTGGAATGACAGGCTTAAACCTTTAGTGCATTAAAGGGAAACTCTAGGCACTGTGACCACTCAATGATATTTTAGTGGTCACATTGCCAAGAGAGACTGCACCCCTCGCCTTCCTCAGATGGGTTCCTAGCTGATTCAGCTCTCTGATTGCAAGGCTCTGGCCAGATTCTTGGAGCATCAAATGCTGATCTGGGATTCAAAGATAGGGACTTGGAAGTGAGAACAGCATTGGAATGGTTGGACACTTGATGGAGTGTCCTGCACCCCCCCCCCCATGGTCACGTTACTACTGTGGCTCTGAGCATTGTTGAGGCAGATTTAACAACACTGGATTTAGGGTGGGTATTTTTAAACTATCTGAAATTTTAAAATGGGACAGGGGGCAAAAAGATCATCAGGAGGAGTTAATGTTTACCCTGATGGTAAACCTTGGCCCTCTCAGGTGTTTCTGAGCTGCATGTCCCGTGACGTGTAGTCAAACATAAGGTTTGTTGAGCATCAAGGAGCATGTATGTATCTATGAAGTTATTATTATTATTGTCATAATTTATATAGCGCCAACGATATAAAAGGACATTTGATGGAAACAAGAGGGGTAGAGGGCTCTACTCATAGGAGGATCTTGGTTGCCAAGGCTAACAATCACTGCCCTAAAGTATCCCTTTAAAGATCTGATCACTAGCACAACAACCTGAAATGTCACTGGCACATAAAATATTGTGCCCATAGATAACTTTGGTATTTTGTATCTACATCACCATTATAGCTACTCAAAAGCAAAATACCAGTTAAGAAAGCTTAGCCAATCCTTCACAAACCCTTAGTGTTGATATATTATGTGAAAGATCAATAGATTTTTGATGCATAATCAAAGTTTTGCTTGTACATCTTGTGTTCTAGTTGCTTAGGTTGGCCATCATGTCTGTTGTGTTGCAATTGTGTGGGCATGTTCTGGAGCCCATTTGCAAACAAATGTTATTAAATAAAGTAAATTCCTCTGCATTGCTCCAGAATCAGGCCAGGTTGAGCATACAAACCGATCTTGATGCACCTGCAGGTGCTTTAGATGATCGAGTGTACTCGATAATGGTAATGAAGGGTTTAACAATCGTTGTATTTCATCATTAGTTTTTAATGTTTTCCATTGTTTTATAACATGTCATAATGCTATTCTCTGTATCCATTTATATTTAATATTCCTAAAGAGTGCATATAGTAGTGTTGAGTGTGGACACCTTGGATTGGTTTTCAGTTTTAACGGATAAAGTACAAACAGGTAATACAGACATTAATATTAAAATGATCGAATTTAAATACTTGGAAGCCATGTGACGGAGCACCAGCCGGAAAAACAGGATTTTTTCAAAAAAGCTTACTGAGTACTCCAGTGTTGGATTCTCTCAGGACCTGTGGACTACCCGGGACCCCTAAGGACACCTGGGCTACACGACCGGCAAACCACTGAGGGCTATCGGGTGAGCCGATTGAAACACCCGCAGGCGAGGTGATCGAGCCTAACCAGGCTCCTGAAAGTGTGAGTGGGTCCATCCTCCCTTTTCTTTTACTATATTGTGAAAGCTGGACTTCACTATTGTACTTTTTTTCTCTTTCCTAGGAATATCTTGATAAACTTTATTTCATGACTATGAACTGTCATATTTACTGAACTACAGAACGTATATATGTATGAATGTACCGTCAAGGAATATAAGAATTTTTCTCTATATCTTGTGAGCGTGTGAGCGCTGAGCACCTGCCCCTTGTTTGTTTTTTATCATATCTGGTGTAGTTTGGGACTGCATTTTGGGTGCTCCGAGCGACGGAGTTCACGTATCATTTTTGTATATTGTCTGTTCCCTACATTCTAAACTGTATTAAAATGAAAGTATTCACTAATTTCTGCCTTTTATGATTATTACAATATATATATATATATAGTGGCATAAGCAATACCAAACAACATGTCTTAATTACATTTCAATATTGTTTAATGGTGCAGAATAAAGACTCCATGGTGATCTTCAGAAACCTAAGGACTTGTTGGACTCTGTTATTCTTACCAGCTCACTTGTCTATGTTACCACCCAAATCCTTAATGCTAATGGCTCCCACCAAGCCTCAAACCCCTTCGTATAGGCAGTGCAAATGTAGCAGCAGATGATATTAAAAAATAATACAGTCTTCAAAAAGCTGGTGTTAAGTAATTTTGCATCTCTGGTGTCCATCTGCCAGAACAACACAGCATCCATAAGGGGATTCCAGCACTGAAATCTCATTACAACCACTAGCACTGCCCATGTCAGCATGCACTGATCTGACAGAGGAGTCAGCTTGGCAGCTGTTGCCTTCCTTAAGGTCCCAAGGAATTCACAGTTAAGGATTGCAAAGCCACAACCAGAGCTTAATTCGCACCACGATGCTTTGAAGCTGCTACATCTGCATCTCATAGGAGCAGATGGCTCCGGTCCCCCATCACTTCATAGAGAGCATGAGAGAGACTTAGCAAAGGATTTGTGTGTCATTTGAATCCACTTTGTGATGTCATTCATAGGAAATGCAAGTTGTATGCATTATGTGGAGTTATTATATTTGGAAATCAATAAACAGATATAATATGCAAACACAACAAACGTTGTCATTAGAATAGTGAAATTCCAAAACTGGCAGGAGTGGGCTACATCTATGAATCTTCTCCTGGTGCTGTTCGCAGTGCTGATTTTGTCAACTATACTATAACTAAAGCTAAATGGCATTTTGTCAAAGGACGATGACTGAAAATAAATAAAAAATTGCCCCTCCCTAACATTTTCATCTAGTTTATACCAGTTGACAACGATAGCAATCGATTTTCATCATAGTTTTAGTCAAATGTCAATTGATTTTTATCATAGTTTTAGTCGTCGACCAAAATATGACTAATGTTACATGGTGTTATAGTCAAAGGACAATGGCTGAAAATAAAGTCCCTCCCTAACATGTTTGTCTAGTTTTTAGCAGTTGATGAAAATGTCAATCGATTAAAATCATAGGTTTAGTCAAATGTCAATTGATTTTTATCATGGTTTTAGTCGTCGACTAAAATATGACTAGTGTTACATGGCGTTATAGTCAAAGGACTATGGCTGAAAACAAATTAAAATTAGTCCCTCCCTAACATGTTTGTCTAGTTTTTACCAGTTGATGAAAATGTCAATCGATTAAAATCATAGTTTTAGTCAAATGTCAATTGATTTTAATCATAGTTTTAGTCGTCGACTAAAATATGACTAATGTTAAATGGCATTTTAGCCAAAGTGCTATGACTAAAACTAAATAAAAACTAGTCCCTCCCTAAAATTTTCCTCTAGTTTTAGTTAGTTGACCAAAATGTCCAAAGATTTTTGTTATAGTTTTAGTCAAATGTCGATAGATTTTTTCATAGTTTTAGTAGTCGACTAAAATATGACTAAAGATAAATGGCATTTTAGTCAAAGGATTATGACTAGAACAAAACTAAAATTAGTCCATCCTTACCATTTTCATCTACTTTTTATTGGTCGACCAAAATGTCAAAAGATTTTAGTCATTGTTTTATTATTATTATTATTATTATTATTAATTTATAAAGCGCCAGCATATTCCGCAGCGCTGTACAATAAGCACAGTACAGACAGGGTTACAATACATTGAACAACATTTGACAAACAGTACAGGAGGAGATGAGGGCCCTATTCCCGTAGGAACTCACAATCTAGGAGGGTTGGGGTTGGAAACAGGAGGAGAGGACTGTAAGGTGAGAGTGATTGATGGTTGCGTCAGTGAGTTGGGTGGTAGGCTTCCCTAAATAGCAATGTTTTCAGGGAGCGTTTGAAGGAAGAGAAGTTAGGGGAAAGTCTGACAGCACGAGGGAGAGCGTTCCAGAGAGTGGGGGCTGCGCGTGAGAAATAGTCTTCAACTAAAATATGACTAAAACTAAATGTCTTTTTAGTCAAAGGACTTTGACTATAGTTAAATTAAAATTGGTCCCTCCATACCATTTTCTCAAATTTGTATCTGTTGACGAAAATGTCAATGGATTTCCATCAGAGTTTTAGTCGTTGACTAAACTATGAAGAAAGCTAAATGGCATTTTTGTCAAACGACTACAACTAAATTAAAATTAGTCTCTCACTAACATGTTCTCTTAGTTTTTAATGGTCAACGAAAATGTTGATAGATTTTCGTCATAGACTTAGCCGTCATAACTTAATTATAGTCTAGTTTTTGTAAACTAAGCTTTTCCCAGAAATTAATTATTAGTCAACTAAATAGATAGACACTGGCTGTTTGATAAGCTTGATGAAGGCTCTGAGACTGAGCCAAAATGTTTCGGCTGGTCTGAATAAATTGCTTTTTTGAGGACTTCATCGGTGTGCCTCGTTGTTTTTTTTCCCTTTGGTTATGGAAGAAGAATACCTTCAAAATAAGCAACCATACAGCTAAAAGTGTACATCTCTTTATCACAACGTAGAGTGAAGTAACCATCTGAAAGAGGAAACATTGTTATGTGGCCCATTATAGCCAATAAAGGAGTTTTGGAGATGAATTAGAAAAATTTGATCTTTCTATATGTCTTGTACACTCTAGGCCTGCCCCATAGCTTTCTTCTTGAATGAAGCCAAGTGAATTTTTCAGGTTCTGGGTCTCAGGATAAGCATTAAGCTTTCATTTGGATAAACAGTAAAAAAATAAATAGAAATGTGCTTGGGTTGCACATGATCATTGATTAACCATACTTGTTTTCCATGGCTTTAATGCTGGAGAAGTCAACGTCATTACCCTATTTATGTGTAATTGACTTTGTGAGTTCCTAGACAACACACACATAAAAAGAAAACAATAGGCGTTTTTTCCATGATGATCATTCCTGCTTAAATATTGATTTTTCGCACACTCCGTTCAACAGATCTCAAGCCCACACCGATACATTCCTCTCTGCAGTCTGGATATTCAATTAAATTCTACAACATTGCCTTTTCCATCAAAAGTTAAGAATCTGAAATAAAGAAAGCTAAAATTATTTATGCGTGTCACTAATGTTTCACTCCAGCAGTTCTTCAGCTCTTAATGTGATTTATTAGTCTTTTGTATATGTTGTCGAGCTCAGCTAAAGCTTTTAATTATTAATTTGCATCATTGCAGTTAATTGCGTCGGAGGCAAAAATGGGTTAACTAAGTAATTTATAAAACAGTTTAGCTTTAGCAAAATGTGTAAAAGGCAGTTTGTCATTCTTCTGCCAAGGTTACAAATGATTGGCTTCTGCTATATGAGACTGTTATAGGCTAATGGCATACTAAAATTGTCTGTTTCATGTCCAAATTAATTGCATTCTTATGCAGTTCACATCTCTGTGTCTTGTCTTACTTTGGATTTAGAAGCGTTGTATGGTTTATATGGACCTGATGTATCTCTCAGCGATTGCCCTCTGCAGGTCTGTCACTTGTTTTCCATTATAAAAGCTAGAAGCGATTCTTAAAGGCAAAGAAACAAATTAAGAGTAGAACGGACTTAATGCTAACAATATTGGCATCTGTTACACAGGCAAACATTGCAAATTGTATTTATAAATAATACAATAAACCATCAATGCACACTGCCTGGTCTAGAAAAAGTCACCACCTACACATTACATGGTCGTGGTTGGTATCATTATAAAGATCAGACTCTGATCTTTCCAATGACACCTCACTTAACCTTGTGCGATGTATAAATCAGAGATGCAAGATCCAAATTCCCCCTTTCTCTCCTCACTGCAGTGCCATGGTCTAGGTTGTTGATGAAACATCATCAGCTACAAACTTGATGGCAGTATGGGAAATTATAAGGTGAGTTAGTGCAGCATCGCTGTTCACTTTAAAATTGTAAACTGAATAATAGTGCAGAGTTAGAAAAAAATATTATTGTGTTATTTTATTTTTAGTTAAATCTAACCTGGTTGTATTTGCTATCACTGGAAAGGACATAATCTGGTCTTTCCAATAATACCTCACATGTCCCTCTAGCCCATACAGTGGTCTAAATGATTGTAAATTGTAAAAAGAAAAACCTTTTTCTTACCGAGCAAGGCGCCCCCTTGTGGCAGGCGCCTGTAGGCACATTCCAACTCCGCTTACTTATAAATCCGGCCCTGTCTGTCCATTAGACTTTTTATTCGATGTTTGCTTCCCCACAGCATTCTTTTTTCTACGTTCTGTATTAACCTGCCACTGTCCTTTCCACCCTATAACTCAAAGTGTTCCATCTTCATATTTCAGCACCTTTTCCCCCTTTGTCAAAACTGCATTTATTTATGTCTCTTCTATAATGCAGTATATTTGAGAAATGGTGAGAAAAACACTTAAGGATATGATGTCATATTGGTATAGAAAATGTATGATTCATTTAGAATTTCCATTCGGTGGAGCACAGACAAGAGCCCGTGCCCACACAAGACACGCTTTGCCTCTCCCATGCCGTGATGATGCAGGACCAGTTTGGGGAGAAATACTTGTGTTGGAGATTATTCGCTATTTAACTAATTCAGAAATTTTTCAATTTGCATTTGTTGCAACTTGATATTTTGTGAAAAGAACCCCAAAGTGTCTCTCGCTGCAGCAAAACAGATCTGCTCAATGCTCATTGCTCTTTTTTAAAGCCACACTCATGATTTCGCACAAGTTCAAAATAAGAGCTGAAGCCACCACTTGTCAAGACCTGTCACTTGAATTTGCTGAACTGCAGGGAATTGGATTTTCAAAAAAATAGTATTTTTCCCCCCCCAGAAACGGATGTCAGTTTCAATTGCTCTACTAAAAAAAATGAAAGTGTGGTGTAGGTGACAGGTCAAGTCTGAAAGTGACACATTTATAGTCTACCCAAAGCCAAGAGGTTGATATGAATTAGTATTATTCCAATATTCCGCATTGTTAAGTCACTTTAAAAAGAAATAGCATATTCACAATATCCAGGCAGGTGTCAGGTGAATCATATAGTCCCCAAGAATTTATAAGATTTTGTTTGGAAACTATAAGGTGGCAAATTAGCAGCTGGAGACAGATGGTATGTGATAAAACTATAACTTTTAATAAACACTTCATGTGTTAAACAATGTCAAGTGTAACACATATTTCACATAATAGCAAGAGATTCTGTGCCTTGTGTTTTATTAAAATAAAAATTAATCCATAGGATATAAATAAATTGAAAGGCACAAATTATATATGTATAAATATACATCAGCACAACGCTTTGTAAATCCGGATTGCCGTGATGCAAAATCCCCGTAGTATATATGCTTGTAGCCAAAGATGGGAGCACTCACGGTCTTTTAAATATAAAACTTCAATTTTTAATCAGCGATGCATTAATAAAATCTGACGTTTCGGCTCATACAAGAGCCTTTTTCAAGGATCCTTGAAAAAGGCTCTTGTATGAGCCGAAACGTCGAATTTTATTAATGCATCGCTGATTAAAAATTGAAGTTTTATATTTAAAAGACCGTGAGTGCTCCCATCTTTGGCTACAAGCATATATACTACGGGGATTTTGCATCACGGCAATCCGGATTTACAAAGCGTTGTGCTGATGTATATTTATACATATATAATTTGTGCCTTTCAATTTATTTATATCCTATGGATTAATTTTTATTTTAATAAAACACAAGGCACAGAATATATATATATATTCAAACCACGATCCCTACACACTCTTGTCTCCCATTGCAGGGGCAAGGCCAGCATATCACGAAATATCCGATGCCCCTCCACACCGCAATAATGAAAAAAATTATTTATTAAATAGTCAACATTTCAGTCCAGAAGAACTTTCATCAAAGCCCAGTGGAGCTGCTGTCCTTGGTGCAGAACAGGTTTCAGCACCATAGACAGCCCCCCACCGAACGCAGCCAGACTGATTGAAAGAAAATAAAAAAACACTGCATTCAGCAAAGAAGAAAAGCTTCATTCTAAAATAATTAGGAATCCAAAAATTTCACAAAAAAATCCTGAAAAATGCCTAAAAAAACCTTTAAAATAAAGAGACTTTTTCTGCAAGTGAAAAGAATAAATGGTTGAATAAATATTTAATAAAAACTGGTAATTTTTTTACATTGAAACCTATGGGATTATTTTGTACAGCGCGTATTTTTATTGTAGTATTGGCTGCATTTTATTTTGTATGGCTGGTATTTTCATTGTAGTTCCGGGTGTATTTTATATTGTACGACAGTATTTTTATTGTAGCACCGGCTGTATTTTATTACTGGCTAGTATTTTCATTGTAGTACTGGCTGTATTTTATTCTGTACGGCTGCCATTTTCATTATAGTACCGGCTGTATTTTATTTTGTACGGCTGGTATTTTCATTGTAGTTCCGGGTGTATTTTATATTGTACGACGGTATTTTTATTGTAGCACCGACTGTATTTTATTACTGGCTAGTATTTTCATTGTAGTACTGGCTGTATTTTATTCTGTATGGCTGCCATTTTCATTATAGTACCGGCTGTATTTTGTTTTGTACGGCTGGTATTTTCCTTCAGTACCGGCTGATATGTTATTTTTGGTATTTTCATTGTAGTACTAATGCTGCTGGCCTTGGTGCTGAAATATATTTCAGCACCAAGGACAGGAGCATTAAGATTTTTTTTTACCCTAATCTAAGTAATTAAATTAATAATTTCACATTCTGAAATAACTAAAATGCCATAACTAATTAAAACGAAATATAAATCAATCCGAAATACAATTTATACTAATCTCCCGAAATATGAATCGATCCAAAATGCGAATCATACTAATTTCCCAAAATACGAATCATACTAATCTCTTGATATATGAATCGGTCTGAAATACGAATCATTGTAATATAACGAATGCAACAAAATAAACTAAAAAATGTAACAAATCGATCTGAAACTAAACAAAACTATTTTTTTCGTTGTGCAGATGTCTAGAAATAAAACATTCCCAATTGCTCAAAATCTGATTTGTGGACAATTAGGAATCTTTAATGGATAAAAATCAGTAATCCTGTGATTAAGCCTCAAAGCATAAAACAATTACACAAGCTTTATTACAGAATTTTTATTTTGAGTACTTTACATTCACACCCATTCTTTGCATAAATGGTTTTTTTTACATTGTTATTGGGGATTTATTTGTTATAATCTATAAGCAAATACAATACCTACCAGGATTCCAAATATTATAATTGCATACTGGTTTTGGTGCTGTCGAAAATCAGAAACTTGAGTAAATACTACTTCACTAAATTGGTTTAACAGGAATGAGTAAATAATATCTGTGAAAAAAAATACAGAGGAACTGCATAAAAAACCAGGATCACTAAAAGCTATTTTATTAATCTTTTAAATTAGCACTGAAATCAATAAGTCCTCAAGACTCATGCGGTTTCCTATATTCTCTACCTCAACGAACCAACAAATTATGTTTAATTACACAAAAATAAATTGCGTTGCCCAAGGCCAGAATTTAAACTGACCATTTTGTACAATCAGTCATGTGTTTAGGGTTTAATGAAAAACAAAACACAAAAAAATAATTTAACGAAAAGGAGATTTCTAGGCAGTAATATCCTCCTTTTCTTGGAAGCACTATATAGCCGTCCCAACATCCATTTATCACCGTGAGGCTTGCATTCTCTCTTTCCCAGGCATTACTGTTTTAAATACAGCGGCGTTTATTCTCATTGTGCAAGCTCCAGATTAGATGGGGTATAATTATATAGAATAATTTATACATTTTTCAGAACAAGCATGGAGCTTAACTCCTTCACTACCAAGGGATTTTCCAGAAAACTGTCAGGAACCAGTGGTTTCTTTTGTAAAATTATTTTTCAATTAATTATGCAATGACAAATATTTGGGAATATGCCCAAGGTATTCCTTACTGTAATAATTTAGGGAGATGTTGCCATCTGCTGGCCAAAAGGAGTTACTGCAGTTCATGTCAATCGTGTAGGATCAGCTGGGGAGATGTAAATAAAAGACAATCTCGGATGGTTTTAAAAAAGAGTTCATGCCACCAGCATCATGTCCATGGTGCTAAAACTTTATGGGAATGTGCTGGAGCTCTACTGCAAACAAATTTAATTTACAATAAACAAAACTCCTTTGCATTGCTCCTATGGTACAACATATCAACTATACTCTATATCAGGACACCAAGGGGTGCATTGCAGATTGAGAATAGTGGATCTTGGTGGTGCAGGGTTTAAGATTCAGGATCAGATAAATAATTGCATAGTGTTAATTTTTAAAAAAGTTTAATGTTTTATACTACAGTTACAACTTTTTGTAAAGCGCTAACAAGTTCTGTAGCGCTGTTCGATGGGATGCAGAACAACAAATATACATACAGCTTCAACACACAGAACAGTAGGAGAGAGGATCCTGCTCAAGAGCTTACAATCTAAGAGGATGGGGAGACACACTAGGTGAGGGTTAATAGAGAATGTGAAATAGCGGGGTGCATGTGAAGATGCAGTAAGAAATGATCAGAGCCCCCCCTGATTAGGGAGTGAGATGATAGGCTTCTCTAAAGTAATGTGTTTTCAGAGATTTCTTAAAGGACTGGAGAGATGGGGAGAGTCTAATGTTGTACAGGAGGGAGTTCCAAAGAAAAGGGGCAGCTCGGGAGAAGTCTTGAAGGTGGGAGTTGAGGGTGCAGATATGTGAAGCTGAGACTATAAGATCATTGGCCGTGCTAAGCAGACGGGATGGGATGTACCTGTTAATAAGGTAGGAGATGTAGGCAGGGGCGCGGTTATGGAGAGCTTTGTGAGCACCAGTATTTTAAATTGGATTCTATAGGAGACAGCAAGTCAGTGTAGAGATTGACAAAGGGGCAAGGTGTGAGAGGTGTGAGAGGTGCAGGAGGTGAGGTGGATGAGCCTTGCACAGGCATCCATAACAGACTGCAGAGGAAGAATCTGAGATCTCTTAAGGCCAGAGAGAAGGAGGTTACAGTATTCAAAGTGGGAGATAATAAGAGCTTGGATGAGCATTTTAGCAGAGTCCTGATTAAGACACTGACGGACAAATGCAATGTTTTTCTGGTGGAAGTAACAGGATTTGGTTAGTGACTGAATGTGAGGAGTGAAGGAAAGATGAGAGTCTAGGAGGACACTGAAGCAGCGGGCCTGTGAGGTAGAAGTAAAATGCCGATTTCACAAATTGTGTTAAGCCAGCACAGGACCACTCAGTCATGTGTCTTTTGGACAAACAGACTGTCATGAAATCACTGAGAGTTTAGTGATGATCAAAGAAGAAAGGAGGGGAAGAGACGAGACACATTTGGGTGGCTTAGACACCAGGCTTTCTGATACTAAAGTGGGCGATGCTTCTCTATAATGGAAGTTAGTGTTAGCTGACCATTTATTTAAGGTTACTTTGAGGACTTTATATCTCCCCTGATTTGTTTTATTGTTGATGACTCTTTACTGTTTATAAATAGATTCCTTTCCTTTTATAGTGTGCACTGACTAGGTTTTCAGCACCAGTAGAGTCTGATTAAACATTAGACATGTGCACAAACAAACAATTTGGTTCATGTACAAAACATTTGATTGCTTTGGATCATCTAAATTTCGTTAGACTGTTGACTCCATTTGGATGAAATTCAGACTAAACATTTTGTTTCAATGAAATCAATTTGTTCCTGGTTAATGGGTCTGTGCACATAGAGACTTGTTACTGCAACTAAGTCATTATTTATGCGCTTATCTATCAGAACACCATAGGGCCCATCTGCTCCCAAATCCCATGACCTGCAAATATGTGAGACTTTGATCCCCCATAACATCCACACATAGCCTGTAATGGGATAAATCTGAGGAGGCCAAACAGCCCACCTGCCCATTCACTTGTTAGTAATGGGTAAGGGGGTAGAGTTTTTAAGCTAGTACATTTGGAGCATCAAACTTTGGTCACAGCCGCTTTGGAAGGCACCCAGTTTGGCGGCGCACCAAATTGAAGGGTCTTTTTCAAAGACGCGATTCCTTACCGTGTCTTGTTTGACGCACCTTTACCATAAGATACCGGGCATTGCACTCTCAAATTGTTCTTGCCGGAGCAATGACCTGAACCAGAATGAATCTTGCAAACAAGATTTTTTAGGTTATTCGTTGAGGTTTCCCTCCATTGATTCGTGTTTTGGACAAAGTGACATATTGCCCAAAATTCAGACTAATTATTTTTATTTTCACCCATTTATCGCTCTTTCAGTGCTTATTTGAAACAAATTTAACCAGGGGTAAAGTCCTTCAAAAATGTGTGGCAACTCACCAGTCTTTCTGCCTCAAATTAACCTAACTAACCCACCATCTCCCACTTAGACGCAAACATATGTACAATCGATCTGGGTTTTAGGTAATCTCTTAATAATCAAAATAAATATCATAAATCTAAACAAAAACATCTGAATTATCTCCTATAGAAATGTTTCACAGACTGGAGCTAAATGGGAACTCCGTTCCTCTTTCAAAAATAGCAGGGGAACTGGGCGTTCCTGCAGGACTTTACCCCTGAAATTTTTGCTGTTTAGAGCGGTCTCCTTCCATTTAAAACACGATTGCGTATTAACTAAATTATACTCGATATTACATAATGATTCTATAAAATAAATCGAATAAACTATTGTTGATGAGGCACAAAATACATATAATAGTGCAGGGTGTACAGATAACGATGGAATAGATGACAAAGAACTGTTCCACTCACAAGCAGAGAGCCCTGTCACTGGCTCTGAGTGATTGCAAGCATCCGGGTCCTTTGCCTTCTTATATAATTTTGGAGGAGACCCACTCCCTTCAAAATTAGTATTTTCTTTCACTCATCGGGTGTTGAAGAAGACATAAAAAACAGAAGAAAGACCTTCTTGTGCAGATCCACCAATATACATATAATTAAATAATTATAGTATCAACTCACATTAGATGGAGCTTATGGCCAAGCTCTAGGTAGTAATGCCAGTGGATTTGTTGAGTGGGTCAAAACCACAAAAACCTCAGATTCCAGGACAGAAAGGACCAAATTAATTTTTTAAAAAAAAGCTTTAATCTAAAATGTAACATAATGAAGATTATGCACTAAATAAAATATAAAATGCTCTGTATAGTAGCCAGAATGCGTTTCGCCATATAATATGGCTTCTTCAGCCACCAGCTGAAGAAGCCATATTATATGGCGAAACGCGTTCTGGCTACTATACAGAGCATTTTATATTTTATTTAGTGCATAATCTTTATTATGTTACATTTTAGATTAACCCTTTCGCTGCTGAGGCTTTTCCCGCCCCTATGCTGAGGTCATTTTTACCTGTTTTGCGCATCATGTTTAAACGTGTTTTGAAGGCTTATTTTAGTATATGACCCAGACATATTATATAATCGTTCTTTCCGTCAGACTCAGTAGATTCATAATATGTCATTATTATATGTATACGTTATGTCATGTCTGTATATTATAACAAAAAATGCAATAAAATATGTATTTTCAATAATTTACAATGTGTAAAGTGTTTTTTTCCACATTTTAACATGCGAGCAATTGCGGTTATATTTTGTATGGGGTGCGCTTGTTAAAAAAATTAGAGATGGGGTCTCGTTACATTTTTTTTTGGGGAAAATGACACTATTTTTAACAAACGCACCGCATACAAAAATCGTTAGTGCAGCATCATTGTTCACATTATAATTGAAATGGGAACAATATTGCTGCATTAACAAACCAAAAAAAATAAAAAAAAAGTGTTTATTTTTTTTTTTTTAATTTTTTGTAATTTTGTTTTTTCATTTTTTTTTTTTTTTACAAAATTTTTCACTTTCATGTTTGGTATCGTTGGAACGGCCATGCTCTGGCCGATCCAACGATACCAAAATTTAACCCCTAGCTGCCACGGATCAGGAGATAGGGAGTTCATTGGAACTCCCTATCTCCACAGTTGGTGGCAGTTAGGGGTTAAGTCTAGGACTGGCGTCATCGTGCTACGCACGATGACGCAGTCCTCTGGGGGAGTTCCCGGAGGCTTGGCCGACATCCAAGATGTCGGCCAGCTCCGGGAAAGGATCGCGAACCGGCGCTTTTCAGCGCCGATTCGCGATCCAGCTCCCCAGGGGTTAATGCCAGGCATCATTTGGAAGGGCAGGCTGTGCCCTTCCAAATGATGCCTGGGTTAACCCCTGTGCGCCGCCGATCGGGAGGGAGAGAGGTCCGAAGGACTCCCCCCCTCCCTTTCAGGCGCCTCCTCCGCACATGCGGGGGGGGCGCCTGAATTAGGTGTCATCGCGCCCCCGCGATGACACCTAATTCTGGCGGCTGCTGGTCCGGATGCCGGGCTGACATCCAGGATGTCAGCCCGCACCAGAGGGGCCAGCGATCGGCCGGAACCCGGCCGAACGCTGACCCCGATGGAAGGACGCGCTCAGCGCGTCCTCCGCATACCAGCGGGACTGCTGAGGACGCGCTGAGCGCGTCCTCAGCAGTGAAGTGGTTAAAGCTTTTTTTTTAAAATTAATTTGGTCCTTCCTGTCCTGGAATCTGAGGTTTTTGTGGTTTTGACCCACTCAACAAATCCACTGGCATTACCACCTAGAGCTAGGCCATAAGCTCCATCTAATGTGAGTTGATACTATAATTATTTAATTATATGTATATTGGTGGATCTGCACAAGAAGGTCTTTCTTCTGTTTTTTATGTCTTCTTCAACACCCGATGAGTGAAAGAAAATATTAATTTTGAAGGGAGTGGGTCTCCTCCAAAATTATATAAGAAGGCAAAGGACCCAGATGCTTGCAATCACTCAGAGCCAGTGACGGGGCTCTCCGCTTGTGAGTGGAACAGTTCTTTGTCATCTATTCCATCGTTATCTGTACACCCTGCACTATTATATGTATTTTGTGCTTCTTTTTATATAATCCATATTGGACGTTTATGATGTATACCATGAGAACCACCTGAACACCAAGAAGCGATTGTTATCGCGCCACCAGATACGTATATTGCTACATTGGTTTGGGGGAAACCTCTATAGATCTGGTTTGGCATTGGGATACTGGTGGTGGCACATTTTGGGCACTGACTATCTTTTTTTGTGTATTGTTGATGAGGCTACGTATAAAACACGTATAATGGTATAAAGTAGAAATTAATCTTAAAAAGACGTCCAATGAGACAGCATGATAAGGATGCGTTTAAGAGCGGACAGGGTGATTAAGATGGAGTAGAAATTAACAAATCTATAAAAGAAGAGTAAATCTTAAAGGATTTGGAATTCAATATCTGTTTCTCATCAATGTCCTCTTCTCTGATGTGCTTAGTGTGACACTAATAATTACCATCATCTGTTCTGGCCAGTGTTGATTGCTAATGAGATAGGATTTTGTACTCCAACTTGTTATCATCCGTTCACTTAGTTCCAGTATACTGTACTACCTTGTCCGCCTCGCCTTAGATTTTCTTGATTTCGTGTGATTATAGACAGATAGATATTAGACATTCTGGAGCTGATTGATGCTCGGCAATCAGTTCAAGCAATTACAAGTTCTCATTGCCAGCAAACAGTGAAGTCTGAAATTGCACAAAAGTGTAAGTCACATTGAACATTTTAAAGTCTTTAACCCCTTCACTACCAGGAATAGTGATGGGCCGAAAACCCCCGTGTTCGGTTCGCATTCGAACTCGAAGACCCGAAAAAGCTTGACCGAGAAATCTAAAACAATTCAAACACCATGCAAGTCAATGGGACTCGAACGTTCGAAAATTAAGGTCCCCTCCAAGAGAGCATATATGCAAGATATTGACCATAAAAGGTGTATGGGGGTACTGCCCTGGGGAACAGGAAACAATGAAGAAAAAAATAATAAAAAAAACATTTTTAACCCTTTCACTGCTGAGTGCTGAGCCATTTCACCGCTGTGCGCTGAGCTCATTTTTACCGCTTTTGCTCATGTTTAAATGTGATTTGAAGCCATGAGAAATGATTGACCAACAAGGTGTGGGAAATGTTTGACCAACAATGAGTGGGAAATGTTTAACCAACAAGGAGTGGGAAATGTTTAACCAACAAGGAGTGGGAAATGTTTAACCGACAAGGAGTGGGGAATGTTTGACCAACAATGAGTGGGAAATGTTTGACCAACAATGAGTGGGAAATATTTGACCAACAAGGAGTGGGAAATTTTAATGAATCCCATAGGCTTCAATGTTAAAAATATTCCCATTTTAAATCAATATCTAATAAACCGTTTATTATTATATTCTGACGTAAAGAATCTATTTATAGATTTTTTAGGATCTTAAGCATTTTGTGGAATTTTTTTGAAAAAAAAGAATTTCTCGAACTTTCCGCGAACGTCCCGAAAAGTTCAAAGTTCGCAAGCTTTCGTACAGCCAATGTTTGAATCGAACTTCGAACTGATTCAAACCGGCAGCCCATCCCTAACCAGGATCAAGTTTACATGATCATCATCAGCAGCAGATGCAGCAGCCTGAGATCGTGTCAGCTACCTGGAGCTAAGCTGTATCATTGCAAATGAAATTTGTTTGTTGCAAATGAATTCTGTTCGCATTTGGGCTTCCCGGATATACCACTAACGTTATATCATTCTGGGAACGATGGCAGAGGTGCTAAAGCTTTTTTAAACTAGCTGGGAAGCTATCTGAAGGAAATCTCCCCAGCTGATACTGCACGGAGCTCAGAAGTGCAGTAACTCCATTTGGCCAGTAGATGTGACATCTGCCTGCCAAATAGGTTATTACAATAAGCAATACATTGGGAATGTTACCAAATATTTCTCACTGTAAAAATAATTAAGCATGATTTCCCTAAAAATAATCACTGGTTCCTGAAAGTGGTTTTCTGGAGAATCACTTGGTAGTGTGGGGGTTACATATGGTTTCTGCTGCAGATTGTAAGCTCATCTGAACAAAGCACTCTCTGTCTGCACCTCTGTGCCCTGTTTTCTAATGTGTGGTTTCTAAATTAGTTTATTTCTCCACTGTTTTGTAAGGTGCTAGAAGAACCGTTGATCAATAATAACGAAAAAAAATAATAATAAAATAAATAATAATGGGAGGATGATCTACACTTGCCGTTTAATAGGTTTATTTCTCCAAAAATAGATTTCATGTAGAACATCAAAATGTCCAATATTTACTTTTTAAATGTAGGCCTGTTAATAGTAATAATAATAATAATAATTTCCCTCATTTTCATCTATTGATGCGCCATAAGATATGAATACTATTTTTTGTTATCTCTACAGTGATTATTTTGGAGTGTGTATTTATAGAGTTATTTGATGCGTGTGTATGTATCATGTGGCACAGGTGAAAGTGTGAGCACTCTATTTGCACGGTAAGAATTTGTGTGGGATTGCATGTGTGATGTGAGTTAGATCTCATTTGCTTACTAGTCTTTATTCTCCCTAACAACAGCGTCTCTGACAAAAGGTTTGAAGACACAGAAATCATGCTTGGGCTATTTTCTCAGAGGTGGAATGTTTGGCTGGAGATTTGTCGAATTTAATTTGAATTAGGAGGTAAATTTAGCAAACAAGATGACACAATCTCTTGAGCTAGATGGTAAAGTAAACAATATCAGGTTGGCTTTATTGGCTAGGAGCCATAACAGGGCATGTATTATCGATATTTAAAAATTCCTCCCCATAGTGTTATATTGAGACTCTGTAGTGTGATTGGGGGGAATTTCCAAATATAGTATACCACACCAAGAAAAGTGTATGGCAAACATTTTAACAGGTCTTTCAAAAGGCAGGATGACAATGCCAATAGTCTGGAAATTTTTGTGAATGACACAACTGCATCTCGTCTTATCAGTTAATTCTTCTTACTGCAGGACACAAAATCAGATAAATACCACCTGTTCATCCCACACCAGGGGACCAGCACATTGTTTCCAGAGCCAATTAAAAATGCACCTTTACTTGCTATAATAAAACTTATACCACACCAATATGTACATACCAAAATACAAAAGATACACAAATCGGAAAATATACGAAAAAATACACAATGCATAAATTCCAAAAAGTACAAAGAAAAAGAAAGGAAAAAAATGAGCAAAAAACACTTTGTATTGTGGTTGGCGAGAATCAATTTTTCTAAAAGTACTCACTCATAACATATACTGAACCTCCAGCAACTAAATTGCTTATTATACCGCATGTGTCCACATACAAACGGTGAGAAAATCAGAACGATAAAGTACCTTGAAGCAGCATAACCCAATTTGTTTAAAGATACACATAGAGTTATTCAAAGAGAATCGAAAAGTCACCGCACATTCGGTGACTTTTCGTTCTCTTCAATTCGATGTGATTTGGCGATCGCATTTCGGCGACCCTGAGGTGTATTCAACAAGCACCACAGGGCCGCCGTAATGAAGGGAAAAGTTGCTGCAAATCCGCCGAAAAATCACCGCAAAACCTGGGCGAACACACACCGAAACCCGCAAAAACATCGGGATTAACCCCGCCGAACACACCGTAGAAACCTGAGCAGGAGCAGCCGCTGAAAAAACTCGACACCGCAGATGAATGGAGTGAAAAAAAAAAGTACGCTTGAGTGTTTGAAAAGTGAAACGCTATTTGCAAAGAAACTACTGAGCGAAAATGTCTGAAATTTACATATGATCCAATGAATTATAATAAAAAGGGCTGTTACAGGAAAAAGAAAATACGATTTAAAAAATAAACCGAAAAAAAATGTTTGCAAAAAAATCCAAAAAAATGCCTAAAAATCCTAAAAAAATCTATAAATAAAGAGACTTTTTACTGCAGAATATTACAATGAACGGTTTATTAGATATTGAATTAAAACGGGAATATTTCTAACATTGAAGCCTATGGGATTCGCCTGAATAAACCTGTAGAATGAAACCACCGAATGGCAGGGCATTTCGGCAGCTTTTCACTGCTGGTTTTTGTTCTTTGAATAGCCGAAGCAGTGCTTCTCTATGGGGATTTCACTGCCCTCGAACAGGCACCGAACAGGCACGTGTGTGCAGGCAATTTGCCAACATTTGGTGAACTGCCTGCTCTCTGGATAGCTGAATGGCCAGGAATTTCTGAATGGCCAGGAATTTCAGCATTCAGTTACCTTTTGCCAGCAATTCGGAGCTCTTTGAATAACCCTGACAGGGTTATTCAAAGAGCATCTTTCTTTCCCTGCACTTCGGAGAATCAAATTCAGCATTCACCGCAGGGTTCCCAGAATGCAGGGAAAAAGCTGTAAGCCAAAAAAGCAGACAAGCCGACGAAAGGGGTAAAAAAAAAAAAAAAAAACACTGCGGCTTTGAAAAGCTGTTTGCAAAAATGTACTGCACAAAAATGCCTTAAAATTACATATAAGGTCCTATGAATAATAATAAATAGGTCTGTTACAGAAAGAATAAAAAAATTATTACAAAAATAAAAAATAGGGAAAAAAAATCCCAGAAGAAATCCTGAAAATTGCCTAAAAACTAATAAATAAAGGGTCTTTTTGCTGAAGATTGAGAAAACTAATGGTTTAATAAATATTCAATAAAAATGGGAAAAATTTTACATTGAACTATAGGATTCGCCTGATTAAACCTGCCGAATGAAACCACTGAACATCAGGGCATTTCACTGACATTTCACTAATGTTCTGTGTTCCCTGAATAGATTAACCATTACTTCTCTATGGGGAGTTCACTGCCACCGAAGATCAATGTGATTCGCTGGCAATTCACCAATATTTCGCAGAATTGCCATCTTTTGATTAGCCGAATGACCACAAAATTGCACCGTATGGGGAAATTCACTGTTTGGTGCAATTTCGAGGCCAGTTCAGCTTTCTTTGAATAACCCCTACAGTATCTATACCATGTGCTCTCTCATATGTATACTTTGGGAATACTAACAATTTATATACTGTAGACTTATCAATAAATAATAAACCTGAATGCCTTTGGTGACCCCGTTAATCATACTCATGATACAGCATCAGAGCTCAGCACCGACTTCCTGTTCTTGAATATCAAAAGAAGCAAGGGGTCCAGCGATATATACTATAAATAGTCTCCAGAAAGTCTTCGAGCTGACTGGTGCCAATATACAAAAATTTCTAATACATGGTCCTAGCTACATGCACCTGACGCACGTTTCGCCAGACTCGGCTCGTCAGGAGTGCCAACGTGACTGTGTGCTTCCCCTTATTAAAACCAAAATCACTTCTAGTCAATTAATTATCCAATCATTTACCACTATTAGTGAGTATCGGCGCTTGTATCAACAAATTGTCTTACAACACTACATTGATCTGATCTAGGCCCATGCTACCAACCTTTAATTGTTTTATCTCACAGATGATGATATTCCCAATTAAGGGGTTTAGCAATACAAAAACACAGTAAGATCGGACCTGTGTCCCCCTAACCCTTTATACAAAAGTTCAACACGTGATGTCCGTGAACTAATGTTAACACAGCATCCCTGCCCAATGTTATCGAGTGGTGACTCTGCCCATTTCTTGAAGTCGGTGAGTCAACAGTCATGTGACCCTCTGTGCCCAATCAAATAGTTCTTGCAATTAACTCCCCTGTCACTGGTTTTATTATACAAGGGGGTTATTCAAAGTCATACACTGCATTAACGTAACCTATATGGGTACTAGGCGCTCTCTCTATTATGATATTATTTGTTATCCCATGCCAAACAGACATTATCAATCCGCTCATAGAGTGTGGATCATTCAGTAATGAGTCATCAGACAATAATATTGGCTCGTATCAACAAGTTATTCATCGTTCAATACAGTCTGACAGGTATACATATTGTTGAACTAATAAAGTTTGTGTTACAACTTAAAAATTCACGTAGATTCCGTTAAAGGTCGGGATCAGTCTAAAATAAGGGAAGGGGGAACTGATGTACGTATGCATACCGTAAAATGGTACGATCACATGAAACATATGAATGTAATCCATCAATGTAATCCATACAGGTAAATTCAACCTCCTATGTAAAGCAAATATACAGTATGTTGCTATGTTATTTATACAAAATCAGATAATTGATCTCTCTTGACGACAGTAATACTACCACAAATACTGGATAAGAAAATGTAATCAAAAGTGCTTGGGGACATAGAGGAGGTCAGTGGGATGAGATAAGCAGAACAGTTGTGCATCCTTTGCTTTCCTATTATTGTTATGTGTACATTGAATAATTATATAAATGTATTTTAATATTTAGGTGTCATTGTTAAATTTGAAATTAATACTGCCCACATTATTACAAAAAAATATTGCCTACAGTAAAATGCATGGACAGATGGCAAAATATTGGCTGGTATCCATCATCATCCATCTGCAATGCCAAATCTGTCTGGAAACCTTCTAAATATATTCCAATGAATCTATCATGAAGGAAGCTCCAAGAGAATCAACAGTTTTCACCTTATTAATATAAAACACATAACTCTAATAAAATCAGCAAAAAAGAAATGTCCCTTCTCCAGACCACTGCATTTTAAAGATACGTTTGTAAAATCCAAATAAACTCTGTAGATCTGTATTGGAAAGGGGCTTAAACAATGTTTTTCATGTTCAATGAAGCATAATCAATTCATGCACAGGCACCTGAGAATGGTCATTAATGTATAAACAGTTTATGGGTGACACGCAATTAAAGTCACAGTTAAAATATTTTAGGACACAAAAGAGACCTTCCTACTGACTCAGAAAAACACCAAAAGAAAGATGCCCAGGTGCCTGCTCAACTGCCTTAAAGTGCCATAGGCATGCTAAAGGGAGGCATGAGGACTGGATGAACGCATCATAGGCATGCTGCAGGGAGGTATGAATACTGCATGAACGTGCCATAGGTATGCTGCACAAAGGTATGAGGACTGCATGAATGTGTCATAGGCATGCTGCAGGGAGGTATGAGGACTGCATGAACGTGCCATAGGCATGCTGCAGGCAGGAAGGTATGAGGACTGCATGAACGTGCCATAGGCATGCTGCAGGGATGTATGAATACTGCTTGAACGTGCCATAGGCATGCTGCACAAAGGTATGGACTGCATGAATGTGCCAAAGGCATGCTGCAGGGAGGTATGAGGACAGCATGATTGTGCTATAGGCATGCTGTAAGGATGCTTGAGAACTGCAGGTGGGCCAGGGCAATAAACAAAGGCAGGAAGGACAGCTGATGCCCTTGCAGTGGAAAACCATGTGTAATAGCACCTTCACAGGATCAGTACATCTGACTATCACACCTGTGGGACTGATACAGGATGGCAACAACAATTGCACAATTTACACAAGGATTGCACAATACTTCCAACAGTGCCACTGCCCACACAGTCTATGGCACCTAGGCCACATTAGATACTGTTACTTTCGATATTGAAACCCCCCCCCTTAATTCAGGGCCTCACTCGATTCTGTTTGTCACATGTCACGTGAAACGTGTTCAGTTTATGTTTCAGTTGGTAATTCATTTTTGTGCTCATACAAATAATTACATGCGTTACTTTGCAGGAAATAAAAGCAAAGGAAATTGAAAGTAAATTTCTTATTTTTTATGAGTTTATGTGGTTGACAGATCTGGAATTTAATATAAAATATGGTTGGAGGATACAGTATCTCAAACCCTCCAGCAGTTACAGTATTGCTACATCCTTGGACATAAAACCACGTGAATGGCTCAGTGTTGGGAAGAGTTATAAATCAGATACGGAATTCATTTTCCAAAGAACAAAATAAATTGGCACTGTGACAAATATATTCATAGTCTGATTTATTTCTGTAACCCTTCTAGCATGACAAAAACTGTAATATATACCAAAAATCTCACTAAGACATGATTGTGTACTATGTGTCATATGCCAGTCAGTCATTGGCTGAATGAATTGCAGAATTCTGCATTTTTGTGTCAAATAGTACAGTGTTTAGAGGAAACCCTTAAGAGAGAACACACATTACTTCTAGGTTAAATTAGGTACATGGCTTTGCTGTGCCAAATAGTGCTGGGAAAGAAAAAAGATTAATCACAATTTTATTTCCCTTCATTATAAAAGTAATGGTGCCTTTCAATGAAGTGGTGTGATATAACAGATTGCAATATTCCCAGAAATGTGAAAGACGAACATTTAATACTATTTTAAATTATATTGTGTTAATTGATCAAACACCTATTTCGAATACTCAGATGCAAATTTGTTGATTTGTTGTCCAAATTTTCATAACGCATTGCATTCATATTTATGCATATACCATGAGGTACTAGGTTATCACGGATGTTGCAATAAAGAAGTAAATTGCTGCAGGAGCTTTCAGTGGGATTCCTTTTATTATACGTATAGTAAGGGCATAGTTGAAGGTGTATGTTCGATAAATACATGTGTAAACAATCCACTTATCCACGAAACAGCAACAGTGAAATAGAATACATTTACTGTAGCACAATGAGCTATTTCTTGTGTAATATAATGTTTCCTTTCGGTAGAGGTAACATTGTTGCTTTTATGGAGAAATACATATCTGGTGGTGCGATGCTGGTCGCTCTTGAGTATCAGGTAGTTCTCTTAATACACATCATCCATATGGATCAGAAAAGGAAACAGACAGCATATAATAGTGCAGTGTGTACCGACAAATTTTTATATATAGACTTATTTGTATAGGTTCCACTCACAAATATTGAGCCCCAGCATTGGCTCTGAGTGGATAAACACATTCGGGTGTTTTGCCTTCTAATTTTCTCAAGGTAGCCCACACCTTTCAATGAGGGAATCGTCCTCCAATGCAGGATATGTAAGAAATTACAAAGCAAGAAAACTTTCTTGTGCAGATAAAATGACTCCAAATGGAATGTGAACAAAATATGAAATGCCAACTCACATTTGTTGGAGCTTATGGACCAAGCTCTAGGTGGAAACGCTTGTGGACTTATTCCCAGGATGAGACCACAAAAACCCTTGTGAGTTCCAGGACACATCATCCATAGAAGCCAGCTGAGGAAGCCATACGATCTGGTGAAACGCATCCTGGTTAGCTGGCTGTCCTAGTTTTACTGTATTTTTGTTTATGTTTTAAAATAAAACTTTTTACTACTATAAGTCCCCGCTGTCCTGGATCTCGCAAAGGTTTTTGTGGTCTTAACCTGGGAATAAGTCCACAAGCATTTCCACCTAGAGCTTGGTCTATAAGCTCCAACAAATGTGAGTTGGCATTTCATATTTTGTTCACATTCCATTTGGAGTCATTTTATCTGCACAAGAAAGTTTTCTTGCTTTGTAATTTCTTACATATCCTGCATTGGAGGACGATTCCCTCATTGAAAGGTGTGGGCCACATTAGAAGGCAAAACACCCGAATGTGTTTATCCACTCAGAGCCAATGCTGGGGCTCAATATTTGTGAGTGGAACCTATACAAATAAGACTATATATAAAAAAAAATCAGTACGCTCTGCACTATTATATGCTGTCTGTTTCCTTTTATGATCCATATGGATGATGTGTATTAAGAGATCCACCTGATACTCAAGAGCGACCACCATCGCGCCACCAGATACGTATTTCACCATTTGTCTGTGCACTGGTTTGGGGGAAACCACTGATTTTCTGGTTTGGCTATTTGAGTTTTCAGTGGCGGTACAAGTTTCGGGCGCTGACCATTTCTGCTTGTGTGTACGATTGTTGCTTTTATATTGTTTGTTTGGTTCTATAAAACCAGAATATTGATTTTTCTCACTTCTTTATGGTGTGATGGTTCTTTTCTGCTAACACCTACCATGATCGAGATAACTCAATCTTTTAAAGCACCAAGGTCGAGTTAACTTGATTCGAACTTATTCTTGACAACTGCAAACGCATGTCATTTGTGAATGGGCTCCCAAACATGTCCCTGAATGTACAGTGTATCAAACATATCAACCAATGTACTGTAACTCAGCAGTTCATTGAGACTCCTTTTGGAGGCTTTCGGCAAACCTCATAGCTATTTGAGCAACAGAAAGAGCAATCTTCCTATGAAATAGTGCATACAGTCAGTAAATGCACTGTGGTGATAGTTATAGTTCAGTGTGTGTGTGTATTTGTGTGTGTTTAGCCATTCATGTATGTGTTGGTATGTGTCCTCTCTTGTACTGTAGTGTTTGTTGAACTTATGTGTATATTTGTTGTTCTGTCTCGCCCATTGTACAATGCTATGGAACTTGTTGGCACTTTATAAATACTTTTAACTAATTGTTATAGAAATAAAAGGGTAGTTTAAAGTGTTTTCCATAAAACCATTTGTTAGTGCAGTTTGGTAGTTAAAGGGTTAATTGGTAAGATGAAAATGTTAACAAGGTGCGAGATTTCAGTTTTGCCCTTTGATTCACCAGGAAAAACTGTTCCTACACTTTATGACGTGCGAGAAAAAAAACATGCAATAAAGCATTCAGACATACAAACAACTAATTAAAAATATATATCTCCGATTAATATCTAAAGCACATATTTATCAACGTGGTCACGTCAGAAAATCGAAAAAAAATACATATGCATATTGACTTTACGGTTTTTAATAGAGAAGACTACTACATGTTCAAATAACACCATAATGCAGGGCTGTCAAACTCTGGCCCTCTCACATGTTTCTGAACTACAACTCCCATGGTTCCATGGCCATTTATTGCACTGAAGGAATTCTGGGGATTGTAGGCATCAACATCGAGGGGCCGTGAGATTGACAGCGCCGCACTTTTGAATTAAAACAAGTAGATAAAATGCTATTAAGTTTGCAAAAAGTTTATATGACAGCCAGGTGAATGCGATTGTCCTTGATTGGACGTCTTCAGTGTTTTTCACACTTGAGAAGTTAGGCTGACTGTGATTGGCTGCTTGCCAGTTCACATGAACATGTGAATCTCCGTAATGTGCGTTATTATGGTGCAACAATTACATCGACCGTCATGCGTAGCGGAGCCTGACTGATGGTTAATTAGATTATGTATTTTGGTTCCGTCATATAACACAAAATAAATCAGTAATCACTGACAGCGAGGGCTGTTTATTAATTTTTATTTAAGATGGTATATGTACATGTATAGAATTCTCTTATTATTTTATCATTAAATTAGTCAAAAAGGATAGCGTTATAAACATACAATTCATGTTACAGTGTAGCTTGAGGAGGACAGGAGATGTTACGTAAGGGGTTATTCACTAACCTCCGTATTGGCCTCTGAATTTCACAGAATGGCGAATTTCACTATTTAGTTCAATTTTGGGGCAATTCACAAAGCTGTCAATTTGCAAAATGAAAGGTGAATTGACATCAAAGTATAGTGCAATTCACCTCATTTCAGCAGCTCAGAAATTGTCCCATAGAAGACTTTATTGTCTTCTATTCAAAGAATTGCACCGAAATTTCTGTGAGATGCCCCGATTTTCAGCATTTCAATTCAAGAGGTTTGAACAGGCGAATACCACAGGTTTCCATGTAAATAAATGTAATGTATTTTATTTTTTTAAAGACAAATTATTTTATTTTTTTCTGCAAAAAACTTTTTTTCTATTTTTCAAAACACTTTTTTGTATTTTTAGCATTTTTTAGGCGACATTTTTGTTTGTTTTTTAATACTTTTTATTTAGTAGCAGACCTTTTAATTATTTTTAAAAGATCTTGTTTATTATTTAGACACATTTCTACGACATCGTTGGTGATTTACACTCCTATTACGACTGGTTCCCCAACGCCGTCCTCAAGTACCCCTAACAGGTCAGGTTTTCCAGATATGTGAAGCACAGGTGATAAGGATTTGCTGCTCAGTGATTGCAGGATTCAGTCTGCATTTCTCGAAAGTGATCCTTAAAACCTGCCCTGTTAGGGGTACTTGATGATCGCGGTTGGGAACCACTGTATTAGGACAATAGGAGACTTCCATCTTTTTTTTCTCAATTTGGTGGAATTCACTGATGGCATTTGGTGTAATCCAGAAAACCATTGACCGTGTTGTTTTTTTGGGGTTAAAATCATCCTTTATCAGACATTCCCAAATTGAGAGGCCAGGAGCTATGAGCTACAGTTCTATCTGCAATAACTCCTTTTGGCCAGCAGATGGCGAAATCTGTCTGACAGATTATTGCAGTAACGAATACATTGGGAATATTCCCAAAATATTTCTCACTGTATAATTCCTTAAAAATTATTTTCCAAAAATTACTGGTTCCTGGCAGAGGCTTTTTGGAAAAATCTCTTGCAGGGTTATTCAAAGGGAAGCGAAAAGTTCGGTGACATTTTGCTCTCTTCAATTCGGTGCGATTTGGCGATCCCATTTCGGCGACCTTGTGGTGTATTCAACAAGCATCACAGGGCCGTCGTAGTGCAGGGAAAAGCTGCCGCAAACCCGCTTCAAACTCACCGAAAAACCCAGCGAACGCACACCAAAACCCACAAAGAATTCTGGATTAACCCTGCCGAACACGCAGGAAAAACCCCAGCAGGAGCCCCACACAGCGCAGAGCAGCCGCCGGAAAAACCCGACACCGCAGACGAATGGAGTGAACAAAAAAAAAAAACAGTTTGCTTGAATGTTTGAAAAGTGAAACGCTGTTTGCAAAGAAACTACTGAACGAAAATGTCTGAAATTTACATATAAAATCCAATGAATGATAATAAAAAGGGCTGTTACAGAAAAAAGAAAAAATGATTTTAAAATAAAAAACGAAAAAAAATATTTCGGAAAAAATCCCCAAAAAATGCCTAAACGATCCTAAAAAATCGTTACATAAAGAGACTTTTTACTGTATAATATTATAATCAACGGTTTATTAGATATTGAATTAAAACGGGAATATTTTTAACATTGGATCCTATGGGATTTACCTTAATAAACCTGTCGAATGAAACCACCACACAGCAGGGCAATTCGGCAACTTTTCACTGCTGGTTTTTGTTCTCTGAATAGCCAAAGCATTGCTTCTCTATGGGGGTTTCACTGCCCTCGAACAGGCACCGAACAGGCACCGTATGTGCAGATAATTCGCCAACATTTGGCGAACTGCCCACTCTCTGAATAGCCGAATGGCCAGAAAATGTAATCGTACGCTGAATTTCACTGTTCGGTTTCCTTTTGGCCACAATTCGGATCTCTTTGAATTACCCTGTTGGGAGTGAAGGGGTTAAAAGTTACAGAATGTTGATATCAAAGGGAGAAAAACTCTAGTTTTGGCTGCGTTTCCCAGTGTAGTCACACAGGGGGAGAGTAAGGCTGGAATTAGGAGGAAACAGTGAGCAGGCACTTTTATTTGATGACCAAGAACCCATGTGGTGTGATAGAGCTAAGTAAAGTGCCGGCTGGGTGGAGTAGAGGTAACATCACTGCTCTGTAACCATGAAGAGAGACTGTGGAGACACAGGTTCAAATCCTGGAAAGAGCACCTCTCCAGTAAGTGTCCTTGGGCAAGACACCCAACGGTACAGACTAGCCACCCAGGACATACTTGAAAACGAGAGAAATCTCAATGTATCCTTCCTGGTAAAATTCTTTCTCAAAAAAAAATAAAGTGCAACATCATATTAAGCAATGAAAGGAAGCATTGATCTTTACAAGCTGTAACATATTAATAGCTTAATGACATATTCATTAAATGTCAAAAATCCCATGACAGGTTCCAGTTAAACTGCGGAGTTTACAGAAATAGAAACATGTATAATATACATTTACTGCACTTATTATAATGTCTCAATACTTGTAAAGGTTCCAATCAAGCGTAACATTTTAGGCTGGGGTCAGACCAGCGCACTTTTAACGTGCGTTCTGGCGCACATAATTACGGCCACACTAGCAGCAGATGACGGGCAATGACGGCCAATATACGATGTACGGCCGCACAAAAGTCCGGCCGTGCAACGCAAGTGGAATTTGAACGCATTTTTCTGAGAACGCTGAACCGCTAGTACTAACGTACTGAGTGCGCAGCTGCGGCATAGCGGCGTGTGTGCGTGATTAGGAGATGTCAGACGCTGCTAATGTCCAGCCTACATAACGTCCAGACGCAAAAAGAGTTTTATTGACGATCCCTACAAAATCACGCCCGAAAATGCGCCTCGTCTGACCGTTTTTGCGCATTCCGTGAAAAAATACGTCCATGCGTTCGGACACACTTTTTCATGTTTGCGGGGAAAAATGCTTTCGTCCCACCCTAGCCTTACTGTCAGTGAAAAGACACTAGATGCACAATGTGCTGTATAAATAATCTGCATTGCACGAAACATAAAATGACTGGAAATGTAAAAAGAAGGGGGTTGGAACTGCTTAACATGAACAATATCTAACTTAGGGGTCTATTCACTAGGCACCAACATTTCAGGGAAATGTCGACACTTTTCACTTCTGAGCATTTCTTTGTACAATGCCCCCAGGTCTCATGGATAATGCCCACAGCTCTCATGAATAATGCCCCCAGGTCTCATGGATATGCCCCAGCTCTCATGGATATTGCCCCCAGGTCTCATGGATAATGCCCCCAGCTCTCATGAATAATGCCCCCAGGTCTCATGGATATGCCCCAGCTCTCATGGATATTCCCCAGCCAGCTCTCACGGATAATGCCCCAGCCAGCTCTCATGGAGTGCCCCCATGTCTCATGGATATCGCCCCCCAGGTCTCATGGATATCGCCCCCCCAGGTCTCATGGATATCGCCCCCCCAGGTCTCATGGATATCGCCCCCCCAGGTCTCATGGATATCGCCCCCCCAGGTCTCATGGATATCGCCCCCCCAGGTCTCATGGATATTGCCCCAGCTCACCTCTCCTTGCCGGCAGACGCTTGCTTCCTGCTTGAATGGCCACTGACAGGAAGTGCAGCCGCTCGCACTTCCTGTCATCGCCCGTTCAAGCAGGAAACAAGCGGCCGCCGGCAATCATTTCGGGCTGGGCGCTTCACAGCTGTGAAGGGGCGCAGCCATGGCTCGAGACCTGCTGGAAAGCTGCGGGAAAGCAGGTTCCCGCAGCACTCGAGCCATGGCTGCGCCCCTTCACAGCTGTGCCCGAGGCAGGCGCCTCACTCGCCTCGCCCTTCCTACGGCCCTGAATTCACTATTCACTGAATGGTCACCATAAAGCGCCGAAGATGAAGGCACAGAAGTTTTACAAAAAAGTTGGAGAACGACGTGAAGAGGGCCGAAGAGCACCAAAGAGTACCGGAGAGCGTCAAAGAGCGCCGAAGAGGCCTTGCTAAATTCCACCATGCAGCCAAAAAAAAAAAAAAGGAAAAGGAAGTCTCCTAAAAAAAATAAAATGGAGCACTCTTATTTTCCTAATAGGCGTTTAAACCAATAAAAAAATCAAAATCAAATGTGTCTAAATAATATAGACGGTCCATTAAAAATAATAAAAGGTGTCCCTCTGAAACAAGCCAGCAAGGTATTCTTCAATCAACACAACTTTTGCCACATTGTTACCACTTTTGCCCTTAGTTGACTTAGTGTCGAAGCATTGTGTGTTTTATATGTAAAAGCATAAATTGCCGCTGCCGTAGAACAGAGAAAATAATACATTTTACATTTACATTTAAATGTTTTTATTTTTACCCATTACATGGTCATGTTTGGTATCATTTTAAAGACCAGACTCTGACCTTTCCAATGACACCTCACTTAACCTTGTGCGATGTACAATTCAGAGATGCAGGGTTCCAGCGTCCCCCCGTCTCTCCTCACTGCAGTGCCACGGTCTAGGTTGTTGATGCGATAAACCACAGCAGTAAAGTAAAACTTTTGCACAGATTTTGGTAAATGTTGTATCATGGGAAAAATCCACAAGATGGAAACAGGAGATAAGAACCTAACTTTTTTTTAATTTTTACATGCAATTACTTAAAATAAAAACAGCAGCATATGTTTTATAAAGTGGTTTTGTTCGCAGTGTGCAAGTAATCTAGTTACAGCTTATGTATTCAGTGGTGTCCCTTCAACAATCATCAATGTTCTTAAATGAGATAAAAGTTATTAAAAAATTTATTCTATTGATTTTTTTAATCATTAGTAACATGTGCAATTTCTGTGTTTTTTAAAGAATCTAAAAAGACATATACTATAAATTAGGGAAAACCCCACACTTGTACTTTACGTCAAGCCGCCATAATGTTGCCTTGTATTTAGCGAAATATTATTTCATCTCAACTTCTAAACTATCAGGGTTATTCAAAGAGTTCCGAATTGTGGCCGCAAGGTAACCGAACTGTTAAATTCAGCGTTCGATTACCTTTCTTGGCCATTTGGTTATTCAGAGAGCAGGCAGTTCGCCAAATCCTGGCGAATTGCCTGCACATATGGTGCCTGTTCGGTGCCTGTTCGAGGGCAGTGAAATCCCCATGAAAAAGCACTGCTTCGGCTATTCAGAGAACACAAACCAGCAGTGAAAAGTTGCCGAATTTCACTGCTGTTCGGTGGTTTCATTCCACAGGTTTATTCAGGCGAATTCTATAGGCTTCAATGTTAAAAATATTTCTGTTTTAATTCAATATCTAATAAACCGTTGATTATAATATTCTGTAGTAAAAAGTCTCTTTATTTATAGATTTTTTAGGATCTTTTAGGCATTTTTCGGGATTTTTTAGCGAATATTTTTTTTCCGTTTATTTTTTTTAATCGTTAGTTCTTTTTTCTGTAACAGCCCTTTTATGATCATTCATTGGATCTTATTTGTAAATTTCAGACATTTTCGCTCAGTAGTTTCTTTGCAAACAGCGTTTCACTTTTCAAACATTCAAGCGTACTGGTTTTTATTTTGTTTACTCCATTCGTCTGCGGTGTCGGGTTTTTCCGGCGGCTGCTCTGCTCTGTGATCGGCGGCTGCTCGGGTTTCTCCGGCATGTTCGACGGGGTTAATCCAGATGTTTTTGTGGGTTTCAGTGAGCCTTCGCCGGGTTTTGCGGGGAGTATTCGTCGGGTTTGCGGCAGCTTTTCCCTGCATTACGGCGGCCCTGTGGTGCTTGCTGAATACACCGCAGGGTCGCCGAAATGGGATTGCCAAATCGCACCGAATTGAAGAGAACGAAAAGTCACCGAACGTGGACACACACAGCCTTCATAGTCCAATCACTATGAATAAAACATATTTTTCAGTTAAAAATGCTGCTTTAAATTATTTTCATTTCACTATTTTGTGAGAAATTGTCTATTCTGAATAATATGAATAAAATATGAACAAATCGCGCGCAGACAGATGGCTGAAAAATATGTACAGTTTTAATGTCTCCTACAACATTCAAATAATGAAAGGCAGCTGTACAAATTTAGATTTATTCTAAATCACGTTTCCATCCACATCTTTAAAACATTGCTCGGCAGTTCGGAAAAAAAATTCAAATTTTAGCCCAGTTCTAATAAGCTACTTCCATTGCTGCTAAATACAGTCATTTTGGAAAGTATTAAAAAGTATGATTCTGAAGAATATTTAAAGTGGTAACCCAGCTCGTTGGCTAAGCCCTTCTCTTGCCGGTAAATGTTGCGCACATTCTATCCAAAAATGGATAAGAAGGAGTTTGATTTGATGAGCAATAACAGATGCATTATGCAATCCTGAGTCGTTACTGTAACACATCATTGCTACATTAGCACACTGTGAGCAGAGAATGTGTCAACCTTCATTTGTCAAAATAAGAAAATAGAATGTTGCTAAGGTTGTTTAATAACATTTTGTGAAAGGTTAACTGCTGACTTGACCGCGAGTCCATTGAGCTCCTGTAACTCTGCCTTCTGTGTGATGATGTATTTACCTGTTGAGCAGCAAGGGAGCTGCGAGCTTGCAAGGGGTGCTTTAATTGCACTGAATGGTTGCTCTGCCATTACTGAGCTGAAAGCACCATGGGACCTTATGAGTGTTGCATTTGTTCTCTGTTTTGTAAATGGGGATTTAAGGGGTTATTCAGAGAGCCGATCTGACCCCAAAATTTCACCCAACAGGGAATTTCCCCGTACGGTGACATCTCCTGGCCATTCGGCTATTCAGAGAGCAGGCAGTTCAAATTTTGGCAAACTGTCTGCAAGTACAGTGCCTGTTCGACGGCAGTGAAATCCCCCACAGAAAAGCAATAGTTAATCTATTCAGAGAACACTTAACAGCAGTGAAAAGTTGCCGAAGTGCACTGCTGTTCGGTGGTTTCATTTGACAGGTTAATTCAGGCGAACTCCATAGACTTCAATGTTAAAAATATTCCCGTTTTTACCCAAAATCTAATAAACAGTTTATTATTTCAATCTGCAGTAAAAAGTCTCTTTATTTATTGATTTTTAGGATCTTTTAGTCATTTTTGGGGATTTTTTTCTGCAATTTTTTTTAAGTGTTTTTTCTTTTTTCTTTAACAGACCTTATCATTCATAGGATCTTATATATGTAAATTCCAGACATTTTTATTAGTTTTTTTGCAAACAGAGTTTCCATTTTGATACTTTCAAGCGTACTGTTTTTTTGGGGGGGGGTTTACCCCGTTCGTCCACTTGTTGGCTTTTTCCAGGGGCTGGTCTGTGCTGGGATTGGTGGCTCGTCGTTTTTTTCTGGCGTGTTTGCTGTGTTTTTTCCGTTGGTTCCGGAGGGTTTTGGTGAGTTTTCGGCAGTGTTCGGCAGGTGTTGGGCAGGTTTGCAGTAGGATTTCCCTGCACTCCAGGGACCCTGCGGTGAATGCTCAATTCACTGCAAGGTGGGGATT
Source organism: Leptobrachium leishanense (assembly GCA_009667805.1). Taxonomy (NCBI): domain Eukaryota; kingdom Metazoa; phylum Chordata; class Amphibia; order Anura; family Megophryidae; genus Leptobrachium; species Leptobrachium leishanense. Next base: position 26,102,821 of record CM019069.1, read on the forward strand.
TTTTTTCACATCTGATTAGAGGCAGGTTTCGTTGAGTAGTTAATGCCATGCACCGGAGCACAAAGTCTTTATAAGAATAACACATATTTGGAAGGTGGTAGATACGGTTTGTTCTTGTCCGCCATCGTTTATAAGGGACTGCATACATAAGCCAATGGCAAGAATACAATAGGGGCCAGTGAGGCTACAACTCCTAGCCAGTGACCCAAAACAAGCCCAGAACACAATCTGGTGGACAGCGATAAAACAGAGACACGGTGGGAGATAAGAAGGTTTGGCAGAGGAGCAATGAAGATTTTGATTTGGGATTGGGACACAACAGGCTGTGAAGGATGCAGCAATGGCCCACTGAGGTTGGATGGTATAGGACAGGGCTCAACATTTCAAGTCCCAAGCTACTAACCAGGCCATAAGAGTTACTCGCCACCAGTTGCTCCACCTAACCCCTACCCAGCATTTAAATCTGCACCTAAACACCCCCTTAAATTATCTTATGAAATTACACTGTTAAAGGTTTTATTTAGAATAAAGATACAAAAATAACATTAATACCCAGACATCAGACCCCAGATATATGTATACCCAGTCATCAGACTCCAGATACCTGTATACAAAGACATCAGATCCAAGATACCTGTATACCCAGACATCAGACCCCAGATACCTGTATACCCAGACATCAGACCCAAGATACCTGTATACCCAGACATCAGACCCAAGATACCTGTATACCCAGACATCAGACCCCAGTGTGAGCAGAACGAGGAGGCAGGGAAGCTCCTCTAGCCTCCACCCCCCTACCAGTGACAGAGACAAACTGGGTCAGGTTAGGCAGCTGAAACCTGCCACCATGCAGCCTGGGGAAGGGGGGCTGCACGATGGCACCGCTGGAACATGCAGCACAAAATCATTTATTGTGCTGCCTGCGTTTGCATTTCCCTCACTTAATATCCACTCGCCAAATGCTAGTAGGCGAGTGCCAATTTTGAGCCCTGGTATAGGACCTAGGAAATCCGACATCTTTGAATCTGTGCCCATGAGACCCTTAATCCAGCTGCAGCCAAGCCCTTAGAGAAAAATATCTTAATGATGGAGGTCACCGGGATTGTGATTATGAACGTTATAACTCAAATTGACTCCTTATCTACATTATTACACAAGGATTTAAAAAAAGGGGTGCTAGGGATTCAATCACTGGTAGAACATAAAAATACTATTGTATTAATCAATTAATCAGTTCCAAAGAAAAACAACACAACAAAAGTGATTGTGAAGTTTAGAAAGAACGACAGATGTTGGTTTCTTTACACAATGATTTTCATGATTCAGACATTGGAAGAAAACGAAAAAAAGGGGTCAGTCCAAAAGACACAATACCCCACCACACTGCTCAATGATCCCAGGGTAACCAATCCCTAAAAATAATCCAGAGAAAAATAAAAGGGAATCAGGCATTTCCAGGAGGGGGAAACTGCACACTTTGCTCCATCAACTGCAATGTTTTGACCACAAAGCTGCCTTTCTTGCGCTTTGAGAAAGGCCACAAAAGTGGCCAAAATGTTGAGTTTGATGGAACAAAGTGAGCTGTAACAACTTCCCGGAAGTGCCTGGTTCCCATTTATTTTTCGCTAGATTTGTGCATTGGATCAAATAATAATAATAAAAAAATGGTTGACTGGTCCTAATAAAATGTGATGAATTAAACTCCAATAAAATCTATCAATATTTCTCGGTTTCTCTTTCTAAACCAATACATGCTTCTTTTTTTCTAATTTAGCATTTTCTATGATGTTGTCTATGCGCACATGGGATTCGACGTGTTCAAAAGAGCTTCTTGATTACTTTGAAAGTGCAAAAGCACTAAGAAAGTTGTCCTATTACAGCATTAGGGAAACAGCAGCAGTGCAGAGGTTAAACATTTGTAAATTCCCTCTACAAGAATTAATATGGTTCTGCAAGAAGATTTTTATTTTTTTATAAAACTTTGTTATAACTTTATCTTAGTAATTAACTTAATTATTATATAACATAAAATACAATTATTATGTAATATAACCATAAGTTATTTTATTTTGGATATCAGTATAATTCACAGTGCTGTGAGCTACGTACCATGAATAAATGCATACTATTTTATAAAAAGGCAAAGTAAACCTTTAGCTTTTATGATAATTGCAAAACAGCTTTAAGACCAAAAATTTAATGTCTATATGCTTTCAACACCCAATATAATAAAGAATATTGCTGTGGATTTAAAATTCTAATTTTTTTGCAATTTACATGCTTTTAACCTCTACAGAAGTGATATTAAAAAAAATAACAATTTAAAAAAAATAAAAAAAAATCTCCAAGGTAAAAAAATATATATTTTTTTATTAAAGCTACAAACTATAATAAAAATGTATACATTATTTAAAAATAAATATAAATAATTGAACAGCCCGATTAAACCTGCAGTTTTGTAGCTGTAAGGGTAGGGAATACATTATAACGTGGGATGTGTTTTTCTAGTGGTTAATGTAGACTTTAAGTAGCAATGCAGACAATGAACAATGAAAGTCAAGAAGTCTAGTGTCATCTGTCACTAAGGACGTCTGAGAATCAATTCTTCCGTATAGGATTCAGATCAACACTCCAGACTGCCTGATGTATTTCAAAAGATAAACATAGACTAAGGGCAATTGATTGGAAATGCGGCTGTGGTGACACGTTGTAAATTTTTAGGTGCTTTTGATTAGCACACTGGTGAAAACAAAGGAGAATGTTCAGCTCAGGCTCCTGTGTTAACAAGTTCATCAAATGATTGACTATTGTCTTTTGTTCCACGGTAGGAAAGAAAGAAAATGAAAACTTCGGAGTCTATTCACAAATATTCACGAAACTGCATTCAAATTCGGTGCTTTGCAATTCGAACCATGTCTACTCACGTCAGCGCTTCCATTTCGCCGAAAATTCGGTGAATTCACTATTTGTCGAATGGTCACCGTATTTTGCCAAAATTGGATTCGCCGAAATAATTATTGGCAAAAACCGCAGAATTACGCCGATAAATGCCAAATTGTGCCATATTGGCATTGGCGAACTCCGAACACGAACAGCACCGAAACGTCAGTGAAATGCCCTGATTTTCGGTAGTTTCATTCGGCAGGTTTAATAATAGGTTTCAATGTTAAAAATATTCCCGTTTTTATACAATATCTATTAAACCGTTTATTCTTTTTATTTGCAGCAACAAGTCTCTTTATTTATTGTAGGATTTTTTTGGGGAATTTTTCTGGATAATTTGGCAAAACAAAATCCCGATTTTTTTTTAAATAGGGGCTATTATTATTCATAGGACCTTATATGTTAATTCCAGACATTTTCATCCAGTAGTTTTTTTTGCAAACAGCTTTTGAAAGTTTTTGAGTTTCAATGGGGTTTTTTTTTTTTTTACCCTTTCGTCGGCTTGTTGGCTTTTCCAGTGGCTGGTCGGCGTTGGGTTCGGCGGATTGTCTGCTTTATCATATGTGTTCGGCTGGTTTGCAGCGGATCGACAGGTACGTTCTTGGGTTTTCTGCGGCGTTTTGAAACAGATTTTTGGGATTATTGGGTTATCGACAGGGTTATTCGTGGATTTTTGGCTGATTATCAAAAATTTTTGGTGATTTTTTTTTGCGATTTTTTTTGTATTTGTTCAGCCTCTTTTTCCTGCACTTTGGGGACCCTGCGGTGAATGCTGAATTCAACGCAGGGTTGCAGAATTTGATTCCCCGAAGTGCGGAGAATAAGAGAGCACCGAAATCTCTTTCTGAATAACCCCTCTATAGTTGCTACTGTTAGTTGCAGGTGTTTAATGCTTCCTGTTGAGGTGGTTGGGTCAGAGATTGCACAGACTTTTAAAAAACGACCGTATGACTTCCTGCAGACACAGAATATTAAGGGTTATAATATTTAATATGTGGGTAAAAGCTTCTTGATCCAAGGAGAAATCTGATGCCATCTGGGGGCAAGAAGGCATTTTTTTCCAGTATGTTGCATATTGGCGAGCGCTTCAGACTGGGTTTTTTGCCTTCTTTTGTATCAACAGCAGTAGGTGATGTGTGAAAGGCAGAACCTGATGGACGCATGTCTTTTTTTCAGCCTATGTAACTATGTCTGAAATCACCCCAACTCGACGTACAGTGAAAGGAAAATGCACGCAAGTGTTAAACGCGCTGCACTTTTCAAAACAGTGGTTTTGAAGACATGCAAATGCAACTTTTTTTATACAGCAAAATGAGACTTAAATTTACCATAATAGGCATGAATTTAAGCACATTATGTACCATTACGCATCACGTAACATGCGAAACCACGTCTAAGTGAATTCCTGCAATCAATGAGAATATTCTGTTTCAGCCAATTTCCACCGACGCTAACGTCCAGGTTTCTAAAAATGGACTCTTCGGAAAAGTATTATCGTTATGTATGTGTTTATTTATTCAACGAAAACGTCAGACTTTGCACGGAAAATATGAACATATCAGCATAGCATTTAAAATGTGGAAATTCATGTCCGTGTAATAATTAATTATCATCGTATGTGACTGTATTTGAAAACGGTTTCTCCGGTTCCAGAGCACATTATACCATTTCTACTCGCTGTAAAGCTTTCACATTTGGACACAGAGGTTTAGTCTCCCACAATGTCAAACACATGTTGTAGGGAGTGTAAACGTAAATACTGGCATCGAAGGAAGAAAAAGCTTAAAATGTAGGTCTTTAAGCACAAGCAATTTCTTTTGAAACCTATACTTAGGATCGACCGACAGGCGGAAAAAGTTGGATGAGGTCATCTGTACCTCCTGCAAAATGAAGCCTGGGACTCACTTATATTCTCATATTCTTCATATTCTCTAATTACCCTCACCTAGTGTGTCAACCATCTCCTCTTAGATTGTAAGCTCTTGAGAACAGAGTCCTCTCTCCTGCTGTTCTGTGTGTTTAACCTGTATGTATATGTGTTATTCTGCCTCCCATTGTACGGGCTATGGAACTTGTTAGTGCTTTATAAAAACTTGTAACTAACTGTAGGAATGTTCAGAAAACCTGCGGGTCCAAAAAAAAATATGCAAAACTCATGGCATTACACGATATATACAGTATATATAAAAAACATTTTACTGGTCTTTACCTAACATAGTGCAAACACATAGCACTCAAATAAAAGATAAACAATATGGATGTGGACTTTTGGATCTACACGGAAGAAGATCTAAACAAATCACCAATGGATTTAGCCACATGTGGGAAGGAATAAGATACAGTATCCTGGACTCAACCCAGAATGGAGGATAACCACAACCAACAGCAAATAAGTCACCCACACCCAAGGTGACTCTGATTGCTAATGAGGGGTACCAAAGGAGATAAAATATAACTTTTATTACAATAATTAATTTAAATAAAATACCAGATACACAATTTTTTCATTTAAATTTATAATAAAAATTTTTTTAGCCACTTTGGTTCCTGCCCCCCTCTTGAGCGATCGGAGTCACCTTGGGTGTGAGTGACTTAATTTCTGCTGTTTGTGCTACACTGAAAACGTTTACATGATTTCCAAAAACAGAAGAACATGGAGAAAAAATAGCTCTCCTATGTCCTTCACAATCCCTTGAGATCGTATGCACACCATATCACACATGTCTTGCGCTCATCCCATATGGACTCCAGCAGAGGATACCAGTTGTGGCATGTGGCACTGCTGGCAGTAACCAATAAGTTAAGAGCTCAGACGTTAACATGCCGGCTCTCTTGTAATAGGAAGCTGCTAATGATTCTGTCAAGCCCCCACCTGCATCCATCCTCTGACTATGCATCCATGCTTCCTATGCTGCCCCTGTTCCTGCAACCTGCATTGTTAAGAACATCATTCAGTGAACCAGTTAAAACACAAAGCACACGTAACACACACTCAAAATAAAGGGCACCGCCCTAGGTTCTGCTTTGGCTGTTCATTGCAACTCATTCCCTGTCAGCGCAAGTTCACACTCTTTGTTAGTCCTGAGTTATCCAACTTGTCTGAGACCCAAACCCTCTACCTGTTCCTGATCACCGGATCCCCACCATCTTACCAGATTCCAGCAACCTCCTTTCCCTCTGCAATATCAATACCGGTCAGTTTCCATTTGTAGCGCTGCTTTAATATTAGCTCTGGTGCATTGGACTATGGCTGCCACAAGGGGGAGACATTGTGGACTATGCAGGACAAAGCGGACTCCATCTCCCAGCACCCTTGTCGTGAGGACAGGAAGTGGGTTGAACAAAGCGGAGGATATACATCGGCAGCCTCATCTTTGGCGCGCAAAGTGTGAACGGAGCAACGAGAGGTGTAGGACGCATGCTGGAATCATCAAGGATCACAACCAGGCCAGAGTGCAGATGCTGCTTTATTCGTGCTGGAGATCTGGACGGAGATTGTGCTGTCAACTACATGATAGATTTGTAGGACAAGCTGGTTCCGGCAGGACCCCGAGTTAGGAGGCCGCAACGATCTATTGGGAGTGCAGGCGGAGGATCGATTATTCCAGTTGCGGAGATTCGGCAAGCGGGGAGCAGATTCATTGGCACAGAGACCCGGTATACAGCGGAGAAAGATCCTTTGGTCGAGGCATTAAATGCTGGACAGTTCGTTCGACGGATGGGTGAGAGGCCTCCAGGCCCACAGTTCCGAAATGAAAAACGCACGCTTGTTATATTTCTTCAATTCACAGGGCCCCAACGGTGACTAGTCGAAGATTGCTCTTTTCGTTCACTGGCCAGATGAACACAGTACCCGGGTACCCTAGACACCACACATATATATTTTTGAGCCATTTCACGGGACTTACACTCCAGAACTGAGGGGGTTAACCATTTATTTTCCGCTGCGTGCTTTTCCCGCGTTACGAATTCCTGTCATTCAAATACCGTATATATGTGCATTATATGCTGCTTTATTGGGATCAGTAAAGTATATAATATAAAATATCCACAACAGTGCTGGTGTATAGTGATTTCCTGGTGCGGTGAGACTATCCTGGGGTTAACCAGCGGCTCCTCCGGGGGTGAGCGCTACACATTCATTCATCATCTCCACCTCTCCCTCCTGTCTGTGTAGATCACTGCACCCTAGGCTCACCACATCCCGATACCCCGGTACCATCCCCACAACCCTGACAGATTCCCGGCTCGGGTAGAAAAGGCATCTGTATGTTTCTTGTTTCCTTTGTAGTAGACATATCATACGTCATGTAACTCTTCATACAACACATGTTCTCATTTTCTTCTCGAATGGACTTGAATTTGGTGATTCCTTATATTCCATTGACTGTAATAGAATGACTTCATGACAGCCATGATTGTTTTTTCCTTGTAGAATCGATGCCTTATCGGGAGTGTGACTGAGTATTTTATTATTATCTTACCCTTTTAATGTAGGTGTATGAAAGCAGAACATGAGAGGACAGTATGTTTCATACAGTATGTTTCAAATTCTGTTTAATACAATGTCTTTATCACGATGGTCGTGGAGCGTAAACCATGAATCCAAGCTTTGTCGACTGTGAAATATATTTTTACATTCATGTGTACAGTGCCCGTAGCTATGTAATTTGTAATACATTTTGTGCATCACCTTCCGAAAAACTACAGTAGATTTATGTTAATATTCCCTATGAAGGAAGAAGATGCAAACGTGCAATTAGTTGAACACCATTAGTAAATTATCTTGAATCTTTCATAAAAATATAAGAATTTGCACATATCTCATTGGTTCACTCGTCGCGCCCTCTTATGATACTTTCCAAATGCTATGGTGCTTTTCTTTAAAGTCATTTTAGCAGATTTAACCAACATTTGACCCATATTAAAAGTACTATATTAGGGCTAGAGTGGGATCACCTAATTGGCCTGAGCAAAAATATGTTAAAACCAATCAGAAGGCCCCCGGTGGTGTGTGATATAATGGTCTCCAGAAATAGGTCCATAGTTTATGTACCATGTTATTGCCAACAACACTGTGGGGGGTTATTCAGAGAGCACCGAAATGTCGCTGACATTTCAGTGTTCTCTAGTTCCTCATAGTTCCCTGCAATTTGGGGAATCAAAGTTCCCCACCTTTGTGGTGTATTCAGCATTCACCGCGGGGTCCCCGGAGTGCAGGGAAAAAGCGCTGCACACCCGACGCAATGCCGAACACCCGCCGAAAACCCACCAAAAAACCTGCCAGAACCAGTGCAAAAAACATGCTGAACACGCCGGAAAAAGCCACCGAGCCGCCCATCACAGCGCAGACCAGCCGCCGGAAAAAGCCGACAAGCTGACGAACGGGGTAAAAAATAAACAAACAACAAAGCAATATGCTTGAAAGTGTCAAAGGTGAAACACTGTTTGCAAAAAAACGAATAAACGAAAATGTCTGGAATTTACATATAAGGTCCAATGAATGATAATAAAAAGGTCTGTTACAGAAAAAACACTTTAAAAAAAACACAGAAAAAGTTGCTGAAAAAATCTCGAAAAATTCCTAAAAGATCCTAAAAAAAGTCTATAAATAAAGGGACTTTTTGCTGCAGATTAAAATAATAAACGGTTTATTAGATATTGAATTATAAAGGGAATATTATTAACATTGAAGCCTATGGGATTCACCTGAATCAAACTCCCAAATGAAAACACCGAACAGCAGGGCATTTCGGCAACTTTTCACTGCTGTTCCGTGTCTGTGAATAGATTGACCACTGCTTCTCTATGGGGGATTTCACTGCCCTCGAACAGGCACCGTACTTTCTGGCAGTTCGCTAAAATTTGGCTAACTGCCTGCTCTCTGAATGGCCGAATGGCCATGAAATGACACCGTACGCTGAATTTCAGTGTCCGGTTACATTTCGGTGACATTTCGGACCTCTCTGAATAACCCCTTCGGTTTTGCTTTTTGTTTTTTTGAGGAAGGGCTCGGTGGGGATTTATACTTTGCTTATAGCTAAACCCTTTCATAGTTCCAAAGCCAGGCAGGGGGATTATTATTAAAATGTATCGCTGCCATGCCCACATTTTCCACTTTCAGGGAATAGTAACACGATATTAAAATCAAAGTTTACCTGGATGGTTTGTTACAGCCCCATGTCAACATTTCTTACCGCAGCAGTTTCTGTTAGAGCGGCAATAACCAAGCCCTATGTGTGATCTCTGCTTGTGGTGCTCAACTATAATCAAATCTGGGGAGATGTTAATTAATGCTGCAGAATTTTATTACAAACTCGATGACTTTTAAGTTCTTGGTGAGGGGGCTGGGTTTCATATTGGGAAAATATTGAAAATAAATTAACCCTTTAGCTGCTGAGGCTTTTCACACCTCTGTGCTGAGCTCATTTTTACCGGTTTTGCTCATCATGTTTAAACGCGTTTTCAATCCATATTTTATTATATGACCCAGACATATTATATATCGTTATTTCCGGCAGACTCGGCAAATTCATAATATTTCATTATTATATGTATACTTCATGACCTGTTTGAATATTATAACAAAAAAATGCAATAAAATTTTCATTTTCAATCATTTACAATGTGTAAAGTGTTTTTTTCACATTTCAATATGCGAGCGTTTGCGGTTATATTTTTTAAGAGTTGCGCTTGTTAAAAAAATTAGAAATGCGGACTCGTTACATTTCTTTGGGGGGAAAATTACACTATTTTTAACAAACGCACACCATACAAAAATCATTAGTGCAGCATCATTGTTCACATTATAAATTAAATGGGAACAATATTATTGCATTAACAAAACCCAAAAAAATATATATTATTTTTTTTTTTAAATATTTTTTTTTATTTTTTTTTTTTAAAAAACTTTTACCATGGTCATGTTTGGTATCGTTGGAAAGGCCATGCTCTGGCCGATCCAACGATACCAAACATTAACCCCTATCTGCCATGGATCGGGAGACAGAGGGTTCAGTGGAACCCCTATCTCCACCATTGGTGGCAGCTAGGGGTTAACTCCAAAACAGACATCATCGCACTATGCACGATGACACCAGTCACCACGGGGAGTTCCCGGAACCTTGGCTGACATCCAAGATGTCGGCCAGCTCTGGGAGAGGATCACGATCCGGCGCTTTTCAGCGCTGAATCGTGATCTGGTCCCCAAGGGGTTAAAGTCAGCCACCGTTTGGAAGGGCAGGCTGTGCCGTTCCAAGCGGTGCCTGCCTTTAGCCACTGCCCCCGGCCAATCGGGAGGGAGAGAGGTCCAAAGGACTTCCCCCCTCCCTTTCAGGCACCTTCCCTGCACTCGCAGGGGGGGGGCGCCTGAAATAGATGTCATCGCGCTAGCCCGGAGTGTCCGAGATGTCAGCCCGCACCGGGGGGTGCAGCAATCGGCCGGAATCCCGACTGATTGCTGCCTCCTATGCTAGGACGCACTCAGCGCATCCATAGCAAAGGAGAACCACTTGGCTGGATGCGCTGAGAGCATCCTTAGCAGCCAAGTGGTTAAAGTATGAACGCAAAAACCCTGCGGGGACCCTGCGGCGAATGCTGAATTCACCACATGGTGGGGAACTTTGATTCCCCGAAGTGCAGGGAACTACGGGGAACGAGAGAGCACCAAAATATCAGCGACTTTTCAGTGCTGTCTGAATAAACCCTCAAGTTAGAAACATTTCATAAACTCGAACATTTATTAAAAAAATGCAACCCGTTTATACGACTGAGAATCCGACGTCCGTATCAGACCTCCTATTTCCAGTCCGCCACCAACGAAATTTTCGTAATCACGTAAAAGAACGCGTTTCGCTAACTGCCAAATGATCAAAGGACTCCGGGGTCTGCGTCCCGAAAAACTTTTGAAGAATGACGAATGTTATTAGTTTCTTTTTTTTCCCTTCCTTCGGTGTTATCGTTTGTTTTAGTCTGTGTAAAAGCACATCAAAGCTCTCTTACTTTCCTAAAAGCAATTCTTTCCATATCTGGTTACCTCCAGCCAGATATGTTATAATTCAAATTCAATCCTTTTTACAGAAATGTATTTTCCTGTGATTACATTGTTACCAACAGTCTCCAGAAAATGATTGCATTCTCAATGACACCGCAGAAGAAATACTTTTATTTTTTTCCTCGTGTTATTTTTCTTTGTTATCGGTTATTTTGTGAGTAGCTTTTCTCCATGAAAATATTACAGAAATAAGGCATATAGGTAATATTGATTCTGAGAATGCCTTTACAACGGCAGTATTGTGTTTCGTACACCGTAATATATACTTATTTACAGATTTTTTAGAATACCTGCCACCTCCAGCTGGCATACATAATTCCAGGCAATTGATACTTCAGTTGCTGATTATGTTATTGACGGTGTAGTGGTAGCACATTGTTCGGCAATATACAATAGGTAAATGCAACACACAAGTAATTTCGACACAGTGTATTATGTATTTGTGCACAGGAGGTGGCTACAGCCTAGATTCGCTAATCATTGAAATTGGAACGAGCTGCAAGTTCCCATATGGTAATCGCTGTATGAATGTAGGGCTGGTTGTGGGAGTTTTTGGGGCGTGTTATGGGCAAGCCCGATGCGTAGGACTAGGAAGCCCTTAACCTAGTCCTATACCAGTCTTTGAGATGGCTGGATTTAGCAGATACAGATACAAGTAATTATAAAGCGGCAATAAATTCCTTGGCGCTGTACCATGGGAGAGACAGAATAACAAATATACATACACGATACACACGCGGAACAGAAGGAGGGAGGACCCTGCTCAAGAGCTCACAATCTAAGATGAGAGGGGTAACCCATTAGGTGAGGGTGAATAGGGTTAAGTGAAGTGGCGGGTTGCAGGAGAGCTGAATGGGAAGAGGAGCAGGAGATGACAGTGGGGACATCATGGAGCGAGCCGATAGGCTTCTCTAAAGTAATGTGTTTTCAGAGACTTCTTGAAGGACTGGAGAGACGGGGAGAGTCTGATGTTGGGGGAGGAAGTTCCATAAAAAGGGGGCAGCTCAGGTGAAGTTGGGCATGCAGGTACGTGGAACTGATAGCATCAGATCATTGGCAGAGCGAAGTGGTTGGGATGGGATATACCTGCTAATAAGGGAGGAGATGTAGGCAGGGGTGCGGTTATGGAGAGCTTTAATGGAAAGTAGACCTATAAGGAAGGGCAAAAAGGGAGGGAAACACCAGTCCTTAATTTGGCCGGCAATAAACGACAGGAAAGTTATGGAAACAGAACAGGAGAGTTTTAGGGAAGGAACCGAGCAAAACCAGGCGGCAAGCCTAAGGGATACAGAGCAATAGAGTGGTCACATAACAAGCCGAGTCAAGGGAGCACAGAAATACACAGGAGATATACAATTCCGAGTCAAACACGATAGATCAGTCAGACTATATATTCAGAGAATAGTAATAAATAGCACTTAGGGGGTCGGTAATACTGGAACCACAAAAGGGCAGTGAATCTAGGGTTGAGGAAGTTTAAATCTAATGCCCTGGTTTGTGGTTGGTTGGCTGGGTCACGTGGTGCCAGGAGCAGCTGCTGCAGGAATGATGATGTCCCCTGCATGATGGGACACCAGTGACATAAAGACGCTGTGGCCGGTGGTTCTCGCGCAAAGGGCGCTTGGACGGCCAGGAGATGCGCAGCAGGCAGGAGGCCAGCAGGGAGCAGTGCTGGGACCTGCCAGGACAGGTGCGAGGTCTGACAACGAACAACCTAAAAGTCACTAAGAACTGAGACAGCACTGGGGAACTCTGATCTTCATGACATTCTAAATGTAGGAAACCATATACTTGTGAGTGGATGAGTGTGTGTTGAAACACAGTATGTGGTTGTGGTACAAAAAATATAACGAATATTAGATAAGTGGAGCTTGAACAAAAATGAAAAGAAAAAAAAATGACGGCCACTACCTTGTCTTCCGTCAGAACGTACGTCTGTTGTGCGCAGTCCACACAAAAATGTGTTCGTCTGACGGACTCGCGTTAAAAATGACATTGCGCTCACTGATTTCTGCGGCAATTGTACTTTGCGCACATTTTTGCGCGTCGGTTTTACCCAACGGATAAAAAAATGCGCGAGGAATATAATTCCAGCGGTGATTTGTGTGCGTTAACGTTTAACTCTTCGTGCAAAAAAGCACGCATTTAGTATGCGTTTTTGCGTTAAGAATGTAATAGGGCCCAAAGTCTTTTATCAGAATATAAAAATATATTTTATTCCATAGATCGACGTTTCAGTCCCCTCTGGGACTTTCTCAAGATAATACACAGACACAAACATAAACATATATATATACATTTACTAATTGACACCATATTTGACCATGTCATGAGACAACGCCAGCCGGTCTGTAAGCATTCGTCACAGACGTACCGTACCGCCTCTGTTACCATGGAAACATATAAACAAGCCAAATAAAACTCCACCCATCAAAACATAAAACGACAGCAAAAAGACGACATTATTAGAAAATGGCACCTCAAAAATAGGCATACCCTATCTTGGAAGGTATCAAACCAGGGATGGAGGAGTAAAATTATGCAACCACTATCTCACCGATAGAAATGGGATGTAGGACTTTATTTTTTTTTTCATTTAAACCAAAAGGAGTCAGTGTTCAAAGTAAAAATCCAAAAGCATTCACGTTTTAACAATTCATTGACCCGGACTCCCCCTCTACTCATTGGGGACATGGTCTATACCCATGACCCAAAGGGTTGCAATGGATGGCCTGATTCCCTGAAATGTCGTGCCACGGGCTGGGGGTTCTCAGCCCCAGCCAAAGTTGCTGTAATGGCGGAAGAGGGGTTGCCATGCGTGTCCTAAGGCCATTAACCAACTTGCCAATATAGGTCAAGCCGCATGGACAGGTGATTTTATATACCACGTATTCTGTGCTACAGGTAATTCGATGTTTATTGTAGTATTTAGCACCACTACGGGAATGAAACATCATTTAACCTGCAACCATTTAATTGGACATGCAAAGGATGAACAAGGGTGTTACATTGTATGATGTTTATATTTAAATCATATTATTTTGCTTGGAATATTCCTTATTAATGTAAGTTCCCAAATACATTGTTGTTAAATGCTTGTTTTCGTTTTTGTTTTTCCTGACTATACGCTAATGCCATAGGGCTAAATTACAATCTTCACGCAAACGTTTGCGCCGGCGCAAATAATCATTAACGCGTGGGGTAAAACCATTTGCGCGGAATCCCGTATTACATAGTCAGCGCAACAGCCGCGCGCAATCTTCTACCGCGGGTGAACCTGCGTGAGCTTACTGTACTTCACGCGTCCTATAGTGAGAAACAAGAAGGGTGTTTGTGAGGGTCCTGAGAACGAACAACAGCACAATGGCCTGCTCTACGGTGGGTGCCCACTCAGGTCTCACAAACAAGGTTTTAGCTTGCTTGTGCCATTACAGGGATGAATTTTCCATATGCAAATCAGCCTGCTCTCACCCAGAAAGGGTGGCCAGTGATGATTGCCAAGGACGTCATCCCTGCACGAGAGGTGCAGCAACCCCCGACGATCATTTCGGCCTTCTTGGGCCTCGTCAGGAGGGTATAGCTGACACCCCTCTAGGCACATCAAGCAAGGGGTCCACGTCTGGATGACCCTTTACAATTATAGTGAGAAACAAGAAGGGTGTTTGTGAGGGTCCTGAGAACGAACAACAGCACAATGGCCTGCTCTACGGTGGGTGCCCGCTCAGGTCTCACAAACAAGGTTTTAGCTTGCTTGTGCCATTACAGGGATGAATTTTCCATATGCAAATCAGCCTGCTCTCACCCAAAAAGGGTGGCCAGTGCTGATTGCCAAGGACGTCATCCCTGCACGAGAGGTGCAGCAACCCCCGACGATCATTTCGGCCTTCTTGGGCCTCGTCAGGAGGGTATAGCTGACACCCCTCTAGGCACATCAAGCAAGGGGTCCACATCTGGATAACCCTTTACAATTATAGTGAGAAACAAGAAGGGTGTTTGTGAGAGTCCTGAGAACGAACAACAGCACAATGGCCTGCTCTACGGTGGGTGCCCGCTCAGGTCTCACAAACACGCGTCCTATACTTAACATTGAGAGCGCAAATGCGAATGTAATACCATCCTCGCACCAGCGCACTATCTATTTTGAGATAATTACCGCATGGCCTTTGCACGCATAATTTTAGCAACTCCTAAAAGCTGGTGCTAATGGCAAATTTGAACGACCTGGTCGAACCCAAATATCCAAGCCCATAAAAAGGAATGCACCAAAGCACAGTGGCCCATTTAAATCATACCAAACCAATACAATGGATGAAGTTTGTGATGATTGCGCGAGCAATTGATCGGCGGATGAAAAAACGCGCGAGGATTGTAATTCCAACGCTGATTTGCGCGCGCAAACCTTTAATGCTTGGCGCAAAGATTTTCGCTTTGCGCGAGGCTTTTTGCGTGAAGAATGTAATATAGCCCATAGTGTTTTATTGTGAGATCTTGATCCCAGAATGCACCGTGTGTCATCCATTCATCTCAAGGACAAAACAATAAAAATCTAATGTATCAGGAAAAAGGAAGATCTCACGATGGTGCTGTTTCTGCTTTGAGTCATTGTCTTTATTGCTAGGTGCATTACCTCACACTGAAGTCTTATGAAGCATTCAAGAGATTGTTTACTATGACTCCACGTTGCATTGTTTGTTTGTGTGCGTGCTTCTATTGATCAGATACACACTGAGCTATTCTTACGCTGCTTTAAAGTCCTTCTGGCACCTTTTTGAACACAAGAAAAAGTTTTGTAGAATTAATCTCCAATGTGAGATCGTCTGAATACAGTACTCTGATATTTTATTGTTTTCATACATCAGAGCACCTTACAATAACATTCTGAAAAATAAATTGTTTTTCAAAAAGGCCCAACTGTGCATCAAACGTTCAAAACTAAGCGAAAGTCTCATACTTTATAACAAAGAGTGAATGACTTTCAAAGGCAAATGAAGATATAAGCACTGAATTAAAGGGCCGCTACCACCAAAAAATGAAATATCCCTTATTTTGTTTATTTTATGTTGCTGATATCTTATACGGCTTTGTTTTTCACTTGTATGATTATTTGAAGAAAATATTTTACTCTATATGTGTCACTGGGGGTGCAGCCATTGTGTGATATTTTCTGTTGTAAACGGCTTTCCCCCACAGTGGGCCCTAGCACCTGGTGTGAACTAAAACGTCAACGCTACAAGAAAAATCTAGCACGAGCAGCTAAAATGTAGCGTGTGCCAGGGAAAAGCTAAGACCCAGGCTGAGACCCAGCGCTAATGTGGTTGTGTACAGGATAGAACTGTGTTTTTCCAGTGCAGAGTGCCAGGCCATACCTACCCCCTGCCCTCACAAGCTTGTATAAGTATGAACACATCCAGCGAAGAGCCCTCACACGCCTGCATTATTAAAATCCTCCAAGGTGGCCGTATCATCCATGTTTTGATGCAAACATACTGTATATTAATTAAGGCTGATGGGCATTGCATGATAAATGCCACCCGACAGCATTACACTGCATTTAATAGACCCAAAAGGAAGGCCAGGTGAGCCACAATAATTTCCCTGCTGCAGCATATCAATAATACATGTTTCAGGGCAAGACTTATCTATGTGTCCCTTTAAACATGGTCCTACAGTATGTCTAATAATCAACCGCTTACATACGATGAAAAACCCCCAGCATAAAATGTTTAAACTTAGCCAATATATAAGATTTAGGATATACGTGGATAAAGGATACATTTATATAAAGCCTACTGCAACAGCAGCAACATTGCTGACCAGATCCATTACTATGGTGAATGGGGTCAAGAGAGCACCTGTGCTGCATTCCTTTCAATTGCCTGTTAATTGCCTGTTAATTTGGTGCATGGACCTTTTTTTTGCTCCTTTCCGTTAATTAACACCAGGATTGAGCAGTTGTCAAAATTTTTACGATTAGCGTACATGTAGAAATTAGCTCTGGGACCAAACGATCTGTTGGTTACAATAGCGCAAGTGATCTCTGGCGCTGCCCATATTAAATATAGGACGTGGTAAGTACAGTAAGCTCGCGTACGAATCACAAATTACCACGCACTAATTGGTTTTCTCCATTTGTAGCGAGAGGCAAACGATCTGTTGGTCAGGCATTAGACTGAATTTACCTGGCGCAAACACATGCTAATGCTAGGGTTAGCTCACATCAGGTGATAGTGCCCAATATCTTTCCATCACTTGCTCCTCCCCGTGTGGCTTTGGCCATAAAATGGAGTCTATGAGTTGATCACGGATTCAAATCATTTTATTGGGTGTGATGTTTTCAAAGGACATTACCAGGGAGTGGATTAGAAGTATTTTAAGCAACCTGTATTATCTCGTTTAGCTGCCATCTCTTATCCTGGGTAGCCTGGAGATCACAATACACACGCTGCTGCCTTATCTAGACAATCCACCTCATTAACTGTCAAATACTGTAGAAGAAAAAACATATTATTTTGCAGACATTGGGTATGTAGTGACATGGTGATTATTATTATTATTATTATACTTTGTAAAGCTACAGAAGATTTTTCTACGCTGTACAAGATAAGCAGGCTGGAGGGATAATATATTTGAACAGCATATACTGTAACTTGACAGAGATACAGTAGTATTGGAGGACCTTGTTCCTGATGAACCTATAAAGCTATATGGCGAATGGGGAAGTGGAGACAAGAGGAAGTGCTCGGCCAGTGTTGCTTTAAGTGGTTTGCCGTTTAGATGACATTGTTGAGGAAACTCTGAATTATGACGATTTGCTTTTCTTCCCTGAACATTTGGGGGCATCTCTGTATAAAAGATTTTTGGGTTTACTCTAGCAATACGTCAAAAATGTGTCTCTTTATGGTACCGACGGTGACAATAATGGCCTTTAATGCTGTTGCTTTTTGTAATCATTTAAGAGAATATAGCCATTTCTTCTTCTGTAATTGATAACAAGGTTATTTCACAGTTGTAAAGTTTGAAGACGATATCATAAAACAGACATCCCATAATCTTATTGTTTTAAAGGAGTGATGCGTAATTTTAGAGCTTTGGATGTTTATGACTTTGCTTTTCCCATGGTGAATAGTAGAGCTAATGGTTGGTTGAACATCATGTAAATGCAATATAGAAATATCTGGGATGGAAAAGTTTGCAGTCGCAGCTGTATACGGAAAAAACAAACTGGATAGAAAATAGGCGGAATAGAATATTTCCCTGTATGATGTTTTAATAGATTATTAAAACAGCGACTGGAGTCGCGATGTATCCTTCCAGCTGAGAATAAAATACACTACACAATAAAAGTCAATGATCCTGTCTGGCACAACCAGCTTTATCTCTCAGGGCTGATGATTGACTGAGGCAATCTAAGGCTGTGATGGAAAGCATTCATGACATTCACGGTATCCACATGGAATATTTATTCTCTGTTTTCTGTCTGACACAGAGGTTTTAACCCTATTTGTTGAGTGACGCTGTTGCAGGCCATCAACACACAAGCACGCTGTGACCATTGTTAGCCCGGGTGACTTCTGTTCTTTCATTACAGCAGTGGAACATCACAAGAACATCACAATAAAAGCGTACAACGTTAGATAACACACGGTGTCATTATGTGTGACAAAACAATTACGTTGAAGACAGAAAAAGGTTCTCCAACAAACAAATGGAAACTGTATCTAGTAAATGAAAAATTACATTAAAAGGATGACACCGAGAGGGCTGTATCATAAATTAACTGCAATGCATCATGCATTTTTGTTAGCCAGGCTAGCTCATAATAACGTATGTCTTATTACAGGCATAATTTACTGCTGAACGTCAACCGATGTTTAGCATGAGGTCTTCCTTCAGAAAGACTAAACAAGAAGATCAGGTCTTCACTTTTATAGATTGATAAAAGGTTAATGAAGGTGGATATACCTTGTTATTATTCAGTGGATTGTATAATAAATAAGCAAGGCTAGTTGACACATGTGACTGAATACAGGTTGTAGGGTTCTGAAGACCATTAGACACAAAATGTAAAATTACGGAAATTATCTACTTACACAGCTAAGCATGCCACAATCCCAAATGATGAACCAGTTCTAAAAATGTATAGGTTTCATGCGTGGTGACTATGTAAATTACAATTATTTTGCAAAGTAGTTATTATAGTATCTCTGATATGGGGGGTCAGTACTGAGGTTGAGTATCCCAGTGCTCCCTCAATGTCAATATCCTGAGGGTGTACTGATTCTGGCCCAGTCCCACCCAATCAATAGCCAGAGCTCATTGTAGGGTGAACACTAAACTTAGAATGACTTTAATATCTAGAGTTTACAATGGGACAACACACACAGGGGGATGGGCAGAACTCAAATGTAAAACTCAACCCGGCATTACCATACTGAATGACTAACCCTCTCCCAAAAACACACAGCCTGGTGAAATAGACTAAGGATGGGGAAGGTGGCAGACATCTGATTTATGGCAGTTCAGAAACACAAACACCCTGTAGCTTCAATTGTAAATTGTAGAGGGTGACCTTAACATAGGAGAGGGCTGAGGAGCAATATAACACTAGGCCCAACAAAACCCACTGTCCCACATCTCCCAAAAGTATCTCTAGGTCAATGTACCCCAAGCCTTAAGTGACTATTGTCACAGTGGCATAGAGAGACCTATAATTTAATTTGGGAAATTTTGGTTTTTGTAGGTTAAATAGAAGTTTGCATAGCTACCACAGTGTGTTTGCCTATGGTGAGATGTGAAAATAAAATGTTTACTGCACTCCAAGAAAAATAACTCCAAAAAATGCACATCTGTACATAAAAGCAAATACACACATTCCTCTAACACAGTGACGTTGCTGAAACCAAAGACAAAGCGCTATAGATTCAGTAATAGATGAAGCAACACTCAGAACGTGACATGGTTTAGAATCGTTACATCAATTTAAAGCCAACCAATGGTGGACTGTGCCTGTAGATGAACATGTAATGTCTGGGATGTGCATGGCTGCCCTTTCATTCATGTCATTTGAAATGAAACCTGGTTCTTCTTATTTTCCAGATTACCAGCTGACAGAAGATGTAAAGACGGAGGAAAAAAATTCAACCAACTGCATGACGAAGCCAAGGTGTACAGCAGACCATAAAAAATGAGGAAGCTGCAATAACACCTTAAAATGTTAACAGTAAACTTTTTAATGCTCTATTAGTAAATATAATGATTTTGTTTAGTTAACAAATCTAAGGCTGCATTAGGAATCCATGTGAAAACATCACTTTTTAAGTGTACCAAAGGAGGTAGACTAAGGTGTCAATAAACCATATTGATGTATCGAGCAGAAGCGTTCCAATGATGCAAGAGTCAATTGACGGTCTAAAAGTAGAATGGATATCAAGTATCCAGACACCAGCCATCCAAGAAGACTTTCAAAAAAGCATTAATCACCAGAAATACAACTAGTCAGAATAGGAATGAAGAAGCACAACTGGAGATGTTCCACCAAGAGCGAGTCGGAAAAACAATAATCCTTCAAGGCTGCGTACAATTTCAAAACATACCACTGCTTTAACACTTTTTCTGGGAAAACGTAGCTTTGTTTTAAAAATCCCTTGCACTAGATTCTGTATGGATGGATTGCGGCCGATTTGTGTCCAAGTTGTCCTCGTCCTCTGCCCATTGGACAAAATTTATACCAGCCCTGAGCAAAATGGATGATCCGAGACCTAAGTGCGTGGAGAGATTCATCTAGAGGTCAGTCCTTTTTACAAGGAAAACGTGGAAATGCCCCACAGGCCAGGTAATTATCCGTCATATCTGAACCCTCTAGTGAATATAAGGAGAGTCCCTAGATATACACATAATCCATTTTAGTGAGGATAATAAATTACTGCTCTTGTTAATATTCATTTGGGGACTATAAATCATATGCGTATTGCGTAAGTTGATTTATCGAAAAATTTATATACATTTCACCATTTTTCCTTTTAATTTATCCAGTTGTTGGGTGATTTCTTAATATTTTTAGTGGAGTGCAATTTGTTCCAGAATAGGGACACATTTGGTTTTTACGACACCTTAAAGGAACATAATATATTCAAGCACTGATATGAGCAGCCGACAGTCCTTTAATTAGTTGCCACAAACACTCAGAAGCACAAACTTTATTTTTTCGCCTGTGTGTGCGCCTTTTCAATGATATAAATTTAGTCAGGGAAATGTTGATAGGGCTTTTAGAAATGATAACACAGTGTTATATGCTGTATAAATGACATAACAAATAAATCAAAGGTAGCTTCGCCTGCTCTTCAATTGAGGGATTTATAGAACATCTGCTATGTAACTAAACAAACACTAAATTCAGTTTCTCGATCGTAAGTACTGTCATTTCTAGACAAAAGTCTGCGGTTTCAAAACAAACATAATTCACATCTTTACCAATATTTGAATTAATAAAGAAAGTGCTCCATTATACACAATTTTTATATTATCTATTTATCCCAAAAAAGGCCACTCCATCCAAAACCTCAAAATTAAAATCCTCAAAGGACATTTTAAAGACCACCATGAACGTAAGAAATATGAAATGAAAATGATAACATATTTTAACACTATAAAAGAAGGACTCAATGTGGATTCTGGCTTTTTAACCCATTATCATAACGTCACATTACATTCAAATTTCTGGCTGATGTTTTGTTTCTTCTTGGTTTCTCTTTTTTTTTGTATGTCTCTTTCAGCCTTCACTATCTTGTATTTTTGTTTTTTTCTTTTTCCTTTTTTTTCTCTCAAGTTGTATGATCTTATCTCTGTTGTTTTATTATGGGCCCAAGATTGCTCATGTGTTTATTTTCCCGTTTTCAACATACCATTTGACTATCGCTTTTTATGACATCTAAATCCCCCCACCCATGTGACTCTTAATGTCTTAATGTTCAATTCTAGGAACTGATCAGTATAGCGTCCAGACCTGAGGAAGAGAGGAATACTCTTGAAAGCTTGTCTTTTAAATGTAACGTTAGACCAATAAAAAAAGGTATCACTATGTACTGCTATACTTCATAAAAAATCTTTATACATGAGCTTTATTCAAATTCTACAGACCAATGCATAAAAACATACAATGTACCAATTGATACAAAATGTGTTGTTTAATCCAACAACAAAATATTTAATCAATAAAATAACTCTGATAAAAAAAAATATGAGACATGCCACATTATAGACTTTTTCTTTGCACATTTATAAATATTTTCCTGGAATTTTAGTTCTCAAACTATGATTTGAACCTTATGACTTTTCCAAACGTATCATTAAACCTCTTTCTCGTAAATCTCATTTTCTATATACTGATAATAAGGTTACATCCCATTGTTGTCTCTTTTGATTTCATAGAGACTTGTCACATGGACGTTCTGTTCCAGGGTTTTCCAGTCAGCTGGAAATTATTGTTAATTCACCAGGGAAACAGAAAATGTTTGTCAGCAGCAGGTGAATTTGAAATATTTTTCAGTTCTTATATGATGGGACCTTGTGTCTTGGATTTAGGAAAATCCTTGGCGTATTTCCAAAAATTCGCAAATGACATAACGTTGCTCGTCTTTCACAATATTTCAATATTTATTTGATCTGACAATGCAACAGAAAAACAATGACATATCGTACTTAAATTCCTAAAATTGAGGAGTTATGACATTAGGGTATGAAGGTGTAATGTGTCAAAGAGAAGCAGACTGAGGAAGATAGGAACAGGACTGGATCCTGAAGCGAAACGCGTCTCGGCAGACCATGGAAGGACTTGGCGATAAATACAGGTTTTCATTTATTTTATGGCGTTTTAATAAATGTTATTTTTTATTTACTGCAGCTATCCTTCATTTGACCGTGCATGATCGGAAAGCCTATTTGAGGTTGGGCTACAAATTTAACCTCTGGGCATTACAGACAGAGCCTGGTCATGGCTCAAAAGCACATGAGTTTGGGCCTTGCTTATTTACAAAGAATTGGGTTTTGAAAAGATCTACACCATTTGTATGTTCTCTCTATGCTTTATTGGAGGTTGCAAGAGAAGAGTATTCCAGCACAAACTCTCTGTTGGAGGCTGAAGGGTGGCCTGAAAATAACCCTATTGCCTGTTAAACTGAGAGCCCGGTTGGCTCAGAGCAATGTGAGTGGGATCATTTAGTAATAACTGTATGAAAACTATGTGTACAAGTTGCGCTAAGAGATTTTTGTGATTCTCTTTTGGGTACAAACAGGAAGATATATGTAAATATACTGCAACCTCATTAAGAGATTAAAATGAAAAAATATTTTTTGCAAAAGATAAAAATGCTAAACCGTGTTTAGAAATTTTTAAAAAAAGATATTCAATTTATTGCATTGAAACCTATGGAATTCTTCTGCTTAAACCTGTCGAACTGAAACACCAAACATCAGGGCATTTCGTCAGATTTTAGGTGCAGTGTGGTGTTCTGTGAATAGTAGACATGATAATCTCCTATGTGACAATTTCGGTGCCTCCGAATTGCAGCAATTGCACCATATTCTTTCTCTTCTTCTTCAGAATCAAACTGACTTAACAGCTGCATAAACGTTGGGTGATACATTAGTACATTTTAGTTTTTGCAAACTCCGTTAACAGGTGATGGAAATTTAGCTGCAGAATTTGTGCTACAATAAAAAGAAACCTTGAGAAATTCAAATGCAAATGTCTAACAACTTGTATGCAATGGAAAACGTAAACAAGCTTGGCTTGAAAACTCGTCTTTTATCTCAAATCAGTAATGAGCAGAATCTATGGAAAACTTGCATTTAATGAAACAGATGAAGGAATGAAAGAACGTCTGAACTTAAAAAATAATCCAGATAATGGCCAGAAAATCAATGATATAATACTTAGAACATCACATCAGGGTGCAAAGCAAGCGACCACAAAAAAAACCAAAACTGGTCTTTTTCTTTCAAGGTGAAGCTGGATACTGCGCTCTGTGAAACATTCTGCAAAATGCATTTTTATAACGGTGGATTTTTTTTCATTTTTAGGAATTGTCAGATATTGGTTCTTTTATTTAGAGCTTTGAGAACAAAAATAAATACACAAAATATGAACAATTAAACAATCTGTAAATGTCATATTATTAATGATATTTAATGACAACCATGAATAAAAATCAAGATAATATAACTTTAGAGTATAAACATGTTCAATAAATATAAGTCAATTAATGACCCTCTAAACCAGTATAAATGGTGACAAATACTGAGCAGGCTAAGGCCCGTGTCAGACAAATGCAGTGATCACGTCCGTGTTGCCGCACAGTTTAACATCCATCGTAGCATAGAATCATGAGCAATAGAGACCCACACACAAAGTGCATCTGCACTGAACTGCGTACGCACAACGCACATGGCAAACGGACGCAAGTTAGGCAAGAACCGCTACCACAGACGCGCAGAGTGCGCCACGTCCGCGTAGCATTCTGTGTGAGTGATGAGACGTCAGACGCAGCGCATTTGCGATGTCCAGCACCTTGACGCACACAATGGCTTTTCATATCCTTTTCAAATTGTTATCATTTTTCATATTAATTTTATTTCCCATAGTTCTTTTTTTTCCTATGTCCGTCAACAAAAAACGATTGTGTGGTGTCTACAGTATCTGTCTACAGTATCTGCGCTCAGACTGCGTTCATCTGACAGCCTAAAAGGGGAAGGGAAATCTATGGGGGTTATTCAGGGAGCACTGAAAGTTCAGTGAGATGTCGGTACTCTTTCATTCGGTGCACTACGGTGCACTTCATCGACCCTGCAGTGATTTCACTTCACCGCAGGATCCCTGAAGTGCGACGAACGGGACCCGCAAAAGACCATTGAACGCTGCTGATCAGCCCGCCAAAGCCACTGCCGAATGTCAACGAAACAAGCCAATCAGGCACCGAACTGGTAAAACAAAAATACCTGAACTCTACTATTTTTTAAAGAAAGCCATTCCGATGTGGGACCCCAGCCAGAGAGGTGAGTATAATGTGGTATATATGATCCAGTGCATGGCGTGTGATAAGGGCTGCTATGTTGGTGAAACCAGCCTTAAACAAACAGGGTTATCCAAAGAGATCCGAATTGCTTGAGAAAGGTAACCGAACGCTGATTTTCAGTGTTCGGTTACCTTTCCTGGCCATTCGGCTATCCAGAGAGCAGGCAATTCGCCAAATCCTGGCGAATTGCCTGCACATACGGTGCCTGTTCGGTGCCTGTTCGAGGGCAGTGAAATCCCCATAAAAAAGCACTGCTTCGGCTATTCAGAGAACACAAACCAGCAGTGAAAGGTTCCCCTAATGCCCTGCCATTCGGTGGTTTAATTCGGCAAATTTATTCAGGAGAATCCCATAGACTTCAATGTTAAAAATATTCCCGTTTTAACTCAATATCTAATAAACCGTTCATTATAAAATTCTGCAGTAAAAAGTCTCTTTATTCATTGATTTTTTAGGATACTTTAAGCATTTTTCAGATTAGTTTTTTTTTTTTAAAAAGTCCGATTTTTTTTTTTTTTTTTTTCAGTTTACTAATTTTTTTTGTAACAGCCCTCTTTATTATCATTCCCTGGACCTCCTGTGAAAATTTCAGACATTTTCGCTCAGTAGTTTCTTTGCAAACAGCGTTTCATTTTCCCAGATTCATACAAATGGTTTTTCTAATTTATTCACTGCCTCCTCTACGTCACAGCTGCTTCGGCTCTGTGTGATTCGGCTCCTGTTCGGCTTTTTCGAAGGTTAATCCAGATGTTTTTGCTTGTTTTCAGCGTGCATTCGGTTAGTTTTCGTCAGGTTTGCGGCAGCTTTTCCCTGCAATTCGGGGACCCTGTGGTGCTTGCTGAATACACCGCAGGGTCACCGAAATGCAATCGGCAAAAGGAACCGAATTGAAGAGAACGAAAAGTCACCGAACGTGCGGTGACTTTTCGAATCTCTTTGGATAACCCTGAAAATCTCAGGATGAACCAGCACGGACACTCCATCAGGAACCACCAGGAAAATACATATTGTACCCCGTGGGACATCACTTCAATCTAGCAGGCCACTCAATCCAAAACCTCAGAATTAAAATCCTCAAAGGCCATTTTAAAGATCACCGGGAACGCAAAACATATGAAATGAAAATTATCACATATTTCAACAGTATAAAACAAGGACTTAATGTAGATTCATTTTTTTTTAACCCACTATAATAACGTCACATAATATTCATAATTCTGGTTGGGGCTTGATTTTCTCTCTGTGGTTTTTTTTTTTTCTTATTTTTCTGTGTCTTCCCCATACTCACTGTTATGTGTTTTTTTTTGTTTTTGTTTGTTTGTTTTGTCCTTTCACATTCCCTATGAAGTGGACATGATTTCATCACTGTTGTCTTATGTGCCTGAGACAATTAAATGCTCTTTTTGCTGTTTTTTTCCCCGTCTGACCATGCTATTTGGCGATGTGCAACATCTAACACCCCCAGCTGTGCGCCCTATGAATTTCCCAATGTTTAATTCTACCATTCTGATCAGTAAGCTTCTATACCTGACGAAGGGAGGATCACTCTCGAAAGCTTGTACTTTAAGGCTGGGGTCAGACGAGCGTAGTGTTCACGTCCGTGATTGCGCCTAAAAGTACGTCCGTGATAGCATGAAAGAAAGTCCATTGGAGCCTGACACATGAAGTACGTCCGCACTGAACTGCGGACGCATGACGGATGCTGCAAACGGACGCAGGTTAGGCAAGAACGTAATACTGCTAGAACGGACGTGCGGAGTGCGCCACGTCCACAACGTCTGCATAGCTTTGTGTGTGAGTGATGGAGCGAGGTCAGATGGTCTGCATTTATACGTCCAGCATTTTTGACGGACAGAATGTTTTTTCATTGTAATTTATTTTTCCCTCCTACATCCGTCAAAAATAACTTCAGTGAAAAAACGGACTGTGTGACCACTACTGCGTCATCCGTACTGACGATGTCCGTACTGCACGCACGTACAGTCCGTAGAAATCACGCTCGTCTGACCCCAGCCTTAATGTAACGTTAGTCCAATAACAAAGGTATCACTACAAACTGCTATACTCGTGATATATATATATATATATATACACACACGATTTTGCATTATAATGCATTGAAAAATGGACATTAGCATAAACTTCCTATCCTTGCATTTTTTGCAAGATTTGTGTACTCCCAGGAGAGAAATGACATTCTCTTTGAGATATCACTACTGTCAACCTATATTATCGTAAGGAAGCTACAAGGAGCAGCTCCCACCCTCACATTAATAATATAAATCCCAAGGGACTGCTGCGTTACAAGAGCCAGGGAGAGGGCAGAATATAGGGAGAGCTCTGGGCTCACTCACTGCTGTACAGAGATAAGAATCAGGGGGTTATAAATAATGAGTGAAAATCCCTGTACAGTACAGATACAAGCTACTACTGTAATTTCCATAAACAGGCATTATGCAGACACTTACAGGTTCGATTTTCATTTTCTATTGATTTTTTTGGAAGCTGCATTGCTTAATCTCACTGTAATCAATTATGATTATTTGTGTAAGATAAAAGACACCATCTAAAGTTCAGAATTTTTCATCCCAACAATATTTTTGTAAAGGAGAAGCAAATACATTAAAAATTTAAACGGAACACATTATTTTAATTTTAACTTGGCATAACAATCTTTATACAGAATTGCCATGTTCCTCTATAGCTAATTGTCAACCACTCATCCCATGTTTCACATACATGTTATAACAATTTTTTTTAAACAAAATCTTTGGCAGTGAAAGAGTTATTTGCCATATCTAGATAATAAATAATTTGTATATCTTACACAATCGCACATTAATTTTGTAATATTAGAAAGAGTTTTATTCATTTAACATTAATGCCGGCGTGAGACGAACGCAGTGATCACGTCCGTGTTGCCGCACAGTTTAACGTCCGTCGTAGCATAGAATCATGAGCATAAGAGACCCACAAACGAAGTGCGTGCGCACTGAACTGCGCAGGCACAACACACGTGGCAAAGGACGCAATTAGGTAAGAACGTAAAACCGCTAGACGGACATGCAGAGTGCGCCACGTCTGCGTAGCATTGTGTGAGTGATGAGAGGATGTCAGCCGCAGCGCATTTGCGACATCACGCAAGGATGCCAGACGCAGCGCATTTGCGACATCCTGCACCTTGACGCACAAAATGGCTTTTTCATATCCTTTTTAAATTTTTGGCATTTTTCATATTAATTTTGTTTCCCATAGTCACATTTTTTTCTACATCCGTCAAGAAAAACAGACCGTGTGGTGTCTACAGTATCTTCCGTCAGTATGTCCGTCCGTTGTGCACACACGCAGCGTGCGCTCAGACTGCGTTCATCTGACATTAGCCTTAGATTGCTAAACTTTGAAGCTTAAAAAATGGACAGAAACAAAAAAAGGAAGAAATGTTACTAAATTTAGGACAAAATTCCCATTCAGAATCCTTTTAGTCTTCATTGGTTTATTGTGTTTATTTTGATGCACACTTTTATATCTAATTCACCTATTTGTCAAATTCCAACGTTTACATTCTATGACATTATCGTACACAGTGTTAGCTTACTTTACTTCTCTTTATTCTTTTCTATATTGAGTTTATCCAATTCCGCACCATGACTAGAACACACTAATTTGACAAAAGTATTGCAAGAGATGACCTTAGGCTTCAGGGAGATTAGCAGATATTGAACTCCTGACCCTGTGCGCACACACCTGATATGTTATTATTGCTCCATGAAATGAGATGGAATAGTAGAATGTATACAGGGGTATTCTTTGGAGACTGAGTGGACCCATGAGACTAGACCCGAAGACATTGGTGCTAAAAACAACCTCTGGACAAGTTCCCACTGATAAGATATGAGCGTAAACGAGTTATAGAAAAATATTATATGCCAAATACTTTACACATGTCAGGGGAACACTATTTATAATAAATGTTTAGTGGTTACAACTTTTATTTACTTATACAATGAATTATCTCTAGGTTTATTTTCTTGATTCTTTTTTAATTATTTTTGTCATAGATACAAGGATATCAGCAATAATAAAAACAAATTTGTGAATAACAGCACATATCACATAGCAAAAGTAAGATTTATCCCCTTCACTACCAAATGATTTTCCAAAAAAAAACATTGTCAGAAACCAGTGTTTTTTGTAAAATCATTTCTAATTAATTATAAAGTAAGAAATATTTGAGCTTCTACCCATTGTATGTCTTACTGTAAATAAACTATTTTGGCCAGTAGATGGCGCCATCTACTGCCAAATTGAGTTACAGAAGTTTGAGCGGCTGGTCTATTTTCTACTATTTCTCCTGCATCAGCTGCTGAAAGCCAGATATTTCAGAGCTTTGAGCAGGTGATTTTACAGTTTTAGCTCTTTGGGCATTATGACTAAAACTTTGGGACACCTTCTGCAGCAAGCCCAAAAGCAAACAAAATTTGTTTCAAGAAAACAAATTTAATTTGCTTTTGGGCTGCATATCAGCAGATCGAGATATCTCGATATTGGGGCACCACATGGTGCCTTTGAAGCCCAAGATATCTCGATAACGGTAGTGAAGGGGATTAAAGAACCAGGGACTAACAATGGCTTTCCCAGCTTGTGGCATTAAGAACCATTGGTTTGGCTGGAGCATGCAGTTGCCCCACCTTGCTGTCGTGTGACATGCTACAGCTGGCAACATGTCACATCCTGCAGAGTTCAGGGGGAGCCCAGCGCAGGACTGTTCAAATCAGTTAAGGATGCAAAGGTTAATTTTACGTGTGAAAAGTGCTCACAGGTCCCAATCAAGATCAGTGCAATACAGGACTTGCAGGTCCCACTGCGCATCTCTCATCCCAAAAAAAGAACTATAAACTTAATAAACGGTGAGTCACATACAATGCATGAAAGATTACTCATGAAAGAAGGTACACATTACCCCCTAATGGAGAATAAAGGGAGACTCCTTTGAAGAGGACTCTAATGAGAAATAAAGAGTATTGGATAGAGCAGGGCTCAAAATTTCCACTCGCCTACTAGCATTTGGCGAGTGGAAATTAAGTGAGGGCGAGTGGAAATTAAGTGAGGGCGAGTGGAAATGCACATGCAGGCAGCACAATAAATTATTTCATGCTGCGTATTCCAGCAGTGCCACCGTGCAGCCCCCCTTCCCCAGACTGCACGGTGGCAGGGATCAGTTGCCTAACCTGACCAAGCTCGTCTCTGTCACTGGCAGGGGGTGGAGAGGAGCTTCCCTGCCTCCTCGCTCTGCTCACACTGGTGTCTGATGTCTGGGTATTAATGTTATTTTTGTAAAAACCTTTAACAGTGTAATTTCATAAGATAATTTAAGGGTGTGTGTTTAGGGGCAGAGTTAAGGGCTAGGTAGGGGTTACGTGGAGCAACTGGTGGTGGGTAACTCTTATGGCCTGGTTAGTAGCTTGGGACTTGAAATTTTGAGCCCTGGGATAGAGTAACTGATTTTAAATGTAAGACTTTAATAGATTTTCTCATAAATAAAACAGAAAAACAATATAAAATGATGCAACTGCTATTTTACCTGGAAGCTTAGAAACGGGAAAGTTTTTGAGCAGGATTTTGACAAAGGATACAAAACCGAAAGTGTGTTCTGTTTGAAAATTACAATGCATTTGATAGATACTGTAACAGCAACCTTAAGCCTTGAAGGTAAAACTAGACAGCAAGTAAGGTGTTGCAAATTAGTATGTCGTGAAAATATGTTTTCCCCCATATTTAATCTGCTGTATAACGCTAACAATATTCATAACTCTTCCAGGAAGGTTGCGATTCTCCATATGCCTTTCTGTTGTCGTGTTAAGATCGCATAACATATTACTCATGTAATGATGCTTTCTCAATGAAAGTCTCTCAAAATCCAAGATTGCCCTCAGGTAGATTGTGCACTTAGCAAGAAAAAACCCACATACACATAAAAACAACAGTTTCTGCTCTATAAGTTCTGATTATCTCATGTACACAATTTTTTAAAGTGAACTCACAGAAAGACAATGCAAATGAACCCCCTGGAAAATTATGGTGATGATCATTACAATGAGAGCATTACAGCCCAATGCAATATATTCTCCAACAACATCATACAAACATGAAACTTGACACAATATTATCCCTGCTAGAACTGTGCATTATCATAACAGTTGTTTGATAGCAATAACAATGTTGCATAACGTTTTTTATTTTGAAATAGTTAAAAAAAAAATAGAAAATAGGGTAAATTTGCCAATTTGAAAATTTTCAGGTATTAGTTTTTCTTTTACAGAAATATTATTGGAATAGCAAGTTCTAGGCTTTAGATGGTGTCTCTTATCTTGTAGAAGTGCACAATCAGATCCACATTTAAAGTACAAAACGCACTACCTCCATACTGTAAATTTAAATCTCGCAAGTCCATACATTAACACTTACACTGTTATAGCTTTTAACGTTAAAGGCCATAAATTATATTTTTACAGTTACAGGAATAACGCGCAAGTCCGTACATTAACATATTACAGTAATATTTACAACTCAATATTCCCTACTTTATTATTCCACTTTTATATTCACAACATTATTATTTCAGTTATATTTACAACCTGTAAAACAGTACTGTAATATTTCCACTGTTAGTTAAAACACAAAAGTCCAGTACAGTAAGTCTCGCATTTACTGGATTTGAAATAAGACTCATTTAAAATAAGAACCACATTTACAGGATTTACAGTAAAAAGTTGCATGTTCAGAATTTATAGCACAGTGCACATTTACAGGGTTTTTAAGTAAGACAAACATTTGAGGGATTTAATGTTGCAACATGTACATCTGGGGTTTCATTTTAAGTAGTGATGGGCCAAACACCCCTGTGTTCGGTTCGTATTCGAACATTAGAACAGCCCAAATGTTTGAATATGAACTCGAACACAATGCAACCCATTGGGGGTCGAACCTGAAAAATGTGTTCACAGTTCTCCTAAATGTACCGGCAGCTTCTGGTACATTTAGGACACCTGTGACTGCAGCCCCCGGCCCCTGTACCTCACCTGTCCTGCTGCTGTCCCGGCATCCTGGTCCTCCAGTCCATCTGCTCCTCCGTCCAGCCGCGGCTCCTCTGCCCCACGCCTCGTCGTCATGCTGAGCCCTGATTGGGCAAAGTCCTGCTCCTGACCTGGACTTTGACCAATCAGGGCTCAGTATTGAATTAGAGCCATGATTGGGCAAAGTCCAGGTCAGGCGAAGGACTTTGACCAATCAGGGCTCAGTATTGAATTAGAGCCATGATTAGGCAAAGTCCTTCGCCTGACCTGGACTTTGCCCAATCAGGGCTCAATATTGAATTATAGCCCTGATTGGTCAGACTCAGGACTTTTCCCAAATCAGATCAGCATGAAGACGAGGCGTGGGGCAGAGGAGCCGCGGTCAGACAGAGGATTTGACGGACCGGAGAGACAGGAGGGCAAAAGGCATGGGGGCTGCAGCCACAGGTCTCATAAATGTACCGGCAGCTGCTGGTACATTTAGGAGAACTGTGAATGCATTTTGCCGGCATTTTTTATTATGGCATGTCCGCGGTCGAACAGACCGCAAACATCCCATAATGTTCGGCATTCGCTGAAAACGCGAATGGCCGATGTTCGATTCAAACTCACGTTCGAATCGAACCGGCAGCCCATCGCTAATTTTAAGTCCACAATTTATAGTAATGCAGTGAAACATGGAAAAAGCACCCTCGCATATCTATTTAGACTCTGGTTTTCAGGCTTTTTACTGGCCCGATACTGTTACTGAACAGGGATATTTTTCAATGGCTGAATATTTTGAACTGAGTTAGTTGATATTTAAAAAAAATATATATACAGTATATATTGGCCGCAAGCAGAGGATACAACTCAAAAAAATAATAACGAGATACCTTAACCGCTTCTTATTCTCTGGCTGCCCAAAAGTTAATGGTTCCTATACAAAGTATAGGAAGCTGACACAAAAACTTTGCCTCAAGTGAAGTTTCTGGCTCGGCTGTATTTAGACGCGAGCTGTCATGACGAAGGAGTGCGGCTGTTATTGTTCATGGATCACTCGTTATTCATAATGGCTTAGTGGAAATAAAACCCATTGGTTCTACGAATTCGTACAATCTCCATTCACTCAATTAGCAGCTTGTCTGCAATAAGTGCAATAAATTATCATTTTTGGCACAGATCGACAGTATTATATAAAACCAATTACTGATAAAATGGGCAATCTAACACCGTTTCTAATTGCTCGAAAGGCAATTGTTTTCGGCTGCTAACTACGAGAAGATCAATTTCTATTGATCAGCTCGAGCATCAGGTAATAAAGATTTTTTACCACAATGCACCACATGTTATAATCTGCAAAGATCTTACAGCCCTACCCCAAAACATATTTTTTCTCTTTTGTCCCCATTTCACTTCTGCGAGGTTGTCATGAAAGTTCCTTTTTTTTTGAAAAAAAAATATATTATTGAGCAAAATCCCTCAATGTATTAAGTGTCGAAGGACGGCTTTAGATTATCTGCCTGAGTGATCAAGCAAGATTGAATTCTGAAAATAAGCATAGAAGATAGTGGTAACACAATTACAATTTAATCTATCAGCAGACTTGCTGTATAAGCAAATCCCTTGTATATTAGTCTATTACAGGCGTATTATTATAATGGATTTATCTTGTTGACCAGATTCCATTTGGTTCAAATAATTGAAGCCTATTGTCTGATCATTAAACAGATATGTTTAGAATATAATCCTCATCTAACATTTAATAACGTATGGTATATGAACTCTTGGGTGGAATCAAGGACTAATAAAGTCAAATGGTAACACAGGGTTCTGTAGCGTGATATCTTTATAGTTATTATCCAACATAGATGTAGACCATACTGGATAAGATAAGGCACTGACCTTTTATGGCTTACACCTTGGATCAATAACTTATTTCTTTTGACTGGTTTCCACTACATGTGTCATATCAGATTCTTGCTAATCTAGCTTTCATAAATAGAGGCAACACATGAAAGAGATTGTATGGCACAAGGGGTGGGAAGGCAATCAGGAAAGCTATACAGATCCTTTTTGTTTCCCTAAAATCAGGAGACTGGACATTAATTTGTTTTACGTGCATTCCTACCTACAGTGGAGGCATCTGTAGCATTAAATGCCATAGTTAACAGCTACACTACCACGATCATGTTTTCACAGTCAGTAGTAGCAGGCAAAGCAGCCCGAGATCGTGCGAAAACGATCTGGGGCTTTGCTGCATCATTGCAATTGAATTTTGTCTGCCGCAAACAAATTCCTTTAGCATTTAGACTCCAGAAGGTGCCCCCACAAAGTTTCATAACCCTCGGCATGATGCCCGAGGTGCTAACACATTTTAAAACCATATGGGAATGTGTGTAGAATGACACCTCACCAGCTAATCCTGCACAGAGACCTGAACTGCAGTAACACTATTTGGTCAGCAGATGGCAACATCTACCTGCCAAATAGGTTACTACAGCAGTAAGGAATACATTGGAAACATTCCCAAATATTCTTTTTTTCTGTATAATCAATTAAAAATGATTTCCTAAAAAAAAAAAAAAAAAAAAAAACATGAAAACACTGGTTCCTCACTGGGTCTTAGCCTGGGTTCACACCTGCTCGTTTTTTTTACGCGCGCAATCCGCATGTTTTTTAACACGCATATCTTGCAAACGTAAAAAACGTGCGAATGCGCATTGCAGCGCGTTCACGGCCATAGACTGGAGAGTGAACGTGCTGAAAATATGCCCCAAAGAAGCTCCCGTACTTCTTTGGGTGTAGGACGTTTTACAGCACGTTCCTGCACGCTGTAAAACGCCCAGGTGTGAACAGGACCCATAGGAAATCATGGGATTTCCGTGTCTCGGCGTTTTACAGCGAGCAGGAATGCGCTGTAAAACGCTGAGGTGTGAACCCAGCCTTACAGCTCTTTTTATGTAGTTTTTTTATATTTTTATCAAACGTTGTTAAGAAAGTGTTTGTGGAGGTTTATAAAAATCGAATACAAACCTTCCCCAAAACGGGAGAAGGTCAATAGGAGGAATGCAAGTGTGAAATCACTGGGTCTAGGTGACTATAACACACAAAAACTTGCAGGGCTTTACCCCTGGCTGATCAACAAAATGAACCCATGGATCCCACTGATACTGTGCAAACAACGAATAATATCTCGAAAATTAAAATCTGATCTTTCTCGTATCATAGAAAAAGAACCACACATAGTATAACTAGAAAAAAATTGTGAACAACCCGATGACATAAATAGGAATGATTTGTATCCACATTAAGGCCCCTATTACACGCTTCACGCAAATGCGCTTTTGCGCGAGGACAAAACCATTTGCGCGGAACGTCGCAGTACGACGTTCGCGCAAACGATGCACGTTATCGTCTACCGCGATTGACCCTGCGCAAACCCAGCCCTAGCGCAAGTTCGTGTGCGCATCCTATACTTAACATTGTGAGCGCAAATGCGTCATTGCGGATGGTATTACAATCTTCGCGCAAAGTCGTACGAGCGACGTTTGCGCGAATTTTCGTAACGTCTTTGAAAACTTGGTGTTAAATGCAAATATGATAGTTGTGGCCGAAACAAAATAACTCGGCAATAGAAAAAAATACAGCACAGTACAGTTACACATTCTACACATACCCAGACATAAAAAATTAACAATTAGTCAAAAATTGTTTTGCTGCAGCAACATATACGCTGATTGACTTTGACAGGCGCAACAACCTAACTTTAGAAAATGGTGGTTCCTGCACGAAACGGTCATTCGCGCCCGGCTTTGCACGTCGGATTTGCACATGTAAAAGGTTGAAGGCTGAAAAACTGCGCTTGGAGCGTACTACCGCGTTGATTTGCGCGCACTAACGTTTTATTGCGTGTGCAAAAAAAATTGTGCTTCGCGAGCGCATTTGCGCGAAGCGTGTAATAGGGGCCTAAATTGGGCCAACAGTGACAAAAAAGTTTTATTTATCCAGTTACTATATCATTCAAAGATTAGAAAATAGATAATCTAATGAATTTCTTAGCCCTTATGCCCAGTTAATAGATTATCAACACAGTGGCACAAACCAAAAAACATATGTTAAAAACAATCACAATCAAATCCGTCCATTAGCGACA
Organism: Leptobrachium leishanense; assembly: GCA_009667805.1. Classification (NCBI taxonomy): domain Eukaryota; kingdom Metazoa; phylum Chordata; class Amphibia; order Anura; family Megophryidae; genus Leptobrachium; species Leptobrachium leishanense. The sequence goes on from CM019069.1 coordinate 26,139,097, forward strand.
AAATGCACCATTTCCATTGGAATTATGAGGTTACAGTTTGCATATGCCGATTGCTGTAACCATAGCAATAAAGCACATGCAGTAACCATGGACAATAGGTTATGGTCAATAATTTTCTGTTGAGCCCTTCTATAGTGAGAATATCTTGCCGATATATGAACTTAAGTCATTTACTGTGCACCAATAAAGTCAGCAGTCATATCCACATTATCAGTCCCCAGATATGAATATTCTAAGATCCGCTAGCGTACACTCGGCAGTCAACATTAGAGGGAAAACAGAAAAAGAACGGAATTAACACGTCCGACGCGCGTTTCGCTTTGATCTGCTCATCAGGGACGCGAAGATGACCAGATCATAGCGAAACGCGCGTCGGACTTGTTAACTCCGTTCTTTTTCTGTTTTCCCTCTAATGTTGACTATATTATATATAGCCAGAGCTTAGGGTTAGAAACCTTGTAAAAAGTCTGGAATGGGTTAAGAACTTTTGTGACCCTGAAGGGGTAACAGTTGTTGTAAGCGTTTGAAGGGTTAAAATCTGGTAAAATCTTTAAAGGTTTAAATGTATTAAGTTGCTGTTGTTGTTTTATGAGTTTTTTGATTGGTGTGCTTTCTGTCTGGTTTGTTGAGTTACATTGTCTTGAGGTGCACCCACACTAAATACTTAGTAAAGGTTGAGTGCTGCCCACCTCGTGTATTCTATATGTACAGTATATCTCAGAAGTGAGTACATCCCTCACATTTTTTTAAATATTTTATTGTATCTTTTCATGTGACAACACTGAAGAAATGACACTTTGCTACAATGTAAAGTAGTGAGTGAACAGCTTGTGTAACAGTGTAAGTTTACTGTCCCTCAATATAACTCAAAACATACAGCCATTAACCACTTCAATGCGGAGGACGCGCTCAGCGCGTCCTCCGCATTACTGCTGGTATGCGGAGGACGCGCTGAGCGCGTCCTCCCATTGGGGTCAGCGTTCGGCCGGGTTCCGGCCGATCGCTGGCCCCCCGGTGCGGGCTGACATCCTCGATGTCAGCCTGGCATCCGGAACCGCAGCCGCTGGAATTATGTGTCATCGCGGCAGCGCGATGACACCTAATTCAGGCGCCCCCCCCCACATGTGCGGAGGAGGCGCCTGAAAGGGAGGGGGGAGGTCCTTCGGACCTCTCTCCCTCCTGATCGGCGGCGTTGCGGGGGTTAACCCAGGCACCATTTGGAAGGGCACAGCCTGCCCTTCCAAATGGTGCCTGGCATTAACCCCTGGGGAGCTGGATCGCGAATCGGCGCTGAAAAGCGCCGGTTCGCGATCTTTTCCCGGAGCTGGCCGACATCTTAGATGTCGGCCAAGCCTCCGGGAACTCCCCCTGAGGACTGGCGTCATCGTGCGTAGCACGATGACGCCAGTCCTAGAGTTAACCCCTAACTGCCACCAACGGTGGAGATAGGGAGTTCCAATGAACTCCCTATCTCCCGATCCGTGGCAGCTAGGGGTTAATGTTTGATATGGTTGGATCGGCCAGAGCATGGCCGTTCCAACGATACCAAACACGAATGTGAAAAAAATTTTCATTTTAATTTAAAATTTTTTTTTAAAAACTAAAAATATATTTAAAAAAAAATTATAAAAAAAAAATAAACATTTTTTTTTCTTTTTTTTGGTTTGTTAGTGTAGCAATATTGTTCCCATTTCAATTATAATGTGAACAATGATGCTGCACTAACGATTTTTGTATGCGGTGCGTTTGTTAAAAATCGCGTAATTTTCCCCAAAAAAAAATGTAACGAGACCCCATCTCTAATTTTTTTAACAAGCGCACCCCATACAAAATATAACCGCAATTGCTCGCATGTTAAAATGTGAAAAAAAAACACTTTACACGTTGTAAATTATTGAAAATACATATTTTATTGCATTTTTTGTTATAATATACAGACATGAGATAACGTATACATATAATAATGACATATTATGAATCTACCGAGTCTGACGGAAAGAACGATATATAATATGTCTGGGTAATATACTAAAATAAGCCTTCAAAACACGTTTTAAACATGATGAGCAAAACTGGTAAAAATGACCTCAGCACAGAGGCGGGAAAAGCCTCAGCAGCGAAAGGGTTAAGGTCTAAACCACTGCCAACACAAGTGACTACACCCCTAAGAGAAAATGGCTAATTGGTTCCAATTTGGACATTTTCCCTCCCTGGTGTCATGTGTCTCGTTAGTGTTACAAGGTCTCAGGTGTGAATGGGGATCAGGTGTGCTAAATTTGCTGTTATCACTCTCACCCTCTCATACGAATACCTGAAAATTTTCAAATTATCAAATTTACCTTATTTTCTATTTTTTTTAACTATTTCAAAATATGCTAAATTCCTTTATGCTAAATTCCTATTGCTATCAAAATAACTGTTATGATAATACACAGTTGTAACAGGGATAATATTGTGTCAATTTTCACGTTTGTATGATGTTGTTGGAGAATATATTGCATTGTGGTGTAAGGCTCTCATTGTAAGGATCACCATAATTTTCCAGGGGGTTCATTTGCGTTGTCTTTCTATGACTTACACTGTTATACAAGCAGTACAATCACGACTTCACATTGTAGCAAAGTGTAATTTCTTCAGTGTTATCACATGAAAAGATATAATAAAATATTTACAAAAATGTGAGGGATGTACTCACTCCCGTGAGATACTGTATATATATATATGTTACGGGTAAAGCCCGAAGTGCGGTTAATCCTAGGATTACCTGGGTAATCCTGACATTACGCCAGGCATCATTAGCAAAAGTCTAAAGTGAAATGAAATTTTGGACTCTACCCGGGTAATCTGCACAGTATCCAAAGGCCTCTGGGTAATCCGGTTTTCTGCACCGTTTTAAACAGGTAATTCGCACATTACCCTAGTGTCGCAGGATAAAGTGTGATGTGCAATGAAACATCGGACTTTATCTGGGTAATCTGCAAAGTATCTAAACACCTCTGGGTTCTCCACTTTTCTTGGGTTTCCAGCAGGTTACAGGTGACTGAATTCTGAGGATTACCCGGGTAAAGCTGCAAACTGTTATCTGACTGATAAAAATAACCAAAAAACACAATTTTGTTAACGAAATTGTATCCACAGTCACAAACCTCACTAAATAACCGTCATGTGACTCTGTGCATTAATTGTCAGAAAATTAATTTATGAAGATAAAGATATTATATAAAGAGTAACCTGATGGTTATTATGTTTTATAAATGATATATAAGCACATATGACACATATTAAAGATCATGTAACTCTTTCACATTCATATAAGAAACATATCCTGTTACTCTGTATATTCATTATATCCGCAATACATTTTAGGCTGGGGTCAGACGAGCGTAGTGTTCACGTCCGTGATTGCGCCTAAAAGTACGTCCGTGATAGCATGAAAGAAAGTCCATTGGAGCCTGACACATGAAGTACGTCCGCACTGAACTGCGGACGCATGACGGATGCTGCAAACGGACGCAGGTTAGGCAAGAACGTAATACTGCTAGAACGGACGTGCGGAGTGCGCCACGTCCACAACGTCTGCATAGCTTTGTGTGTGAGTGATGGAGCGAGGTCAGACGGACTGCATTTATACGTCCAGCATTTTTGACGGACAGAATGTTTTTCATTGTAATTTATTTTCCCCTCTACATCCGTCAAAAATAACTTCAGTGAAAAAACGGACTGTGTGACCACTACTGCGTCATCCGTACTGACGATGTCCGTACTGCACGGACGTACAGCCCGTAGAAATCACGCTCGTCTGACCCCAGCCTTAATGTTTGTCTTTTTTGCCATTTTCATTGATAATATCCATAGATAATAGCAAAATTCACTTTTACCAAAGCGGGGTTGGATGCTCTGCAGATTATCCGGGTGAAGCTGTGGATAGTCCTCAGATTACCCAGGTGAAGCTGTGGATAGTCCTCAGATTACCCGGGTGAAGCTTCAGACTTGCACATTATCTGGGTAAAGTGCAAATTTTTCAGCTCTTCCAGACTGTTACCCAAGAGCAGTTGGTTAGTCCTGAGATTACCCGGGTAAAGTCAGAAATTTTCATATTTTTTTGCAGTTTTACCCAGCGGTTTTGGGTAATGTCAGTATTACCCGGGTAATCCTAGGATTAACCGCACTTCGGGCTTTACCCGTAACATAATATATATATATATATATATATATATATATAATCTGCAATATAACTCCCATATATCCATGTATAAACAAGAACAGAAATTTTTGATAACTTGAATGCCCATTAAAGTGTTAAGGGCACCTGCCACATCAAGGCAACGTCTCAAGTGTTTGTAGATGTGTCATAAATAAACGAGCATAATTCTAAATCTCTTTGTTTATCTTTATGACAGATTCCCCCTGAATCTCTATTGTTGCATCATCCCATGGTCATTAATCATTAACACGGTATATGTCTCAAAATACACAACATAGTCAAGATGGCAGGTCATAGATCATTTGAATTAGACAGAATTTTGACATCATGTCTTTAAGAAAGTCCTTACTGATCCAGTTAGACTTGCAGAGAAACAGAATGGTGACGAATTAGGCATTTTTCTTTTATCAAATTAATTCACTGATATTTAGACGTATCTCTTTATTAAATTACAGTTTTCCATCTCCCTATCATAACTCATGTGGCATTCCAAGATACAAATTAAGGATTATTAGATTTTATGGAAAAACCACACTGTACGTATGCATTAAACCGCAAATGTCAGTTGAAATTTATTAAATATTTGTGGGCTTTTTATTGCGCAAAAGAAAGGAAACAAAACCGAATTATGAATTATTTCATTAAAGTCCAAAAGGGCAAATCGTCTGCGAAACAATGGTTTCCAAATCTATTTTAAGAAAACAGTGCTGCTATTCATTAGCATTTTACACGAGATTCAATTCTTCTGTTTGTTAGATATGTTTTAACATATTTATCTTATTTTATTTACCAAGAAGGATACACTGAGATTTCGCCAGTTTTCAAGTATGTCCTGGGTTCGAGAACATTGAATCTTTGCAGTAGGTACAGAAATACAAAGTAATAAAATGCGTAGATATTAAAAATAACACAAATATATAGATTAACAGAAAATAAATATGTAAGTAATATAGTCCCTATGTTACATGTTTACAGGTGCATTCTGTATAAAGTCACTGTGTTACATGTTTACAGATGCATTCTATATAAAGTCACTATGTTACATGTTTACAGGTGCATTCTGTATATAGTCACTATGTTACATGTTTACAGGTGCATTCTGTATATAGTCACTATGTTACATGTTTACAGGTGCATTCTGTATATAGTCACTATGTTACATGTTTACAGGTGCATTCTGTATATAGTAACTGTGTTACATGTTTACAGGTGCATTCTGTATATAGTCACTATGTTACATGTTTACAGGTGCATTCTGTATATAGTAACTGTGTTACATGTTTACAGGTGCATTCTGTATATAGTCACTGTTACATGTTTACAGGTGCATTCTGTATATAGTCACTATGTTACATGTTTACAGGTGCATTCTGTATATAGTTCACTATGTTACATGTTTACAGGTGCATTCTGTATATAGTCACTATGTTACATGTTTACAGGTGCATTCTGTATATAGTCACTATGTTACATGTTTACAGGTGCATTCTGTATATAGTCACTATGTTACATGTTTACAGGTGCATTCTGTATATAGTCACTATGTTACATGTTTACAGGTGCATTCTGTATATAGTCACTATGTTACATGTTTACAGGTGCATTCTGTATATAGTCACTGTTACATGTTTACAGGTGCATTCTGTATTGAGGTATGTTAATAGGGATCTCTTAAGGGACTTTAGACTGGGGGAAGATTTGATGGTGTCTGGGAGGTTATTCCATATTTGCGGTGCTCTGTAGGAAAATGAGGACCGAGCCACGGTCTTTTTGTAATGTGGTATTGCAAGTAAGGAGCTGGTCTTGGTTCTAAGGTTATAGGAGGACAGAACTGCTGGGGGAAGCAGTCTATTCAGGTAGGGTGGTAGCTTCCCAGAAAATCTCTTAAAACCAGGTTGGAAAGGTGAAGGGTGCGTCTAGATTCCAGCGATGGCCAGTTTATCTCTTTTAACATGTTACAATGGTGGGTCATGTAGTTACATTGTAGCACAAAGCGGCAGAATGAGTTCTACAATGTAGTAAGTTTCTGAAGGTGTGTTTGCGGGGCCACTGCATACAATACATCTTTGTATTCAATGATCGGCATAAGTATTTGTTGTACAATCTGCTTTCTTACCGCAGGACTCAGACAGGATTTGTTTCTGTACAGGACACATAGTTTGGGGTAAAGTTTACATAAGAGTTTTTTTATGTGGGAGCCAAAAGATAGATTTTGGTCTAAAAACATACCTAGATATTTGAGAGAACTGACTGTGGTCAGCGTGCCATTTGATTTTGTTATATTACTCTTATCTTTACATTTGACTTGTTTGTGATTTTACAGATTCTTTTGACATTCACAAAGTTTCATAAGACACATTTTAATGTTGTACGTGCTGCGATATACTGCGATATAGTATTAGAATCCGAGTTTCTGTTTCCCTGCCAGTTTTACAAAAATAGAATGATTGAACGTGATGTGATTAATAAAACATAAGTATAGAATACATGTGGTCCAGCCCCACCAAAGTCACAGCGGGTAGCCATGCCGTTTAATGATTCCATGGAGGGATCCTTTTCTCAAAACAATTTTAAGATTTCTTTAATTAGCAACTACTTAATAAGCTTAGGCTTGCACACATTTGCAGAAACCCTATTCAACTAACAGCATGCTATTTAAAAAATGCTAAAACAAGGATGCTTTAGTTCCCGTAAGACCCTGTGGAATGAGTGATATTAATATTCATATTTAAGTGTATTTATTGCCGTATAAACTAATATAAGAGCCAATCCAAACAAGAATCCAATAAAGATAAAATCATTCCCTTGAAATAGGTGCATCATACATTGGTGAGTACTAAGCCCTTAAACTGCAGAAAGTGCAAATGTTACTAGGGACTGGCCAAAATCACTCAATGCTATGGATACTTAGGAAGGAAGGGAAGGAAAGGAATGAAGGAAGAGAGGAAAGGAAGGGAGGAAATGGAGGAAAAAGGACAGGAAGGAAGGAAATGGAGGAAAAAAGGACAGGAAAAAAGGACAGGAAGGAAGGTAATGTCTGAAAAAGGACAGGAAGGATGGAAACGGAGGAAAAAAGGACAGGAAAAAAGGAAAGGAAGGAAGGAAATTGAGGAAAAAGGGATAGGAAGGAAGCACAGGAAGGAAGGAAATGGAGATAAAATAGGACAGGAAGGAAGGCCAGGAAGGAAAAAAATGGAAGAAAAAAAGACAGGAAGGAAGAAAATGGAGAAAAAGGACAGGAAGGAAAGAAAGAAAGGAAGGAAGGGAGAAAAAAGGAAAGCTAGGATTCATTGGTACTTGTTTGTGCCTGTCTATGCAATTCTACTGCTTGTACATGATGTGACAATTCATCTGCAATAATAACACATGCGTGTACAAAAGTGATTGCTGTAATGCTTTGGGAGGTCTAATAAGTAACAGGAAACACTTTGTTTCAGTCGCCTTTTTCATGGAAAATACAGTCATGGCCGAAATTGTTGGCACCCCAGACATTTTTCCAGAAAATCAAGTATTTCTCACAGAAAAGTATTGCAGTAACACATGTTTTGCTATACACATGTTTATTCCCTTTGTGTGTATTGGAGCAAAACAAAAAAAGGGTGGAAAAAAAGCATATTGGACATAATGTCACACAAAACTCCAAAAATGGGCTGGACAAAATTCTTGGCACCCTTTCAAAATTGTGGATAAATAAGATTGTTTCAAGCATGTGATGCTCCTGTAAACTCACCTGGGGCAAGTAACAGGTGTGGGCAATATAAAAATCACACCTGAAAGCAGATAAAAAGGAGAGAAGTTCACTTAGTCTTTGCATGGTGTGTCTGTGTGTGCCACACTAAGCATGGACAACAGAAAGAGGAGAAGAGAACTGTCTGAGGACTTGAGAACCAAAATTGTGGAAAAATATCAACAATCTCAAGGTTACAAGTCCATCTCCAGAGATCTAGATTTGCCTTTATCCACAGTGCGCAACATTATCAAGAAGTTTGCAACCCATGGCACTGTAGCAAATCTCCCTGGGCGTGGACGGAAGAGAAAAATTGATGAAAGGTTGCAACTAAGGATAGTTCGGATGGTGGATAAGCAGTCCCAAACAAGTTCCAAAGAAATTCAAGCTGTCCTGCAGGCTCAGGGAGCATCAGTGTCAGCGCGAACTATCCGTCAACATTTAAATGAAATGAAACGCTATGGCAGGAGACCCAGGAGGACCCCACTGCTGACACAGAGACATAAAAAAGCAAGACTACAGTTTGCCAAAATGTACTTGAGTAAGCCAAAATCCTTCTGGGAAAACATCTTGTGGACAGATGAGACCAAGATAGAGCTTTTTGGTAAAGCACATCATTCTACTGTTTACCAAAAACGGAACGAGGTCTACAAAGAAAAGAACACAGTACCTACAGTGAAATATGTTGGAGGTTCAATGATGTTTTGGGGTTGTTTTGCTGCCTCTGGCACTGGGTGCCTTGAATGTGTGCAAGGCATCATGAAATCTGAGGATTACCAAAGGATTTTGGGTCACACTGTAGAGCCCAGTGTCAGAAAGCTGGGTTTGCGTCCAAGATCTTGGGTCTTCCAGCAGGACAATGACCGCAAACATATGTCAAAAAGCACCCAGAAATGGATGGCAGCAAAGCGTTGGAGAGATCTGAAGTGGCCAGCAATGAGTCCAGATCTAAATCCCATTGAACACCTGTGGAGAGATCTTAAAATTGCTGTTGGGAAAAGGTGCCCTTCCAATAAAATTCCGGGTGAGAGGTGTAAGAAGCTTATTGATGGTTATAGGAAGCGACTGATTTCAGTTTTTTTTTTCAAAGGGTGTGCAACCAAATATTAAGTTAAGGGTGCCAAGAATTTTGTCCAGCCCACTTTTGGAGTATTGTGTGACATTATGTCCAATTTGCTTTTTTTCCTCCCTTTTTTTGTTTTGTTCTAATACACACAAAGGGAATAAACATGTGTATAGCAAAACATGTGTTACTGCAATACTTTTCTGTGAGAAATACTTGATTTTCTGGAAAAATGTCTGGGGTGCCAACAATTTTGGCCATGACTGTATAGTTCAGATATATTGCTCTTCAAAGAGAAATTATAAAGACAGCGCATCATTTTCAGCAGAGACAGAAGAAGAAAACTTCTCTGTGATCCATCTTACGCCATTATCTTTACATGAGTTTGGGTTTAAAAATAACCTCTTCAGAACATATCGCAGTAAATTCAATAAATAATATACTATGTCTAGCTTTATGAATATAAACCTGCTGCTGCAACAGGTTCTGTGGATCACTTACAAAATGTTACTGTAAAAAGATTGATGCGCTCTAAAGTTTTGTAGGAAGCTATTTAAAAGGACTCACATTTACACCGTGTTGAAATTGTTTAACTTTCATGCTTTTTAATAAAAAGCCTGACATATATATATATATATATACACACACACACACACACATATGCATACATGCGAATATATAATGTGTGTGTAATATATATATATATATATATATATATATAATCTCCAGAGTAAAGCAGTATGTAGTGATACATTTTTACTGGTCTTACTTTACTTTTAAATGGTCTTCCAGACCTGAAGAAGAGAGTTATACTCTCGAAAACTTATCTTTTAAAGCTAATGTTAGTACAATAAAAAAACAATAAAAAAGGTATCACTACGTACTGTTATACTATGGTGATTTTGTCATCTGGACTAACACAGCTTATCCACTATAATATAATAAATATATATATATGTATTTTTTTTTTATTATTATTTTTTTATTAGAGGAGTTGTTGTATTATGACATGTATGTAATGTATGTATATAATGTTATGCCCAAAACAAGACCTAAAACCATTGCTTGCTGACATTTAACAATGAAAGGTATCCCCAGAGACATTATCATGAAACAAGCTTGGGGAAAAAAGGCAATTAATGGTGGCAAGAGTCATGAATGAGATCGTAAAGGGCCTAGAAGAGATGACCTTTTAGAGATATGTACACAGAAATTGGAGCAAAGACATTGTGATAAAGATCATTACGCACGTTCTACTACAAACAAAAAATCTTTTTAAAGTAATGATACGTCTAATTATTGTGAAAACCGGTAACCTTTTACAATATCTTTTTTCTCAGTGATGCACGTGGTATTTGTTTATAATGGTGTGTCACTTTTAAGTACAGCAGGCGATAAAGCACTTATAATTACAGCAAAAACAGAGAAAAAAGCGTTTCAGTTCCAATGATTAATAATTTTAACTTAAAAATCCTTTTCTCTAATGGTTCTACAGAGGATTCATAAATGTTCTATTTATTATGATACAAAGTCTAACTATGAATTCTTTTCCTGCTAAGAAGATGTCACAATGTTATAAATTTATCATTGGACGACGCATTTCTCCTTCCTTGCTTTATATTCAGCTGAAATGGCATGCCGCCATATTTCTGATATTCTTGAGTAATGTTGCATCCAACAAATTGCCAGACGTCTCACAGTGGCACATGGTTTGACTAGTTGTTTATTTCTATGATAATCATCTTCATCACTAAAGATATGTATTAACTCAAATCTATTCTATCGAGGCCCTGGCTTTTACAATGAATACATAAATTCTGACAAAATAATATTAATGACCCTCCGAAGAACCATTTGATAACGTAAATCAATACTTTTTTTTTGCAAAATTCAATGAATCACAAAAAAAACCTGTTCATACTTGGGAAAAAACCTCATCCACTGACAATTTTACGATAATATTTAAGATTCTGCAATACAATAAATAAGATTAACAAAGCAGTAACAATTTATCATGCAATACTGCCCTGTACGGAATATTTAATCCACTTAGTGGCAAAGAACCATAGAAGCTTTTAAAAGCTGATTTCTTTTTTTTTTTTTAATCATTGCATTAATTAATTACATTATGGAAATGAATAAAATAGTTCATTACAGTTACATTTTGCTTTCCTTATACCGGAATTCTATACTTTCATCCGGCTTCTAAGAAATGTAAATTACACATGTGCTCACACACTTAAAAATGTAATTGAAATAAAAAAAATAATAGAGCAGAGTCAAAAAAAATTTGATGTATCCACTCAAAACACCCATATGTACATATATTATAAATTATTTTTTCCATTTTAAATCACACAAAAAGGTATTAATTATATTTAATTCACAAATTGATTTTACAAGTTTTATAATTCTTTTATTTTTTTTTATATTTTTCTCATTTTGAATTTCAAATATTATAAATAATAATAATAATACTAAGATATCTAAAAAAGAAACAAACAATATTAAATATTATTTTAGTCAATAGCATTGCTCTCTCTGAGAAGAGTGAGCGACAGGATCCTACAATTGCTAGAAAGTAAGAAAAACAATTATTAAAAAAACCCTGTATACGGCTGAACATTCCAAATAACAACACCCTGGAGCAAAGTGGGGAAAATCGGAAAACAACATTGAGCAGTCCTCATTAAAGATTATACTTCAACTCCGTTGCCTGAAGCACTGTGATAAATAAAACATTATCGGACCATAATTTAGTCACAAGAAACTATTTGAAATTGTCATTGGTTTAAGTATAATGAGTAAATATATAAATGTAAACAAACGTTGATCGATCCCTCTATTTTTAATCTTAATTGAAGAACTGCGTCCTAACTTCTGGGCTTTTGAATATGGTGTTCTGAGGATTTTGCACTCAGCCAGAATTAAGTATATATAGGGATCAGGGCCTAGCATAGTGACCTGTGAAAAGTTAAATTACATATATACACATATATATATATATATATATATATGAAAACCAATGGCAACCTGCACGAAACCACAATGAATTATGAGTGCCTGGGTGCAAAGTCCATAAAATCATGCAAAAATCATCAGAAAGGGACGCACTCCAGGGCTTAGATCTCAAGATAAAAAATGATGCTTTATTATAATACCATTTAAAAGTGCCCAATAGCACTGACCAACGTTTCGGCCCTCTAGGGGGCCTTTATCAAGGTCCTTGATAAAGGCCCCTTAGAGGGCCGAAACGTCGGTCAGTGCTAATGGGCACTTTTTAATGGTATTACAATAAAGCATCATTTTTTATCTTGAGATCTAAGCCATGGAGTGCGTCCTTTTCTGATGATATATATATATATATAATTTATAGTAAAATTAATAATATATTTATGTTGTATTTCCATAGAGGAAATAATATGGGCAAAACCATCACCTAATATTTATAAAACCTGACAGCCAGTCAGAAACAAATTAAGAAGGTTAAACTTGTAGATAGTATGAATAAAGAGCGCAGATGACTCGAATAAGATACAATGAAATGCATCGTTACACATATACTAATACTAATTACATAATGCTATTCTTTCTCCATAATTCACTTAACTGTGATATGGTGCATACATAACCTTTTATCCCCTGCATGACCAAGGAATTTTCCATAAAATTACTATCCTGTGATTTTTTTTTTTGGAAAATCCTTTTTAATGAATTATACAGTAAGAAATATGTGGGAATATTCCCAATGTATTCCTTACAGTAATAAACTGTTAGGAGGTGTTGTATACTTACAAGATCCATTGAAGTCTATAGAGTTGCTACGTTTACAACAATTCTGGTTCAGTTGACACCAGGGTTGGAAAAGGAGCCGGGGCCCTATTCCAATGTTGGTGCTCAATGGGAGATGATAATGGAAAACCTATACGACTGCCATTTTCCACTACTGCCTGCCATTTAACACCTGTATTATAATGGAGCCACTTTCTCAACTTGTGTCTCGGATGGAATATGCCATTAAAAAACATTCTGCCATTCTGCTGAACGTTGTGCTTTGCGACAGCATCAGAATGGGGCCTCCAGTGGTTTATTTTGTAAATCACTTGGTAGTGAATGGGTTAAGATGGTCTATCATTTAACTCACATCGAGTGACCTGTTATGACAGTCCAAAAAACCTATTGAGACCTAAAAAGGACCGAGTATGCTGACTCCTCTGAAAACAGATGTGTTAGAATATACAAGCCACATTTCTGCTCAAGCATGAGCCTTCAAGAGGAGTTGGTTTTTCTTTGGCCGTTTTGGTAACTGTTTCCCCTATTCAAGAGTTGAGTGCTATTTCTCACCCTACATCAGTACAAAAATTGTCCCTACCGGATGAACAACTGCCCTGCCACATCACTGGATGAAGAGGGTTATACTTTCCTCTGACGGACAACATTGCTTTGGGATCACTGTGGCCAATGGCCTTTGCCATGGGGTAGATTAGCACAGCAGATCGATGACATCTTGGACATGCGGTAGATATTATTTTCTGTTTTAATGACAACATGGCCTTGTGATATTTACATTGGTCTCATCCACAGAAAGCATCCCTCATTACAAAGGGGTTAAAATATAACTCTTAATGATTCTTCTAGTTCTAGATGCCATTTTTTGAGCATATTAAAAAAAATAATAATAGTAATAAAAAAAATGGAACAAGAGAAAATTAACCTACAGGGTTATCCAAAGAGATCCGAATTGCTGGAGAAAGGTAACTGAACGCTGAAAATCAGCGTTCGGTTACCTTTCTTGACCATTCGGCTATCCAGAGAGCAGGCAATTCGCCAAATGCTGGTGAATTGCCTGCACATACGGTGCCTGTTCGGTGCCTGTTCGAGGGCAGTGAAAACCCCATGAAAAAGCACTGCTTCGGGTATTTAGAGAACACAAACCAGCAGTGAAAGGTTCCTGAAATGCCCTGCCATTCGGTGGTTTAATTTGGCAAGTTTATTCAGGAGAATCCCATAGGCTTCAATGTTAAAAATATTCCCGTTTTAATTCAATATCTAATAAACCGTTCATTATAAAATTCTGCAGTAAAGAGTCTCTTTATTTATACCTCTTCTGCGGTGTCGGCTTTTTCCGGCGGCTGCGCTGTGTGCGATCGGCTCCTGCTCGGATTTTTCCGGCGGCGTCGACGGGTTAATCCAGATGTTTTTGCGGGTTTTCGGCGTGCATTCGGCGTGTTTTGCGGTTAGTTTTCGTTGGGTTTGCGGTAGCTTTTCCCTGCAATTCGGGGACCCTGTGGTGCTTGCTGAATACACCGCAGGGTCACCAAAATGGGATCGGCAAAAGGAACCGAATTGAAGAGAACGAAAAGTCACTGAACGTGCGGTGACTTTTCGAATCTCTTTGAATTACCCTGCTAGAATTTAGTCTTATTGAGTCCATGATGAAAGTTTAGCCTGGTTAATGCTCATACGTAAATAAGCAGCTTTAATGTATCTTAGGTATATAATAAAAATGGCCTCCATTAATTTATGCAAAGCCACGCATGGCAATTGACATTCTATGCTTACTCTACCGATCGCCTACATTAACAGTCTCCTTACCCTTCACGGTATTACCGAATGCAGCCATCGGATCTGTTTATTAAAAAGATTTGCCAATTTATAAGCGTGCTATTATTATTTTTTTCTCCCTAATCAACATATTTGTTTTACAGTACTTTAAGAAACGATTTAGTCTGTAATTGAATGTCATGCAGGGATTTTTATGACTTACTTGGCGGAACAAAAACACATTTAAGATAAGAGGTGTGCAGCTATTAAACTAGCCTTTATAATTTAACGTGGTAAATAAAACAAATTCATTTCTTATTAGAGACGCAATATCTTTTCATCTTAAAAGTTTTGGAAATTAGACATTGTTCTTAATGTCATACTTTGGAATGGCTAATGGACTTTAATATTATGTTACAACAGAAGTAATTCCTAACGGGGTTGCATGGTGCAATTTATCCGAGGATTAGATCGTTTATTGAGTTCGGAGATTTTTCAAAAATAAAATGAACAGACGCATGAGAAAATCATGGCCTTTTCAGCAGTTTACCCAAACTTAACCCAAATGATTTGCTTGCACCAACTTTATTTTAAAGTGTCAAAACAGAGAAAATCAGATGTGATTTGTTTTTTATAGCATTGTCACTTTATTAAAAATCCTTTTATTTATTTTTGAGGTTTTCGGGCAAATATCCTGTAACTACAATTACGAAAATCAGGAGTACACATAAGCAGCATGGTGATGCTATCATTAAGACTTCCAATAAGTTGCGAAAAAACATCTAGATATGTGGAATAGCACATAATAGAAACTTCAAATTGTGAAAAATAAAAAGTAAAAGTTAACCCCTTCACGACAAGCGCAGTGGCACCTGTCGGAAGGGGGTTAACGCCAGCAGGGCGTACTAGTATGCCCTGCTACCAGGTGCTGCCACGGACCTCTGATTCGGCCTGCCCATGCAGCTGAGGTGCATCGTACGTCATTGGTTGTAGGGGTATAGCCTGAGACAGTGCACGTCGGCTGCGGGGAAGTTCCAAGGTGGCCCATTGAAGTCAACATAACGTGCTAGTAAGCCTCGCGTTATGTAAGCCCATCCACTGTAAGGATGGAATACTACGTCCTGCGACGGGAAAGGGTTAAAAAAGAAATGTCAGAATAAGCTAGCTGTAGAAAATCGAATAGGGGTGAGTACGCTCAACCTGGGTTAGTGTGGGTGTCAGTGAACCACAGCACTAGCGCATGGGCATTGCCTTCCATTAGGTAATCTCATGCAAACTGTACTCGGTACACAGTGAGGTCCTCTTAAGTGACACTATACCATAGGTTTCTTAATACCTTTGGCTCGCTATAGTCCAGTTAGATGCACTGCCGATGTAGATGCAGAACCTGACCAACACATCCTAGCCATCACACCCAGTGCTGCCATCAGAATTCATAGGTTCTCTTACTAAACCATTAGGCGGGGGCCCCCTTCCATCAGCTGCCCATTTCAGTAAACCTTCCCACTCTAGTATGGGGATAAATAGTGATCCCTTATGGCAGAGCTGGGGTCTGCACCTCAACCTGGCGCAGACCATACTACCATAGATACTCGAGTATAGCACGACCCGAATATAATGTGATGGATAGAGCTTTATTATGGAAATGTGAGAATACTCAAGACTCGAATATAACGCGATGAACAAAATTTTACTGTACCGGTAAACAATTAAAATCCTTCCAGGTTCACTTAATACAGTCAGGCTACCCTCAGGTCAGGGTGTTCTGCTCTAGAATGATTGCAGTTGTTACTAAGTATGAAGCCGTTGGCCATCCGTCTTCTTTACTAGCGTTTAGTTGGCCAGTGGAGGCGAGAGAGGTGAATGATTGGCTTAAACTGAGCATGCCCTCTGACGGTGATGGATCCCAAATCTCCCGAGTCTGGGAGTTCCTGAAGTCTTTGCAAGCATCAGGGAGCCCCACATTCACTTCAGCAAGACTACCAGAACTTCCAGGAGACTTGGGATCCAGAGCAAGGCAAGGTTTTTTTTTCTTACATGCGATGCAGATGTCTCGAATATAACGCGACCCCTCCAATTTTAAGTTAAATTGTTGTCACCATAATCTAGCAGTATACTCGAGTATCTACAGGTAATCGCTCCCTCAGCGATGATTCAGAGTGCTCTTGCCAGCCCCAGTTGCAGCGGGACCACAGAACTGGGCCCTTGAACATATAATGGGCTGTCACCCCTGATGTCTGCCCTGATCACACCCACGATAAAAAGATAAAAACACATGGAATCTGGTTTCTTACCAATAATTACACTACAGAAACAAAAATGGGACATTCTTTTTACATTTATAAAACAGGTAACATTAAATGTCTGCTTTTTACATCTTTGTCTACTTACATTACTGCGCGTTTGATTGAATACGATTATATTATACTTGTGCGCTTTGAATAATTTATGACAAATATGCTAATTTTTCTGTAACTCTATTTCTTTAGCAGAAAGAACATAATGTCTCAAATCGAAACCTCACTCATTCACCATCATGTAGTAAAAAATAAATAAATAACTGTGAGGAAGCCAACGTTCTGTAAGAGAGATACGCAGCACTGGCCGAATTTCACAGCCTTCCTTAACAATGCTCAACTAAGCACATTGCTTTGGACCGCAAATAATCAGAATTAGAAACAGAGGCCGAAAGCCGTACTTTAAAGAGACAACATCCTTCTGGCAGCACGGCCTAAAATAATCCGAAGCCACGTTTAATTAAAGTCTATGACATCAAATGATAATCGTTTTCACAAACGTTTGTTCAATACACTAAAGAAAAAGCAGCAATGCCATCAGAAAATGGAACAACCGTGTAAATACAGAGGAGCGAATGGTTAATTGAGTTAAGAGCTCCATAAATACGGGTTTTAGAACATTTTCGTTCTTGCAATTCTACTCCGACAGAAGAAAACTTCTCCACTGTCTATACATTGTTTTATTTCAAAACTTGGTGTATTGGTCACGGTGTTACAATGTGTCTCGTCAACCTATGGGAGTTTTTATCAAGATAAAAAAATTCAAAAAGCTGTTCTATATCACTCTTAGACCGATAAATCACTTTTCTGGAACAAAACGTGGGGCCTATTCCCTTGTTTGGGCTAACATGGGGACGGTAATGGGGGAAATCTGTGCCTGCGGATTTCCCTGTAGCGTCCCCATGTTAACATGATATTCCTACCTCAGCACCTTTTCCTGGAATGTAGCGCTAAACGCTGGGATACTTGCAGTAGCGTTTCCGCGATTGTTTACAGGCTTAACCCCTTCACTGCTGAGCCATTTCACGTCTTAAAAAAAACACATTTTTTATTATTATTTTTCTTTACTTTAGACATGGTCATGTTTGGTATCATTGGAAAGGCCATGTTCTGGCCTTTCTAATGATACCAACATGACCCTGCTAGCTGCCAACAGTCGGGAGATATCAGGGTTCAAAGGAACCCCCATCTCCACCCCATCTTTACTTAGGAGTCAATGAGGACGTTCCCCACACGTCCTCAGCAGTGAAGGGGTTAAGCAATTTATGGACCAAATTTCCACCATTTTTCAACAGAGCTTAGGGCTATAAACCTATGAAAAGACTTGAATGGGTTAAGAATTGTTGTAATCCTGAAAGGAGTAAGAGTTGTTGGAAGCTTTAAATGGTTAAAATTTGATAAAATCTCAAAGTTCAAATGTATAAGCTGCCTTTGAAGTAACATTTCAGCACCATGGGCCTAATGCCAACACCTTTTAAAAGCAGCTGGGAATGTGTCTGAATAACATCTCCCCGGCTGATCCTGCATGGAGACCTGCACTGCAGTAACTCCTTTTGGCCAGTAGATGGTGACATCCTTCTGCTTAACAGGTTATTACAGTAAGAAACACATAGAAACATAGAAAAATGTTGGCAGATAAGAACCTTTCGGCCTATCTAGTCTGCCCAATTACATGGATACTTTACCTGGATTTATCTTTTTTTTAGGATAGCCTTATGCCTATCCCATGCCTGCTTAAATTCAATCACTGTTTTGGCCTCTACCACTTCAACTGGAAGGCTGTTCCATGTATCCACCACCCTCTCAGTAAAATAATGCTTCCTGATGTTACTTTTAAACCTTTGCCCCTCTAATCTAAGACTATGTCCTCTTGTTTTGCTACTTTGTTTCCTTTTAAATATACTCCCTTCCTCTACCTTGTGGATTCCCTTTACGTATTTAAATGTTTCTATCATATCTCCTCTGTCTCGTCCTTTTTCCAAGCTGTACATTGGGAACATTCCCACATATTTCTTACTGTATGATTAATTAAAAAATATTTTCCAAGAAAACCACTGGTTCCTGATAATGTTTTTTGGGAAAATCCCTTAGTAGTGAAGGGGTTAAATAATGTAAATATATATATTTAAGAAATACAACCATGAAAATGTTTTAAATATATTTACTTATTTGATCGTAAATTACTTGTTTTTCTAAATGTAGCAAATTATGAATTAATCACCTTCACTTTTACATGGTGATCCATAAAACCTCTGGCGCCACCCAGTGGTTTTATCTAGAATCACTTTCTTTTACTCACACAGTACATTTATAGAAATGAGTCCTACTGCACATGTTCACTGTAGCTAAGCGCAATGTGACAAGCAGAGGGCTCCTTCTGCTGGCCAAAATGTGATTCTACATATACATTATTGCTTGGGCTCCATGTTTTCATCAAGTAAAAACAGACCTGCAAGATTTTCAAGAAATGTCAACACATCGGCTGTCATGACGATCCATTCAAACTTTAGGGGCTTGTTCTGAGGCCCATTGGCAAATGCATTTCACTTGCAGTAAACAAAATTCTTTTGCATTGCTCCAGAATCAGACCACATCGAGTATGTTCGATCACAGAGCTCCTGCGGAGGTTTTTGAAGATTGAGTATACTCGATGATGTTAGTGAAAGGATTAAAGAAATAAAACAGTGGTAAGTTAGCGATGTATTAATGGTAATAAATATAATAAGATGTTAGTCGCACTCACCAATGCCTTTAAACCTACCCTTTGCCGACCATTATTGTACTTTTTTTTTCTTCATTAAAATGTTATAAATACACTGATTTGAGATTTATAAAGTATTTGTGATTATATCAAGAAATAAATTAGCCTATTCTACCATAAAGAACAAGATGTTACTTTTATAAAAAAAAAAAATGCAAATGATTTGGTAAGTTGCTATAAATCAAGTTTATTATATTTTAATTAGTTTACAAACTGCAATTTTAATCAATACGAAAACCTGGAAGCATCCTCGCAACAAAATATAACTTTGCTTCTTTATCCAAACGTTGGCAGGAAAGCAAGCACAGAATTTATGTTTGACTTTGGGCTTGCTCGCACGTACATAACCATACGTATATCAATGAATTTGATTTATCGCCACAAGCTATTTGTTGCAGTGAAAGGGCAATATATCTTCTTAAAAGTCATATTGGTTTGTCTGTGATAGGTATTGGTTTGTAGTTAAGGGAAATTGATCAGAAAGGAAAACAATTAATTAGCAATTTCCATTCCAAAGTTTCCTGTCGATGTTGGATTGGGATATTATTTTGGGGAATCTAGAAATTATGCCAGTTTACAAAAAAAAAAAACATTATTTCATTGATATGTAAATAAGAGATGCAATATTGTGTTTGTTGATTATGTAGAATATATTCAAAATAATAATAATAATAATAATAATACTTTTATTATTTAGTAATTTTTTAAAAATCAATAATAATCATGATATTATTTTTATTATTATAAATATTTAAAATAACAATAACACTAATAATAACTTAATAATATGTTTTTATTATTATTAGGTTATTAGTGTTATTGTTATCTTAAATATTTATTATAATAATAATAAAAATAACATCATGATTATTGATTTTTAAAAAAATAAATAATAAAAATAATATCATGGTTATTATTGATTTTTTTTAAAAAAAACTATTAAAAATAGTAGTAGTAGTAGTAGTAGTAGCAGGACTATTTATCCTGGCACCATTGGTAAGGTTTAAGACTATATGCACGTACCAATCTGCCTCCCCAAGCATCTCTTTTTCTTACCCCAGTTTAGCTGTCTACTTACCTATCTACTTACCTACCCGTCTGCCTGTCTGTCGATCTATTCATCTCATATATATATCTATATGTCTGTCTTACAGCCTATCTACTCATGTTGTCATGTGTATGGTCTATCCAATTCTAATTTATGACTTTATTACTTATTTCCTTTTTTAATAGTCTTTTGAGCAGGTCACATCTGCCAAGTAAAAGAGTTTGGCCATGTGGCACAGTTTCCCTTACCAGCCCTAGAGTACCATCCAGTGCCACCGTAGAAGCAGGTCTGGTCACAGTTTCCCCAATGTTTCAGAAGACATACCTATTGTATGAAATTGGAAAAAGATGTAGCGCACTACTATATAGTCACTTGTTTTGCTTATTTTGTCTAATGTATACATTTCATACTATAAGACGAAAAAAAAATGCCAATTATATGATTACATTATAAAAGCACAATCACCAAGCATGATTGTGCTGTTTTAGTAGTCGATGGGTCAAAAAAACACAGATTAAGTAGGTATAAAAAAGTTCTGGTTTGCCATCATAACCTATGGAATAATAATAATAATAATAATAATTAAATAATAGTAACAATTATTATTACTGTTATTTTCAAAGTTTGATTTAAGCCTATCAGGATAAATATTTTTTTTTTAAATAATTTGTCTACAAAAAAAATATAATAACACTGCTAGAGCCAGTTCTGCGTGGAAGGACTGACAGCAAAGGCAGAAGTGCTTTTGACCCCTTGGGCCATGTATCTATATGTATCTATAGACTCAGCACTACACAAGGTCAATATGCTTATACTATATACTGTATGTAAGTATCAATGCACTATTCCCATTACAAACATATTATAGTTTTGTTGTGTTATATATATATATATATATACACTATATTGCCAAAAGTATTTGCTCACAAGTTCATATGCGAGTCAAGGCAGGTGAGCGAATACTTTTGGCAATATAATATATATATATATATATATATATGTGTTTGTTATTGCAGAAGCCACTTGCACATCACAGCAATTTGATGAATTGCATCCCAGAGCTCCTGTGTCACATTCCCCATATGCAGCAAGGAATTCTGGGTAGGATATGCAAATGACCTCTGTCTCACTTTTATGCATCCTGGGTCTGTTATTACACAGAACCCTAAAAATCAATGCTATGTTACACTGTGACTTTCTAGCAGAGATAAGGTTTATGCAACTGGTCAAAGCCACTCCTAGGACAGCGCTCTTTCGGGTTTGTTGGACCCTCATCAGTTAGGAGCTAGGCATGATGACCAGTTACAGTGGATGCTTGGGACCCATAGGGTAATCAGTATCTACAAGGGTTGTGGTGGAGGACTAAAAGTGAGATAAAAAGCCTCCACAGAGATTATATATATATATATATATATATATACACATATATATATATATACATATATATACACAGGGCAGGGTTTTCCGGGTTTTATGGTTTGATTGCAATAGGGGCTCTTGCCCACTGCCTGCCCTCTCCGATTCGGAATCATTGTCCTTAAACTACTCCAGCAAAGTATATCAATCTATTAAAATAGCATAACATTGAAATTGCTAGCTCTCAAAAATTAGCAATGTGCTCTGCTTAATGTTAAGTAAGCTCAAATTGCCTGTAATGATAGGTTGCATTTTATGATGTTCTTTCTGGAACGCGTGGAACTGGACCATCTTCTGCTCCCGCAGCCAGTGCGAGGCCAGAAGCGATTTGAATATATCAATACTTGCGGCGATGGGATCCTTTTCAATTTGTAATTAAGCACTTTTAACTGACAGATGTAATACACGAGGACAGTATGTTTTGGAAGTAAGCTTAGGCTTTAAAACAAGTAGAGATAATTGCAAATGAAAAATGAAAAGAAGCTGCCTAGCTCACTAAATTAGTCATTAACCTTTCAACTTTCCAGCTTCAGAAAGAGTCCTCGACCAGCAGAACTGGAAAGAGTCTCGCGGTTGTAAATGATCTTAATAAAATTAATTTGATCATTTCTGATTAATTCTTTTTAGTTCCATTTTAAACTTCCACGAACTTGGCCGGCAATCTTACAAGGACACTGTAAGTGATTTCAAACACATCTTTGTCTAATTTATCTCTCGGTGTTATGAACAAGAGCGATGGCTCCATTCAGCGACAATTTACCGACTATTTGTGTGACCCAAGTGTGTCTTCGTAGATATAGCAGAGACGCGCAAGACATATTCCTCGTAAAACACAGCGAATTTCATTTTATCTGTAGTTTTCAAATAAAAACCAAGGACATTTTTTTTCCACGAAAAATCATCAAAAATAAAATGTTATTATACACGGTGTGTAATATAAATATACAGCATGGTCACCACTTATCTACAAATCTGAAATCCACAAGACTCAGAAATTGGAGTCTTCTTGATTTCAGTTTTACGTATCTCCCTGATGCTCTGGACTGGTCCTCCTGCAGGCTGGTGCTCCTCCAAGGGGTGCAGCACCGCGAGAAACATGCTGGGAGACTATGTGCACCTCCAGCATGTGACACGCTCAGTACAGAATTATCATCACAAAGGATTGCACAGTGTCTCCCAGCTTGTACACACGCCGGGGCTGCTGCAGCCACTATATCACAGCTCCCCTGCCTCGTACTGCGTCCCCTTTGACTTCTTCAAATTATCCTGAATTCCGGAATCTGGAAGAATCAAAAATCTGTACTGTCCAGGTTACAAATTTATTGTAACATGGTTGAAAATGAGAAACTGACATTTTGGCTTTTACTGAATCATGTTGTCAGAATTAAAATAATATCATAATAAATAAAGAATATACTGTATATACATATTTATATAAAGACGTGTCTTTTAAGTATAACACAAAATTTACATTCCCGCTACACCAAACTTGGTAAACATTGTACACCAATGTACAATCAACAAATGATACAAATTATTCAAGTTTTTTGCAGTAAAAATCTTAACATCCAAGCTCTTATTATCTCCCGCCTTGACTATTGCAACCCCTTCTGTCTGGCCTTAAAAGATCCCAGATTCTCCCGCTGCAGTCTGTTATGAATGCCTATGCCTGGCTCATCCACCTCACTTCCCGCACCTCTCACACCTCACATCCCGCACCTCTCACACCTCACATCCCGCACCTCTCACACCTCGCCCAGTTGTCAATCTCTACACTGGCTTCCTGTTTCCTTTTGAATCCAATTCAAATTAATGGTCCTCACATACAAAGCTCTCCATAACCGAACCCCTGCCTACATCTCCTCCCTTATTGGCAGGTATATCCCATCCTGGCCACTTCGCTCTGCCAATGATCTGATGATCTCCCTCTGTCTCCAGTCCTTCAAGAAGTCTCTGAAAACACATTACTTTAGAGAAGCCTATCACCTCAATCCTTAATCCCGCGCAGTACATTTCTTGCCCTATCTTCCCACACAGCCCCCCATGCACTCCACGTCATCACATACTCTGATATTTACCGATCTCCTCTTAGATTGTATACTCTCAGAGTAATCTCTCCCACTGTTCTGTTTGTTTAATTTACATGTATTTTGTTCTGTCTTACCCATCGTACAGCACTATGGAACTTGTTGACACTTTAAAAGTACTTGCAACTGTAACTAGAAACATAGAAAAATGTCGGCAGATAAGAACCTTTCGGCCCATCTAGTCTGCCCAATTACATGGATACTTTACCTGGATTTATCTTTTGTTTAGGATAGCCTTATGCCTATCCCATGCCTGCTTAAATTCAATTACTGTTTTGGCCTCTACCACTTCAACTGGAAGACTGTTCCATGTATCCACCACCCTCTCAGTAAAATAATGCTTTCTGATATTACTTTTAAAGCTTTGCCCCTCTAATCTAAGACTATGTCCTCTTGTTTTGCTACTTTGTTTCCTTTTAAATATACTCCCTTCCTCTACCTTGTGGATTCCCTTTACGTATTTAAATGTTTCTATCATATCTCCTCTGTCTCGTCTTTTTTCCAAGCTGTACATGTTAAGATCATTAAGCCTGTTGACAAACCTGCAGAAACATGTTTAATAATTGTAATCGTTACAAACTGACGTTTCCAGAATAATGTTTTTTTTGCTTTAAAGGGATATCAAAATTTAAAGAAGTGATTGCACTGAGTGAAAGGGGTTTCAACCCGTGTTATACATTTAATAGCTGTGTTTTATTATAAATATGCCCCATAGCAAGTGCTCAGCACAGGTGAATAAGGGGTCTGTAGCTTTCCCCTTCTCTAATATACATGAATTGTGCAGTATGCACTCCCATTCTTTAATATAAAGACACCAAGAGAATGCCAAAGGTGTTTTGTTACATACTTTTATATAATTTTTTATAGAGAGATATTAGCATTACATTTATATTAAGTTCTTTAGTCTTCTGTAGCAACCTGTAGACATCAAGCCGAATCCGTCACCCTCTACTGGTCCGTTAGATTTTATATTTACATGTAGATCATCTACTTCAATAATTAACCCCTTCACTGCTGAGCCATTTCACGTCTTAAAAAAAAACCACGTTTTTCTTTTCTTTATTATTATTTTTATTAATTTTTTTATTTACTTTAAACATGGTCATGTTTGGTATCATTGGAAAGGCCATGCTCTGTCCTTTCCAATGATATCAAACATGACCCTGCTAGCTGCCAACAGTCGGGAGATATCTGGGTTCAAAGGAACCGCCTATCTTTCCTTTGGAGTCAATGGGGATGTTCCCCACACGTCCTCAGCAGTGAAAGGGTTAAGGGATATTCTTCTAGTTTTCAAACAGAGAAATAAAGGAGTAATTAAATATTTTCTGCTTTGCAGCTAAGTTTTTTGTCTTCATGACTTTTACTCTGTAACCTGATATCACTCACCTCCTCCCTGAACAGAACTGCTGTGATTTTTACCCCTTAGTGTGGAGAATAAAAATAAAACAATACAAAGACAACTGCACTATTAACATCTCAAAGAGTTAGTCTGACGGAGCCACACAGCTTAGCGTCTCCTTACTGTACATTAAAATAGCTCAGGACGAGAACAGCGAGTTATTCCAATGTAGCTTGGGCTGGTTTATTGCAAAGAATACTGGCTGCTAAATCCTGGTGTTAAGTGATTTTACTTAGCAAGACGGATAGGACTAAATAACCAGCTTCAGGAGAAAAAGAACCCTTTCTGGACTTATATTTTACAGAGATTCTTACATACAATGTTTTTAAATATATAAGGGGCGCTAACTGAAGAAGCCCAAGGCGAAACGCGTTTTAGCGATCCTTTTTAACCTTTGATGCATCTCATCTATTTATATATATATTTTATTGAATAATAATAAATATATTTATACTTTACATACAGAAAAAAGCGGTGTCGCACCTTTTCCCACCAGGGTGGCTGCAACAACCGGGAGTAACCAACCCAGTAACAAACATGTATAAAACATAGCAAGGAAAAAAGATGTCATCTGCGCTCATTTATATAGCTCCATGTGAAACAAAACACAATCTGAGGTTTTGGTTTACTTGAATGGCCATAAAAGTGTAAGCTCACCTGCCCGTCAAGGTACCTCTAGTAAAGTGAGTCCTACCTAATGAAACCAAGAGCCGCTCCTCTGAGCAACCGCACACTCTCTTGCTGATTTTCAGATATAGATAAAAATCACCATTTTGTCTCCTACCCTCACCAAATACTTACACTTTGGGATTAAAAACAAAAACATGGGGGGGCGTGGCTAGCTCTGCAAGGGGGAAGACGTGTCTCAAGGAAGCTCTGCTGGATTCCACAGATACTGGGATTTTTTGGCTGGAATCTCTCATTTTATTACCCTTTACTGGGACCCCTGAATGACTGGCCATACCAGGGATTGCTCCGGGGCCTGTTTCTGTCCCCCCATCCGGAGCACAGCTGAGTTTTAGCCCGACGGGCCTGTTGCTTGTCGGCCATCTTGAGGCCTACTCATCTGCCTCTGGATATTCGTTGTTCCCCCCCCCCCTGCTTCCCCTGCGGAGAGTTGGATGCAGTGCTTGGCGGCTGAGGACTATGAGGATGGAGAGCCCCTGTCCTCGGGTCGCATCTGTGGTACCCTTGGAGATGTTATCATGGGAGCAGGAGGAATGGCGTGGTCTGGAGCGGACTCCCCTCATCAGTGGCATGGAGGCTGCGTTTGCAGCCCTTGAGGGCTGCTTGGCGCAGCTGCGAGAGGAGGATGAGAGCCCGATATCTCGGGGCTCATGGAGACGCCTGATGGCTGCGATCAAGACCGGCCGGGCGCCCGCAGACTTGAACAAGGAGGAGATGGAGATTAGTGTCCCTGCGGATTGTGGAGAGGGGGACGGTAAACCGCATGTGAGTGGCGACCCAGTGTATGGGGCACCAGGAAATGTGATGGTGATCGCAGTACTGCCTGATGCTGGCCCTCGGGAGTGTCCAGTGCCGGATGGTGAGCGGCCCCCTGAGGATGTTGTGTGCTGTAAACCTGGCGCAGCAGGCCTGGATGGGGAGTCGTTTTTGGATCCCTTACCTGGGAGAGAGACTTGGGCTCTGTGCAGCGGAGATGTCCCTGATGCCCATGGAGTCGGTACGGATGCGGGAGGTGTCACCCTGGAGAAGATGAGCCTGCCTGGGTTGTCGCTGGTGGCGGCTACAGGCCTACCGCTTGGGGAGCTGACCGGTGTATTCATGCAGGAATGGCTGGATTTCCGGGGGGACGGAACGGTGGATGTCTGTCGCGCTGGGTCCTGGCTTGACACGGGCTGAGACGGATTGCCCTATTTTGGTTTTCTCCCCGGTCGCTTCGGGATGCGGTGACCACCACCAAGATGTTTTTCTCCCCATTAGTATTTACTGAGTCGCCTCTTTATGTGGACATTTTTTATTTTTGGGTTTATTCTGAGAATTTGCCTTTTTTTCGCACCCTTTTTTTTTTTTTGTTGTGTGTCTCTCCCTTCCCCCCCCCCCATTAAGCTGAGATTTTCTATTTTTGATGGGGTTACACCCCCCTTTATGCTATCTTTGTTTCATCTGTCCGGCTCTGCGAGGTCGACTATTTGATGACCCCATTTCACGTCCTTTTCTCCTCCCTTTCCCATGCTTTTTATTTTTCATCACGCCACCTCGTGCTGCAGACCCTCTTCCTCCCCCCCCCTTTTTTTTTTTTTTGGCGTTGGGGCAACTTGGGGCGTGCCACTGTGGCGGCCACCATGGCTCTGTCTGCCGCATTTGGCCCTCACGTACCCCGGCCTTAGTGACCTGCACATGTCCATGGCCTCCTACGGTACCTCGGACCTTCGGGAGTGTGCCAGGACAGTCACACATTTGGCCTTTGCCACCTTTTCCATTCCCCCCCCCTTTTTTTTTTTTTTCTTTTTTTTTTTTTTTGGTCCTGGAGCACTTCTTGGTGTGTGTGTCCACCTCTCCCCTCTAACTTACTCTTCAGTGATGTTTACTGTTTGTCCCTGCGAGAACATTTATTGTTTACTATTATGATTCACTGCTGACTCTCTTCAAAATTATTCTGTTTTTCTTTATTTTCTTTATGCCGAGCTATTGCAGACGACCATAAGCGGCCCTGCGAGGCCCTCACTTTACGTTTATTTGTATGATGACATATAAAAAAATAAAAATTTGAATACAAAAAAAAAAAAAAAAAAAAAACATGGAAAGGAACAGCAGCAAAAATGACCTGGCTGAGGTTAAAGCAAAATATACATACAAAGAAAAACCCCATGCCTACCAACCCATGAATTATTTGAATGCAGTAAATGTATTTATTTATAAAAGCACTTTACCAGGCCAGAGAATCATAGGAGGTGCAGTTCAGAAACATCTGGGGAACCAGAGTTTGAGATTCCTGCTTTATCTCCTTTGAAATAGTGGATTTTTAACCCCTTCACTACTGTGATATTGTTTACATGACCAGTAGCAACAGACACAGCAGACGTGACCATGAAAACATGACTCAGATCTATGTTGTATTATTGCAAAGGTATTTGATTTGCATTTGGGCTCCATAACATGCCTCTAACGTTTTAGCACCCTGAAAATGATTCCCAAAGTGCTAACACCTTTTTAAACCAGCTGGGGGACGTCTCTAACTGACATCTCCCCGGACGATCCTGCATGGAGCCCAGAGCTGCAGTAACACCATTTGGTCAGTAGATGTCTCTCACTGACATCTCCCCAGCTGATCCTGCATGGAGCCCAGACCTGCAGTAATGCCATTTGGCCAGTAGATGTCTCTCACTGACATCTCCCCAGCTGATCCTGCATGGAGCCCAGACCTGCAGTAATGCCATTTGACCAGTAGATGTCTCTCACTGACATCTCCCCAGCTGATCCTGCATGGAGCCCAGACCTGCAGTAATGCCATTTGGCCAGTAGATGTCTCTCACTGACATCTGCCTTCCAAATAGGTTATTACAGTTAGAATTACATTGTGAATATCTCTAAATATTTTTTACTGTATAATTAATAACAAAATGATTTTCCAAAAAAACACTGGTTCCAGACAGAGCATGTTTTTTTTGTTGAAAATCGCATGGTAGTGCAGAAGGTTAAGAAACATTTACTATACTATATTTAAGGCAGAAACTGTTTGAAGTTTTTCCCCCAATTCTGTATTTTATCTCTATTTTTTTCTCTTGTATGACATTTTTTTTGGACCAGCTGGTGCTGCCAGATAAGTGGGTAAGGGTAACAAGGCAATTTTGTTGAGTGGGTTTTTAAGACACGGAAATGCTTACTTCTCCCCGCTTTGACCCTTAAAATGGTAACTGCCATAATTATGGTATTTATAGCATCACGTGCATTTTTTTCTTTGTCAGACGTGAACAATACCATAAAATGCTTTCATTCGAACACTTCACTGATCATCTTTTACCTTGATTACTGCAACCTTTCCAAAGCGGCATTTTTACACGATAATTACCTCTACGAACACGTTACAACTATTTCTCTTGTACGTCTTTCATTTATATATGCATCATCATCATCGTCGTGGTGCTCTGCAGTCTAGACTTTTGAAAACGTACTCAACCATTTAGAGATATAAGGTTGCCAATTCAAACCTCTAATGGAATTCACCAGCCTCTAACGTTCTTAAAGAAAGCATGGCATTTGTGGATATGATGAATTCAGGCCATAGTTTGGGGATATTTAGAAATGGTAATAGCTCATTAGACAGCCATTGTAGCTCGGAAAAGGCTGAATGGGCTTTTCTGTGAAGCCATTGTAGAGATGTCACATGAATCATGTAGGGGTGAAACAATATAACCATCCAAGATTTAAAAAAAATCCAAGACATTAAAACTTCCTTGCAATGAGACTACACTGACATGGTCACATAGACACGGTCCAAGAGGTCAAAGAAGAAGTCTAGGAAGTCACCTGAACCAAGGATGCCATCGGCTTAGATTGTTTGGCACATTGACAAAGTTGTATCCCTTAATGATCATATTACTCTCCATTCTCTATAAGGTCTTGCAGGCAAAGCCTTTAATTTTATGTGACTTTCCAAAAAAACCCTGTCAGAAACCAGTGTTTTTTTGTATAATTATTTTAATTAATTTTAAAGTAATAAATATTTGAGTTTATACCCATTGTATTTCTTACAGTAAATAACCTATTTTGGCCAGTAGATGGCGCCATCTACTGCCAAATTGAGTTAGAGGTTTGAGCGGTTGGACAATTTTCTTCTTTTTTTCCCTGCATCGGCTGCTGAAAACCCGATATTTCAGAGCTTTGATCAGCTGATTTTACAGTTTTAGCTCTTTGGGCATTATGCCCACAGGGCTAGAATTTTGGGGGACACCTTCTGCAGCCCAAAAGCAAACAAAATGTGTTTGCAGCAAACACATTTCTTTTTGGCTGCAGATCAATATACTGAGATATCTCGATATCGGGGCACTGGATGGTTCCTTTGAAACCCGAGATAACCCCTTATCTACCGATATCGAGCTAATATAATCCATGAGCACATGCCTGCTGTATTTGGGTATAGCAGTGGCATGGTTATATGTGGCATGAAATGTAACAATTGTGTGACAGCATATTGCTGGTGAACTACACATGTATATTGGATACTGTTTTGTTTATGTTCTTTTTATATTCTATGGATTTGTTACTATGAGCAGTGTCACGAATAACTCACTATATATAAAATAATGGATTGTGACAGCTGCCAATATCTTAATAGACTTACATTTGAGGTAAAACAAAGATTGAATCCCTTCTAAATCAATGAACATAGGGAGATGTTAAAAAGGAGAGAAAACAAGGAAAGAATCGTGTTTTAAAATCATAAGGATTATGTAGAATATGCATAGGATAGCAAATGATTCCACAGCGGAGCCTTATTAGCATAGGATTAATGCACAAATTATGTCATTTATTCATGACCATTAGTGAGTCTGTTTTTAAAGATGTCACGTTTCTAGTTGTAGTTATTGTATTAAATAGACTACACAATAATATCTCCTTATCACCAGTTTTTAATTGGTTATATAAATCTATCTTATCTGGACAACAAAATGTATTTCTTATAGGTCAAACTAAAATCTAATAAAGTAGATAAGGCTGTTACAACCTCTGGTGGATCATAACGCGCTCCAGCATTTTATCAGGTCTTCCATCCTCCAGAGATGCTCCTGTCTTGCATCAGTTCTAGTGGAGCGTTGGAGCATTGCTTTAGAGTCACCAACCTGGTAGCACTGCGTAAAGTGCATCCTTTCTATGTGTCTGGTAAAGACTGGACCTGAAGGCTTCATCACTCTCTACTCCTGGTCAGTGGTGTTCCTAGCCTGCCCTTCTCATCTCCTAGCCAATATGATTCCAAGTCATGGTTTACTAGGACTTCCTCTACTTTCTCTTCTTTTTGTCATTACCCTGTTGTGGATTTCCTTTCTGCACCTATTCTGGATTTCAGAGTTAGGCTCTGTTTACCGTCCTGGGATTGTCTCCTGCCATTGACCTTTGGCTTTGTTTATCATTGTTGGTTATGAGTTGCTCTCTGGCTTATTTTAGATCTTTTCTTCCTGCTCTCTTTATAGCCCAGCCGTTCAAGGAACACTTGCTTTATTATGGTCTTTCCTCTGTCTATTTTAGGGGGTTTTGTGTGTTGAGTCACTGAGGTTCCATGATAAAAGGAAAAACTGTGTTTTTTTGTATGTTTTCCCAGTTTTAATACATGTTTTCCATAATTTCTCTTGTGTTAAGTATTCTAATTGGGTATCAGAAGAAATCCCCACATGTGCTTTCCAAAATGATGTGTGACATGTATGGGGGCGCTAAATTTAAGAGCAGGGAATAATGGTTGAATCTATTGTATAGTGTGAAAAATTGCTAAAATGGTTTGGTCCATTGGGCACAAATAGTTTGTGAACAAGTTGGTCTGGAAAGGGTTAAATAAATAATGATAACAACCACAACTAAATGTTAATTTACATCACCATGGCTGGAAAAAGTGCTTTTGAAAGAATACAAACAGATTATAAATAAATAAATTAATAATAAATAAAGTATTGAGCAATTATAGGAACCAGCATTGTAGCCAGTTGATGCACAATATATATTTTTACGGGATTTTTGCAAAGTGATGCTGATGTTGAGTTTTTTGACATCGGTCAGACTGAGTACAGTAAGTGAATACACTTGGCTCATATGAAGAGATGAAGAGGTCAAACATGTCAATATGTATGTTGTGGCAGACTGTTCGTAGCAGAACAATGTACAATTTGTGGTTCTAGCTAATTCATGTGTAACAATGGTCTTGGGAAAGGATAAAAGCAAATTGGCTTAATTACATTGCACTGCTGTCATTTCTGATTTGATATTCACACATCTTATTACTATTATTGTTCCGATTCGTTCATCATAGTAATTAACTCAATAATTGAACATTGTATCAACATGCTTGTTTACATAACAAGGGTGTGCAACCACCAAATTCCACATGGATTCAATAAAATTCATTGGGAGTTATGCATCGATAGCTACAGCTCTTCCACACTTCACGTGAACGCATAACTCCTGAAAAAACACTGTATATTGGAGAAAATCCACTGGTCGTAAAATCAAGACTCCTTGCTAAGCACTGTTGACTTTCCGATAAGTATGAGCAATGTCCGACATGTACCGACACTTCTCTCTAACCAGATCACGACATACCATGAAGAAAGAGATTATATCTCTCCACTTGGCTTTCACTTTTTCCAAGCGAAGGATGAATTTACTTGGCTACTTGTCCCAGTTCAATTATATAAAAGGATATCTAATGGAATCATGACTTGTGTTTCCCCCATGGCCTCTTAATGCAACACTATTGAGACATCCCAAGGTGGATGTGAGAAAACGGATGAGAGCCACGGTTTTCCTTTTTATCTTACAGATTACATGTCACGGACCGGTTATTTTTCTCTTTCAAAAGATAAACATATCACTATTGAGTGGGGAAAAAAAAAGGAATAAATATACACAGCAATAAATTTTACTAATATAGGGAGGACAGAAAAACGTATGATATTCTATAAAATCCAATCTAGACGCAAAAGAATTAATACAACTCTATTACTCATAAGACTCGATGAAGATTTGCATTTTGTTGTGAATGACTTTTAGATCTGTGAAAATGGAGGAGAATCCATGTTTTTTCCGAGATACCAAAGAAATTATTTTTTTGATACATGTGGGAAGAGTGTAGAATGTTCTCGAACCTAGTTTATTCCAACAATATTGCTATGTGTATAGTATATTCTTCAGGGATCCACAGGTCCTCAACATGTTTAATTGGATAATGCTACTTCACATTGTACATTTATGTCAGTTCAAAAAAGAAGAAATAGTTCCAAGCCAACATCGACAACTGTTTCAGTAGACAAGACTGGAAAACATTCTTCGAAAACTCGAAATAAAGTCATTTAACGTCAGCCTTTCAGACTCCAATGATCCAATGAAAGACACTGATGCTTCCCATCACAAGTTATATAATATGGAAAGGGTTAAATTTTCCCTAGAGCTGAGCAATCAAGCTTCTAAGTATTATTTACAGGTAAAACATGATAAAACCACACAAAAATTCAATTAAATGGAATCTAGGATTACTCTCTAAGGAGGACTGGGAAAACCTAAAATCCAAAGAACCGTCAACATCAAGAAGAGAGACACATGGAAGGGTCAGTAGATAAGAGCAACAGCAAATATAGAACAATGCTGTCACATTGGATGCAGTTACCCTGGATTTAATGCTTAGGATGTATAAGGAAACCTTATTTTGAAATTCCGTGCTGTAATTTTACTTCATCTAGGGACACATCCTTTATTATTCTATGGGTATTTTAATGGGTCGAAAGACAGCATTTATAAATTTTATCCTATGTAAGATGAATAAGAGGAGTCAAGCAAAGAGGATTCCATGTATTCTGCATAAGAGAAGAAAGACAGAGGGGAACGTACACATACACTGTATAGTGAGCATTTAATGAAGATGAGGAACAGACTTATATGATTGAGCTGAAACATTACATTCCAAATAAAACAGATCTTAGCTTTTGGTTGTTTGTTTGCTTTTTTAATGGAGTGTCTGGCTTCTTTACTTTGTGTATAAATCTGCATAAAACACTCAAGAGAAATATTCACTTTATATATTTATATGGTGGTTTAGCGACAATTTTGAAGCATTGAGGCCAAAATGCTATTTCTTTAATAACATCTTCAACTCAGTCTAGAAGTAAATCTCTATTCATATCGCTCTATATTATATCAATTTATTTCCTTAAATATCTCTCTATCCATTATCTGTCTACCGAGCTCATATCCATTTATATCATTGAATATGTTTCTATCCCATATCTATTTATCTATGTATGAATTTATATATGTATCTATCTATCCCATATCTATCTATCTATCCATCCCATATCTATCTATCAATCTATCCCATATCTATCTATCTATCTATCCCATATCTCTATCTATATCTATCTATCTATCCATCTATCCCATATCTATTTATCTATGTATGAATTTATATATGTATCTATCTATCTATCCCATATCTATCCAATATCTATCTATCTATCTATCTATCTATCCATCCATCATCTATCTATCCATCTATCCCATATCTATCTATCCATCCATCCCATATCTATCTATCTATCCATCCATCATCTATCTATCCATCTATCTCTATTCATTTGTCGATCATTACAGTTCATGATTTTTCTCTTTGAGAATAATGAAAAAAGAGTTATTCTATAGATCAGTGTTTCTCAAACCTCTCCTCAGGACCTGCTGACACACCACGTTTGACAGATATCTGAAGCATAGCACAGGTGATATGATTTGCTGCTCAGTGATTGCAGGATTCAGTCTGCATTTCCCCAAGGTGATCCTTAAACCCTTGCCTGGTTGAGGGTCCCGAGGACAGATTTGAGAAACACTGCGAACAGTAATATCCTAAAAAGACTTAATGACTTAAACTAGATCATTGAGGTGACACACATTGAGATTTACCTTATTCAACTCTACAGAAAGTAAATGAAACAATATTGCATCAAACAATAGTGATATAAATTCCATAATGTGCTTATTGTTGTTTCTGAAGCTATAGTGTCAATGAAACCCAGTTATTTTACCATTAGATATCTCCTCAAGTCCAGGAAACCAGAACACATTGAATTCAGCTCTGTTAGTCACATTAAGCTAGTGCCCCCACTCCTTCAACAATGGAACTGCCTCTAACTCAACATTCTACCAGATTATTTCCCATAACCGGCAGCGCTTACAGCTTTCAGCCTGCGACCGGCTCAAATAACGTCAATGGTTACTTTAACTGTGATTTTGCCAAAAGATAAACAAATCTGGAAAGAATGGATAAGAACACGGCGATGCGAATGGCGAAGCTGAATGCCATGTCTGAAATAATAGCGAAGTGACTCATACACACAGTCACCGTGTGTTATATGAGAAAAATTCTGAACCTGCCTAAAACCAGTCAATTCTTCCCTTAAAGCATTTTGCCTTTATTAACTAAATGATTTCCGTGTTTTCAAGCCAAAACGAGACAAGAAGGTCATTCATCCGCCACTCAGCCTCTAAGCTTGGAAGACTGGAGGATTACAGATGATTTCTTCGCAGTTTAACCCTTTATTTTCCAACCGTAGAGTTATATGCTGTGGGTTATCAAATCGGTACCTTGTAACAAACAGGCTCTGCTTTATGAATACCTGTATCCACATGCAGTCATTAGTTTTAAATGCAACATCCACATCGCCATGGTATCAAATCTTTAAAAGAAGAGGAAAAATTGCTGTCGAATCTTGGGTACTTTTTTTTTTCTTTTTGGAAAGGGAGGGGGGGGGGATGTGCCATGGTAACAGCAACATTATGCCATTAAATCAAAGCTCTGTACTTATCACCGCTGTATAGTGAGATATGAAGACGCCAGGGCCATTCAAATAAGCTAACATTGATATGCTGTACACAAACTAATTGCGATGCAAAGATCGCAACCCCTGAATAAAAACACCAACTCTGAGAAGCATATTTTTCAAAGTGTCATATGATACCAAAGGGCTCATTAATCTCGTGCGGTGTACAGTTGTTAAAGAGAAATATACACAGTTTGCTTCATCTTTCAATTATATTAATTTATGTGGAAATTCAGCACCTGTGCTCATGTTGGCAACGATAAATCTATCGTTTGGGGGTTTTTAAGTTGCGGAATGATGCAAACTGCGCACGTTGATAAACAATGCATAAAACTTTATGCAAATGTTGCTAAAATGTGTTGTGAATAATGCACAAGATTATATATATATATATAAATAAACACAATGATGGAAAGGTAAGTATAGCAATATTTCAGATGTTTTTAAAAAGAATTATAAAATTTAGGAATATGAAAACACTTTCCATGACATATATATATATATATAAAATCACAAAGTTTGCAGGCTCCTGAAATGGATTTCTGCACAAAAGCATTTGTACTGATTACCTAGGCAACAACTCTTCACTCTAAAAATGCTTGAACACACTCTGACCAAGAATGTGTGCAGAGCCAAGTCCAGCAAAGACATAAATGAAATATTCTCTCCTCAAGACCACTTCTGCCATATGGTGCATGGTGAGGGGGAACTAAAGTCTGTTAAGGGGTAAGGACCAGCAATAAAACGAAAAAGGCAATCTGATAGCTCATAATCAAGGTCCTGATGTGTCATCCAAGTATGCCCTCCAAGGAATAAAGTGAACCAAACCACCAGTCATGTTCAGACAGGGCTCTCACACACACACAGTTATGCTTTGCCCTGCCTCCAGGTCCCCTAACTTAGTCTTGAAATGCATCATAAATAATGTCACCTACAGCAGAGTGACACAGTGTCACCTATTTGTCTGTAATTAGGGTAACTATGCACATCAAGCAAGTGATTATTTGGGTAGCTGTGACATCACGTTGTAATATGAGAAATATAGTTTATGAGGTCACAAGGTCATCAATAGCAGGATGGGCTAAGGTGGCATATTATATGATTCCATGAGGCTAAAAATACACAGTATACACACATTATACAGTTCATACATAAACCTATATGTGTGTATTACATATATATATATATATATATATATATATACACAGTGCTCTCCTCTCTTGTTGTTAAATATTATACTGTATATATTGCAGTGGGTTGCATCTAATATTTTCTCATTTCAGTGGTTCAGTGTCATGGCAATGTAGTACTGTTATCAATAACTCCTCATTATGAATATTGTGTGCTCTTGCACATTCATCATTTACCCTGATACACACATTTTCACACACCAGACCCTTCTGCCTTAATGCAAGATGTAACATATGCCATCAAAGAGCACATTAGACATGTATTCATCTGTCTAAAAATATGCCTTTGCTCTTATTTATTTTTTTCTATAAGCACACAGCTTGCCCTTATGAGACCTCGGGCTTGCAGTATCATCCATATGGTCCCTGTGCTGCACCTCAGACAGCTCTGATACAATGTTACAGCAACTTACTGCAAACACCACAACAAGGTAGAATGTTTTCAAAACAATGTATTTGCTAATGCTTCTACTGCAGGGGCTCCAAAAGTGACAGGGAGAAAAAAACCCAATTTATATGAGGAACACAAACAGTGAAGAGGCATCTGTAGACGATTAACCCCTCACAAGCCAGAAGCATCTGCCAGCCTTTGGCTCTACTGTTAATTTCGGTGTAGTATCCAATGGGTTAATGGTGCTACCGTAGCCTTAATGGATCCTTCACAGCCCAAATCATTTTTTTCTCTGTTCTTTTTGCATAGGGAGGCAGCAGTTTATGACCTATTGTTATAGAGTGGTACTGTATTAAGTACAAAGCATTTATCTGTAAGCTGCTCAGTCAGTATAGAACCCAATCTTTCTCCAAGCATTTACTACCATCTACATGTGAAACCCAATGATAGCAGAATTAACTCCAGAAAGCAGCACAGCATTACAGGAAGATAGGGAAATAAATACAATACATAGGTGAGGGACATGGAAATAATATATGTTAAATGGTTATATTAAAAGCTCCATGATGTAACAGCCTGAGTATCATTAAGCATTACACTGAAATAAACATTAATAACAACAATGCTACATCTCCTCTCCCCTGCTGCACACCAGTTATCCATCCTCTGTATCCTTTACATGTACTTTTGCTTGGAAAAAGCCAGTATCTACTGAGAAGCAACCCCCCCCCCAGCACACAAACAGTGGGGTACCCTGCTCGCAGA
Source organism: Leptobrachium leishanense (assembly GCA_009667805.1). NCBI lineage: Eukaryota > Metazoa > Chordata > Amphibia > Anura > Megophryidae > Leptobrachium > Leptobrachium leishanense. The sequence continues at coordinate 26,177,521 of CM019069.1, forward strand.
AGAGCATCTCTCCCTGAGCTTGAATGATAAGTTTGCAAGTTATGGCAGTAAATGAAAAAGACTCCTTACCTCCATCAGTTCCAGCAGCCAGCACCTTAGCAAAAGGGAATAATCCTGATATTGTCACTAAGGCTAGAATAAACTCAGACATTGTTGCAGTGTGTAGATGCCTTTGATTTTCCTTACTGCACACTCAGTAAGTCAGCAGTGAGCCTTGGATCTAGTGCAATTTAGAAATGTCAATGGAAATTCTTCTGTTAAATGAGCCAGCCTTCTCCCTGCTTCCAGCAGGATTTGTAGGTGTGTGTATGTATGTGAGAGTCTGTGTGTGTCTTGACTTTTCAATGCAGAGTACGTCTGATGTTACATCACACAAGAGGGGCAGTGAGAGATGCCAGAGGATGGGATTCACTGATTAATCACAGAATCTTCCATCTACACCCCTTCCCTCTACATAAATCACCTCTATTACTTAGTAAGAGCCATTTAACACAACAGGGAGATGCATTTGGGAAGTGAAACATAGCACAATGCAGATGACAATTAATATTATTATATATTTTTTTCTCTCTTTTTTTATTTTAGGAGTGATTTCATCCCTGTGTCACACTGTATATCTTTCAAGCCTCAGAGCTGTGATATCCACCCAGGCGTTTAAATGATTGCATGGCATAAATCTCATGCTTTTATACTTGATGCTCCTTTTATATATATATATGAAGTAGGCATTTAAAGGGATTTGTGTGCATGGCAAGCTGAAAAAGCAGCATTTCACAGTAGTAATTAGTCACATCAAGAGCTCAGGCTCTTGCAAGCTGCAATGTACTTGTTCATTGTAGCTGTGTGGGTTTTTTTTTCCTCTTTTTTTTGGCTGAGTGATTAATTTGCTTGGATATTGTGCTATCAACTGGGCAAAATGAATGATTCAGCACTGAGTGGTAAATGGTCATCATACAGAACATTGATGCATGAACCTTCTCATTATCAGCAGATAAAGACCCCCCAGTGAAATACACTAGGGTCTGGCATACTAACACAAGCCCAGTTCCATGTTAATGAAGCTATGGGGGAAGGTGGTCAAAGACCAGTGAGATTAACCCTCTAAGAACCAAGTGGGTGATTAATGTGTCAAGGCTGGTTGTAGTTCCTAAAGGGTTAAATCCTATAAAATGCCAAATCCTGTAACTTGGAAGATATGGACGAGACAGGACAGCATAGTCCCATTTTTCACCACATAGGACATCTATGCATGAACCAAGGCTTCTTCTCGTTATCAGCAAATCCCCCCCCCCAGTGATTCATTTTGGGGTCTAATATGTTAACACAACCCATGTCCACATTAAAGAAGCTAGGGGGAAGGTGGTCGACGTGCATTGAGGTTAACCCTCTAAGAACCAAGTGGGTGATTGATGTGTCAAGGTGGTCTTGTGGTTCTGAAAGGGTTAAATCCTATAAAATGCCAAATCTTGTAACATGGAGGGCATGGACGAGACAGGACTGCATGGTCCCAATTTTCATCACATAGAACAGTGGTTCCCAATCCTGGTCTTCAAGAAGCCCTAACAGGTCAGGTTTTAAGGACTACCTTGGGGAAAAGCAGACTGAATTCTGCAATCACTGAGCAGCAAATCCTATCACCTGTGCTGTGCTACACATATCCTGCAAACCTGGCCTGTTGGGGGTACTTGAGGACCAGGGTTGGGAACCACTGACAGAACATTGATGCATGTACCTTCTCCTCGTTATCAGCAAATAAAGACCCCCCCCCAGTGATTCATTTTGGAGTCTAACATGTTAACACAACCAAAGTCCACATTAATGAAGCTGGTCAACGTCCTCTAAGGTTAACCCTCGAAGAGCCAAGTGCGTGAGTAATGTGACAAGGTGGTATTGTTGTTCTGAAAGGGTTAAAAGCCAAATCCTGTAAATTAGAGGACATGGACAGGACAGCATAGTCCCAATTTTCATCACATAGAACATCGATGCATGAACCTTCTTCTCATTATCAGCAAATAAAGACCCCCCAGTGATTCATTTTGGGGTCTAATATGTTAACACAACCAAAAGTTCACATTAATGAAGCTGGGGGAAGCTGGTCAACGTACACTGAGGTTAACCCTCTAAGCACCAAGTTTGTGATTGATGTGTCAAGGTGGTCTTGTGGTTCTGAAAGGGTTAAATCCTATAAAATGCCAAATCCTGTAACTTGGAGGACATGGAGGAGTCAGAACTGCAAGGTCCCAGTTTTTATCATGAAGTCGAATGATGCATGAACCCACTTCTCATTATCAGCAGATAAAGACACCCCCCAGTGAATTTATAATAGGGTCTGACATGCTACCACATTGCACAAGACTCATACTAATGAAACTGAGAAGGTGGTCAACGTTCATTCAGAGTAACCTTTAAGGCTAGGGTCAGACGAAAGCATTTTTCCCCGCGAATGTGAAAAAGTGCGTCCGAACGCATTGACGTATTTTTTCACGGAATGCGCAAAAACGGTCAGACGACGTGCATTTTCGGGCGTGATTTTGTACGGATCGTCAATAAAACTCTTTTTGCGTCTGGACGTTATGTAGGCTGGACATTAGCAGCGTCTGACATCTCCTAATCACGCAAACACGCCGCTATGCCGCAGCTGCGCACTCAATACGTCAGTACTAGCGGTTCAGCGTTCTCAGAAAAATGCGTTCAAATTCCACTTGCGTTGCACGGCCGGACTTTTGTGCGGCCGTACATCGTATATTGGCCGTCATTGCCCGTCATCTGCTGCTAGTGCGGCCGTAATTATGTGCGCCAGAACGCACGTTAAAAGTGCGCTGGTCTGACCCCAGCCTTAAACCCTTTAGGAACCAAGTGGACGTAAGATATATGGTATATGGCAGCGTTCCACTGTGGTTCTGAAAGGGTTAAATCCTATTTAAAAATGTCAAAATCAAGATAGGACTGCATGGTCCCAATTTGATGCACGAACCTTCTTCTCAAAATCAGCAAATAAAGACCCCCCCCATCCTGTGAACTGACAGTGGGATCTAGTAGTATGTTAACACAATCAATGTGCACATAAAAGAAGCTGGGAGATTAACCCTTTTAGAACCTTGTGGATGAGAGATATGGCAATGCTGCCCTGTGGCCCCAAAAGGGTTAAGTCCTAACAAAAATGTCAAGATCCTGTCAATTGGACAAAATGAAAGAGACAGGAGTGCAGGTCCCAAATTTTCATTACAACACCAACACACGAACCTTCTTCTCATTATCAGCAAATAAAGACCCCCGAGTGAATTAATATTGGGGTCTAATTTGTTAACACAACCGAAGCCCATATTAAAGAAGCTGGGAAGGTGGTCAGGGTTCCATGAGATTAACCCTTTAAGAAACAAGTAGACGAGGAATTTGTCAATGGTCCCATGTGGCTATGAAAGGGTTAAATCCTATATAAAAAAAGTGGCAAAAGTCTTCAAATGGGACAGAATTAATGGGTTTGATCTGCATGGAAAATTCTCATCCTATATAAAGCATTGATGCATGAACCTTCTTCTCATTATCAGCAAATAAAGACCCTCTAGTGAATTTACACTGGAGCCTAGTATATTATCACCAGCCCAGCCCCTTGTTATTGAGGCTGAGGTGGTGTTCAACGTGCATTGAGATTAACCCTTTAAGAACCAAGTGGATGAGAGTTATGTCAATGCTCCCCTGTGCGGCTCTGAAATGGTTAAATCCTATAAATACAAATCCTGTAAACTGAATGAAATTAAAGAGACCCTTCCCAATTTTTATCACATAGAGAACATTGATGTATGAACCTTCTTATTATCAGCAAATAACCCCCCCATTGAGTTTACACCGGAATGTAACATGTTAACTGGAACACAAGCCCAGCTCTTTCCAATGAAGGTCAAGGGTGTCTAGAATGAGATTAACCCTTTTGAAACCAATTGGATGAGCAATACATAGTGATCCACAGACATGTGGCTGTCAAATGGTTAACTCCTATAAAAATAGAGCAAAAGACTGTAATTTAACACAATTAATGATTCAGCATTTCATAGTCCTTGGTTATCAAATAGAAGCATGATGTATGAGCATTCTGCTCATTAGCAGAAAAATCCTAGGACCCCCTAGTGAATCTGTATCCCCCACCGGGATGTGATATGTTTACATTGAACACAAGAGCTGTCTATATTCACATAGCTGTATACTTGCTTATAGCAAGATTATTAGCATAATAGCCAAATGGATGACACCCTATGATGTCATAAGTGCTAAATGTCATGATTCTAAAAGCCAAGCATCTCACACTGAAAGTGGTTTCATGCCAAGGAGGATACATGATAATGATGCAGTGGGAGAAGAGACGGGGTGTTGGAGCCAAGACAGATGTTTGGTTGGGGAGATTGGTTCTTGTCTTGAAAGCAATAAATCCCCCTTAATTAATTTAGTATAAATCTAAAAGAAAAAAAAATCCCGTAAGAGGTAATCATGTAAGATAAAAAAAAAAAAAATGAAATGCATGGCTTGTCGCTGGGCCGGTTGATAGATGAATTCTGAGTGCTTTATTGAGCCGCAGATCAATAGGGTATGAAGATGACATATAGACATGTATGTTTACAGAAACGACCCAAGTTAATGCAACCTTTTCGTAATATGATGTGTTATGCAAATCGCCCAGCGTGCTTTCTATTGATTTTCATTGGCTTTTAACAAGGACCCACCCAATTTTACATCTCGGGAGACAGATCATCTATCAGAATTTATTGAAATCACATGTGGTTACTCACCAAGCAAGAAGTGGTGGTGGAAAACCAAGAAGGGAATCGCAAGTTTAAGGTCTGGCCGTATTGTTTTTTAGCTGTATTTTTTCCAAACTAGGATATTTTTTTTCACAAATGTCACATTTTCTTGTCGGCGCTCAATAGCTCGATTTTATTTTCCATAAACCCAATTGGCTAATTAATTTAATATTCAGTGATACACTGATCATATATAACTGTGTATGTGTCAGGTATAAATCAGGAGAAATACAGTCCAAGATAAATACGAGGAACCAGATGTGCAGTAATCTTGCCTGTACGTAGCAGGTACCAGAGTCAGGAGGAATATAGTGATAAACGCTACCTGTCTACCGTGATAAACGCTACCTGTCTACCGGTACCTGTGGCGGCAGGGTCGTGGGAGATGAACATACTCTTGTTAGCTTAGGCTAGGGTCAGACTAACGCATTTTTCACGTCTACCTTCAAAAGGTGCGTCCGAACGCATGGACTCACGTTTTGATGAAGACACGATAGCGGTCATACGGTGCGCAATTACAGCCGTATTTTTGTGACTGACGGAGCTATAAAAAACAAATGGATGTTATGTTGGCCAGACATGTGCAGCGTCTGATGTCTCCTAATCACGCACACACCCCGCTATGCTGACGCAGCGCACTCTGTGCGTCAGTACTAGCGGTTCGACGTTCTTGCAAAAATGCGTTCGTTTGCCGCTTGCGTTGTGCGGCCGTAATTTTGTGCAGCTGTACTTCGTATGTTGGCCGTCATTGGATGTCATTTGCTGCTACCACGGCCGTAATAAAGTGCGGCTAAACGCACGTTCACACTGCGTTCGTCTGGCCCCAGCCTAAGACGGCAGTATGTTGTACAATAGAATAGGAAACCAGAATCACAACAAAAGCGAAGAGCTCTGCGAGAGATAGTAGAATCAGCGGAGTGTAAGCAATGTCGATGGGTAGTAGAGTCGAGGGCAGGCAGCGTTCAAACGTAATCGTTTAGGATAGCTGGGTCGAGGGCTAGGAAGCGTTCAAGCGTAATCGTTTAGGATAGCTGGGTCGAGGGCTTGGCAGCGTTCAAGCGTAATCGTTTAGGATAGCTGGGTCGAGGGCTAGGCAGCGTTCAAGCGTAATCGTTTAGGATAGCTGGGTCGAGGGCAGGCAGCACTCGAGTGTGGTCATTCATAAGCAAAAGGGGTCAGGCCAAAGGTGGCAATTCAGAGTTACAGGAATATAAGGTAATAAAGTAACGTAAACAAAATAGTTGAGTGACAACTCACCCTCCCGGTGTCTTCTTTATAGGGAGCGCCTGTAAGCAGCTGTGAGGGATCTCTCACGTCCTCTTTCTTCGCCTGCATCACATGACATCCTTAAGGCCGGCCTAGGCCCTCGCGCACGTGCAGAGCCTGTCAGATGCTATGATCCAGCCGCCTATACGGAGGCGCAGGAGCTCGGCGGCGTGCAGCGGAAACAGCTTGGGGTGCCACTTGGTGTGTCATAGCAAGGTTTGGAGGTACGGTAGCAGTGAGGTCCTTACAATATGCCACGTAAAGCTACCAGGCCACCTCTAGCATTTGAGGGACCCTGGGCGAGAATTTTTTTGGGGCCCCTCACCCGCTTTCAATGTAACACCTCCTTATACTCCACCAATTTTCAGGCATAGATACACACAATGACCCCCTCTGTTCTTCCCACCTTTCCCCAGATAGTCACCCCTGACCTCTCTCACCTCCATAAAGACACCCCCATCAAGACCTCCATATAGATAGACATCCCCTCTCCCCTTTATAGAGAGATGGAGGTCCTTGAAACTTTTTATCACAAAGAGGGTATCAACAATGGTGCGTGCCCCCCAAAGTGAGGGGCCAAATGTGTGCGCATTGCCCACCCCACCCAAAGGGCAGGCGTGAGAGCTACCATTAACAGCAGATGCTTGTAATATAACCTTGATGCAAAAATTGCCCTTTCTGACAATATCGAACCATTAACAACCATAATGTTAGGTCAATCTGGTGGTACCAGGACACATACGAGGAGAATTCTTTGCCCCACAACTGACTGTGTGTGGGACTGGGTTATAAAAAAGATAAATGCAAAATTATTACCAAGTAAGAGTAAACCTCATATGATTTTATATTTGTGCACCCAGTATTATCTTATATAAATTTATATCTGGAATTCCCTGAGAAAATTAAAACAACCACCTATGCACAACATCTCGCCATATGTTCATCACCGTCTGGGAAAGATTAATGAGTAATAGTGTGGGTGACATTTGCATGTTTAATCATTAAAATTCATTATTTTGGTAAATTTAAGTCGACTTTATCAACAGAGATATTGGGCTCGAAGAAGTGGGGGTGTTAGATATCTTTATTATCTGCATATCTCGACACGGCATGTGAGCACATTAAAGTCTTCTGTTTAAGAAAGCAATGGTAAAGGAACGAGGAGTTCACATGTTTCCAGAACATATGATCATTGGTTGCATCTCGATCGATGCGAGCAAGTTGTCTGGAGTACCAAGATGGCGGCACATCTTAGGAAAAGGTGTATAGGGGATGAAGAAAATGTTTGATTGGTTCTTGCACGAAATGCCAAATTTTTCAAGGCTCGGTCTGTGCTAGTCAATGGTGACCCTTCAGATGAAGTATGGCAGCACATTACATGCTGCCTGTGAGAGGGTCCTATGAAATTCCTAGTTGATGACCACTAGACTAGAGCCTGCAGGTCATCAGACTGTAATCAGGTCAACAAATCGATCCCTGATACGTTGTGCAATGCAGGATCGTGTAGTTATAGTGGAAGAACACAGAGAACTATTTGTCCCCTGTCTTCCGCTGTTTGTATACAGAGGAAGTGGCAGATTGAGTCGCCCTTTATACTATTTAGGCTGGTGTCAGACGAGGGCATTTTGTACGGACTGTGCGTCCGTGCAATACGGACGCACTTTCTGACGGAAGACGCAGTAGTGGCCACACAGTCCGTTTTTTTTAACTGACATTATTTTTGACTGATGTAGCAGGGAAAATAAATTAAAATGCAAAACCATTTTGTCCATCAAAAATGCTGGACGCACAAATGCAACCCGTCTGACCACGTTCATCACTCACACACAAAGCTATGCGGACATTGCGGACGCAGCGCACTCTCTGCGTCCGTTCTAGCGGATTTATGTTCTTGCCTAACCTACATCCGTTTGCCGTGTCCATTATGCGTCCGCAGTTCGGTGCGGACGTACTTTGTGTGTGGGGCTCCATTGGTCATAATTATATGCTATAACGGACGTACAAATGTGCGGCAACACGGACGTGATCAGTGCGCTCGTCTGACACGAGCCTTAATGTAAATGTACATTTGGGAGTATGTGATGTTTTTAATGCAAGTGTTAAGTCATTTTTCAAAACCTAAATCACTTTACACCAGGGTTTACGAGACATCGTTCAAACCATTCTTTATCGGTTAACCGAAGACTAATGGCTCCTATACAAAGTACACGAAGTATACAAAGTAAAAGAGCAATTACTTCTTGTACCCTGCCGCAAAGTCTGAGATGTGAGAAAACCATGCTGCTCAGTTGGAATAGTTCCTCGAGCTTTTAGATTAATGGCTCAGCCGGAATAATGGCTTGAGGCTTTAACCTCTTCACTATAAAGTGATTTTCCAAATACCCATTGTCAGGAAGCAGTGTTTTTTCTGAAAAATCACTTGTAATTAATTATGCAGATAGAAATATTTGTGAATATTCCCAGCGTTTCTTACTGCAATGACCTATTTGGCAGACAGATGGCACCATCCACTGGCCAAACGGAGTTACAGCAGCTTGGGCTCCCTACATCGGCTGCTGAAAGCCTGATACGTCAGGGCATTCTTCAGCTGATTTTAAACAGTTTTAGCACCTTGGGTATTATGCCCACAGGGCTAAAACTTTGGGGGTACCTTCTGCAGCCGGATCGGGCCATCATTCTTGCTGCGGGATGAGAGGTAAGTATAAGATTTACTGGGTGGTTTTAGGGGGTGCAAAATAATTCTGCAAAAGCGTAATCAGTTAGCACCAGCTTCAAGCAGTAGCTAAAAGTTTGTTTTGTTGTCGGTTCGAATAATTAGCATTAACACTTTGTATTTCCTTACTTATCATACCGTTAATTAATGATTACGCTCTGTGTGTTAAGTATAGGATGCGCAAACTATAGCAAGCTCGCGCAATCACCAATGTGTAACGGATTTTTCACAGGTTTGCATTAGGGATGTAATATGGGGGGCATACATTAACCCCTTACCTTCGCCTGTCAGGAATGGGTTAACACTGGCTGGTACACCTTGTCACCAGGTGCCGCCGCGGTCCTCTGATTCGGCCGCCCATGCAGCTGACACGCAATATGCACATTGGCTGCAGGGGGACGGCCTGAGTTCAGGCTGTCTCTCTCTGCAGCCGACAGTGTGCTGCATGCGCAGGCTGCAGGGAGGTGCCGAGGTGGCCCATTGAAGTCAGCGGTCATTCCAGTACGCCCCCACATCTTCACAACCCACCCGCCACGTGGACGGTATGATACGGCGGGAAAGGGTTAAAGTAACGTATCCTAGCGTTAACACTCATCAGAACATTACAGTTAGTGATCACTATGCAGTTTAGCCCTTTGTGTTTTGCTTTGTGCACTGTGGCATCTTTTCTTTTTTTTTCAAGTATTTCAACAAAATTATACAATGTCAAATATTGTCAATTATGAAATAAACTCAGTGTCTAGCATGTGTTCTCACACTTTGACTGGTACTGCATATATATTTAGAAAAGTGTGAATGCATAATGCAGCCCGTTGCATTATTCATTGTTACTAGGTCTTTATTTATTTTTTTGCTTGTGAAATTGATGAAAGTTTATGCTTTGGATGATTCTGCATCTCTGTCAAATAATGCCACATGAATAAACTTTAAATCCATTTGCATCTGTACATATGAAACCTGTGCTCCTTTGACTCGAATGACTTCCCATATGACGACAGACGTTGGTGGAAACAGTAAATTTCAAAGAGATTTATTAACCAATATTTATAACTAGCCTTTAGCCAGTATTGCTGATACTTAAACATGGAATAAAGCGTGATATATTACACCCAGATTCTATTATTCTAATATTCACTTGTATATAGTGATCTGTATTTGTTAGATTACACTGAAAGCTGGTTATAGAATATGTTAAAACTTTGCAGAAGAGCAATACTATGCAGAGGTAGAAGAACAGGAAACATCACAGGTGACACTGTCAACCTACAGAGCAGAGCGAAAAGAATGAAACAATTGGGTGATGCCTGGGGGTTCTAGTCACACACTCTAGGGAGTATATCAATTGTCTACAGAATTTCATTACCTTGACTCATCTAATGCAAAATATTGACCATGAAGTGGTCTCCCATGTGTACGTGTGAATTCTCTGAACTGTGGCCAAGCTTTAGGAGAAATGTGCACATACTTTATGCAACCCAATAAATAAATGAAAATGCCATTGCAAAGCTCACAAGTCAGAGTACCGGTGATTTTCCTGGTAGGGTTTAAGGGGCAGAAAATATTAGCTTAACTTAGAAATTAAAGTGAAATTTTATAACAAAGTATTTGGACTTTTTTCCTGTTTCAGAGAGATGTAGTTGAGGAGGCACCAGTAACAACTGAGCTTGCCAAAGCTCTGTATGGACAGTGTGGGAAATCAGTCCTGTCTGAGGCCATTTTGCTCATGCTCAGTGTGTTCTCATATGAAATTCCTGAAGTCATTTTTGATTTACCCAATTTCGTACCCTTTGTGAGCCTGATGGAGGGTAAAAGCTCACCACGCATTCAAAACACACACATGACATCATCACCCCCAACTGATTTTTAAGTTCTGTTATGGGTTAACCAGTGATTATTGATGGGCCAGACACCCTTGTGTTCAGTTCGCATTCGGACTCTAACAACCGAAAAAGTTCAAACGCGAACACGATTCGAACACAATGCAAGTCAATGGGGCTCAAAAGTTTGAAAATTAAGGTCTCTCCAGAGGGCATATATGCAAGATATTGGTCATAAAAGGTGTATGGGGGTCCGGGTACTGCCCTGGGGGACAGGAAACAATGAAAACAAATAATAATATTTTTTTTTAACCATTTCACTGCTGACTGAGTGCTGAGCCATTTCACCATTGTGCGCTGAGCTAATTTTTACCGCTTTTGCTCATGTTTAAACGTGACTTGAAGCCATGGGAAATGTTTTACCACCAACGAGTGGGAAAAATTACGATCTTAACGCAAATGCCCCGTTGCCCCCCCTGGATCTGCCCCTGCGCGGACCGGCCAGATCTCGCGAGGCAAGATCTGGCTGGTCATGTGACCAACAGGGGGGAACTCAATGGAGTCCTATGGACTCCATCAAGTGGATGCTCGTGGCTGCGCTCAGCACTGCCACGAGCATCCAGGATTTTTCTGCGTGGTAGCAATGCAGGTAGCATTTTTTTCCGCCTGCATTGTAATCCAGCGTTAAAACGCAGGCGCAAGGGGGAAAACTGCAGGCACAGTTTCTCCTCCCTTGCGCCCGCGTTTAACGCTGAGAGCGTAATTTAGCCCAAGGTGTGGGAAATGTTTTAGCAACAAGGTGTGGGAAATGTTTAATCCCATAGGCTTCAATGTTTAAAAAGGTGTGGGAAATGTTTTAGCAAGAAGTGTGGGAAATGTTTTAGCAAGAAGGCGTGGGAAATGTTTAATCCCATAGGCTTCAATGTTAAAAATATTCCCGTTTTAATTCAATATCTAATAAACCGTTGCTTATAATATTCTGCAGTAAAGAGTCTCTTTATTTTTAGATTTTTTTGGATCTTTTAAGCATTTTTTTATTATTTTCTTTCGAACTTTCCTCGAACGGCCCGAAAAGTTCGAAGTTCGCAAATGTTCGAACGGCCGATGTTCGAATCGAACTTCGAACTGATTCAAACCAGAAGCCCATCCCTACCAGTGATTACCACACCCTGGGGCAGTAGAAAGATCCACATGGGCATTTAGGAAAAAGGGGGAGGGTGCGAGTGTGTTAGATTAGGTCTTGTTTTGAATTTACAGTGTACCTATTACCAAAAAGAGGGTGCATGTGTGTATGGGGTCACTAGGGATGTGTTCTGGGAGCAAAGGAGGGTAGCAGACCCAAAAAGTTTGGGAACCACTGGGTTAGATAAACTCATTGCTATTGTAATAGCTTGGCATGAAGGTAAACTTTAAATAGAGCTTTTGACACTTTACAAAGCTAAGACACCACCTGTATTTTATTAGAAGTTGATATATAGAAGAGCTACTGTATAATTTTTTCTGGTTTTTGTTCAAGGTCTGCTTGGTATAGAAGTCAGAGAGGGGTCATTACTGTATCCCTCTGTACACAATTTGTGATCCCTGGCATGAATTTGAAGCCCAGTTGGGTTTTGTTTGAATGAGAACACAAAGTTACCAATCGGAAGAGAACTCTATAATTACAATCCAGACATACACACAGTTTTTTGATGGGATAAATACATATAATCCAAACTCAGGTACCTCTTAATCTGTCACAATCTACCTTTGAATATCAAAGATACTTATCTTGGAAAAAGGCCTTCTGTAATACAGGACAAGGGATGTGGAAACATTAGTTGGAAAATTCCATAGAATTGTTTTGGGATTTGCACAATATCAATTTAATCTTCCATGGTAATACATAGCAGTGCAATAATATATATATTTCAAAGTAAAATTACACTAATTACAAGACAAGATTACATATTGCTTTAGGCTTCGATTTTTCAGGAACTCTCGAGGCTCCATGTCAAACATGTTACTGTTGCTTAAGGCTTAAGACCTTGGGGCAACAAATCTTTGTAGAACCCAGGCATGGTGTTACACAAAGGCTCAAGGTGTCCATAATTTAGTGACCACTCAGTTTAGTTCAAGTGATGACATGAAAGTCAAGACTACAAGGCATCTGGAGGCCTTCCTTGATTATCGGCTATACTGACTTTCCAAGTAAACCACCAAATATGTGTTTTTTTATGTAATTTTCCCAAATGTATGCCATCAACCTTTGAAGGATAAAAGGGTTGAGTAACCTTGCCAGAAATCCCACGTGAGACGCTGAGATGCAGCAGCTGGAGTCCTAACTAATGAGCTATCTCTCCAGCACTATATCATCTGGATGGTCAATCTCTGAAATGCTAAGGATTAAACAGTTTTATTCTCAGCTGGAAAATCGGTTTGAGGTTCAGCGTGTGTGGTGTTTAGATGTTTGCTGTTTAGTGTCTATTATCTGGGTATAAATATACTAGATGGAGTTCATTCATCACTAATAGTGCACGTAGACGTGGAAAATCCACGTGTACCTACGTTGCTGGGTTATGTAAGAGATATTAATGGGCTACAGTAGGCTGTTGGGAATCACCTCGGAAAATCAATAGAGGTATATCAACAAAAAAACCATAGCCCCTAACCTACTTGATTATTCCCCTTGCAATTACTTCAATGTCACTGACTTCTTTAACTCATTGCATTATCACAGTAATTGGCCAGGATATACAGCATGCACTTTCAGGCAATGTATTACATTGTCGCCTGATATTAAATACAGCACTTGAGACGCATTTGTAAGTGTTTGAATCTTAAAAAGGATATCGAACTCTTATTACCCTTTACTGATTGTGGCATCTCTTGGCAAACGATCTTTGTTTCATATCTTAGAGCTCAGGATGTAATATACTAGTAATCGAACGCGGCCTGACTGCTGCAGTTAATTCTACGGAGGCGTCAGCTGATCATTTTATGTCCAGTAAGAAGGAGCTCTCGCCGTTATCCAGCTTATAGAACACCCGTAGAATCAGTGCTACTGTGTATCTCCATAGCAAGCACACGGAATCAAGGAACATCCTCCCACACCATTACTTCTAAGTTCTTCTGTGATCGCACCTTTCCAGTTTTCCGTCAAGACTAAAGCAATCCACATCACTCCCTCCCCAGTCGGCTTGAATAAAAATCCCTTAGGCCCCGTTCACACTGTGCGATTTGAAAGTCGCGCGATTTTCCGTGCGATTTTCATATTCGCGACATAGTGCGATAATGTCGCGCGACGTCACGGTTTTGTGCTATTTTTGCAAAGCACCACCAATACAAATCGCAAAATCGCAGATAGCAAATCGCAAAAAAAAGGGTCATGTACCAGCGACATGCTACCGCGACGCACGACATGGCAAGATGTGAACAGCTCCAATGAAATGCATTGGAGAAGCTACACAGCGCGACGTCGCGCGCATTTTGCTGCGACATCGCGGCAAAATCCGCGCGATAAACGCACAGTGTGAACGGGACCTTAGGCCTCGTTCACACTGTGCGATTTGAAAATCGCGCGACTTTCTGCACGATGTTCATATTCGCGACATGGTACGATAATGTCACGCGATGTCGTGCGACATCGCTGTTTTGTGCGATTTTTGCAAAGCACCACCAATACAAATCGCAAAATCGCAGATAGCAAATCGCAAAAAAAGGGTCATGTACCAGTGACATGCTTCTGCGACGCGCGACATGCGACGTCACGCGACATCGCGCGGCAAGATGTGAACAGCTCCATTGAAATGCAATGGAGAAGCTACACAGTGCGACGTTGCGCGGATTTTGCCGCAAAATCCGCGCGATAAATCGCACAGTGTGAACGGGGCCTCACTGTTTGGTTGCGTTACTGTTTCTCTGCCAAGGTATTTCATAGGCAGAAGGCTCTCTCTGCTGGTCATTCCCGGGATAGCGCTGAAGCTGCTGGAAAATCTCCAAAAAGAGACTGTTAATGGCAGTTTCAGCGCGTCAAAGTGCATCGGCTGATTTGTACCATAGACTGTGGGCCCTATTACATTCTTCGCGCACCATTTTGTGCGTTGCAAAAACACATTAACGCGAGGGGCAAAACCCTTTGCGCTGAACGTCGTATTACAACGTCCGCGCAAAAAATGCGCGTTAACGTTTAACGCGGATGGATCTGCGCCAGCATAATGAACTGTGCGCGTCCTATACTTAACATTGTGAGCGCAAATGCATTTGTGTGCTGGTACGCGGATGGTATTACAATCGCGCATAATTTTAACGTCTTTGAAAAGCTGGTGGTAACGGCAAATTGGAACAATCTGACCGTACCAAACTGCGGATTCAAAAATGACGGCCACTGTCTTGTCTTCCGTCAAAACGTACGTCTGTTGTGCACAGCCCGCACAAAAATGACGGACTCGCGTCAAAAAATGATAGACTCGCGTCAAAAATTACATTGCGGTCACTGATTTCTGCGTGCAAAAATGCGGTACTTTGCGCGCATTTTTGCGCGTCGGTTTTACGAACTTTATTTTTTGACGGATGACAAAATGCGCGAGGATTGTAATACCACCGTTAATTTTCACGCGATAACGCTTAATGCCGTGCGCAAAAAAAATGCGCTACACGAGCGTTATTGCGTGAAGAATGTAATAGAGCCCTGTGAGTTTAGGAACATATTTTGGAGCATATCTGCAAATAGAAATTTGTTGCATTTCTGCGAAGGAAATTTATTTACAATCTACAATATACAACTATGTCGCGTTAAATCGATCTCAGGCACTTGGTTGCGCTTTTGAAGAATGACGTAACTTACAGGGTTCATGCAGAAAGAGACGATCTGGCCCGAAATTTCACCGAACAATGAATTTCCCCGTACGGTGCAATTTAGGGGCCATTCAGCTATTCAGAGAGCAGGCAGTTTGCCAAATTTTGGTGAATTGCCAGCAAAATACAGTGCTGTTCAGCATCATTGAACTCCCCATAGAGAAGCAATGGTTAACCTATTCACAGAACACCGAACAGCAGGGAAATGTCAGTGAAATCCCCCATAGAGAAGCAATGGTTAATCGATTTAGAGACACCGAACAGCAGAGAAATGTCAGTGAAATGCCCTAATGTTCGGGGGTTTCAGGTTTATTCAGGAGAATCCCATAGGTTTCAATGTTACAAATATTCACATTTTGTTCAATATCTATTAAACCGTTTATTCTTTTAGTTTGCAGCAAAAAGTCTCTTTATTATTGTTTTTTTTTAGGATGTGTGTTCGGGATTTTTTTGCCCAATTTTTTTTTTACAGATTTTTTATAAATAGCGTTTTTTATTCATGTAACAGACCTTTTTATCATCATTCATAGGACATCATCATTTGAAATTCGACACTTTTAATCATTTTTTTTTTTGTTTCTGTTTTTTACCTCATTCATCGGCTTCTGGACTTTTTCCAGCGGCTGTTCGGCGCTGTGTTTGGCAGATCATCTGTTTTTTATGTTTTTTGCGTTCGGTGGGTTTGCGGCGGCTTATCGGATCGGATCTGATAACTTCTGCGGGTTCCCGGCGGCTTATCAGATCAGATATGATCATTTCTGCGGGCTCCCAGTGGCTTATCGTATCCAATAAGCTGCCGGGAACCGCCAAAAATATCCGATAATGATCTGATAATTTCAGCGGTTTTGCGGCGGATTTTCCCTGCACTTTGGGGACCCTGTAGTGAATGCTGAATTCACCGCAGGGTCAGGGAATTTGATTCCCCGTAGTGCAGGGAACGAGAGAGCAACGAAATGTCAGTGACAGTAACGGGCACCCCAACTCCTAGGGCAGATTTATCGGAGGTACATTATGCATGACAAATTGCCAATGAGGAGCCAAAACTCCAATAAACCTGCCCGAGGAGAAACAGTTAGAGAGACCATTCATTACTTATTTTGTAAGTAGAACAAACTTGACCAGTAGAACTTATCTTCCTTATTTGAGGGGTTGATAAACCCAGAGTATAACTCCATTAAATTATAAGTAGTACCAGGGTGAGTGAGTAAGTGAGTAACTGGAGTTTTTTTCAGGGATAATTGAGAATACCCGTGTGTAATATGAGTCTATTAGACCTGTGGGTCCTTCCCTGAGTTGAGCATATTTCTCGCTCTTCTGCTGACTTCCTGCGAAACAAATTCATGCTTCGTTCATACAGTCTCTGTTATCTCTTGCTAAACAATTTTATTTCTCGTCCCTTATCTCCAACTTTTCTCATGATTCTATACGTTTGTTTCATTCTATCAATCTGCTACAGCGCCCCATGTTCATTCAACCATCCATGGACCTCACTGCTGTCACTACTTCACCGATAAGATTACTAAACTTATACTAGATATCTCTTCATTGCCCCACCTCCATCCTCATTCACTCCTTCACTCCCTGTCCCCTCTTCCACTATGTCTTCCTTTTCTCTAGTCTTAGAGGAGGATGTCTCAACACTTCTCATGTCCTCCTGCCCAACCACCTGTCTGCTTGACCCCATCCCCTCGCACCTTATTCAGTCTTTCCTACGAGTTATGGTCCCTACATTGACTCATATTTTCAACCTCTACTCTCTGGTGTCTTCCCCTCTGCATTCAAACATGCTCTGATCACCGCCAGAAGCCATCTCTTGAACCCTCCTGTGGTAATTCCACTAAAGTGATATAATAAAGCAGTAAGATTCATCTACAATGAGAGTATTTATTCAGAGGTAACCACACAGAGGTAAACAATATATATCACATGGACCCAGAATTATCTAAACATAAAACCACTCTAAATAACAATATATATAACCATGAATGTAAATAAAACAATTAACAACCCCAAAATAATGAACAGCGATCCCCTTTCTATCTAAACCCAATATCCTAAACTAAACTCAAACCAATATCCCAGATCTCACCAACACGTCTGTCCTCTAGGTCCAAATCCACAGGTCACTCTCAAGGGTCCCTGGAGCTGCAGTCTGTTCACCACCAAGGCAGGAGGAGAAGAGAAGGAAGATCCTGTTGGCTTCTACCTTCTATAAGATTAATTGACCACCCCTACCCTGCCCCACTTCTTCCTTCCAGGTAGCCCTGTGGTCATAATGAGATGTGGAGGAAGGGCTGTAAGCTCCCCTTTGCCTCCAAAATCTTATAACGCCTGCTCTATAAGTTATAACCAGCTCACCGATTTTCTTGCTGCTTACTCTCTGCTTGACCCCACCAGTCTGGCTTTCAGGTCACATCCAGCAGTCCTGGGGGGTCTCAGGGAATGCCCAGCACCTGGCAGCGCCAACCCCACTGTTAGCTGGCCAGGTGCCAGGCGATGTGCCGGCTCAGGGAGGTTGTGTGACTGTGATCGGGAGGCATGGCGCGGCATACTGACTCGTAGCCGCAGAGTTTAAGAGCAGACCGCATAAACTGTCTCATTGCCCTGTCGTGGAGTTACTTCCCCAGCGCTTGGTGATTCAATTCGTTCGACTCATCGATTCTTTTGCTTGTCTTTACTGACCCAGCATTACTGAGAATCCTCGATGTGTACTGACTCGGCGATTACTGACTATCCTGTTTTGTGTATCAATTCTAAGTTGTTTGAAAATCACGGTGTGTGTGCTGACTCGGTGATAACTGCTAATCTTGTCTTGCTGAGCCACTCGGTTATTTCCAAGAAGCAAGCTTTGTGTATTACTCTGGTCACTCCTGTTAAGCCTGTCCTGTCTTTCTTCTGCTGCATCAAGGGTTTGTCTGAAAAGGCCAGCGTGCTACTTAGCTTCTGGGGCCTGTTAACCCTTTCTGGTTATTGTTTCCCTGCAGATAGTAAGTTTACTGACCATTCAAGGATCGGTGGGATAGATAGGGATCTGTATACAGGGACCAGTATCATGGAATTAGGCGGGATTCGTGACATTTCGCTCCCAGCTCTCCACTGTGACGGCTCTGACCAAGGTGACTAATGATTTAGTTGCTGCTGAAACCAAAGGTCACTTCTTCCTGATTATTCTCCTTGACCTTTCCGTTGCATTCGACACTGTTGACCACCCTCTCCTGCTCCTCACGCTGTGTCAGCTTGGCCTCAGTGACATCGCTCTCGCCTGGTTCTCTTCCTATCTCTCTCTTCAGTCGGCGACATTTCGGTGCTCTCTGAATAACCCCTTATATGTTGTACTGTATGATAAATTCTTATAAATAAAGTTTTAAAAAAACGTCATGCGCCACACAAGCTGTCCCCAGGAATTTAAATCGAAATGATAGTGCAATTATTTTTTTTTTAACCCGAATAAGCCTTTAATAATAACATGAAATCTGGGATAGAAACCAGACACCTCTTAATAGTAAGCAGGATGCATTCTTAAGGTCAATCCAGGGACAATGTAACAAGGAGATTATGGCATTACTCCTTTAGAAAGAAAAGGGAAACCTTTGTGGTTTGGATTATTGTATTATTTTTTTTAATTTTTTTTGGATAAGTGCTAGTAACTGTAGTCTCCAATGTGCTGATGTGTATCACCACACATCAGAAAACTGATGATTCGGGCAGCGTTCATGGTCTTTTAATGGCCGTGCCTAGGGATTTTATTTTAAACTCCTTTTTTATGTCTTGCCAATATTACCAGCACCGCTGAGACTGTCCTGTGCACATTACAGATATTTATTTCACGCTTTATCTGCCCGCTAACTTAAAATTAATGCCTCGCTTATAAATACAAGGGATTCACGGTACCTCCTAAACAAGCAGCGCGCAGCACACGGCGTCATTAAAAGACACAAGGAAATTGAAATCTATTTATGCAAAACCAGTTTATTCTCCAAGTCAATATCATCCTCGATTTGTGTTTGGACATGTGACAACAACTCCACTTGGTGCTTAACATGACACTTAGATTGATGGAAACATTGTTAAAACGGTTCAATCATCTCATTTGTCGAGTTGTGTTGTGAAACCAAATGCTACGCTCATATGTGACAGTTTGAAGCATTAGACAAGAGTACACAGTGATTGAAATGTATATGCACCTAGAAATGTAACATCCCATCTCTTATAGCCCACATTTAGCAAGACACATGAATATACTGACATTATACTACTGATGCATTGGAGATTAACTCCTTCACTACCAAGTGGTTTCCCAAAAAAACATTGTCAAGAACCAGTGGGGTTTGGAAAATAATTTTTACTTATTTATATAGTAAGAAATATTTGAGAATGTTCCAAATGTATTCCTTACTGTAATAACCTATTTGGCAGGGAGCTGTCACCTTCTGCTGGCCAAATGGAGTTAATGCAGTTCTGAGCTCCGTGCAGAGATGTCAGAGATGTAAAGACATTCCCCAGCTGTGTTAGCAGTTCAGGTATCATACCCACGAAGCTAATGCTTTGGGGGCACCTTCTACAATCAAAGTACAAATGTATTGACTATGAAGCAGCATATTTCTAGATCATGTTATCATGATCTCAGGCTGCTGTGTCTGCTGTTGCTGACTTTGTATACATGATCATGCTAGTGATCTAAACCTGAACTTCTCGTCTAACCTCCCTCTAAATCCTCCATTCTTGCGCCCATCTCTCTTCAGGTGAATGGTGCCACCATTAGGGTGGTGCCTTACGGTCCTTTGGGCTCCGATCTGTCCTTTACTCCTCACATTCAGTCACTCACCAAATCTTGCTACTTCCACCAAAAAACATTGCACGCGTCCATCCCTTTCTTAATTAAGACTCTACTAAAATGCTCATCCAAGCTCTTATTATCTCCCTCCTTGACTACTGTAACCTCCTTCTCACTGGCCTTAGAAAAGCCCAGATTCTCTCTCTGCAGTCTGTTATGAATACCTGTGCCAGACTTACACTCACACTCTCCCCTTTGTCAATCTTTACCCTGACTCCCTATTTCCTTTAGAGTCCACTTTAAAATACCAGTCCTCACATATAAAGCTCTCCATAACTGCGCCCCTACCTACATCTCCTCCCTTATTAACAGGCATAGCCCATCCCGACCACTTCGCCCTGCCAATGATCCGACGCTATTGGTTCCTCATACCCACACCCCAACTCCCACCTTCAAGATTTCTCCTGAGCTGCCTCCTTTCTATATGACTAGCTCCCCCGCAACATCAGACTCTCCCCGTCTCTCCAGTCCTTCAAGAAGTCTCTGAAAACACATTACTTTAGAGAAGTCTATCTGCTCACTCCATAATCCCCTTGGTTAATTTCATGCTCCATCTTCCCACACAGCCCACATGCACTCCAATACTTCATGCCCTCTACTCACTCTCACCTAGCGTGTCACTCCTCTCCTCCTAGATTGTGAGCTCTCGGGCAGGGTCCTCTCTCCTCCTGTTCTGTGTGTAATGTGTATGCATATTTGTTATCCTGGCTCTCCCATTTTACAGCACTACGAAACTTGTTGGCGCTTTAAAAATGCTTGCAACTGTAACTAACTGGTTAATAAATCGAATGATGTATACCTGGAAAGGTTTAATTAAAGATGAAGAAGGTATTCTAAAAATCCGCACAATGTTGGCATCCAGTGTCCTTCCACCGGTCCTGCGAAATCATAAACAGCGATATTGCAGAGAAGTCCTTCTGGTCTCCATGGAGTCCTATGGTCTCCAGCAGAAGACAGCTGCAGCAGGTTGTGGCACCGCTGCCAGTATCAATTAGCAGCTCCCTCGTTTTAAAGCCAGCAATAGGTACAGCTCGCAACGAATTTTGACATCAATGTCTCCTTATTACCGGCTCCAGTGTGGTAGGACCATTTATTTATTGAATCTGTTTTAAAAATGTATACAAAGAAAACTGCCGAGAATCAGCAGCTCGGAGCCCCAGATTCAAACATCAAATCAGAATCATATGGTTTGTAGCCATTTCATTAATAAACATTAAGGTACAGCCAGATACCACGTAGCAATCGTTTATACAGCAGATTTCCTGGACTAATCTTCATTTGCACATTATTTTTGGCCATTTTCTTTTTGCTCTTAATTGTATTACTGAATTAATTTGCATTTAGTTGTTTTGGAAAAATGAGTTTTGATATTTAGAGGTGGCCGGAGCGATTCTCCATTACTTAGCCTTCCTGAGCGACAATAAACTAATGTCTACAGTAATGAAAAGCAAAACAGACCGTATGTGGTCAGAGAGTGAGTTCATGGCTGTCTCCAGTGCCAAGACTGTTCCCATCAGTAATAGAAGAACCTAATTAAGATTAAATGGAAAAAAGGGAAGAGTTTGAGAAGAGAGAAATCGAAGTTTGAATACTCTTCGGAATCTGCTTGTTTTTGCAGTTCGTCTTTTTAGGGTTTGCTTTTTTTCCTCCGACTAATCAAAGTTATTAATAGTGACAAGTTAAATAAATGAATCCATCAAATTAGGAGATATTATGAAATCTCTTATTGTGATAAATTAGACATTGTAAAACTAATCACTCTTATTTGCCAGTCAAAAGCAACACATGAATATTAATTATCAGCCAGCGGTAAATTCGAAATGAGCAATTATTGCAAATTTGCAACTTTGCTCGTGGCGTATAATGGGTTTTGGTTCATATATTTGATTATGTATTCTTGGAGAAATGTCTTTTATAAGACAAACAAATTACAAAGTATCATTTAAAAAGATGTGGAGAGTGTGGATACCAGCGCAAGTACGGATGGAATTAGGTCTTCAGAAGTGAATTCTCCTTTATCACAAAACTCAAAGTTTCTTTAAAAGACCCTCAAAGAGAGCAGTAGAGTAAAAACTATTTGCAGACTGTTTAAAGAGTGTTAAACACTAGAGTGTTCAGAATAATACTCACATTTTGTGGTGCCTATTGTATACAAATGGCACCAAACACAAGTCAGCCGATGAAACAAAGGGGCACCGGATCCCCTCCTCCACTCCCCTGATCGGGGGTCCGCAAGGCGATGTATTGGTGGTAGATGGTTCCTCCAAAATAAACCAGGTAGACGTGAATAAAGTAAAATAATTTATTCCGGATAAACAAATAAAGAAATAAAACTGGAAAATAATACACCTCAAACGCGTTTCGCTCACAGGAGCTTCATCAGTGGGTGAAAAACAACACGTGAATATTAATTATCGGCCAGCTGTAAATTCAAAATGAGCAATTATTGCAAATTTCCAACTTTGTTCGTGGCGTATAATGGGTTTTGGTTCATATATTTGATCATATATTCTTGGAGAAATGTCTTTTCTAAGACAAACAAATTACAAAGTATCATTTAAAAAGATGTGGAGAGTGTGGATACCAGCGCAAGTACGGATGGAATTAGGTCTTCAGAAGTGAATTCTCCTTTATCACAAAACTCAAAGTTTCTTTAAAAGACCCTCAAAGAGAGCAGTAGAGTAAAAACTATTTGCAGACTGTTTAAAAGAGTGTTAAACACTAGAGTGTTCAGAATAATACTCACATTTTGTGGTGCCTATTGTATACAAAAGGCACCAAACACAAGTCAGCCGATGAAACAAAGGGGCACCGGATCCCTTCCTCCACTCCCCTGATCGGGGCTCCACAAGGCGATGTATTGGTGGTAGATGGTTCCTCCAAAATAAACCAGGTAGACGTGAATAAAGTAAAATAGTTTATTCCAGATAAACAAATAAAGAAATAAAACTGGAAAAGCATACACCACAAACGCGTTTCGCTCCCAGGAGCTTCATCAGTGGGTGAAAAACAACACATGAAAATTAATTATCAGCAAGCGGTAAATTCGAAATGAGCATTTATGTCTAATCAGGGCGTGTGAGACATAAGGCTCAATTTATTTCTATCGGATGATTTTTTGAGAAAAACAGCGGCTGCTTGTGGCTGGTATTTTTTCTGAAATATCAGCTGAATCAGTTGAAGAAATTTGACCTGAGCCGATATTTGAAATATGCTGCTGGTCCGAAGACAAGTTGGCCAGGAAAATTATCAAAAAAGCTTACTTTCGTCCAGCATCATACAGAGTTATACCTTCAAACATGACTATGAGAAAATATCAATGTTTAATAAAAGGTTTCAGTCTTATTCTTTCTAACTCCCTGCCTGAAAATCAATTTATCAACACCAAAACCAGCATTTGAATGTTTTTCGGGAAACCGCATACCGGTAGATTACATGTCGAAGACTGAGCTCCTACTAATTCCTCCCTCTATTGCCCCTTCCCACCTCCTGACTTCTCCTTTATGGTTGATGGTATCACTATCTCCCCATCAAACCAGGTTCACTGTCTCGGAGTCCCACTTGATTCTGCTCTTTCCTTCATCCCCCACATTCAATCCCTTTCCTCCTGCTGCTACAAACTATGCAATATTTCCAGAATTCGGCCATTTCTTACCGCTGACACCACAAAGCAACTCATCCACGCCCTTGTAATCTCCCGATTTGGCTATTGTAATAATCTTCTTGCTGGCCTCCCTCTCTCCCGTCTCACACCCTACAATTCATTCTGAATGCTTCTGCCAGGCTCATCCACCTCACCCGCCGCTCTATCTCTGTCGCTCCTCTCTGCGAGTCCCTTCATTGACTCCCAATCCACTGCAGAATTAAATTCAAAATCCTTACCCTGACCTACAAAGCTCTCGCTATCTCAGCTCCCCACTACCTGTCCTCACTAATCACCAAATACACCCCAGCCCGCTCCCTAAGGTCAAACAGTGACCTGCGCCTAGCTTCTCCCCGCATCACCTCTTCCCATGATACACTGCAGGATTTCTCATGTGCAGCCCCCATCCTCTGGAACGCTCTCCCTCTTACGGTCAGACTTTCCCCTAGTTTATCTTCCTTCAAACGCTCCCTCAAGACATTCCAATTTAGGGAAGCCTACAACCCGACTCACTGATACACCTCACCTCACTGCCCCATCCAGTCCATCACTTTCACCTTGCAGCCCATCACTCTCGCCTTGCAGTCCATCAATTTCACCTTGCAGCCCATCACTCTCACCTTGCAGTCCATCACTCTCACCTTGCAGTCCATCACTCTCACCTTGCAGTCCTCTCCTCCTGTTTCCACCCCGAACCCTTCTAGATTGTGAGTTCCCATGGGAATAGGGCCCTCATTTCCTCCTGTGCTGGTTTCTGAAAATGTTGTTCAATGTATTGTAACCCTGTCTTTATTGTGCCCATTGTTCAGCGCTGCAGTATATGCTGGAGCTATATAAATAAAGAAGAATAAAAAAAAACCTGATATGTTCATTAATCAGTATAACCGCAAGAGCAAACATGTGATCAGGAGATAATTTCGGGAATCATAATGCAGGTAAACCCAAATTTTAATCTCCCAATTGGTAAAAATGGCTGAATACAGACGAGAAAAGGTCCCGTTTTCAGTGGTAGGGCTGAATTAAAACTGAGTTTTAAAATTTGCTCAAATTTTTAATATTCAATTTTAAAAAGGGAAGGTCCAATGATTATTATTGTTTTCTAAGTTACTTGTAGGGAACCTAAAAACCCATTTTCCAATTATTTCATTGAATGGAAGTATTCAATTCTTTATGGGCCAAAACATACCACATCATCTTTTAAAGACTGTATGATGATGGGAGAATTAAATATTTTTGTTATCTGACATTTTCAAAGAGTACTGTAGCATTTTAGGCCAAACCCCCCCCCCCCACACACACACACATTTCACCAACACTATGCTATTACCAGATAGGAAATTTTGACCTAAAAGTTGACATTCATCTTCTCGACTTTCCAATGTTCCTGCATTTTATAAAGCAGTTCTTGCTTGTGTTAATATCTCTATTTTTCAGATCCACGTGTCTTTGCCTTTTCATGTGTGTCTGCGCCATTGTATCTCAAGCTTTTTTTCACTCTTCTTCTGACCCGTCTATTGTATCCGCAGACCTTGAAGCATAAATGTGGGAAGAAAAATGCAAACGTGTGAATGGAGTTCAATGCCACCTAGTTTAAAATAAAAAAATGCCAATGTCTTACAGCTGAAGAAAAATGTGATCTTATATAATAAAAGACTCTATGATGTACATTGTTACATTAGTTGACATGTAACAAAAAGGATTCTAACCAGAAAGGCAATGTTTAAGATCAACAAGACAACACTGTACTGAAGGTTTTATGAAATTCTTGGAGACCCTGTTCCACAGCCTGTGTTTTCCTTATCATTAGACACATGCAGTGAGATTTGTCCACATTTCGGATTCATTGTTGATTTGTCTATGTAACGTGGGGATCAGTACCCTGGATAGGTTTCCACATGCAGAAAGGCTCCCCTCGCCATCAGTATCCCAAAGGAGTACTGGTTCTGGCCCAAACCAACCTGGACAATAGCCAAAGCTCCTTGTAGTGTGAAGGAGACAAACAGATTTTAATGAAGCACAAGACGCAAATATATACTGTTCAAGGAGGGACCTGGAGACCAATGGAAGATGACACCTTGGCAACCCTCCTCCTCAAGTGATCAGTGCCTAGCCATAGCCCATTTTAATCTCCAAACATGGAACAGTAGGGCAGATAACAATCACAAGGTGGACAATTAAGATAATGGTAGATAACAGATAGAGCTTCGGTGTTTGGCAAACAAAGACCACTCAAACCTGTCACAGCTGTAAAACATATCCTATACAGGGGTGGGGTGGAAAAGGCTGCAGTGATGCACACGTTAATGATATTAGAAATAATAACAGTAAAATAAAAACATAGACTATAAATATATTAACAATAACAATATTCACACATGACACAGACACCCTGTATCTTTATAGGCACAGGGTGACTTGGGTATAGGAGACAAGTAATAAAATGACGCGTCGGACACCCAGAACCCACAGTTCAAAGTGACTCTCGTCGCAGTCCTAAACTCAAGTCAATGAATTAAACTTTGACAAGTGCTAAGCAAGTCACCCAAGAACACATTTAATTTGCCCTAATTGTTTGGGTTCATGTCAGTGTACCTGTGAGTAGACATGTGCATTCGTTTTAGTACTAAAACGATTTAGTCCGAATTTTGGAATAATTTAGTTTTCGTATGACTCAAGAGATACGAAACCGCTCAGTACAAAAAACGAAAGAAACCAAATTAAAATGCACTACATTTTAGTTTCAGTCCTTTTTGTGATATTACATTGAGTGAAGGAGACCAGCAATGAAGAGCGCAACATCGCAAAGCTACAGAAAAGGTTTGTATGCGTAATCCTTCCCGACCCCTACCCGAAAATCTGACAGTGATAGAGCTCCAGAATACTCACTCGCAGCACAGACAGCCAGCACAGAAGAGGAAACCTTTCCTTAACCCTTGCATGTCTATGAGGCAGACAAGATGATAAAAGCAGCTGGAGAAGGAAAACATTCAAATAAATCACACTGAAAGCTAATGACAGAGGAGGGCTGGATAGTAAGAACCCCTTTATAACAAGCAGCGCTGGGAGAAGAGAGGGACTTTATAAAACGTGTGTTATCTCCCCTCCCGCTCTGCATAATAGGGGCTTAGGTCTGATACATTTTATATTATCCAGGAGCACTATCCCCCTTTCCTCATCTATAATACACATTTTATATAAAGTCCCTCTCCTCTCCCAGTGCTGCTTGTTATAAAGGGTTTTTTACGTCTGATACATTTAGTATCCAGCTTTCACAGTTACTCTGTCATTATGAGCCTTCAGTGTGATTTATTTGAATGTTTTCCCTGGATTTAAAGTGCTTTATTTTGTTATAAAAATAAATTTGCACCAGTCATCTCTTCTCTGAGCTTTCAGACTGATCTGCGTTAATATTTTCCCTTTTCCCTGCTTTTATATTCCTGTCTCTCTCCCCCACAGAGATACAAAGTTTAAGTAAAAGTTCCCTCTCCTGTGCTGGATAAGCATTGCATTCTGAAGTTCTGCACCCTCCACATGCCAATGCAGTATGTCCTACTGAGTAGGATGTTCTATAAGGAGAGGGGCATTAATTAATTCAGGTGGATGTTCTATACATTATACAGAGAGGGATATTAATTAATGCAGGTGGATGTTGTATACATTATACAGACAGGGGTATTAATTAATGCAGGAGGATGTTATCTACATTATACAGAGAGGGGTATTAATTAATGCAGGAGGATGTTATCTACATTATACAGAGAGGGGTATTAATTAATGCAGGAGGATGTTCTATATACTATACAGAGAGGAGCCTTTTTTTTTTAGCCCTTTAAATCCAGTGGCTGTGTGCGCTGAGATCGGCTGCTTGTTATATTATCTCTCAGTACATTGTATCAGGCTCAGCTGTTACAGTAACTGACTGTAAGAGCGCTCAGAGTTTCAGTAAAACAAGGAAATAATATTGTTATAACCTCTTATATATAAAAATAGTATTTACTAGTTTTACTGAAACTCTGAGCGCTGTGATGAGCAGCAGTCAGTTACTGTAACAGCTTTGCCTGACACATTGTGCTGAGAGTGAGAGATACTGTAACAAGCAGCGATCTCAGCCCTCTGAGGAGCCACCACTACAATAATAATTGTATCCACTGATTTTCGGATGAATGAAATTAGTTTTCGTACTAAAGAACTGAAAACGAATTTCTTTAGCAACTAAATAAATTGCATTTTAGTACTAATTCATTAGTTCAAAACGAAATTTTGTGCTGTGCACATGTCTACCTGTGAGTACGATTCATATCAAAGCCGGTGAGTTGCTAGAAGAAATTAAAACACAGAGAGCACGCAAGCTGGCCATGGTATCCATTAGTGCAGTAGGTTCCCAACCCTGGTCTTCAAGAAGCCCTAACAGGCCAGGTTTTAAGGATCCCCTTGGGGTAATGCAGACTGAATCCTGCAATCACTGAGCAGCAAATCATATCACCTGTGCTGTGCTTCACATATCCTGCAAACCTGACCTGTTAGGGGACCCGAGGAAAAGGTTTGGGAATCACTGCATTAATGGATAGCTACAATTACAAACAAACCGTTAATATAGTAGGCGTCGTTTAATTGAGTGCTTAACAGGGAGCTGCTAAGACTTAATTGGACACAACGACTTTTTGTATTAACGTCTCCCCATTAGCAGCTTGGTGGTATAAATTTCATATCGTCCTCAATTCTTTATTTATTTATAAAGTATTTTACCAGGAAGGATACATTGAGATTTCTCTCGTTTTCAGTTTGTCCTGAGTTCAAGAGCATTGAATTGTTACAGTCGTTACAGAAATACAAAGTAATAAATGCAAGATATTAAAAACAAAACACAAATATACAGATTAACACAGCAGCAGGTTTACAGCAGGCTGTCCGGTGGGTAGTCGGCAGGCTTTGCGGTGGCTGTCGGGCGGTTTGGCAACGGCGTTCGGCTGCCAATTCGCCACACTTTTGGGACCCTGCGGTAAATGCTGAAGGGTCAGCGAATCGAACTTGCCGAAGTGAGCACCAAAATGTCCCTGTATGTAGCTGCATAAAACTGTATGTTATATACTGTGGGCCCTATTACATTCTTCATGCAAAAACGCACGCGCAACATGTGAATTTGTGCACAAAGCGATAAATGTTAACGCACGTAAATCAAAGCTGGTATTACAATCCTCTCGCATAAAATGGATGTGCACAAACGCACGCGCAGCAACGTTGTGCGCAGAAATCAGTGTGCGGACTGTTATTTTCACGCGATTCAGCCAATCAGAATTAAGAACCACAATTATCTCACGTTAAGTTTTGCGCCTGTCAAAATCAATCCGCACATATATGCTGCATCAATAATAAAAACACACACAACTTCTCCATTTTATTGGTTTGGGTATGTGTAGAATGTGTAACTATACTTTGCTGCGTATGTTTTTTTGGGCTCGTGTATTTGGTTTCGGCAGGTTGATAGAATTTGCCATTAACACCAGCTTTTAGGAGCTGCTAAAATTATACGCGCAAAGGCTGTGCGTTACAAACTGCGCATAGATTGTAATACCATCCGCCTACCAGCGCACAAACGCATTTGCGCTCACAATGTTAAGTATAGGACGCGCGCAGTACAGTAAGCTCGTAAAGGGGTCGCACAGGTTCACCCGCATTTTTTTTTGCCCCTCGCGTTAATGCGTTTTTGAGCAGGCGTTAACGTTTGCGTTAAGATTGTAATAGGGCCTTGTATATTTAAAACAACCCTTTTGATACAGAATAAATCAGGACGGCAGCAATAAAATGAGCGGGTGCTTCTCGTTATGTACAGTATATAAACACATACACATTTTCATCTATGAACACAATGTGCACAAACTATGCAGCTAAATGTGTATCCTCGTAGAAAACCTGCAAACCGTCATTTAACGCGTTCCTCTAACAGTAATTATTTTGCAAGGGTTAATATTGACACAGAAGCACATTGACAGGGCGATGTGTTGCAGACAGTTTAGTGCTATGTCAATGAGGTGATGTGTGCAGTTTTCGAGGGGGGCTAAAGAGCATATCCAGTGAAGTTGCTAAGGAGAGTTATTGGCAGCAGTTTTCGCCGTAGTCCGATACGTCAGTCTACCCTATCCTTCCAAACAGAAAAGTTGCCAAGCAACTGCTGACATGGGATAAGAGGATGAAAAAGAAAGAAAAGGGAGGGGGGGGGAAGTCAAAATGAGAAAAAAAAAAAACAAAGTCTTTTCACAATAGAAACTTCCATCATTGTGGAATCAGTAGCTGCGAGAAAAAGAACATCTATTAGTCGATTGGTCTTTATGTAAACTCGTCAGCCAAGGACTAACTTTACCAACATTGCTATTTTTGTTTCGCTTTCCCGGTTGTTTGTTGAACAACATACTACACCAGGTTAATTACACAAAAGTGCAAAAATTACACATATAATAGATCTCCAATGATCCAGTAATGTCTGTTTTCCTGCCTTGTTCAAGGCTGCCGATACATACATTGAAATTTATTAACAGCCGCACGGCGGGACGCCGCGTTTTGCTATTTTCCAACTGCCTATCCAGTTGTAAAATAAGCCGAGAGCTAATTACGATTATAAAACAATAGGAATGTAATACAGGTGGGTGCTACGGAACCTCATACAAAACATATATCCTACCTTTTAATTACATAGAATACTGGAGAATTACATATATCTACATTTAAATGCATAATTTGGCTCCCTGGTGACTTCGGAGTCATTAGTGCTCAGCTGTTCAGCGCTAAGTGGAAATACTGAAGGCAGCGGAAAGTGGGTTTTTCACATTTTCTTGCCTTTTTTTAATTTTTTTTTTCTACTGTACATAGTCCTGGAAGATTAAACAGTCTTCCTTTATGAATATATACATATCAAAAGTGATATATCAGCTAGTGCCGCTCAGAGCAAAATCTGATTTGCAAGCTGCTGCTCATCATATTGGGGTCCTATTCCGGCTGAGCCAATGTTAACCCTTTCCGGTCCAATGTCGGAATATATCCGACACAACCTTTTGCCGGTTACTGGATATATTCTGACATTGGACTGGACAGGCCCTCCCACTAATACTCACTTCTCTCCTCCGTGGTCCCACAGAGATCCGACTTCCCTGATGTCAGATCTCCAAATTTATACCTCTCCCGGGCCACTGACATCATCGTGCCGGGCGCAATGATGTCAGTTTCAACCCCCCCTGCCAGAGCAGATTGAGTGCTTTTGGACCCCTCTATCTCCCCATTGCAGTGGGGTTCCTGGGGTACACTGAGGGTTACACTGTGACCTTTCCAGAGATGCCTCTCTTTAACCCTTAGTTGGCAATCCACGATCTGGCGCCAATCGGCGCCGGATCTCAGACTGCACGCGGAGGTGGCTGTCTGGGATCTTGGATGTCAGCCAAGCATCTGGGCCTCCCCACACCTGCTGACATCGTCGTGCACCAGTGTGATGATGTCAGTTAGCAAATTAACCCCTAGCTGTCAAGGGGTTTCCCTATGGAAATCCTATGGTGCAGATAGTAGGGTCCAAAGGAACCGCTATCTCCCGATTGATAGCAGCTAGAGGGTAGTGTCTCATATCACTAGAAAGGCTAGAGCCTGGCCTTTTCGATGATACCAAACATGACCAGGTTAATTGTAGAATACAAAATTTAAAAAAATAAATTAAAACAAATATTTCTTTTTAAATGTATTAATGCAGAACTATTATTCACTTTTCAATTATAATGTGAACAATATTGCTGCACTAGTGAAAAATTTAGTTTTTCAGTTTTAACAAAAAAATTGCATATTCTCTCAGAAAAATACAGTAACAAACTTCAATTTCTAATAGTTTTAGCAAGCATACCCCATGGAATATATTACAGTAAATGTTTGGTTAATAAAATATGGAAAAAATAGTTTACATGTCGTAGATTGAAATTTCAATCGAAATTGACATTTTCTTTCACATTTTATTTTTTGTTATGGTATTCTGACAGAACATGGTGTATACATATAAAAATGATATATTACGAATCTGCCGAGTCTGCCGTAAAAAAGGATATATAATATGTCTGGGTCGTATAATAAAACGTGACTCCAAATTGTGTTTAAACATGATGAGCAAAAACGGTAAAAATGAGCTCAGCGCACAGAGGTGAAATGGCTGAGCAGTGAAAGGGTTAAAAAGTTTCGCACAATGCGAAAATATAAAGACTAACATAATATAAGATTTTAGATTAGTTATTGTAACTGTTTTGTAAAACTTAAAAGTTTTTTTTTTTTTTGAAAATTAAATAAGATCTGCTGGCGCACTCAGTAAAAGTTTATTGGACCGCAAAGGGTTAAGGAGCTGCTATTGGAAAGCCTCTCGCGAGATCCTGCTGGTCGGCAGAGTGATCGTGGAGGGAGACAAAGGACTTTTTTCCCCCAGTCTCACTCTGCTCCCGGCGGCAAGAAGCAGCGGATCGGGCCGCTGTTCTCACTGCGGGAAGAGAGTTGAGTATGTGATTTTTGGGGGGTTTTGGCCCGTGTTTTAACCTGTTTAGCGATTCGAGGGCGATGTGGGCGCTGACCTCCATTAAGCTAGCGCTGACGCTAGGTATAGCTTGATGGAGGTGATAGAGCCCCATGTGTGTACGATAGGGTCAGTTAATCTCAGAATCACCTTAGTCAGAGCCCATTTTTGTATCCGTAACACTGGCACTGTGCTGATCTGGGTGGCACCCCCCCATGTCCTCCGGGTCCTCATATTCCCTATGCAGATCACAAAGAATACCGGAGAGAACCATGATGCAATGCGTCTAGTTCCTTACAGCAGAGATATATGGAGAAAGAAGTGCACACTCACCCTCTGCGGAGCCTTAATCACGTGGACTCCAACTTCATGCATTGACGCCCATCTACACGTGGAGCCCTCCCCTCTTATCCTCTATACGGGCGATCCAGGTGAGCATCAGGTGGCCCAGGTTTCTCCTACAGGTCTCTAGTTATTGTAATATATATATACCAGGCACCTGTACTGGGTAAATGTCTTCGCTTGAGAATAAGAAGGTCCCAGACAGCAGAGTCTCGCTTTTAAGTGTGTGTATTTTTGTTTGTTGTTCTTTAAGCACGGTTCCCAATGCTCGATATAAATAACGTACGTAAATGGGTCAGACAGTGATGTTATGTAAATGAGTCTTTTCGAGTGCAATTATCATCATTTTAAGATGCACTTCAATGTCCTTACGGTTCTTGTAAACTCCATAAATCTTAACGTTTTAAAGCCATTGCTGCATATCAAGAGATTTCTTCATAGGGATTTATGCCGCGACGCTTGGCATTTAACATGTATGGATTTCCAGATTTGCTTTGGGTCATTCCAAGCAGACGGGCAATGCCAACAAGATGTTCATCAGCCGTGACGCTTACGGTAATACTAATGTGTAAGATGTTACAGTGACTTTATGCCGTATATCTCTCTGAACATGCCAGTGCCAGACTCCTTTTTCTAATGGACTTAAAAGCCTAAGAGCACTGTGATTAATTATCAGTGGGTGGCAGGGAGATGACACAACGTGTAAGGCATTGCATCTGCTTATTAGGAGATGTGTGTGATTGTGTATATGAGTGCTTGTGTGTTTGAGTGTGCTTGTGTCTGTGTGTGTTTGTTTCTGCATATTTATGTTCATGTTCGCTTGTTTGTGTGTATTTGTTTTTATATATCAAGACATACTTGAAAACGAGAGAAATCTCAATGTATCCTTCCTGGTAAAATACTTTATAAATAAATAAATAATATGTATATATATATATATATATATATAGCATCTAGTATGGCATGTCACTGGTAAGAGGGTTCTGCGTTAAAACAGACCAAGGATGCAGGAGAATGAGAAACTGCAAACGTCATTTGCAAGTCTTACCCAGAGTTCCTTGCTGCAAATGGGGAATGTAGCACATGAGCTCTGTGAAGCAGTTCTCTGAATTGCTGGGATGTGTAAATGACTTCTGCAATAATAAAATTTATTACTTGCAGTGTGGAGGCTTTTAATCTAATTTTTTGATCTCCGCCACAACTTGAATGAGTACCATAGATACTCGAGTATAGCGCGACCCGAATATAACCCGATGGATAGAGATTTATTATGGAAATGAGAGAATATTCAAGACTCGAATATAACACGAGGAACTAATTTTTACTGTACCGGTAAACAATTAAAATCCTTCCAGGTTTTCTTAACACAGTCAGGCTCCCCCTCAGACAAGGGTGCTCTGCTCTAGAATGATTGCAGTTGTTACTAAGTTTGAAGCCGCCGGCCACCCGTCTTCTTTACTACCGATTAAGGCTAGGGACAGATGAGCGCATTTTCTGCAGCCACCGTCAAAATGTACGTCGATGCGTGCGCACGCATTTTTTCACGGAATGTGCTTGAGTGGTCGGACGATGCTCAATTCTGGACGTATTCCATGACGGTGGGGTGAAAAAAGAGAATAATCAGATGAATCTAATCACTTGAAAAATGATAAAATAAGGGCAAGGGCTATAAAAAGGTGTTTTGGGATGGTGGCGTTTTTCTAAGATGGATCCTGCACACGTCTTTGTGTTTGGTGTGATGGGGTACCTGTACCTAAAGAGGAAGAGAAAGCGGCGAACCTGGGTTCATGAAATCAACGCTGCCAGACCCACGCATGGACACTTTGTGACGCTGTACAGGCCACTGCGAGAGAGGGACCCCGCGAAGTTCTTCAACTACATGCGGATGTCCATCGCCTCCTTTGATGAACTGTTGTCGCGGGTACGGGAGCCGCTGACCAAGAGGGACACCAACATGCGGCCCGCCATACCACCGGAGGAGATGCTGGTCATCACTTTGAGGTACGTACTGTCACACACCTGTATACATGACATCGCTGCCAGTCACCTGACATGAGTGCATCATGTCTGTAGTCACATGCCCACTGTTACATGCACACACACACACACACGGGCATCACATCACACGTACATAATCATAAATGACTCCGACAACAATGTTGAAAAATAATACTATAATATGAAAAGAAACTGT
Source organism: Leptobrachium leishanense (assembly GCA_009667805.1). NCBI lineage: Eukaryota > Metazoa > Chordata > Amphibia > Anura > Megophryidae > Leptobrachium > Leptobrachium leishanense. The sequence goes on from CM019069.1 coordinate 26,212,483, forward strand.
AATATATTATGGACATATATTACAAGTCGTAAAGTGAAGGTCAGTATATATACAAAATCAAAACAATAACACATAACAAACAAATAATAAAACATATTTAGGTCATGTATCAAAGTTGCTGATACCGCGGAGCATCTGGGTCATGAGGGCCGGTGGTGTGGCTACAGCTGGACCCCGACTCCGTGTGTGGCCTGGCTCCAGGGGGCATGGCTGGGTGGGTGGACAGCACCTCACTGGAGACGGAAGATCCACTGGCGGATTGTGGCACAGCATGGTAGGCGGCTGCGTGATGGGGACGTGAAAGGATGTCCTCCAATATCGCGAGAGATCTGTGGCGATACTCCATTTTCTCCGCCTCGCTCATCCTGTTCAGGAGGAGCGTACATGCATTGGAGAACGACATGTCGACGGAGTCCGCAAGCATGCAGCGTTGGTGTGCATGGGTGGTCTGTGCCTCCATGAACATGACCATGGCCTGCTCCAGGTCTGCAGCCTGTGCCCTTCTCTTCTGGCCAGGTCTGGTGCTGGCCGTTGTCGCGGTACCTGCCACCTGTGGTGTCGCCAAATCCTCCTCCATCTGCGACTCAGCACCACCCTGGTTCTCCTCCTCCTGGCAGCTGGCTGAATCTCCTGGCACCATTTGTTGTGCCTGGGTGCCGGAGGTCGATGGCTGGTCCATGCTGCTGACAGACCTGCGCGGCTCCTGGGTCCTGCGGAGGAACGATAGCTGCTCTGCATAAATGTACCCCCGGACCTTTTTCGCACCAGCTCCAGAGCGCGCAGCCATGGCCTGCTTCTTCTGGACGCGCATGTAGTTGTCGCGTACTGTGCGCCATTTGTTCATTGCCTCTTGTGCTGAAAAACATGATGAGAGTGACATTAGCTTGTGTTCATGGTATGTGATCATATTCAAACATTTGTGTTTTGTCTTCTAGGTATCTCGGTAGTGGGTGCAGTTTGAAGGATCTGCATTATAGCTTCCGCGTTGGCAGATCAACAGCTGGTGAGATCGTCCGCAAGGTGTGCCAAACCATATGGGAGACCATGAAGGGCGAATGTTTGCCAAGACCGACACATACGGCATGTCTGGAAATTGCAGCAGGATTCTGGGGGAGAGCCAACTTTCCAAACTGCCTGGGAGCCGTGGATGGCAAACATGTCCGCATAGTGAAGCCACCGCACAGTGGCTCACTGTATCAGAATTATAAACATTACTTTTCTATTGGCCTACTGGCGGTGTCAGATGCCAACTATAGTTTCGTGTATGTGGATGTCGGTTCATACGGCAAGGACTCTGACTCCACACTGTTCAGGAACTCCACACTGTGGAATGAAATTGAGAGTGGGACCCTGAACATCCCCAGACCCGCACCATTGCCTGGCAGTGACGTGACAGTCCCCTATGCCTTCGTGGGTGACGAAGCATTCGGCCTATCCACACACCTCCTACGGCCCTACTCTGGGACACACCTGACTGTGAAGAAGCGGGTGTTTAATTATAGGCTGTCGCGGGCGAGACGGTATGTGGAGTGTAGCTTTGGCATACTGACCAACAAGTGGAGGATTCTACATAGACCGCTGGATGTGAATGTGGACTTCTGTGTGGACATAGTGAAATGCTGTTGCATTCTACATAATTATGTGCGGGCCAGGGATGGTTTTAATTTTGACGATACCCTCACAGTTGTCGGTCTTGAGGATGATGTGAACTATGACATCATAGCTGTGAATAGATACAGCAACAGGTATCGCGATGCTCTATCTAATTATTTCATCAGTGATGCAGGTGAGGTGCCCTGGCAGCTGGGGAGCATTTGAGTTTCACATCAATGATTTCATTTGTTTGTTTATTATTATTTTTGTGATTTACATTTATGGGATTATGAATTAAATAATATTATACTCACTCTGTATGTGCTGCTCCTTCTCGGACCAGGTATCGTACTCCGGGTACACCTGACGGGACACCTCGACCCATGCGCTCGCCTTCCTCCCCTTGTCCTTATAACGCTCGCAGGCCGTATCCCAGATCCCTGGATGCTCCCCCACAGCGCTTATCAGCCTCTCCACGTCCATCTCTGGTCCAGCAGCCATGTTCAACGGTCGCAGGTACACTCCAACGAAATGCAGGAAACTTTGGCAGTTTGGACGTGATGTAGGCCGCACACTAGCAGCGTCTGACGTCTCCTAATCACGCACACACGCTGCCATGCGGCCGCCGCGCACTTTGTACGTCAGTAGCAGCGGTTTCACGTTCTGATAAAAATGCGTTCATTTGCTGGTTGCGTGGTGTCGGCGCACTTTTGTACGCACGTACTGCGTATATTGGCCGTCATTGGCCGTTATGTGCTGCTACTGCCGCCGTGATTTAGTGCGTCTGCACGCGCGTTCCGACTGCCCCACTCTGACCCTAGCCTTAGATGGCCGGAGGAGGCGAGCGAGGTGAATGATTGGCTTAAACCAAGCGTGCCCTCTGTCTGTGATGGATCCCACCTCTCCCAAATCCGGGAATTCCTGAAGTGTTTGCAAGCATCAAGGAGCCCACATTCACTTCAGCGAGACTACTGGAACTTCCGGGAGACTTGGGATCCAGAGCAAGGCAAGTTTTTTTTTTTTTTTTATACGCGATGCAAATGTCTCGAATATAACGCGACCCCTCCAATTTTAAGGTAAATTTTTGTCACCAAAATCTAGCGGTATACTCGAGTATCTACAGTATTGATTTACCCTAGGGGTTAAGCATCAAACTGCAGCTGGCCACGGTCTATCTTTTGCTGATGAGGGCACAATAAGCCTGAAACAACTGTGCAGGAGTGTCTGTGATCTGTTGCATAAACCTGACCTTTGCTAAAAAAAAAAGAAAGCCATCTAGTATGGCATTTCACTGGTAAGAGGGTTTTCTGGCAAAACAGACCCAGGATGCAAAAAAAATTTTGAAATTGCAAAAGTCATTTGCATGTCTTACCCAGAGTTCCGTGTGGCATATGGGGAATGTAGCACATGAGCTCTGTGAAGCAGTTATCTGAATTGCTGGGATGTGTAAATGACTTCAGCAATAATAAACTTTATTATATATATATCTGTGTATTTGAAACTGAATCTGTGATTTGTAAAGGTTAATTCTATTTAGACAACACGTAAATGTGGAAAAATGGGATTAAACATAAGCAATATTGGGTCTACTTGGCTTAGGTCTATAGATGCTTAGGTATATGTTCTGCTAGAGGTGACCCAACATCATTTTGTTGTGGGATATACAGTATATATATTTATACATGGCTTTTTTCAGGGGGTACTCGCCGGTACTCAGTGCCGGCACCTCACCACTCAGTACCGGCACCTCACCACCAGCCCGAACTAACAGGAGAGAGCATGATGCTCCTCCCTTCTCCTGCAGTGGCAGGCAGAGAATCGGAAGCACTCAGCAGCTCATATTGCTCTTGAACGCTTCCGATTGTCAGGAGTGTATGTAGGGACAGATAACCCCCCCCCCTCTTCTCCCTGTAAGTGACAAGGGAGGGCTGGTTAAATAAAATCTCCCCTCTGTTTCTTCAGTGCCCCAGCTTTGGCAGATGTGTGTAAACATGCTGCACCCCCTCCTTTAGCCTTAAAGGTCCACTCTTGGCACTGTGAGTGACCACACAATGAATTTTTGAGTGGTCGCATTGCCCTCATGGTCCTCAACCTTTAAATAAGGTACTTGTTGGAGGGATGATTTAGCCATTCAAGTGCAGGGACTTAATTCCAAGCTGAAGTTGATGATCCGCTAGTGCTTATCACAGCCTCTGCTTAGTTGCCTGTAGCCAAACCGATTTCGGAAACCAGCTCCCCCAAAGGCACTCATTGACTGGACACGTTCTCTAGAATCCAGCCCCCCTGCAGTAACATCATATGCTGTAGTTTATGTCACTCCCGGAGCAAGGGGGGGCACAGGTGGTCATTAGGGGTTAATGTTAACTCGTCCATTCCTCCTTTCCATTTTCACCCTAAAATATACACTTATTTAAGTCCCTTTATCCCCATTTCCTTCAATATATAATGTGAAGTCATCTAGCCGTACAGAACTGGCGACACGGTTCTATCTAAGCTCATGGGAGCATCAGGTGCATCTGTTCCCTCATCATATGCACATAGTGTCTCCTGCCATGTAATCACATGCTGTCATCCCTTCAGTATTGTCAATATAAGGATAATATGGGTGCACCAGACATGTGCTGTATATGCCCGTGCATGCTGCGCCGTACTCAAGTAATCTGAAATGAATAGCTTGCCATGCATGAATGAGCGAGCCCACCAGCCACTGCCCACCATGCATACAAATGCTCGCAGGCACGTGTCCGCGTTCCGCTGCTTGCGTGATAAGGACTAGCAGATAAGTGACTGGGATTGGAAGTTTGCTTTGCGGAGTTATGTTTTATTTTGTGATCTCGGAGCGTGAGGAATAGAACACCTGCTGCAGAGGTAGAGGAACGGCACTTTATTGAGGAGAGGTTATGCTCGGAGTGCTCTCGGTAATGAGGGCGTGCAGCAAAATCCCATTCCACAATCGAGCCTGGAGATGTTCTCATTGCACAGAACACCATTACATGGATTTAAGTCCTGCTATTGATTTTACAGTCTACAACCGCGCTGGTATTTTTCTCTTTTATATAAAAAGGAAATTCATTTATTATGGCCGGAGCAAGGGTTGTTTCATTTACTCTTTTCATAAAAAGCCACAATGTATATCAATCAAGCTCATCCCTTTCAAAGGCAAGAATAAATCTCTCTGCATGGGTACTTGCCATGTTATGTTCTTGGGACACAGGCGTGCGCACAGGGTATGCAGGGTGTGCCCAGGCACAACCTAATGTTGGGTGAAGGGTTCATATTTAACCCCTACATAGATATTTTGGATGTTCCTTATCTGTGTCATGACAAAAATGCATGAATACATATATTTTTTTTTTGGAGAAAGGATTTTACTTGGAAGTATACATTGAAATTTCTCTCATTTTCAAGTATGTACCGTTAGGTGTCTTACCCAAGGACACTTACTGGAGAGGTGCTCTGGATGGGATTCCAACCTGTGTCTCCACGGTCTCCACAGTCATATAGCAGTGATGTTGCCTCTACTCCATCCATAAACATTGGTTATTCCCAACTAAAAATAAATGTTCTGTACAAAATTATCCAGACATAGATATGTAATTAATAAATATTCCATCGGTGCAAACCCTAATGAAATGGGCTGCACACACCATTGACTTGGGAACCTCTTCTGGGACCCTTTATGCTGTGCTACTGTCTTTTATTTGTTTATTTGTTTTGTTTTGTTTTTCTGTTTGTAATATCAACCTTTGTGTTCTTTACTTTTTGTAATATTTACGTTTGTAGCATAATTCCACTGGATTGACGTTATATAGGTATGGATCAATAAACTGCTTTGATATAACAGGGCTGATGACCACATGGTAGGGATGTGCGTTTCGGGTTTCGGAATTTTCACGAAATTTCCCGATTCGTGTTTTCGGATGCGGACGAATTTCCGAAAATTTTTAGATCCGAAAATGGCAGATCCGAAAAGTTTTCCGAGCCGAAATTAAATATTTTCGGAATTTTCGAATGGACTTGAAATGTGTCAAATCGAAATTTATTGCTTTGAAACGAGGAGAACAGACTTTCCGAAAAAACGAAAATTTCCGAACTTACGAAAAGTCGATACAAAAAATGAGCTAAGTGACACGAAAATACGAAAAATGGTCGAAATTCCGAAAACATGTACAATTCCGAAAAACGAAAATTGCCGAAATCACGAAAAGTCGATACAAAAAACGTGCTAAGTGACACGAAAATACGAAAAATGGGCGATATTCCGAAAAAAAAAAGTACACGAAAATCGAATCGAGCCGAACCGAATCGAAACAGAAATCGGTCGAAACGAGTTTAAAAATCCGAAAAATCTAAACGAATCGAACCGAAAACAAAATCGGTGCACAAGCCTACCACATGGCAGCCCCGCTGCTGCTGTAGATCTTCCACTTAAAGGACCACTGCCATTAACATAAGCGGAAACTGTTACTTGCACATTACAAATAAAAAACACACTAAAGAACACATTATGAAGCGCTGCTACTGTTTTCCTTTTCTTTCTTTGAATTAATTGCATATGAAGATAAAATAAAATCAGTTTTTTACATCTTGTTTCCATTTTGTGGATTTTTCCCACGATGCAATATTTACCAACATCTTATGGCAAGTCTCACTTTACCGCTGTGTTATAGGATAAATTGCTAGTGGAGAGGCAATGGGGTGGAGGAGGGAATGCGATGGCAAGGCTACAGGGGATACACTGTGTTGTCTAAGCCACACAAGATAAGAGATGACAGCTGAATGAGATATGATAGTGGGCTTCCAACACTTTAATCTACCCCCTGGTGGTGTTGTTTATATTCATGCCACACACAATCAAGTCTGTGAGTCGTGTTTCTGGAAATCTGACTCATACAGGGATATTCAGAGAGAGGTGAAATCCAGGAGAATTGCCAGGAGAATGAACAATCTAGACCAAATAGCCGATTTGGAAAGTGAGATAAATGGGAGAATTTTTTGGTTTGGCTATTTTGACCTAGAGTTTTCAATTCTCCAGGATTCTCCTGGTTTTCACCTCTCTCTGAATAACCCTGATAGACTCCATTCTATGCTCAATGCCACACACTGAGGAGCAAGTGATGGAAAGATACTGTGGGGGGGGGGCTTTATAACACAAAATATCACACAATGGATGCGCCCAGTGACACAAGTAGAGGAAAATGTTTTCTTAACTAAACATGCAAGAGAAAAGCAAAGCACATGTAAGATATCAACAACATAAAATAAACACAATAAGGACGTTTCATTTTTTGGTGGTAGTGGCTAGGGATGAGCCGAACGCCCCCGTGTTCGGTTCGACTTCGTACTCGAACAAATTCAAAAGTACGAGTTCGAACTCGAAAACAATCCGAACTCAATGTAAGTCAATGGGACCCGAATGTTCGATTTTTAGAGTGCCGTCCAAGAGGGCATATATGCTAGATATTTGCCATAAAAGGTGTATGGGGGTCCGGGTAGTACCCTGGGGGACAGGAAACAAAGACAAAAAGTAAAAAAAAAAACGTTTTTAAAGGAACAGTGAGCTTTCCATGAAATAAAGGTTAAGAATAAAAACGAAAAATTACTTCAAATATCGTGCCTAGGAGGTCCCCATAACCTGCCCGTGAAGTGGCGGATTTGTAGGATGTATAGAAACATTTAAAAACAAAATAATGAGATTTCAAATGACAGTAAATGGTTTTCCTTTAATCTATTCATAAACAACTGCTTGGGGCGGCAGCCTGTATGAAAAGAGGAGACGTTTTAGGACACGCAGAGCAAGTTCAGTGATTTTTTTGGCTAAATTATGGTGAAACTTATGCAGGCTTTGGATGAAAGTAACAATAGGTGCTTTAAAATTGGGCCTTTAGTGTCGGCAACAGTGCTGTCACACCGTAACCCCTCTGTGGTATTGTGGAAGAGTGTAGGGTTGGACACTGTGGTGAAATATTAAATTGAAATTAATCTGGTTCAGGTGTCAGTGCACTCAAATATTTTGCCATTGGTGGCAGCAAGTGCCTTCACACCATAAGTAACCCCTCTGTGGTATTGTGGAAGAGTGCAGGGTTGGACCCTGCGGTCAAATATTAAAATGATATGAATCTGGTATGGGCGTCAGTGGCAGTGCACCCAAATATTTTACCTTTGATGGCAGCAAGTGCCTTCACACCGTAACCCCTCTGTGGTATTGTGGAAGACTACAGTGGTGGACCCTGCAGTCCAATATTAAAATTATATGAATCTGGTATAGGCGTCAGTGGCAGTGCACCCAAATATTGTGCCTTTGGTGGCAGCAAGTGCCTTCACACCGTAAGTAACCCCTCTGTGCTATTGTGGAAGAGTGCAGGGTTGGACCCTGCCAAGACAGATTCTAATTTGCTGAACTGTGGTATAACTCACTAATACACCCTGTAACAGGCTGTGCCAAGACAGATTCTAATTCCCAGAAATCTCCTACAACGTCACTGATACACCCTGACAGAACAATCTCCTCTCCTCTCTGATTCACTCCTGCAAACACAGACGCTGGGGCTGCAAGCAGGGAAGTCTTATATAGTTGTGCTGCGGGACTTAGCTCTGTGAGCCCATGATTGGGCAAAATTTGACCAATCAGGACTCTGAGCCGTGATTGGCATATTCTTGCACCTGACCTGTGGTCAGGTGCAAGGCTGTAGCCAATTACAAGCTTCAGGCCAGTGGAAAAGTGCATTGTGGTCCATTATGGCGCATTGTGGGTGAACATGCGGCGAACACGTGGAAATGTTCGGAGTTCGCTGAACAGCCGAACGGGTGATGTTCGAATCGAACTCCGAACAGATTTGGACCGAACGCTCATCCCTAGTAGTGGCCCTTTAAGAATTGCATTTTGTTTTGGAAATTTTTATTTGAGATTAGGGGTTATTCAGAGAGAGTCGATCTTGCCCCGAAATGTCACCAAACAGTGAATCTCCGTGTACGGTGACATTCCGTGGCCATTGGGCTATTCAGAGAGCAGACAGTTTGCCAAAGTTTGGTGAATTGCCAGCAAGTACGGTGCCTGTTCGAAGGCAGTGAAATCCCCCATAGAGAAGCAATGGTTAATCTATTCACAGACACCGAATAGCAGAGAAAAGTCAGTGAAGTGCCCTGCTGTTTGGTGGTTTCATTCAACAGGTTTATTCAGGCGAATCCCATAGGTTTCAATGTAAAAAATATTCCGGTTTTAATACAATATCTAATAAACTGTTTATTATTTTAATCTGCAGCAAAAAGTCTCTTTATTTGATTTTTTAGGTTCTTTTAGGCATTTTTCGTCAAATTTGTTTTTGTTTTTGTTTTAAGTGATCTTTCTTTTTTCTGTTACAGACCTTTTTAATATTATTATTATTATTCTTTATTTATAAAGCGCCAGCATATTCCGCAGCGCTGTACAATAAGCACAGTATAGACAGGGTTACAATACATTGAACAACATTTGACAAACAGTACAGGAGGAGATGAGGGCCCTATTCCCGTAGGAACTCACAATCTGGGAGGGTTGGGGTTGGAAACAGGAGGAGAGGACTGTAAGGTGAGAGTGATTGATGGTTGCGTCAGTGAGTTGGGTGGTAGGCTTCCCTAAATAGGAACGTTTTAAGGGAGCGTTTGAAGGAAGAGAAGTTAGGGGAAAGTCTGACAGTACGAGGGAGAGCGTTCCAGAGAGTGGGGGCTGCGCGTGAGAAATATCATTCATAGTTACAGTTACAAGTTTTTATAAAGCGCTAACAAATTCCGTAGAGCTGTACAATGGGAGGCCAGACAACATATATACATACAGGTTCAACACACAGTACAGTAGGCGAGAGGGCCATGCTCAAGAGCTTACAATCTAAAAGGATAGGGGTGACACAGTAGGTGAGGGTTAATGGAGAATGTGAAATAGCGGAGTGCATGTGGACTGTGTGAGAAGATGTAGTGGGAGATGAACAGAGGGGGATTATGGAGTGAGCTGATAGGCTTCTCTAAAGTAATGTGTTTTCAGAGACTTCTTGAAGGACTGGAGAGACGGGGAGAGTCTGATGTTGCGGGGGAAGGAGTTCCATAGAAAGGGGGCAGCTCAGTATTCATAGGATCTTATGTGTAAATTCCAGGCATTTTCGTTCAGTAGTTTTTTTGCGAACAGAGTTTAAATTTTGACACTTTCAATCCATTGTTTTTTTTTGTTTTGTTACCCCGTTCGTCAGCTTGTTGGCTTTTTCCGGCAGCTAGTCTGTGCTGTGAACGGCGGCTCGTTGGCTTTTTCCGGCAGCTGGTCTGCGTTCTGATCGGTGGCTCGTTGGCTTTTTCTGACGTGTTCAGCGTGTTTTTTCCGGCGGTCCTGGCAGGTTTTCGGTGGGTTTGCGACAGGTTTGCGGCGGGTTTTCCCTGCACTCCAGGACCCTCCGGTGAATGCTGAATATACCGCAGGGTGGGGAAATTTGATTCCCCGAAGTGCAAGGAAGTGCGGGGAATGAGAGATCACTGAAATGTTAGCGACATATACTCTGAATAATCCCCGTAGACTTTTTCAATAGATTTGTTTTAAAACATACATAAATTGTATCCAATACATACTGGATACAAAAAAGAAACAGTGCTTTTTCTCCTGTTTTTGTTTTGTAATGGGACACGTTTAATGAGACGGCGACATGCGGGCGCAAAGCAGCAATCAAGACAAACCAAAAAGCTAAATATTAGCACAAATTACAGGTTGGATTTGACTTTGTAGTCAGCGCTGATTCAGTGATACAAAATGATATCCATACACACAGAGTTAAGTACCTATAGCACGAGCAGCGCCTGCACAATGCGCTTTTGTTCAAGAATAATAACTGGCAAGTTTAATTTTTACTCTGCCCGTCACCCTTTATACCGAGCTACTAATATTATCAATTACATTTTTCTTTTCAATATCTTTTTCTTGATTTCTAAAGCCGCCTTTCACAGCATTTTGATCATTTTTTGTTCCCTTAGTAAAAGGCAATTTGAAAGCCTGCCCTGGAGTACGTCGCACTTAATTTCCAGATGCTTAAGTGACGGCGAAAAAAACCCAAATCAGAGCTTGTTTGTGGTCCTTTACTGCCCCCCATTGGCCATTTTGCTCTTTCAAATTGTGACATTTCAAATCACTTGGTAAATAAGAATTCTGAAAAAATAATATTAATAAAAAATAATATGTGTATATATATATATATATGTAACTACATATTTAACTCGTCTTGGACGAACTGTATGTGTTTACTTAACAGTATTTTAATTAAATATATTTAAATCCCATCTGGGAGCACTGGGGACTTAAAACAATAAAAATATCAAATTTATTAAATATGCATTAAAATACTGACATTTCTTCTCCTTATAAGGACAGAGGCATTTAATCACATTTTTTTGCTTAATGTCCAGATTGGGTGTTTTCCTGCTATGGCTTATCAAACTATATATATATATATATATATTTTAAATGTGTCTTTGATAAAGGCCTTGAGGGGGCAAAGCATCAGACCTTTTTTAATGGATTAAATAAACTTTTTTTATTTTTACGAGACCCTGAGTGTCTCCCTCCACCCATGCCTTCTATATATATATTTATATATGTAGAAAATTATATCACAAAAAAGGGATGCACATAAGGACTTAGCAAACATAAAAACAAACTTTTAATTGGAATACATACTAAAAACGGTTCCTGTCAGCTTGCCCGACGTTTCGGCTCAATAAGAGCCTTTATCAAGAAAATTAGATATATATAAATTTTTTCCTTAACTTTTATTTACCAACTGATTTGATATAATGTCACATTTTGAAAGAGCAGCCCATCTTTGGGCTGCAGCTCCCTTCTCCATAGGCATTGGTGACAGATGGAGCTGCAGCGCAACGATGATGTATAGGAGTACATTCATCCTCCTATAGTTTTAAAGTTTTAGGTTAACAAAATGATATATTTTTTTTAGCTTTATTATACCTATTAGGTCAACAAAATGAAAGGTGTTTTTTTTTGCTTTATTAACAAATCCAGGACATACTTGAAAACAAGAGAAATCTCAATGTATCCTTGCTGGTAAAATCCTTTATAAATAAATAAATAAATAAATAAACAAAATGAAAGGGATTATATGATTGGTAGGGGTGAAATCCCCGCCAAAAAGAAGACTCCTAATTGGGTAACCATTGAGAGATTAGGGTATTTAACCCTTTCGCTGCTATTTTTTCACATTTTAACATGTGAGCAATTGCGGTTATATTTTGTATGGGGTGCGCTTGTTAAAAAAATTAGAGATGGGGTCTCGTTACATTTTTTTTTGGGGAAAATTACGCGCTTTTTAACAAACGCACCGCATACAAAAATCGTTAGTGCAGCATCATTGTTCACATTATAATTGAAATGGGAACAATATTGCTGCATTAACAAACCAAAAAACTTGTTTATTTTTTTGTATAATTTTTTTTAAATATTTTATTTTTTTAAAACTTTTTTTATACTCATGTTTGGTATTGTTGGAACGGCCATGCTCTGGCCGATCCAACAATACCAAACATTAACCCTGCCACGGATCGGGAGATAGGGGGTTCATTGGAACCTCCTATCTCCACCATTGGTGGCAGTTAGGGGTTAACTCCAGGACTGGCGTCATAGTGCTATGCACGATGACGCCAGTCCTCAGGGGGCATTCCCGGAAGCTTGGCCGACATCCAAGATGTCGGCCAGCTCCGGGAAAAGATCACGAAATGGCGCTTTTCGGCGCCGACTCATGATCCGGCCCCCATGGGGTTAATGCCAGGTGCCATTTGGAAGGGCAGGCTGTGCCCTTCCAAACGGTGCCTGAGTTAACCCTCTGCATTCCGCCTATCGGGAGGGAGAGAGGTCCGATGGACCTCTCCCCCCCCCTCCCTTTCAGGCACCTCCTCCGCACATGCGGGGGGGGGTGCCTGAATTAGGTGTCATCGCGCCCCCGCGATGACATCTAATTACTCTGGCGGCGGTTCCGGGTGCTGGGCTGACATCGAGGATGTCAGCCCGCACCGGGGGGGCCAGCGATCGGCCGGAACCCGGCCGAACGCTGGCCCCAAAGAGAGGACGCGCTCAGTGCGTCCACCGCATGGAACGCTACCTGCGGGTGGACGCGCTGAGCGCGTCCACCGCAGCTAAGTGGTTAAGGGAGTAATGGTTATTTGATCTGTAAAACCAGCTGAGGAAGCCACTGAGGATATCTCAATGGGCGAAATGCATTCTGGTCACTAATTATTCCCTTATTTTATATTTTTGTTGTATTTTATGCTGTGTTTTATTAAATTTTTGATTTTTACTCCACCGCATGGGGTTTTATTTGAAGTTGTACTCTACAACAACTTCTGAGCCTGATTCCTAAGGACCTAGGTTAGGTCCAAGAAAGTGTGAGTATATTTCTATTCCACTTTTCTGTATTCCATAGTATTACAGTCTATGCTATGCCCTGTCTGTATCCATATTTAAGGGTGTAAAAACTTGAAGTATCAAGACTACCTGTACCGAAAAGGGCAAGTGGGTAGCCGTTAATAACCCAGAAGCGCATCATCCAGAGCCAGGAAGGCTCTATTTCACGTGAGTGTGCTGACGCTACTTTGGTTTATCCATGTGGTGTACATCACATCGCACAATGATGTTTTTCCTTTTTTGAGGTTACCCTAGGAAGAAGCTCTCTTCAGGATCTGGGAAATCTACTCCTGGGACTTAAAGAAAGGAACATTGTTTTCGCTGCACTCCATCCCCTTGGACTATTGGTATATATATATATTTATATATATATATATATATATGGGTCAAGAGGTCCCGCACTCCACATACCAAAAATTTCTTGCTCCGGTGCAGTCAATCCAGCTGCAGGTAGATAAGAGACCAAAATCCAGACGCACACGGAGACTTCCTTTCAAAGTTTAAATAAAATAAAACTTTATTCTGGCATCAAATCTGATGCCAGAATAAAGTTTTATGTTATTTAAACTTTGAAAAGAAGTTTCCGTGTGCGTTTGGAATTTGGTCTCATATATATATATATCACGAGTATAGCAGTACGTAGTGATACCTTTTTTATTGGACTAACATTACATTTAGGCTAGGGTCAGACGAACGCATTTTTTCACGGAAGACGCGATAGCGGTCATACTATGCGCAATTTCAGCCGTATTTTTTGACGGAGCTATAAGAAACAAATGGACGTGATGTTGACCGGACAGTGCAGCGTCTGACGTCTCCTAATCACGCACACACGCCACTAGCAGATGCAGCGCACTCTGTACATCAGTACTAGCGGTATCACGTTCTCGAAAAAATGCGTTCGTTTGCCGCTTGCGTTGCGCAGCCGAACTTTCGTGCAGCCGTACTTCGTATGCTGGCTATCATTGGCCGTCATTTGCTACTACTAAGGCCGTGATAAAGTGTGGCTATTACGCGTGTTCGCACTGCGTTCGTCTGATCCCAGCCTAAAAAGACAGGCTTTCGAGAGTATATCTCTCTTCAGGTCTGGATGCTATACTAAGCAAAATCATAGAATTGAACATTAACAGGGTTATTCAGAGTGAGGTGAAACTCTGGAGAAGTGAAAATCCTAGGTCAAAATAGCCAAACCAGAAAAATTCTCCCATTTATCTCACTTTCCAAATCGACTATTTGGTCTAGATTGTTCTCTTCTCCTGCCAATTTTCCTGAGTTTCACCTCTCTCTGAATAGTCCTGTAACACATTTAAAGGGCACAAGGGTGGGTGGGGTTCGATGTCGTAAATAGTGAGAGTCAAGTGGTTTGGTCAAAACCGAGAAAAAAACACATGAGAGATCTTAGGCCCAGGAAACAACAGCGATAAGATGATGATAACTTGAAAAAAAAAAAACACGAAATAGTAAGGCAGACAAAGACACAAAAAGACAAAACACCAGCCAGAACTCTGAATATTAAATTATATGTATATATATATATATATATATTGTGTTTATTATTGCAGAAGCCACTTGCACATCACAGCAATTCGATGAATTGCATCCCAGAGCTCCTGTGCCACATTCCCCATATGCAGCAAGGAATTCTGGGTAGGATATGCAAATTACATCAATTTTAACCTCTCTCTGAATAACCCTGATAGATTATTTTTTTTAGCTATATATGTAACTTGTTTTGGAGGAATTGTATATATTTATCGACAGATAGATTCAGACCTCCACCTGGGAACACTCGAGAAATTCTTAAAAAAAAAATAATTCAAAAATTGATTAAATATGCATTAAAAAAGCAGATGTATCTTCTCCTTATAAGCACCTTTTTTGGCTTAATGTGGAGATTGAGCGCCTTTTTGCTATGGCTTATTAACCTTTTCCCGCCACGGGACGTACAATGCCATTCCCCTGCAGCCAATGATGCGTGCCGTGCGTCAGCTGTGTAGGCGGACCGGAAAAGGGCCCACTGCAGCAGCCGGCAAGTGGGCGTAGTAGTACTCCCCCCCTTGACTTTAAAGCCCCGCCGCCGGGCACAAGGGTTAATATATACAGGGCTCAAAATTCCAAGTCCCAAGCTACTAACCCGGTCAAAAGAGTTACTCGCCACCAGTTGCTCCACCTAACCCCTACCCAGCCCTTAACTTTGCCCCTAAACAAACCCCCTTAAATTATCTTATGAAATTACACTGTTAAAGGTTTTATTTAGAATAAAGTTACAAAAATAACATTAATAACCAGCCATCAGACCCCAGATACATGTATACCCAGCCATCAGACCCCAGCAGCACAAAATAATTTATTGTGCTGCCTGGGTGTGCATTTCCACTCGCCCTCACTTAATTTCCACTCGCCAAATGCTAGTAGGCGAGTGGAAATTTTGAGTCCTGATATATATATATATATATATTTAACATCAAAGTCATTTCCTTGATGAACGACTGATGAGTCTAAACATATGTATATATGGATTTTTTATACACCTGTTGTACACACATTAAATTAAAGACAGTAAAATGAAAAACTATGGAACTCAAATAGAATTTACATGATTAACATTCAGACAAATGAAGCAAGGTATTTACATATTCTGTACAGCTGTGCATGCCTGTCACTTGTGAAGAAGACGGTCTTTTATTGTTATGGATGTTTCTTTGAATGCTTTTGCGAGAATATGTTGTTTTTTTAATTAGATTACGTATTGATTTACATATCTTAGGCACCAGATTCATTTTTTTTCTTGACATGAAGCAAAAATAAAACTAACCGTAAAGCAAAAAAATGGAAAGAAAAGGGGCACACATAAAAACATATTATAATAAGGTTAACCCCTTCACTACCGTGATCATGTAAATACAATCAGCGGTAGCAGACACAGCAGCCCAAGATCGTGTTAATATGATCTGGGCTTTGCTGTATGAATGCAAACTGAATCGGTTTGTTGCAAACAAGTTGCATTTGCTTTTGGGCTCCAGAAGGCGCCCCAAAGTTTTAGCCCCGTGGGCATATTGCCCGAGATGATAAAACTGTTTAAAATCAGCTGGGAATGTCCTGTTATATTGGACGTTCACCAAATAATAGGGAGCCTTGAACAGCAGTGAAAAGTTGCCGAACTGCCCTGCTGTTCGGTAGTTTCATTTGTCAGGTTTATTCAGGCGAATCCTATAGGCTTCAATGTTAAAAATATTCCCGTTTTAATCCAATATCTAATAAACCGTTTATTATTTTGATCTGCAGCGAAAAGTCTCTTTATAGATTTTTTTTAGGATCTTTTAGGCATTTTTTGGGTATTTTTTCTGCAAATTTTTTTTTCTAGCTTTTTCTTTCAGTAGCAGATCTTTTTATTATCATTCATAGGACCTGATATGTAAATTTCAGGCATTTTCATTCAGTCGTGTTTTTTGCAAACAGAGCTTAACTTTTGACAATTTCAAACGTATTGTTTTGTTTTGTTTTTTGATACCCCCTTTGTCAGCTTGTCTGCTTTTTCCGGCAGCTGCTCTGTGCTGTGATCGGCGGCTCATCGGCTTTTTCCGTTGTGTTCGACGCGTTCTTTACAGCAGTTCCAGTGGGTTTTCGGTCAGTTTTTGGCAGGATTGCGGCGGGATTGCGGCAGGTTTGCGTTGGGTTTTCCCTGCACTCCGGGGACCCTGCGGTGCATGCCGAATACACCGCAGGGTGGGGAACTTTCAGGGTTATTCAAACAGCTCCAAATTTTGGCCAAAAGGTAACCGAACGCTGAAATGCAGTGTACGGTTACCTTTCCTGGCCATTCGTCTATTCAGAGAGCAGGCAGTTCGCCAAATGTTGGCGAATTGCCTGCACATACGGTGCCTGTTCGGTGCCTGTTCGAGGGCAGTGAAATCCCCATAGAGAAGCAATGCTTCGTCTATTCAGGGAACAAAAACCAGCAGTGAAAAGTTGCCGAATTGCCCTGCTGTTCGGTGGTTTCGTTCGACAGGTTTATTCAGGCGAATCCCATAGGCTTCAATGTTAAAAATATTCCCGTTTTATTCAATATCTAATAAACCGTTCATTATAATATTCTGCAGTAAAAAGTCTCTTTATTTATAGATTTTTTTGCGAAACTTTTTTCCGTTCTTTTTTTTTAAATCGTTTTTTCTTTTTTCTGTAACAGCCCTTTTTAATATCATTCATTGGATCTTATATGTAAATTTCAGACATTTTCGTTCAGTAGTTTCTTTGCAAACAGCGTTTCACTTTTCAAACATTCAAGCAAACTTTTTTTTTTTGCTCTCCATTCATCTGCGGTGTCAGATTTTTCCGGCGGCTGCTCCGCGCTCTGATCGGCGGCTGCTCGGGGTTCTCCGGTGTGTTCAGCGGGGTTAATCCAGATGTTTTTGCTTGTTTCGGTGTGCATTCGCCCTAGTTTTGCGGTGAGTGTTCGTCGGGTTTGCGGCGGCTTTTCCCTGCACTATGACGGCCGAAATGGGCTCGCCAAATCTCCCCGAATTGAAGAGAACGAAAAGTCAACGAACGTGCGGTGACTTTTGATTCTCTTTGAATAACCCTGTTAGATTCCCCAAAGTGCGGGGAAGTGCAGGGAACGAGAGAGCACTGAAATGTCGGCTACATTTTGGTGCTCTCTTAATAACCCCCATTGTCGATAACTCAGATAATATTTCTAGTATTCAAAAGAAAATGTAACTAAATTATCAATAAACTCACTGTGATCAGCAAGATAAGTGTAACTGTAAAATCCATAAGTCGATATCAAGAAAGACATCTCCTGGGGCAAAAAGAGAGATTTTTACAGATTACAAGAACTAGCATCCATTAAGCTTTGACATCTCTCTTTTGATGTGAAGTAGGTGTAGATTCTTATTCTTTGAAATGACTCAGAATATCAGTTTAATAGGAAAATAACAAGAGGAGACGTTTTATTGCAAAAGAATATTACCGTATAATTTACAAAAAAAGTGCACAATATTTATAGCGGACTGAATGACATATATGATTTAGTAATAATTTCCACATATCTGAGATGTATTCACAGCGAGAAAAGGATAAAGGTATGATTGATACATCCGCTGGCTGTGCGTACGTTATCATAGACAGAGATACCTACTATCCAATCAGTCAGGATCAACACGTAACCATAGAACCCCATCTGCAATAAAACTACAGCTCCCATGATGCTTGGCCAGACTTAGGCTAATAAGAGCAGAGTGTTTAAAATGTGAGTCTACAGGGTTATTCAGAGTGCAAAAAAAAAAGTCGCCGACATTTCGGTGCTTTCTTGCTCCCCGCACTTCAGGGAATTAAAGTTCCCCACCCTGCGGTGTATTCAGCATTCACTGCAGGGCCACCAGAGTGCAGGGGAAACCCGCCGCAAACCCGATGAACACCCATCGAACACCCGCCGAAAACTCACCGAACACTCACCAAAAACTCACCAAAAACCTGCTGGAACCACTGCAAAAAACACACCGAACACGTCAGAAAAGGCTGACAAGCCGCCGATCACAGTGCAGACCAGCCACCGGAAAAAGCTGACAAGCTGAAGAACAGGGTAAAAACAAAATACGATTGATAGTGTCAACATTGAAACGCTGTTTGCAAAAAACTACTGAAGGAAAATGCCCAGAATTTACATATAACGTCTTATGAATGATAATAAAAATGTCTGTTACAGAAAAAAAAACAGAAAAAATTTTGCCCAAAAAATTCAGAAAAATGCTTAAAAGATCCTAAAAAATCTATAAATAAAGAGACTTTTTACTGTGGATTAAAGTAATAAGCGGTTTATTAGATATTGGTTTAAAACGGGAATATTTTTTACATTGAAGCCTATGGGATTCTCCTGAATAAACCTGCCGAATGAAAACAACAAGCAGCAGGGCAGTTCAGCAACTTTTCTCTGCTGTTCGGTGTCTCGGAATAGATTAACCATTGCGTCACTATGGGGATTTCACTGCCCTCGAACAGGCACCATATGTGCAGGCAATTTGCCAAAATATGGCAAACTGCCTGTTCTCTGAATAGCCGAATGGCCCCGAAATGTCACCGGCAGTCATTGGACATCGGCGAAGATCGTTAAATTGCACCCAACTTGAGCCAAATTAGCGTCAGCGATTTTCGCCTCTATCAGCTGATGTGAGCTAAACCGACAACGCTACATGAAAAATCTAGTGTGTCGCTAAGGCTATGGTCAGACGAACACAGTCTGAGCGCACTCTGCGTGCGTGCACAACGGACAGACGCTCTCACGGAAGATACTGTAGAAACCGTTTTTTATGATGGAGATAGAAAAAAAGGGAAATATGGGAAACAAAATTAATATGAAAAAAGGATATGAAAAGGCATTTTGTGCGTCAAGGTGCTGGACATCACAAATGCGCTGCATCTGAAGTCTCCTCATCACTCACACAGAACGCTACGCGGACGTGGCGCACTCTGCACGTCTGTCTCAGCGTGTTACATTCTTGCCTAACTTGCGTCCATTTGCCACGTGGGTTGTGCGTGCACAGTTCGGTGCGGATTCACTTAGTGTGTGGGTCTCTATTGCAGGAGGGGTGGGGTAACGCCTATTCCCCGATGGGGCGGCTGCAACCACCAAATGCATCCAGCCCAACAACATGTGTGAAACATAACAAAGAAAAAATGTCATCTGCGCTTATTCCCATTATACCGTGTGAAACTAAACACAATTAGAGGTTTGGTTTCTTATCAATGGCCATTATAAGACTAAGCTCGCCCGCCAACATCAAGGCACCTCTAATGAGGGCGAGTCTTATCCAAAATGAAACCACAGGCTGCTGTATAGCAAACCATACCTGCTCATGCTGCTTGTCAGACATGAGGTAGACGGGTGGGCCTTTGTTTATGCTCCCCCAGAAACAAAATCCACTTTGGGATCGAAAACAAAGACACGGAGCAGGATCTTGCTGCAGGGATGACCTGGCTGGAAGTACATTGAAACATACATAGTGAAGGAGGGGTGGGGTCGCGCCTATTCCCCGATGGGGCGGCTGCAACCACCAAATGCATCCAGCCCAACAACATGTGTGAAACATAACAAAGAAAAAAATGGCATCTGCGCTTATTCCCATTATACCGTGTGACACTAAACACAATTAGAGGTTTGTTTTCTTATTAATGGCCATTATAAGACTAAGCTCGCCCGCCAAACATCAAGGCACCTCAATAAGGGTGAGTCCTATCCAAATGAAACCACAGGCTGCTGTATAGCAAACCATACCTGCTCATGCTGCCTGTCAGACATGAGGTAGACTGGTGGGTCTTTATTTATGCTCCCATAGCAGTGGCGTCACTAGGGTTGGTGTAACCTGGTGCGGTAACTCATGGTGTCACCCCCTCGAGCCCCCCCGAGTTTTACACAAAATGATTTAAACTATTGTTACTCATATGCAGCACTCCCATATAATGCTAAATGTAAGACAATAGTAGAGACATTAATTCCTAGCAAAATTACTCCATATTATTACCAGATCATATGAATACAAAGGAATTCAAATTTAAATTTAACACACATGGATATATATTGCCCCCAGCAGCTCACATATGGATATATTGCCTCAGCTCACAATTATATATTGCCCCCAGCAGCTCACCCATGGATATATATTGCCCACAGCAGCTCACACATGGATATATATTGCCCAGCTCACATATGGATATATTGCTCCAGCTCACATATGGATATATATTGCCCCCAGAAGCTCACCCATGGATATATATTGCCCAGCTCACATATGGATATATATTTCCCAGCTCACATATGGATATATTGCCCCAGCTCACAATTATATATTGCCCCCAGCAGCTCACCCATGGATATATATTGCCCCCAGCAGCTCACCCATGGATATATATTGCCCACAGCAGCTCACATATGGATATATATTGTCCACAGCAGTTCACACATGGATATATTTTGCCCCCAGCAGCTCACATATGGATATATATTGCCCCAGCTCACACATGGATATATATTGCCCCAGATCACATATGGATATATATTGCCCCAGATCACATATGGATATATATTGCCCCAGCTCACATATGAATATATATATTGCCCCAGCTCACATATGGATATATATTGCCCCCAGCAGCTCACCCATGGATATATATTGCCCAGCTCACATATGGATATATATTGCCCCCAGCAGCTCACACATGGATATAAATTGCCCAAAGCAGCTCACACATGGATATATATTGCCCCCAGCAGCTCACCCATGGATATATATTGCCCAGCTCACATGGATATATTGCCCAGCTCACATGGATATATTGCCCCAGCTCACATATGGATATATATTTTGCGCACAGCAGCTCACACATGAATATATGTTGCCCCAGATCACATCTGGATATATATATTGCCCCAGCTCACATATGGATATATATTGCCCCAGCTCACACATGGATATATATTGCCCCAGCAGCTCACCCAGGGATATATATTGCCAAGCTCACATGGATATATTGCCCCAGCTCACATATGGATATATATTGCCCCCAGTAGCTCACCCATGGATATATATTGCCTAGCTCACATATGGATATATTGCCCCAGCTCACATATGGATATACTGCCCAGCTCACATGGATATATTGCCCCAGCTCACAATTATATATTTCCCCCAGCAGCTCACCCATGAATACAGTGGCAAGAAAAAGTATGTGAACCCTTTGGGATTACGTGAAGTTTTGCATGAATTGGTCATAAAATGTGCTCTGATCTTCATCTAAGTCACAACAATTTGAAAAACACAGTCTGCTTAAAATAATACAACACAAACATTATATGTTTTCATGTGTTTATTGAACATAACATGTAAACATTCACAGTGCAGGGTGGAAAAAGTATGTGAACCCCTAGCCTAATGACTTCTTCAAGAGCTAATTGGAGTCAGGAATGAGCCAACCTTGAGTCCAATCAGTGTAATATTATTGGAGTTGTTGCTGAAAACTGTCCTGCCCTTTAAAAACACACACCAGTTTTGGGTTTACTGGTTTCAAGAAGCACTGCCTGATGTGAACCATGCCTCGCAGAAAAGAGCTCTCAGAAGACCTATGATCAAGAATTGTTGACTTGCATGAAGCTGGAAAGGGTTACAAAAGTATCTCCAAAAGCCTTGATGTTCATGTGTCCATGGTAAGACAGACGGTCTACAAATGGAGAAAGTTCAGCACTGTTGCTACTCTCCCTAGGCGTGGTTGTCCTGTAAAGATGACTGCAAGAGCACAGCGCAGAATGCTTAATGAGGTAAAGAAGAATCCTAGAGTGTCAGCTAAAGACTTACAGAAATCTCTGGCACATGCTAACATTTTTGTTGACACATCTACAATAAGGAAAACATTAAACAAGAATGGAGTACATGGGAGGACACCACGAAGGAAGCCATTGCTGTCCAAAAAGAATATTGCAGCACGTTTGAAGTTTGCAAAAGAGCACCTGTATGTTCCACAGCACTACTGGCAAATTATTCTGTGGACAGATGAAACCAAAATTGAGTTGTTAGGAAAAAACACACAACACTATGTATGGAGAAAAAAAGGCACAGCACACCAACATCAAACCTCATCCCCACTGTAAACATGGCGGAGGGAGCATCATGGTTTGGGGCTCCTTTGCTGCCTCAGGGCCTGGACGGATTGTTGTCATTGATGGAAATGAATTCCAGAGTTTATCAAGACATTTTGCAGGAAAACTTAAGACCATCTGTCCGCCAACTGAAGCTCTGCAGAGGATGGGTGATGCAACAGGACAATGACCCAAAGCATACAAGTAATTCAACAAAAGAATGGCTTCAACAAAGCAAAATATGCCTTCTGGAGTGGCCCAGTCAGAGTCCTGACCTCAACCCATTTGAAATGCTGAGGCATGACCTTAAGAGAGCGATTCACACCAGACATCCCAAGAATATTGCTACACTAAAACAGTTTTGTGAAGAGGAGTGGTCCAAAATTACTCCAAATCGTTGTGCAGGTCTGATCTGCAACTACAGGAAACATTTGATTGAGGTTATTGCTGCCAAAGGAGGGTCAACCAGTTATTAAGTCCAAAGGTTCACATACTTTTTCCACCCTGCACTGTGAATGTTTACATGTTCTGTTCAATAAAAACATGAAAACATATAATGTTTGTGTTGTATTATTTTAAGCAGACTGTGTTTTTCAAATTGTTGTGACTTAGATGAAGATCAGAGCACATTTTATGACCAATTCATGCAAAACTCCACGTAATCCCAAAGGGTTCACATACTTTTTCTTGCCACTGTATATATTGCCCAGCTCACATATGGATATATTGCCCCAGCTCACATATAGATATATATTGCCCAGCTCACATATGGATATATTGCCCCAGCTCACATATGGATATATTGCCCCAGCTCACACATGGATATATATTGCCCCAGCAGCTCACCCATGGATATATATTGCCAAGCTCACATGGATATATTGCCCCAGCTCACATATGGATATATATTGCCCCAGTAGCTCACCCATGGATATATATTGACCAGCTCACATATGGATATATTTCCCCAGCTCACATATGGATATATTGCCCCAGCTCACAATTTTATATTTCCCCCAGCAGCTCACCCATGGATATATATTGCCCAGCTCACATATGGATATATTGCCCCAGCTCACAAATGGATATATATTGCCCCCAGCAGCTCACCCATGGATGTATATTGCCCAGCTCACATATGGATATATTGCCCCAGCTCACATATGGATATATATTGGCCCCAGCTCACTTTATCCTCCCGTCTGCTTCTTCCTCCCAGCACGCACCGCCAAATGATGCAACCCGGCCCCTCTTTGAGATCTACCAGCCGCAATCTCATGAGACTCCATGATCTCGCGAGATCGTGGCTGGTGGACCTCAGCGAGCGGCCGGGCAGCATCATTTGGCGGCGCATGCTGGGAGGAAAAAACACGCGAGGCAGCGAGGCAAGCCTATGACTCTCGTGCTGACACTGTCGGTCCCGCGTGCCATAGGTTCGCCATCACTGCCTTAGGGTGACACCCACCAAAAATCAAAGTCTTTGGTGTCACCCTAAGGGCGGGTGTCACCTGGTACGGACCGCACCCCCCCGCCCCACCTAGCGATGCCTCTGGTTCAGAGCAATGTGCAGTTTGTGCAGAGCAGAAAATGCAAGTTGCATACTTGCGCAAATTGCGTTAAATAATTGCAGGTACGTCTGCATTTCTGAAGTCCTGAGCTGGAGGGGAAGAGCAGCACACACCGAGGAAATATTGACCACTAAAATAAAAAAAATAATAATAATTGGTCAGAGGCTGCCAGCAGGATCTTCCCAATTATTTAACCCCTTCACTACCAAGTGATTTTCCAAAAAATAAAACATTGTCAGAAATCAGTGTTTTTTTGTAAAATAATTTTTAATTAATTATACAGTAAGAAATATTTGGGCATATTCCCATATTATTTCTTACTGTAAATAACCTATTTGGCCAGTAGATGGCCACATATACTGCCAAACCCAGTCACAACCGTTATAGTTGCAGCTCGATTTATAATTTTTTCCCTGCATCGGTTGCTGAATGTCCGATGTCAGGGCATTCGGTTGGCCGATTTTACAGTTTTAGCTCTTCGGGCATAAGGCCCACAGGGCTAAAACTTTGGGGGAACCTTCTGCATCCCCAAAGCAAAAAAATAGAATTTGCTTTTGGGCTGCTGAGCTGCAGATCGAGATATCTCGATATCGGACACCAGATGGTGTCTTTGAAGCCTGAGATATCTCGATCTTGGTAGTGAAGGGGTTTAAAAGCAGTGCAACAATGATCCTTCGAGAGTTGTCCAGGAGGCTGAGCATACAGAAGACACCCTCCGCAGACTGCAGATCCTGAACAAGAAGTTCTCAGTCGAACATCCACCATGTGAAGACTTAAGACTGACCCTGTATACACCTCCTCTTTCATACACGTGTTTACATGTGTTGCATATCTCTCGACTGCAGGCTTGCTGTATCCGATAAATAAGTTGACACTTTGTTGCACTTGTATTTGAAAAAAACAAAAATCTGAATTAATAAAAAAAATAATAAACACAAACACTAAAAATGCTTTAGTTGTTCTGTATACAGAATCCTTACATCTCTTTTTTATGGTAAACTATTGTTTCTTGTAATATTATTTCATTGAACGCTCATGATGTTTCTTTTCTTATTTCGGCTCCTTAATGCAAGTGATGCCGTTGCTAAGACAAACTCGGCACAACAAGCTATGTAAATAATTAAACATTGTTTTTCCTGAGTCTTTAATGTCTGCCCATTGATCATATTTAGCTCTCTTATATTGCCTCATACATTTTTAGTGTGAAAATCCAGTTGGCTGTAAAACCATAACATACTCTCTTGATGAACCTTTTGTACCTCCCGTACATCGTTTAAATTGAAATTTTATTTATGACTGTTTTAGTATGAAAATAAATATGTTGTTGTTCCGTTTTTTTTTTTTTTTAATCTTTAACAACGCGCCATTTGTAAGGTAACCAAAAGGCTTGTATTTTAATGTTGTGGCTTTGTAACCTCAAATTAATGGCTAATATGTTGATTGGGCTTCAAGATGGATAAAACGACTGACCAGTGCTTTAATGCTACAAAGCTGCAGTGAG
Source organism: Leptobrachium leishanense (assembly GCA_009667805.1). Lineage (NCBI taxonomy): Eukaryota > Metazoa > Chordata > Amphibia > Anura > Megophryidae > Leptobrachium > Leptobrachium leishanense. Next base: position 26,238,195 of record CM019069.1, read on the forward strand.
GCACAGGTCATGGTTAGTATTTCAGGGTGTATTTTATCGGTAGAAATAGCATGTTTAATTTATATATATATAAATGTATGTATGTATGTATGAATGGACAGTATGTATGTATATATAGAAAAGCATGACGACAATCCTGGGCTAAAACAAAAGTCTTTTATTGAGTCATTTAAAAAGGACGTTGAGTTCGATGTTCGATGATTGATAGCTCCTGTATGGAGCTGAAACGTTGACCTACATTATGTATATATGTATCATTTATTTAAGCTATGGTGTAGGGCAAAAAAAGTGAAATTAAAAGCCTCCACACAGCAAATAATAAAGTTTATAGTTGCAGACGACAGTTACCCGTCCCAGCAATTCAGAGAACTGCTTCACAGAGCTCATGTGCTACTTTCCCCATATGCAGCAAAGCACAAATGAAATTTGACGCAGCAAAGGAATTTAAGTCACATTTGGACTCCAGATGGTTCCCCCAATGTTTTAGCACCATGAGCATTAACACTTTTTAATAAAAGCTGAGGTGTCTCTAACGGATATCCAGTCTCCACCTGATCCTGCATGACACCATGAACTGCAGTAACTCCTTTTGACCAGCAGGTGGCGAAATCTGCCTGCCAAAGCAGTTATTACATTAAGGAATACATTGTTAATATTCCCAAATATTTCTTACTGTATAATTGATTAAAACTGATTTTCCAAACAACCACTGTTTTTTTTTTAAGGAAAAACACTTGGTAGTGAAGGGGTTAAGGGTTTTTCCAGTGTTTGATCATATTGGAAATGCTTAGTAATGACAAGTTCCCTGTACTTGTCAAGGGATGGCATTCTCATACATCAAGAAGTGCTGCAGCTGCTACAGCCTCTGGTAATCTTCCTTATGACAGCAATCATTGGTGGACAGAAATCTTGACTAACTTCCACACTTACTTTATGTTTTTTTAGGGCTTGATCCCCTGAAGGCACTATTATTCCTGCGCTCAGTTGCTTGTGATCTTCAGCTTTGAATAAGGTCGTTATACGCCCTGTGAGGTTAGACGCTCTCATGAACCCAGACCATTTAAAGGACACACTAATAAATTGCCGTCCAGTTAACAATGATAAATTGATTGCACTATACCCTGTGTTAAGGAAAAAAAGAACCAAGCACAGGGTTGTAATTAGTTTTATATTTTTTTAATGCACAGAAGTCAATTGCATTTGGGCAATTAAATCCTGGATTCTCAAACACGCAAGCACAAAGCGTACTCACAGGACGCAATTATAACAGTCCTTCGAAGAGCAAAACATATAAGTGCGGCTTCCCAATGACAACGCGTCCAGTTTTTGCACCGATTGTACCTAGGAGCACAGGATACATTATTCAGATACTGGTTATAGATTTGGGTTAGCTGCCATGAACTATTGTCCTTGTGGTCCTAAAAAATGCTGATTATGTCAAAGATTGCAAAACGCGTTGACGTAATGGGGTCAACTTTAGATGCATCCCCTTGCTTAGGTACTTCTTGTGTTCCTAAAAGTCTATATATGTACCAGTAATAAACCACTAAAGAGAAGATAACACAAACGGACACTTTTAATCAGCTGCAGGACCGTAAAAAGGACAAATTACCCAACAGTATCTATAAAAAAGTCCCCGGTCGAGATAGGTTGTTAGGTTGTTTATCACGAAAGTTCAACTGTGTCTGTTATAAAATGGTCATCATAAAAGTCTCTCTGTTCCAAGGCAACATTTTATAGACCTGGGCCGGTAATGTGTCATATTTACAAGTCGGTATCTGGGTTACAGCTCTTTATGTTGTTAGCAATATTGTTTTTTTTCATCATTTCTAATTGAACCTTACATTCTACCAAAAATGATTATTTTTTTAAAAAAAAAACATGTTCGTCTTAAACATGTTTCTTCTTATTGGGACACTTGAAATTATTGCCCTTTGGATAATGTGATTCGGATCAAAAACTGAAAAATATTTAAAAAACAGAAAAAGTTAATGTTTATCAATATAAAAAAAAAATAAGGATTTTTAAAAAAATATTATTTCCACGACTCGCAGATCCACCTTGAACTTAAAAAAAGGAAGTGGCTCTGTTTATCTTGATTTAGAAATTGGTTTTGGTCAACTTGACAAAAGGATCATCGGTTTAAGATTCTGCACCCACTGTGAGCACATATGCCAGGCATTCGTCGTAATCCGCGCTTTGCAGTTCTTTCTTGATTCTCTACATGTGTGCTTATGTTAGTGGTGGGTAAATGAGCTTTAGTTTCCAGTAACTTACTGGCATTCATAGAAGAATCCTGTAAAACCCCGAAGAAAATTAAATAAATTAATTTATTAAATAATAATAATTAACAATAATAGTAATAAATCATTTTGTAGAAATGTTAAGTTTGTTTATAGTTTCATTATGTTATTAGATCGCTGCACTATTACTATGCAATTGGGTTAATTTATCCATTCTTATGCATTCCATTATTTCACAACCCTTTCCCTTTTGTTTTCTTTGTATATCCTCCACCTCCCTGTCTTTAAAAATTTAGGGTTTTTTTCAGAGAATTGTCGCCAACATTTCAGTGATCTCTCGTTCCCTGCGCTTCCCTGCACTTCGGGGAATCAAAGTTCCCCACCCTGCGGTGAATTCAGCATTCAACACAGGGTACCAGGAGTGCAGAGAAAACCTGTTGAAAACCTGTCGAACATCGCTGAAAACCCATCGGAACCGCCGCAAAATACATGCCGAAGAGCCGTCGATCACTGCGCAGACCAGCTGCTGGAAAAAGCAAACAAGTGTGAAAATTGTTTTGCTGTTTGCAAAAAAACTACACAACGAAAATGCCTGGAATTTACATAAAAGATCCTATGAATGATAAAATTGCAGTTGCTGCCTGGTCCCGCCCCCTGCATCGTGTGACTCGCAGGGAGCGTTACCATGAAGCAAGTCGCTGCGATGACACTGCGGGGGACAGCGAGGGATGAGGTGAGTATTGTGCCCCGAGTATGGCTCGGGGTTACCGTTTGTGGCAGCGAAATTTAACTCCGAGTCACACTCGGGAATACCGCCAGGGAGGTTAAAAAAAGAAGAGAGGAAAAAAATTTGGATGAAAAAAATCTCAAATCCCTAAAAGATCCTAAAAAAATCAATAAATAAAGAGACTTTTTACTGCAGATTAAAATAATAAATGGTTTATTAGATATTGAATAAAAACGGGAATATTTTTAACATTGAAGCCTATGGGATTCGCCCGAATAAACCTGTCGAATGAAACCACTGAACAGCAGGGCATTTCGGCAACTTTTCACTGCTTTTTGGCGTCTCTGAATAGATTAACCATTGTTTCTCTATGGGGCATTTCACTGACATTTCTCTGCTATTCGCTGTGTCTGAAAAGATTAACCATTGCTTCTCTATGGGGGATTTCACTGCCGTCGAACAGGCACCATACTTGCAGGCAGTTCACCAAAATTTGCCGAACTGCCTGCTCTCTGAATAGCCGAATGGCCCCGAAATGTCACCGTACGGGGAAATTCTCTGTTCGGTTACAATCCGGGCCAGATCGGCTCTCTCTGAATAACCCTGTTAATAAATATTACGTGTTAGGGAACATAAAGAATTAAAGACATTTCAACTGAGATGTTCTGTGCTAACGTCTATCAAAATACAGTTGCCGATCTCAGGCACAGAATGATCAGATTACATGTTAGAAGAGCTACCGTAGACAGGGCCAAAACCTATGTACACACATTCCAGATTTGCTCTCTTGACACACTATCCTGTTTTGACTTTTTTAACCCCTTCACTGCTGAGCCATTTCTCCTCTGTGATCTGAGCTAATTTTGACTGTTTCGTGCTCATCCTGTTTAAACACAATTTGAAGTCATGTTTTATTATACGACCCAGACATATTATATATCCTTTTTTATGGCAGACTCGGCAGATTCATAATAAATCATTATTATATGTATACGTCATGTCCTGCCAGAATGTTATAACAAAAAAATTTAAAATTTGCATATAAATTTAATTATCTACAGCGTGTTAAATAATTTTTTCTCACATTTTATCATCCGAGCCTTTGCGGTTATATATTCTATGGGGTACACATGTTAAAAAAATCGGAAATGGAAACCCGTTATTGGATTTGTCTGATAAAATACACAATTTTTGTCAAAACTGAAAAAAACAATGTGCGATGATGTCATTGTACAGCGCTACGGAACTTGTTTGCATCTATAAATACTTGCAACTGTCAGGGTTATTCAAAGAGAATCAAAAAGTCATCGCACGTTCGGTGACTTTTCATTCTCTTCAATTCGGTGCGATTTGGCGATCCCATTTCAGCGACCCTGCGGTGTATTCAGCAAGCACCACAGGCCTGTCGTAGTGCAGGGAAAAGCCGCCGCAAACCCAACGAACACTCACCGCAAAACCCGGCGTACGCACACCGAAAACCGCAAAAACATTTGGATTAACTCCGCCGAACACACGGGAGAAATCCGAGCAGGAGCCGATCAGAGCGCAGAGCAGCCGCCGGAAAAACCCGACACCGCAGACGAATGGAGTGAAAAAAAAAGACAGTACGCTTGAATGTTTGAAATATGAAACGCTGTTTGCAAAGAAACTACTGAACGAAAATGTCTGAAATTTACATATATTTCCAACGAATGACAATAGAAAGGGCTGTTACAGGAAAAAAAAAAAACGATTTATGAAAATCCCGAAAAATGTATTTATTTATTGATAAAGTATTTTAGCAGGAAGGATACATTGCGATTTCTCTCGTTTTCAAGTATGTCCTGGGTTCAAGAACATTGAATTGTTACAGTTGTTACAGAAAGTTACAGTTACAAGTACTTATACTGCGCCATCAGATTCCGTAGCGCTTTACAAAGGGGAAGCACATACAGCAGAATTACATGACACAAGAGGAAATACAACCCTGGTCGTAGGATAACTGTCCAGGTAATACATCACTTTAAACCAATGCCAAAAAGATCAGAAAAAATCTATAAATAAAGAGACATTTTACTGCAGAAAATTATAATGAACGGTTTATTAGATATTGAATTAAAACGGGAATATTTTTAACATTGAAGCCTATGAGATTCACCTGAATAAACCTGTAGACTGAAACCACCGAACAGCAGGGCAATTCGGCAACTTTTCACTGCTGTTTTTTGTTCTCTGAATAGATGAAGCATTGCTTCTCTATGGGGATTTCACTGCCCTCGAACAGGCACCGTATGTGCAGCCAATTCGCCAACATTTGGCGAACTGCCTGCTCTCTGAATAGCAGAATGGCCAGGAAAGGTAACCGTGCGCTGAATTTCACTGTTCAGTTAACTTTTGGCCACAATTCGGATCTCTTTGAATAACCCTTCTTAACTGCTTCTGACAGTTTCAAGCACAAAGTATGTATAATCCATATTTGTTTTCCATAAATCCACTGGGTCTTGGCAGTACTTTTATGGAAAACAAATTGAATGGTTTTTCTGTTAACTGAAGTGTACACTTTCCTGAATTCTCTGTTAACAGTTTTATAAAATATGATGCAAAATACAGCCCTTAAAGTCCCTGTAATTCCCAAGGCACAATCAGACTGCCAAGGCCCTGGCTCTAATAACCCCCTTACCGACATTAAATCCAAGCATAGAAGGCATGTTTGGGACACAGACAGATCTTACACCAGGGAATCATGGTCATCGCAGCCAGCTTGGCCATTCTAAATGAACAGACCTGGGTGCAATTGGGACCACTGTGACCCTTTAGTTATGCCAGTATAACCTATCTTGTTGCCAATGTCGTTTTTGAATGCAGAAGAGAACCTCATTGCTCTGCCAGGGATTTTCATGTTGTTTTGTATGTCTGGGGAAAATGGAAATGTCACCAACCTCTCGATCCTCGCTCAAGGTACATCAGCCTTTTAATTAGCATTTTATTGTCTGATGGAGTGCTGATAGTATTCCTCAGTTTTATTCACTTTAAGCTTTTGATATGAATGTCAGGTTCTTTCTTCTTCACTAGAAACATATGGATTTTGGTTACAAGCTTTCTAATTCCTTGTGAAAGTTACATTATGGACTTTACACACAGCAACACATATTCCCCTGTTTTTTTTTAGTAAGTTGATAATTATTCATGTCAGTAAAAATGATGGTTCATGGTTGTATGTAATTATTTTTATGATTATTCTTTATTTATATAGCGCCAGCATATTCCACAACGCTGAGCAAAGGGCACAATATAGGCAGGGTTACAATATATTGAGACTGAACAACATTTTGACAAACCAGTACAGTAGGAAATGAGGGCCCTATTCCCGTGGGAATTTACAATCTAGAAGGGTTGGGGTGGAAACAGGAGGAGAGGACTGCAAGGTGAGAGTGATGGACTGCAAGGTGAGAGTGATAGACTGCAAGGTGAGAGTGATGGGCTGCAAGTTGAGAGTGATGGACCGCATGGTGAGAGTGACTGACTGCAAGGTCAGTGACGGACTGCAAGGTGAAAGTGACGGGCTGCAAGGGTAGAGTGATGGACTGCAAGGTGAGAGTGATGGAATGCAATATGAGGGTGATTGACTGCAAGGTGAGAGCGATAGACTGGTTGGGGCCGTGGGGTTTATTAGTGAGTTGGGTGGTAGACTTCCCTAAATAGGAACATTTTAAGGGAGCGTTTGAAGGAAGAGAAATTAGGGGAAAGTCTGACAGTACGAGAGAGAGCGTTCCAGAGAATGGGGGCTGCGTTTAAGAAGTCCTGCAGTGTATCATGGGAAGAGGTGATACGGGGAGAAGCTAGGCGCAGGTCACTGTTTGATCTTAGGGAGCGGGCTGGGGTGTATTTGGTGATTACTGAGGACAGGTAGTGGGGCGCTGAGTTAGTGAGGGTTTTGTAGGTCAGGGTAAGGATTTTGAATTAAATAATTGAATGTAATCTTGGATTTTTTTTTATTATTATCCTCTATTTATTTAGCGCCACAAATTCCGCAGCGCTTTATAAGATCAGTGTAAGGGGTTGATACATTAAATATCCCACACATGGATAATACGGCCTGATTCAGGGGGGACCTTGTTACCAAGGGATCTTACATTCTATGAGATGTACAAGTATTTTGTGAGGTAGGAGCAGGGGTCAAGTCCTGGGAAAAAAAGTGAGGGAACTCACCCACGAATTCCACATTACCTGAAGAAAATATATATATATATATATCACGAGTATAGCAGTGCCTGGTGATACCATTTTTATTGGGTTAACTTTACATTTAAAAGACAAGCTTTCAAGAGTGTAAACTGGAAACTATACTGATCAGTGAAAGGTATCACTACGTACAGGTATACTCGCGATTTTGGCAACTGGACTAACGCGTTTTATATATAATCTATATATATATATCCAGGCCCAGACCCCCCAGAATTATATACACAGCACTGGACCCCCAGAATAATATACACGGCACTGGACCCCCAGAATAATATACACGGCACTGGACCCCCAGAATAATATACACGGCACTGGTTATATGGATATATTTTCCCAGTTCACATGGATATAATTGCCCCAGCTCTCATGGATGATGCCCCCAGCTCTCATGGATAATGCCCCCCAGCTCTCATGGATATATGCCCCCAGGTCTCATGGATATATGCCCCCAGGTCTCATGGATATATGCCCCCAGGTCTCATGGATATGCCCCCCAGGTCTCATGGATAATGCCCCCCAGGTCCCATGGATATGCCCCCCAGGTCTCATGGATAATGCCCCCCAGGTCTCATGGATATGCCCCCCAGGTCTCATGGATAATGCCCCCAGGTCTCATGGATTAATGCCCCCAGGTCTCATGGATTAATGCCCCCAGGTCTCATGGATATTGCCCCCAGGTCTCATGGATATAGCCCCCAGGTCTCATGGATATTGCCCCCCAGGACTCATGGATATTGCCTCCAGGTCTCATGGATAATGCCCCCAGGTCTCATGGATTTGCCCCAGCTCATGGATAATGTCCCCAGCTCATGGATATTGCCCCAGCTCATGGACAATGCCCCCAGCTCATGGAAATGCCCCAGCACATGGAAATGCCCCAGCACATGGATATGCCCCCCAGCTCATGGAAATGCCCCAGCACATGGAAATGCCCCCCAGCTCATGGATACTGTCCCCCAGCTCATGGATACTGCCACCCAGCTCATGGATTTGCCCCCCCAGCTCATGGATACTGCCCCCCAGCTCATGGATACTGCCCCCCCAGCTCATGGATACTGCCCCCCAGCTCATGGATTTGCCCCCCCAGCTCATGGATATTGCCCCCCCAGCTCATGGATAATGCCCCCCAGCTCATGGATAATGCCCCCCAGCTCATGGATTTGCCCCCCCAGCTCATGGATACTGCCCCCCAGCTCATGGATTTGCCCCCCCAGCTCATGGATACTGCCCCCCAGCTCATGGATTTGCCCCCCCAGCTCATGGATAGTGCCCCCAGCTCATGGATAGTGCCCCCCAGCTCATGGATATTGCCCCCCCAGCTCATGGATAGTGCCCCCCCCCAGCTCATGGATATTGTCCCCCACGCTCATGGATATTGCCCCCCCAGCTCATGGATATTGCTGTGGGAGAAGTGCGGGAACGCCGTTCCCGCTCGACTCGAGCCCTGGGTAGGAGCATCCATATCGTTAAGTGTCTTGCCCAAAAACACTCACTGGTGGCATCAGGTCATCTTTCCATGATTGAGCGACCTGGTGGTTCAGTTGAACCAGCTTCTCGTAAAGTTGAGACTTCCCCACAGTTGTGTTGTAGGGATGTGCTGAATGGTATATTTTTACTTGCTTCTCCATGATCGAGATGTTACCACTGGACACCACAGCAGATATTGTGTGGTTGGCAAGTATGTACAGTTAGGTGTCTTGCCCAAGGACACTTATTGGAGAGGTGCTCTTGCTGGGATTCGAACCTGGGTCTCCACAGTTATAGATTAGTGATGTTACCTCTACTCCATCCAGCCGGATAATCTACTTTGCTAAATTCCGTTTTATTCTTCTCTTCAGATACAGACATCACGATTTTCCTCCAATATCTATAAGGAACCAGTCATTCTGTATTCAACACCTTTTGTGAAATATCACACTAATAAATGAATCACTGATCATAAATATCATTGCTTTGTATTTCTGTTAGTTCTATATTCTATTTTTCCAGTGACAAGCTTCTTCTTACCACAACATGATAATACTTCCTCTGGGACAGAGTTGCAGGAAAATGTCAAACATGGCAGAAAGCAACAACTTTTCACATGTTGACAAGAGGCAGATTTATTACACCTGCTTTGTACCAGGTCAACGAGAGAAAAAAAATCGAGTCGTATTACGAGAAGACAAAAATAGACTTTGAATGTTGCAATCTTGTGGAAAGCGAGTCGGGAGGTTTCGTTATTCGGGATATGGAGTGTGAATCCTTACCAAGAGGAACCAGATTCAGAACAAGGTTTAGGCTAGGGTCAGACAAACGCATTTTTCACGTTGTCCGTGAAAAAGTGCGTTCGAACGAACGTTCGTATTTTTCCCCGGAATACGCGATAGCAGTCATACGATGCGCCTTTTCGTCCGTGATTTTGTACGGATCATCAATAAAACACTTTTTGTGTCTGGACGTTATGTTAGCCGGACATTAGCAGCGTCTGACGTCTCCTAATCACACACACACGCCGCTATGCGGCCGCAGTGCACTCTGTACGTCAGTAGTAGCGGTTTGACGTTCTCGAAAAAATGCGTTCGTTGGCCACTTGCGTTGCACGGACGAACGTTCGTGCGGCCGTTCGTCGTATGTTCCCCGGCATTGGACATCATTTGCTGCTAGCACGGCCGTGATTTCGTGCGGCTAAACGCACGTGAAAAATGCGTTCGTCTGACCCTAGCCTTAGAGAGTAAGATAAGTTTGTGTACCTTAGGTAGGAGTTTGGGTAAGTAACAATGTGCTATTTCATACTTTGTTTTATCTAAAAGTAGTTACAAATAAATGTCACTCCTTGTAAACACAAAGGGCTCTATTCAATTCTTCGCGCAAACATTAACACGTGCGCAAAAACTCATTAACGCGAGGGGCAAAACCCTTTGCGCAGACCGTCATATTACAATGTCAGCGCAACAAACACGCGCATACGTCTAACGCGGGTGAACCTGTGCGAGTTTATTGTACTGCGCGTCCTATACTTAACATTGGTAGCGCAAATGCGTTTGTGTGCTGGTATGCGGATGGTATTACAATCTATGCGCAGCATTTGCGCGCATAATTTTAACGTCTTTGAAAAGCTGGTGGTAACAGCAAATCTGAACGTTCTGGCCGAACCCAAATACACCAGCCCGAAAAAAACAATACAGCGCAGTATAGTTACACATTCTACGCATACCCAAACAATAAAATTGAGACGTTGTGTGTTTTTATTATTGCTGCAGCATGTATACTCAGATTGATTTTGACAGGCGCAAAAACTTAACGGGAAACAATTGTGGTTCTTAATTCTAATTGGCTGAATCATGTGAAAAAACAGTCCGCCCACCGATTTCTGCGCGCAACGTCAATGCGCGTGCGTTTTTGCGTGTCTTTTTTACACACATTATTTTATGACGGATGAAAAAATGCGTTGGGATTGTAATACCAGCGTAAATTTACGCGCGTTAATGTTTAACGCTGCACGCAAAAATTAACGCGCTGCGCAAGCGTTTTTGCGCAAAGAATGTAATAAAGCCCAAAGTTTCCTGCATAGAGAAATAGGTTGTTAGGTCCTTTACATTAGTGATTGTGTATACTCGATCAGCAGCCTGAGATGGTTTTAAAACGATCTGGAGCTATGATGTATCATTGCGAATTAAATTCATTTGTTGTAAACTTTCGGGGTTATTCAAAGAACACCGAAATCCCACCGGAATTTTGTGGCTCTTTCGTTCCCTGCATTTTGTGGGGATGAAATTCCAGACGTTGCAGTGAATTCAGCATTCATTGCATGGTACCAGAAGCGCAGGGAAAATCTGCCGAAAAAACGCTGAATCAAAAATAAAAACCGCCGCAAAACCACCGAATTATCGGATCCGATCCGATAAGATGCCGGGAACCAAGCCAGAAAACATGATACCCAAGGTGCAAACACTTTTTAAAACCAGCTAGGACATGTCTCTAAGGGGCTTTACCCCAGCTGATCCTGTAGAGAGGACAGAACTGCATTAACTCCTTTTGGCCAGCAGATGGCGATATCTGCCTGCCAAACAGCTTTATACAGTAAGAAATACACGGTAAAGGGGTTAAAGATTTTAGAGAGAATTCAGAACCTGTGTCCATTGGCCAAGGTCAATGTCCCGAGAGGCCAGTTGCTTGTTTAACCTGCTGTATTGAGGAGGAAGCTACATCAAAGGAACATGTAACATTTAAATACGTAAAGGGAATCCACAAGGTAGAGGAAGGGAGTATATTTAAAAGGAAACAAAGTAGCAAAACAAGAGGACATAGTCTTAGATTAGAGGGGCAAAGGTTTAAAAGTAACATCAGAAAGCATTATTTTACTGAGAGGGTGGTGGATACATGGAACAGTCTTCCAGTAGAAGTGGTAGAGGCCAAAACAGTAATTGAATTTAAGCAAGCATGGGATAGGCATAAGGCTATCCTAAACAAAAGATAAATCCAGGTAAAGTATCCATGTAATTGGGCAGACTAGGTGGGCCGAAAGGTTCTTATCTGCCGACATTTTTCTATGTTTCTATGTTTCTACACAAATTGATGTGTTGACATATGAAGCTCGATAAATGAGTACAGCGATATAACAAGTCCTGCTTTAAATTGGGGAGGTAAACAGAATGAGTGTAAAAAAAGAGGCGGAGTCTCTGAAATAAATAACTGACACACATGAAGGTCACACGTTGAGCACAATATCTCAAACTTACTGCCCTGTATTCAGAGTAAGAGCACAGCATTTTGTTTGGATATTATTTTGGAAATAACAAGTCCGTGCACGATGCTGGAAGTTACAAATCTATAGCGCTATATGCGTATTTAGAATACCAGATGGTTGCAATGAGTGGTTGGAGAATTCTCTTCCAAAATTCAGGGCAACTGACTGAGTCAATTAAATATACTCGCCGTTTCCTTTCCAATAAATTCTACTCTGGGAATTGAACTTCGCAGGTGCACCGCCTTCCACGTAGCGTTATAATTCACGAATCAACACATCGTGGCCCAGTTAATAAGTACGAAAGGAGTCCACTGAGAAAATGATATTCCTTAAAAAAAAATCAATCCGATCAAGGGATGGGTAAATCTGTAGAGTACTGTGTGTGAGGCAGGATTTACATGCAGACGAGGTGTCATTTTTACGCTTATGTCGTAGCTTTTAGTCTTGTAAATAATTTAAATCAATGCGCGGGGCGGGGGAGGGGTATTGCGTCTCGAAGATTTAATCTTAATCTTTATTTTCTTGAAGATTTATTGAAGAAATCATATTTTTATAACTCCCCACTGCTGATCTCGTTCATAGAAACGTTTCATCGAAGTTTTAAATACGAGTGTATCTCTTCTTCTTGCTTATTTTGGCGGTGGATTGGATTTCCCCTGGATATATCGACCATCACCTGCTAACACCACTCAGCTGTGCCCATTGTGTCCGTTAAAGACATATATCTATGGTTATATAGGGATGTAGTTATTTAATACCTTTCAGTGTAGAAATAGGGACACTCTACACCAGTGTTTCCCAAACCTGTCCTCGGGACCCTCCGCCTCACCAGGTTTTCCAGGTATCTAATACAAAACATAGGCCCCTATTACACGCTTCGCGCAAATGCGCTCGCGCAGCGCAATTTTGTTTTGCGCACGGAAAAAAACATTGCCGCGCGCAAATTAACGCAGTAGTACGCTCCGAGCGCAGTTTTTCAGCCTTCAACTTTTTACGTGCGCAAATCCGACGCGCAAATTTGTGCGCAAATGAACGTTGCGTGCAGGAATCGGTGGGCAGACTGTTTTTTCACGGGATTCAGCCAATCAGAATTAAGAACCACCATTTTCTAAAGTTAGGTTGTTGCGCCTGTCAAAGTCAATCTGCGTATATGTGCTGCAGCAGAATTTTTTTTTGACAAATTATTAATTTTTGATGTCTGGGTATGTGTAGAATGTGTAACTGTACTGTGCTGTATTTTTTTTTTTATTGCTGAGTTATTGCGTTTCGGCCACAACGATCATATTTGCAGTTAACACCAAGTTTTCAAAGACGTTCCGAAAATTCGCGCAAACGTCGCTCGTACGACTTTGCGCCAAGATTGTAATACCATCCGCACTAACGCATTTGCGCTCACAATGTTAAGTATAGGATGCACGCAGGATCTTGCGCTCGCAGGGTCACTCGTGTTGGACGTTAATGTGCATCGTTTGCGCGAACGTCGTACTACGACGTTCCGCACAAATGGTTTTGTCCTCGCGCAAAAGCGCATTTGCGCACACGCAAATGCGCTGCGCGAAGCGTGTAATAGGGGCCATAGAGTGTGGCGCACCCAGTGTTTCCCAATCAAGGATAAGGGAATGATGTATTACCGTGTCTTTTTATCCCTTAAATCTTTCTTTATGTTCTCAGATATGAAAGACATAAACACATATATATTTCATAGTGCTTTCCATATATATATAAAAAAATATATATATATTTTATGTCTCAGTGACGATTTCACTCACATTCGGGGGAGCCCTAGCTGGCTCGAGCTCTTGAGCTTGAGGGTTATTTACATCGGCCACCCAACAGCCCTTATAGTGTAGGATCCTCCGGTCTTTAAATCCTATTAGTACAGAAGGATAACATAGTGCAAAACTGCAAGAAGAAAACGGTATATTCCCAGAATTAGAAGAACTCACAGATTTCAGGACCTAAGCTCAGGTCCTAAGGTGTATCGCCCAGGGGTTGTTTTCTACAGGTACAACCTCCAGTAAAACCATCCAGTGTTCCAAGATGACAGTAGTTAAAAAAATAACTTCTAATATAAAATAATAAAACAAACAGAAGTATAAAGTAATAAGCGCCAAAACGCGTTTCACCTCGGGGTCCAAGTTACCCACGGCTTCATCGTTGGCTAATATTATTTTTTTTGGGCTGGTGTATTTGGGTTCGACCAGGACATTCAGATTTGCCTTTAACACCAGCTTTTAAAAGACGTTAAAATTATGCGCGCAAACGTTGTCCGTTAAAATTTGCGCATAGATTGTAATACCATCCGCGTACCAGCGCACATACGCATTTGCACTCACAATGTTAAGTATAGGACGCGCAACGTACATTACCCTCACAAAGGGTTCGCGCAGGTTCACCCGCGGTAGACGTTAATGCACATTTTTGCGCGGACATTGTAATACGACGTTCTGCGCAAAGGGTTTTCCCCCTGGCGTTAATACGTTTTTGCGCACGCGTTAACATTTGCGCGAAGAATTTAATAGAGCCCATAATATATAAAGTGTAAAATCCATTATGTGGGACTGGGTGATACGATTTGAATACATGTAAGGTCGCCTCAGCGGTGCGGATAACACCTGAAATGAACATTATGTATCAGCTAATAGCCACAAGCAAGAAAATACTCATGTAACGGGTTCTGCGGGGTGCACAGCAAATAATGAGGTGCTGGCTGTCTACACCTTGTAAAGTATGCTCATGCCACTGGTATAATCAAGAGTATTACATGTTTCACAATCAAATGCATGAAAATATATAATATATACATATATATATATATATATGATTGGTTGGAGTTAAACAGTTGTGAAGGTCTCTTTGCTAGACTTTTACCATCAAGAATGAGATACACCAAGCTCAAGCCAATGAGGAGCTGCTAATGCATACAGAAGGTGACAATTGTCCCTATAATGAGACAGATACCCTATAACATTCTCCTGTGTCTACGGAGGCAACTAATGAGCGCGTGACGCATGCCAACGCTCCTGCAATGCGGCGCTAGCTTCGGTAATGAACTGAACTTTATATTTTCTTACAGAATGTGCTAAATGCTGATGCTGCCCGTATCTATAAAAAGGATCCCTTTTTACCTGCTCCTCGTCTGTGTGACTGGATCATTATCTGTAATATGTTGAGATATCGTTATTTATATAGTGTTAAAATAAATATTATGTTCACTTCAAGCAAAACATTACAAGTATACATTAAATCAAGGAGCATTCCAAGCAGAGGTATTCATCAGAGGTGATCGTCTTTAACCCAAAGGAGAGATGACTCTACTGACAAATGAAAGACCCTAAAACGGTAATTATACTCGTGGTTATACATGGCTATCCCTCCAATATGCATTCTCCTGGAGTGAGAGCCCAACAGATTGTTCATCTGTGCTAAGGTGATGAGCAATTACCGTTCAAGACACTTCAGTAGGCAGGTCGATAAAGAGTGGAAGATGAAGTTGGGATGCGTTGTAATGGCCGTGCAGCTTCACGCTAGGGTGTCTTGCAACATATCTCCGTATACTGGTATTATGAGTAGCTATCTTTACTAGAGATGTGCACGGTGCAAATGTTTGTTTAGTTTTGGCAAATTTCAGAGTGAAAAAAAATGGAATTTACTGATTCATATCGATCCGATATTTCAGACAGATCCGAAAAAAAATTGAAATGTCTAAAACTTTGCAGGCATGTGTATTTTTAGCCCCTTTACCCCCTCTATACCTCCCTCTATACCCTTACCCCTTCTACACCTCCTCTTTACCTCCTCAAACTCTCCCCCTTTAACAACTTTGCTGAGGATAGGCACAGCGCATCGTTGACATTTACGCTTCTGCATGGACGACACGCTCAGCACATCCTTGCCTCTCCACAGCTCTGCGGCGATCTGCCTCCGGTCCAGGTTGCCAAACCGTGGGGGCGACATCCCGGATGTCAGGCCTTGCTGTGGGATCAAGGGAGGCGTGATGACATCATCATCGCCCCCGGGCATGATGACATCTAAATCTATGGCCGACACGGAAGCCCTTAGGAGGAGGGTGGGGTCATTTTGGACACTTTTGTCTCCTCATAAGTTAGGGGTACCAGCATGTATGAGGCACCATTGGAAAGGCCAGAGGCTGACCAGATTAAACATTGTGTAGCGCTGGTTTTAAATCCCCTGCCATGTAGTACTTATTTTTGGCCACAAGAGGGAGACAAGCACGATGTGAGACACTGAACATTGGGACTACATTTCCCGGCATGCTTTGGGAGCGGAGACAGGAAGTGGGTGGGACACAGACGCTGACATCCTGAGCCTCGTGGAGAGAGCTGGCAGAGCGCGCCAGGGAGTGAGAGGAGCGAGACGCAGTGCAGCAGAACGAGACAGTGACTAGGCCGGAGTGCAGGCGGCCTGACAGAGTTGAAGACCGGGTTATTCAGCCTTATCAGAGGAAGACCCAGTGATTCACCAGACTACCCACGCTGATATTGAGGAAGCTGGAAGACCCTAAGTTAGGAGTACCGCAGATCGATCGGACAGGGAGAGCAGGCGGTGAGCTGTACATCTTGCGGCAGGTGCAGAAAGCCCGACAGCGGATCCAGTAACCAAGAGAACCCCAGTCAACATCGAGCGGAGAGACGTCCTGGGTCGAGCGGAGCATCAAGTATCTGGCGGATGGGTGAGAGGCCTTCCAGGCCGTTGTGAATATAGAAAGCACGCTGCTGTTTGTTTCCAAAACCCACAGGGCCCCAACTTGACTAGTCGAAGATACCTCATAAGCAATTCACTGGCCAGTTGAATATTGTACCCGGGTACCATAACACACACACACACACACGTACATTCTGGGACATAACCTGTGCGGGACTCACTCCCCAACCTCAAGAACGGGGGTTAAAGATATATTTTCTTCTCTTCTTTTCCGCTGCGCGTTTCTCGAATTACGAAGCATTGTATTTCTTTTCCGCTGCCCGTTTCCCGCATTACGAAGTACTGTAAATATATATACGAACACCGTGTTATTCATTATATGCCATTTATTCCAGTAAACTATATAATTTATAAAATCCACAACGGTGCTGGAGTATATTTATTCCCTAGTGCGGGGAGACTGACCCGAGGTTCAATTTCAGCGGCTACTCCGGGAGTGAGCGCTACAATTGCTTCACTGTTTCACTGCTTCCGAAGATCACTGGATTTCGCTGGCAATTTGCCAAAGTTTGGCGAATTGCCAGCTTTTTGAATAGCCGAATGGACATGAAATAGCAGCGTACGTGGAAATTCACTGTTCGGTGCAATTTCACGGCCAGTTGGGCTCTCTTTGGATAACTCTGTGATGCTTGGACTCAAAGTTACCATTGCAGACAATATACTTTTCCCATGATCCACTGAATAAAGAAATGAGTGTAGAGGAACCTAGATGGACAAAACATATAGTCCAAGAAACTTTTTCTCAAAGCTTGTATTGTATGTTACGCCGTTCCACCTAGAACTCATACATAGACTTAATTATTACAAGGAGGGAACACTTCAAAATAAAACTTCATTTCTCCTTTCTAGCTGCAACCTCCATGGACTGCCCATGGCATAAATAGTAGATGTCAGATCAGACAAACAAAAAGAGTGTAAAAACTGCTCACACTCATGAACTGTGCGTCGGGAACGATCACCTAGAGTCAACCATGGATGGCTCTCATCGGCCCTATGAATAATGAATACTGTGTTTGGCCTGGAGGAGGGAAGGGGGGCTTTTTTGCTGATCCCCTACATATTTGTGACAATATTCCTTTGATAAGTAGCATAACTCAAACACGTTCTTTGCATTCTAATGTCCTTGGAGGTTTCTGTTTACTTAAATAGCCCGGAAGACATTTGCTCGTGTTGTTCTGGGGATGCTGACACATATTTCCCAAAGGGATTCATAGTCATATTCAATAAAACACATTTAGGATTCATTGTTGGGAAGTCAGAAAAATGGGTTTTTGCAACAAAATAATCTGCCTTTCTTTTGTTTATACTAACAATTAAACATTCTAAACATTTAGGTGTCTCTGTATTATTTACCATTTATACTGGTTTTCTGTTAGGGTTATTCAAAGAAAATCGAAAAGTCACCGCACGTTCGGTGACTTTTCGTTCTCTTCAATTCGGCGCGATTTTGTGATCCCATTTCAGTGACCCTGCTGTGTATTCAGCAAGCACCACAGGCCGTCGTAGTGCAGGGAAAAGCCGCCGAAAACCTGCCGAACACTCACTGCAAAACCCAGGAGAATGCACACCAAAACCCGCAAAAACATCTGGATCAACCCTGCCGAACACGTCAGAGAAACTCCGAGCAGGAGCCGATCAAAGCGCAGAGCAGCCGCAGGAAAAACACGACACCGCAGACAAATGGAGTGAAAAAACAAAAACAGTACGCTTGAATGTTTGAAAAGTGAAACGCTGTTTGCAAAGAAACTACTGAGTGAAAATGTCTGAAATTTACATATAAGATCCAATGAATGATAATAAAAAGGGCTGTTACAGAAAAAAGAAAAAAACGCTTTAAAAGTTTTTTAAAAAATCTGATTTTTTTTATCAAAAAAATCCCGAAAAATGCTTAAAAGAGCCTTAAAAATTTATAAATAAAGATTCTTTTTTACTGCAGGATATTATAATGAACGGTTTATTAGATATTGAATTAAAACGAGAATATTTTTAACATTGAAGCCTATGGGATTCTCCTGAAGAAACCTGCAGAATTAAACCACCGAACAGCAGGGCAATTCGGCAACTTTTCACTGCTGGTTTGTGTTCTCTGAATAGATGAAGCATTGCTTCTCTATGGGGATTTCACTTCCCTCGAACAGACACCGGACAGGCACCGTATGTGCAGGCAGTTCGCCAGGATTTGGCAATTTGCCTGCTCTCAGAATAGCCGAATGGCCAGGAAAGGTAACCGAACGCTGTATTTCAGCGTTCAGTTACCTTTCAGCCCCAATTCGGATCTCTTTGAGTAACCCTGAGTGCCTGGCTTCTCTCTTTCTATGTGTCCCAGACAGACATACAGAAACTCTATTTATTTGTAGTTCATGGTATTGTGATTTAGGCTCGACAAAGACCAGTTGTGGTCGAAACGTCGTCTGTCTTCATTTGGTGTTGGATTAAATCCACTTGAGTCAATATCGTGGGTCTTGGAGTTTTTTTATTTATCCTATACAGACACACAACACACTTTCTAATTGCTGTATATGCACGTAGTGCAATTATCACTTCTGTGGACAAGTGTTCACTCTTTCTCATCATCCATTTTCTAAAAAAATCGCATTGCTATTTGTATTTGACATGTAATAACATCAATGACAATATAACAATCCCTTAGGTGCTGCGAATTACTTTTTAGGATGATTGACAGATCGGAGTGCATTGACTTTGACAAGTCACTTTGTGCAATAAATCCTTCCACATGATTCCATTGTGTTTTGATGACACGTATTCAGTTAATGTGTTTGTTTTTTTTACCAGGGACAGATTAGTGAATTTGTAAAACAGACTATGTGGGTTATTCAGAGAGAGTTGAAAACCAGGGGAACTGGCAGGAGAAGAGAACAATTTAGACAAAATAGCCGATTTGGAAAGTAAGATAAATGGAAGAATTGTTTTGGTTTGGCTATTTTGACCTAGAATTTTCATTTCTCCAGTCATTCTCTGGAGTTTCACCTCTCTCTGAATAACCCTGTATGTGTATGTTTTGCAAATTAGATATATTTTCGGTAAATAAATGTTACGTTTCAATAGGATCTGTAGTGTATGTTGGGTACTGGGGTTTAAATGCACTTTACACATACTGTATCTGCCACTTGTGTTTAGGGATGAGCGTTCGGTTCGATTTGAACCTGAGTTCGAATCGAACATCGGCCGTTTGAGTGTTCGGCGAACGCCAAACATTATGGGATGTTCGCGGTTTGTTCGACCGCGGACATTCCATAATAAAAAATGCATCCACAGGTCTCCTAAATGTACCGGCGGCTGCCGGTACATTTAGGAGACCTGTGGCTGCGGCCCCCGGTCCCCGTATCTCACCTGTCTTGCAGCTATCCCGGCGTCTTGTTCCCCGGTCCGTCAGCTCCTCCGATCTGTCTGGCCGCAGCTCCTCTCTGCCCCACGTCTTCATGCAGAATGATCTGATTGGGCAAAGTCCTGCACCTGACCTGGACTTTGCCCAATCAGGGCTCTAATTCAATATTGAGCCCTGATTGGGCAAAGTCCAGGTCAGGTGCAGGACTTTGCCCAATCAGAGCTCTGCATGAAGATGAGGCATGGGGCAGAGCTTTAACCAAGCTCTGATTGTTTAAAGTCTTGCACTGACTTTAACCAATCAGAGCTTGGTTAAAGCTTATCTTCATGCTGAGCTCTGATTGGGCAAAGTCCTGCACCTGACCTGGACTTTGCCCAATCAGGGCTCAATATTGAATTAGAGCCTTGATATGGCAAAGTCCAGGTCAGGTGCAGGACTTTGCCCAATCAGATCATTCTGCATGAAGATGTGGGGCAGAGAAGAGCCACGGCCAGACGGACCGGAGGAGCTGACAGACCGGGGAACAGGACGTCGGGGCAGCTGCAGGACAGGTGAGTTACGGGGGCTGGGGGCCACAGCCACAGGTCTCCTAAATGTACCGGCAGCCGCCGGTACATTTAGGAGAACTGAAAACACATTTTGTGTGTTCGGCCCCCATAGGTTTACATTGTGTTCGAGTTCGTATTCAAACATGTCGGCCGTTTGGCTGTTCGGATACGAACCGAACACAGTGGTGTTCGGCTCATCCCTACTTGTGTTATCTAAAATTAAGTCCATTAATTGATTAAATGGGGGGGCATTCCAGGCTCGAACCATTCAATAGAAATGTAATTGTCACAGTGACGTCAGCCCTCTCCTGCATCCCTGGGTTGGTCCCAAAGGGTTGATTCAGCTCTTCGAGCAGGGGGAATTAGCCCGAGTTAGAAATCTTAGATCATGGAAAAGCTTGTTCATTCCCTCCTCTAGCCAATGGTTGTTAACACAATTGTATTGAGAGCCATTGGATTGCATGGACTCTTGCTCAAGCATCCAGCCTACCCCTGGTCATGTGACAGCTGCAGCCAGGGCTGGATTAAGATCTCTATGGGCCTGGAGCTGAAGATTTTGGTGGGCTTTTTTGGAATTTAGTGAAATGAAAACATATTTTAGGTTACTTAATAGTGCAGATACGGGTATATCTAACCTGACAGATACTGTGTGAGAAATTTCCATTTCGATTTCAATGTGTAAAATATTTTTTTTCAAATTTTATCATCCAAACCTTCGTGGTTATATATTTCTAAGAATATCAATTCTTACATATTCTATAGGGAATTCTTGTTAAAAAAAAATTCAGATGGGAACCTTTTACTGCATTTTTTTGAGAAAATAAACAATTTTAACCAAAAAATTTAATAAATTTAATATTTCCCTTGTGTTTTGGAGGAGGGTGTTTTATGAATAATAAACTATGTATAAAATACTGAACTTGCTCCCAGCATGAGAAATGAGAAGGTGAGTAATGACAGTGGTATTGCTCATCTTATACCTGACAAATGGACAATGCCATTGCTTTGGGAGTAAAAATATATAAATAAAAAAGTTTTTTTCTTTTCTTTTAGATTTTACATGGTCACGTTTAGACTCTGACCTGGCCAATGACACCTCACTAGATCTTGTGAGGTGTAAAGATTAGTGACACAGGGTTCCAAAGTCCACCCCTCCCAGAGCTCTTTGCTGCAGTGCGGCATTTAAGTTTTTGATGTCACAATTTGTAATGTTGGAGTGTGCCATCACCTCCACACTTGGTGGTGACATGAGAAATGAGATGGTGAGTTAGTGCAGCACCATTGTTCACTTTAGAATTTTATTTTTACTGTTACATAAAACCTGGTCATGTTTGGTGTCATTGGATACCTCACATGACCCTGTAGCTGCTATGGAGTTGGAGATACAGGGGTCCAAATGCCAATCAATGCAGACATAGTTATCCTTTCTCTGGGCCTATTCTGGGGCATGGGCCTGGAGCTGCTGCTCCATCAGCCCCTATGTTAATCCGGCCCTGGCGGCAGCATGAGCAGAACCTGCAGCTTGCCACGTCTGAAACCGCACCAAGGGTGAATGGTTCTGGATTCAGAGGGGGTTTACACTGACTAAAAGGTTAATAAAATGGTAGGAAGGGTGCAGGGAGCACAAGGAAGGGTTTGTGTTTAACCCCCTTAACCCTAGAATATCTCTTTAACCCCTTCACATGTATAAATGATCAGGGCTTGCAAAGCAGTGTGGACAGGAGTCAAGTCATAAGAAAGCTTTAGGGACTTCTAGGTTCAGGAGCCCCAGAGTCGAGAAGAGAAGCAGCGTGCAGTGAAAAAAAGGTGCGTAAAATCACCCAAAAAGAAAAAAAAAATAGAAAAAAATTATTGGCCAGAGGTTGTCACCAGCTTCAGCCAGGGCCAGATTAACATAGGGGCTGATGGAGCAGCAGCTCCAGGCCCATGCCCCAGAATAGGCCCAGAGAAAGGATAACTGTGTCTGCAATGATGGACATTTGGACCACTGTAACTGCAATGTCATAGCAGCTACAAGGTCATATGAGGTATCACTGGAAAGACCAGAGCATGACCTTTCCAATGATATCAAACACGACCAGGTTTTAGGTAACAATGAAAATAAAAAATAAAGAAAGTTTTATTTTTTATTTCTAACACAGAATTGTTATTACAAAAACCTTAACTGCCGCACTGCAGCAGAGAGCAATGGGGGGGACTTTGAAACCCTGCGTCACTAATCGTTACACCTCACAAGGTCAAGGGAGGTGTCATTGAACAGGTCAGAGTCTGGCCTTTGCATTGATACCGAACGTGACCACGTAAAATCTAAAAGAAAACAAAAAAAGTTTAATTTATTTATTTTCAGTTCCAAAGCGATGGTATTGTCCATTTGTCACATTAAAAATGAGCAATACCACTGCCATTACACAGCTTTTAATTTCCAACTCTGGGAGCAAGGTCAGCAAGGTCTTATACATAGTCACATTATTCATAAAACACCATCCCCCAAAACACAAGGGAAATATTTTATTTTTTTTGGTTAAAATTGTATACTGTCTCAGAAAAATGCAGTAACAGGTTCCAATTTCACTCTTTTTTTTAACAAGAATTCCCTATCGAATATATAACCACAAAGGTTTTGGATGATAAATAATTTTACACGCTTTAAATTATTGAAATCTGAATGAAAAATTAATCACACAGTAACTGGCTGGTTAAATACTCTCGTATCTATTAAATAACCAAAAATATGTTTTCATTTTGCTAATTTCCAAAAAAAAACACCAAAATATTCAGCTCCAGGCCCATTGAGATCTTAATCCGGTCCTGGCTTCAGCCCAATTATTTGGGGGCAAATAAAGACACTCCATTTTGCAATAGAGTTTCCCTTTAAAGCCATTTATTTATTTGTATTTTCCTAATATTCCTACTGATTAAAGTAGAGAAGGAGGCTTTTGTATGTACTAAATGATAGTTACCACATTATATACATAAAATGTTACACAACACTATAAAGAGTCTCAAGCACTCTTTATATCATTGTCCTGCTACATCTTCATCCTGCCGACCTCAGCTAATCTCGTTGCCTAAAAACAATGGAAGCCGCTTGACAAATACGTCAGGTATTTAATACACAGAAATTTAGCAAACTCAACAGATTGTAAAAACAGAAAAGATATTAAAACAAAAGCCCTCTTTAAAGTTTCACGTTAGATTCCCTGCATACCCGC
This sequence comes from Leptobrachium leishanense, assembly GCA_009667805.1. Classification (NCBI taxonomy): domain Eukaryota; kingdom Metazoa; phylum Chordata; class Amphibia; order Anura; family Megophryidae; genus Leptobrachium; species Leptobrachium leishanense. The sequence continues at coordinate 26,261,949 of CM019069.1, forward strand.
TGCGAAAGGCATAAAAACATATATTTTTTTTTTTAAAAAAAAACACACTTTCTAAAACAAACCGCTCTTAAAATAAGCAACAAAAGAAACAAAGGCGGAACGGGGGATTTTTTTATTTCATTTATTTCCCTCTTCCGTTTCTGCAGGTTTGGTTATGTAGGACGATGTATTCATCCAACACTTTCATCACAGTGGTGGAGCAAACAACAGCCTGCTAAAAATGAGTATAATTATCACATTGTCCAATTTATCAATACACAACCTGGCTCCGAGAAGCAGCTGAAATCAGCTTGTTCTACGCGTTTCGCGTCCTGCGGAACAAAAGCTTATTAGTATCGTTTCCTAGATTCCAATTTGGATCTAACTATCCTTTATGACCGATATCGACTCACTGTGTATTCCTGCAATAACGCGTGCGTGTAGTTACCGTTGATATTTCTCGTTACGGCTAATTAAAATAGCATCTTGGCATGTATTACAGTAAAACACTGATGCATTATAACAAAGGAAAACGATCATTTTGCCACTGATCACCATAGGATCCCTGATGCAATAACTCTTAATATATCTGCTTTATTATATCTGTAAGGAAGTTGAAGATAAGCCGGGCTCTTTCAATATGTTATATTGGATTTTATTGCGCGTTGCCCCAAAGAAACGTCTCTGATACATTATTATTTTTATACGATGAGGTTATTACTTAGTGATTTTAACATCTTTCTTGCTGAAGGTTTTCCGCGGCAAATAAACACTCCGCGTATGTAACTGCGATATTTGTAAGCCGCATCTCACATCCTCGCGCACGCAGATTGTGTATCGCCAGACATCGCTTCGTTATACGAATAACAATAAACGTATCTGTTGGCCAGACAGTAATGACAAATATCGCAAAGTAATAAAGTATTCTGAGAAAAACGGGAATCCGTTGGTCAATTTGTCTAATCTGCTGCAAGAATGAACTAAAAAAAAAGTATTTTTACATTATTATGTTACAAAGTAGAAGAAAGGCTGTTTGACACCTCATTATTTGCACTGTTTTATTGAAAAAGATGAACTCTTAATAAAAAAAAAGTCATTAAAAAATTATATATTGCTCTGACACTTCAAGCAATTTCAATTTTAGTGACATTAATCCTCCCTGACACATGGCTCATAAATTACACATTATTCTTTTACTGCATTTTTTGTGTAAATACTACAGGCCGTGGCCTCAGCTACATCTAAAATGACTTGATGTACTTTTAAACTGCGCTTAATGCACATTCGTACAGCACGTTTTCCCAAACGAATTGGGTATTGTTTACACAGGTGTGCCCAGAGCTTATTTTAGGGTGTGCGCACATATTACCTTTTATTATTTATAAACAGTAAATAATCAAACTTTTTGTTAATTTTATTTGTTCTCTATTGGGAATGGAAACAAGAAGATCCCCAAAAAGCAGATAGTAACCAAAAAGGTAGAAAGCAGGATCAATTAAAGGAACACTCTATTAAAAAAAATAGAGTTTCCTTTCTCTCCCTTTAAATAAATGGACAGAGGCTGCTGTCAGCCTCTGCCCAATTATTTTTTGTATTTTTTTTTTCTATTTTCAGTGAATTTACTCACCTTTTGTCCCTCATTGCACGTAGCTCCTCCTCTCCAGCTCAGGGACTTCCAAACCCAGAAGTCCCTCAAGGTTTCTAACTCAATTATCACTGCTACACAACTTGCGTAGCACAAGAGCTGAAAATTGTGTAGCAGGTCCTTAATTTCAGGTCTCTCTTCCAGCTGTCTCCACTTCTCTCTCTAATTACTCTCACTAAGCCCAGGCTTCTGGTTCTTCCATGCTGCCCTGCTAACCATCTTCACATTCCCTCTGCTCCTATCTGTTTCACCTACCCCAGTCCCTTAGATTGTAAGCTCATGGGATGTCTGACTGAGCACTTGGTTAAGTGCAGTACTACCTGGACTGCTTTCCTACGGGCAGGGTCATCTTTTCATTATGTATCATGTACGTCTCCTGTTTGTGCTCCCCTATTGTAAAGCACTGCGGAATATGTTGGCGCTGTATAATTGCCTGTATAATAATAATAATAGCAGTATGGGACCTGCGCACTTAACGCAAGTTCCGTAGCACCGGGCTGCTGGTGACGATGGGTGGGCTGGAGGAAACTCCTTCACTTCATCCAGTGTTTTCACTAGATCGTGGAGCTGGGAGGGTGGTGAAGGGGGGCATTCCTCACACCTTGACCACTTTATAACTGTATAACTGTAAGCTTGCGCAAGCTTACTGCACTTTGCGTCTCCTACAGTATAGCAAACACATTTTTTAGCTACTTGACACGTGAGGTATTACAAGTCCTGCCGCCTCAAATTACTGTCGGGACATGAAATGAAAAGTTTTACCACCTCTTAAAAGCTGGTGCTAAGTGATTCTGCAAATGCAAAATCGTTTAACATGCTCCAAACCCCCTCCCATTAAATCCCGTACTCATTTCTCATCTCGCGGTGAAATGGATCCGCTGGTTCTTCTCACTGGGAGTAAAATGAGACGGAGAACAAAATAGTTACTAGTCTCACTCCGTGATCACTAAGTGGCGCTGTGCGATCTTGAAAGAGTGAGGTCCGCAGAGCTTGCGGCCTGGATGTACAAGCTCCATGGAGTCCTAAGGACTCGAGGAGCGGATACTCGCAGCGGTGTGGAAGCTCTACTGTGGGTATCAGAGAGGTTATTGCTGCATTCCGGGGCGATGTGCTGAGAACGTTAAAATGGAGACGGTAGGGAAAAAACGCAAGCGCACGTTATCCTGCTAAGGCTAGGGACAGATGAGCGCATTTTCTGCGGCCACCGTCAAAATGTACGTCGATGCGTGCGCACGCATTTTTTCACGGAATACGCTTAAGTGGTCAGACGATGCGCAATTCTGGACGTATTTCATGACGGTGGGGTAAAAAAAAGAGAAAAATCAGATGAATCTAATCAATTGAGAAATGAAAAAATAAGGGCAAGGGTTATAAAAAGCCATTTTGGGGATGGTGGCGTTTTTCAAAGATGGATCCTGCACACGTCTTTGTGTTTGGTGCGATGGGGTACCTGTACCTTAAGAGGAAGAGAAAGCGGCGAACCTGGGTTCATGAAATCAACGCTGCCAGACCGACGCATGACACTTCGTGACGCTGTACAGGCCACTGCGAGAGAGGGACCCCGTGAAGTTCTTCAACTACATGCGGATGTCCATCGCCTCCTTTGATGAACTGTTGTTGCGGGTACGGGAGCCGCTGACCAAGAGGGACACCAACATGCGGGCCGCCATACCACCGGAGGAGATGATAGTCATCACTTTGAGGTACGTACTGTCACACACCTGCATACATGACATCGCTGCCAGTCACCTGACATGAGTGCATCATGTCTGTAGTCACATGCCCACTGTTACATGCACACACACACACACACGGGCATCACATCACACGTACATAATCATAAATGACTCCGACAACAATGTAGAAAAATAATAATATAATATGAAATAAAATAACAGTAATATATTCTGGACATATATTAAAACTCGTTAACTCAAGGTCAGGATATATAAAACATCAAAACAAATAACACATAACAAACAAAAATAAAACATATTTATGACATGTATCACAGTTGCTGATACCGCCGAGCATCTGGGTCATGAGGGCCGGTGGTGTGGCTACAGCTGGACCCCGACTCTGTGTGTGGCCTGGCTCCAGGGGGCATGGCTGGGCGGGTGGACAGCACCTCACTGGAGACGGAAGATCCACTGGCATTGGTGGATTGTGGCACAGCATGGTAGGCGGCTGCGTGATGGGGACGGGAAAGGATGTCCTCCAATATTGCCAGAGATCTGTGCCGGTACTCCATCTTCTCAGCCTCGCTCATCTTGTTGAGGAGGAGCATACATGCATTGAAGAAAGACATGTCCACGGAGTCCGCAATCATGCAGCATTGGTGTGGATGGTTGGTCTGAGCCTCCATGAAGGTGACCATGGCCTGCTCCAGGTCTGCAGCTTGTGCCCTTCTCTTCTGGCCAGGTCTGGTGCTGACCGTTGTTGCGGTACTTGCCACCTGTGGTGTCTCCGAATCCTCCTCCATTTGCGACTCAGCACCACCCCGGTTCTCCTCCTCCTGGCAGCTGGCAGAACCTCCTGGCACCATTTGTTGTACCTGTGTGCCGGAGGTCGATGGCTGGTCCATGCTGCTGACACTCCTGCGCGGCTCCTGGGTCCTGCGGAGGAACGATAGTTGCTCGGCATATATGTACCCACGGACCTTTTTCGCACCAGCTCCAGAGTGCGCAGCCATGGCCTGCTTCTTCTGGACGCGCATGTAGTTGTCGCGTACTGTGCGCCATTTGTTCATCGCCTCTTGTGCTGAAAAACATGATGAGTGTGACATTAGCTTGTGTTCATGGTATGTGATCATATTCAAACAGTTTTGTTTTGTCTTCTAGGTATCTCGCTAGTGGGTGCAGTTTGAAGGATCTGCATTATAGCTTCCGCGTTGGCAGATCAACAGCTGGTGAGATCGTCCGCAAGGTGTGCCAAACCATATGGGAGACCATGAAGGGCGAATGTTTGCCAAGACCGACACATACGGCATGTCTGGAAATTGCAGCAGGATTCTGGGAGAGAGCCAACTTTCCAAACTGCCTGGGAGCCGTGGATGGCAAACATGTCCGCATAGTGAAGCCACCGCACAGTGGCTCACTGTATCAGAATTATAAACATTACTTTTCCATTGGCCTACTGGCGGTGGCAGATGCCAACTATAATTTTGTGTATGTGGATGTCGGTTCATACGGCAAGGACTCTGACTCCACATTGTTCAGGAACTCCACACTGTGGAATGAAATTGAGAGTGGGTCCCTGAACATCCCCAGACCCGCACCATTGCCTGGCAGTGACGTGGCAGTCCCCTATGCCTTCGTGGGTGACGAAGCATTCGGCCTATCCACACACCTCCTACGGCCCTACTCAGGGACACACCTGACTGTGAAGAAGCGGGTGTTTAATTATAGGCTGTCGCGGGCGAGACGGTATGTGGAGTGTACCTTTGGCATACTGACCAACAAGTGGAGGATTCTACATAGACCGCTGGATGTAAATGTGGACTTCTGTGTGGACATAGTGAAATGCTGTTGCATTCTACATAATTATGTGCGGGCCAGGGATGGTTTTAATTTTGACGATACCCTCACAGTTGTCGGTCTTGAGGATGATGTGAACTATGACATCATAGCTGTGAATAGATACAGCAACAGGTATCGCGATGCTCTATCTAATTATTTCATCAGTGATGCAGGTGAGGTGCCCTGGCAGCTGGGGAGCATTTGAGTTTCACATCAATGATTACATTTGTTTGTTTATTATTATTATTGTGATTTACATTTATGGGATTATGAATTAAATAATATTATACTCACTCTGTATGTGCTGCTCTTTCTCGGACCACGTATCATAATCCGGGTACACCTGACGGGACACCTCGACCCATGCGCTCGCCTTCTTCCCCTTGTCCTTATACCTCTCGCAGGCCGTATCCCAGATCCCTGGATGCTCCCCCACAGCGCTGATGAGCCTCTCGACGTCCATCTCTGGTCCAGACATCTTTCACAGTCGCAGGTACTCACCAACGCAATTCTAGGGAAATCCGGCTGTTTGAACGTTATGTAGGCCGCACACTAGCAGCGTCTGACGTCTCCTAATCACGCACACACGCTGCCATGCGGCTGCAGCGCACTCTGTACGTCTGTAGCAGCGGTTTCACGTTCTGAGAAAAATGCGTTCATTTGCCGGTTGCGTGGTGTCGGCGCACTTTTGTACGCACCTACTGCGTATATTGGCCGTCATTGGCCGTTATGTGCTGCTACTGCCGCCGTGATTTAGTGCGCCTGCACGCGCGTTCCGACTGCCCCACTCTGACCCTAGCCTTACCGTCTCCTTGTTAGCGTCAACTAGGCAATAGGCCCACTGTTAGCAAAGCATGCTTTTTACAACATGGGAGCAGAGAGGCAGAGGAGCAGAGTGGAGGAGGAGTGCAACTACTGTAGGAGGGGGAGAGGAAAAAATAAACTATCAGCCTAAATTTTATTTATTTAATTATTTTATTTATAGTATTTTACCGGGAAGGATACATTGAGATGTCTCTCGTTTTCAAGTATGTCCTGGGCTCTGTTACAGTCGTTACGGAAATACAAAGTAATAAAATGCAAGAAATTAAAAACAACACAAATATACAGATTAACACAGAAAATAAATATGTAGGAAATATAGTCTCTATGTTACATGTTTACAGGTGCATTCTGTATTGAGGTATGTTAATAGAGATCCCTTAGGGGACTTTAGCCTGGGGGGAAGATTTGATGGCGTCTGGGAGTTTATTCCATAATTGAGGTGCTCTGTAGGAAAATGAGGATTGAGCCACTGTCTTTTTGTATTGCGGTATTGCAAGTAAGGTGCTGGTCCTGGATCAGAGGTTATAGGATGAGGGAACTGCTGGGGGAATCAGCCTATTCAGGTAGGGTGGCAGCGTCCCAGAAAATGTAATAAATGCAACCATAAAACTTGAATAGTAAAAGCAACAGTGAAGCCGCATGATATTAGGGAGATGAAAATATGTTGATTGGAAGTAGAGAAAGGTGTTGGGTTGGTATAGTAGTAGTAACATTTGATGGATGCTTCTCGTTAAGCTGTTATTCCCTCAGCTTGTTGGGCAGGGTAATAGGGTGCTTTCGGGTATTTCTAACACCCATATGTGTACATATTTTCTCTTTTTTTTTTACATTTTACAATGGCGGTTGAATGGCAAGCATTGACCTGCCGCCATTGACTTAGTATGAACTCGAAACAAAAGAACAAGTCAATGGACAAAAATTCATCCTTTACGCAATTCATTCTTCGTAGATTCCACCCATATGGATTTTCGTTGATTAGGATTTCAGTCGAAACTATGAGAATTCCGAGGAATCACGATCCGTCCGAAAATAAATTGCGTGAGTCTACTTATTACTACTGGAGTGGAGATATTGGCTGAAGCATTTCTTAGTGACTATTGTACAATTTGAGCAGTGATTGCCTCGTGGGAGTTCGATCATCATCCCACTTTAGATGCTTAGTGAATCGAGCCCATTGAGCTATACATGAAAGTAATATTATTGCAGCCAAAGGCAACAATCATGTTTGAAAGCTGGCGGAGATGCTGGTGCTGTCGCTTGTCTGCCCGCAGATGTTTATTCTCTTTGTTACTGGCTTTGTAATTGGTCCCCAACAAGTATCTTTCTACTGTCTAGGTTTCTAACGCATAATCAGGATCTTGTGTTAGTCCTCAAACAAATGAGCAGCCGCCCAGTTCTTTTCCATCGTTAGAGTCAACATTAATTAATAATACCCTACAGATTAAAGGCGTTCTCCTTCCTGTAACAATGGGGGCTGAGATATATTATCACTGTAAGCATGTGCCATTTAACTCTTCACACTGTGTGAATTAATGATGAATCTGACAATCTGTAAACCGATCTTATAACATTTTCAGAAAGCTGCAGCAGAGGATATTGATCTACGGTAATCATAAGATACTTTAGATGATAGTTTGTTGAACTAACTGAATGCCAACTTAATACTAAGAGGGAAGGAAGGAAGCATAAAATGTTGGATATGAGATTAACGATAGATAGATAGATAGATAGATAGATAGATAGATAGATAGATAGATAGATAGATAGATATGGGATATATATATAGATAGATAGATATGAGATAGATAGATAGATAGATAGATAGATAGATAGATAGATAGATAGATAGATAGATAGATAGATAGATAGATAGATATGGATAGATAGATAGATAGATAGATAGATAGATAGATAGATAGATAGATAGATAGATAGATAGATAGATAGATAGATAGATAGATAGATATGGGATAGATATATATATATGGATAGATAGATAGATAGATAGATA